>CM076153.1:33610375-36010375 GCA_038025085.1 Tetragonia tetragonoides
GGACTCCTACAGTAATCACAGTGAGCATAGACTGGGTAGAATATGGTTAAGATGGATACCAAGCATTTTTAATGTGGATGTTTTATTCTCATCTGTGCAAATGATTATCTGTAAAGTAGTAAATGTTGTGAAAAAAATGGAATTTGTGGTCAGTTTTGTATATGGCTTAAATGAGAAGGAGGAAAGGAAAGTACTATGGAAGGACTTAAATAATTTTGCAATTAATTGCAACACCCCATGGTTTGTAGGGGGGGATTTCAATAATGTACTGCTCCCTGAAAATAGAAAAGGTGGAGTACCAGTTGCATATGCAGAAATACAGGATTTCAAAGAGTGCATAGAAAAATGTTTCCTCACTGAAATGGGGTGGTCAGGGTGTCAGTTTACTTGGAATAATAGGCATGAAAAAGGGGGGAGAGTGTATTCTAAAATTGATTGGGCATTTGTAAACAGTTTATGGCTCCAGGAATTAGATCAATCAGATCTTGTATTCCATCCAGAGGGTGTCTCAGATCATTCCCCAATCTGTCTGTCTCTCCATAGAGAACTTACAAAAAAAATTATCCCCTTTAAATACTTCAACATGTGGAGCCTCCACTCTGAATTCCAAGCTAAGGTGCAGCAAGCTTGGAATTTCAGAACACAAGGCACAAAAATGTTCAGAGTGTACCAGAAATTGAAAAAGGTGAGGAAAGTGCTGAAAAAGCTAAACAGGAATGATTTCACAGACATTCTGGCACAAGCAGATACAGCTAGGATAGCCATGACCCAAGCACAGACTGAAGCCAACAAAGAGCCATTAAATGAGGCAATACAACAGACTGAATTACAGGCCAGGAAAAGATACAATGAGGTTAATATGGCAGCTGAAAATTTCCTACAGCAAAAAAGCAAGGCAAAGTGGATCCAATTGGAAGATGGAAATAATCAATTCTTCCATGCAGTTATGAAGCAAAGAAGAAATAACAACAGAATTCACTCCATTAGGACACAACAGGGGACCCTTCTGGAGGACCAGAACCTGGTTATGGAAGAATTTGTGAGATTCTACAAGGATATGTTGGGGGTGGCAGGAGCCAGAACAAGCAAAGCTGAAGACAGATACTTCCAAGCAGGGCACAGACTAGACATTCACCAACAGATGAACCTTATAGCCCCTGTGTACGCAGAAGAGGTGAAAAATGCAATGTTTGTAATTGATTGTAATAAAAGCCCGGGACCTGATGGCTTTGGTTCAGGGTTTTTCAAAGAAGCATGGCCAATTGTAGGAGATGAAGTGACTGGAGCTATAATTGATTTTTTTGACTCATCTAGAATGCTCAAGGAGGTAAATGCCACAAACCTGTGCCTTGTACAGAAGATACAAAATCCAGAAAAGGCATCTGATTTCAGACCAATAGCCTGCTGTAATACAATCTACAAGTGTATCTCCAAGATCTTGTGTGGGAGACTGGCACAAGTACTCCCTGAGCTGGTGTCAGTGAACCAGGGAGCTTTTGTTGCACAGAGGTCCATTGTCAACAACATCATGATATGTCAGGACCTCATTAAGCATTATAACAGGAAACAATCGTCTCCTAGGTGCTTAATGAAGATAGACATAAGGAAGGCATATGATACAATCCACTGGGGTTTTGTGAAGGAAATGCTGCAAGGGTATGGATTCCCTGAAAAATTCAGTGGGTGGCTACTAGAGTGCATCAAAACAGCAAGTTTCAGTATTAATATAAATGGGGAAACACATGGGAACTTCATTGCAAAGCGGGGCATCAGACAAGGTGACCCCATCTCCCCATTAATATTTGTACTGGTTATGGAATATTTGTCAAGGAACCTGAAAATAGCATGCATGGATAAGAGCTTCAGCTGGCACCCCATGTGCAAAGAGCTTGCACTAAGTCATCTGTGCTTTGCAGATGACTTAATGTGTTTCTGTAAAGCAGACATTGCATCTGTGAGCACAATGATGAACAGCATAAACCACTTCTCAAAAGTAACAGGCTTGTATGCAAACAAGGAAAAATCAAACATCTACTTAGCAGGGGTGGATGTACAAGGAAAAAATGCACTGTTACAACTCTCAGGCTTCAGGGAGGGTACTTTGCCCATGAGATACCTAGGTGTCCCACTATCCCCCTCAAAATGGAGCAAAATAGATTGTGAATGTCTGGTGGACAAAATGACAAAAAGGATGCAGATATGGGCCTCGAGGAACCTTTCATACGCAGGGAGAGTCCAACTAATAAACTCTGTATTATTCTCCATTCATGTATACTGGTCAAGTATCTTTATTTTGCCAACTGGGGTACTAAAAAGTGTGGAGCAAAAATGCAGATTTTTCTTGTGGGGGACAACTGAGCAGAAGCATAAGACAAGTTTGGTGGCCTGGGATATGGTATGCAGACCAAGGAACAATGGAGGACTTAATGTTAAGAATTGCAAATGGTTCAACATAGCTCTGAATGGCAAGCACATCTGAGATATTGCAACAAAAAAAGACACACTGTGGGTGAAGTGGATCAATGGGATTTATTTGAAAGGAGTTAACATCTGGAATTATGCTCCAGTATGGGGCACAAGCTGGTACTGGAACAAACTGAACAAGATCAAAAGTTACTTCCAGGGGCAATACACAGCAAGGGGGGTATGGAAATTTGCATCTGATGGTATTTACTCTGCTGGAAGTGGTTACAGAATGCTACAAGGTAACATGACAAAATGCAGGCATGCAGACCTGATATGGGGGAAGATATCCATGGCTAGACATAGTTTTTGCCTATGGCTGGCTCAAATGGATAGATTGCTAACAAAGGACAGATTACAGAGGATGGGATTTCTGAATGGGGATGCCTTATGCTATCTGTGCAAGCAGGAACCAGAGGAACACAATCACCTGTTCTTCAAATGCAAAGTGTCAGCAGAAGTCCTGGAACAGATAAGGGGATGGTTGCAAATTTCAGCAACAGCAAGTACAATTCAGGGGATGTTTAACTGGATCAGCAGACAAAAATGCTCGAGAATCAGAAAGGAAGTTTATGCATCAGGGGTAGCAGCAGCAGTATACTGGATATGGAGATGCAAAAAATACTCATTTTGCTGGCAAAGGCAGCATACCAGTGCCATAGATGATACAACAGGTCCAGCAAGCAGTCAGATGCAGAATCCAACAATGCTGCAACAGCAAGAGGAAGATCTCCAGCAGGAACAAGATTTGGATAGGGGGATATAGTCTGAAATTAAACTGGATCACAGCAAGGAATAGAGCAAACAGACAGAGTACACCAGACAGAAAGACAGAAAGCAGAACTCAACAGGGTGCCCTGGCATTTTTGCAAGATACCAGGAACATGTGCAGGGAAATGGACAGCAGGTTCCAGAAGGGAATCAGAAGCAGGTTGATGCAGCCAGACTCTAAATCAGGTAGCAGGAACCAGTAGATTGCACAGGAAACCAGAAGGATGCTGATGCAGGAAAGAAGGTGGAATGAATCAGCTCTGGAAGACTGCACCAGCAGAGGATTCAGAGTACAGGGCAGAAGCAAAGCAGAAGCAGGAAGAAGCAGATTCAGTGGAAAACAAGGAAATTCTGTAATCAGCAGCAGGTTGATGTAGCAAGGCAGAATGAGGAATGTAACAGCTCCAAACAGAGTCGAAAAGCTAGAAGAAGTTGTAACATTTTTAGCTATATATGTTTTTGTATTTTGCTGTAAGTCAGAAATAATTTTTGCAAATTGTAATGTTTACAGAGATGGTGAGGATTAATTTTTGTAAATTGTAATGTGTACAGAGATGGTGAACCACTGCCTGTAGTGAGTTGCACCAGATTGAAGGGTTGTAAGGTAGTAGAGGGATGTAGAAAAAAGGAACCCTACCTAGTAGGTGGCCTTGGATCTGCATTGCCTAAGGACTGTAATCTTGTTACACTACAGTGAGCAATAATACAATTTCTGACTTGCACCAAAAAAAAAAAAACAGTCGCATCGCGTAAAACCGCCCTTACAAGCCTATCAGAGACCCAATAACCGACCCTAGGGGCCTCCCATGTCCCCTAGGGGTCTCCCGTGCGATATGGAGTGAAAATATTAACGTCGAAAACTTTGCGTCCGGAGGCCCCGAAAACGCCCCCTAGAGCATTCCCGGGGCCCGGTAGTCGTTTTCGCCCGAAATTTTGTCGGGGGCTCTATCATGGCTCTAGGGGACCCCCGGTGCCCCGGGAGGGTCACCTTGGTTCCCGAACTCTGATATCACCCATGTCGCCCGTTTTCGGGCAATAATATTGGCATCGCGTAAAACCGCCTTTAGAAGCCTATCAGAGACCCAATAACCGACCCTAGGGGCCTCCCATGTCCCCTAGGGGTCTCCCGTGCGATATGGGGCGAAAATATTAACGTCGAAAACTTTGTGTCCGGAGGCCCTGAAAACGCCCCCTAGAGCATTCCCGGGGCATGGGTGCTCATGGGGCCCAGTCATGGTGCTGCAACGCATGGGTCACGGTGCTGCATCGTGTTGCATCGTGCTGCAACGCCTGGGTCACTGTGCTGCATCGCATGGGTCACGGTGCTGCATCGTGTTGCATCGTGCTGCAACGCATGGGTCACGGTGCTGCATCGCATGGGTCACGGTGCTGCAACGCATGGGTCACGGTGCTGCATCGCATGGGTCACGGTGCTGCATCGTGCTGCAACGCATGGGTCACGGTGCTGCAGCGTGCTGCAACTCATGGGTCACGGTGCGGCATCGTGCTGCAACGCATGGGTCACGGTGCTGCATCTCATGGGTCACGGTGCTGCATCGTGCTGCAACGCATGGGTCACGGTGCTGCATCGCATGGGTCACGGTGCTGCATCGTGCTGCAACGCATGGGTCACGGTGCTGCATCGTGCTGCAACGCATGGGTCACGGTGCTGCAACGCATGGGTCACGGTGCTGCATCGTATTGCATCGTGCTGCAACGCATGGGTCACGGTGCTGCATCGTGCTGCATCGCATGGGTCACGGTGCTGCATCGTGCTGCATCGCATGGGACATAGGACATGGGACATCGTCATGGGACATGGGACACCGTCATGGGACATGGCACAACGTCATGGGACATGGGACAGCGTCATGGGACATGGGACACCGTCATGGGACATGGGTCACCGTCATGGGACATGGGTCACCGTCATGTGACATGGGTCACCGTCATGGGACATGGGTCATGGGACATGGGACATGGGACATGGGTCATGGGACATGGGACATGGGACAGCGTTCATGGGACATGGTACATGGGACAGCGTCATGGGACATGGGACATGGGACAGCGGACATGGGACAGCGTCATGGGACATGGGACAAGGTGCTGCAGCGCCATGGGACAAGGGTGTTGCAGCGCCATGGGACAAAGGAGCCATAGCCTCTTGGACATATGTTCTTCATACTTGGGATGTTTTCATACTTAGGATGTTTTCATACTTAGCACATGGGACATGGTGCTGCGTCATGGGACATGGTGCTGCGTCATGGGACATGGGACATGGGACATGGGACAAGGGTGTTGCAGCGCCATGGGACCAAGGGTGCTGCAGCCCCATGGGACAAAGGAGCCATAGCATTATCCCTAAATACACTGGAACGTGAGTAATTTGTTGAACTCTTGAAGCAATACACAGATGTCTTTGCCTGGTCCTATAAAGACATGTCGGGAATTGAAAGGAGCATAGCCGAGCACAAAATCCCTTTATACCCAGATGCTAAACCAATTAAGCAGAAACTGCGACGTCTCTAACCAGAGTGGGGCTTGAAAATAAAGGAGGAAGTACAGAAACAGCTGGCCGCTGGGTTTATTGTGGTATCTGATTACCCCGAATGGATCGCCAATGTGGTTCCAGTGTCGAAGAAAGACGGTCGGGTCCGAATGTGTGTCGACTTCAGAGATCTCAACAAAGCTAGTCCGAAAGATGATTTTCCTTTGCCTCACATTGATCTCCTGGTAGATAATACAGCTGAATATGCCCTATTGTCATTTATGGACGGCTACGCGGGGTATAATCAGGTTCAGATGGCCGAAGAAGACATGAGCAAGACAACGTTCATAACTCCATGGGAAACTTATTGCTACAGAGTCATGCCATTTGGATTAAAGAATGCAAGCGCAACCTACCAAAGGACCGCTACAACCTTTCTACATGAAATGATGCACAAGGAAGCTGAGGTCTACGTGGACGATATGATTGTGAAATCCAGGCATCGAGACGGTCATGTTCAAGCACTTCACAAGTTTTTCGAAAGACTCCGCAAATACAATTTCCGATTAAACCCTCAAAAGTGTGCATTCGGGGTCACATCAGGGAAGTTGTTAGGATATGTAGTCAGTCAAAGAGGAATTGAAATTGATCCATCAAAGATCAAAGCAATAGTTGAGATGCCACCACCCAAGAATGAAACGGAAATTAGGGGGTTTCTCGGCCGACTCCTATACATAAGTCGGTTTATATCAAAGTTCACTATAACATGTGAGCCCATATTCAAGAAGTTGAACAAAGGGGTCAAGATTGAATGGGATGACCAGTGTCAAGAAGCCTTCGACAAGATTAAGGATTATCTAGCCAACCCCCCAATTCTTGCTCCTCCCAAGCAAGGGCTCTATCCAAACTAGCATCCTTGATTATCATACCCGATCCGGTTAGCATGATGCCTGTTTGTATACAAAGAAGAAGTGAACCAGCCTTTTGCAACAACCTCGACACAGAAATGACTTTAGCTTTGATCGAGGAAGATCCTTGGTACCAAGACGTCTTCAACTACATTACCAAAGGAGTGTACCCTCAAGATGCACCACTAAGAGCTCAACAGGCCATCCGTCTCTTAGCGGCACAATACATAGAATAGAAGGGGGTTCTGTACAAGAAATCCCACAACGGGGTTAACCTCAGATGTGTGAACGCCGAAGAAGTTGCAGAGATCATGGACGAGGTACACAATGGGGTGTGTGGACCACACATGAATGGTCGAATGCTTTCCAGAAAGGTTCTACGACTGGAATACTACTGGACTACTATGGAAAAGGATTGTTATGACTACGTTAAGAAGTGTAAGAAGTGTCAGATATATGCCAACCTGCAGCATATGCCACCTTCGATGCTCCACAACTTCACCTCTCCTTGGCCATTTTCTGCATGGGGAATAGACATCATTGGAAAGATCACCCCAAAGGGCTCGGGAGGACATGAATACATCCTAGTAGCCATAGACTATTTTACCAAGTGGGTTGAAGCCCAGTCCTATGCCGTCCTTACCTCCAAACAAGTGTCCAAATTCATAAGGAACAACATCATTTGCCGATATGGTGTTCCACATGAAATCATAAGCGACCATGGTTCCCATTTCAAAGCCGAAACATCCACCCTTCTCAAAAGCTACAAACTCCAGCACCACAAATCATCCCCTTACCGTCCCCAAACCAATGGCGCAGTAGAGGCGGCCAACAAAAACCTCAAGACTATCATTGAAAAGATGATAGAGAACTACAAAGATTGGCCCATCAAACTCCCATTTTCCCTTTGGGGGTATAGGACATCCATCAGATGCTCTACGTGAGCAACACCTTACTCCCTAGTCTATGGAATGGAATCAGTTTTACCCATAGAAGTCCAACTACCATCCATGCGCATAGCCTTAGAAGGAGACATTCCTGAAACCCAATGGTTGCAAGCCCGCATGAAGAGCTCATGTTCACAGATGAAAGACGCCTACGGGCCCTGGACCATTCTCACATGTATCAACAACGCATGGCAAGAGCGTTCAACAAAAAGTTTCGACCTCAAAATTCAAAAGAAGGGGACTTAGTTTGAAAAGAATTACGAGCCCCAGTAACCGACCCCAGAGGCAAGTTTCGACCAAATTGGTCCGTACCATTCATCATCAAGGATATCTTATCAGGAGGCGTCGTCAGACTCATGGATAATTATGGCATCTAGTTCAGCTATCTTACCAACATGGATCAATTAAAAAAGTGTTACGTCTAAAAAAAAAAAAAAGACGAATACTATTTGAACGAACTACGCTGGTCTGATTCCACACTGGATACGTAGGTAACCCTTTCAACGGGGCCTGGCCAAAATCAAAATCCACAAATTCCATTCAACTCATTCAAAAAGGATAATCTTTATTCAAACTAAACGAATAAGCTTACATTGCAAGAATTAAAACTTCCTAAGGAAATAATGCAACTATGAGAGTTTAAGTTAAACTAATTCTTATTATTATTTTCTTTTGAAAACTAGACTTGATTTCCTAGAAAACTACTTTAATCCTTCTTCCCTTTAGAAGGCACCGTTGAAGAGTTCTTCTTTGAAGGACCTTGGCTTGAGGACGACCTGTGATCGTTTCCTTGAGCTGGGGGCTTGCCTCTCTTCAGTACATGATAGTCTCCCATTTGAGACAGTTCCTTTCTTTTCTTGGCTCCTGTTTGTGAGTCATACCTAGGCTTTAGTTGGTCCCACTCGTCATGACGAAGGGCTCGTCTCGCTTCTCCATCACTGCAAGAAAGCCAGTTTAGGTAGCTCTCAGAGACCTGAGTTGGGGCAATCATCCGAGGTACAGTCCAGCGATGCCGGCTACGCCAATACTTTCCCCACTCTGCAGCAAATTCAGTAGTTAAGGCTACGACATTTGGTCTCGTAGTCTCCTGACGGGGGATCACCTGCTTCAAACCATATTGCCTCATGACCCTGGAGGGAAAGAAGAGAGTGGTCCTGTACAGACCCAGTATGGTAGTATGAAGGATCAAGTCATCACATGCCACTAAAGAAGTCAAGCTCCACCAGGGCACATGCCAACGGATGATAGGTCCCGCTTTGAAAAAGGCATCCCATTCAGCAAGGGACTTTTCAAGAGTATAGCCTTTTCCTCACCAGAAAGCTAGCAGCAGTATAGGTTTTCTTTGACCAGGTCCGAGGAACACGGATAATCAGATTATCCGGCGACTCTATCAACCTCAGATGCTCACATAACCAGATTTGAAGCAGCAGGGGGCTGCCCGAAAAAGCTTAGTTAGGAGATGTTTTCCACCAGTCAAGTCCAATAATGGTTTCTCCTACGACCAGATGTAAGGGAGAATGTCCTTCAACCATTTGATTAACTACTCGCAGCAACGAGGCTCTACCCAAGTTGGAAGATTCTGCATTAACAAACAACAGGCGGTTCAACAGGCACAGTACGAAAGCCTGTCGACAATCGACGGCTGAATATGGCACCTTTTTCAGAAGAAATAGCGAATTTTTTGAAAAGTTGAACCAAGTCCACATCAGCACCGGCACCATCAATACAATAAATCATGTTTTTAGCAACGACAAAAATCGTTGCGAAAAATTAAAAGTCGTTGCAAAAAACATTTTTCGCAACGACTTTTGTCGTTGCATAGTCGTTGCGTGTCATGGCGTTACAAAAGAATAACGCAACGACTTCAGTCGTTGTAATAAATGCATTGTGTGCCACATGTCGTTGCAATACTAGACTTCACTCATGAACAAGATTGACATATATTGCAACGACCCTGGTCATTGCAAAACATATACGTGTTTTATTGCAAAAACATTTCCAGTGCATTGTTTATTGTATATTGCAACAAAAATTGTCGTTGCTATAAATGTTTTATTTATTAAAAAAAAAAAGCTGAATGCACAACTTTGATTTTAACCTTTATGCTCCATAATAGAAGTTCAAAGAAAAACATTCTAATATTATTAGTGTAATGTAATATATAAACTACATACAAGATATCACAATCCATGTCCAAAAAATTACATTTGAGACAACCAAGTCAAAAACTAATAAAAGTCGATTGGAGCTTCACTTTGCCACCACCGTAGCTTTTACGACATCTTTGCGCTAAAAGGCTGCAACAACAATTGATGGTTAGCAAAAATAGCATTTCAGTAAGCAAAAATGTTAAGAACAAAATAGCTTTAATCATCATTACAAGGTCATCTCATCAACATAAGTTCTAAAATCAATGCTAAGCAACCATTAACATAACTAACATCAAACTAAAGGCCTGTACATGAGAAATATTAAGAACAAAAAGATATACCTCCTTTCCACCCTTAGCATCAGGATGCTCTTCCTTGTAAGACTTCCTGAAGTCATCCCTACAATGGTTTACAAAAAAAAAAAAAAATACAGACAATGTTGTAAGTCACACTTAACTTCAAAAACTAAAAAGAAAAAAAAAAAACAAGATATAACAAACTGTTAGAGAATTACATGAAGAGGAAGTAGGCTGTCTGAGGGCGCTTCGGCATATTAGGATCCTTAACTTTGGTCAATTTCTCCTTCTTCGACTTCGAGTCAGATGTTGCTCCTGATGAGGCTGATTTCTTCATGTAAAGTAATTCAGTAGCAGCTCAATGGTTAACATACACACCCAATCAAACGAAATACAATTGCTTAGGAGAAACTTCATCAAATGCAACAAATTTGGGCAAATGGAAATTTAATCTCTCAGCTGCCTTCTTTTTAATTTCAGCTGTTTTTTCAACAATTTGGGCATCTGAGGAGCAAAGACAAACACCAAACATTGCATGTTAATCAAGATACTTTCAGCATATAACACTAAGAAGCAAAAACAAGATCCAAATGAAGATTATACTTAGAGGAAAGAGATAAAGACAACAGACCAAGACGCATCTTGATTTTGGCCTCAAGGCTGCAGTTGTGCATGTCAATTAGTGCTACTGGCACACTGCTTTTCCAATTTTGCAAGTTACTCAAACTTATAACACCAAGCATTAGCTCAACTTCAACTGATCATGATTAAGCTCACAGAACTTACTCAAGCATCCTGCTCATGTGTGCTTCATGGCTATTATCAAGGCTCTTGCTTGGTGCATTAATAACACTTATGCTTTATTAGAATATATAACTACAACTTAACACCATAAAACACATTATTTGAATATATAGCAACAACAGAAGGCAGCAAACAGCAGAAAAGCAGCACAACAACAGAAAAACAGCACCAACAACAGCACAACAGCAGCAAAACAACACCAGCAGCACACCAAAAATTAAGAAAAACAGACAAAAAACAGCAACATCACAGCACAACAACAGCAAAACAGCAACAACGCATCAACAGAAAAACAGCAACAGGAAAACAGCAACAGCGCAGCAACAGAAAAACAACAACAGCGCAGCAACAGAAAATTAGTAACAGCGCAGCAACAGAGCAACAGCGCAGCAACAGAAAACCAGTTTCTCCTAACTCTATACAGTTGTCTTCATTTGTGTGCTTTGTTTTCACTTATGAGTGAAAACTGCAGCAAGTTTCAGTAAGTTACACTTGCTGCAGTTTTGAACGAAAAAAAAATATATGGAAAAGAAAAAACATGTGGACAAGTGAAGAACAGCCCAAATCAGGCACAATACCAGGTCTTGTTTCTTATTTTGTGACTTTAGTCTTGTCCTATTTCCACCTTATCATATTAATATATTACTGGACAAAAACATCTCCTATAAAGAGTTCAAGCAACAGAAAAATGACCATAAATGTTGCTCTTGCAACTCAACAATACCAAATAGTTTCATCCAAAAAGAAACAATATGGATGAATGGATCATAATATAACCTTAATAATAATTAGGGATACAATTATCAAGCCCTAAGATATAGTCAAGCTGGACTTCCACATTGAGGAAAACACAACTACATTAGTACAGAGCACCAAAGTCATTTGACTAACATGTCATTCTTAAAAATCAAGAAAAACAAGTATAGATCACTGCACTGAGAATATACACATCAAACACGAGTCCTAATTCAACCTGAGCAACTAAAGCACTTAAGAAAGTAGTATGTTTACACTTTAAAATGAGCAGACTCACCATTAGTACCAAAGAAACTATCCTTCTGTACACTTAGTTTTTCTGTTATGGCAGCAAGAGGCTTAATGCTTCTGGATGAATTATAAATCGGATAAACATGATGAGAATGGCTACAAAATGCAATTTTACTAATTATATAATAATTGTCATGAACAACAGCCCTAAATCTTGTTAAATACCCCTCAAACATCCCATGAATCAAATCCAACACCCCAAACTTCAACTTTGAACCTAACTACTTTTGAGAATCAAAACCTACCTTTCAATTGAAGGACTCAGACCCGGACAATCAATTGGGCATCCTACTACTAACAATCGAAGGTAAAGTTCTCACGATTTGAGAATGAACAAATCCTTGGCAATATTCGCATATGCAATTACAAATCTTTGAGAGATATTTACGCTGAACCATATACAATTGAGCAAACCTGTGAAGCAAACTCACTTACATTAACAACACAAGTGGATATAAGGACAAGAAATACACCAGCGCCAACCATACCTCCACTAGTAGAGGAAATCAAGTGAACGCCATAGCTGATAGGCGTCCAAGAAGGTACACTCCCCTCGGGATGACTTATGTCAAAGCTCTAGATAAGTTGATCAAAGGGGACTATCTACATCCGATTGGGCCTACCCCCGATCCACCTGTAGAGAAAGGTCACCATATTGGAACGAGACCGCATTCTGCAAATACCATAGGGGGCGTGGGCACGATACTGAAAAGTGTTACACCCTTAAGGATAAAATCCAAGACCTGTTTGACAATGGCACCATACCATTGCCTAAAGATGCACCACCACCAAGTAACAACAACAATCCCCTTGGGAACTCTTTTGTTATTGACATAGAGGAAGGGTTTGATCCCTCCTATTTGATCACACCTATTGGACAGGCTATACCACCATACCCAAGACCAAGATCCACGCTGCACGTCTGCGGCCTTTGGGATAGTGATGAGGAAGATAATGGGGCATACACTGATCCAGAAGATGTGTTGACTCCTCAAGTCCATGACATAGCTAACGGCAAAGCCTGGTACGATATCTCCGATGATGAGAAGGAAGAAGATGACAAAGCTCTAAATTATCTCACAAGATCGGGACGCCAATTCAGGCCCGAAAATATATATATGGATCCGTCTCAAATCCAACCCGTAGAGCCTGTAGCCATCTCCAATAGGGATTCAGCCCAAAGGGAAATGGCAAAAGAAGATGATGGGACCAATATCCTCAAGCAACTGCAAAGAACAAAAGCCGACATATCCATATGGCAACTGTTAACCACTTCTATCACTCATAGAAGGGCCGTGCTAGAGGCCTTGAACGCAACCACCATTTCCCCGAATGCGACCCCTGAAGAGGTAGTCAACCTCCTGGTCCAAGGAAAGTCATCCACGCCCATCACTTTTTCTAACAAAGACCTTCCACCTGAAGGCATTCACCACAACAAAGCACTTTATCTTAATGTAATCTGTCAACAAAGACAAGTCCCTATGACTTTAATTGACAATGGCTCTGCTGTAAATGTATGCCCCTTGAGGACTGCTGAACACCTCAAAATAGAGTGCAATAACCTAGCGCATTCCGCACAAGGGTTAAGGGCCTATGATAATTCCAAAAGAAATGTATTGGGTACCTTCTCCATGAATATCAATATTGGGCCCATTGAGAAAATGGTCCAATTCCATGTGATCGATATTCCAGCCACTTTCAACCTGCTCTTAGGAAGGCCCTGGTTACATGGGTTAAATGCTGTAGCCTCAACTCTGCATCAAAAGGTGAAACTATCCTTGGCAGGATCCACCTTGGAGGTCTGCGCTGATACTATGATAGCCCAGATTGAGAAAGCTCCAGTCCTAAAGATAGAACACAATGAGCAAGACAAGGAGTTATGGGGTTTTGAGAAGATAGCCTTCATAGAAACAATAGAGCCCACACTCAATGTGAACGCTTTACTCAGAAAGCAAGTCCACTTCCCAGGCACCACTTTGGGCCCTCATCCTTAGGTAGCTCAAGCCTTTTGGAACACCAAGATCAAAAATGACTTATTTGGGCTAGGCTACAGGCCCACAAGGCAAGAAGTTAGGGCCTACATATCCAAAGTGATGGCTAAGAAAAGAGCCCTTGCGGCTAACAAACCCATTACACATAACATGGATCCTTATCCCCTCACCCTCAACGGGTAATTCCTTCGGGAAGGCGACCCATACCCTTACTATGGATTTCCTGAACCATACACGATCAACGGGATCCTAATGCTAGGCTTTGAGGCATTTCAAGACTGTTTCCTCATGAGTGAAGACACACCCATACCTCTCAATGAGGACCAATCCACTAAAGATTGGGATAATGACATGGCACCCAACGACTTTGGGCTTTTATTTGGCGAAGAGTTTCGTGTTGTGCTTTTCAATGAAGGTTTCGACTCGACCAAGCTGATCGTCCCAATCGGGCCCGACCGCACCACCTGGAAGCACAAGACGAACTGGACTCCGGTCAAGGGAGCCAAGTACAAGTTCACCATCCGCAACGGTCCTACAGGAGGGCCCAATTCCGATTCCGAGTCTGATTCTGAGTCCGAGTCTGATTCTGAGTCTGTTATCCTAGAAGTGTCGGGTAGTCCACCCCAGTCTATTCCTAAGGTCCTTAGTGATGACCTCATTGATGTATTGTCCACTTCTATTAATATCATGAACGTCGATTTTTATTGCCTCACTGCTAATAATTCAGAAAATATGACGGAATTGCCGAAAGATGTTATTAAAGCACTAATCGAACATAAGCAAAAGACTTCAATAGTCGAAGAAACGGAGACAATAAACATTGCAACTAATGATGAGCCTCGCCACGTGCAAATAGGCTTGTCTTTAACATCTAATGAACGCGAACAATTCGTAACACTCCTAAAGAATTATATGGATGTTTTCGCCTGGTCCTACAAAGACATGCCAGGCATAGACCGCAAAATTGCTCAGCATACCATTCCGCTAAACCCCGACTGCAAACCAGTCAAACAAAAGCTAAGAAGAATGAAGCCAGAGTGGGCTCTTAAGATCAAGGAGGAAGTCCAAAAACAACTAGAGGCAGGCTTCATAAGAGTGGCCAATTACCCCGATTGGGTAGCCAACATTGTCCCAGTTCCAAAAAAGGACGGACGGGTCCGGATTTGTGTAGATTTTAAGGACCTGAACAAAGCAAGTCCAAAAGATGACTTTCCCTTACCTCACATAGATGTCTTGGTAGATAACACTGCCGGACACGCCCTTCTATCATTCATGGACGGGTACGCAGGATATAACCAAGTCCTAATGGCCAAAGAGGACGAAGAGAAAACCACTTTCATCACACAGTGGGGCACTTATTGCCATACGGTAATGCCGTTCGGGCTTAAGAATGCGGGAGCCACATACCAAAGAACCGCTACGACCTTACTCCATGATATGATACATAAAGAGGCTGAAGTGTACGTAGATGATATGATCATAAAGTCCAAAGACAGAGAAGGGCATGTACCCTCACTTCAAAAGTTCTTTGACAGGCTTAGGAAGTACAATATGAGGCTTAATCCCAAGAAGTGCGCATTCGGAGTTACATCCGGCAAACTTCTAGGATTTTTCATAAGCACCAGAGGGATTGAAATCGTTCCATCCAAGATCAAAGCCATAATACACATGCCACCTCCGAAAACGGAAAAAGAAATAAAAGGCTTCCTAGGAAGAATCCAGTACATTAGCAGGTTCATCACCAAGCTAACTATCACTTGTGAGCCCATATTCAAGAAACTCAAAAAAGAGGTAAAGATGGAGTGGGACGAGTAATGCCAAAAGGCCTTTGACAAAATTAAAGCCTATTTATCCGAACCACCCGTTCTAGTACCGCCCATCCCAGGCATGCCTCTAATCCTCTACCTTACGGTCACAGAAACGTCAATGGGGGCCATGCTAGCCCAAGAAGTAGATAAGGAAGAGAAAGCAATATACTATGTAAGCAAGAAATTTCTGGAATATGAAACCCGCTACTCATCCCTGGAAAAGACATGTCTAGCTCTGGTAACAACTACCAAAAAGCTATGACACTACATGCTCCAACACACGATCCACATCAGATCAAGAGAAAACCCTTTGAAATACATATTCGAAAAGCCCATACTAAATGGTAGAATAGCAAGGTGGACCGTTCTCCTCTCAGAGTTCGACCTCAAGTTTGAACATCCAAAAGCCATAAAAGGGCATGCTATTTCGGAATACCTGGCCGACCAAGCCATAAACGAACCAGATCGCAAGGACGAATACCACTTCCCAGACAAAGGGGTTATGACCTTAGACACCGAAACTTGGCAGCTATACTTCGACGGAGCATCCAACCAAAAGGGTTTTGGAGTAGGAATACTAATAGTATCCCCCGAAGGTGCACACGCACCCATTTCGGTCAAACTAGACCATTAGGTCATAAATAATGGCGCCGAATATGAAGCTTGCATAATAGGACTGCAATCCGCCATAAGCCTTGGCATTAAGACACTCCGAGTCTATGGGGACTCGTCGCTCATAATTAACCAAATTTCCAAAATATGGAAGGTTAAAAGTGAATCCCTAGCACTCTACCAGGAATACTTAGATAAGATCATAGTGTATTTCAATCAAATACACTTTACATACCTTCCACGAGAAGATAATCAATTTGCAGACGCCTTGGCTAAGTTAGCAAGCATGATTAACATACCCGAAACTATTCGGATGATGCCCATCTGTGTACAAAGGAGATCCGAGCCTTCATATTGCGACACCCTGGAAGTGTTCCACGATGAAGAAGATGAGTGGTACACCGATATAAAAAATCTACTTGTTTATCAGCTCTACCCTCCTGATTCTAGCCCTAGAGCCCAAAAAGCACTCAGAAGGCTCACGGCCCAATTCTTGGAAGTACGAGGTGAAATATACAAGAAAAGCCCAAACGGAGTCAACCTCCGCTGCCTAGGTACCGAAATGGCCCATAAGGTCTTAAGAGAAGTACATGCAGGAGTATGTGGACCGCACATGAACGGTATGATGCTATCTAGGAAAATAATAAGGCTCGGGTATTATTGGACAACGATGGAGAAGGATTGTTGTGAGTTCGTCAAAAGATGCATACAATGCCAGACCCATGCCAATCTACAACACCTACCACCAAGCCCATTATATACCTTCACCTCACCTTGGCCTTTCTCAGCTTGGGGGATCGATATCATCGCTAAAATAACCCCAACAGGAAAAGGGGGCCACGAATATATCCTAGTCGCAATCGACTACTTTACCAAATGGGTTGAGGCGCAATCATACGCAAAGCTCAAAGCAAAACACGTGGTAAAGTTCATTAAGAATAACATAATAGCTAGATATGGAGTTCCCCAAGAAATCATCTGTGATAATGGGTCACACTTCATGAAAGAAGTAATCGAGCTTTTAGCCCAGTTTAAGATCCAGCATCGAAAGTCATCTCCTTACCTGCCGCAAACAAACGGTGCAATAGAGGCAGCCAACAAGAACATCAAGAAAATCATTGAAAGGATGTCCGAAAATTATCATGACTGGCCAGACAAGCTGTCACTCGCACTTTGGGGTTATAGGACATCAGTTCACGCATCAACGGGAGGAACACCGTACTCCCTGGTTTATGGAATGGAAGCCGTATTACCAATCGAACTAGAGATCCCATCTCTAAGAATCGTTTTAGAAAGTTAAATCCCAGAAGTAGATTGGGTCCAAGCCCGCTATGACCAATTAGTCTTGCTGGATGAGAAAAGGTTGCAAGCTTTGCACAATGTAAGAGTCTATCTGAACAGACTAACTAGACACTTTAACCAAAGGCTCAAAATGAGGAACCTTAAGGTTGGAGACTTAGTACTTAAAGAAGTAAGGGCCAATGTCACTGACCCAAGAGGCAAATTTCGACCCAACTGGTTGGGCTCGTTTATCATCACAAAGATCTTAACAGGTGGCGCTGCAAGATTGGCAGATTTAGATGGGATCGAATTTAGTCAATGGATAAACATGGATCAATTAAAAAGGTTCTATGCTTCAGTAAGACACCCAATATAACACTTTCGAGAGGCCCACACGAGGCTAACTAAAAAAACGGGATTGAATGTTAAAAAAAAAACGGATAAGAAGTACGAGTGGCCTGATTCCCCTAAAAGGATACGTAGGACAACCCAATTACAATTGGGCCCGACCCCTTCATCAAATTCGCATTCAAAAGTTGTTAAAATTTGTGCACATAATAAACACAAGGTTGCAATATTAAAATGAGCATGTCTCCATAAATAAATAATAATAAAGTCCATTACAAGACTTGGCAATTCCTAAGCAATAAAAATAAATTAACTAAAAATAAAAGGGGGCACATCACCCTTATTGAATTTAAAGCATAAAAAAAAAAAAAAAAGAAGGCAATCCTAAGCTAGACATGCTCCAAAAGAGTATTTCCTAATAGACTACTCCGTAGCTTCGGTAGTAGGGGCAACATCTTCCATGGGTTCATCAACCTTTGGGCCTTCCACTTCGCGTTCCTTGGGAGCCCATCTCTCTCGGACCACGGGCTCTTCTTCTTTTTCAACTTCCATTAGAGGATCACTTGTAGAGGCTTCATGATCGTTGGCCCGAACTTGGGGCTTCTCCTCTGGCTTAGTAGTAATCTTGGCTAAAGCTTTCTTGGCCTTTGGGTTAAGAACACTTTTCACATGCTTGACTCCCTTTTGTTTACCCTTCCCTTTAGGATCAATAGGGTTAGAAAGTCTTAAGCTAGCCTTGACCGATTGGGCCTTAAAATCATCTTGTTCGGATTTTCTGCATGCACGATGACCTTCCGCAGTCTTACAGTCCATCCAAGCTTCATAAGCTGAAGATATCACCGTTGGAGCCTTGATATGAGGAATAGTACACTTAGGGCGACGATCCCATGCACACTCCCATGACCTCACTATACTAATGGTCAAAACCCGAGTTGCAGGCGCAACACTATCCTTTTGTGGGATGATCTGACGTTTCCCATATTGCCGCATGATACGGCTAGGAAATATGTAAGTCAAATTTTGAAGACCGAGGATTTGATAATATCCCGTCTCCTTGCTACATCCAATTGCGGAATTTAAGTCCCACCACTTGACAGTCCATCTTAGCAAAGGGCAAGCTTTAAGGTATCCACGCCATTCATCAATGGTGGATTCATAATAAAGCCTTCGGCGGGCAGGAAACTGCTTTGGTTGGTACTTGAGCGCATTAGCCGGCCTCTCAATGAAGCACATATGCTCCAAAAGCCATATCTACAAAACAAACAAACAAAACAAAAATTAAAGTTAGGCATCTATTAAAGATTCAAACTTTATATCCAAAGCAATTAGTCAAGCACTCACTTGAAGGAGAAGAGGGCTTCCCGTCCATCCACCATGAGTTGGTTCTTGCTTCTTGCGATCCAAGCACATTAGGGTTTCACCAAGAGCAAGAGACATAGGAGTAAAATCGTTTTGAATTTGTTCAACAATTCTAAGCATACAAGTTTTACCATTATTACCTCCACCAACAAAGAGGTACCTATGTAAGAGACATAAGACAAAAGCACGCCTATAATATGTCTCATTATGATCATCCCTTACCTTGGGGAAAAAGATGTCAATCACACCATTAATGTCTAGCTCACCGGTTCTAGCCACAGAAGAGGCTTGGGTTGAGGATAAACCAAGATACCTTTTATAGTAGCCTTCAAGGTTGGCCCCGAGCCATGGAGTTGCAGGAGCTTGATCATGAGGGAACCCAATTATGGCAGCAAATTCTTCAGGAAGAGGACATAGTTCGTTATACCCAAACCTAAAAACATGAAGCTTATCATCCCAAAAATACACCGCAGCCTCAAGAAGGTTCCAGACAACTTGAACTTGCTTCAGATGGAAGAACGCATTCAAGTGAAATGGCACAAGTCTCATCCTCTCTTTAGGGGTCATAGATTGCAACCACTTATCTAATTTAACTTCAAAACTTGTCATGGCTGAATTCTAAATTAATTGGAGGTTTCTCTCTCTAAAAAGCTCTCTATTGCTATGAAGTTATAAAAGGTGATGTCCCAAAACCGGACTAACCCAAGGTTTATATAGGGCTCGCACGAAAAAAAGACGAAAATAAGGCAACCCGTCGGAAAATAGGCTTCAGCGGCCCATACGGCAGCCGCCGAAGGTTCGGCGGCCCCGATATGGCAGCCCAGGCCCGGCGGCCCAGCCGCTGGCCAGCCGCCCAGCCACCGCGGCTCAGCCGCTGAGTCTGGCGACCCTAGCTTTGACCCTCGCTCCTTCGGGTCAGCCGCGGAACGCCCCCCTTCGGCCGCCGAGCCTCTTTTTTCGAGACAACACTCTTCTACCCGGTTTTGGACACTTTCCTTAACCGTTTTGGACTCCGATTTGGCTCACTTTCCTCTTTTTTCTATTATTGTTATTTCCTATTATTTTCTTAATTATTTATGGGAACTCCACAATTTCTTTATTTCTTTTTTGGATGATTATCATCTTTTATTTTGTTCATCCCTTTTACACTTATTAATTTTATTTCATTTTTGGCAACCCTTTCCTTTTTTTCAGGGGGGATAGGGTACACCCAATTTTACCTTTTTGGCTGTACCATTTTTTGCTACATGGCTATTACTTGCGCTTTTTGCTTGACTACCTGTGCATTTGCATTAGCCTAATTATATGCAGGGACCAATAAAAACAGCAATATATTATAAAGCAAAGTCCGAACATTTTGTTCAACACAAATGTTCAAGAATGTATCTCATACAAATACATTGTCATAGAAATCTTCACCCGCATCAGCATCTGAACGGAGCACCTCAAAGTGGTCCTCTGACCTCCGAGGCTCATCGCCAAAGATCGACGCCGCCAGCTGGCCAAGGTCAAAGGAAGAATGACGGGCAGGCTCCCGATACGAGCACCCCTCTCCAGCATAACTCGAATCATACCCCCACGAAGAACGAGGAGGCATGGTAGGCATCATAGGAGCAGGGACAGGGGGCTGGTAGTAAAGGCCACCATAAGGAGCATACCCCGCATACTCGGGATAAGAAGGATACATCGACATAGGCATAGGAGTAGGCTCCACCAACTGAGTCATCCTACTCCCACCAGGACGGTTCGTTCGATGCACAGGCTCCCTCCCTCTCCGAGGATTCTCCCTCCGAGGAAGGGGTCGACGATACTCAACCTGCAACCCACCAAACATATAAAATACATTTCTCAAAGCACACAACTTTGGAGATGCAAAGTCAAGCTTACCTTATCCAAGTCGGCTCTCGAGCAAGTGCCCTTTGAAAGAGCTCGGGATATCCAAGACTTCATAGCATGCATCATCTTGAAGACCTTCCCGGTCTGCTCACGGTCAAGCTGAGCAAAGAAAAGTCAATACAAGCATAAAAGCAGTAAAAATCACATGCAACAGGTAAAATTACGAATTTACCCTTGGATGCCCAATTGGAAGAGGAAGGCCCTGGATGTCCTCATCAAGGTCCTCCGTCATCGGGACCTCTCCCCAGCACTCCTTCCCGCCATAATCCCGACCTCGGACCCGCATATCCGGGATATCCACATCAACATCATCAACCCGAGGCTCCTACAAAGCAAAGTAGGTCAGCAAATCAACAAAGCAAGAAAGGCATAGAAAAAACAATATAAAAAAAATATTCTTACCTTCAAACCCACAAATGAAGGCATGAGGCGATCACGACGGAACTGCTCGTAGTGCCCCGCAAGGTCCTCCGCAGGCTCCCTCAAATACCGCATAGCATCCGAGCCCACCATGGCCTCCGCAACCTGCTCGCGAGATAAGCACCTCACCAAGAACATGGTCGAGGGAGGATCCAAGGGAATCATCGGGCCCGCCACGTCAGGATAAACCTGACGGAAGATCCGCTCTCCCAAATACCACTCGAAAGAAAACGGACCCGCAATCAGGATCCTCTAGCGGTCTATCGCCCTGGACAAAAGGACAGCATCCGGAGCCAACCCATGGTACTTCGCCCAAGGGAAGCAGTCAATCTACACAAGCAATGCAATATAAGATATTTCCACACCAAGAAATACAAACCATGAAACAAAAAGCAAAATTGCGTTACCTTAAGAGAGCCTCCCTATACTGCTGGAGAGTCGAAAAGGGCGCAGGACCCTTATGACGCCACGCCCTGCAAACCGGGAAATCCAACTCCCAGCCCGTAGACGCCATGTCCGGGAAATGCTCAAAGAACCAAGGCTACATCGAAACATGAAGCTAAGCACCATACACTTAAATCATGCAAATCACCAAATGGACAAGCAAAACGCACCTGCAAGGCCTTCCAGAAACCGCACAGGCGCACGGGAGGAAGAGTCGACTGCTTGTATCCCTCATCATTCACGCGGCAAGCAAACCGCATGCACCTCAAGAGGTTGGCGTAGCCTGGCAACCCCCAGTTGTACTCTCTCACCCTCTCCCAATCCAACAAGCTAGGGAGGTAAATAGCATGGATACGCTCTCCCTTGTCACCAAAGATGGTGGTGGCAAGGAGATAGGCGATAAACTTCCTCGCCTTCTGCTCCACCGAGGTCGACCTCTTGTACCTCGCATCAGTCAAAGCGGCATAGAGCTCGCTATAGAAACGATAATGGTGACCTCATGTATTCCCCCAAGGGCCAAACAACTCCACCATCTCAGTCTTACGTTTCCAGATGGAAACGTCATACACAATGGGCGTACCCACGTAAGGCACCCCAGTCAACATAGCAAACTCCGATGGAGTGATCATCATCTCCCCATTAGGG
Organism: Tetragonia tetragonoides; assembly: GCA_038025085.1. Classification (NCBI taxonomy): domain Eukaryota; kingdom Viridiplantae; phylum Streptophyta; class Magnoliopsida; order Caryophyllales; family Aizoaceae; genus Tetragonia; species Tetragonia tetragonoides. The sequence continues at coordinate 33,633,060 of CM076153.1, forward strand.
AAATGAAACGTGTTGGTAGTATCCCAAAAACGTTCCAAAGATATGCGGACAATGCATCTCTTGATTCGCTCAACCGAGTCCGCCGCTTTCAAAAGGGATCCGAACCCCACACCCAAAACCGCACTTTGCACCTCTTTGGGCAAAGTCTTAAAAAGCCTCACCGAAGAACCATAATTACCATGGGGCTTCAAATTCCCATCGGGTTCCTGTGAGGTTACCATGACAAATTACAATTTCCGTTTGGCGGATGGTCAACACATCGATTGTAATTCTTTTCATCAACAAAGGATTGATGAGTCATGGGTGAGGAAGCGTCGATTTGCACGATAGGACAACTGTATATTCCTTTAGATATACGTGTTGTCTACGAGTTGCGACACAAACTTCCTCGAGGGTCGATAAGGGTCAAAAGGTTGTGCCAAGGCACATGCAAATGATGCAAAAATATGGAACATGTTATTAAACAATTAAGCAAACTTGACGTTCGAGTCTCACCCTCTTAAATAAATCCCCAGTGAAGTCGCCACTGTAAGGACCCGGGATTTTCCTACGTGGTTCCACGGTGTGCGTCCTTATAGAAAATTTGTCAATTGGGGGCTTAGATAAGTTCAAGGGACCATCGAGTTAGAAAAGCATTTGAAAAGACTTGAATTGAATAAAAACCATGAAAGAGGTCACGAATCTGCTATTGCCGTTTTATCGAAGGGACAACCCAATAGCGCGAAAAGTGAACTGATCATGTTTTTAGAAAGACTCCCTCTCATATAAAACATATGAGTACCCAAGAATAATAGGTTCAGGGGCGAAGGTACGAGGTGGGAAGGTGTTAGGCACCCAACTCGCCCGTTTATGACGGCCTCTACTAACTCAAGTTTTCTTAATAATTTAAAGACATAATTCCCACACAAACCGGATTAACAACCTAGACTTAGACTATTAATTGGTTCATCACAAGCATCACAACATTTATTTTTAACCCTTATTTAGACATGCATTCGATTTGAAAAGTTGAGCAGCACAACGACTATACAGACAGCATTTAGGAAGCAATAAAAACGTTATTCTAGCATGATATCTACATTATGACTATTTAGAAAATAAACAATTAAGCAATTAATTTAATTTGAGCCCTCAGGAATTTGTACCTGAACTGTAGGCTATATTTGACAATTGAATAGTAAAAATAGATCTCAAGTAAAGAAAGAGGGGGAAGCTCGATGTCAATACTCCCGAGAATAGAATAGAATTGTTTATGGAAGAAAGAGGGAGAAGCTCAGAGTCAATACTACTGAGAATAGAGGGTGTCAACTGTAGACTGTGTCTTTTGAACTGAGGGTGGAGGGTTGTTTATATAGGCGTGGAGAAGTAGGGTTGGATGGGTGAAAATGAGCTGAAAAACGAGACTGGCCTGAAAAATGAGCCGGGCCCGAGGAGAAAGGCAGCGCCGCTAGCGGCGCTGGACTAGGCCGCTAGCAGCCCGGGGACTTTTTCCAGGAACGCTGACGGCTGTCAGCAGCCAGGTGGATGACGTCATCCAACCTGTCTTTATCTTCCGGGGAATTTTTAATGATCCGAAAAATAGGAAAAGATTGTTTTACCCTTGGGTGGCGAAAGACGGTTTTACCCCTATATCGTAACTTGGCGACCGGGGGTCGGAATGAGGCATGAGACGTGTCGTTGGAAAGCTCTTGAACGAGGATTTTGGATGGAATGAAAATAAAGGAGTGTTTGGAGAAAAACCTGAGACCTTATTTTAAACTATTAAAGCAAAATAGCAGTTCAAGCTTAAAAATTACTCCTTTCATCATCGGGCTTTTGCGGAGAAATCTGAAGACGCTTTTTTGGCGTCTACACAGGGCAACACAACGCCCTTTGGCGACGAGGCTATCAAAATTAGCGTGTCACGTCAGTATCCGCAAAGAAGTGCAACGCACCGCTCTTTAAACAAAGCAGGTAACCCTGACCACAGGCGGTCAGGAGTGTATCTTTTTTTCTTTCTAACATAAAGCATTTTCAAAAAAAACATTGCAGGCATTTTAGCAAATACTTTGACCTTCGCTTTTACAAGCTCGGCCAAAGTGGAGGCTTCTGTAGACACCGTAATCGGTTCTCATCCCCTGACACTGCAACGCCCGATGATGATGGTAATGGATTAACATGGACGTAAGTAGAAAAGGACATTGCTTGGAAATCTAGACCAAATTCCTTGAAACCTCAGTCTTTGGATAGCCCTTGTTATAAGGATTCCAACGCCTTTGACCTTGCCTCAATCAAGTTCCTGGATCAAGAGATATCGCGTCTCGAAGATTTGGGTCAAAACCGCTCAATCCCGGCCCCTCGGGCCAGCCCAAGGGCAATTTCGCAATTTACAGAGCACAAAAAAGTCAAAAACCTTAGTCATGCGCGCGCCGTCAGGCCCAGCGGCCTTCGCAGGCTGCTCAGCGGCCAGCGCGTGACAGCAGGGGCTGTCAGGCCAGCCGCTGAGCCCCAGCGGCCACCGCAGGCCTCAGCTGCCCTTCGTGTGGCCGCTGAACCCGTTTTTTGACTGGGCCGAGGTTTGGCGCCGGGCTTCTCGCCCTAGGCCCCTAAATCCGTCCCCCAACTCTATAAATACTCCCTTTCACCCTCTTCTGCGAGAGGTCAGTCAGTTCATAATTATGAGAGCATTGAGAGCACATATTTCTCCAAATTCAGAAATCTGAAGATTCAAGCAAGCAATACACCTAGCCTAACACCCAAGATCGAAGAGCAATTCCAATTCTACTAGTACCGTTCGAATAGAACGTCCAGGGTAACCATCCTGAGGGCCTAATTCTTCATTAAATCTCTTGTTTTATTGTTCGTTCATCATGTTTTATTTAGCTTTTGATTATGGTTGAATAAATTTGCATGCTTTTGATTTTGTATATAAGTATGCTCAATTGGTTAATATAAAGTTTGTGTCTTTTTATTAGTTTATGCAAGATTGCATCTTTTCATAGTTTTTGCATGCATATAGTAGCCTCCTAGGTTGATTTTAGCATAAAGTTAGCAACTTTGCATTATCATTATTCTTTTGAAGATACTAACGGTTTTATTGATGTGCATATGCAATACATGGCACGTTTAGCAAAGTTGGTAGGTTGGAGCGTTAATTAATGCTTTATATCATGTTTATGCTTGTCAAATAGTATGCATGTAAATTGGACATAAATCGTGCAAAGTGATAACGTAGGTAATTTGGTTGCTCTTAACCCGCCTAGTTAATTTTAGGACCATTGGACGACCGGATTTGTATGAAACCATCTAGCATAAATAAATACTTGACATGGATAAGCTTAGTAGAGGCCGTTAATACGGGCGATTTAGATAAGATTCGTTTTGTTTATTTCATACCTACATCCCCAAACTCAATACTTAGTCCCCATGGGCATGACTCAATTCCCAATAGGAATTGGGGTTCACTTTTGATGGTTTCCAATTGTTTCCTTAAAAATTGGTGGCGGCTTCTTATTTGCAAATTATTGTTCTTTATAACTAATTTGAATCGCATGCGATATAATTAAGAACCATTAATCTCAACTAAAAATCGAAAGCGCGCTGGAAAGGCGAGGGTTCTTACACACCTGCAGATTAGCAAGTCAAAATTCATTCACACAAAATGAACAAAAGGAACGCACAAATCAACAAGCAACGTACCGTGGACACAGCGTGGCTCTCGAAGGTAGCCCGGAAATGCTCCAGAGAAGTAAACGGACGGGCATACCTACCGACCCATCGTGAACCTAAAGGGAACATCCTCAAACCAGGACGATGAGGACCAAAAGCTGGAAAATACTCAAAGAACCACAGCTGCCACACAAGCAAACACAGAAAATGATTTCCACAATTGAAGACATAGGCAAAAAAGAGAGGAGTAAACAAAAAAAAAAGAGAGTCTACCTCTAGTATCCTCCATGGGCCCGTGATAGATGTCCTCTCACTCGTCTCCTTAGGCCTACAAGCCCGACGGCACCACTTCACCAAAGAAGCATAAGCAGCCCCACCAAGGTTGTACTCACGCACCTTGGTCAAATCCTTCAAGCATGTCAAGAAACCGACTTGACAAACGCTCTTCTTCTTAGCAAAGATCGTTGACCCCAGCAAGCAAGCCAGGAAAATGCGAGCCCTCTGCTCCTCGGTGATCCCCTGCGTAGCTACGGCCTCCCACAACCGCGCCAAGGAAACCCGATCCTTGTCAAAATGGGTGTATACAGGCCCGTAAAGATCCGACAAAGTGTCACTCTGTCGTCAATAGCTCGCGTCGTACTGAATACGACGCCCTCTAAAGGATAACCCCGTCAGCACAGCAAACTGATAAGGGGTAGGGAACATTACTCCCACAGGTGTATGGAAAGTGTTCGTAGAATCCCAAAACCTCTCCAGTAACCCCCGGGCAACAATCCTAGAATCCCTGGAGTGACAAGCAGGTATAACAGTCAAAAAATCAGCGAGACCCGAGTCCAGTACCAAATTCCTGGCCCCCTCCGAAAAGGTCCCCAACATCATAGACCAATGGGAAGTAGTCCCATGAGCCTGCAGCAAAACCCCAACACCCTCGCCAACCAACAAAATTTTCTCAATACCCCATATACCACAAATACAGCTAAAATAAATTTCACACAAATTATATACAGCTGACCACCAATCCAGTACAAATCCCAATTTGTTCGTGTGCCGAAGCACTAACAGTTCCAATTTTAAGTTCAAATATACTGAACATCAGAAGAAAAGAAGTGAGTCGAAAAACGTACCAGCTCCGGGTCAGATAAGTGACTCCGTCTAGCCGGCAACAGTACACTGCGGTTCCAAATTCCAGGCGGGTGCCAGTCCAGCCGCATAAAAGAATCCTGGTACAGTCGAGCCCCATCCGCGTGACCGGTCGGAGGCCCTCGGGTAAAAGGCAACCCGGTGCGAAAAAGGCTCCGGTCATACTCCTCATCACACATGGGACGCTTCCCTTTGTCTACGGGAGCCATGGGAACCCAATGGAGTTTTCTCTCTCTATAAGTGGGAAAACAAAAGTTTCAGATTCGCAAGCAACAAGCACCTATTCAACAATGCAACCCGAAATTCAGCAACTAGGCGGAAAAATAAGCAAATTCAAGAAAAAAATCGAAGAAAACGGACAAGAATCGACTTACCTCAAGTGGAGTGAAGCACTCAACAATGGTGGAACTTCAACCAAAGCTCTCGACAATGGCTCGGTGAGGAAGAAACTCAAAATGCAAAAGAGGAGAGAGAAAGCGCCGAAGCGCTTTTCATTTGGCTCAAGCATAGCGCCGCTAGTGGCGCTGGCCTGTGCCGCTAGCGGCCCTGCGGACCTGCAGCACGGGCCCCACAGCTGACCCATGGCCCCTTTTTCCAGTACAGAGTTCGCCCGAAATTTTTTCAGGGGCTCTAGTATGGCCCTAGGGGCCCTCGGTGCCCCGGGAGGGTCATACTTATCCCCGAACTCCAGTATCACCCATGTCGCCCGTTTTCGGGCCTTAACATTGGCATCGCTATACATGTGTACTGGTCTAGCATTTTCATAATGCCTGCAGGGGTACTTAAAAGTGTAGAACAAAAATGCAGAGTTTTCTTATGGGGTTCCACTGATCAGAAGCATAAAACTAGTCTGGTGGCATGGGATATGGTTTGCAGACCTAGGAAAAATGGGGGCATAAACATAAAAAACTGCAAATGGTTTAATGTAGCTCTAAATGGAAAACATATCTGGGATTTAGCCAGAAAAAAAGATACCTTGTGGGTAAAATGGATAAATGGGATATATCTGAAAGGTACCAATCTCTGGAATTATGCACCAGTTTGGGGTGCCAGTTGGTACTGGAATAAGCTCAATGAAATCAAGAGATATTTCCAGGAGCATTATACAGTTAGAGGGGTCTGGAAGGGAGATGCTGATGGATGTTATACAGCTGCAAGAGGATACAGTACTTTGATGGGAGATATGCCAAAGTATAGACATGCCAATCTGATTTGGGGAAGGGTAACCATGCCAAGACACAGCTTCTGCTTATGGTTAGCTCAACAAGGCAGATTGCTAACTAAGGACAGGATGCAGAAAATGGGCTTTCTGAATGGGGATGCTGTATGCAATCTGTGCAAAGCAAAGCCAGAAGACCATAATCACCTTTTCTTCAGATGCAATGTGGCAACAGGTGTTTTAGATCAAATGAGATGCTGGCTACAGATTACACCAAGAGCAAACACAATTCAGGGCATGTTGAATTGGATAAGCAGGCAGAAATGCTCAAATTTCAGGAAAGAAGTGTATGCAGCAGGGCTTGCAGCAGCTGTTTACTGGGTTTGGAGAGGCATAAATATTAAACATTTTGTGGGAAGCAGTCTATCTGTGATGCAGACCATGCAGCAGATCCAGCAATCAGTGAGGATCAGAATAAAGCAGTGCAGCAGGCTGAGGAAGATCAACAGCAAGGATAAAAGATGGATAGAGAGAATTTAACTGCTCTACGTACTACAGTAGCCCCAGCAGAAAGGCAGGATCAGACTACACCAGATGATTAGCAGAAAAACCAGCAGGGAGGCAGAGCATCAGCACCTGTACAGGGATCTAGACAGTAGATTGCAGCAGGAAAACAGAAGTAAGGCAGAGTGAAGAAGGGAACAGAAGCTAGCAGAGATGAAAGGCTAGAAGGAAATGTAATTTCAACTATTATGTATTTGTATTTTGCTGTAGGTCAGAATTAATTTTGTAATTGTTATGGTCACAGAGAGGGTAAAACCACTGCCTGTAGTGTGTTATACCAGATTGTAGGTATGTATGGTAGTAAAGGGATGTAGTGAAAAGGAACCCTACCTAGTAGGTGGCCTTGGATCAACATCGCCTAAGGACTGTAATCTTGTTACATTACAGTGAGCAATAATACAATTTTCTGACTTGCACCAAAAAAAAAAACATTGGCATCGCGTCAAACCGCATGTGGAGCCTCCACTCTGAATTTCAAGCAAAGGTGCAGCAAGCTTGGAACATCAGAACACAAGGCACAAAAATGTTTAGTGTTTATCAGAAATTGAAAAAAGTGAGGCTAGTGCTGAAAAAGCTAAATAGAGAGGAATTTAGTGGGATCCTAACTCAAGCTGAGGTGGCAAGAACTGCTATGAATCAAGCTCAGAATGAAGCAAACCAGGACCCTCTGAATGGGACATTACAGCAGAAGGAAGTGCAAGCCAGAAAGAGGTACAATGAGCTGAATATGGCAGCTGAGAACTTCTTACAACAAAAGAGCAAGGCTAAATGGGTTCAGTTGGGAGATGGGAATACTCATTTCTTTCATGCAGTCATGAAGCAGAGAAGACAACAACACAGAGTGCATTCCATCAAGACACAGGGGGGAATCCTTTTAGAAGACCAGAATTTGATTATGGAGGAATTTGTGGGTTTCTACAGAGAAATGCTAGGAGTCTCAGAAACCAGAGGCACTGCAGCAGAAGACAGTTTCTTTTCAGCAGGGCACAGATTAGACATACACCAACAGATGACCCTGAATGCCCATGTGACTGCTGAGGAAGTCAAGAGAGCCATGTTTGATATTGACTGTAATAAAAGTCCAGGCCCTGATGGCTTTGGATCAGGTTTCTTCAAAGAAGCCTGGCATACTGTGGGGCAGGAAGTGACTGAGGCTATTATTGATTTTTTTTAGTCTTCCAAAATGCTCAAAGAGGTGAATGCAACTAACTTGTGTCTTGTGCAGAAAATACCAAGTCCTGAAAAGGCTTCTGATTACAGGCCCATAGCTTGCTGCAACACCATCTACAAGTGCATCTCCAAGATTCTATGTGGGAGACTGGCAAGAGTGCTTCCTGAACTAGTTTCAGTGAATCAGGGAGCTTTTGTGGCACAGAGATCAATAGTCCACAACATCATGATATGTCAGGATCTAATCAACCACTATAATAGAAAACAATCCTCTCCTAGATGCCTGATGAAGATTGACCTCAGGAAAGCTTATGACACAATTCACTGGGGTTTTATCAAGGAAATGCTGCAAGGGTATGGCTTCCCCCTGAAGTTCAGTGGGTGGATACTGGAGTGTATCCAAACAGCTAGCTTCAGCATCAACATGAATGGGGAAGTACATGGATATTTCACTGCAAAGCGTGGCATTAGGCAGGGAGACCCAATCTCTCCATTAATCTTTGTCTTGGTTATGGAATATTTGTCAAGAATCTTAAAGATAGCTTGCATGGACAATAGTTTCAACTGGCACCCCATGTGCAAAGAGCTTGCACTGAGTCACCTCTGCTTTGCTGATGACTTGATGTGCTTCTGCAAGGCTGCCCCTGACTCTGTAAGTATCTTAATGAACTGCATAAACTATTTTTCACAAGCTACTGGGCTGTTTGCAAACAAGGAAAAATCAAATATGTATGTGGCAGGTGTTAGTGAACAAAAAAAGAATGAGCTGCTGTGTCTCTCAGGGTTTCAGGAGGGTGCACTGCCAATGAAATACCTGGGTGTCCCACTATCCCCATCAAAATGGAGTAAAATAGATTGTGAATGCTTGGTGGATAAAATGACAAAAAAACTACATATTTGGGCTTCCAGAAACCTCTCATATGCAGGAAGGGCACAATTAATCAATTCTGTATTATTATCTATACATGTATACTGGTCGAGCATTTTCATCATGCCTGCTGGGGTACTGAAAAGTATAGAGCAAAAATGCAGATTTTTTTTATGGGGGGATACAGACCAAAAGCACAAAACAAGCCTGGTTGCCTGGGATGTAGTTTGCAGACCAAGGAGAAACGGTGGCATAAATATTAAACATTGCAAATGGTTTAATATAGCCCTAAATGGGAAGCATATTTGGGATTTAGCCACAAAAAAAGACACACTGTGGGTTAAATGGATTAATGGAGTGTACTTGAAAGGAAACAATTTTTGGAACTATGCTCTTGTGTGGGGAGCTAGCTGGTACTGGACAAAGCTCAACAAGATCAAAAGTCACTTCCAGAACCATTATACAACCAGAGGAGTATGGAAGGATACTCATGATGGGATATACTCTGCTGCTAGTGGATACAGGGTACTGATAGGGAATTTGCCAAAATCCAGACATGCAGACCTGATCTGGGGAAAGATTTCTATACCTAGGCAAAGTTTCTGCTTATGGTTGGCCCAAATGGGGAGACTGCTGACCAAGGATAGGCTGCAGAAAATGGGGTTCCTAAGTGGTGATACCATATGCTACTTATGCAAAATGGAAACTGGAAAATCATAGCCACTTGTTTTTCAGCTGTAATGTTTCAACAGAGGCACTGAACCAGCTAAAGACTTGGCTGCAAATGTCTGCAAGAGCAAACACAATCCAAGGCATGCTCAACTGGGTTAGCAGACAGAAATGCTCGAGATTCAGGAAAGAAGTGTATGCAGCAGGGATTGCAGCAGCTGTGTACTGGGTATGGAGAAGCAGAAACCTGATGTGTTTTGAGAGAAGCAGAATGCCACTATCACAAGTTATTCAGCAAATTCAGCTGGCAATCAGAATCAGAATTCAGCAATGCAGTAGCAACAGAAAGATAAACAGCAAGGATAAAAGATGGATAAGAAATCTGTAAAATCCAGTTAATTGAGTTTTGTAGGTGCAGAAACTCATGCAGCAGTTATCAGCAGGGAATTCAGAATCAGTTGGCAGAAGATAAGCAGAAAGAGGAAGAAGTAGATTCCAAAAGATCAGCAAGGCTAGAGAATCTGTAATAATTTAGCTTACTATGTTTTTTGTGTTTTGCTGTAAGTCAGGAATGTTTTCTGTATTTTGTTGTGTTCCAGATATGGAGAACCACTGCTTGTAGTGAGTTGCTCCAGTTCTATCTTAGGTTTTTAAGGCAGTAAAGGGATGTAGAAAAAAGGAACCCTACCTAGTAGGTGGCCTTGGATTTGCATTGCCTAAGGGTTGTAATCTTGTTACATTACAGCTAGCAATAATACAATTTCTGACTTGCACCAAAAAAAAAAACATTGGCATCACATCAAACCACCCTTACAAGCCTATCAGGGACCCAATAAATGACGCTATAGGCCTCCCATGTCCCCTAGGGGTCTCCCGTGCGATATGGGGCGAAAATATAAGCGTCGAAAAGTTTGCGTTTGGAGGCCCAAAACACGTCCCCTAGAGCATTCCCGGGGCCCGGTTTCCGTCTTCGCCCGAAATTTTTTCGGGGGCTCTATTATGCCCCTAGGGGGTCCCCGGTGCCCCGGGAGGGTCATACTTACCCCGAACTCCGATATCACCCATGTCGCCCGTTTTCGGGCCTTAACATTGGCATCACGTCAAACCGCCCTTACAAGCCTATCAAGGACCCAATAACAGACTGTAGGGCCCCCCTATGTCCCCTAGGGGTCTCCTGTGCGAAATGGGGCGAAAGTATTAACGTCGAAAAGTTTGCGTTCGGAGGCCCAAAACACGTCCCCTAGAGCATTCCTGGGGCCCGGTTTCCGTTTTTGCCTGAAATTTTTTTGGGGGCTCTATTATGGCCCTAGGGGACCCCCGGTGCCCTGGGAGGGTCATACTTAGCCCCAAACTCCGATATCACCCATGTCGCCCGTTTTTCGGGCCTTAACATTGGGATCGCGTCAAACCGCCCTTACAAGCCTACCAGGGACCCAAATAACCGACCCTAGGGGCCTCCCATGTCCCCTAGGGGTCTCTCGTGTGATATGGGGCGAAAATATTAACGTTGTAAAGTTTGCGTCGGGAGGCCCAAAACACGTCCCCTGGAGCATTCCCGGGGCCCGGTTTCTGTTTTTGCCTGAAATTTTTTCGGGGGCTCTATTATGGCCCTAGGGGACCTCGGTTCCCCGGGAGGGTCATACTTTTCATTGAACTCTGATATCACCCATGTTGCCCGTTTTCGGGCCTAAACATTGGCATCTCGTCAAACCACCCTTACAAGCCTATCAGGGACCCAATAACCGACCCTATGGGCCTCCCATGTCCCCTAGGTGTCTCCCGTGCGATATGGGGCAAAAAGATTAACGTCAAAAAGTTTGCGTTTGGAGGCCCAAAACACGTCCCCTAGAGCATTCCAGGGGCCCGGTTTCCGTTTTCGCCCGAAATTTTTTCGGGGGCTCTATTATGCCCCAAGAGGGTCATACTTATGCCCGAACTCCGATATCACCCATGTCGCCCGTTTTTGGTCCTTAACATTGGCATCACAAGTGTCAGCTGCAGTCCTGGAACAGTTAAGGGTATGGTTGCAAATTTTAGCAAGAGCAAGTACAATTCAGGGGATGTTTAACTGGATTAGCAGACAAAAATGCTCGAGACTCAGAAAGGAAGTTTGTGCATCAGGGTTAGCAGCAGCAGTGTACTGGGTATGGAGATGCAGGAATACTCATTTTGCTGGCAAAGGCAGTATACCAGTGCCACAGATCATGCTACAGGTCCAGCAAGCAGTAAGATGCAGAATTCAACAATGCTGTAACAGCAAAAGGAAGATCTCCAGCAGGGACAAGAGATGGATAGGGGAAATATAGCCTGAAGTTAAACTGGATCAGAGCAAGTAATAGAGCAAGCTGAAAGAATGCACCAGACAGAAAGGCAGAAACAGAACTCAACAGGGTGTCAGCAGATAATCTGGCAAATATGCAAGGCACCAGGAACATGTGCAGGAAAATGGACAGAAGGTCTCAGAAGGGATACAGAAGCAGGTTGATGCAGCTAGACCCTGAATCAGGTAAAAGGGGGCAGTTTTCAGAATGGTACAGGCAGGAACAGATCTCATCAGGAGCGCAGCAGAGAATCAAGTCATTCTTCAAGATATCAGAACAAGTGCAAGGAAATAGGCAACAGATATCAGAAGGGAAGCAGGAACAGGAGGCAATACAGCAGGAGCCAACAGACAACAAGTAGAAGATTGCTGGAGAAAGGCAGAGCAAGGAATGTAGCAGAAAACAAAAGAATTGGAAAGCTAGAAGAAGTTGTAATTTTCTAGCTTATTATGTGTTTGTACTTTGTTGTAAGTCAGGAAAGATTTTTGTAATTGTCATGTTTACAGAGATGGTGAACCACTGTCTGTAGTGAGTTACACCAGATAGAAGGTATGTAAGGTAGTACAAGGGATGCAGGAAAAAGGAACCCTACCTAGTAGGTGGCCCTAGTTTTGCATTGCCTTAGGGCTGTAATCTTGTTACATTACAGTGAGCAATAATACAATTTCTGACTTGCACAAAAAAAAAAACATTAGCATCACGTCAAACCGCCCTTACAAGCCTATCAAGGACCCATTAACAGGCCGTAGGCCCCCCCCATGTCCCCTGTGAATGAAGATGAGGTGAAGAAAGCAATGTTTGATATTGATTGCAATAAAAGCCCAGGCCTTGATGGTTTTGGATCAGGATTCTTCAAAGAAGCTTGGCATATTGTGGGGCAAGAAGTGACTGATGCTATTATTGATTTTTTTGATTCCTCTAGAATGCTCAAAGAGGTGAATGCCACAAATCTGTGTCTTGTGCAGAAGGTACCTAATCCTGAGAAGGCATCTGATTTCAGGCCTATAGCATGCTGCAATACCATCTACAAATGCATATCCAAGATTTTGTGTGGGAGATTGGCAAGAGTGCTTCCTGTGCTTGTCTCTATGAATCAGGGAGCTTTTGTGGCTCAGAGATCAATAGTCCACAACATAATGATATGTCAGGATCTTATTAAGCATTACAGGAGAAAACAATCCTCTCCTAGGTGTTTGATGAAGATTGATCTAAGGAAAGCCTATGACACAATTCATTGGGGATTTATTAAGGAAATGCTGCAAGGGTATGGTTTCCCTGTGAAGTTCAGTGGCTGGTTACTAGAGTGCATCCAGACTGCGAGTTTCAGCATCAATATGAATGGGGAAGTACATGGATACTTTACTGCAAAACGTGGCATTAGGCAGGGAGATCCAGTTTCTCCATTAATCTTTGTTTTGGTCATGGAATACTTATCAAGAATCCTGAAGATAGCCTGTATGGACAATAGCTTCAGCTGGCATCCCATGTGCAAAGAGCTTGCACTTAGCCATCTATGCTTTGCTGATGACTTAATGTGCTTCTGCAAAGCTGCCCCTGAATATGTGAGTATCTTGATGAACAGCATTAATTATTTTTCACAAGCTACTGGTTTGTTTGCAAACAAGGAGAAATCAAATATATATGTTGCTGGTGTTAGTGAACAAACCAAGAATGAGCTGTTGTGTTTGTCAGGGTTTAGGGAGGGTACATTGCCTAGGAAATATTTGGGTGTTCCACTGTCTCCATCTAAATGGATCAAATTAGACTGTGAATGCTTGGTGGATAAGATGACAAAAAAGTTGCAGATTTGGGCCTCCAGGAACCTCTCCTATGCAGGAAGGGCTCAATTAATTAATTATGTATTATTCTCTATACATGCGTATTGGTCGAGCATTTTTATAATGCCTGCTGGGGTGCTGAAAAGTGTAGAACAAAAATGCAGATTATTTTTTTGGGGATCTACTGAGCAGAAGCACAAGACAAGTTTGGTGGCCTGGGATATTGTATGCAGACCAAGGAAAAATGGTGGAATAAATGTTAAAAATTGCAAATGGTTTAACATTGCACTAAATGGGAAGCATATTTGGGATTTAGCCACCAAAAAAGATACACTGTGGGTAAAATGGATTAATGGGGTTTATTTGAAAGGAGAAAATTTCTGAAAGGAGAAAAAGCTTAATAAAATCAAGAGCTATTTCCATGATCACTACTCAGCTAGGGGAGTATGGAAGGGTGCACCTGCTGGGATCTATTATGCTGCTAGTGGTTACAGAGTACTGACAGGAGAGATGCCAAAATACAGACATGCAGATTTGATTTGGGGGAAGATATCTATGCCTAGACAAAGTTTTTGCCTGTGGCTAGTTCAAATGGGAAGACTGCTAACTAAAGACAGGCTGCACAAAATGGGTTTCTTGAATGGAGATGTTATGTGTTACTTGTGCAAGATGAAACCAGAAGATCATAATCACTTGTTCTTCAGCTGTAGTGTATCCACAGAGGTTCTGGCTCAGTTAAGGGTTTGGCTGCAAGTGACAGCAAAAGCAAATACAGCCCATGGCATGCTTAACTAGATAAGCAGGCAAAAATGTTCAAGATTCAGGAAAGAAATCTATGCAGCAGGGCTTGCAGCAGCAGTTTACTGGATATGGAGATGCAGGAACATCCTATGTTTTGAGGGGAGCAGAATGCCACTGTCGCATATCATGCAGTAGATTCAGCAGGTGATCAGAATCAGAATACATCAATGCAGCAACAAGAGGAAGATTAACAACAAGGACAAGAGATGGATAGGGATTTTGTAATATGTTATGTTTTTTACTGTGTTTTGTAGTTACTGTAAGTAGGAAATGTTTGTTTTTCTGTTTCAGTTATGGTGAGCTACTGTTTGTAGTGTGCTGGTCCTAGTAATGTTAGGTTTGTGTGGCTGTTAGGGGATGTAGATCCTAAGGAACCATACCTAGTAGGTGGCCTTGAATTTACATTGCCCTGTGGGCTGTAATCTTGCTACATTACAGCTTTTATTAATACAATTTCTGATTTGCACCAAAAAAACATTGGCATAACGTCAAACCACCCTTACAAGCCTATCAGGGATCCAATAACCGACGCTATAGGCCTCCCATGTCCCCTAGGGGTCTCACGTGCGATATGGGGCGAAAATATTAACGTCGAAAAGTTTGCGTACGGAGGCCCAAAACACGTCCCCTAGAGCATTGCCAGGGCCCGGCTTCCGTTTTTGCCCGAAATTTTTTCGGGGGCTCTATTATGGCCCTAGGGGACCCCTGGTGTCCCGGGAGGGTCATACTTATCCCCGAACAACGATATCACACATGTCGTGCGTTTTCGGGCCTTAACATTGGCATCGCGTCAAAACCGCCCTTACAAGCCTATCAGGGAACCAATAACCGACCCTAGGGGCCTCCCATGTCCCCTAGGGGTCTCCCGTGCGATATTGGGGAAAAATATTAACGTTGAAAAGATTGCGTCCGGAGGCCCAAAACATGTCCCCTAGAGCATTCCCGGGGCCTGGTTTCCGTTTTCGCCCGAAATTTTTTCGGGGGCTCTATTATGGCCCTAGGAAACCCCCGGTGCCCCGGGAGGGTGATATTTCTCCCCGAACTCCGATATCACCCATGTCGCCTATTTTTGGGCCTTAACATTGGCATCGCGTCAAACCGCCCTTACAAGCCTATCAGGTCCCCAATAACTGACCCTAGGGGCCTCCCATGTCCCCTAAGGGTCTCCCGTGCGATATGGGGCGAAAATATTAAGGTCGAAAAGTTTGCGTCCGGAGGCCCAAAACACGTACCATAGAGCATTCCCAAGGCGCGGTATCCGTTTTCGCCCGAAAATTTTTCTGGGGCTCTATTATGGCCCTAGGGGACCCCCAGTGCCCCGGGGCCCGGTTTCCCTTTTTGAATTTTTTTTTTGTGGGGCTCTATTATGCCCCTAGGGGACCCTCGGTGCCCCGGGAGGGTCATACTTATCCCCGAACTCCGATATGACCCATGTCACCCGTTTTCGGGCCTTAACATTGGCATCGCGTCAAACCGCCCTTACAAGCCTATCAGGGACCCAATAACCAACCCTAGGGGCCTCCCATGTCCCCTAACGGTCTCCCATGCGATATGGGGCGAAAATATTAACGTCGAAAAGTTTGCGTCCGGAGACCCAAAACACGTCCCCTAGCGCATTCCCGGGGCCCAAGATCTGTTTTTGCCTGAAATATTTCCGGGGGCTCTATTATGGCCCTACGGGACCCCCGGTTCCCCGGGAGGGTCATACTTATCCCCAAACTCTGATATCACCCATGTCGCCCATTTTCGGGCCTTAACATTGGCATCGCATCGCAATTGGAACATTGGCATCGCGATTCTCTCTCTAAAATGCTCTCTCCTCTCTCCTTGACAGCGCTCGTTAACCACCATTAACGCAGCTCTGAGTTCTAATGGGGAAGAAAGAAAAAGCTAAACGAGGGAATGAGAATGACGATGTAGATGCGGGAAAATCAACAGTTCCACCTTGTCCCACAAAAAATGTGACACAAAGAAAACGTACCAGCGCAACTCATGAAAACCTAGATCGAGTAATGCGCAACCTCACGGATGAATTGGAGGACCCAGAAATCATGACACCAGATGCACAAACTGAAACAGTGCAGCAAATGGAATTAGCGAAGGAAAAAATCAACTCTTGGCTCTCGAAGATGAAGGAAAGAGCCAATAATCAAGGTTCGGATGAGGAAGAGGATGAAGTTACAGAACAAGGCAAACAACAGCAATTCGCAGATACAGGTAAAACCTCAGCTTGGGAAAAATTCGACATAACTAAATTAAAAAATGCTGGTTTTAAATTGGATTTTATTGCACCTGTTATGCTTGAGGGAAAACCTGTAGGAGAAATTAATCTCAAGGACATAGAATCTGAAATTAATTATCGGAATCAAGCTATTGTTTGCTATGTTATGGGGTCAAGGCCACCTATGAAAAATGGGCTAGTTATTGTTAGATTTGATTCTATGGAACAGAGAGATGCTGTGCTAGAGGAAGGGGTTTATCATTTTGATAATAAACCCATGATTGTCAGACCTTGGTCTGAGAATATAGACTATGCTCATGAGGAGCTCACGTCTGTTCTTATATGGGTTAAATTTCCTGGTTTGAATGTCAAGTATTCGAATGCAATGGGGCTGAGCAAAATTGCAAGCTTAGTAGGTAGGCCAATGATGGCTGACAGGAACACAGAACTGAAAGTGGGGATTCAATATGCTAGAGTACTGGTTGAAGTGGAGATAGGGGGTGAGTATCCTGACAAGGTCCACTACAAGAATGAAAAGGGGAACATAGTGGAACAAGAAGTTGAGTATGACTGGAAACCTGTACTGTGCAACCATTGCAAATAACATGGACACAGTGAGCATGAATGCAGGAAAAAAAAAGCCATACCTGGGCCTGTGACTCAAGCAGTGCCTGTGCAGCACCTACATGTGCAGCAAGCAAACCCTAGAACACAGCAATGGCAGAATGCAGGGAGAGGTAGAGGTAGAATGGGTAATGCAGGGAGAGGGATGAGAGCTGGAAGAGGATACTACAGACAAGTTCAACAGCCTAACAATGCTACAACACAGTTACAGAATCCCTTTGATATACTGCAAAGTGTAGATGGGGAACAGGAGGGGATGCAGGCACAAGGTCAAGCAACAGTGCCAGGAACACAGGAGGATCAGATATCAGAGGAAGTGCCATTACATGGTAAGTCTCCTATCTTGACTAGTAGTCATGGATAGGATCCTTATTTGGAATGTTAGAGGCCTGAATGGCCCAAATAAGCAGAGGGATGTGGCCCTCTTCTATAAAAAAAATAAATGTGGATTGGTGGCTTTTCTTGAAACAAAAATCAGATTAGTTAATTTGGAAAAATGCAAAAAAAGTTTCATGCCAGAGTGGGAATCTTTTAGTAACCATAATGGACATAGGCTGGGTAGAATATGGATTAGATGGTTACCAGATTATTTTCATGTTGAAGTTATTTTCTCCTCTGTGCAAATGGTCATCTGTAAGGTGAGAAATATGGAGAGGAAAAAGGATTTTATGGTGAGTTTTGTATATGGAATGAATGAGAAAGAAGATAGGAAGCAATTATGGAAGGATATAAATGATTTTGCTACTATCTGCAACAACCCGTGGATTATTGGTGGGGATTTCAACAATGTGTTGCAACCTGGGAACAGACAAGGTGGCCTGCCAGTCACTCTTGCTGAAATTCAGGATTTTAAATCCTGCATTGAAAGCTGTTTCCTCACTGAAATGAGTTGGTCTGGGTGTCAATACACCTGGAATAACAGGCATGAGGGGGGGGGGGGAAGAGTATACTCTAAGATAGATTGGGCTTTTGTAAACAGTCTATGGATGCAGGAGTTTGATCAGTGCATCCTACAGTTCCTGCTAGAGGATATATCTGACCATTCTCCTATCTGCTTAACTCTTCACAAAAACCTGGCTATAAGCAAATCCCCCTTTAAATTCTTTAACATGTGGAGCCTCCACTCTGAATTCCAAGCCTTGGTGCAGGAAGCCTGGAATTGTAGAACACAAGGCACAAAAATGTTTAAGGTTTATCAAAAACTGAAAAGTGTGAAACATGTCCTGAAAAAACTAAATAGAGCTGAATTTAGTGATATATTAGCTCAGGCTGATATTGCTAGATCTGTAATGACTCAAGCTCAGATAGATGCAAACAAGGAGCCCCTCAATGAGGCACTGCAGAAGGGTGAAATTCAGGCTAGGAGAAGGTTTAATGAGCTGAACATGGCAGCTGAGACATTCCTACAACAAAAGAGCAAGGCTAGGTGGGTGCAGTTGGGAGATGGCAATAATCATTTCTTTCATGCAATTATCAAACAGAGAAGGCAACAGAACAGATTGGATTCCATCAAGACACAGGAGGGTATCTTATTGGAAGACAAAAACTTGATTATTAGTGCACCAGTGACGGCTGAGGAAGTGAAGAAAGCTATGTTTGATATTGACAGCAATAAAAGCCCTGGCCCTGATGGCTTTGGCTCAGGATTTTTCAAAGAAGCGTGGCATATTGTGGGGGAAGAAGTGACCAATGCAATTATTGATTTTTTTGATTCCTCTAAAATGCTTAAAGAGGTGAATGCAACTAATCTTTGTCTTGTGTAGAAAATTGAAAACCCTGTGAAGGCTTCTGACTTCAGGCCTATTGCTTGCTGCAACACCATATACAAATGCATTTCCAAGATTCTATGTGGGAGAATGGCAATAGTGCTTCCTGACCTTATCTCTGTGAACCAGGGTGCTTTTGTGGCACAGAGGTCAATAGTGCACAACATCATGATTTGTCAGGACCTAATTAAGCATTACAACAGGAAGCAATCCCCACCCAGATGCTTGATGAAGATAGACCTAAGGAAAGCATACGACACAATGCATTGGAGTTTTGTCAAGGAGATGATGCAAGGGTATGGATTCCCAGTTAAGTTCATTGGTTGGATACTTGAATGTATACAAACTGCAAGTTTCAGCATCAACATAAATGGGGGGGGGGGGGGGTTCATGGTTTCTTTCCTGCTAAACGTGGCATTAGGCAGGGAGACCCAATATCTCCACTGATTTTTGTTTTGGTCATGGAATATTTATCAAGAATTCTGAAATTAGCATGCATGGACAAGAGCTTCAGTTGGCATCCAATGTGCAAGGAACTAGCATTGAGTCACCTATGCTTTGCTGATGATTTGACGTGCTTCTGCAAAGCTGCCCCTGAATCTGTAAGTATAATGATGAATAGCATTAATTACTTCGCACAAGCTACTGGCCTGTTTGCTAATAAGGAGAAATCCAACCTTTACATAGCTGGTGTGAATGAAGAAATTAAGAGAGAATTGTTAGCATTATCAGGGTTCAGGAAGGGTACACTACCTATGAAATATTTGGGAGTTCCATTATCCCCCTCTAAGTGGAGCAAAATTGACTGTGAATGCTTGGTTGATAAAATGACAAAAAAATTGCAGATATGGGCTTCTAGGAATCTCTCATATGCAGGAAGAGCTCAACTCATAAATTCTGTGTTGTTTTCTATACATTTGTACTGGTCTAGCATTTTCATAATGCCTGCAAGGGTACTTAAAAGTGTAGAACAAAAGTGCAGATTTTTCTTGTGGGGTTCCACTGATCAGAAGCATAAGACCAACTTGGTGGCATGGGATATGGTTTGCAGACCTAGGAAAAATGGGGGCATAAACATAAAGAACTGCAAATGGTTTAATGTAGCTCTAAATGGGAAACATATCTGGGATTTAGCCACAAAAAAAGACACCTTGTGGGTAAAATGGATAAATGGGATCTATCTGAAGGGCGTCAATCTCTGGAATTATGCACCTGGCTGGGGTGCCAGTTGGTACTGGAATAAGCTCAACAAAATCAAGAGCTATTTCCAGGATCAATATACAGCAAGAGGGGTCTGGAAGGGGGCTCCTGATGGTTGTTACACAGCTGCAAGAGGATACAGTGTTTTAACAGGGGCTATGCCAAAGTATAGACATGCTAATCTGATTTGGGGAAGGGTAACCATGCCAAGACACAGTTTCTGCTTATGGCTAGCTCAACAGGGGAGATTGATAACTAAGGACAGGATGCAGAAAATGGGGCTTCTGAATGGTGATGTTGTATGCAATCTGTGCAAAGCAAAGCCAGAAGACCATAACCACCTTTTCTTCAGCTGCAGTGTGGCAACAGGAGTTTTGGATCAAATGAGATGTTGGTTACAGATATCACCAAGAGCAAACACAATCCAGGGCATGTTTAATTGGATAAGCAGGCAGAAATGCTCAAATTTCAGAAAAGAAGTGTATGCAGCAGGACTTGCAGCAGCTGTATACTGGATATGGAGAAGCAGAAATATTAAACACATTGAGGGAAGCAGTCTGTCTGTGATGCAGACCATGCAGCAGATTCAGCAGTCAGTGAGGATCAGAATACAGCAATGCAGCAGGTTGAGGAAGATCAACAGCAAGGATAAAAGATGGATAGAAAGAGTTTAACTGCTCTCTGCACTAAATCTATGTAGATTTAGTACAGCAGCTCCAATAGAAAGTTAGAATCAGATTACACCAGGGTTTCAGCAGAGAATCCAACAAATATTCAAGACATAAGCACCTGTGCAGGAATTCAGGCAGCAGGTTTCAGCAGGTAATCAGCAGCAGGTTAATGAAGCAAGGCAGAATGAGGAATGAAAATAGATTCCAGCAGACATGAAAAGCTAGAAGAAGTTGTAATATTTTTAGCTTATTATGTTTTTGTATTTTGCTGTAAGTCAGAAATAAATTTTGTAAATTGTTATGTTTACGGAGATGGTGAGCCACTGCCTGTAGTGAGCTGCACCAGATTGAAGGTTTGTAAGGTAGTAAAGGGATGTAGTAAAAAGGAACTCTACCTAGTAGGTGGCCTTGGATCTGCATTGCCAAAGGACTGTAATCTTGTTACATTACAGTGAGCAATAATACAATTTCTGACTTGCACCAAAAAAAAAAACATTGGCATCGTGTCAAACCACCCTTACAAGCCTATCAGGGACCCAATAACCGACCCTATGGGCCTCGCATGTCCCCTAGGGGTCTCCCGTGCGATATGGGGCCAAAATATTAACGACGAGAAGTTTGCGTCCGGAAGCCCAAAACACGTCCCCTGGAGCATTCCTGGAGCCTGGTTTCCGTTTTCGCCCGAAATTTTTTCAGGGGCTCTATTGTGGCCCTAGGGGACCCCCGGGGCCCCGGGAGGGTTATACTTATCCCCGAACTACGATATCACCCATGTCGCCCGTTTTCGGGCCTTAACATTGGCATCTCGGTCGCCCGTTTTCGAGCCTTAACATTGGTATCGCAGATTTTCTCTCTCTAAAATGCTCTCTGCTTCGACCTCTACAGCGCGCGTTCACCATTGAAACAGCGCTGAGTTCGAATGGGGAAGAAGGAAAAAGCTAAGAGAGGAAATGGAACTCAGTTCAACGATGCGGGAAATTCAGGAAACAAAAATTGTACCCAAACAATTGTAACCCTAAAACCAAAAAACATCAAAAACCATGAAAACCTAGGTAGAGTTATGCGAAATCTTGCGGACGAATTGGAAGATTCAGAGATAAAGACTCCGGAAGTCCAATCAGGAACTGTGCAACAAATGGAACTAGCTAAGGAACAGATCAATTCGTGGCTTTCAAAAGTGAAGGAAAAGGCAAATTCGCAAAACCCATCTGATTCGGAGGAAGAGGAACCTGAGCAAGAACAGCAACAGGAGGCTACAAATTCTGGTAAGGTCTCAGCTTGGGATAAATTTGACATATCAAAACTGAAAAATGCTGGCTTTAAATTAGATTATGTTGCACCAAATCTGCATGAAGGTAAACCAGTAGGTGAAATCAATTTTATGGACATTGAATCAGAAATAGATTACTGGAACAAAGCTGTAGTTTGCTATGTGATGGGCTCTAAACCTCCAATTAATGTACTGAGTGGTTTTCTAAGAAGAATTTAGGGGAAAAAAGGGATGAACAAGATAGCAAGTTTGAAAAATGGGCTAGTATTGGTTAGATTTGATTCTTTGGAACAACGAGATGCTGTCATCCAGGAGGGGGTGTACCATTTTGATAACAAACCAATGATTATTAGGCCATGGTCAGAAAACATCGACTATGATCAAGAGGAGCTCACCTCTGTGCCAATATGGGTTAAATTCCCAGGACTCAATGTCAAGTATTGGAATGCAATGGGTCTGAGCAAAATCTCTAGCCTAGTTGGGAGGCCAATGATGGCAGACAGAAACACAGAGCTCAAGGTGGGAATACACTATGCTAGAGTTCTGATTGAAGTGCAACTAGGAGAGGAGTACCCTGAGAAAGTGTATTTCAAGAATGAGAGGGGAAACATAGTGGAGCAAGCAGTGGACTATGATTGGAAGCCAAGTCTGTGCAACCACTGTAAACAATATGGTCACAGTGCAGCAGATTGCAGGAAAAAGATACCTGAGACTGCACCTGTGCAACAAGGGCCTGTACATACTCAGCCTGCACAGCAAGGAATTCCAAGGACTCAGCAATGGCAGTTTGCAGGAAGAGGTAGAGGGAGAGCCTGGAATGCAGGAAGAGGAGCAAAAACAGGAAAAGGCTATTACAGACAGGTCCAGCAGCAGGCCAAAACTGTTATGCAGAACAGTTTTGACATTTTGCAAAATCAAGAAGAAATGCAGGAAACACAAAAGGAACTGCCAACAGCAGCAGCAGTTGTGGAGCCTGAGCAAAAAACAGACCAGAATCCAGTTGAGGTGCCAATGCATGGTAAGTCCCCTGTCTTGACTAGTAGTCATGGATAGGGTACTAATTTGGAATGTTAGAGGCCTTAATGGCCCAAATAAACAGAGAGATATAGCTCTCTTTTGCAAAAAAAATAATTGTGGGTTAGTGGCTTTTCTTGAAACAAAAATCAGATTAGCCAACCTAGAAAAATACAAAAAATGTTTCTTGACAGGGTGGGACTCTTACAGTAATCATAGTGAGCATAGACTGGGGAGAATATGGTTAAGATGGATACCAAGCATTTTTAATGTGGATGTTTTATTCTCATCTGTGCAAATGATTATCTGTAAAGTAGTAAATGTTGTGAAAAAATTGGAATTTGTGGTGAGTTTTGTATATGGTTTAAATGAGAAGGAGGAAAGGAGAGTACTATGGAAGGACTTAAATGATTTTGCAATTAATTGCAACACCCCTTGGTTTGTAGGGGGGGATTTCAATAATGTACTGCTCCCTGAAAATAGAAAAGGTGGAGTACCAGTTGCTTATGCAGAAATACAGGAGTTCAAAGAGTGCATAGAAAAATGTTTTCTCACTGAAATGGGGTGGTCAGGGTGCCAGTTTACTTGGAATAATAGGCATGAAAAAGGGGGGAGAGTATATTCTAAAATTGATTGGGCATTTGTAAACAGTTTATGGCTTCAGGAATTAGATCAATCAGATCTTGTATTCCATCCAGAGGGTGTTTCAGATCACTCCCCAATCTGTCTGTCTCTCCATAGAGAATTTACAAAAAAAATTATTCCCTTTAAATACTTCAACATGTGGAGCCTCCACTCTGAATTCCAAGCTAAGGTGCAGCAAGCTTGGAATTTCAGAACACAAGGCACAAAAATGTTCAGAGTGTACCAGAAATTGAAAAAGGTGAGGAAAGTGCTGAAAAAGCTAAACAGGAATGATTTCACAGACATTCTGGCACAAGCAGATACAGCTAGGATAGCCATGACCCAAGCACAGACTGAAGCTAACAAAGAGCCATTAAATGATGCATTACAACAGACTGAATTACAGGCCAGGAAAAGATACAATGAGGTTAATATGGCAGCTGAAAATTTCCTACAGCAGAAAAGCAAGGCAAAGTGGATACAATTGGGAGATGGGAATAATCAATTCTTCCATGCAGTTATGAAGCAAAGAAGTAATAACAACAGAATCCACTCCATTAGGACACAACAGGGGACCCTTCTGGAGGACCAGAACCTGGTCATGGAAGAATTTGTGAGATTTTACAAGGATATGATGGGGGTGACAGGAACCAGAACAAGCAAAGCTGAAGACAGATACTTCCAAGCAGGTCACAGACTAGACATCCACCAACAGATGAACCTTATAGCCCCTGTGTATGCAGAAGAGGTGAAAAATGCAATGTTTGCAATTGATTGTAATAAAAGCCCGGGTCCTGATGGCTTTGGTTCAGGGTTTTTCAAAGAAGCGTGGCCAATTGTAGGAGATGAAGTGACTGGAGCCATAATTGATTTTTTTGACTCATCTAGAATGCTCAAGGAGGTAAATGCTACAAACCTGTGCCTTGTACAGAAGATACAAAATCCAGAAAAGGCATCTGATTTCAGACCAATAGCCTGCTGTAATACAATCTACAAGTGTATCTCCAAGATCTTGTGTGGGAGACTGGCAAAAGTACTACCAGAGCTGGTGTCAGTGAACCAGGGAGCCTTTGTTGCACAGAGATCCATTGTCAACAACATCATGATATGTCAGGACCTTATTAAGCATTATAACAGGAAACAATCATCTCCCAGGTGCATAATGAAGATAGACATAAGGAAGGCATATGATACAATCCACTGGGGTTTTGTGAAGGAAATGCTGCAAGGGTATGGATTCCCTGAAAAATTCAGTGGGTGGCTACTAGAGTGCATCAAAACAGCAAGTTTTAGTATTAATATAAATGGGGAAACACATGGGAATTTCATTGCAAAGCGGGGCATCAGACAAGGTGACCCCATATCCCCATTAATATTTGTACTGGTTATGGAATATTTGTCAAGAAACCTGAAAATAGCATGCATGGATAAGAGCTTCAGCTGGCACCCCATGTGCAAAGAGCTTGCACTAAGTCATCTATGTTTTGCTGATGACTTAATGTGTTTCTGTAAAGCAGATACTGCATCTGTGAGCACAATGATGAACAGCATAAACCACTTCTCAAAAGCAACAGGATTGTATGCAAACAAGGAAAAATCAAACATCTACTTAGCAGGGGTGGATATGCAAGGAAAAAATGCACTGTTACAACTCTCAGGCTTCAGGGAGGGTACTTTGCCCATGAGATACCTAGGTGTCCCATTATCCCCCTCAAAATGGAGCAAAATAGATTGTGATTGTCTGGTGGACAAAATGACAAAAAGGATGCAGATATGGGCCTCGAGGAACCTTTCATATGCAGGGAGAGTCCAACTAATAAACTCTGTACTATTCTCCATTCATGTATACTGGTCAAGTATCTTCATTTTGCCAACTGGGGTACTAAAAAGTGTGGAGCAAAAATGCAGATTTTTCTTGTGGGGGACAACTGAGCAGAAACATAAGACAAGCTTGGTGGCCTGGGATATGGTATGCAGACCAAGAAACAATGGAGGACTTAATGTTAAGAACTACAAATGGTTCAACATAGCTCTGATGGCAAGCACATCTGGGATATTGCAACAAAAAAAGACACACTGTGGGTGAAGTGGATCAATGGGATTTATCTGAAAGGAGTTAACATCTGGAATTATGTTCCAGTATGGGGCACAAGTTGGTACTGGAACAAACTGAACAAGATCAAAAGTTACTTCCAGGGGCAATACACAGCAAGGGGGGTATGGAAATTTGCATCTGATGGTATTTACAATGCTGGAAGTGGATACAGAATGCTACAAGGAAACATGACAAAATGCAGGCATGCAGACTTGATATGGGGGAAGATATCCATGCCTAGACATAGTTTTTGCCTATGGCTGGCTCAAATGGATAGATTGCTAACAAAGGACAGATTACAGAGGATGGGATGTCTGAATGGGGATGCCTTATGCTATCTGTGCAAGCAGGAACCAGAGGAACACAATCACTTGTTCTTCAAATGCAAAGTTGCAAAAGAAGTCCTGGAACAGATAAAGGGATGGCTGCAAATTTCAGCAAGAGCAAGTACAATTCAGGGGATGTTTAACTGGATCAGCAGACAAAAATGCTCGAGAATCAGGAAGGAAGTTTATGCATCAGGGGTAGCAGTAGCAGTATACTGGATATGGAGATGCAGAAATACTCATTTTGCTGGCAAAGGCAGCATACCAGTGCCACAGATGACACAACAGGTCCAGCAAGCAGTCAGGTGCAGAATACAGCAATGCTGCAACAGCAAGAGGAATATCTCCAGCAGGGACAAGATCTGGATAGGGGGGATATAGGCTGAAATTAAACTGGATCACAGCAAGGAACAGAGCAAACAGACAGATTACACCAGACAGTAAAGCAGAAAGCAGAACTTAACAGGGGGTCATGACATATTTGCAAGGAACCAGTAGACTGCATCCTGTTGCAGAAAAGAAGATGGAATGAACCAGCTCTGGAAGACTGCACCAGCAGAGGATTCAGAGTACAGGACAGAAGCAAAGTAGAAGCAGGAAGAAGCAGATTCAGTGGAAAACAAGGAAATTCTGTAATCAGCAGCAGGTTGATGTAGCAAGGTAGAATGAGGAATGTAACAGTTCCAAGCAGAGTCGAAAAGCTAGAAGAAGTTGTAATATTTTTAGCTATATATGTTTTTGTATTTTGTTGCAAGTCAGAAATAATTTTTGCAAATTGTAATGCCTACAGAGATGGTGAGGATTAATTTTTGTAAATTGTAATGTGTACAGAGTTGGTGAACCACTGCCTGTAGTGAGTTGCACCAGATTGAAGGGTTGTAAGGTAGTAGAGGGATGTAGCAAAAAGGAACCCTACCTAGTAGGTGGCCTTGGACCTACATTGCCTAAGGACTGTAATCTTGTGACATTACAGAGAGCAATAATACAATTTCTGACTTACACCAAAAAAAAAAAAAAAAAAACATTGGCATCTCGTCAAACCGCCCTTACAAGCCTCTCAGGGACCCAATAACCGACCCTAGGGGCCTCCCATGTCCCCTAGGGGCTCCCGTGCGATATGGGGCGAAAATATTAACGTCAAAAAGTTTGCGTCCGAAGGCCCAAAACACGTCCCCTAGAGCATTCCCAGGGCCGGATTCCTGTTTTCGCCCGAAATGTTTTCGGGGGGCTCTATTATGGCCCTAGGGGACCCCCAGTTCCCCGGGAGGGTCATACTTATCCCTGAACTCTGATATCACCCATGTCGCCCGTTTTCGGCCCTTAACTTTGGTATCGCGTCAAACCGCCCTTACAAGACTATAAAAAAATCCAATAACCGACCCTAGGGGCCTCCCATGTCCCCTAGGAGCCTCCAGTGTGATATGGGGCGAAAATATTAACGTCGAAAAGTTTGCGTCCGGAGGCCCAAAACACGTCTCCTAGAGCATTCCCGGGGCCCGGTTTCCATTTTCGCCCCAAATTTTTTTCGGGGGCTCTATTATGGCCCTAGGGGACCCCTGGTGCCCCGGGAAGGCCATACTTATCCCCGAACTCCGATATCACCCATATCGCCCGTTTTCGCGGCCTTAACATTGGTATCGAATTTTCTCTCTCTAAAATGCTCTCTGCTTCGACCTCTACAGCGCGCGTTCACCATTGAAACAGCGCTGAGTTCGAATGGGGAAGAAGGAAAAAGCTAAGAGAGGAAATGGAACTCAGTTCAACGATGCGGGAAATTCAGGAAACAAAAATTGTACCCAAACAATTGTAACCCTAAAACCAAAAAACATCAAAAACCATGAAAACCTAGGTAGAGTTATGCGAAATCTTGCGGACGAATTGGAAGATTCAGAGATAAAGACTCCGGAAGTCCAATCAGGAACTGTGCAACAAATGGAACTAGCTAAGGAACAGATCAATTCGTGGCTTTCAAAAGTGAAGGAAAAGGCAAATTCGCAAAACCCATCTGATTCGGAGGAAGAGGAACCTGAGCAAGAACAGCAACAGGAGGCTACAAATTCTGGTAAGGTCTCAGCTTGGGATAAATTTGACATATCAAAACTGAAAAATGCTGGCTTTAAATTGGATTATGTTGCACCAAATCTGCATGAAGGTAAACCAGTAGGTGAAATCAATTTTATGGACATTGAATCAGAAATAGATTACTGGAACAAAGCTGTAGTTTGCTATGTGATGGGCTCTAAACCTCCAATTAATGTACTGAGTGGTTTTCTAAGAAGAATTTGGGGGAAAAAAGGGATGAACAAGATAGCAAGTTTGAAAAATGGGCTAGTATTGGTTAGATTTGATTCTTTGGAACAACGAGATGCTGTCATCCAGGAGGGGGTGTACCATTTTGATAACAAACCAATGATTATTAGGCCATGGTCAGAAAACATCGACTATGATCAAGAGGAGCTCACCTCTGTGCCAATATGGGTTAAATTCCCAGGACTCAATGTCAAGTATTGGAATGCAATGGGTCTGAGCAAAATCTCTAGCCTAGTTGGGAGGCCAATGATGGCAGACAGAAACACAGAGCTCAAGGTGGGAATACACTATGCTAGAGTTCTGATTGAAGTGTAACTAGGAGAGGAGTACCCTGAGAAAGTGTATTTCAAGAATGAGAGGGGAAACATAGTGGAGCAAGCAGTGGACTATGATT
Source organism: Tetragonia tetragonoides (assembly GCA_038025085.1). Lineage (NCBI taxonomy): Eukaryota > Viridiplantae > Streptophyta > Magnoliopsida > Caryophyllales > Aizoaceae > Tetragonia > Tetragonia tetragonoides. Next base: position 33,661,693 of record CM076153.1, read on the forward strand.
GGAAGCCAAGTCTGTGCAACCACTGTAAACAATATGGCCACAGTGCAGCAGATTGCAGGAAAAAGATACCTGAGACTGCACCTGTGCAACAAGGGCCTGTACATACTCAGCCTGCACAGCAAGGAATTCCAAGGACTCAGCAATGGCAGTTTGCAGGAAGAGGTAGAGGGAGAGCCTGGAATGCAGGAAGAGGAGCAAAAACAGGAAAAGGCTATTACAGACAGGTCCAGCAGCAGGCCAAAACTGTTATGCAGAACAGTTTTGACATTTTGCAAAATCAAGAAGAAATGCAGGAAACACAAAAGAAACTGCCAACAGCAGCAGCAGTTGTGGAGCCTGAGCAAAAAACAGACCAGAATCCAGTTGAGGTGCCAATGCATGGTAAGTCCCCTGTCTTGACTAGTAGTCATGGATAGGGTACTAATTTGGAATGTTAGAGGCCTTAATGGCCCAAATAAACAGAGAGATATAGCTCTCTTTTGCAAAAAAAATAATTGTGGGTTAGTGGCTTTTCTTGAAACAAAAATCAGATTAGCCAACCTAGAAAAATACAAAAAATGTTTCTTGACAGGGTGGGACTCTTACAGTAATCATAGTGAGCATAGACTGGGGAGAATATGGTTAAGATGGATACCAAGCATTTTTAATGTGGATGTTTTATTCTCATCTGTGCAAATGATTATCTGTAAAGTAGTAAATGTTGTGAAAAAATTGGAATTTGTGGTGAGTTTTGTATATGGTTTAAATGAGAAGGAGGAAAGGAGAGTACTATGGAAGGACTTAAATGATTTTGCAATTAATTGCAACACCCCTTGGTTTGTAGGGGGGGATTTCAATAATGTACTGCTCCCTGAAAATAGAAAAGGTGGAGTACCAGTTGCTTATGCAGAAATACAGGAGTTCAAAGAGTGCATAGAAAAATGTTTTCTCACTGAAATGGGGTGGTCAGGGTGCCAGTTTACTTGGAATAATAGGCATGAAAAAGGGGGGAGAGTATATTCTAAAATTGATTGGGCATTTCTAAACAGTTTATGGCTTCAGGAATTAGATCAATCAGATCTTGTATTCCATCCAGAGGGTGTTTCAGATCACTCCCCAATCTGTCTGTCTCTCCATAGAGAATTTACAAAAAAAATTATTCCCTTTAAATACTTCAACATGTGGAGCCTCCACTCTGAATTCCAAGCTAAGGTGCAGCAAGCTTGGAATTTCAGAACACAAGGCACAAAAATGTTCAGAGTGTACCAGAAATTGAAAAAGGTGAGGAAAGTGCTGAAAAAGCTAAACAGGAATGATTTCACAGACATTCTGGCACAAGCAGATACAGCTAGGATAGCCATGACCCAAGCACAGACTGAAGCTAACAAAGAGCCATTAAATGATGCATTACAACAGACTGAATTACAGGCCAGGAAAAGATACAATGAGGTTAATATGGCAGCTGAAAATTTCCTACAGCAGAAAAGCAAGGCAAAGTGGATACAATTGGGAGATGGGAATAATCAATTCTTCCATGCAGTTATGAAGCAAAGAAGTAATAACAACAGAATCCACTCCATTAGGACACAACAGGGGACCCTTCTGGAGGACCAGAACCTGGTCATGGAAGAATTTGTGAGATTTTACAAGGATATGTTGGGGGTGACAGGAACCAGAACAAGCAAAGCTGAAGACAGATACTTCCAAGCAGGTCACAGACTAGACATCCACCAACAGATGAACCTTATAGCCCCTGTGTATGCAGAAGAGGTGAAAAATGCAATGTTTGCAATTGATTGTAATAAAAGCCCGGGTCCTGATGGCTTTGGTTCAGGGTTTTTCAAAGAAGCGTGGCCAATTGTAGGAGATGAAGTGACTGGAGCCATAATTGATTTTTTTGACTCATCTAGAATGCTCAAGGAGGTAAATGCTACAAACCTGTGCCTTGTACAGAAGATACAAAATCCAGAAAAGGCATCTGATTTCAGACCAATAGCCTGCTGTAATACAATCTACAAGTGTATCTCCAAGATCTTGTGTGGGAGACTGGCAAAAGTACTACCAGAGCTGGTGTCAGTGAACCAGGGAGCCTTTGTTGCACAGAGATCCATTGTCAACAACATCATGATATGTCAGGACCTTATTAAGCATTATAACAGGAAACAATCATCTCCCAGGTGCATAATGAAGATAGACATAAGGAAGGCATATGATACAATCCACTGGGGTTTTGTGAAGGAAATGCTGCAAGGGTATGGATTCCCTGAAAAATTCAGTGGGTGGCTACTAGAGTGCATCAAAACAGCAAGTTTTAGTATTAATATAAATGGGGAAACACATGGGAATTTCATTGCAAAGCGGGGCATCAGACAAGGTGACCCCATATCCCCATTAATATTTGTACTGGTTATGGAATATTTGTCAAGAAACCTGAAAATAGCATGCATGGATAAGAGCTTCAGCTGGCACCCCATGTGCAAAGAGCTTGCACTAAGTCATCTATGTTTTGCTGATGACTTAATGTGTTTCTGTAAAGCAGATACTGCATCTGTGAGCACAATGATGAACAGCATAAACCACTTCTCAAAAGCAACAGGATTGTATGCAAACAAGGAAAAATCAAACATCTACTTAGCAGGGGTGGATATGCAAGGAAAAAATGCACTGTTACAACTCTCAGGCTTCAGGGAGGGTACTTTGCCCATGAGATACCTAGGTGTCCCATTATCCCCCTCAAAATGGAGCAAAATAGATTGTGATTGTCTGGTGGACAAAATGACAAAAAGGATGCAGATATGGGCCTCGAGGAACCTTTCATATGCAGGGAGAGTCCAACTAATAAACTCTGTACTATTCTCCATTCATGTATACTGGTCAAGTATCTTCATTTTGCCAACTGGGGTACTAAAAAGTGTGGAGCAAAAATGCAGATTTTTCTTGTGGGGGACAACTGAGCAGAAACATAAGACAAGCTTGGTGGCCTGGGATATGGTATGCAGACCAAGAAACAATGGAGGACTTAATGTTAAGAACTGCAAATGGTTCAACATAGCTCTGAATGGCAAGCACATCTGGGATATTGCAACAAAAAAAGACACACTGTGGGTGAAGTGGATCAATGGGATTTATCTGAAAGGAGTTAACATCTGGAATTATGTTCCAGTATGGGGCACAAGTTGGTACTGGAACAAACTGAACAAGATCAAAAGTTACTTCCAGGGGCAATACACAGCAAGGGGGGTATGGAAATTTGCATCTGATGGTATTTACAATGCTGGAAGTGGATACAGAATGCTACAAGGAAACATGACAAAATGCAGGCATGCAGACTTGATATGGGGGAAGATATCCATGCCTAGACATAGTTTTTGCCTATGGCTGGCTCAAATGGATAGATTGCTAACAAAGGACAGATTACAGAGGATGGGATGTCTGAATGGGGATGCCTTATGCTATCTGTGCAAGCAGGAACCAGAGGAACACAATCACTTGTTCTTCAAATGCAAAGTTGCAAAAGAAGTCCTGGAACAGTTAAAGGGATGGCTGCAAATTTCAGCAAGAGCAAGTACAATTCAGGGGATGTTTAACTGGATCAGCAGACAAAAATGCTCGAGAATCAGGAAGGAAGTTTATGCATCAGGGGTAGCAGCAGCAGTATACTGGATATGGAGATGCAGAAATACTCATTTTGCTGGCAAAGGCAGCATACCGGTGCCACAGATGACACAACAGGTCCAGCAAGCAGTCAGGTGCAGAATACAGCAATGCTGCAACAGCAAGAGGAAGATCTCCAGCAGGGACAAGATCTGGATAGGGGGGATATAGGCTGAAATTAAACTGGATCACAGCAAGGAACAGAGCAAACAGACAGATTACACCAGACAGTAAAGCAGAAAGCAGAACTTAACAGGGGGTCATGACATATTTGCAAGGAACCAGTAGACTGCATCCTGTTGCAGAAAAGAAGATGGAATGAACCAGCTCTGGAAGACTGCACCAGCAGAGGATTCAGAGTACAGGACAGAAGCAAAGTAGAAGCAGGAAGAAGCAGATTCAGTGGAAAACAAGGAAATTCTGTAATCAGCAGCAGGTTGATGTAGCAAGGTAGAATGAGGAATGTAACAGTTCCAAGCAGAGTCGAAAAGCTAGAAGAAGTTGTAATATTTTTAGCTATATATGTTTTTGTATTTTGTTGCAAGTCAGAAATAATTTTTGCAAATTGTAATGCCTACAGAGATGGTGAGGATTAATTTTTGTAAATTGTAATGTGTACAGAGTTGGTGAACCACTGCCTGTAGTGAGTTGCACCAGATTGAAGGGTTGTAAGGTAGTAGAGGGATGTAGCAAAAAGGAACCCTACCTAGTAGGTGGCCTTGGACCTACATTGCCTAAGGACTGTGATCTTGTGACATTACAAAGAGCAATAATACAATTTCTGACTTACACCAAAAAAACATTTGCATCGCTCCAGGAGAGGTTTTAGCAGGAAAAAAAATCAGGAGCAGTCTGTTCTGTTAGGCAGAACCCAGCAGAAAGGCAGGACCAGACTCCAGGAGACGTTTTAGCAGGAAAAACAGAAGACATGCAGGGCTCCAGCACCTGTACAGGGATCTAGACAGTAGATTGATGTAGATCAGCTTGATGGGCACAGCAGGTAGATGAAGCAAGAAAGAAGGAGGAATGAATCAGCTTCTGGAAGTTTTTGTTGTAATATTTTTAGATATCTATGTTTTTGTATTTTGCTGTAAGTCAGAAATAATTTTTGCAAATTGTAATGTTTACAGAGATGGTGAGAAACAATTTTTGCAATTTGTAATGTTTACAGAGAGGGTGAACCACTGCCTGTAGTGAGTTGCACCAGATTGAAGGGTTGTAAGGTAGTAGAGGGATGTAGCAAAAAGGAAACCCTACCTAGTAGGTGGCCTTGGATCTGCATTGCCTAAGGACTGTAATCTTGTTACATTACAGAGAGCAATAATACAATTTCTGACTTGCACCAAAAAAAAAAAACATTAGCATCGCGTCAAACCGCCCTTACAAGCCTATCGAGGACCCAATAACCGACCCTAGGCGCCTCCCATGTCCCCTAGGGGTCTCCCGTGTGATATGTGGCGAAAATATTAACGTCGAAAAGTTTGCGTCCGGAGGCCCAAAACATGTCCCCTAGTGCATTCCCAGGGCCGAGTTTTCGTTTTCGCCCGAAATTTTTTCGGGGACTCTGTTATGGCCCTAGGGGACCCGCGGTGCCCCGGGAGGGTCATGCTTATCCCCGAACTCTGATATCACCCATGTCGCCTGTTTTCGGGACTTAGTATTATCATCGCGTCAAACCGCCCTTACAAGCCTATCAGGGACCCAATAACCGACCCTAGGGGTCTCTCGTGCGATATGGGGCAAATATATTGAGCTCAAAAAGTTTGCGTCCGAAGGCCCAAAACACGTCCCCTAGAGCATTCCCAGGGCCCGGTTTCCGTTTTCGCCCGAAATTGTTTCGGGGGCTTTATTATGGTCCTAGGGGACCCTCGGTGCTCCGGGAGGGTCATACTTATCTCCGATATCACCCATGTCGCCCGTTTTCGGGCCTTAACATTGGCATCGCGTCAAACCGCCCTTACAAGCCTATTAGGGACCCAATAACCGACCCTAGGTTCTCCCATGTCTCCTAGGGGTCTCTCGCGTGATATGGGGCGAAAATATAAACGTCGAAAAGTTTGCGTCCGGAGGACCAAAACACGTCCCCTAGAGCATTCCCAGGGCCCGGTTTCCGTTTTCGCCCGAAATTTTTTCGGCGGCTCTATTATGGCCCTAGGGGACCGCCGGTGCCCCGGGAGGGTCACCTTCATCCTCGAACTCGGATATCACCCATGTCGCCCGTTTTGTATTAGTCATGGAATATCTGTCAAGAATACTGAAAATAGCTTGTATGGATAAGAGCTTTAGCTGGCACCCCATGTGCAAAGAACTTGCTTTGAGTCATCTCTGCTTTGCTGATGACTTAATGTGTTTCTGTAAAGCTGCCCCTGAACCTGTGAGCAGCATGATGAACAGCATAAACCACTTCTCACAAGCTACTGGTCTGTATGCAAACAAGGAAAAATCAAATATTTATGTAGCAGGGGTAAATGAACAAGTAAAGAATGAACTGTTGCACATATCAGGATTTAGAGAGGGAATATTGCCCATGAAATACCTGGGTGTCCCATTGTCCCCTTCAAAATGGAGCAAAACAGATTGTGAATGCTTGGTGGATAAAATGACAAGGAAACTGCAGATTTGGGCCTCCAGGAACCTCTCTTATGCAGGAAGAGTTCAACTAATTAATTCTGTATTATTTTCCATACATGTATACTGGTCAAGCATCTTCATTATGCCTACTGGGGTACTGAAAAGTGTGGAGCAAAAATGCAGATTTTTCTTATGGGGGACAACTGAACAGAAGCACAAGACAAGCTTGGTGGCATGGGACATTGTGTGCAGACCAAGGAAAAATGGTGAACTAAATGTAAAAAATTGCAAATGGTTCAACATAGCTCTAAATGGGAAGCATATCTGGGATCTAACCACAAAGAAAGACACACTGTGGGTAAGATGGATCAATGGGGTATATCTGAAAGGTGAAAACTTGTGGAACTATGCTCTAGTCTGGGGTTCCAGCTGGTACTGGAATAAGCTGAACAAGATCAAAAGCTATTTTCAGGGGCAATACACTACAAGGGGAGCATGGAAGTTTGAAACTGATGGCTTATATTCTGCTGCAAGTGGCTACAGAATGTTGCAAGGAAATATGCCAAAATACAGACATGCAGATTTGATCTGGGGGAAGCTATCCATGCCTAGACAAAGCTTCTGCCTGTGGCTAGCCCAAATGGGAAGATTATTAACTAAAGATAGGCTGCAGAGAATGGGTTTCTTGAATGGACATGAGATATGCTACCTGTGTAAGCTGAAACCAGAGGACCACAACCATCTGTTCTTCAACTGCAAAGTGTCAACAGCAGTCCTGGATCAGCTAAGGGGTTGGCTGCAAATTTCAGCAAAAGCAAAAACAATTCAGGGGATGCTCAACTGGATAAGCAGGCAAAAATGCTCGAGACTCAGGAAGGAAGTACATGCATCAGGGCTAGCAACAGCAGTTTATTGGGTCTGGAGATGCAGGAATACTCATTTTGCTGGTGAAGGCAGTATACCAGTGTCACAGATCATGCAACAGGTTCAGCAAGTTGTCAGAATCAGAATCCAACAATGCAGCAACAGCAAGAGGAAGATTTCCAGCAGGGATAAGAGATGGATAGGGGAGATATAGTCAGAAAGGAACTGGACCAGGCCATGTAGCAGAGCCAGCAGACAGTCTGCATCAGAATGAAATTAAGGGGAGAAGACTGTCAATGATGCAGTACAGCAGCAGAATCAGAATTCACCAGGTTTTCAGCAGAGAATCCATCAGGTCTGCAAGGCATGAGAACCTATGCAGAAAATCAGGCAGCAGGTTTCAGCAGGGAATCAGTAGCAGTTTGCTGAAGCTAGGCAGAGTGAGGAAGAAACAGAATGCAGCAGATCAGAAAGGCTAGAAGAAATTGTAATATTTTAGCTTATTATGTTTTTGTATTTTGTTGTAAGTCAGAAATGATTTTGTATTTTGTTGTGTTTACAGAGAGGGTGAACCACTACTTGTAGTGAGTTGCTCCAGATTGACTCTAGGTTTTGTAACGTAGTAAAGGGATGTAGAAAAAAGGAACCCTACCTAGTAGGTGGCCTTGGATCTGCATTGCCTATGGGTTGTAATCTTGTTACATTACAGCTAGTAATAATACAATTTCTGACTTGCACAAAAAAAAAAAAAACATTGACATCGCGCATGGATGGGGTGTCCCACTTGGATACTTTATGAATGGGGAAGCACATGGATACTTTATTGCAAAACGTGGCATCAGGCAGGGTGATCCAATTTCTCCATTAATATTTGTATTGGTAATGGAATATTTATCAAGAATTCTGAAGATAGCCTGTATGGATAAGAGCTTCAGTTGGCATCCCATGTGCAAAGAACTTGCAATGAGTCACCTCTGCTTTGCTGATGACTTAATGTGTTTCTGTAAAGCTGCCCCTGAATCTGTGAGTACCATGATGAACAGCATAAATCACTTTTCACAAGCTACTGGTTTGTTAGCAAACAAGGAAAAATCAAAAATTTATGTAGCAGGGGTAAATGAACAAGTAAAGAATGAACTGTTACACTTATCAGGGTTCAGAGAGGGAACTTTGCCCATGAAATACCTGGGTGTCCCACTGTCTCCATCTAAATGGAGCAAATTAGATTGTGAATGCTTGGTGGATAAAATGACAAATAAATTGCAGATTTGGGCCTCCAGGAACCTCTCTTATGCAGGAAGAGTTCAACTAATAAACTCTGTATTATTCTCTATACATGTATACTGGTCAAGCATCTTTATCATGCCTGCTGGGGTACTGAAAAGTGTGGAGCAAAAATGCAGATTATTCTTATGGGGTACAACTGCATAGAAGCACAAGACAAGCTTGGTGGCATGGGACATTGTATGCAGACCAAGGAAAAATGGTGGACTAAATGTTAAGAATTGCAAATGGTTCAACATAGCTCTAAATGGGAAGCATATTTGGGATTTAGCCACTAAAAAAGACACACTGTGGGTAAAATGGATTAATGGGGTTTATTTGAAAGGAGAAAACTTCTGGAATTATGTCCCAGTGTGGGGTACCAGCTGGTACTGGAAGAAGCTGAACAAGATCAAAAGCTATTTTCAAGGCCAATACTCAACAAGGGGAGCATGGAAGTATGCATCTGATGGAATATATTCTGCTGCAAGTGGCTACAGAGTGTTGATAGGAGACATGCCAAAATACAGACATGCTGATTTGATTTGGGGAAAGATATCCATGCCTAGACAAAGCTTGTGCCTGTGGCTGGCCCAAATGGGAAGATTATTAACAAAAGATAGGATGCAAAGAATGGGATTCTTGAGTGGAGATGACATGTGCTACTTGTGCAAGCTGAATACAGAGGACCACAATCACCTGTTTTTCAACTATAATGTGTCAACAGTAGTTCTGGATCAACTGAGGGGGTGGCTGCAAATATCAGCAAAAACAAACACAATTCAGGGCATGCTCAACTGGATAAGCAGGCAAAAATGCTCGAGACTCAGGAAGGAAGTGTATGCAGCAGGGCTAGCAGCAGCAGTTTACTGGATATGGAGATGCAGGAACACTCACTATGTTGGTGAAGGCAGTATACCAGTGTCATAGATCATGCAACAGGTTCAGCAAGTAGTCAGAATCAGAATCCATCAATGCAGCAACAGCAAGAGGAAGATCAACAGCAAGGATAAGAGATGGATAGGGGATATGTAATATGTCACAATATGTTATGTGTTTTTTTTTTTTTTTGTTTACTAATGTATTCTGTAGGTGCTGTAAGTAGGAAAACTTGTTTGGTTCTCTGTATTTAGGTATGAGGAGCCACTACATGTAGTGTGCTGGTACAATAGAGAGTAGGTCTGTTTTGTTATTAGGGGATGTAGAACCTAAGGAACCCTACCTAGTAGGTGGCCTAGTAGCTACATTGCCCTGTGGGCTGTAATCGCGCTACATTACAGCTAGTTGCTTTAATATAATTCTGATTTGCACCAAAAAAAAAACATTGACATCGTGTCAAACCGCCCTTACAAGCCTATCAGGGACCCAATAACCGACCCTAGGGGCCTCCCATGTCCCCTAGGGGTCTCTCGTGCGATATGGGGCGAAAATATTAACGTCGAAAAGTTTGCGTTCGGAGTCCCAAAACACGTCCCCTAGAGCATTCCCAGGGCCCGGTTTCCATTTTCGCCCGAAATTTTTTCGAGGGCTCTGTTATGGCCCTAGGGGACCCCCGGTGCCCCGGGAGGGTCATACTTATCTCCGATATGACCAATGTCGCCCGTTTTCGGGCCTTAACATTAGCATCGCGTCAAACCGCCCTTACAAGCCTATCAAGGAGCCAATAACCGACCCTAGGCGCCTCCCATGTCCCCTAGGGGTATCCCGTGTGATATGTGGCGAAAATATTAACGTCGAAAAGTTTGCGTCCGGAGGCCCAAAACACGTCCCCTAGAGCATTCCCGGGGCCAAGTTTCCGTTTTCGCCCGAAATTTTTTGGGGGACTCTATTATGGCCCTAGGGGACCCCCGGTGCCCCGGGAGGGTCATACTTATCCCCGAACTCCGATATCATCCATGTCGCCTGTTTTCGGGACTTAACATTAGCATCGCGTCAAACCGCCCTTACAAGCCTATCAGGGACCCAATAACCGACCCTAGGGGTCTCTGGTGCGATATGGCGCGAAAATATTAAAGTCGAAAAGTTTGCGTCCGGAGGCCCAAAACACGTCCCCTAGAGCATTCCCGGGGCCTGTTTCCGTTTTCGCCCAAAATTTTTTCGGAGGCTTTATTATGGCCCTAGGGGACCCCCGGTGCCCCAGGAGGGTCATACTTATCTCCGATATCACCCATGTCACCCGTTTTCGGGCCTTAACGTTGGCATCGCGTCAAACCGCCCTTACAAGCCTATCAGGGACCCAATAACCGACCCTAGGTTCTCCCATGTCCCCTAGGGGTCTCCCGTGCGATATGGGGCGTAAATATTAACGTCGAAAAGTTTGTGTCCGGAGGCCCAAAACACGTCCCCTAGAGCATTCCCAGGGCCCGGTTTCTGTTTTCGCCCGAAATTTTTTCGGGGGCTCTATTATGGCCTTAGGGGACCGCCGGTGCACCGGGAGGGACACCTTCATCCCCGAACTCCGATATCACCCATATCGCCCGTTTTCGGGCCTTAACATTGGCATCGTGGGCAGCTTCTCTCTAAAATGCTCTCTTCTCTCTCCTCTACACCGCTCGTCCGCCATTGACGCAGCTGTGAGTTTCAATGGGGAAGAAAGACAAGGCAAAACGAGGGACAGAAAAGCACGATGACAATGGGGAAAATTCAGCACCACCAGGTCCGACGAAAACTGTGAATCAGAGACAAAGTACAAGCATCAACCGAGACAACCTAGATCGGGTTGTGCGCAACCTTACTGATGAATTGGAGGCACCGGAGGTCATGACTCCTGAAGCACAAACAGAAACAGTTCAACAAATGAAAATTGCAAGAGAAAAGATCAATATTTGGCTCTCGAAGATGAAGGAAAAGGCAAGAACACTATCCTCGTCTGAAGATGAAGATGAAGGCCCAGAACAAACCAAACAGCAAGAGACTACTACTGCAGGTAATACCTCGGCTTGGGATAAATTTGACATATCCAAATTAAAGAATTCCGGATTTAAATTGGATTTTGTTGCGCAAACAATGCATAAAGGAAAACCTGTTGGGGAAATTAGTTTCATGGACATAGAATCTGAAATTAATTACTGGAATAAAGCTGTTGTTTGCTATATTATGGGGTCAAAACCACCAATTAATGTGTTAAGTGGATACTTAAGAAGAATTTGGGCAAACTGTGGGATGAACAAAATTGCCATGATGAAAAATGGCTTGGTGTTGGTTCGCTTTGACTCCCTTGAGCAAAGGGATGCTGTAATCCAAGAGGGAGTTTACCATTTTGACAACAAACCCATGATAGTAAGGCCATGGTCTGAAAATGTGGATTATGCACAAGAGGAATTAACCTCGGTGCCTATTTGGGTCAAATTCCCTGGTCTTAATGTGAAATACTGGAATGCTAAGGGACTGAGCAAGATTGCAAGCCTTGTAGGAAGGCCAATGATGGCAGATAAAAACACAGAGCTCAAAGTAGGGATTCAATTTGCAAGAGTATTGATTGAGGTGGAAATTGGAATTGAATACCCTAATAAGGTACACTATAAAAATGAGAAGGGCAATATTGTGGAGCAGGAAGTGGAATATGACTGGAAGCCTATTCTTTGCAACCACTGCAAACAATATGGGCATAGGGAAACTGAATGCAGAAAGAAAGTAACTGCAGTTCCTGTGTCACAAGCATTGCCTGCACAGATTCCACCAGCTCTGCCTCCTAGGGCTCAACAATGGCAGAATGCAGGAAGAGGGAGAGGTAGAGCTTGGAATGCAGGAAGAGGAGTGAGAGCAGGAAGAGGCTACTATAGACAAGTTCAACAGCCTAAAACTGTCACTACCCAGATGCAGAACAGTTTTGAAATCCTGCAAAATGAAGAAGGAATACAGGAGGATCCAAAGGCACAGACAGAAGAAGTACTGGAGCCAGAGCAGCAAAAGAATCAGAATGCAGATGAGGTGCCATCACATGGTAAGTCTCCTATCTTGACTGATAGTCATGGATAGGATACTAATATGGAATGTTAGAGGCCTAAATGGCCCAAATAAACAGAGGGATGTTGCCCTTTTTTGTAAAGAAAATAAATGTGGGATGGTGGCTTTTCTAAAAACAAAAATCAGATTAGTTAACCTTGAAAAATACAAAAAGAGTTTCATGCAAGGCTGGGAATCTTATAGTAATCACAATAAGCATAGTTTAGGTAGAATATGGTTAAGATGGATGCCAAATTGCTTTCACGTGGATGTATTATTCTCATCTGTGCAAATGATCATTTGTAAAGTGGTTAATATTGTGGAAAAAAAGGAATTTGTGGCTAGTTTTCTATATGGCCTAAATGAAAAAGAGGAAAGGAAAACATTATGGAAAGACCTAACAGATTTTGCAAGTAATTGCAATAAACCATGGTTTATTGGGGGAGACTTCAATAATGTAATGCTACCTGAAAATAGAAAAGGAGGAATTCCAGTTGCATTTTCTGAAATTCAGGATTTTAAAGAGTGCGTTGAACAATGTTTCCTCACTGAAATGAGTTGGTCAGGGTGCCAGTTTACATGGAATAATAGGCATGAAAGGGGTGGGAGAGTCTATTCTAAAATTGATTGGGCTTTTGCAAACAACCTCTGGTTCTAGGAATATGATCAATTTGATCTTAAATTCCACCCAGAGGGTGTTTCTGATCACTCCCCAATTTGTCTAGCTCTTCAGAGAGAACCTGCAAAAACAAAGATCCCCTTTAAATGCTTTAACATGTGGAGCCTCCACTCTGAATTCCATGCTATGGTTCAGCAAGCATGGAATTTCAGAACACAAGGCACAAAAATGTTCAGAGTGTACCAGAAACTGAAAAAGGTGAGAACAGTGCTGAAGATGCTAAACAGAAATGAATTTAGGGACATTTTAGCACAGGCAGACATTGCTAGAGTTGCCATGACTCAAGCACAGATTGATGCTAACATGGAGCCCTTAAATGAGGAAGTACAACAGAAGGAAATACAGGCTAGGAGAAGATACAATGAGGTGAATATGGTTGCAGAGAACTTTTTACAGCAGAAAAGCAAGGCAAACTGGGTTCAGCTGGGGGATGGAAACACACAGTTCTTCCATGCTGTCATGAAGCAAAGAAGACACAAGAATAGAGTGCACTCAATCAGAACACAGCAGGGGACTCTACTGGATGATCAGCATATGGTTATGGAGGAATTTGTGAGATTCTACAAAGAAATGTTGGGAGTCTCAGGGGATAGAGTAACCACAGCAGAAGATAGCTTCTTCTCAGCAGGTCACAAACTGGATATACATCAACAGATGAACCTTATTGCTCCAGTTAGTACTGAGGAGGTGAAAACAGCAATGTTTGAAATAGAGTGCAACAAAAGCCCGGGCCCTGATGGATTTGGATCAGGATTTTTCAAAGAAGCTTGGCATATTGTGGGGCAAGAAGTTACTGAAGCTATCATTGACTTCTTTGACTCATCTAGAATGCTCAAAGAAGTGAATGCTACAAACTTATGCCTTGTGCAGAAGATACAAAACCCAGAGAAGGCATCTGACTTCAGACCCATAGCATGCTGTAATACAATATACAAGTGCATATCCAAGATCCTGTGTGGAAGATTGGCAAAAGTACTCCCAGTGCTTGTTTCAGTGAACCAGGGAGCCTTTGTGGCCTAGAGATCAATTGTGAATAACATCATGATATGTCAGGACCTCATTAAGCACTACAATAGGAAACAGTCATCTCCTAGATGCTTGATGAAGATAGACCTAAGGAAAGCATATGACACAATACACTGGGGATTTGTGAAGGAAATGCTGCAAGGGTATGGGTTCCCTGTAAAATTCAATGGGTGGCTACTTGAATGCATCCAAACAACAAGTTTAGCATCAATCTGAATGGGGAAGCACATGGTTACTTTATTGCAAAACGTGGCATTAGACAGGGTGATCCAATCTCTCCACTAATTTTTGTATTAGTCATGGAATATCTGTCAAGAATACTGAAAATAGCTTGTATGGATAAGAGCTTCAGCTGGCACCCCATGTGCAAAGAACTTGCTTTGAGTCATCTCTGCTTTGCTGATGACTTAATGTGTTTCTGTAAAGCTGCCCGTGAATCTGTGAGCACCATGATGAACAGCATAAACCACTTCTCACAAGCTACTGGTTTGTATGCAAACAAGGAAAAATCAAATATTTATGTAGCAGGGGTAAATGAACAAGTAAAGAATAAACTGTTGCACATATCAGGATTTAGAGAGGGAACATTACCCATGAAATACCTGGGTGTCCCATTGTCCCCTTCAAAATGGAGCAAAATAGATTGTGAATGCTTGGTGGATAAAATGACAAGGAAACTGCAGATTTGGGCCTCCAGGAACCTCTCTTATGCAGGAAGAGTTCAACTAATTAATTCTGTATTATTTTCCATACATGTATACTGAACAACTGAACAAAAGCACAAGATAAGCTTGGTGGCATGGGACATTGTGTGCAAACCAAGGAAAAATGGTGGACTAAATGTAAAAAATTGCAAATGGTTCAACATAGCTCTAAATGGGAAGCATATCTGGGATCTAGCCACAAAGAAAGACACACTGTGGGTAAGATGGATCAATGGGGTATATCTGAAAGGTGAAAACTTCTAGAACTATGCTCCAGTCTGGGGTTCCAGCTGGTACTGGAATAAGCTGAACAAGATCAAAAGCTATTTTCAGGGGCAATACACTACAAGGGGAGCATGGAAGTTTGAAACTGATGGCTTATATTCTGCTGCAAGTGGCTACAGAATGTTGCAAGGAAATATGCCAAAATACAGACATGCAGATTTGATCTGGGGGAAGCTATCCATGCCTAGACAAAGCTTCTGCCTGTGGCTAGCCCAAATGGGAAGATTATTAACTAAAGATAGGCTGCAGAGAATGGGTTTCTTGAATGGACATGAGATATGCTACCTGTGTAAGCTGAAACCAGAGGACCACAACCATCTGTTCTTCAACTGCAAAGTGTCAACAGCAGTCCTGGATCAGCTAAGGGGTTGGCTGCAAATTTCAGCAAAAGCAAAAACAATTCAGGGGATGCTCAACTGGATAAGCAGGCAAAAATGCTCGAGACTCAGGAAGGAAGTACATGCATCAGGGCTAGCAACAGCAGTTTATTGGGTCTGGAGATGCAGGAATACTCATTTTGCTGGTGAAGGCAGTATACCAGTGTCACAGATCATGCAACAGGTTCAGCAAGTTGTCAGAATCAGAATCCAACAATGTAGCAACAGCAAGAGGAAGATTTCCAGTAGGGATAAGAGATGGATAGGGGAGATATAGTCAGAAAGGAACTGGACCAGGCCATGTAGCAGAGCCAGCAGACAGTCTGCATCAGAATGAAATTAAGGGGAGAAGACTGTCAATGATTCTGTACAGCAGCAGAATCAGAATTCACCAGGTTTTCAGCAGAGAATCCATCAGGTCTGCAAGGCATGAGAACCTGTGCAGAAAATCAGGCAGCAGGTTTCAGCAGGGAATCAGTAGCAGTTTGCTGAAGCTAGGCAGAGTGAAGAAGAAACAGAATGCAGCAGATCAGAAAGGCTAGAAGAAATTGTAATATTTTAGCTTATTATGTTTTTTTATTTTGTTGTAAGTCAGAAATGATTTTGTATTTTGTTGTGTTTACAGAGAGGGTGAACCACTACTTGTAGTGAGATGCTCCAGATTGACTCTAGGTTTTGTAACGTAGTAAAGGGATGTAGAAAAAAGGAACCCTACCTAGTAGGTGGCCTTGGATCTGCATTTCCTATGGGCTGTAATCTTGTTACATTACAGCTAGTAATAATACAATTTCTGACTTGCACCAAAACATTGGCATCGCGTCAAACCACCCTTACAAGCCTATCAGGGACCCAATAACGGACCTTAGGGGCCTCCCATGTCCCATAGGGGTCTTCCGTGCGATATGGGGCGAAAATATTAAAGTCGAAAAGTTTGCGTCCGGAGGCCCAAAACACGTCCCCTAGAGCATTCCCGGGGCCCGGTTTCCGTTTTCGCCCGAAATGTTTTCGGGGGCTCCATTATGGACCTAGGGGACCCCCTCTGACCCGGGAGGGTCATACATATCCCCGAACTCCGATATCGCCCATGTCGCCTGTTTTCGAGACTTAACATTGGCATCGCGTCAAACCGCCCTTACAAGCCTATCAGGGACCCAATAATCGGCCCTAGGGGTCTCCCGTGCGATATGGGGCGAAAATATTAACGTCAAAAAGTTTGCATCCGGAGGCCCAAAACACGTCCCCTAGAGCATTCCCGGGGCTTGGATTTCGTTTTCGCCCCAAAATTTTTCGGGGGCTCTATTATGTCCCTAGGGGACCCCCTGTGCCCCGGGAGGGTCACCTTTATCCCCGAACTCCGATATCACCACGGGCCTTAATAGTGACATCGCGTCAAACCGCCCTTACAAGCCTATCAGGGACCCAATAACCGACCCTAGGGTCTCCCATGTCCCCTCGGGGTCTCTCGTGCGATATGGGGCGAAAATATTAACGTCGAAAAGTTTGCGTCCGGAGGCCCAAAACACGTCCCCTAGAGCATTCCCGGGTCCCGGTTTCCGTTTTCGCCCGAAACTTTTTCGGGGGCTCTAATATGGCTCTAGGGTACCCTCGGTGCCCCGGGAGGGTCACCTTCATCCCCGAACTTCGATATCACCCTTGTCGCCCGTTTTCAGGCCTTAACATTAGCATCGCATATTGGCAAGTTGAAAATAATAAACCCGTCGCCCGTTTTCGTGACTTTTCTCTCTCTAAAATGCTCTCTGCTTCGACCTCTACAGCGCGCGTTCACCATTGAAACAGCGCTGAGTTCGAATGGGGAAGAAGGAAAAAGCTAAGAGAGGAAATGGAACTCAGTTCAACGATGTGGGAAATTCAGGAAACAAAAATTGTACCCAAACAATTGTAACCCTAAAACCAAAAAACATCAAAAACCATGAAAACCTAGGTAGAGTTATGCGAAATCTTGCGGACGAATTGGAAGATTCAGAGATAAAGACTCCGGAAGTCCAATCAGGAACTGTGCAACAA
The DNA here is from genome assembly GCA_038025085.1 of Tetragonia tetragonoides. Lineage (NCBI taxonomy): Eukaryota > Viridiplantae > Streptophyta > Magnoliopsida > Caryophyllales > Aizoaceae > Tetragonia > Tetragonia tetragonoides. The sequence continues at coordinate 33,679,065 of CM076153.1, forward strand.
ATGGAACTAGCTAAGGAACAGATCAATTCGTGGCTTTCAAAAGTGAAGGAAAAGGCAAATTCGCAAAACCCATCTGATTCGGAGGAAGAGGAACCTGAGCAAGAACAGCAACAGGAGGCTACAAATTCTGGTAAGGTCTCAGCTTGGGATAAATTTGACATATCAAAACTGAAAAATGCTGGCTTTAAATTGGATTATGTTGCACCAAATCTGCATGAAGGTAAACCAGTAGGTGAAATCAATTTTATGGACATTGAATCAGAAATAGATTACTGGAACAAAGCTGTAGTTTGCTATGTGATGGGCTCTAAACCTCCAATTAATGTACTGAGTGGTTTTCTAAGAAGAATTTGGGGGAAAAAAGGGATGAACAAGATAGCAAGTTTGAAAAATGGGCTAGTATTGGTTAGATTTGATTCTTTGGAACAACGAGATGCTGTCATCCAGGAGGGGGTGTACCATTTTGATAACAAACCAATGATTATTAGGCCATGGTCAGAAAACATCGACTATGATCAAGAGGAGCTCACCTCTGTGCCAATATGGGTTAAATTCCCAGGACTCAATGTCAAGTATTGGAATGCAATGGGTCTGAGCAAAATCTCTAGCCTAGTTGGGAGGCCAATGATGGCAGACAGAAACACAGAGCTCAAGGTGGGAATACACTATGCTAGAGTTCTGATTGAAGTGCAACTAGGAGAGGAGTACCCTGAGAAAGTGTACTTCAAGAATGAGAGGGGAAACATAGTGGAGCAAGCAGTGGACTATGATTGGAAGCCAAGTCTGTGCAACCACTGTAAACAATATGGTCACAGTGCAGCAGATTGCAGGAAAAAGATACCTGAGACTGCACCTGTGCAACAAGGGCCTGTACATACTCAGCCTGCACAGCAAGGAATTCCAAGGACTCAGCAATGGCAGTTTGCAGGAAGAGGTAGAGGGAGAGCCTGGAATGCAGGAAGAGGAGCAAAAACAGGAAAAGGCTATTACAGACAGGTCCAGCAGCAGGCCAAAACTGTTATGCAGAACAGTTTTGACATTTTGCAAAATCAAGAAGAAATGCAGGAAACACAAAAGGAACTGCCAACAGCAGCAGCAGTTGTGGAGCCTGAGCAAAAAACAGACCAGAATCCAGTTGAGGTGCCAATGCATGGTAAGTCCCCTGTCTTGACTAGTAGTCATGGATAGGGTACTAATTTGGAATGTTAGAGGCCTTAATGGCCCAAATAAACAGAGAGATATAGCTCTCTTTTGCAAAAAAAAATAATTGTGGGTTAGTGGCTTTTCTTGAAACAAAAATCAGATTAGCCAACCTAGAAAAATACAAAAAATGTTTCTTGACAGGGTGGGACTCTTACAGTAATCATAGTGAGCATAGACTGGGGAGAATATGGTTAAGATGGATACCAAGCATTTTTAATGTGGATGTTTTATTCTCATCTGTGCAAATGATTATCTGTAAAGTAGTAAATGTTGTGAAAAAATTGGAATTTGTAGTGAGTTTTGTATATGGTTTAAATGAGAAGGAGGAAAGGAGAGTACTATGGAAGGACTTAAATGATTTTGCAATTAATTGCAACACCCCATGGTTTGTAGGGGGGGATTTCAATAATGTACTGCTCCCTGAAAATAGAAAAGGTGGAGTACCAGTTGCTTATGCAGAAATACAGGAGTTCAAAGAGTGCATAGAAAAATGTTTTCTCACTGAAATGGGGTGGTCAGGGTGCCAGTTTACTTGGAATAATAGGCATGAAAAAGGGGGGAGAGTATATTCTAAAATTGATTGGGCATTTGTAAACAGTTTATGGCTTCAGGAATTAGATCAATCAGATCTTGTATTCCATCCAGAGGGTGTTTCAGATCACTCCCCAATCTGTCTGTCTCTCCATAGAGAATTTACAAAAAAAAATTATTCCCTTTAAATACTTCAACATGTGGAGCCTCCACTCTGAATTCCAAGCTAAGGTGCAGCAAGCTTGGAATTTCAGAACACAAGGCACAAAAATGTTCAGAGTGTACCAGAAATTGAAAAAGGTGAGGAAAGTGCTGAAAAAGCTAAACAGGAATGATTTCACAGACATTCTGGCACAAGCAGATACAGCTAGGATAGCCATGACCCAAGCACAAACTGAAGCTAACAAAGAGCCATTAAATGATGCATTACAACAGACTGAATTACAGGCCAGGAAAAGATACAATGAGGTTAATATGGCAGCTGAAAATTTCCTACAACAGAAAAGCAAGGCAAAGTGGATACAATTGGGAGATGGGAATAATCAATTCTTCCATGCAGTTATGAAGCAAAGAAGTAATAACAACAGAATCCACTCCATTAGGACACAACAGGGGACCCTTCTGGAGGACCAGAACCTGGTCATGGAAGAATTTGTGAGATTTTACAAGGATATGTTGGGGGTGACAGGAACCAGAACAAGCAAAGCTGAAGACAGATACTTCCAAGCAGGTCACAGACTAGACATCCACCAACAGATGAACCTTATAGCCCCTGTGTATGCAGAAGAGGTGAAAAATGCAATGTTTGCAATTGATTGTAATAAAAGCCCGGGTCCTGATGGCTTTGGTTCAGGGTTTTTCAAAGAAGCGTGGCCAATTGTAGGAGATGAAGTGACTGGAGCCATAATTGATTTTTTTGGCTCATCTAGAATGCTCAAGGAGGTAAATGCTACAAACCTGTGCCTTGTACAGAAGATACAAAATCCAGAAAAGGCATCTGATTTCAGACCAATAGCCTGCTGTAATACAATCTACAAGTGTATCTCCAAGATCTTGTGTGGGAGACTGGCAAAAGTACTACCAGAGCTGGTGTCAGTGAACCAGGGAGCCTTTGTTGCACAGAGATCCATTGTCAACAACATCATGATATGTCAGGACCTTATTAAGCATTATAACAGGAAACAATCATCTCCCAGGTGCATAATGAAGATAGACATAAGGAAGGCATATGATACAATCCACTGGGGTTTTGTGAAGGAAATGCTGCAAGGGTATGGATTCCCTGAAAAATTCAGTGGGTGGCTACTAGAGTGCATCAAAACAGCAAGTTTTAGTATTAATATAAATGGGGAAACACATGGGAATTTCATTGCAAAGCGGGGCATCAGACAAGGTGACCCCATATCCCCATTAATATTTGTACTGGTTATGGAATATTTGTCAAGAAACCTGAAAATAGCATGCATGGATAAGAGCTTCAGCTGGCACCCCATGTGCAAAGAGCTTGCACTAAGTCATCTATGTTTTGCTGATGACTTAATGTGTTTCTGTAAAGCAGATACTGCATCTGTGAGCACAATGATGAACAGCATAAACCACTTCTCAAAAGCAACAGGATTGTATGCAAACAAGGAAAAATCAAACATCTACTTAGCAGGGGTGGATATGCAAGGAAAAAATGCACTGTTACAACTCTCAGGCTTCAGGGAGGGTACTTTGCCCATGAGATACCTAGGTGTCCCATTATCCCCCTCAAAATGGAGCAAAATAGATTGTGATTGTCTGGTGGACAAAATGACAAAAAGGATGCAGATATGGGCCTCGAGGAACCTTTCATATGCAGGGAGAGTCCAACTAATAAACTCTGTACTATTCTCCATTCATGTATACTGGTCAAGTATCTTCATTTTGCCAACTGGGGTACTAAAAAGTGTGGAGCAAAAATGCAGATTTTTCTTGTGGGGGACAACTGAGCAGAAACATAAGACAAGCTTGGTGGCCTGGGATATGGTATGCATACCAAGAAACAATGGAGGACTTAATGTTAAGAACTGCAAATGGTTCAACATAGCTCTGAATGGCAAGCACATCTGGGATATTGCAACAAAAAAAGACACACTGTGGGTGAAGTGGATCAATGGGATTTATCTGAAAGGAGTTAACATCTGGAATTATGTTCCAGTATGGGGCACAAGTTGGTACTGGAACAAACTGAACAAGATCAAAAGTTACTTCCAGGGGCAATACACAGCAAGGGGGGTATGGAAATTTGCATCTGATGGTATTTACAATGCTGGAAGTGGATACAGAATGCTACAAGGAAACATGACAAAATGCAGGCATGCAGACTTGATATGGGGGAAGATATCCATGCCTAGACATAGTTTTTGCCTATGGCTGGCTCAAATGGATAGATTGCTAACAAAGGACAGATTACAGAGGATGGGATGTCTGAATGGGGATGCCTTATGCTATCTGTGCAAGCAGGAACCAGAGGAACACAATCACTTGTTCTTCAAATGCAAAGTTGCAAAAGAAGTCCTGGAACAGTTAAAGGGATGGCTGCAAATTTCAGCAAGAGCAAGTACAATTCAGGGGATGTTTAACTGGATCAGCAGACAAAAATGCTCGAGAATCAGGAAGGAAGTTTATGCATCAGGGGTAGCAGCAGCAGTATACTGGATATGGAGATGCAGAAATACTCATTTTGCTGGCAAAGGCAGCATACCAGTGCCACAGATGACACAACAGGTCCAGCAAGCAGTCAGGTGCAGAATACAGCAATGCTGCAACAGCAAGAGGAAGATCTCCAGCAGGGACAAGATCTGGATAGGGGGGATATAGGCTGAAATTAAACTGGATCACAGCAAGGAACAGAGCAAACAGACAGATTACACCAGACAGTAAAGCAGAAAGCAGAACTTAACAGGGGGTCATGACATATTTGCAAGGAACCAGTAGACTGCATCCTATTGCAGAAAAGAAGATGGAATGAACCAGCTCTGGAAGATTGCACCAGCAGAGGATTCAGAGTACAGGACAGAAGCAAAGTAGAAGCAGGAAGAAGCAGATTCAGTGGAAAACAAGGAAATTCTGTAATCAGCAGCAGGTTGATGTAGCAAGGTAGAATGAGGAATGTAACAGTTCCAAGCAGAGTCGAAAAGCTAGAAGAAGTTGTAATATTTTTAGCTATATATGTTTTTGTATTTTGTTGCAAGTCAGAAATAATTTTTGCAAATTGTAATGCCTACAGAGATGGTGAGGATTAATTTTTGTAAATTGTAATGTGTACAGAGTTGGTGAACCACTGCCTGTAGTGAGTTGCACCAGATTGAAGGGTTGTAAGGTAGTAGAGGGATGTAGCAAAAAGGAACCCTACCTAGTAGGTGGCCTTGAACCTACATTGCCTAAGGACTGTAATCTTGTGACATTACAGAGAGCAATAATACAATTTCTGACTTACACCAAAAAAAAAAAAAAAAACAAAAAAAACATTAGCATCGCATAGCTCTAAACATTGGCATCGCAACATTGGCATCGCTCGCTCGCGCTTTCTCTCTCTAAAATTGCTCTCTGCTTCGGCCTCTCCAGCGCAAGCTCACCAATGAAACAGCGCTGAGTTCGAATGGGGAAGAAGGAAAAAGCTAAGAAGGGAAAGGAAACTCAGATTGACGATGCGGGGAATTCAGGGAATAAACATTGTACCACGAAAATTGCAACCCCAAAACAAAAAAACATCAGAAATCATGAAAACCTAGATAGAGTCATGCGAAATCTTGCGGACGAATTGGAAGATTCTTAGGTAATGACGCCAGATATCCAAAATGAAACCGTGCAGCGAATGGAACTAGCTCAGGAAAAGATCAATTCGTGGCTGTCAAAAATGAAGGAAAAGGCAAAATCACAAAGCTCATCTGAATCGGAGGAAGAAGCACCGGAGCAAGAACAGCAACAGGAAGCTACAGATTTCGGTAAGGTATCAGCTTGGGATAAATTTGACATATCTAAATTGAAAAATGCTGGCTTTAAATTGGATTATGTTGCACCAAATTTGCATGATGGCAAACCAGTAGGGGAAATCAATTTAATGGATATTGAATCAGAAATTGATTACTGGAACAAAGCCGTAGTGTGCTATGTTATGGGCTCTAAACCCCCAATTACAGTACTTAGTGGTTTCCTAAGAAGAATTTGGGGAAAAAAAGGGATGAACAAGATAGCAAGTTTGAGAAATGGACTAGTTTTGGTTAGATTTGATTCCATGGAGCAACGAGATACAGTCATCCAGGAGGGGGTGTACCATTTTGATAACAAACCAATGATTGTTAGGCCATGGTCAGAAAGCATAGACTATGAGCAAGAGGAACTCACCTCTGTACCAATCTGGGTTAAATTCCCGGGACTCAATGTCAAGTACTGGAATGCAGTGGGTTTGAGCAAAATCTCGAGCCTAATTGGGAGACCAATGATGGCAGACAGAAATACTGAGCTCAAAGTGGGAATACACTATGCTAGGGTGCTGATTGAAGTGCAAATAGGAGAGGAATACCCAGAGAAAGTGCATTTCAAGAATGAGAGGGGAAACATTGTGGAACAAGCAGTAGAATATGACTGGATGCCAATTCTGTGCAACCACTGTAAACAATATGGCCACAGTGAAGCAGAATGCAGGAAAAAGAAGACTGTGTATGCACCTGTGCAACAAGGGCAAGTGCATACAAAGCCTGCACAGCAGGAAATCCCAAGGAATCAGCAATGGCAGCCTGCAGGGAGAGGTAGAGGGAGAGCCAGGAATACAGGAAGAGGTGCAAGAACAGGAAAAGGCAACTACAGACAAGTCCAGCAGGCCAAAACTGTTATGCAAAACAGTTTTGACATTCTGCAAAATCACGAAGAAATACATGAAAAACAAAAAGAACTGCCAACACCAGTAGGGGACCCTGAGCAACAAACAGAACAGAACTTAGAGGAGGTGCCACTGCATGGTAAGTCCCCCATCTTGACTGGTAGTCATGGATAGCGTACTAATTTGGAATGTCAGAGGCCTTAATGGCCCAAATAAACAGAGAGATGTTGCTCTCTTTTGCAAAAAAAATAATTGTGGGTTGGTAGCTTTTCTTGAAACAAAAATCAGATTAGTTAACCTAGAAAAATACAAAAATTGTTTCATGCCAGGGTGGGAATCTTACAGTAATCACAATGAGCATAGATTGGGTAGAATATGGTTAAGATGGCTACCAAGCATTTTTAATGTGGATATTTTATTCTCCTCTGTGCAAATGATTATCTGTAAAGTAGTAAATGTTGTGAAAAAAATGGAATTTGTGATGAGCTTTGTTTATGGCTTAAATGAAAAGGAGGAAAGGAGAGTACTATGGAAGGACTTAAATGATTATGCAATTAATTGCAACACCCAATCGTTTGTAGGGGGGGATTTCAATAATGTACTGTACCCTGAAAATAGAAAAGGTGGTGCACCAGTCACTTATGCAGAAATACAGGAATTTAAAGAGTGCATAGGAAAATGCTTTCTCACTGAAATGGGGTGGTCAGGGTGCCAATTTACTTGGAATAATAGACATGAAAAAGGGGGGAGAGTATATTCTAAAATTGATTGGGCTTTTGTAAACAGTTTATGGCTCCAGGAATTAGATCAATCAGAGCTTGTATTCCTTCCAGAGGGGGTCTCAGACCACTCCCCAATCTGTCTGTCTCTCCATAGAGAAGACACAAAAAAAACCATACCCTTTAAATACTTCAACATGTGGAGCCTCCACTCTGAATTTCAAGCTAAGGTGCAGCAAGCTTGGAATTTCAGAACACAAGGCACAAAAATGTTCAGAGTGTACCAAAAAATGAAAAAGGTGAGGAAAGTGCTAAAAAAGCTAAATAGGAATGAATTCACAGACATCCTGGCACAAGCAGATACAGCCAGGATAGCCATGACTCAAGCACAGATTGAAGCAAACAATGAGCCACTAAATGAGTCAAGGCAACAGAGAGAATTACAGGCCAGGAAAAAATACAATGAGGTCAACATGGCAGCTGAAAACTTCCTACAGCAGAAAAGCAAGGCAAAGTGGATTCAATTAGGGGATGGAAACAATCAATTCTTCCATGCACTTATGAAGCAAAGAAGGAATAACAACAGAATTCAATCCATCAGGACACAGCAGGGTACCCTTTTGGAGGATCAGAATTTGGTTATGCAAGAATTTGTAAACTTCTACAAGGATATGTTGGGGGTAACAGGGGTTAGAACAAGAAAAGCTGAAGACAGATACTTCCAAGCAGGTCACAGACTAGACATCCACCAACAAATGAACCTCATAGCCCCTGTGAATACAGAAGAGGTGAGAAAGGCAATGTTTGCAATTGATTGCAATAAAAGCCCGGGACCTGATGGCTTTGGATCAGGGTTCTTCAAAGAAGCATGGCCCATTGTAGGGGAAGAAGTAACTGGAGCTATAACTGATTTTTTTGAATCATCTAGAATGCTCAAGGAGGCAAATGCTACAAACATATGCCTTGTACAGAAGATACAAAACCCAGAAAAGGCATCAGATTTCAGACCAATAGCCTGCTGTAATACAATATACAAGTGCATAGCCAAGATCTTGTGTGGGAGACTGGCAGTAGTCCTCCCTGAGCTAGTGTCTGTCAACCAGGGAGCCTTTGTTGCACAGAGGTCCATTGTCAACAACATCATGATTTGTCAGGACCTATTTAAGCATTATAACAGGAAACAATCGTCTCCTAGATGCTTAATGAAGATAGACATAAGGAAGGCATATGACACAATTCACTGGGGATTTGTGAAGGAAATGCTGCAAGGGTATGGATTCCCTGAAAAATTCAGTGGTTGGATACTTCAGTGCATCAAAACAGCAAGCTTCAGTATTAATATAAATGGGGAAACACATGGACACTTTATTGCTAAACGTGGCATCAGACAAGGTGACCCCATCTCCCCATTAATATTTGTACTGGTAATGGAATATTTGTCAAGAAACCTGAAAATAGCATGCATGAACAAGACCTTCAGCTGGCACCCCATGTGCAAAGAGCTAGCACTAAGTCATCTATGTTTTGCAGATGACTTAATGTGCTTCTGTAAAGCAGACACAGATTCTGTGAGCATAATGATGAACAACATAAATCATTTCTCAAAAGCAACAGGCCTGTATGCAAACAAGGAGAAATCAAACATATACATAGCAGGGGTGGATGAACAAAGGAAAAATGCACTGTTACAGCTCTCAGGCTTCAGAGAGGGTACCTTGCCCATGAGATACCTAGGGGTCCCACTGTCCCCTTCGAAATGGAGCAAAATAGATTGTGAATGTCTGGTGGATAAAATGTCAAAGAAGTTGCAAATTTGGGCTTCAAGGAACCTTTCATATGCAGGAAGAGTCCAACTAATAAACTCTGTTTTATTCTCAATTCATGTATACTGGTCTAGTATCTTCATAATGCCAACTGGAGTACTGAAAAGTGTGGAGCAAAAGTGTAGATTTTTCTTGTGGGGGACAACTGAGCAGAAACACAAGACAAGCTTGGTGGCGTGGGATATGGTATGTAGACCAAGAAACAATGGAGGACTTAATGTCAAGAACTGTAAATGGTTCAATATAGCCCTAAATGGCAAGCATATCTGGGATATTGCAACAAAAAAAGACACTCTGTGGGTGAGATGGATCAATGGGGTGTACCTGAAAGGTGTTAACATCTGGAATTATGCTCCAGTATGGGGCATCAGCTGGTACTGGAACAAACTGAACAAGATCAAAAGCTACTTCCAGGGGCAATACACAGCAAGGGGGGTTTGGAAATTTAGTTCTGATGGTATATACTCTGCTGGAAGTGGATACAGAATGCTACAGGGTAACATGACAAAATGCAGGCATGCAGATTTGATATGGGGAAAGATATCCATGCCTAGACATAGCTTTTGCCTATGGCTAGCCCAAATGGATAGACTGTTAACAAAGGACAGACTACAGAGAATGGGATTTCTGAATGGGGATGCTTTGTGCTACCTGTGCAAGCAGGAACCAGAGGAACACAACCACCTGTTCTTCAAATGCAAAGTGTCAGCTGCAATCCTGGAACAGTTAAGGGCATGGTTACAAATCTCAGCAACAGCAAGTACAATCCAGGGGATGTTTAACTGGATCAGCAGGCAGAAATGCTCGAGACTCAGAAAGGAAATATATGCATCAGGGTTAGCAGCAGCAGTATACTGGGTGTGGAGATGCAGGAATACCCACTATGCTGGCAAAGGCAATATACCAGTTCCGCAGATCATACTACAGGTTCAGCAAGCAGTCAGATGCAGAATTCAACAATGCTGCAACAGCAAAAGGAAGATCTCCAGCAGGGACAAGAGCTGGATAGGGGAAATATAGACTGAAGTTAGAAGATTATGCAGCAGGGTCCAGCAGTTCAGAAATACAAAAGATTCAGCAGGGGATCAGCAGCAGGCTGCTGAAGATAGACAGAATGAGGGATCAAAGAATATGCAGCAGACCTGAAAGGCCAGGAAACAGCTGTCTCCGGAAGGAGTTAGTAGCAGGTTGCTGTGGAGCAGTGAAGAACAAAGCAGCAGGTTTCTGAAAACAAGCAGGAAGCAGACAGCAGAGCCCTGTAGGGGATCTGAGTGAGTAATGGAACTCAGGCAGTAGGTCTCAGCAGGGTATCTGTAGCAGGCTGCTGAAGCTAGGCAGAGTGAAGAAGAAATAAAATTCAGCAGATCAGAAAGAATGAGGACCAGAATGCAGCAATCAGTGAGGACCAGAATGCAGCAATGCAGCAGGCTGAGAAAGATCAACAGCAGGGATAAAAAACGGTTAGAGAGATTTTCAGCTGATCTGTGGACCACAGCAGACCCAGCAGATAGGCAGGACCAGACTCCAGGAGAGGTTTTTGCAGGAAAAAACAGAAGAAATGCAGGACTCCAGTACCTGTACAGGGAGCTAGACAGTAGAGTGATGTGGATCAGCTTGATTGGGCACAGCAGGTAGATGAAGCAAGAAAGAAGGAGGAATGAATCAGCTCCTGGAAGTTTTTGTTGTAATATTTTTAGATATATATGTTTTTGTATTTTGCTGTAAGTTAGAAATATTTTTTGCAAATTGTAATGTTTACAGAGATGGTGAGAAACAATATTTGCAAATTGTAATGTTTACAGAGAGGGTGAACCACTGCCTGTAGTGAGTTGCACCAGATTGAAGGGATGTAAGGTAGTAGAGGGATGTAGCAAAAAGGAACCCTACCTAGTAGGTGGCCTTGGATCTGCATTGCCTAAGGACTGTAATCTTGTTACATTACAGAGAGCAATAATACAATTTCTGACTTGCACCAAAAAAAAAACATTAGCATCGCGGAAATAAATATCAGATTAGAGGACTAACAAACTCTCTTTTTTTTATCACCCATTTCATCGCAAAAACATTAGCATCGCAGGATTTTCTCTCTCTAGAAAATGCTCTCTCCTCTCTCCTCGACATCGCTCGTTAACCATTAACGGAGCTTTGAGTTCTCAATGGGGAAGAAGGACAAGGCAAAGCGAGGATCTGAAAATCACGGTGATGTTGCGGAAGACTCAATGGCTCCCCCATATCCCACAAAAATAGCGACTCACAAACAAGGTAACAGCATCAATCGTGACAACCTAGATCGGGTTGTTCGCAACCTCACAGATGAACTGGAGGCTCCTGAAGTCATGACGCCAGAGGTACAAACTGAAACAGTACAGCAAATGGAATTAGCAAGAGAAAAAATCAACTTGTGGCTCTCGAAGATGAAGGAGACGGCCAAAAATCAAGTCTCGGATGAAGAGGAGGTTAAAGCTCCAGAGCAAGGCAAACAACAAGAATATGCAGATGCAGATAAAACCTCAGCTTGGGAAAAATTCGATATAACTAAACTGAAAAATGCTGGCTTTAAATTGGATTTTATTGCACCTGTTATGCATGAGGGCAAACCAGTTGGGCAAATTAACTACATGGACATTGAATTTGAAATTAGCTATTGGAATCAAGCAATTATTTGCTATGTCATGGGGTCAAGACCACCAATAAATGTGCTCAGTGGATTTCTTAGGAGAATTTGGGCAAAACGGGGTATGAATAAAATTGTAATGATGAAAAATGGTCTAGTTATTGTTAGATTCGACTCTATGGAACAAAGGGATGCTGTGCTAGAAGAAGGGGTTTACCATTTTGATAATAAACCCATGATAGTCAGACCATGGTCTGAAAATGTGGATTATGCTCATGAGGAGCTCACTTCTGTTCCTATATGGGTCAAATTTCCCGGATTAAATATCAAATACTGGAATGCAATGGGTTTGAGCAAAATTGCAAGCCTAGTTGGTAGGCCAATGATGGCTGACAGGAATACAGAGCTCAAGGTGGGGATTCACTATGCAAGAGTGTTGGTTGAAGTGGAAATAGGGGAGGATTACCCTGACAAGGTCCATTTCAAGAATGAGAAGGGGAATATTGTTGTACAAGAGGTGGAGTATGACTGGAAACCTGTACTTTGCAGCCACTGCAAACAACATGGGCATAGTGAGCCTGACTGCAGAAAGAAGAAGGCCATGTCTGGGCCTGTGAACCAAGCAGTGCCTGTGTAGAAACCTGTGCAGCATGAAATCCCTAGAAACCAGCAATGGCAGAATGCAGGGAGAGGTAGAGGCAGAATGGGAAATGCAGGGAGAGGATTGAGAGCAGGAAGAGGCATTTACATGCAAATTCAACAGCCTAAAACTGCCAACACACAGCTACAGAACCCTTTTGATATACTGCAAAGTGTAGGTGGCGAGCAGGAAATGCTGCTGGCACAAGGTGAAGCAACAGTGCCAGGAACACAGGAGGGTCAGAACACAGGTGCAGTGCCATCACATGGTAAGCCTCCTATCTTGACTGGTAGTCATGGATAGGATCCTTATATGGAATGTTAGAGGCCTGAATGGCCCAAATAAGCAGAGGGATGTTGCCCTTTTCTGCAAAAAAAATAACCGTGGTTTGGTGGCTTTTCTAGAAACTAAAATTAGAACAGTTAATCTGGAAAAATGCAAAAATAGGTTCATGTCAGGTTGGGAATCCTATAGCAATCATAATTATCATAGGCTGGGAAGAATTTGGATAAGATGGTTGCCAGATAATTTTCATGTTGATGTGATTTTCTCTTCTGTGCAAATGATTATCTGTAAGGTGATTAATATAGTGAGGAAAAAGGAATTTGTGGTGAGTTTTGTATATGGGCTAAATGAAAAAGAAGACAGGAAACAATTATGGAAGGATCTTAGGGCTTTTGCAATTAATTGCAATAAACCTTGGATTGTTGGTGGGGATTTTAACAATGTTCTGCTACCTGGAAATAGACAAGGAGGACTACCAATTACTCTTGCTGAAATACATGACTTTAAAACCTGCATAGAAGACTGTTTCCTCACTGAAATGGGGTGGTCTGGATGTCAATACACCTGGAATAATAGGCATGAGAGGGGGGGGGGGGGGAGAGTATACTCTAAAATAGACTGGGCTTTTGCTAACAGTCTCTGGTTGCAGGAGTTTGATCAATGCACTCTACAGTTTCTTCCAGAGGGTGTATCTGACCACTCTCCTATTTGCTTAACTCTTCACAAAGAATCCACAAAAAGAAACATCCCCTTTAAATTCTTTAACATGTGGAGCCTCCACTCTGAATTGTAAGCAATGGTGTAGCAAGCCTGGAATTGCAGAACACAGGGCACAAAAATGTTCAGAGTGTATCAAAAACTGAAAAGGGTGAGATCTGTTCTGAAAAAGTTAAATAGAGATGAATTTAGTGATATCTTAGCTCAGGCTGATATTGCTAGAACTGCAATGACTCAAGCTCAGACTGAAGCAAACAAGGAGCCTCTCACTGAAGCACTGCAGCAGAAAGAAATACAGGCTAGAAGGAGGTATAATGAGGTGAACATGGCAGCTGAGAACTTCTTACAACAAAAGAGCAAAGCTAAGTGGGTTCAGTTGGGAGATGGGAACAATCAGTTCTTCCATGCAGTAATGAAACAGAGGAGACAACAGAACAGAATACATTCCATCAAGACACAGGAGGGTGTAATATTGGAAGACCAGGACCTGATTATTGAGGAATTTGTGGGGTTTTACAGGAAAATGCTGGGGGTATCAGGGGTAAGGGGTACTACAGCAGAAGATTGTTTTTTTTTTCAGCAGGACACAGACTAGATTTGCATCAACAGATGATCATCAGTGCCCCTGTGAATGCTGATGAAGTGAAGACAGCCATGTTTGATATTGACTGTAACAAAAGTCCAGGCCCTGATGGCTTTGGATCAGGATTTTTCAAAGGAGCTTGGCCTATTGTGGGAAAAGAAGTGACTGATGCTATAATAGACTTCTTTGATTCCTCTAAAATGCTTAAAGAGGTGAATGCCACAAATTTGTGTCTAGTGCAGAAGATAGCAAACCCTGAAAAGGCATCTGATTTCAGGCCTATTGCTTGCTGCAATACCATCTACAAATGCATATCCAAGATTTTGTGTGGGAGATTGGCAAGAGTGCTTCCTGACCTAGTCTCTGTGAATCATGGAGCTTTTGTGGCTCAGAGATCAATAGTACACAACATAATGATTTGTCAGGATCTTATCAAGCATTACAATAGGAAACAATCCTCTCCTAGATGCTTGATGAAGATTGACCTAAGAAAAGCCTATGACACAATTCATTGGAGTTTTGTCAAGGAAATGCTGCAAGGGTATGGATTTCCTGTTAAATTCATTGGTTGGGTACTTGAGTGCATCCAATCTGCTAGTTTCAGCATCAACATAAATGGGGAGGCTCATGGATTTTTTCCTGCTAAATGTGGCATTAGGCAGGGAGATCCAATATCTCCTCTAATCTTTGTGTTGGTAATGGAATATTTGTCAAGAATCCTGAAAATAGCCTGTATGGACAAGAGCTTCAGCTGGCATCCCATGTGCAAAGAACTTGCATTGAGTCACCTCTGCTTTGCTGATGATTTGATGTGTTTCTGCAAAGCTGCACCTGAATCTGTGAGTATCATGATGAACAGCATAAATTATTTTTCACAAGCTACTGGTTTATTTGCAAATAAAGAGAAATCTAACATGTATATAGCTGGTGTAAGTGAACAAATTAAGAGTGAGTTGTTAGGTTTATCAGGGTTCAGGGAGGGCACACTACCCATGAAGTATTTGGGAGTTCCATTGTCTCCATCTAAATGGAGCAAAATAGATTGTGAATGCTTGGTGGATAAAATGACAAAAAAGCTGCAGATCTGGGCCTCCAGGAATTTCTCATATGCAGGAAGGGCTCAACTAGTTAACTCTGTATTATTCTCTATACATGTATACTGGTCAAGCATTTTTATAATGCCTGCAGGGGTACTAAAAAGGGTAGAGCAAAAATGCAGATCATTCCTATGGGGATCTACTGATCAGAAACAGAAGACAAGTTTGGTGGCATGGGACATGGTATGCAGACCAAGGCAAAATGATGGAATAAACATTAAGAACTGCAAATGGTTCAACATAGCTTTAAATGGGAAGCATATTTGGGATTTAGCCACAAAAAAAGACACACTCTGGGTAAAATGGATAAATGGGATTTATTTGAAGGGAGTTAATTTCTGGAACTATGCACCAGTGTGGGGAGCCAGTTGGTACTGGAAAAAGCTAAATAAAATCAAAAGCTATTTCCAGGACTAATATTCAGCTAGAGGAGTGTGGAAGGGTGCTCCTGATGGGTTGTATTCTGCTGCAAGAGGATACAGAGTACTGACAGGTGTCTTGCCAAAATACAGATATGCCAATTTGATTTGGGGGAAGATAACCATGCCTAGGCAGAGTTTTTGCCTATGGCTAGCTCAACTGGGAAGACTACTAACAAAGGACAGGATGCAGAAAATGGGATTCCTGAATGGAGATGCTATGTGCAACCTGTGCAAATTGAAGCCAGAAGATCATAACCACCTGTTCTTCAGCTGTGGAAGCCTGTCCTATGCACCCACTGCAAGCAATATGGGCACTGTGAGGCAGAATGCAGGAAGAAAGTTGCTGCAGCAACTGTGATACCAACACAGATTGCAGTACCAGTACAGAAGCAACCTGGCCAACAGAAAAACACTAGGGCACAACAATGGCAGAATGTTGGGAGGGGGAGAGGAAGAATGAATAATGCAGGTAGAGGAGCAAGAGCTGGAAGGGGTATTTACACGCAAATTCAGCAACAACAGCAGGATAAGCCACAGACACAAAACCCCTTTGCAGCACTGCAGAATGAAGGTGAAGCACAGGACAAGCAACAGTCCAGAGACAGTACAGAACCTGACATTCAGAAGGAGATACACACAGGTTTCAGAAGGGAATCAGAAGCAGGTTGATGCAGCTAGACTCTGAATCAGGTAACAGGAACCAGTAGAGTATACAGGAAATCAGCAGGGTGTTGTTGTAGAAAAGAAGGAGGATGAATCAACTCTGGAAGATTGCCCCAGCAGAGGATTCAGAGGTTGAGAGCAGAAGAAAAGCAGAAGCAGGAAGATGCAGTTTGAGTGGAAAAAAAGGATAGAAATTCTGTAATAATTTAGATTATTAAGTTTTTGTTTTTTGCTGTAAGACAGGAATGTTTTTTGTATTTTGTATCTGTATTCAGATATGGGGAACCACTGCATGTAGTAAGTGCCCCCAGGAATGTAGGGTTGTAAGGAAAAAAGGGATGCAGAGGAAGAGGAACCCTACCTAGTAGGTGGCCTTGGACTTGCATTACCTATGGACTATAATCTGTGTAACATTACAGCTAGCAATAACACAATTTCTGACTTGCACCAAAAAAAAAAAAAAAAAAAAACATTACCATCGCGTCAAACCTCCCTTACAAGCCTATCAGGGACCCAATAACCGACCCTAGGGGCCTCCCATGTCCCCTAGGGGTCTCCTGTGCGATATGGGGCGAAAATATTAACGTCAAAAAGTTTGCGTCCGGAGGCCCAAAACACGTCCCCTTGCGCATTCCCAGGGCCCGATTTCCGTTTTCGCCCGAATGTTTTTTTGGGGCTCTATTATGGTTCAAGGGGACCCCTGGTGCCCCGGGTTGGTCACCTTCATCCCCGAACTCCGATATCACCCATGTTGCCTATTTTTGGGCCTTAACATTGGCATCGCGTCAAACCGCCCTTACATGCCTATCAGGGAGCCAATAACCAACCCTAGGGGCCTCCCATGTCCCCTAGGGGTCTCCCGTGCGATATGGAGCGAAACTATTAACGTGGAAAAGTTTGCGGCCGGAAGCCCAAGACACGTCCCCTAGAGAATTCACAGGGCCCGGTTTCCGTTTTCGCCCGAAATTTTTTCGGGGGCTCTATTATGGCCCTAGGGGACCCCCTGTGCCCCGAGAGGTTCATACTTATCCCCGAACTCCCATATCACCCATGTCGCCCGTTTTCGGGCCTTAACATTGGCATCGCAGGAACATCCAGCATTTTGAGGGGACCAGACTGTCATTGAGGCAGATCGTGCAACAGATCCAGCAGGTGGTCAGAGCTAGAATACAGCAATGTAGTAGCAAGAGGAAAATAAACAACAAAGATAGGAGATGGATAGAAAATGTGTAACTGGCTGTTTTTTTTTTTTCTGAACTATGTGTCTGTATTTTGGTGTTGATGGAAAGCATGCAGCAGATCAGCAGGAAAATCAAATTCAGATGGCAGCAGAGCAACAGCAGGGGAGATATGCAGAACCCAGTAGCCCTGCAAGGCGTGAGAACTTGTGCAGGGATTTATGCAGCAGGTTACAGTAGGGGAATCAAAACCAGTGGGCAGAAGCTAGACTCAACAGAAAGTCAGAATCAGAATACATCAGGTTTTTCAGCAGAGAACTAGCAGTTCTGTAAGACAGGAAACCTGTGCAGAAATTCAGGCAGTAGGTCCCAGCAGGGTATCTGTAGCAGGCTGCTGAAGCTAGGCAGAGTGAAGAAGAAATAAAATTCAGCAGATCAGAAAGAATGAGGACCAGAATGCAGCAATCAGTGAGGACCAGAATGCAGCAATGCAGCAGGCTGAGAAAGATCAACAGCAGGGATAAAAAATGGTTAGAGAGATTTTCAGCTGATCTGTGTACCACAGCAGACCCAGCAGATAGGCAGGACCAGATTCCAGGAGAGGTTTTTGCAGGAAAAAACAAGAAGAAATGCAGGACTCCAGTACCTGTACAGGGAGCTAGACAGTAGAGTGATGTGGATCAGCTTGAATGGGCACAGCAGGTAGATGAAGCAAGAAAGAAGGAGGAATGAATCAGCTCCTGGAAGTTTTTGTTGTAATATTTTTTAGATATATATGTTTTTGTATTTTGCTGTAAGTCAGAAATAATTTTTGCAAATTGTAATGTTTACAGAGATGGTGAGAAACAATTTTTGCAAATTGTAATGTTTACAGAGATGGTGAGAAACAATTTTTGCAAATTGTAATGTTTACAGAGAGGGTGAACCACTGTCTGTAGTGAGTTGCACCAGGATTGAAGGGATGTAAGGTAGTAGAGGGATGTAGCAAAAAGGAACCCTACCTAGTAGGTGGCCTTGGATCTGCATTGCCTAAGGACTGTAATCTTGTTACATTACAGAGAGCAATAATACAATTTCTGACTTGCACCAAAAAAAAAACATTGGCATCGCGTCAAACCGCCCTTACAAGCCTATCCGGGACCCAATAACCGACCCTAGGGGCCTCCCATGTCCCCTAGGGGTCTCTCGTGTGATAAGGGGCGAAAATATTAACGTCGAAAAGTTTGCGTCCGGAGGCCCAAAACACGTCCCATAAAGCATTCCCGGGGCCCGGTTTCCGTTTTCGCCCGAAATATTTTCGGGGGCTCTTTTATGGCTGTAGGGGACCTCCAAAGCCCCGGGAGGGTCATACTTATCCTTGAACTCCGATATCACCCATGTCGCCCGTTTTCGGGCCTGAACATTGGCATCCCGTCAAACAACCCTTAAAAGCCTATCAGGGACCCAATAACCGACCCTAGGGGCCTCCCATGTCCCCTAGGGGTCTCCCGTGCGATAACGGGCGAAAATATTAACGTCGAAAAGTTTGCGTCCGGAGGCCCAAAACACGTCCCCTGGAGCATTCCCAGGGCCCGGTTTCCGTTTTCGCTCGAAATTTTTTTACGGGCTCTATTATGGCCCTAGGGGACCCCCGATGCCCTGGGAGGGTCATACTTATCCCCGAACTCCGATATCACCAATGTCGCCCGTTTTCGAGCTCTCTGCTTCGACCTCTACAGCGCGCGTTCACCATTGAAACAGCGCTGAGTTCGAATGGGGAAGAAGGAAAAAGCTAAGAGAGGAAATGGAACTCAGTTCAACGATGCGGGAAATTCAGGAAACAAAAATTGTACCCAAACAATTGTAACCCTAAAACCAAAAAACATCAAAAACCATGAAAACCTAGGTAGAGTTATGCGAAATCTTGCGGACGAATTGGAAGATTCAGAGATAAAGACTCCGGAAGTCCAATCAGGAACTGTGCAACAAATGGAACTAGCTAAGGAACAGATCAATTCGTGGCTTTCAAAAGTGAAGGAAAAGGCAAATTCGCAAAACCCATCTGATTCGGAGGAAGAGGAACCTGAGCAAGAACAGCAACAGGAGGCTACAAATTCTGGTAAGGTCTCAGTTTGGGATAAATTTGACATATCAAAACTGAAAAATGCTGGCTTTAAATTGGATTATGTTGCACCAAATCTGCATGAAGGTAAACCAGTAGGTGAAATCAATTTTATGGACATTGAATCAGAAATAGATTACTGGAACAAAGCTGTAGTTTGCTATGTGATGGGCTCTAAACCTCCAATTAATGTATTGAGTGGTTTTCTAAGAAGAATTTGGGGGAAAAAAGGGATGAACAAGATAGCAAGTTTGAAAAATGGGCTAGTATTGGTTAGATTTGATTCTTTGGAACAACGAGATGCTGTCATCCAGGAGGGGGTGTACCATTTTGATAACAAACCAATGATTATTAGGCCATGGTCAGAAAACATCGACTATGGTCAAGAGGAGCTCACCTCTGTGCCAATATGGGTTAAATTCCCAGGACTCAATGTCAAGTATTGGAATGCAATGGGTCTGAGCAAAATCTCTAGCCTAGTTGGGAGGCCAATGATGGCAGACAGAAACACAGAGCTCAAGGTGGGAATACACTATGCTAGAGTTCTGATTGAAGTGCAACTAGGAGAGGAGTACCCTGAGAAAGTGTATTTCAAGAATGAGAGGGGAAACATAGTGGAGCAAGCAGTGGACTATGATTGGAAGCCATGTCTGTGCAACCACTGTAAACAATATGGTCACAGTGCAGCAGATTGCAGGAAAAAGATACCTGAGACTGCACCTGTGCAACAAGGGCCTGTACATACTCAGCCTGCACAGCAAGGAATTCCAAGGACTCAGCAATGGCAGTTTGCAGGAAGAGGTAGAGGGAGAGCCTGGAATGCAGGAAGAGGAGAAAAAACAGGAAAAGGCTATTACAGACAGGTCCAGCAGCAGGCCAAAACTGTTATGCAGAACAGTTTTGACATTTTGCAAAATCAAGAAGAAATGCAGGAAACACAAAAGGAACTGCCAACAGCAGCAGCAGTTGTGGAGCCTGAGCAAACAACAGACCAGAATCCAGTTGAGGTGCCAATGCATGGTAAGTCCCCTGTCTTGACTAGTAGTCATGGATAGGGTACTAATTTGGAATGTTAGAGGCCTTAATGGCCCAA
Source organism: Tetragonia tetragonoides (assembly GCA_038025085.1). Lineage (NCBI taxonomy): Eukaryota > Viridiplantae > Streptophyta > Magnoliopsida > Caryophyllales > Aizoaceae > Tetragonia > Tetragonia tetragonoides. The sequence continues at coordinate 33,699,580 of CM076153.1, forward strand.
ATAAACAGAGAGATATAGCTCTCTTTTGCAAAAAAAATAATTGTGGGTTAGTGGCTTTTCTTGAAACAAAAATCAGATTAGCCAACCTAGAAAAATACAAAAAATGTTTCTTGACAGGGTGGGACTCTTACAGTAATCATAGTGAGCATAGACTGGGGAGAATATGGTTAAGATGGATACCAAGCATTTTTAATGTGGATGTTTTATTCTCATCTGTGCAAATGATTATCTGTAAAGTAGTAAATGTTGTGAAAAAATTGGAATTTGTGGTGAGTTTTGTATATGGTTTAAATGAGAAGGAGGAAAGGAGAGTACTATGGAAGGACTTAAATGATTTTGCAATTAATTGCAACACCCTTTGTAGGGGGGGGATTTCAATAATGTACTGCTCCCTGAAAATAGAAAAGGTGGAGTACCAGTTGCTTATGCAGAAATACAGGAGTTCAAAGAGTGCATAGAAAAATGTTTTCTCACTGAAATGGGGTGGTCAGGGTGCCAGTTTACTTGGAATAATAGGCATGAAAAAGGGGGGAGAGTATATTCTAAAATTGATTGGGCATTTGTAAACAGTTTATGGCTTCAGGAATTAGATCAATCAGATCTTGTATTCCATCCAGAGGGTGTTTCAGATCACTCCCCAATCTGTCTGTCTCTCCATAGAGAATTTACAAAAAAAATTATTCCCTTTAAATACTTCAACATGTGGAGCCTCCACTCTGAATTCCAAGCTAAGGTGCAGCAAGCTTGGAATTTCAGAACACAAGGCACAAAAATGTTCAGAGTGTACCAGAAATTGAAAAAGGTGAGGAAAGTGCTGAAAAAGCTAAACAGGAATGATTTCACAGACATTCTGGCACAAGCAGATACAGCTAGGATAGCTATGACCCAAGCACAGACTGAAGCTAACAAAGAGCCATTAAATGATGCATTACAACAGACTGAATTACAGGCCAGGAAAAGATACAATGAGGTTAATATGGCAGCTGAAAATTTCCTACAGCAGAAAAGCAAGGCAAAGTGGATACAATTGGGAGATGGGAATAATCAATTCTTCCATGCAGTTATGAAGCAAAGAAGTAATAACAACAGAATCCACTCCATTAGGACACAACAGGGGACCCTTCTGGAGGACCAGAACCTGGTCATGGAAGAATTTGTGAGATTTTACAAGGATATGTTGGGGGTGACAGGAACCAGAACAAGCAAAGCTGAAGACAGATACTTCCAAGCAGGTCACAGACTAGACATCCACCAACAGATGAACCTTATAGCCCCTGTGTATGCAGAAGAGGTGAAAAATGCAATGTTTGCAATTGATTGTAATAAAAGCCCGGGTCCTGATGGCTTTGGTTCAGGGTTTTTCAAAGAAGCGTGGCCAATTGTAGGAGATGAAGTGACTGGAGCCATAATTGATTTTTTTGACTCATCTAGAATGCTCAAGGAGGTAAATGCTACAAACCTGTGCCTTGTACAGAAGATACAAAATCCAGAAAAGGCATCTGATTTCAGACCAATAGCCTGCTGTAATACAATCTACAAGTGTATCTCCAAGATCTTGTGTGGGAGACTGGCAAAAGTACTACCAGAGCTGGTGTCAGTGAACCAGGGAGCCTTTGTTGCACAGAGATCCATTGTCAACAACATCATGATATGTCAGGACCTTATTAAGCATTATAACAGGAAACAATCATCTCCCAGGTGCATAATGAAGATAGACATAAGGAAAGCATATGATACAATCCACTGGGGTTTTGTGAAGGAAATGCTGCAAGGGTATGGATTCCCTGAAAAATTCAGTGGGTGGCTACTAGAGTGCATCAAAACAGCAAGTTTTAGTATTAATATAAATGGGGAAACACATGGGAATTTCATTGCAAAGCGGGGCATCAGACAAGGTGACCCCATATCCCCATTAATATTTGTACTGGTTATGGAATATTTGTCAAGAAACCTGAAAATAGCATGCATGGATAAGAGCTTCAGCTGGCACCCCATGTGCAAAGAGCTTGCACTAAGTCATCTATGTTTTGCTGATGACTTAATGTGTTTCTGTAAAGCAGATACTGCATCTGTGAGCACAATGATGAACAGCATAAACCACTTCTCAAAAGCAACAGGATTGTATGCAAACAAGGAAAAATCAAACATCTACTTAGCAGGGGTGGATATGCAAGGAAAAAATGCACTGTTACAACTCTCAGGCTTCAGGGAGGGTACTTTGCCCATGAGATACCTAGGTGTCCCATTATCCCCCTCAAAATGGAGCAAAATAGATTGTGATTGTCTGGTGGACAAAATGACAAAAAGGATGCAGACATGGGCCTCGAGGAACCTTTCATATGCAGGGAGAGTCCAACTAATAAACTCTGTACTATTCTCCATTCATGTATACTGGTCAAGTATCTTCATTTTGCCAACTGGGGTACTAAAAAGTGTGGAGCAAAAATGCAGATTTTTCTTGTGGGGACAACTGAGCAGAAACATAAGACAAGCTTGGTGGCCTGGGATATGGTATGCAGACCAAGAAACAATGGAGGACTTAATGTTAAGAACTGCAAATGGTTCAACATAGCTCTGAATGGCAAGCACATCTGGGATATTGCAACAAAAAAAGACACACTGTGGGTGAAGTGGATCAATGGGATTTATCTGAAAGGAGTTAACATCTGGAATTATGTTCCAGTATGGGGCACAAGTTGGTACTGGAACAAACTGAACAAGATCAAAAGTTACGTCCAGGGGCAATACACAGCAAGGGGGGTATGGAAATTTGCATCTGATGGTATTTACAATGCTGGAAGTGGATACAGAATGCTACAAGGAAACATGACAAAATGCAGGCATGCAGACTTGATATGGGGGAAGATATCCATGCCTAGACATGGTTTTTGCCTATGGCTGGCTCAAATGGATAGATTGCTAACAAAGGACAGATTACAGAGGATGGGATGTCTGAATGGGGATGCCTTATGCTATCTGTGCAAGCAGGAACCAGAGGAACACAATCACTTGTTCTTCAAATGCAAAGTTGCAAAAGAAGTCCTGGAACAGATAAAGGGATGGCTGCAAATTTCAGCAAGAGCAAGTACAATTCAGGGGATGTTTAACTGGATCAGCAGACAAAAATGCTCGAGAATCAGGAAGGAAGTTTATGCATCAGGGGTAGCAGCAGCAGTATACTGGATATGGAGATGCAGAAATACTCATTTTGCTGGCAAAGGCAGCATACCAGTGCCACAGATGACACAACAGGCCCAGCAAGCAGTCAGGTGCAGAATACAGCAATGCTGCAACAGCAAGAGGAAGATCTCCAGCAGGGACAAGATCTGGATAGGGGGGATATAGGCTGAAATTAAACTGGATCACAGCAAGGAACAGAGCAAACAGACAGATTACACCAGACAGTAAAGCAGAAAGCAGAACTTAACAGGGGGTCATGACATATTTGCAAGGAACCAGTAGACTGCATCCTGTTGCAGAAAAGAAGATGGAATGAACCAGCTCTGGAAGACTGCACCAGCAGAGGATTCAGAGTACAGGACAGAAGCAAAGTAGAAGCAGGAAGAAGCAGATTCAGTGGAAAACAAGGAAATTCTGTAATCAACAGCAGGTTGATGTAGCAAGGTAGAATGAGGAATGTAACAGTTCCAAGCAGAGTCGAAAAGCTAGAAGAAGTTGTAATATTTTTAGCTATATATGTTTTTGTATTTTGTTGCAAGTCAGAAATAATTTTTGCAAATTGTAATGCCTACAGAGATGGTGAGGATTAATTTTTGTAAATTGTAATGTGTACAGAGTTGGTGAACCACTGCCTGTAGTGAGTTGCACCAGATTGAAGGGTTGTAAGGTAGTAGAGGGATGTAGCAAAAAGGAACCCTACCTAGTAGGTGGCCTTGGACCTACATTGCCTAAGGACTGTAATCTTGTGACATTACAGAGAGCAATAATACAATTTCTGACTTACACCAAAAAAAAAAAAAAAACATTAGCAAAATTAGACTAGTAAACTTGGAAAAATGCAAAAAAAGAATGGGAATCATTTAGCAACCATGACTATCATAGATTGGGAAGAATCTGAATTAGATGGCTACCAAATTATTTTCATGGTGTTGTGTTATTTTCTTCTATGCAAATGGTGATTTGTAAAGTAGTGAATATAAAGGAAAAAAAGAAGTGCAATAGATTACATTAAAGTATTAATTTTGTGAAGAAAAAGGAACTTGTGGTGAATCTGTGTATGGGATAATGGAAATGGAAGAAAGGAAGAAACTATGGAAGGAGCTCACTGTTGTTGCACTTCAATGTGCTACAACTTGGAAATAGACAAGAAGGAGCCCTAGACACACATTCTGTAAATACTAGGCTTTACAGACTGCAGTAAAGACTATGTACTACAGAACAGAGCTGGTCTGGGTGTCAATACACTTGAAAATGAAGTTGCAGGAACCTGCAGGGTGTTGTGTGGGCTAATTGCCACTTTTATTCAACTGGCAATCAGAATCAGAACTTAGCAGTGCAGTAGTAACAGTAAGATTAACCAGCAAGGACCAGAGAATACATCAGGTTTTCAGCAGAGAACCTGCAGTTCTGCAAGGCATGAGAAACTGTACAGAATTCAGGCAGCAGGTTTCAGCAGGGAATCAGTAGCAGTTTGCTTAAGCCAGGCCGAGTGAGGAACAAACAGAATCCAGCAGATCAGAAAGGCTAGAAGAAGTTGTAATAATTTAGCTCATTATGTTTTTGTATTTTGCTGAAAAAGGCAGCAGAATTCAAGAAGGAAACAGAAGCAGGTGGCAGAACCTAGGCTGTGAACCAGGCAGCAGGTTCTAGCAGGCAACAGGAACCAGCAGAATGCACAGGAAATCAGAAGGTGTTGAAGCAAGAAAACAGGAGGAATGAATCAGCTTCGGGAAGATTTGTTGCAGAAACTAGGAGGTGAACCAGGCAGCAGGTGTCAGCAGACAACCAGTGACAGGTTGCTGGAGAAAAGAAGAGCAAGGAATGAAACAGGAAAACAGAAGATTTGGAAAGCTAGAAGAAGTTGTAATTTCTAGATTATTATGTTTTTGTACTTTGTTGTAAGTCTGAAAAGATTTTTGTAATTTGTTATGTTTACAGAGATGGTGAATCACTGTCTGTAGTGAAATGCACCAGATTGAAGGGTTGTAAGGTAGTAAAGGGATGCAGGAAAAAAGGAACCCTACCTAGTAGGTGGCCTTGGATTCGCATTGCCTTAGGGCTGTAATCTTGTTACATTACAGTGAGCAATAATACATTTTCTGACTTGCACCAAAAAAAAAAACATTAGCAAAATTGACTGTGAATGCTTGGTTGATAAAATGACAAAAAAATTGCAGATATAGGCTTCTAGGAATCTCTCATATGCAGGAAGAGCTCAACTCATAAATTCTGTGTTGTTTTCTATACATGTGTACTGGTCTAGCATTTTCATAATGCCTGCATGGGTACTTAAAAGTGTAGAACAAAAGTGCAGATTTTTCTTGTGGGGTTCCACTGATCAGAAGCATAAGACCAGCTTGGTGGCATGGGATATGGTTTGCAGACCTAGGAAAAATGGGGGCATAAACATAAAGAACTGCAAATGGTTTAATGTAGCTCTAAATGGGAAACATATCTGGGATTTAGCCACAAAAAAAGACACCTTGTAGGTAAAATGGATAAATGGGATATATCTAAAGGGTGTCAATCTCTGGAATTATGAACCTGGTTGGGGTGCCAGCTGGCACTGGAATAAGCTCAACAAAATCAAGAGCTATTTCCAGGAGCAATATACAGCAAGAGGGGTGTGGAAGGGGGCTCCTGATGGCTGCTACACAGCTGCAAGAGGATACAGTGTTTTAACAGGGGGTATGCCAAAGTATAGACATGCTAATCTGATTTGGGGAAGGGTAACCATGCCAAGACACAGTTTCTGCTTATGGCTAGCTCAACAGGGGAGATTGCTAACTAAGGACAGGATGCAGAAAATGGGGTTTCTGAATGGTGATGCTGTATGCAATCTGTGCAAAGCAAAGCCAGAAGACCATAACCACCTTTTCTTCAGCTGCAGTATGGCAACAGGAGTCTTGGATCAAATGAAATGTTGGTTACAGATATCACCAAGAGCAAATACAATCCAGGGCATGTTTAATTGGATAAGTAGGCAGAAATGATCAAATTTCAGAAAAGAAATGTATGCAGCAGGACTTACAGCAGCTGTATACTGGATATGGAGAAGCAGAAATATTAAACACTTTGAGGGAAGCAGTCCGTCTGTGATGCAGACCATGCAGCAGATTCAGGTGTCAGTGAGGATCAGAATACAGCAATGCAGCAGGTTGCGGAAGATCAATAGCAAGGATAAAAGATGGATAGAAAGAGTTTAAATGCTCTCTGCACTAAATCTATGTAGATTTAGTACAGCAGCTCCAACAGAAAGGCAGAATCAGATTACACCTGGGTTTCAGCAGAGAATCCAGCAGATATGCAAGACATAAGCACCTGTGCAGGAATTCAGGCAGCAGGGTTCAACAGGTAATCAGCAGCAGGTTGATGAAGCAAGGAAGAATGAGGAATTAAACAGATTCCAGCAGGCTTGAAAAGCTAGAAGAAGTTGTAATTTTTAGCTTATTTTGTCTTTGTATTTTGCTGTAAGTCAGAAATAATTTGTAAATTGTTATGTTTACAGAGATGGTGAACCACTGCCTGAAGTGAGTTGCACCAGAGTGAAGGTTTGTAAGGTAGTAAAGGGATGTAGTAAAAAGGAACCCTACCTAGTAGGTGGCCTTGGATCTACATTGCCTAGGACTGTAATCTTGTTACATTACAGTGAGCAATAATACAATTTCTCACTTGCACCAAAAAAACCATTAGCATCGCGTCAAACCGCCCATACAAGCCTATCGAGGACCCAATAACCGACCCTAGGCGCCTCCCATGTCCCCTAGGGGTCTCCCGTGCGATATGTGGAGATAATATTAACGTCGAAAAGTTTGCGTCTGGTGGCCCAAAACACGTCCCCTAGTGCATTCCTGGGGCCGAGTTTCCGTTTTCGCCCGAAATTTTTTCGGGGACTCTGTTATGGCCCTAGGGGACCCCCGGTGCCCCGGGAGGGTCATACTTATCCCCGAACTCCAATATCACCCATGTCACCTGTTTTCGGTACTTAACATTAGCATCGCGTCAAACCGCCCTTACAAGCCTATCAGGGACCCAATAACCGACCCTAGGGGTCTCTCGTGCGATATGGGGCGAAAATATTAAAGTCGAAAAGTTTGCGTCCGGAGGCCCAAAACACGTCCCCGAGAGCATTCCCGGGGCCTGGATTCCGTTTTCGCCCAAAAAAATTTCGGGGGCTCTATTATGGCCCTAGGGGACCCCCGGTGCCCCGGGAGGGTCACCTTTATCCCCGAACTCCGACATCACCCATGTCGCCCGTTTTCGGGCCTTAACATTGACATCGCATTGGCATCTCGTTTTGAACATTCTCTCTCTAAAATGCTCTCTCCTCTCTCCTCGACAGCGCCTGTTAGCCATTAACAAAGCACTGAGTTCAAATGGGGAAGAACGGGAAAGCAAAAAAAGGGAAGGGGGTTCAAGACGGGGATGCGGGAAACTCAGAAGCTCCACCATGTCCCACAAAAAACCTGTCTCAAAGACAAAGAACGAGCGAAAACCATGAAAACCTAGGTTTTGTTATGCGGAATTGAACAGAAGAATTGGAGGATCCAGATGTGATGACACCTGATGCGCAAACAAAAACAATTAAACAAATGGAATTAGCGCAGGAAAAAATTGATTTCTGGCTGTCTAAGATGAAGGAGAAAGCACGAACCCAGTTCGCGTCTGAAGATGAGGATGAAGAGCCTGAACAACCAAAGCAACAGGAATTCGCAACTGCAGGTAACAACTCAGCTTGGAAAAAATTTGACATTTCCAAATTAAAGAATGTGGGGTTTAAATTAGATTTCATTGCTCCTAAATTGCATGAAGGGGAACCGGTGGGTGAAATTAATTTTAGTGACATTGAATCTGAAATAAACTACTGGAATCAAGCAGTGGTCTGTTATGTAATGGGAGCAAGGCCCCCAATTAATGTTCTAAGTGGTTTTCTTCGAAGAATCTGGGCAAAGAGAGGGATGAATAAAATTGCCACGATGAAAAATGGGTTGGTTTTGGTCAGGTTTGACTCCCTCGAACAGAGAGATGCAGTGCTACAAGAGGGGGTTTACCACTTTGACAATAAGCCCATGATTGTTAGGGCATGGTCTGAAAATATAGATTATGAAAAAGAGGAACTGACCTCGGTGCCAATTTGGGTAAAATTCCCGGGACTTAATGTGAAGTACTGGAATGCAATGGGATTAAGTAAGATAGGAAGCCTTGTAGGAAGGCCAATGATGGCAGATAGAAACACAGAGCTTAAAGTTGGAATCCAGTTTGCCAGGGTGATGATTGAAGTTGAAATTGGAGCTGCTTACCCCAATAAGGTGCACTACAGGAATGAGAAGGGAAATGTTGTAGAACAGGTAGTGGAATATGACTGGAAGCCTGTCCTATGCACCCACTGCAAGCAATATGGGCACTGTGAGGCAGAATGCAGGAAGAAAGTTGCTGCAGCAACTGTGATACCAACACAGATTGCAGTACCAGTACAGAAGCAACCTGGCCAACAGAAAAACACTAGGGCACAACAATGGCAGAATGTTGGGAGGGGGAGAGGAAGAATGAATAATGCAGGTAGAGGAGCAAGAGCTGGAAGGGGTATTTACAGGCAAATTCAGTAACAACAGCAGGATAAGCCACAGACACAAAACCCCTTTGCTGCACTGCAGAATGAAGGTGAAGCACAGGACAAGCAACAGTCCAGAGACAGTACAGAACCTGACATTCAGAAGGAGATACACACAGGTTTCAGAAGGGAATCAGAAGCAGGTTGATGCAGCTAGGCTCCGAATCAGGTAACAGGAACTAGTAGAGTATACAGGAAATCAGGAGGGTGTTGTTGCAGAAAAGAAGGAGGATGAATCAACTCTGGAAGATTGCCCCAGCAGAGGATTCAGAGGTTGAGAGCAGAAGCAAAGCAGAAGCAGGAAGAAGCAGTTTGAGTGGAAAAAAAGGATAGAAATTCTGTAATAATTTAGATTATTAAGTTTTTGTTTTTTGCTGTAAGACAGGAATGTTTTTTGTATTTTGTATCTGTATTCAGATATGGGGAACCACTGCATGTAGTAAGTGCCCCCAGGAATGTAGGGTTGTAAGGAAAAAAGGGATGCAGAGGAAGAGGAACCCTACCTAGTAGGTGGCCTTGGACTTGCATTACCTATGGACTGTAATCTGTGTAACATTACAGCTAGCAATAACACAATTTCTGACTTGCACCAAAAAAAAAAAAAAAAAAAAAAAAAAAAAAAAGAACAATGACATCGCGTCAAACCGCCCTTACAAGCCTATCAGGGACCCAATAACCGACCCTAGGGGCCTCTCATGTCCCCTAGGGGTCTCTCGTGCGATATGGGGCAAAAATATTAACGTCGAAAAGTTTGCGTCCGGAGGCCCAAAACACCTCTCCTAAAGCATTCCCAGGGCCCGGTTTCCATTTTCGCCCGAAATTTTTTCGGGGGCTCTATTATGGCCCTAGGGGAGCCCCGGTGCCTCGGGAGGGTCATACTTATCCCCGAACTCCGATATCACCAATGTCGCCCGTTTTCGGGCCTTAACATTAGCATCGCGCACTTTTCTCTCTCTAGAAATGCTCTCTCCTCTCTCCTCGACACTGCTCGTTAGCCATTAACGAAGCTTTGAGTTTCAATGGGGAAGAAGGATAAAGCAAAGCGAGGGACTGAAAACCACGGTGACTATGCGGAAAATTCAGTGGCTCCCCAGTGTCCTACAAAAAACGCAACTCATAGGCAATGTAACAGTACCAACCGAGACAACCTAGATCGGGTAGTTCAAAATCTCACAAATGAATTGGAGGCTCCTGAAATCATGACGCCAGAGGTGCAACCTGAAACGGTACAAAAGATGGAGTTAGCAAGAGAGAAAATTAATTCATAGCTCTCGAAGATGAAGGAGAAGGCCAAAACTCATTTTTCGTGGGAAGATGAAGCTGAAGCTTCAGAACAAGCCAAACAGCAGCAATCTACAAATGTAGGTAAGATCTCAGCCTGGGAAAAATTTGATATATCCAAATTAAAAAATGCTGGGTTTAAATTGGATTTTATTGCGCCTACTATGCATAAGGGTAAACCAGTTGGGGAAATTAATTTCATGTATATTGGATCTGAAATTAGCTACTGGAACCAAGCGGTTGTATGCTATGTAATGGGGTCAAGACCACCAATTAATGTTTTCAATGGATTTCTAAGAAGAATTTGGGCTAAACGGGGGATGAATAAAATTGCAATGATGAAAAATGGCTTAGTTCTGGTTCGATTTGACTCTTTGGAGCAAAGGGATGCTGTGATACAGGAAGGGGTTTATCATTTTGACAATAAACCTATGATAGTCAGGCCATGGTCTGAAAATGTGGATTGTGCTCATGAGGAACTTACCTCGGTTCCTATATGGGTGAAATTCCCTGGATTAAATATCAAATACTGGAATGCAATGGGATTGAGCAAAATTACAAGTTTAGTTGGAAGGCCAATGATGGCTGACAGGAATACAGAGCTCAAGGTGGGGATTCACTATGCTAGAGTGCTGATTGAAGTAGAAATTGGAGGTGTATACCCTGACAAGGTGCACTTTAAGAATGAGAAGGGGAATATTGTTGAACAGGAGGTGGATTATGACTGGAAGCCTATTATCTGCAGTCATTGCAAACAGTATGGGCATAGTGAACCTGATTGCAGAAAAAAGAAAGCTGTTGCTGCCCCTTTGAATCAAACTGTGCCTGTGCAGAACCAACCTATACAGCAAGAAATCCCTAGGAACCAGCAATGGCAGAATGCAGGGAGAGGGAGAGGTAGAATGTGGAATGCAGGGAGAGGGTTGAGAATAGGAAGAGGCAACTACAGACAAATTCAGCAACCTAAAAATGTCAATCCCCAGATACAGAATTCTTTTGATATACTGCAAAATGAAGGAGGAATGCAGGAGGTGCAAATGGTACAAGGTGGAGCAGTAGAGCCAGGGATACAGGAGGATCAGAACACAGGTGTGGTGCCACCACATGGTAAGTCTCCTATCTTGACTGGTAGTCATGGATAGGATCCTTATATGGAATGTGAGAGGCCTTAATGGCCCTAATAAGCAGAGGGATGTTGGCCTTTTCTGCAAAAAGAATAATTGTGGTTTGGTGGCTTTTCTAGAAACAAAAATAAGATTAGTTAATCTGGAAAAATGCAAAAACAGTTTCATGCCAGGGTGGGAATCATATAGTAATCATAATGATCATAGGTTGGGCAGAATTTGGATAAGATGGTTGCCAAATTATTTTCATGTTGATGTGATTTTCTCTTCTGTGCAAATGATTATCTGTAAAGTAATTAATATTGTGAGAAAAATGGAGTTTGTGGTGAGTTTTATATATGGTCTAAATGAAAAGGAGGAAAGGAAACAATTGTGGAAGGATCTCACAGATTTTGCAATTAATTGCAATATATCTTGGATTGTTGGGAGAGATTTCAACAATGTTCTGTTACCTGGCAATAGACAAGGAGGATTACCAGTTACATATGCTGAAATACAAGACTTTAAAGCTTGCATTGAAGACTGTTTCCTCACTGAAATGAGCTGGTCTGGGTGTCAATATACCTGGAATAATAGGCATGAGGGGGGAGGGAGAGTTTACACTAAAATTGATTGGGCTTTTGTCAACAGCCTCTGGTTCCAGGAGCATGATCATTTTGATCTACAGTTTCATCCAGAGGGTGTATCTGACCACTCTCCAATCTGCTTAACTCTTCATAAAGAATGCACAAAAAAAAGAAATATCCCCTTTAAATTCTTTAACATGTGGAGCCTCCACTCTGAATTCCAAGCAATGGTGCAGCAAGCCTGGAATTTCAGAACACAAGGCACAAAAATGTTTAGAGTTTATCAGAAACTGAAAAGGGTGAGGTCAGTGCTAAAGAAGCTAAATAGGGATGAATTTAGTGACATTTTAGCTCAAGCTAATATTACTAGAATTGCTATGACTCAAGCTCACACTGAAGCAAACAAGGAGCCTTTAAGTGAGACATTGCAGCAGAAAGAACTGCAGGCCAGGAAGAGGTATAATGAGGTGAATATGGCAGCTGAGAATTTTTTACAACAGAAGAGCAAGGCCAAATGGGTTCAGTTGGCAGATGGGAACACTCAGTTCTTTCATGCAGTCATGAAGCAGAGAAGACAGTAGAATAGAGTGCACTCCATCAAAACACAGGAGGGTGTTCTATTGAAAGACCAGAATTTGATTATGGAGGAATTTGTGGGGTTTTACATAGAGATGCTGGGGGTATCAGGTGCCAGGGACACTACAGCAGAAGACAGTTTTTTCTTTGCAGGTCACAGACTAGACTTGCATCAACAGATGATCTTGAGTGCCCCTGTGACTGTCTGATGAGGTGAAGAAAGCCATGTTTGATATTGACTGTAACAAAAGCCCAGGCCCTGATGGTTTTGGATCAGGATTTTTCAGAGAAGCTTGGCATATTGTGGGGCAAGAAGTGACTGATGCTATTATAGATTTTTTTGATTCCTCTAAAATGCTCAAAGAGGTTAATGCCACAAATCTGTGTCTTGTGCAGAAGATACCTAATCCTGAGAAGGCATCTAATTTCAGGCCTATAGCATGCTGCAATACCATCTACAAATGCATCTCCAAGATTTTGTGTGCGAGATTGGCAAGAGTGCTTCCTGTGCTTGTCTCTATGAACCAGGGAGCTTTTGTGGCTCAGAGATCAATAGTCCACAACATAATGATATGTCAGGATCTTATTAAGCATTACAGGAGGAAACAATCCTCTCCTAGGTGTTTGATGAAGATTGATCTAAGAAAATCTTATGACACAATTCACTGGGGTTTTATCAAGGAAATGCTGCAAGGGTATGGTTTCCCTGTGAAGTTCAGTGGTTGGCTACTAGAGTGTATCCAAACTGCTAGTTTCAGCATCAATATGAATGGGGAAGTACATGGATATTTTACTGCAAAACGTGGCATTAGGCAGGGAGATCCAATCTCTCCATTAATCTTTGTCTTGGTCATGGAATACTTATCAAGAATCCTGAAGATAGCTTGTATGGACAATAGCTTCAGCTGGCATCCCATGTGCAAAGAGCTTGCACTGAGTCACCTTTGCTTTGCTGATGACTTGATGTGCTTCTGCAAAGCTGCCCCTGAATCTGTGAGTATCTTGATGAACAGCATAAATTATTTTTCAGAAGCTACTGGTTTGTCTGCAAACAAGGAGAAATCAAATATATATGTAGCTGGTGTTAGTGTACAAATCAAGAATGAGCTGTTATGTTTGTCAGGGTTTAGAGAGGGAACAATGCCTATGAAATATTTGGGTGTTCCACTGTCTCCATCTAAATGGAGCAAGTTAGATTGTGAATGCTTGGTGGATAAGATGACAAAAAAGTTGCAGATTTGGGCCTCCAGGAACCTCTCTTATGCAGGAAGGGCTCAATTAATTAACTCATTATTATTCTCTATACATATATACTGGTCAAGCATTTTTATAATGCCTGCTGGGGTACTGAAAAGTGTAGAGCAAAAATGCAGATTATTTTTGTGGGGATCTACTGAACAGAAGCACAAAACAAGTCTGGTAGCCTGGGATATTGTATGCAGACCAAGGAAAAATGGTGGCATAAATGTTAAAAATTGCAAATGGTTCAATATAGCTCTAAATGGGAAGCATATCTGGGATTTAGCCACCAAAAAAGATACATTGTGGGTAAAATGGATTAATGGGGTTTATTTGAAAGGAGAAAATTTCTGGAATTATGTTCCTCTGTGGGGAACTAGTTGGTACTACAAAAAGCTTAATAAAATCAAAAGCTATTTCCATGATCAATACTCAGCTAGGGGAGTGTGGAAGGGTGCACCTGATGGGATATATTCTGCTGCTAGTGGTTACAGGGTATTGACAGGAGACATGCCAAAATACAGACATGCTGATTTGATTTGGGGGAAGATATCTGTGCCTAGACAAAGTTTTTGCTTGTGGCTGGTCCAAATGGGAAGGCTGCTAACAAAAGATAGGCTGTAGAAAATGGGATTCTTGAAGGGAGATGCTATATGTTACTTGTGCAAGTTGAAACCAGAAGATCATAATCGCCTGTTCTTCAGTTGTAGTGTATCCACAGAGGTACTGACTCAGTTAAGGGTTTGGCTGCAAGTGTCAGCAAAAGTAAATACAACCCAGGGCATGCTCAACTGGATAAGCAGGCAAAAATGTTCAAGATTCAGGAAAGAAGTGTATGCAGCAGGGCTTGCAGCAGCAGTGTACTGGATACGGAGATGCAGGAACATCCAATGTTTTGAGGGGAGCAGAATGGCCCTGTCGCAAATCATGCAGCAGATTCAGCAGGTGATCAAAATCAGAATTCAGCACTGCACCAGCAAGAGGAAGATTAACAGCAAGGATAAGAGATGGATAGGGATTCTGTAATATGTTATTTTTACTGTGTTTTGTAGTTGCTGTAAGAAGCGATTGTTTGTTTCCTTTGTTTTCAGTTATGGTGAGCCACTGGTTGTAGTGTCCTGGTCCAGTAGTTTAGGTTGGTATGGTTATAAGGGGATGTAGATTTTAAGGAACCCTACCTAGTAGGTGGCCTTGAATTTACATTGCCCTGTGGGCTGTAATCTTGCTACATTGCAGCTGGTATTAATACAATTTCTGATTTGCACCAAAAAAAAAAAAAAAAAAAACATTAGCATCGCGTCAAACCGCCCTTACAAGCCTATCGAGGACCCAATAACCGACCCAAGGCGCCTCCCATGCGACATGTGGCGAAAATATTAATGTCGAAAAGTTTGCGTCCGGAGGCCCAAAACACGTCCCCTAGTGCATTCCCGGGGCCGAGTTTCCGTTTTCGCCCGAAATTTTTTCGAGGACTCTGTTATGGCCCTAGGAGACCCCCGATACCCCGGGAGGGTCATACTTATCCCCGAACTCCGATATCACCCATGTCGCCTGTTTTCGGGACTTAGTATTATCATCGCGTCAAACCGCCCTTACAAGCCTATCAGGGACCCAATAACCGACCCTAGGGGTCTCTCGTGCGATATGGGGGGAAAATATTAAAGTAGAAAAGTTTGCGTCCGAAGGCCCAAAACACGTCCCCTAGAGCATTCCCAGGGCCCGGTTTCAGTTTTCGCCCGAAATTTTTTCGGGGGCTTTATTATGGCCCTAGGGGACCCCCGGTGCCCCGGGACGGTCATACTTATCTCCGATATCACCCATGTCGCCCATTTTCGGGCCTTAACATTGGCATCGCGTCACACCGCCCTTACAAGCCTATTAGGGACCCAATAACCGACCCTAGGTTCTCCTATGTCCCCTAGGGGTCTCCCGCGCGATATGGGGCGAAAATATTAAGGTCGAAAAGTTTGTGTCCGAAGGCCCGAAACACGTCCCCTAGAGCATTCCTAGGGCCCGGTTTCCGTTTTCGTCCGAAATTTTTTCAGGGACTCTGTTATGGCCCTAGGGGACCCCCGATACCCCGGGAGGGTCATACTTATCCCCGAACTCCGATATCACCCATGTCGCCTGTTTTCGGGACTTAGTATTATCATCGCGTCAAACCGCCCTTACAAGCCTATCAGGGACCCAATAACCGACCCTAGGGGTCTCTCGTGCGATATGGGGCGAAAATATTAAAGTAGAAAAGTTTGTGTCCGAAGGCCCAAAACACGTCCCCTAGAGCATTCCCAGGGCCCGGTTTCCGTTTTCGCCCGAAATTTTTTCGGGGGCTTTATTATGGCCCTAGGGGACCCCCGGTGCCCCGGGACGGTCATACTTATCTCCGATATCACCCATGTCGCCCGTTTTCGGGCCTTAGCATTGGCCTTAACTATGTGTCTGTATTTTGGTGTTGATGGAAAGCAAGCAGCAGATCAGCAGGAAAATCAAATTCAGATGGCAGCAGAGCAACAGCAGGGGAGATATGCAGAACCCAGTAGCCCTGCAAGGCGTGAGAACTTGTGCAGGGATTTATGCAGCAGGTTACAGCAGGGGAATCAAAACCAGTGGGCAGAAGCTAGACTCAACAGAAAGTCAGAATCAGAATACATCAGGTTTTTCAGCAGAGAACTAGCAGTTCTGTAAGACAGGAAACCTGTGCAGAAATTCAGGCAGTAGGTCTCAGCAGGGTATCTGTAGCAGGCTGCTGAAGCTAGGCAGAGTGAAGAAGAAATAAAATTCAGCAGATCAGAAAGAATGAGGACCAGAATGCAGCAATCAGTGAGGACCAGAATGCAGCAATGCAGCAGGCTGAGAAAGATCAACAGCAGGGATAAAAAATGGTTAGAGAGATTTTCAGCTGATCTGTGTACCACAGCAGACCCAGCAGATAGGCAGGACCAGATTCCAGGAGAGGTTTTTGCAGGAAAAAACAAGAAGAAATGCAGGACTCCAGTACCTGTACAGGGAGCTAGACAGTAGAGTGATGTGGATCAGCTTGAATGGGCACAGCAGGTAGATGAAGCAAGAAAGAAGGAGGAATGAATCAGCTCCTGGAAGTTTTTGTTGTAATATTTTTTAGATATATATGTTTTTGTATTTTGCTGTAAGTCAGAAATAATTTTTGCAAATTGTAATGTTTACAGAGATGGTGAGAAACAATTTTTGCAAATTGTAATGTTTACAGAGAGGGTGAACCACTGTCTGTAGTGAGTTGCACCAGGATTGAAGGGATGTAAGGTAGTAGAGGGATGTAGCAAAAAGGAACCCTACCTAGTAGGTGGCCTTGGATCTGCATTGCCTAAGGACTGTAATCTTGTTACATTACAGAGAGCAATAATACAATTTCTGACTTGCACCAAAAAAAAACATTGGCATCGCATCAAACCGCCCTTACAAGCCTATCAGGGAACCAATAACGGACCCTAGGGGCCTCCCATGTCCCATAGGGGTCTCCCGTGCGATATGGGGAGAAAATATTAAAGTAAAAAAGGTTGCGTCCGGAGGCCCGAAACACGTCCCCTACAGCATTCCCGGGGCCCGGTTTTTCGTTTTCGCCCGAAATGTTTTCGGGGGCTCTATTATGTCCCTAGGGGACCCCCTATGCCCCGGGAGGGTCATACATATCCCCGTACTCCGATATCACCCATGTCGCCCGTTTTCGGGCCTTAACATTGCATCGCACTTTTTTCTCTCTCTAAAAAAATGCTCTCTTCTCTCTCCTCTACACCGCTCGTTAGCCATTGACGTAGCTGTGAGTTTCAATGGGGAAGAAAGACAAGGCAAAACGAGGGACAGAAAAGCATGGTGATGTTGTGGAAAACTCAGCTCCCCCGTGTCCTACAAAAACTGCGAATCATAGGCAAAGCAACAGCACCAATCGAGACAACCTAGATCGGGTTGTGCGCAATCTCACCGATGAATTGGAGGCTCCTGAGGTCATGACACCTGAAGTGCAAACTGAAACAGTACAACAGATGGAATTAGCAAGAGAGAAAATCAATTCTTGGCTCTCGAAGATGAAGGAGAAGGCAAGAACTCAATTTTCGTCTGAAGATGAGGATGAAGGCTCAGACCAAGCCAAACAGCAAGAAACTGCAGATGTAGGTAAGATCTCAGCCTGGGAAAAGTTTGATATCTCCAAATTGAAAAATGCGGGATTTAAATTGGATTTTATTGCGCCTACAATGCATGAGGGTAAACCAGTTGGGGAAATTAGTTTCATGGATATTGAATCTGAAATTAATTACTGGAACCAAGCGGTTGTATGCTATGTAATGGGGTCAAGACCACCAATTAATGTTTTAAGTGGATTTCTAAGAAGAATTTGGGCAAAAAGGGGGATGAACAAAATTGCTATGATGAAAAATGGCTTAGTATTGGTTCGTTTTGACTCCCTGGAGCAGAGGGCTGCTGTAATACAGGAGGGGGTTTATCACTTTGACAATAAACCCATGATAGTCAGGCCATTGTTTGAAAATGTAGACTATGCCCAAGAGGAATTGACCTCGGTTCCTATTTGGGTAAAATTCCCCGGATTAAATGTGAAATACTGGATTGCAATGGGATTGAGCAAGATTGCAAGTCTTGTTGGACGGCCAATGATGGCAGATAGAAACACAGAGCTCAAAGTAGGGATTCAATATGCCAGAGTGTTGATTGAAGTAGAAATTGGAGTTGAATACCCTGACAAGGTACACTATAAGAATGGGAAGGGCAATATTGTGGAACAGGAGGTGGAATATGACTGGAAACCTTTTCTATGCAGCCATTGCAAACAATATGGGCATAGTGAAGCTGAATGCAGAAAGAAAGCTGCTGCAGGTCCTGTGACTCAAACAATGCCTGTGCAGAATCAACCAGCACAACAAGAAAACCCTAGGAAATAGCAATGGCAGAATGCTGGGAGGGGGAGAGGTAGAATGGGGAATGCAGGGAGAGGATTAAGAGCTGGAAGAGGCTATTACAGACAAATTCAGCAACAAAAAAAAAAATGACAATCCACAGACACAGAATCCTTTTGTAATACTGCAAAATGAAGGAGAAGCACAAGAAGGGGAACTGTCACAAGATGAAACTGCAGAGCCAGATATACAGGAGGATCTGCACACAGGTATGGTACCATCACATGGTAAGTCTCCTTTCTTGACTGGTAGTCATGGATAGGATCCTTATATGGAATGTAAGAGGCCTTAATGGCCCAAATAAGCAGAGGGATGTTGCCCTTTTCTGCAAAAAGAACAGTTGTGGCTTGGTGGCTTTCCTAGAAACTAAAATAAGATTAGTTAATCTGGAAAAATGCAAAAAAAGTTTCATGCCAAGGTGGGAATCATATAGTAATCATAATGAGACATAGGTTGGGGAGAATTTGGTTAAGATGGCTGCCAAATTATTTTCATGATTGATGTGATTCTTTCTTTAGTGCAAATGATCATCTGTAAAGTAATTAATATTGTGAAGAATATGGAGTGTGTGGTGAGCTTTGTATATGGTCTAAATGAAAAGGAGGAAAGGAAGCTACTGTGGAAGGATTTAACTGATTTTGCAATTAATTGCAAGACACCCTGGTTTATTGGGGGGGATTTCAACAATGTTCTAGTACCTTGCAATAGACAAGGAGGAACACCAGTTTCATTTGCTGAAATACAAGATTTTAAAGCTTACATTGAAGAGTGTTTTCTCACAGAACTGAGTTGGTTTGGGTGTCAATACACCTGGAACAATAGGCAATGGGGGGGGGGGTAGAGTTTACTCTAAAATTGATTGGGCATTTGCCAACAACCTCTGGATCCAGGAGCATGATCAGTTTGATCTACACTTTCATCCAGAAGGTGTATCTGACCATTCTCCAATCTGTTTAACTCTACAAAAAGAATTCACAAAAAAAAGAAATATCCCCTTTAAATTCTTTAACATGTGGAGCCTCCACTCTGAATTCCAAGCAATGGTGCAGCAAGCCTGGAATTACAGAACACAAGGCACAAAAATGTTTAGAGTGTACCAAAAACTGAAGAGAGTGAGGGCAGTTCTGATAAAGCTAAATAGGGAAGAATTTAGTGACATATTAGCTCAAGCAGACATTGCAAGAGTTGCTATGACCCTAGCTCAAACAGAAGCAAACAAGGAGCCTCTAAATGAGGCAGTGCAACAGAAAGAAATACAGGCTAGGAAGAGATACAATGAAGTGA
Source organism: Tetragonia tetragonoides (assembly GCA_038025085.1). NCBI lineage: Eukaryota > Viridiplantae > Streptophyta > Magnoliopsida > Caryophyllales > Aizoaceae > Tetragonia > Tetragonia tetragonoides. The sequence continues at coordinate 33,719,384 of CM076153.1, forward strand.
ATATGGCAGCTGAGAACTTCTTACAACAAAAAAGCAAGGCCAGATGGATTCAACTGGGAGATGGAAACAATCAGTTTTTTCATGCAGTCATGAAGAAGAGGAGGCTACAGAACAGACTGCACTCCATTAAGACACAGGAGGGAGCCCTACTGGAAGACCAGAATTTGATTATGGAGGAGTTTGTAAGGTTTTACAGAGAGATGCTGGGGGTCACAGGTGTCAGGGACACTACAGCAGAAGAAAGCTTCTTCTGTGCAGGACACAGACTAGACCTGCATCAACAGATGACCCTGATTGCCCCTGTGAATGCTGATGAAGTGAAAAAAGCCATGTTTAACATTGACTGCAACAAAAGTCCAGGGCCTGATGGTTTTGGATCAGGATTTTTCAAAGAAGCTTGGCATATTGTGGGGCAAGAAGTGACTGATGCTATTATAGATTTTTTTGAGTCATCTAAACTGCTCAAAGAGGTGAATGCCACAAATTTGTGTCTTGTACAAAAGATACCAAACCCTGAGAAGGCATCTGACTTCAGACCTATAGCCTGCTGCAATACCATCTACAAGTGCATCTCCAAGATTCTGTGTGGGAGATTGGCAAAAGTACTTCCTACACTTGTCTCTGCGAACCAGGGAGCTTTTGTGGCTCAGAGGTCAATAGTACACAACATAATGATATGTCAAGATCTCATCAAGCATTACAATAGGAAACAATCCTCTCCTAGATGCTTGATGAAGATTGATTTAAGGAAAGCGTATGACACAATTCACTGGGGTTTTATCAAGGAAATGCTGCAAGGATATGGGTTCCCTGCAAAGTTCAGTGGCTGGCTACTTGAGTGCATCCAAACTGCCAGTTTCAGCATCAACATGAATGGGGAAGCTCATGGATACTTTACTGCAAAACGTGGCATTAGGCAAGGAGATCCAGTTTCTCCATTAATCTTTGTCTTGGTAATGGAATATTTATCAAGAATCCTGAAGATAGCATGTACAGACAAGAGCTTTTGCTGGCATCCCATGTGTAAAGAACTTGCACTGAGTCCTTTGTTTTGCTGATGACTTGATGTGCTTCTGCAAAGCTGCCCCTGAATCTGTGAGTATCATGATAAACAGCATTAACTATTTTTCACAAGCTACTGGATTGTATGCTAACAAGGAGAAATCTAACATCTATGTAGCTGGTGTAAGTGAACAAATTAAGAATGAGCTGTGTTGTGTGTCAGGATTTAGGGAGGGGGCATTGCCAATGAAATACTTGGGTGTTCCACTATCTCCATCTAAATGGAGCAAAATAGACTGTGAATGCTTGGTGGAAAAAATGACAAATAAACTGCAGATTTGGGCATCCAGGAACCTCTCATATGCAGGGAGAGCCCAATTAATTAATTCTGTATTATTTTCTCTACATGTATACTGATCGAGCATTTTCATATTGCCTGCTGGGGTACTGAAAAGTGTAGAGCAAAAGTGCAGATTATTTTTATGGGGTTCTACTGAACAGAAACACAAGACAAGCTTGGTAGCCTGGGACATAGTATGCAGACCAAGGAAAAATGGTGGAATAAATATCAAGAATTGCAAATGGTTCAACATAGCTCTAAATGGGAAGCATATCTGGGATTTAGCCACAAAAAAAGACACACTGTGGGTAAAATGGATAAGTGGGGTTTATTTGAAAGGAGAAAACTTATGGAACTATGTTCCTGTGTGGGGCTCTAGTTGGTACTGGAAAAAGCTCAACAAAATCAAAAGCTATTTCCATGATCAATATTCAGCTAGAGGAGTGTGGAAGGGTACACCTGATGGAATATACTCAGCAGCAAGTGGATACAGAGTATTAAAAGGAGACATGCCAAAGTACAGACATGCTGATTTGATTTGGGGGAAGATCTCTATGCCTAGACAAAGGTTCTGCCTGTGGCTGGTTCAAATGGGCAGATTACTTACTAAAGACAGGATGCAGAAAATGGCATTCTTGAATGGTGATGCTATGTGCCACCTGTGCAAGCAGAAACAAGAAGATCACAATCACTTGTTCTTCAGCTGTAGTGTGTCCACAGAGGTTATGGTTCAGCTAAGGGGTTGGCTACAAATGACAGCAAAAGCAAACACAGTCCAGGGCATGCTCAACTGGATAAACAGACAAAAGTGTTCAAGATTCAGAAAGGAAGTGTATGCAGCAGGGCTTGAAGCAGCAGTGTACTGGATATGGAGAGGCAGGAACATTCAGCATTTTGAGGGGAGCAGAATGCCACTGTCGCAGATCATGCAGCAGATTCAGCAGGCAGTTAGAACTAGAGTACAGCAAAGCAACAACAAACGAAAGATTAATAGCAAGGACAAGAATTGGATAAGGTTTTTGTAATATGTTATTGTTATTATGTCTGTGTAGCTACTGTAAAGTAGGGTTTGCTTGTCTTCTGAATCAGTTATGAGAAGCCACTGTATGTAGTGTGCTGGGCCAGTAATTGTAGGGTCTGTATGGATGAAAAGGGCTGTAGATACTAAGGAACCCTACCTAGTAGGTGGCCTTGTATATGCAGTGCCTGTGGGCTGTAATTTTTGTTACATTACAGCAAGTAATAATACAATTTCTAATTTGCACCAAAAAAATATTGGCATCACGTCAAACCGCCCTTACAAGCCTATCAGGGACACAATAACCGACCCTAGGGGTCTCCCGTGCGATATGGGGCGAAAATATTAACATCGAAAAGATTGCGTCCGGAGGCCCAAAACACGTCCCCTAGAGCATTCCCGGGGCCTGGATTCCGTTTTCGCCTAAAAAAATTTCGGGGGCTCTATTATGGCCCTAGGGGATCGTCGGTGCCCCAAGAGGGTCACCTTTATCCCCGAACTCCGATATCACCCATGTCGCACGTTTTCGGGCCTTAACATTGACATCGCTAAACGAGGGAATGGAAATCGAGATGACGATGCGGGAAAATTAGTAGCTCCACCGTGTCCCACAAAGAATGTGACTCAAAGGCAACGTACCAGCGCAAACCATGAAAACCTAGATCGAGTAATGCACAACCTCACGGATGAATTGGAGGATCCAGAAGTAATGACACCAGATGTAGAAACAGAAACAGTGCAGCAAATGGAATTAGCAAGGGAAAAAATCAATTCTTGGCTTTCGAAGATGAAGGAAAGGGCCAAAAATCAATGTTCTGATGAGGAAGAGGATGAAGCTCCAGAGCAAGGCAAACAACAAGAATTTGCAGATGCAGGTAAAACCTCGGCTTGGGAAAAATTTGACATAACAAAACTGAAAAATGCTGGCTTTAAATTGGATTTTATAGCACCTGTTATGCTTGAGGGTAAACCTGTAGGGGAAATTAATCTCAAGGATATCGAATCTGAAATTAGCTATTGGAACCAAGCAATTGTTTGCTATGTTATGGGGTCAAGACCACCAATTAATGTGCTCAGTGGGTTTCTTAGGAGAATTTGGGCAAAACGGGGAATGAATAAAATTGCAATGATGAAAAATGGGTTAGTTCTTGTTAGATTTGATTCTATGGAACAAAGGGATGTTGTGCTAGAGGAAGGGGTTTATCATTTTGATAATAAACCCATGATAGTCAGACCATGGTCTGAAAATGTAGACTATGCTCCTGAGGAGCTCGCGTCTGTTCCTATATGGGTCAAATATCCTGGATTGAATGTCAAGTACTGGAATGCAATGGGTTTGAGCAAAATTGCAAGCTTAGTAGGTAGACCAATGATGGCTGACAGGAACACAGAACTCAAGGTGGGGATTCACTATGCTAGAGTGCTGGTTGAAGTGGAAATAGGGGGTGAGTATCCTGACAAGGTCCATTTCAAGAATGAGAAGGGGAATATAGTTAAACAAGAAGTGGAGTATGACTGGAAACCTGTACTATGCAGCCACTGTAAACAACATGGTCACAGTGAGCCTGAATGCAGAAAGAAGAAAGCCATACCTGGGCCTGTGAACCAAGCAGTGCCTGTGCAGAACCTACCTGTCCAGCAAGCAAACCCTAGAAACCAACAATGGCAGAATGCAGGGAGAGGTAGAGGTAGAATGGGAAATGCAGGAAGAGGTTTGAGAGCAGGAAGAGGATACTATAGATAAATTCAACAGCCTAACAATGCTAAAACACAGCTTCAGAACCCTTTTGATATACTGCAAAGTGTAGATGGGGAGCAGGAGATGCTGCAGGCACAAGGACAATCAACAGCGCCAGGAACACAGGAGGATCAGATCACAGGTGTAGTGCCATCACATGGTAAGTCTCCTACCTTGACTAGTAGTCATGGATAGGATCCTTATATGGAATGTTAGAGGCCTTAATGGCCCAAATAAGCAGAGGGATGTTGCCCTTTTCTGCAAAAAAAAAATAACTATGGTTTGGTGGCTTTTCTGGAAACAAAAATTAGATTAGTTAATCTGGATAAATGCAAAAATCAGTTCATGCCAGGGTGGGAATCCTATAGTAACCATAATGATCATAGCTTGGGTAGAATTTGGATTAGATGGTTACCAGATTATTTTCATGTTGATGTGATTTTCTCCTCTGTGCAAATGGTTATCTGTAAGGTGATAAATATGGTGAGGAAAAAGGAATTTGTGGTGAGTTTTGTATATGGACTAAATGAAAAAGAAGATAGGAAACAATTATGGAAGGATATTAGTGATTTTGCAATTAATTGCAACAAACCTTGGATTGTTGGTGGGGATTTCAACAATGTGCTGCTACATGGAAATAAACAAGGAGGCCTTCCAGTTACTCTTGATGAAATTCAAGATTTTAAAACCTGCATTGAAGGTTGTTTCCTCACTGAAATGAGTTGGTCTGGGTGTCAATACACCTGGAACAATAGGCATGAGGGGGGGGGGGGGAGTATACTCAAAAATAGACTGGGCTTTTGCAAACAGTCTCTGGCTGCAGGAGTTTGATCAATGCATCCTACAGTTTCTACCAGAGGATGTATCTGACCACTCTCCTATATGCTTAACCCTCCACAAAGACTTTACAAAAAGAAAAATCCCCTTTCAATTCTTTAACATGTGGAGCCTCCACTCTGAATTCCAAGCCTTGGTGCAGCAAGCCTGGAATTGCAGAACACAAGGCACAAAAATGTTCAGAGTGTATCAAAAACTGAAAAGAGTGAAATCTGTCTTGAAAAAGCTGAATAGAGAGGAATTTAGTGATATCTTAGCTCAGACTGATATTGCTAGAACTATAATGACTCAAGCCCAGACTGAAGCAAACAAGGAGCCTCTCACTAGGGCACTGCAGCAGAAAGAAATACAGGCTAGAAGGAGGTTTAATGAGCTAAACATGGCAGCTGAGAACTTCTTACAGCAAAAGAGCAAGGCTAAGTGGGTACAGTTGGGAGATGGAAACAATCAGTTTTTTCATGCAATTATGAAACAGAGAAGACAACAGAACAGATTGCATTCCATCAAGACACAGGAGGGTATTTTATTGGAAGACCAGGACTTGATTATTGAGGAATTTGTGGGGTTTTACAGGAAAATGCTGGGGGTTTCAGGTGTCAGGGACACCACAGCAGAAGACAGTTTCCTTTCAGCAGGGCACAGGCTAGATTTACAGCAACAGATGATCATTAGTGCACCTGTGACTGCAGATCAAGTGAAGAAAGCCATGTTTGATATTGACTGCAATAAAAGCCCAGGACCTGATGGATTTGGCTCAGGGTTTTTTAAAGGAGTGTGGCATATTGTGGGGGAAGAAGTGTCTAATGCAATTATTGATTTTTTTGATTCCTCTAAAATGCTTAAAGAGGTAAATGCCACTAATCTGTGTCTTGTGCAGAAGATAGCAAATCCTGAGAAGGCATCTGATTTCAGGCCTATTGCTTGCTGCAACACCATCTACAAATGCATATCCAAGATTCTATGTGGGAGATTGGCAAGAATGCTTCCTGACCTTATCTCTGTGAACCAGGGTGCTTTTGTGGCTCAGAGATCAATAGTACACAACATAATGATTTGTCAAGACCTTATCAAGCATTACAATAAGAAGCAATCCTCTCCAAGATGCTTGATGAAGATAGATCTAAGTAAAGCCTATGACACAATTCACTGGAATTTTGTCAAGGAGATGCTGCAAGGGTATGGTTTCCCATTAAAGTTCATTGGTTGGGTACTCGAGTGTATCCAAACTGCCAGCTTCAGCATCAACATGAATGGGGAGGTTCATGGATTCTTTCCTGCTAAACGTGGCATTAGGCAGGGTGATCCAATAACTCCACTAATCTTTGTATTGGTAATGGAATATTTATCAAGAATCCTGAAATTAGCATGTATGGACAAGAGGTTCAGTTGGCATCCAATGTGCAAAGAACTTGCTCTGAGCCACCTCTGCTTTGCTGATGACTTGATGTGCTTCTGCAAAGCTGCCCCTGAATCTGTGAGTATCATGATGAACAGCATTAATTACTTTTCACAAGCTACTGGTCTGTTTGCTAATAAGGAGAAATCCAACATGTACATAGCTAGTGTAAGTGAACAAATTAAGAGAGAGCTGCTAGGTTTATCAGGGTTCAGGGAGGGTACACTACCCATGAAGTATTTGGGAGTTCCACTGTCTCCATCTAAGTGGAACAAAATGGACTGTGAATGCTTGGTGGATAAAATGACAAAAAAGTTGCAGATCTGGGCTTCTAGGAATCTCTCTTATGCAGGAAGGGCTCAACTTATTAATTCTGTATTATTCTCTATACATGTATACTGGTCTAGCATTTTTATAATGCCTGCAGGGGTACTTAAAAGTGTAGAGCAAAAGTGCAGATTTTTCTTGTAGGGCTCCACTGATCAGAAGCATAAGACAAGCTTGGTGGCATGGGATATGGTATGCAGGCCTAGGAAAAATGGTGACATAAACATTGACATCGCGTCAAACCGCCCTTACAAGCCTATCAGGGACCCAACAACCGACCCTAGGGGCCTCCCATGTCGCTAGGGGTCTCTCGTGCGATATGGGGCAAAAATATTAACGTCGAAAAGTTTGCGTCCGGAGGCCCAAAATACGTCCCCTAGAGCATTCCCGGGGCCCGATTTCCATTTTCGCCCGAAATTTTTTGGGGGGCTCTATTATGGCCCTAGGGGACCCCCGGTGCCCCGGGAGGGTCATACTTATCTCCGATATCACCAATATCGCCCGTTTTCGAGCCTTATCATTAGCATCGCGTCAAACCGCCCTTACAAGCCTATCAAGGACCCAATAACGGACCCTAGGCGCCTCCCATGTCCCTTAGGGGTCTCCCGTGCGATATGTGGCGAAAATATTAACGTCGAAAAGTTTGCGTCTGGAGGCCCAAAACACGTCCCCTAGAGCATTCCCGTGGCCGAGTTTCCGTTTTCGCCCGAAATTTTTTTAGGGACTCTATTATGGCCCTAGGGGACCCCCGGTGCCCCGGGAGGGTCATACTTATCCCCGAACTCCGATATCATCCATGTCGCCTGTTTTCGGGACTTAACATTAGCATCGCGTCAAACCGCCCTTACAAGCCTATCAGGGACCCAATAGCCGACCCTAGGGGTCTCTCGTGCGATATGGGGTGAAAATATTAAAGCCGAAAAGTTTGCGCCCGGAGGCCCAAAACACGTCCCCTAGAGCATTCCCGGGGCCTGGTTTCCGTTTTCGCCCAAAATTTTTTCGGGGGCTTTATTATGGCACTAGGGGACCCCCGGTGCCCCGGGAGGGTCATACTTATCTCCGATATCACCCATGTCGCCCGTTTTCGGGCCTTAACATTGGCATCGTAAAAAAATCAGACTTTCTCTCTCTAAAATGCTCTCTCCTCTCTCCTCGACAGCGCCTGTTAGCCATTAACAAAGCACTGAGTTCAAATGGGGAAGAACGGGAAAGCAAAAAAAGGGAAACCTGATGCGCAAAAAAATGGGAGTCAAGACGGGGATGAGGGAGAAGCTCCACCTTGTCCCACAAAAAACCTGTCTCAAACACAAAGAACAAGCGAAAACCTAGAAAACCTAGGTCTTGTTATGCGAAATTTAACAGAAGAATTGGAGGATTCAGATGTGATGACACCTGATGCGCAAACAAAAACAATGGAAAAAATGAAATTAGCGCAGGAAAAAATTGATTCCTGGCTGTCTAGAATGAAGGACAAAGCACGAACCCAGTTCGCGTCTGAAGATGAGGATGAAGAGTCTGAACAACCAAAGCAACAGGAATTCGCAACTGCAGGTAACAACTCAGCTTGGAAAAAATTTGACATTTCCAAATTAAAGAATGCGGGGTTTAAATTAGATTTCATTGCTCCTAAATTCCATGAAGGGAAACCGGTGGGTGAAATTAATTTTAGTGACATTGAATCTGAAATAAACTACTGGAATCAAGCAGTGGTCTGTTATATAATGGGAGCAAGGCCCCCAATTAATGTTCTAAGTGGCTTTCTTCGAAGAATCTGGGCAAAGAGAGGGATGAATAAAATTGCCATGATGAAAAATGGGTTGGTTTTGGTCAGGTTTGAATCCCTAGAACAGAGAGATGCTGTGATACAAGAGGGCGTTTACCACTTTGACAATAAGCCTATGATTGTTAGGGCATGGTCTGAAAATATAGATTATGAAAAAGAAGAACTGACCTCGGTGCCAATTTGGGTAAAATTCCCGGGACTTAATGTGAAGTATTGGAATGCAATGGGATTAAGTAAGATAGGAAGCCTTGTAGGAAGGCCAATGATGGCAGATAGAAACACAGAGCTTAAAGTAGGAATCCAGTTTGCCAGGGTGATGATTGAAGTTGAAATTGGAGCTGCTTACCCCAATAAGGTGCACTACAGGAATGAGAAGGGAAATGTTGTAGAACAGGCAGTGGAATATGACTGGAAGCCCATCCTATGCACCCACTGCAAGCAATATGGGCACTGTGAGGCAGAATGCAGGAAGAAAGTTGCTGCTGCAACTGTGATACCAACACAGATTGCAGTACCAGTACAGAAGCAACCTGACCAACAGGAAAACACTAGGGCACAGCAATGGCAGAATGTTGGGAGGGGGAGAGGAAGAATGAATAATGCAGGTAGAGGAGCAAGAGCTGGAAGGGGTAGTTACAGGCAAATTCAGCAACAACAGAAGGATAAGCCACAGACACAAAACCCCTTTGCAGCACTACAGAATGAAGGTGAAGCACAGGACAAGCAACAGTCCAGAGACAGTACAGAACCTGAAATTCAGAAGGAGATACACACAGGTTTCAGAAGGGAATCAGAAGCAGGTTGATGTAGCTAGACTCTGAATCAGGTAACAGGAACCAGTAGAATATACAGGAAATCAGCAGGGTATTGTTGCAGAAAAGAAGGCAGATGAATCAACTCTGGAAGATTGCCCCAGCAGAGGATTCAGAGGTAGAGAGCAGAAGCAAAGCAGAAGCAGGAAGAAGCAGATTGAGTGGAAAACAAGGATAGAAATGCTGCAATAATTTTAGATTATTATGTTTTGTTTTTTGTTGTAAGACAGGAATGTTTTTTGTATTTTGTATCTGTATTCAGATATGGGGAACCACTGCTTGTAATGAGTGCCATAGGAATGCAGGGTTGTAAGGAAAACAGGGATGTAGAGGAAGAGGAACCCTACCTAGTGCAGGAGACTACATCAGAGTCCAGCAGGGGAGCAATAGTAGGAGGCAGAACCTGGGCTGTTAACCAGGCAGCAGGATCTAGCAGAAGACAAGTACACAGTCTGCTGGAGAAAGGCAGAACAAGGGTTGTTACAGAAATCAGAAGATCACAAAGTTAGAAGTGTAATCCGCAGCAGGCTGAAGAAGCAAGGCAGAATGAGGGATGAAACAGATCCAAGCAGAGGTGAAAAACTAGAAGAAGTTGTAATATTTTTAGCTATTTATGTTTTTGTATTTTGCTGCAAGTTAGAAATAATTTTTGCAAATTGTAATGTTTACAGAGAGGGTGAGAAATAATTTGTGCAAAGTATAATGTTTACAGAGATGGTGAACCACTGCCTGTAGTGAGTTGCACCAGATTGAAGGATTGTAAGGTAGTAGAGGGATGTAGCAAAAAGGAATCCTACCTAGTAGGTGGCCTTGGATCTGCATTGCCTAAGGATTGTAATCTTGTTACATTACAGTGAGCAATAATACAATTTCTGACTTGCACCAAAACATTGGCATCGCAACATTGGCATCGCGTTAACATTTTCTCTCTCTAAAATGCTCCCAACTCTTTCCTCTACAGTGCTCGTTCACCATTAACACAGCGCTGAGTTCGAATGGGGAAGAAAGACAAAGCTAAGAGAGGGAATGGAAAGCAAGATGACGATGCGGGAAAATCAGCAAATCCACCTTGTCCCACGAAAAATGTGGCAAAAACAAAAAAACAGTACAAACCATGAAAACCTAGATCGAGTTATGCGCAACCTTGCGGATGAATTGGAGGATTCAGAAGTCATGACACCAGATGTCCAAACAGAAACCGTGCAGCAAATGGAATTAACAAGGGAAAAAATCAATTCATGGCTTTCAAAGATGAAGGAAAAGGCAAAATCGCAAAGCTCATCAGACTCGGAGGAAGAAGAACCTGAGCAGGATAAGCAGCAGGAGGCTACAGATGATGGTAAGGTTTCACCTTGGGAAAAATTTGACATATCTAAACTGAAAAATGCTGGCTTCAAATTGGATTATATTGCACCAAATATGCACGAGGGGAAACCAGTGGGTGAAATTAATTTTATGGACATCGAATCAGAAATTAATTACTGGAACAAAGCTGTAGTATGCTATGTGATGGGGTCTAAGCCACCAATTAATATATTTAGTGAATTTTTAAGAAGAATTTGGGGAAAAAAAGGGATGAACAAAATAGCTATGATGAGAAATGGGTTAGTTTTGGTTCGATTTGACTCGTTGGAGCAACGAGATGCTGTAATCCAGGAGGGGGTGTACCACTTTGATAACAAACCCATGATAGTTAGGCCATGGTCAAAAACCATAGACTATGCTCAAGAAGAACTCACCTCTGTGCCAATATGGGTTAAATTCCCTGGACTCAATGTCAAGTATTGGAATGCAATGGGCTTGAGCAAAATTGCAAGCCTAGTTGGAAGGCCAATGATGGCAGACAGAAATACAGAACTCAAAGTGGGAATCCACTATGCTAGAGTACTGATTGAGGTGCAAATAGGAGAGAATTACCCTGAAAAAGTGCACTTCAAGAATGAGAGGCGAAATATAGTAGAACAAGAAGTGGACTATGATTGGAAGCCCATTCTGTGTAACCACTGTAAACAATATGGTCACAGTGAAACAGAATGCAGAAAAAAGAAGCCTGTGCCTGCACCTGTACAACAAGGGCCTGTGCAAACTCAGCCTGCACAGCAGGAAATTCCTAGGGCTCAACAGTGGCAGAATGCAGGAAGAGGTAGAGGTAGAGCCTGGAACGCAGGAAGAGGAGCAAGAACAGGAAGAGGTTACTACAGACAAGTTTAGCAGCCCAAAACTGTTATGCAGAACAGTTTTGACATTTTGCAAAATGAAGAAGAAATGTAGGAAATCCAAAAGGAACAGATAGAAGTAGTAGTGGAGCCAGAAATGCAACAAGTTCAGAATTCAGATGAGGTGCCATTGCATGGTAAGTCTCCTATCTTGACTGGTAGTCATGGATAGGATACTAATTTGGAATGTCAGAGGCCTTAATGGCCCAAATAAACAGAGGGATGTTGCCCTCTTTTGCAAAGAAAATAATTGTTGTTTGGTGGCTTTCCTAGAAACAAAAATCAGATTAGTTAACCTAGAAAATACAAAAAAACCTTCATGCCAGGTTGGGACTCTTACAGTAATCACAATGAGCATAGGTTGGGTAGAATATGGTTAAGATGGATGCCAAACAAATTCAATGTGGATGTGATATTCTCATCTGTGCAAATGATCATTTGTAAAGTGGTAAATATTGTGAAAAAAATGGAATTTGTGGTGAGCTTTGTATATGGTCTAAATGAAAAGGAGGAAAGGAAAACACTATGGAAGGACCTAAATGATTTTGCAATTAATTGTAATACTCCATGGTTTGTAGGGGGGGATTTTAATAATGTGACGTTACCTGAAAATAGAAAAGGTGGAATACCAGTTGCTTATGCAGAAATACAAGATTTTAAAGAGTGCATAGAAAAATGTTTCCTCACTGAAATGGGGTGGTCAGGGTGCCAGTTTACATGGAATAATAAGCATGAAAGGGGTGGGAGAGTGTATTCTAAAATTGATTGGGCATTTGTAAACAGTCTCTGGTTCCAGGAATTTGATCAATCTGATCTTAAATTCCACCCAGAGGGAGTTTCTGACCATTCCCCAATTTGTCTGACTCTCCATAGAGAACCTACAAAAAAACACATCCCCTTTAAGTTTTTCAACATGTGGAGCCTCCACTCTGAATTCCAAGCTAAGGTGCAGCAAGCTTGGAATTTCAGAACACAAGGCACAAAAATGTTCAGAGTGTACCAGAAACTGAAAAAGGTGAAAACAGTGCTGAGAAAGCTAAACAGGAATGAATTCAGTGACATCCTTGCACAGGCAGATATTGCTAGGATAGCCATGACTCAAGCACAGATTGAAGCCAACAAGGAGCCATTAAATGAGACAATGCAACAGAATGAAATACAGGCAAGGAAAAGATACAATGAGGTCAACATGGCAGCTGAAAACTTCTTACAGCAGAAAAGCAAGGCAAATTGGGTTCAGTTGGGAGATGGAAACAATCAATTCTTTCATGCAGTCATTAAGCAAAGAAGGAACAACAATAGAGTTCATTCCATCAGGACACAGCAGGGGATCCTACTGGAAGATCAGAACTTGGTTATGGAAGAATTTGTGAGGTTCTACAAGGAAATGTTGGGGGTCTCAGGGGTCAGAGCAACCACAGCAGAAGACAGATACTTCCAAGCAGGCCACAAACTAGACATTCACCAACAGATGAACCTCATAGCCCCTGTGAATGCAGATGAGGTGAAAAAAGCAATGTTTGAAATTGACTGTAATAAAAGCCCGGGGCCTGATGGCTTTGGATCAGGTTTCTTCAAGGAAGCATGGCAAATTGTAGGGCAAGAGGTGACTGAAGCCATAATTGACTTTTTTGACTCATCTAGAATGCTCAAGGAGGTGAATGCTACAAACTTATGCCTTGTACAGAAGATACAAAATCTAGAGAGGGCTTCAGATTTCAGACCAATAGCTTGTTGTAATACAATCTACAAATGCATCTCCAAGATCTTGTGTGGGAGATTGGCAAAAGCACTACCTGAGCTGGTGTCAGTGAACCAGGGAGCCTTTGTTGCACAGAGGTCTATTGTTAACAACATCATGATATGTCAGGATCTTATTAAGCACTATAACAGGAAACAATCGTCTCCTAGATGCTTGATGAAGATAGATATAAGGAAAGCATATGACACAATACACTGGGGTTTTGTGAAGGAAATGCTGCAAGGGTATGGATTCCCTGTAAAATTCAGTGGATGGTTACTTGAATGCATCAAAACAGCAAGCTTCAGTATTAATATAAATGGAGAAGCCCATGGAAACTTTATTGCAAAACGTGGCATCTGGCAAGGTGACCCAATCTCTCCATTAATATTTGTACTGGTAATGGAATATCTGTCAAGGATCCTGAAGATAGCCTGCATGGACAAGAGCTTCAGCTGGCACCCCATGTGCAAAGAGCTTGCATTAAGTCACCTATGCTTTGCTGATGACTTAATGTGTTTCTGTAAAGCTGACCCTGTTTCTGTGAGCACCATGATGAATAGCATAAATCACTTCTCAAAAGCAACTGGCTTGTATGCTAACAAGGAAAAATCAAACATTTACATAGCAGGGGTGAGTGAACAAGGAAAAAATGAACTGTTACACCTTTCAGGCTTCAGGGAGGGTACTTTGCCCATGAGATACCTGGGTGTCCCACTATCCCCTTCAAAATGGAGCAAAATAGATTGTGAATGCTTAGTGGAAAAAATGACAAAAAAGTTGCAGATCTGGGCCTCTAGAAACCTCTCTTATGCAGGGAGAGTCCAACTAATAAACTCTGTATTATTCTCTATACATGTATACTGGTCAAGCATATTCATAATGCCTACCGGGGTACTAAAAAGTGTGGAGCAAAAATGCAGATTTTTCTTGTGGGGGACTACTGAACAGAAACATAAGACAAGCTTGGTGGCTTGGGATATGGTGTGCAGACCAAGGAAAAATGGTGGGCTTAATGTAAAGAATTGCAAATGGTTCAACATAGCTCTAAATGGTAAGCACATCTGGGATATAGCCACAAAAAAAGATACTCTGTGGGTGAGATGGATTAATGGGGTTTATCTAAAAGGAGTAAATCTCTGGAATTATGCACCAGTATGGGGCACAAGCTGGTACTGGAATAAACTGAACAAAATCAAAAGTTATTTCCAGGGGCAATACACAACAAGGGGAGTATGGAAGTATGCAGCTGATGGCATTTATTCTGCTGCAAGTGGATACAGAATGCTACAAGGAAACATGCCAAAATGCAGACATGTAGATTTGATATGGGGGAAGATATCCATGCCTAGACAAAGCTTTTGCCTGTGGCTGGCTCAAATGGGTAGATTGTTAACAAAGGACAGGCTGCAGAGAATGGGCTTCCTGAATGGGGATGAATTATGCTACCTGTGCAAGCAGAAACCAGAGGGCCACAACCACCTGTTCTTCAACTGCAAAGTGTCAACAGCAGTTCTGGAGCAGCTAAGGGGATGGCTGCAAATTTCAGCAAAAGCAAAAACAATTCAGGGGATGCTTAACTGGATAAGCAGGCAAAAATGCTCGAGACTCAGAAAGGAAGTATATGCATCAGGGCTAGCAGCAACAGTTTATTGGGTATGGAGATGCAGAAATACTCATTTTGCTGGTAAAGGCAGTATACCAGTGCCACAGATCATGCAATAGATTCAGTAAGCTGTCAGATGCAGAATCCAGCAATGCAGTAACAGCAAGAGGAAGATCTCCAGCAGGGATAAGAGATGGATAGGGGAAATTTAGTCAGAAGTGAACTGGATCAGAACATGCAGCAGAGATAGCAGACAGTCTGCATCAGACAGAAAGTCAGAATCAGAACACATTAGGGTTTCAGAAGAGAACCAAGCAGTTCTGCAAGGCATCAAAACATGTGCAGAAAACCAGGCAGCAGGTTTCAGAATCAGAAGCAGTTGCTGAAGCTAGGCTGAGTGAGGAAGAAACAGAAGGCAGCAGAAAGATGGTGAACCACTGCTTGCAGTGAGTTGCTCCAGATTGACTCTAGTTCAGAAGAGAATCAAGCAGTTCTGCAAGGCATGAGCACCAGTACAGAAAGTCAGGCAGCAGGTTTCAGCAGGGGATCAGTAGCAGTTTGCTGAAGCTAGGCAGAGTGAGGAATGAAACAGAATTCAGCAGAATTGAAAGGTTAGAAGAAGTTGTAATATTTTAGCATATTATTGTTTTTGTATTTTGCTGTAAGTCAGAAATGATTTTTGTAATTTGTTGGGTTTACAGAGATGGTGAACCACTGCCTATAGTGAGTTGCACCAGATTGAAGGTTTGTAAGGTAGTAAAGGGATGTAGTAAAAAGGAACCCTACCTAGTAGGTGGCCTTGGATCTGCATTGCCTAAGGGCTGTAATCTTGTTACATTACAGTGAGCAATAATACAATTTCTGACTTGCACCAAAAAAACATTGGCATCGCGTCAAACCGCCCTTACAACCCTATCAGGGACCCAATAACCGAACCTAGGTTCTCCCATGTCCCCTAGGGGTCTCCCGTGCGATATGGGGCGAAAATATTAACGTCGAAAAGTTTGTAGCCGGAGGCCCAAAACACGTCCCCTAGAGCATTCCCTGGGCCTGATTTATGTTTTCGCCCGAAATTTTTTCGGGGGCTCTATTATTGCCATAGGGGACCGCCGGTGCCCCGAGAGGGTCACCTTCATCCCCGAACTCCGATATCACCCATGTCGCCCGTTTTCGGGCAATAACATTGGCATCGCGTCAAACCGCCCTTACAAGCCTATCAGGGACCCAATAACGGACCCTAGGGGCCTTCCATGTCCCATAGGGGTCTCCCGTGCGATATGGGGCGAAAATATTAAAGTCGAAAAATTTGCGTCCGGAGTCCCATAACACGTCCCCTAGAGCATTCCCGGGGCCCGGTTTCCGTTTTCGCCCAAAATGTTTTCGGGGGCTCTATTATGAATAGGCTGAAGAGAATGGGATTTCTGAATGGTGATGAAATATGCTACATGTGTAAG
Organism: Tetragonia tetragonoides; assembly: GCA_038025085.1. Classification (NCBI taxonomy): domain Eukaryota; kingdom Viridiplantae; phylum Streptophyta; class Magnoliopsida; order Caryophyllales; family Aizoaceae; genus Tetragonia; species Tetragonia tetragonoides. The sequence continues at coordinate 33,735,654 of CM076153.1, forward strand.
CTGAAGCCTGAAGACCATACCCATCTGTTCTTTAACTGCAAAGTGTCAACAGCAGTCCTGGATCAGCTAAAGGATTGGCTGACAATTTCAGCAAAAGCAAAAACAATTCAGGGAATGCTCAACTGGATAAGTAGGCAAAAGTGCTCAAGAATCAGAAAGGAAGTGTATGCGTCTGGGCTAGCAGCAGCTGTGTATTGGGTATGGAAATGCAGAAATACTCATTTTGCTGGTGAAGGCAGCATTCCAGTATCACAAATCAGGCAACAGATTCAGCAAATTGTTAGAATCAGAACCCAACACTGCAGTAACAGCAAGAGAAAGACCTCCAGCAGGGACAAGAGATGGATAGATGAGATATAGAGACCCCGGAAGCACTGTAAGAAGTGAGATTATGGACAAAATTATCAGCTAAAGGCCAGTACAGAAAGGAAGAAGCAGGACTCATCAGAACCTCAGCAAAGAAGCAAGAATTCTGCAAGGCAGCAGAACATGTGCAGGAAAAAGGAAAAAGATTTCAGAAGGGAAGATGCAGAAGCAGATCTCACAAAGGCCTCAGCAGAGAACTAAGCAATTCTGTAAGGCAGCAGAACAAGTGCAGCAAATCATCAGCAGCAGGATGATGAAGAAAGGCAGCATGAGGAATGAAAAATTCCAAGCAGAGATGAAAAGCTAGAAGAAGATGTAATATTTTTAGCTATTTATGTTTTGTATTTGTTGTAAGTCAGAAATAAATTTTTGCAAATTGTAATGTGTACAGAGATGGAGAGAATAATTTTTGCAAAATGTAATGTCTACAGAGATGGTGAACCACTGCATGTAGTGAGTTGCACCAGATTGAAGGATTGTAAGGTAGTAGAGGGATGTAGCAAAAAGGTACCCTACCTAGTAGGTGGCCTTGGATCTGCGTTGCCTAGGGTCTGTAATCTTGTTACATTACAGCGAGCAATAATACAATTTCTGACTTGCACCAAAAAAAAAAAAACATTGGCATCGCGTCAAACCGCCCTTACAAGCCTATCAGGGACCCAATAACCGACCCTAGGGGTCTCCCGTGCGATATGGGGCGAAAATATTGTCAAAAAGTTTGCGTCCGGAGGCCCAAAACACGTCCCCTAGAGCATTCCTGGGGCCTGGAATCCGTTTTTGGCCAAAAAAATTTCTGGGGCTCTATTATGTCCCTAGGGGACCCCCGGTGCCCCGGGAGGGTCATACTTATCCCCGAACTCCGATATCACCCATGTCGCCCATTTTCGGGCCTTAACATTGACATCGCGTCAAACCGCCTTTACAAGCCTATCAGGGACCCAATAACCGACCCTAGGGCCTCCCATGTCCCCTCGGGGTCTCTCGTGCGATATGGGGCAAAAATATTAACGTCGAAAAGTTTGCGTCAGGAGGCCCAAAACACGTCCCCTAGAGCATTCCCGGGTCCCGGTTTCACCCGAAATTTTTTCGGGGGCTCTAATATGGCTCTAGGGGACCCCCGGTGCCCCGGGAGGGTCACCTTTATCCCCGAACTCCGATATCACCCTTGTCGCCCGTTTTCGGGCCATAACATTAGCATCGCGTCAAACCGCCCTTACAAGCCTATCAGGGACCCAATAACCGACCTTAGGGGCCTCCCATGTCCCCTAAGGGTCTCCCGTGCAATATGGGGCGAAAATATTAACGTCGAAAAGTTTGCGTCCGGAGGCCCAAAACATGTCCCTAGAGCATTCCCGGGGCCCGGTTTCCGTTTTCGCCCGAAACTTTTTCGGGGGCTCTATTATAGCCCTAGGGGATCCCCGGTGCCCCGGGAGGGTCATACTTATCCCCGAACTCCGATATCACCCATGTCGCTCGTTTTCGGGCCTTATTATTGGCATCGCGTCAAACCGCCCTTACAAGCCTATCAAGGACCCAATAACCGACCCTAGGCGCCTCCCATGTCCTCTAGGGGTCTCCCGTGCGATATGGGGCGAAAATATTAACGTCGAAAAGTTGGCGTCCGGAGGCCCAAAGCACGTCCTCTAGAGCATTCCCGGGGCCAGGTTTTCGTTTTAGCCGGAAATTTTTTCAGGGGCTCTATTATGGCCCTAGGGGTCCCCCGGTGCCCCGGGAGGGTCACCTTCATCGCCGAACTCCGATATCACCCATGTCGCCCGTTTTCGGGCAATCGCTGCTTTCTCTCTCCAAAAAAATGCTCTCGTCTCTCTCCTCTACACCGCTCGGCCATTGACGCAGCTGTGAGTTTCGATGGGGAAGAAAGACAAGACAAAAAGAGGGACAGAAAAGCACGATGTCAATGGGGAAAATTCAGTACCACCGAGTCCTACAAAAACTGGGAAACACAGGCAAAGCCCAAGCACGAATCGAGACAACCTAGATCGGGTTGTGCGCAACCTTACTGAGGAATTTGAAGCATCGGAGGTCATGACTCCTGAAGTACAACCAGAAACAGTTCAACAAATGGAGCTAGCTAGAGAGAAGATTAACACTTGGCTCTCGAAGATGAAGGATAAGGCAAGAACTCACTTCTCGTCTGAAGATGAGGAAGAGGTCCCAGAACAAGCAAAACAACAAGGAACTCCAACTGCAGGTAATACCTCAGCTTGGGAAAATTTTGACATCTCCAAACTGAAAAATGCGGGATTTAAATTAGATTTTATTGCTCCTAAAATGCATGAGGGAAAACCTGTGGGGGAAATTAGCTTCAAGGACATTGAGTCTGAAATTAATTATTGGAATCAAGCAACTGTTTGCTATGTTATGGGGTCAAGACCACCAATTAATGTGCTAAGTGGATTTCTTAGAAGCATCTGGGCAAAACGAGGGATGAACAAAATTGCCATGATGAAAAATGGGTTGGTTCTGGTTCGGTTTGACTCCCTAGAGCAGAGGGATGCTGTACTACAGGAGGGGGTCTATCACTTTGACAATAAACCCATGATTGTAAGACCTTGGTCTGAAAATGTAGATTATGCGCAAGAGGAATTAACCTCGGTGCCAATTTGGGTAAAATTCCCGGGACATAATGTGAAGTACTGGAATGCAATGGGATTGAGCAAGATAGCAAGCCTTGTAGGAAGACCAATGGTGGCAGATAGAAACACAGAACTTAAAATTGGAATTCAATATGCCAGGGTGATGATTGAAGTTGAAATTGGAGCTGTTTACCCTAACAAGGTTCACTACAAGAATGAGCAGGGCAATGTTGTGGAACAGGAAGTGGAATATGATTGGAAGCCTATTTTATGCAGCCACTGCAAACAATATGGGCACAGTGAGACAGAATGCAGAAGGAAAGCTGCTGCAGTGCCTGTGATCCAAGCAGTACCTGCACAGAACCCACCAGGGCCACAAGAAAACCCCAGGAAACAGCAATGGCAGAATGCTGGGAGGGGGAGAGGAAGAATGGGTATTGCAGGGAGAGGAGCAAGAGCTGGGAGGGGATATTACAGACAAATACAGCAACAGCAAAATGATAATCCACAGACAAACAATCCTTTTGCAGCACTGCAGAATGAAGAAGAAGCACAGGAAGAGCAACTGTCACAAAAAGAAACTACAGAACCTGACATACAAAAGGAGCTGCTCACAGGTATGGTTCCAGGAAATGGTAAGGCTCCTATCTTGACTGTTAGTCATGGATAGGATCCTTATATGGAATGTAAGAGGCCTGAATGGCCCAAATAAACAGAGGGATGTTGGCCTATTCTGCAAAAAAAACAAATGTGGATTGGTAGCTTTCCTAGAAACAAAAATCAGAAGAATTAATCTAGAAAAAAACATAAATAGTTTCATGCGAGGGTGGGAATCCTACAGCAATCACAATGAACATAGGCTAGGAAGAATTTGGATAAGATGGTTACCAGACATTTTTCATGTCACTGTGCTTTTCTCTTCTATACAAATGATCATATGCAAGGTAATTAATTTAGTAAGGAAAAAAGATTTTGTGGTGAGTTTTGTGTATGGGCAAAATGAAAAAGAAGACAGGAAACAATTATGGAAGGATCTTAGGGATTTTGCAATTAATTGTAATAATCCTTGGATTGTGGGTGGGGATTTTAATAATGTATTTCTTCCTGGTAATAGGCAAGGGGGACAACCAGTTACTCTTGCTGAAATACAGGATTTCAAAATCTGCATTGAGGACTTCTTTCTCACTGAAATGGCTTGGTCTGGGTGCCAATACACATGGAACAATAAGCATGAGGAGGGAGGGAGAGTGTACTCTAAAATAGACTGGGTTTTTAACAATAGCCTATGGATGCAGGAGATTGATCAGTGCACTCTACAGTTTTTACCAGAGGATGTATCTGATCACTCTCCTATTTGTCTAACTCTCCATGAAGAAACAAAGAAAAGAAACATTCCCTTTAAATTCTTTAACATGTGGTGCCTCCACCCTGAATTCCAAGCTATGGTGCAGCAAGCTTGGAATTGCAGAGCTCAGGGCACAAAAATGTTCAAAGTGTACAAGAAGCTCAAAAGGGTGAGAAAAGTCCTGAAAAAGCTAAACAGAGACCAATTTAGTGATATTTTGGCTCAGGCTGAAATTGCTAGAACTGTAATGAACCAAGCTCAGACAGATGCAAACAAGGAGCCCCTCAATGTGGCGCTGCAACAGGAAGAGATACAAGCCAGGAAGAAGTACAATGAAGTGAACTTAGCAGCTGAGAATTTTTTGCAGCAGAAGAGCAAAGCTAAGTGGATTCAGTTGGGAGATGGGAACAACCAGTTCTTCCATGCAGTTATGAAACAGAGAAGACAAATGAACAGACTACACTGCATCAAGACACAGGAAGATGTATTATTAGAAGACTAGGATTGGATTATTGAGGAAATTGTGGGATTTTACAGGAAAATGTTGGGAGTGTCTGGGGTCAGGGATACCACAGCAGAAAACTGTTTCTTCTCAGCAGGTCATAGATTGAACATACACCAACAGATGACCATTATTGCCCCTGTGAGTGCTGAAGAAGTGAAGTTAGCCATGTTTGATATTGACTGTAACAAAAGTCCAGGCCCTGATGGCTTTGGATCGGGTTTTTTCAAAGAAGCTTGGCACATTGGGGGAGATGATGTGACTGAAGCCATCACTGACTTTTTTGACTCAACCAAATTGCTCAAAGAGGTGAATGCCACAAATTTATGTCTTGTGCAGAAGATAGCAAACCCTGAGAAGGCTTCTGATTTCAGACCAATTGCCTGCTGCAATACCATCTACAAATGCATCTCCAAGATCTTGTGTGGGAGATTGGCAGAAGTGCTTCCTGACCTAGTCTCTGTGAACCAGGGAGCTTTTGTGGCTCAGAGATCAATTGTACACAACATAATGATATGCCAGGATCTTATCAAGCACTACAACAGAAAACAATCCTCTCCTAGATGCTTGATGAAGATTGACCTAAGGAAAGCCTATGACACTATTCATTGGAGTTTTGTCAAGGAAATGCTGCAAGGGTACGGGTTCCCGGTAAAATTCATTGGTTGGGTTCTGGAGTGCATCCAAACTGCAAGTTTCAGCATCAACATCAATGGGGAGACCCATGGGTTTTTTCCTGCTAAGCGAGGCATTAGACAGGGAGATCCAATATCTCCACTCATTTTTGTGTTGGTAATGGAGTATCTATCAAGAATCCTGAAAATAGCATGTATGGAAAGGAGCTTTAGCTGGCATCCCATGTGCAAAGAACTGGCACTGAGTCACCTCTGTTTTGCTGATGACTTGTTGTGTTTCTGCAAAGCAGCACCTGAATCTGTAAGTATTATGATGAATAGCTTGAATTATTTTTCACAAGCTACTGGCCTGATTGCAAATAAAGAGAAATCAAACATGTACATTGCTGGTGTAAGTGAACAAGTGAAGAGTGATCTGCTAGGCTTATCAGGTTTCAGAGAAGGAACACTACCCATGAAATATCTGGGGGTGCCACTATCTCCATCCAAATGGAGCAAAATTGATTGTGAATGCCTGGTGTACAAAATGACTAAAAAGCTTCAGATTTGGGCATCCAGAAATCTCTCATATGCAGGAAGGGCTCAACTTATAAATTCTGTATTATTCTCTATTCATGTTTACTGGTCAAGCATTTTTATAATGCCTGCTGGGGTACTCAAAAGTGTGGAGCAAAAATGCAGATCTTTTTTGTGGGGCTCTACTGATCAGAAACAGAAGCCTAGCTTGGTGGCATGGGATATGGTATGCAGACCAAGGAAAAATGGGGGAATAAACATCAAAAATTGCAAATGGTTCAATATTGCATTAAATGGGAAGCATATTTGGGATTTAGCCACAAAAAAAGACACTCTGTGGGTTAAATGGATAAATGGGATTTATCTGAAGGGAGTTAATTTCTGGAACTATGAGCCTGTGTGGGGTGCCAGTTGGTACTGGAAAAAGCTCAATAAAATCAAGAGTATTTTCCAGGACCAATATTCAGCTAGAGGAGTGTGGAAGGGCACTACTGATGGGCTCTACTCTGTTGCAAGTGGATACAGTATACTAACAGGGCCTATGCCAAAGTCCACACATGCTAATCTGATTTGGGGGAAGATAACCATGCCTAGGCAAAGTTTCTGCTTGTGGATGGCTCAACAGGGAAGACTTTTAACAAAGGATAGGGTTCAGAAGATGGGGTTCCTGAATGGTGATGCTATGTGCAACCTGTGCAAGGAGAAGACAGAAGACCATAACCACCTATTCTTTAGTTGTAGGGTATCAGCAGGGATCCTGGATCAGCTAAGAGGATGGCTACAGATATCAGCAAAAGCTAACACTATCCAGGGAATGCTCAACTGGATAAGCAGACAAAAGTGCTCCTGTTTCAGAAGAGAAGTATACGCAGCAGGTCTTGCAGCAACAGTGTATTGGATATGGAGATGCAGGAACATCCAGCATTTTGAGGGGACCAGACTGTCATTGAGGCAGATCGTGCAACAGATCCAGCAGGTGGTCAGAGCTAGAATACAGCAATGTAGTAGCAAGAGGAAAATAAACAACAAAGATAGGAGATGGATAGAAAATGTGTAACTGGCTGTTTTTTTTCTGAACTATGTGTCTGTATTTTGGTGTTGATGGAAAGCATGCAGCAGATCAGCAGGAAAATCAAATTCAGATGGCAGCAGAGCAACAGCAGGGGAGATATGCAGAACCCAGTAGCCTTGCAAGGCGTGAGAACTTGTGCAGCGATTTATGCAGCAGGTTACAGCAGGGGAATCAAAACCAGTGGGCAGAAGCTAGACTCAACGGAAAGTCAGAATCAGAATACATCAGGTTTTTCAGCAGAGAACTAGCAGTTCTGTAAGACAGGAAACCTGTGCAGAAATTCAGACAGTAGGTCCCAGCAGGGTATCTGTAGCAGGCTGCTGAAGCTAGGCAGAGTGAAGAAGAAATAAAATTCAGCAGATCAGAAAGAATGAGGACCAGAATGTAGCAATCAGTGAGGACCAGAATGCAGCAATGCAGCAGGCTGAGAAAGATCAACAGCAGGGATAAAAAATGGTTAGAGAGATTTTCAGCTGATCTGTGTACCACAGCAGACCCAGCAGATAGGCAAGACCAGATTCCAGGAGAGGTTTTTGCAGGAAAAAACAAGAAGAAATGCAGGACTCCAGTACCTGTACAGGGAGCTAGACAGTAGAGTGATGTGGATCAGCTTGAATGGGCACAGCAGGTAGATGAAGCAAGAAAGAAGGAGGAATGAATCAGCTCCTGGAAGTTTTTGTTGTAATATTTTTTAGATATATATGTTTTTGTATTTTGCTGTAAGTTAGAAATAATTTTTGCAAATTGTAATGTTTACAGAGATGGTGAGAAACAATTTTTGCAAATTGTAATGTTTACAGAGAGGGTGAACCACTGTCTGTAGTGAGTTGCACCAGGATTGAAGGGATGTAAGGTAGTAGAGGGATGTAGCAAAAAGGAATCCTACCTAGTAGGTGGCCTTGGATCTGCATTGCCTAAGGACTGTAATCTTGTTACATTACAGAGAGCAATAATACAATTTCTGACTTGCACCAAAAAAAAAACATTACCATCGGATTTGCATTGGCATCGCGCGTTTCTCTCTCTAAAAAATGCTCTCACCTCTCTCCTCTACACTGCTCGGTTGCCATTGACGCAGCTGTGAGTTTTCAATGGGGAAGAAAGACAAGACAAAACGAGGGACAGAAAAGCACGATGACATTGGGGAACTCTCAGTACCACCGAGTCCTACAAAAACTGGGAAACAAAGGCAAAACTCAAGCACCAATCGAGACAACCTAGATCGGGTTGTGCGCAACCTTACCGAGGAATTGGAGGCACCGGAGGTTATGACTCCTGAAGTACAAACAGAAACAGTTCAACAAATGGAACTAGCAAGAGAGAAGATCAATACTTGGCTCTCGAAGATGAAGGAAAAGGCAAGAACACAATTCTCGTCTGAAGATGAGGATGAAGGCCCAGAACAAGTCATTCAACAAGAAACTGCAACTGCAGGTAATACCTCAGCTTGGGAAAAATTTGACATCTCCAAATTGAAAAATGCGGGATTTAAATTGGATTTTATTGCGCCTAAAATGCATGAGGGAAAACCTATGGGGGAAATTAGCTTCATGGACATTGAGTCTGAAATTAATTACTGGAACCAAGCAGTTGTTTGCTATGTTATGGGGTCAAGACCACCAATTAATGTGTTAAGCGGATTCCTTAGAAGAATTTGGTCAAAACGGGGGATGAACAAAATTGCCATGATGAAAAATGGCTTAGTTTTGGTTCGGTTTGATTCCCTAGAGCAGAGGGATGCTGTACTACAGGAGGGGGTCTATCACTTTGACAACAAACCCATGATTGTAAGGCCATGGTCTGAAAATGTAGATTATGCATAAGAGGAATTGACCTCGGTGCTATTTGGGTAAAATTCCCTGGACTTAATGTGAAGTACTGGAATGGAATGGGACTGAGCAAGATTGCAAGCCTTGTAGGAAGGCCAATGATGGCAGATAGAAACACAGAGCTCAAAGTTGGGATTCAATATGCTAGAGTGATGATTGAAGTTGAAATTGGAGTTGAATACCCTAACAAGGTTCACTACAAGAATGAGAAGGGTAACATTGTGGAACAGGAAGTGGAATATGACTGGAAGCCTATTTTATGCAGCCACTGCAAACAATATGGGCATAGTGAAGGTGAATGCAGAAGGAAAGCTGCTGCAGTGCCTGTGATCCAAGCAGTACCTGCACAGAAACAACCAGGACAACAAGAAATCCCCAGGAAACAGCAGTGGCAGAATGCTGGGAGGGGGAGAGGAAGAATGGGTAATGCAGGGAGAGGAGCAAGAGATGGAAGAGGCTATTACAGACAAATACAGCAACAACAAAAAGACAATCCACAGACACAGAATCCTTTTGCAGCACTGCAGAATGAAGGAGAAGCACAGGAAGTGCAATTGCCACAAAATGAAATTGCAGAACCTGACATACAGGAGGAGTTGCACACAGGTATGGTTCCAGCAAATGGTAAGCCTCCTATCTTGACTGTTAGTCATGGATAAGATCCTTATATGGAATGTAAGAGGCCTGAATGGCCCAAATAAGCAGAGGGATGTTGCCCTATTCTGCAAAAAAAACAATTGTGGCTTGGTAGCTTTCCTAGAAACAAAAATCAGAATAATTAATCTGGAAAAATGCAAAAATAGATTCATGCCAGGGTGGGAATCCTACAGTAATCACAATGAACATAGGCTGGGAAGAATTTGGATAAGATGGTTTCCAGATATTTTTCATGTTACTGTGCTTTTCTCTTCTGTGCAAATGATTATTTGCAAGGTAATTAATTTAGTGAGGGAAAAAGAATTTGTGGTGAGTTTTGTATATGAGCAAAATGAAAAAGAAGACAGGAAACAACTATGGAAGGATCTTAGTGAATTTGCAATTAATTGTGATAATCCTTGGATTGTTGGTGGGGATTTTAATAATGTATTGCTACCTGGTAATAGGCAAGGTGGGCAACCAGTTACTCTTGCTGAAATACAGGATTTTAAAATCTGCATTGAGGACTGTTTCCTCACTGAAATGGTTTGGTCTGGGTGCCAGTACACATGGAACAATAGGCATGAGGAGGGAGGGAGAGTTTACTCTAAAATAGACTTGGTTTTTACCAATAGCCTATGGCTGCAGGAGTTTGATCAGTGCACTCTACAGTTTCTACCAGAGGGTGTATCTGACCACTCTCCTATATGCTTAACTCTCCAAAAAGAAACCATAAAAAGAAACATTCCCTTTAAATTCTTTAACATGTGGTGCCTCCACTCTGAATTCCAAGCAATGGTGCAGCAAGCTTGGAATTGCAGCACACAGGGCACAAAAATGTTCAGAGTGTACAGGAAGCTGAAAAGGGTGAGAAATGTTCTGAAAAAGCTAAACAGAGAGGAATTTAGTGATATCTTAGCTCAGGCTGATATTGCTAGAACTGTAATGACCCAAGCTCAGACAGAAGCAAACAAGGAGCCTCTCAATGTGGCACTGCAGCAGAAAGAGATACAGGCCAGGAAGAGGTACAATGAAGTGAACTTAGCAGCTGAGAATTTTTTGCAGCAGAAGAGCAAACCTAAGTGGATTCAGTTGGGAGATGGGAATAACCAGTTCTTCTATGCAGTTATGAAACAGAGAAGACAAAAGAACAGACTGCATTGTAACCAGGATTTGATTATTGAGGAAATTGTGGGATTTTACAGGAAAATGCTGGGAGTGTCAGGGGTCAGGGATACTACAGCAGAAAGCTATTTCTTTTCAGCAGGACACAGATTGGACATACACCAACAGATGACCATTAGTGCCCCTGTGAGTGCTGAAGAAGTGAAGGTAGCCATGTTTGATATTGACTGCAACAAAAATCCAGGCCCTGATGGCTTTGGATCAGGTTTTTTCAAAGAAGTTTGGCACATTGTGGGAGAAGATGTGACTAAAGCCATCATTGATTTTTTTGACTCATCTAAAATGCTCAAAGAGGTGAATGCCACAAACTTATGTCTTGTGTAGAAGATAGCAAATCCTGAGAAGGCATCAGATTTCAGGCCAATTGCCTGCTGCAATACCATCTACAAATGCATCTCCAAGATCTTGTGTGGGAGATTGGCAGGAGTGCTTCCTGACCTAGTCTCTGTGAACCAGGGAGAATTTATGGCTCAGAGATCAATTGTACACAACATAATGATTTGTCAGGATCTTATCAAGCATTACAACAGAAAACAATCCTCTCCTAGATGCCTGATGAAGATTGACCTAAGGAAAGCCTATGACACTATTCATTGGAGTTTTGTCAAGGAAATGTTGCAAGGGTATGGTTTCCCAGTAAAATTCATTGGTTGGGTACTAGAATGCATCCAAACTGCAAGTTTCAGCATCAACATGAATGGGGAGGTTCATGGCTTTTTTCCTGCTAAACGTGGCATTAGACAGGGAGATCCAATATCTCCACTCATCTTTGTGTTGGTAATGGAGTATCTATCAAGAATCCTGAAAATAGCATGTATGGATAAGAGCTTCAGTTGGCATCCCATGTGCAAAGAACTGGCACTGAGCCACCTATGTTTTGCTGATGACTTGATGTGCTTTTGCAAAGCAGCACCTGAATCTGTGAGTATCATGATGAACAGCTTGAATTATTTTTCACAAGCTACAGGCCTGTTTGCAAATAAAGAGAAATCTAACATGTACATTGCTGGTGTTAGTGAACAAGTGAAGAATGAGCTGCTAGACTTATCAGGTTTCAGAGAGGGAACTCTACCCATGAAATATCTAGGTGTGCCACTGTCTCCATCTAAATGGAGCGAAATTGACTGTGAATGCTTGGTGGATAAAATGACAAAAAAGCTTCAGATTTGGGCATCCAGAAATCTCTCATATGCAGGAAGGACTCAACTTATAAATTCTGTATTATTCTCTATACATGTCTACTGGTCAAGCATTTTTATAATGCCTGCTGGGGTACTCAAAAGTGTAGAGCAAAAATGCAAATCATTTTTGTGGGGTTCTACTGATCAGAAACAGAAGACTAGCTTGGTGGCATGGGATATGGTATGCAGACCAAGGAAAAATGGTGGAATAAACATTAAAAATTGCAAATGGTTCAATATTGCATTAAATGGGAAGCATATTTGGGATTTAGCCACAAAAAAAGACACTCTGTGGGTTAAATGGATAAATGGGGTTTATTTGAAGGGAGTTAATTTCTGGGACTATGATCCTGTTTGGGGTGCCAATTGGTACTGGAAAAAGCTCAATAAAATCAAGAGTCATTTCCAGGACCAATATTCAGCTAGAGGAGTGTGGAAGGGCACTACTGATGGCCTCTATTCTGTTGCAAGTGGATACAGTATACTGACAGGGCCCATGCCAAAATCCAGACATGCTAATCTGATTTGGGGGAAGAAAACCATGCCTAGGCAAAGTTTCTGCTTGTGGTTGGCTCAACTGGGAAGACTGTTAACAAAGGATAGGATGCAGAAGATGGGGTTCCTGAATGGAGATGCCATGTGCAACCTGTGCAAAGGGAAGACAGAAGACCATAACCACCTGTTCTTCAGCTGTAGGGTATTAGCAGGGATCCTGGATCAGCTAAGAGGATGGCTACAGATGTCAGCAAGAGCTAACACTATCCAGGGAATGCTCAACTGGATAAGCAGACAAAAGAGCTCCAGGTTCAGAAGGGAAGTATATGCAGCAGGACTTGCAGCAACAGTGTACCGGATATGGAGATGCAGGAACATCAAGCATTTTGAAGGGACCAGAATGTCATTGATGCAGATCATGCAGCAGATTCAGCAGGTGGTCAGAATTAGAATACAGCAATGCAGCAGCAAGAGGAAAATAAACAACAAGGACAGGAGATGGATAGAAAATGTGTAATCTGTTTGTTTTCTGAAATATGTGTCTGTATTTTGGTGTTGAAGGAAAGAAATGCAGCAGATCAGTAGGAAAATCAGTTTTAGATGGCAGCAGATCAGCAGTAGGGGAGATATGCAGAATCCAGCAGCTCTGCAAGGCATGAGAACCTGTGCAGAAATTCATGCAGCAGGTTTCAGCAGGGAAATCAGAATCAGTTGGCAGAAGCTAGGCAGAGAGAGGAAGAAGCAGAATCCAGTAGATCAGCAAGGCTAGAAGAAGCTGTAATAATTTATCTTACTATGTTTTTGTATTTTGCTGTAAGTTAGGATTGTTTTTGTATTTTGTTGTGTCTTCAGATATGGTGAACCACTGCTTGTAGTGAGTTGCTCCAGTTCGATTCTTGGTTTGTAAGGCAGTAAAGGGATGTAGAAAAAAGGAACCCTACCTAGTAGGTGGCCTTGGATCTGCATTGCCTATGGGTTGTAATCTTGTTACATTACAGCTAGCAATAATACAATTTCTGACTTGCACCAAAAAAAAAAAAAAAACATTACCATCGCGTCAAACCTCCCTTACAAGCCTATCAGGGACCCAATAACCGACCCTAGGGGCCTCCCATGTCCCCAAGGGGTCTCCTGTGCGATATGGGGCGAAAATATTAACGTCAAAAAGTTTGCGTACGGAGGACCAAAACACGTCCCCTAGAGCATTCCCAGGGCCCGGTTTCCGTTTTCGCCCGAATGATTTTTTGGGGCTCTATTATGGCCCTAGAGGACCCCTGGTGCCCCGGGTTGGTCACCTTCATCCCCGAACTCCGATATCACCCATGTTGCCTGTTTTCGGGCCTTAACATTGGCATCGCGTCAAACCGCCCTTACAAGCCTATCAGGGAGCCAATAACCGACCCTAGGGACCTCCCATGTCCCCTAGGGGTCTCCCGTGGGATATGGAACGAAACTATTAACGTGGAAAAGTTTGCGGCCGGAAGCCCAAGACACGTCCCCTAGAGCATTCACAGGGCCCGGTTTCCGTTTTCGCCCGAAATTTTTTCATGGGCTCTATTATGGCCCTAGGGGACCCCCGGTGCCCCGAGAGGGTCATACTTATCCCCGAACTCCCATATCACCCATGTCGCCCGTATTCGGGCCTTAACATTGGCATCGCACGTTGACGCACTAAAATCATCGCGTTTTCTCTCTCTAAAATGCTCCGACCTCTCTCCTCTACACCGTCCGTCAGCCATTGACGCACTGTGAGTACCTATGGGGAAGAAAGAAAAGGCAAAGCGAGGGGGAGACAAGCAAGATGACAATGGAGGAAATTCAGCACCACCAGGTCCGACGAAAACAGCGATTCAGAGACAAAGTCCAAGCATGACCCGAGATAACCTAGATCGGGTTGTGCGTAACCTAACTGACGAATTGGAGGCACCGGAGGTCATGACACCTGAAACTGTTCAACAGATGGAAATTGCGAGAGAAAAGATCAATTCGTGGTTCTCAAAAATGAAGGAAAAGGCACGAACACTCTCTTCGTCTGAGGATGAAGATGACGGCCCAGAACTGACCAAACAGCAAGAGACAGCTACTACAGGTAATATCTCAGCCTGGGATAAATTTGATATATCCAAATTAAAGAATTCTGGATTTAAATTGGATTTTGTTGAGCCAACTATGCATGAAGGGAAACCTGTAGGGGAAATTAACTACATGGATATAGAATCTGAAATCAATTACTGGAACAAAGCTGTTGTTTGCTATATTATGGGATCAAAACCACCAATTAATGTGTTAAGTGGGTACTTAAGAAGAATCTGGGCAAATCGTGGGATGAACAAAATAGCCATGATGAAGAATGGCCTGGTGTTGGTCAGATTTGACTCCATTGAGCAAAGAGATGCTGTAATTCAAGAGGGAGTATACCATTTTGATAACAAACCTATGATAGTGAGGCAGTGGTCTGAAAATGTGGATTATGCACAGGAAGAATTGAGCTCAGTGCCTATTTGGGTCAAATTTCCTGGTCTTAATGTGAAATATTGGAATGCTAAGGGGCTGAGCAAGATTGCGAGCCTTGTAGGAAGGCCAATGATGGCAGACAAAAACACAGAGCTCAAAGTAGGGATCCAGTTTGCTAGAGTTTTGATTGAGGTGGCAGTGGGATCTGAATACCCTAGCAAGGTGCATTACAAGAATGAAAAAGGCAATATTGTGGAACAGGAAGTGGAATATGACTGGAAGCCTATTCTTTGCAAACACTGCAAGAAATATGGGCATACTGAGGAAGAATGCAGAAAGAAAGCAACTGGAGCCCCTGTGCCACAAACATTGCCTGCACAGAAGCCACAAACCTTGCCTCCTAGGTCTCAACACTGGCAGATTGCAGGAAGAGGGAGAGGAAGAGCCTGGAATGCAGGGAGAGGAACAAGAGCAAGTAGAGGCCAGTATAGGAAAAAACAGCCTACAACTGGCTCTCAGACGCAGAACAGTTTTGAAATCCTGCAAAATGAAGAAGAAGCACATGAGGCACAGACAGATACACTGGAGCCAGAACAACAGAAAGTTCAGAATGCAGTTGAGGTGCCATTACATGGTAAGTCTCCTACCTTGACTGTTGGTCATGGATAGGATACTAGTATGGAATGTTAGAGGCCTAAATGGCCCAAATAAACAAAGGGATGTTGCCCTTTTTTGTAAAGAAAATAAATGTGGAATGGTGGCTTTTTTAGAAACTAAAATCAGATTAGCTAACCTTGGAAAATACAAAAATAGCTTCATGCCAGGCTGGGAATCTTATAGCAATCACAATGAGCACAGTTTAGGTAGAATCTGGTTAAGATGGATACCAAATTATTTTCATGTGGATATTTTATTCTCTTCTGTGCAAATGGTTATATGCAAAGTGGTAAATATTGTGGAAAAAAAAGAATTTGTGGCTAGTTTTGTCTATGGCCTAAATGAAAAAGAAGAAAGGAAAATCCTATGGAAAGACCTGTCAGATTTTGCTAGCAATTGTAATAAACCATGGTTTGTTGGAGGAGACTTCAATAATGTTATGCTAGCTGAAAATAGGGAAGGAGGAAATCCAGTTACATTCTCTGAAACCCAGGAGTTTAAAGAGTGTATTGAGCAGAGCTTCCTCACTGAACTGAGATGGTCAGAGTTTACATGGAATAATAGGCATGAAAGAGGGGGGAGAGTATACTCTAAAATTGATTGGACCTTTGCAAACAGCCTTTGGTTCCAGGAATTTGATCAATTTGATCTTAAATTCCACCCAGAGGGAGTTTCAGACCATTCCCCAATCTGTTTGGCCCTTCAGACAGAACCTGAGAAAACAAAGACACCCTTCAAATACTTCAACATGTGGAGCCTCCACTCTGACTTCCATGCTATGGTGCAGCAAGCATGGAACTTCAGAACACAAGGCAAAAAAATGTTCAGAGTTTACAGGAAACTGAAAAAGGTGAGACAAGTGCTGAAGAGATTAAACAGAAATGAATTTAGGGACATTCTAGCACAAGCAGACTTAGCAAGAGCAACCATGACTTAAGCCCAGATTGCTGCTAATAATGAGCCCTTAAATGAGGAAACACAGCACAAGGAACTACAGGCCAGGAAAAAATACAATGAGCTGAACATGGCTGCAGAAAACTTCTTACAGCAGAAAAGTAAGGCAAAGTGGGTGCAGCTGGGGGATGGAAACACACAGTTCTTCCATGCAGTTATGAAGCAAAGAAGACACAAGAACAGAGTGCACTCAATCAGAACACAGCAGGGGATTCTACTGGAAGATAAACAGATGGTCATGGAGGAATTTGTGAGATTTTACAAAGAAATGTTGGGAGTCTCAGGGGATAGAGCAACTACAGCAGAAGCCAGTTTCTTCTCAGCAGGACACAAACTGGATATACATCAACAAATGGACCTCATTGCTCCAGTCAGTGCCACTGAGGTGAAAACAGCAATGTTTGAGATAGACAGCAACAAAAGCCCGGGCCCAGATGGATTTGGTTCAGGCTTCTTCAAGGCAGCATGGCATATTGTAGGGCATGAAGTGACTGAAGCTATCATTGACTTCTTTGAGTCATCTAGAATGCTTAAAGAAGTGAATGCTACAAACCTATGCCTTGTGTAGAAGATACAAAACCCAGAGAAGGCATCTGATTTCAGACCCATAGCATGCTGCAACACAATCTACAAGTGCATATCCAAGATCATGTGTGGTAGACTGGCAAAAGTTCTCCCAATGCTTGTTTCAGAGAACCAGGGAGCCTTTGTGGCTCAGAGATCAATTGTGAACAACATCATGATATGTCAGGACCTTATTAAGCACTACAAAAGGAAACAGTCCTCTCCTAGATGCTTGATGAAGATAGACCTGAGGAAAGCATATGACACAATACATTGGGATTTGTGAAGGAAATGCTACAAGGGTATGGGTTTCCTGCAAAATTCAGTGGATGGCTAATTGAATGCATCCAAACTGCAAGCTTCAGCATCAATCTGAATGGGGAAACACATGGATACTTTACTGCAAAACGTGGCATTAGACAGGGTGATCCAATCTCTCCACTAATTTTTGTATTAATTATGGAATACCTGTCTAGAACACTGAAATTAGCCTGTATGGATAGAAGCTTCAGCTGGCACCCCATGTGCAAAGACCTTGGCCTGAGTCATCTATGTTTTGCTGATGACCTAATGTGCTTCTGCAAAGCTTCCCCAGAACCTGTGAGCATCATGATGAACAACATAAACCACTTCTCACAAGCCACTGGCCTATTTGCAAACAAGGAAAAATCAAACATTTATGTTGCAGGGGCTAATGAACAAATGAAAAATGAATTGCTGCATATCTCAGGATTTAGAGAGGGTACTCTACCCATGAAATATCTGGGTGTCCCTCTATCCCCCTCAAAATGGAGCAAAATTGATTGTGAGTGCTTGGTGGATAAAATGACTAGGAAACTGCAGATTTGGGCCTCCAGGAACCTCTCTTATGCAGGAAGAGTACAACTAATTAATTCTGTATTATTTTCCATACATGTATACTGGTCTAGCATATTCATTATGCCTACTGGAGTACTGAAACATGTGGAGCAAAAATGCAGATTTTTCTTATGGGGGACAACTGAACAGAAACATAAGACAAGCTTGGTGGCATGGGACATGGTGTGCAGACCAAGGAAAAATGGTGGACTAAATGTGAAAAACTGCAAATGATTCAACATAGCTCTAAATGGTAAGCATATCTGGGACCTGGCCACAAAGAAAGACACACTGTGGGTAAGATGGATCAATGGAGTGTACCTGAAAGGTGTAAACCTCTGGAACTATGCTCCAGTCTGGGGTTCTAGCTGGTACTGGAACAAGCTGAATAAGACCAAAAGCCACTTTCAGGCACAGTACACTACAAGGGGAGCATGGAAGCTTGAAACTGATGGCCTATATAATGCTGCAAGTGGATACAGAATGTTGCAAGGAAGTATGCCAAAATACAGACATGCAGATTTAATCGGGGGGAAATTATCCATGCCTAGGCAAAGTTTCTGCCTTTGGCTAGCCCAAAAGGGAAGACTGTTGACCAAAGATAGGCTGAAGAGAATGGGATTCTTGAATGGTGATGAAATATGCTACATGTGCAAGCTGAAACCAGAAGACCACAACCATTTATTCTTTACATGCAAAGTATCAACAGAAGTCCTAGAACAGTTAAAGAATTGGCTGACAATTTCAGCAAAAGCAAAAACAATTCAGGGAATGCTCAATTGGATAAGTAGGCAAAAGTGCTCAAGAATCAGAAAGGGAGTGTATGCATCTGGGCTAGCAGCAGCTGTGTATTGGGTTTGGAAATGCAGAAATACTCACTTTGCTGGGGAAGGCAACATTCCAGTATCACAAATCATGCAACAGATACAGCAAATCGTCAGAATCAGATCCCAACACTGCAGCAACAGCAAAAGAAAGATATCCAGCAGGGATAAGAGATGGATAGATGAGATATAGAGATCCCAGAAGCACGGCAAGAAGAGAGATAAGGTGCAAATTATTCAGCAAAAGGGCAGCACAGAAAGGTAAAAGCAGGACTCCTCAGGTCCACAGCAGAGTAGCAAGAATTCTGCAAGGCATCAGAATATGTGCAGGAAAAAGGAAACAGATTTCAGTAGGGATAGGTAGTAAAAGATCTCATCAGGGTCTCAGCAGAGAATCAAGCAATCCTACAAGGCATCAGAACATGTGCAGGAAAGAGACAGCAGATTCAGAAGGGAAGCAGCTGCAGAAACTAAGATGTGAACCAGGCAGCAGGATCCAGCAGATAATCAGGACAGGCTGCTGGAGAAAAGCAGAGCAAGATATGAAACAGAAAAACAGAAGAATTGGAAACTAGAAGAAAATGAACTAGTAGATTGCACAGGAAACCAGCAGGATGCTGATGCAGGAAAGAAGGTGGAATGAATCAGCTCTGGAAGACTGCACCAGCAGAGGATTCAGAGTAGAGGGCAGAAGCAAAGCAGAAGCAGGAAGAAGCAGATTCAGTGGAAAACAAGGAAATTCTGTAATCAGCAGCAGGTTGATGTAGCAAGGCAGAATGAGGAATGTAACAGCTCCAAACAGAGTCGAAAAGCTAGAAGAAGTTGTAACATTTTTAGCTATATATGTTTTTGTATTTTGCTGTAAGTCAGAAATAATTTTTGCAAATTGTAATGTTTACAGAGATGGTGAGGATTAATTTTTGTAAATTGTAATGTGTACAGAGATGGTGAACCACTGCCTGTAGTGAGGTGCACCAGATTGAAGGGTTGTAAGGTAGTAGAGGGATGTAGCAAAAAGGAACCCTACCTAGTAGGTGGCCTTGGATCTGCATTGCCTAAGGACTGTAATCTTGTTACATTACAGTGAGCAATAATACAATTTCTGACTTGCACCAAAAAAAAAAACATTGGCATCGCGTCAAACCGCCCTTACAAGCCTATCAGGGACCCAATAACCGATCCTAGGGGTCTCCCGTGCGATATGGGACGAAAATATTAACGTCGAAAAGTTTGCGTCCGGAGGCCCAAAACACGTCCCCTAGAGCATTCCCGGCGCCCGGTTTCTATTTTCGCCCGAAATTTTTTCAGGGGCTTTATTATGGCCCTAGGGGACCGCCGGTGCCCTGGGAAGGTCACCTTCATCCCCGAACTCCGATATCACCCATCTCGCCCGGTTTCGGGCCTTAACATTAGAATGAGAAAGGGAACATTGTGGAACAGGAAGTGGAATATGACTGGAAGCCTACTCTATGCAGCCATTGCAAACAATATGGGCATAGTGAGGTTGATTGTAGAAAGAAGAATGCCACAGGCCCTGTGAGACAAACTGTTCCTGTACAACAACCAGTGCAGCAAGCAAACCCAAGGATACAGCAGTGGCAAAATGCTGGGAGGGGAAGAGGAAGAGTGGGGAATGCAGGGAGAGGGTCAAGAGCTGGAGGAGGCTATTATAGACAAATTCAGCAGCAACAAAAAGAAAAACCACAGACACATAACCCTTTTACAATCCTGCAAAATGAAGAAGAAGCCCAGGATGCACAAGTGATACAAAATGGAAATGCAGAACCAGTCTTACAGGAGGATTTGCACACAGGTATGGTCCCAGCACATGGTAAGGCCCCTATCTTGACTGTTAGTCATGGATAGGATCCTAATTTGGAATGTAAGAGGCCTAAATGGCCCAAATAAGCAGAGAGATGTTGCTCTTTTCTGCAAAAAAAATAATTGTGGGTTGGTAGCTTTCTTGGAAACTAAAGTTAGGGTAATTAATTTGGAAAAATGCAAAAATAGATTCATGCCAGGGTGGGAATCATTCAGTAACCACAATGAACACAGATTGGGTAGAATATGGATAAGATGGTTACCGGATATTTTCCATGTTATTGTGCTTTTCTCTTCAGTGCAAATGATTACCTGCAAGGTAATTAATCTAGAGAGGAAAGATGAATTTGTGGTGAGTTTTGTATATGGGCAAAATGAAAAAGAAGACAGAAAACAATTATGGAAGGATCTTAGGGATTATGCAATTAATTGTAATAACCCTTGGATTGTTGGTGGGGATTTTAATAATGTCATGTTTCCTGGAAATAGACAAGGAGGGCAACCAGTTACACTTGCAGAAACCCAGGATTTCAAAACCTGTATTGAGGACTGTCTACTCACTGAAATGGGTTGGACTGGCTGCCAGCTCACATGGAACAATAGGCATGAGAAGGGGGGGAGAGTATATTCTAAAATTGACTGGGTTTTTACCAATAGCCTCTGGCTGCAGGAGCATGATCAGTGCACCCTTCAGTTTCTACCAGAGGGTGTATCTGACCACTCACCTGCTTACATAACTTTACAAAATGAAACCACAAAAAGAAACATCCCCTTCAAATTTTTTAACATGTGGAGCCTCCACTCTGAATTCCATGCAATGGTGCAGCAAGCATGGAATTGCAGAACACAGGGCACAAAAATGTTCAGGGTTTACAAGAAGCTGAAAAGGGTGAGAAAGGTTCTGAAAAAGCTAAACAAAATAGAATTTAGTGATATTTTAGCCCAGGCTGATATTGCCAGAATCTCAATGACTCAAGCTCAGACAGAGGCAAACAAAGAGCCTCTCAATGAAACTCTACAGCAGAAGGAGATACAGGCAAGAAAGAGGTATAATGAGGTGAATATGGCAGCTGAGAATTTCTTACAGCAGAAGAGCAAAGCTAAATGGGTGCAGTTGGGTGATGGGAACAACCAATTCTTCCATGCAATTATGAAACAGAGAAGACAAAAGAATAGGCTACACTGTATCAGGACACAAGAGAATGTTTTGTTAGAAGACCAGGATTTGATTGTTGAGGAATTTGTGGGATTTTACAGGAAAATGCTAGGAGTATCAGGGGTGAGGGAAACTACAGCAGACAACTGTTTCTTTTCAGCACGACACAGGCTGGATATACACCAACAGATGACATTATGTGCCCCTGTGAGTGCAGAAGAAGTAAAGATAGCCATGCATGATATTGATAGCAACAAAAGCCCAGGCCCTGATGGCTTTGGATCAGGGTTTTTCAAAGCAGCATGGCACATTGTGGGGGAAGAGGTGACAGAAGCCATCATTGACTTCTTTGAATCATCAAAAATGCTAAAGGAGGTGAATGCTACTAATCTGTGTCTAGTGCAGAAGATAGAAAATCCAGAGAAGGCATCAGACTACAGACCAATTGCATGCTGCAACACCATCTACAAATGCATCTCCAAGATTCTGTGTGGGAGACTGGCAAGAGTACTTCCTGACCTAGTCTCAGAGAACCAGGGTGCTTTTGTGGCTCAGAGATCAATTGTGCACAACATCATGATTTGCCAGGATCTGATCAAGCACTACAACAGAAAACAATCATCTCCTAGATGCTTGATGAAGATAGACCTAAGGAAAGCCTATGACACAATTCACTGGAGTTTTGTCAAGGAAATGTTGCTAGGGTATGGGTTTCCTGTAAAATTCATTGGCTGGGTTCTGGAATGCATCCAAACAGCAAGTTTCAGCATCAACATGAATGGGGAGGTTCATGGGTTCTTTCCTGCTAAACGTGGCATTAGGCAGGGGGATCCAATATCTCCAATAATCTTTGTATTGGTAATGGAGTATCTTTCAAGAATCCTGAAAATAGCCTGTATGGATAAAAGCTTCTCTTGGCATCCCATGTGCAAAGATTTGGCTCTGAGTCACCTATGTTTTACAGATGACCTGATGTGCTTTTGCAAAGCAGCACCAGAATCTGTGAACATCTTGATGAACAGTCTAGACTATTTTTCAAAAGCTACAGGGTTGTGTGCAAACAAAGAGAAATCCAACATGTACATTGCTGGTGTTAGTGAACAAAAGAAGAGTGAGTTGTTAGGCTTATCAGGGTTCAGGGAGGGCACTTTACCCATGAAATACCTGGGAGTTCCATTATCTCCATCTAAATGGAGCAAAATTGACTGTGAATGTTTAGTGGACAGAATGACAAAGAAGCTTCAGATATGAGCATCCAGAAACCTATCATATGCAGGAAGGGCTCAACTGATCAACTCTGTGTTATTTTCCATACATGTATACTGGTCTAGCATTTTTATAATGCCTGCTGGTGTACTCAAAAGTGTAGAGCAGAAGTGCAGACTATTCCTGTGGGGTTCAACTGACCAAAAACAGAAGACAAGCCTGGTGGCATGGGATGTGGTATGCAGACCAAGGAAAAATGGGGGAATAAATATCAAAAACTGCAAATGGTTTGATATTGCTTTAAATGGGAAGCATATTTGGGATTTAGCCACAAAAAAAGACACTCTGTGGGTTAAATGGATAAATGGGGTTTATTTAAAGGGAGTGAATTTCTGGAACTATGCTCCTGTATGGGGTGCCAGCTGGTACTGGAATAAGCTTAACAAAATTAAAAGCCATTTCCAGGACCATTATACAGCTAGAGGAGTGTGGAAGGCTTCAAATGATTGGCTCTACTCTGCTGCAAGTGGATATAGTGTACTTAAAGGGACTATGCCAAAATCTAGACATGCCAACCTGATTTGGGGGAAGATAACCATGCCTAGGCAGAGCTTTTGCTTATGGTTGGCACAACAGGGAAGACTGCTAACAAAGGATAGGATGCTGAGGATGGGGTTCCTGAATGGAGACACCATGTGTAACCTGTGCAAAGAAAAAACAGAGGACCATAACCACATGTTCTTCAATTGTAATGTATCTGCAGGGATCCTGGACCAGCTAAGAGGTTGGCTACAGATAACAGCAAGAGCAAACTCTATCCAGGGAATGCTCAACTGGACAAGCAGGCAAAAGTGCTCCAGGTTCAGGAAGGAAACATACGCAGCAGGACTTGCAGCAACAGTGTATTGGATATGGAGATGCAGGAACATTCAACATTTTGAGGGGAGCAGAATGTCAGTGGAACAGATCATGCAACAGGTTCAGCAGGTTATCAGAATTAGAACTCAACAATGCAGCAGAGAGAGGAAAATCAGCAACAAGGACAGGAGATGGATAGGAAATTTATAATCTGTGTCCTCTGCTGTATATGCATGTTTTTGTTTTGGAAACTATGCAGCAGCATCGGCAGGAAGACTGAATCAGAAGTCAACAGGCCCAGCAGTAGGAGAGAGTTGCAGGAATATGGCAGCTTAGTTAAATCCAGTGCAGAAATGTTTGCAGCAGTTTCCAACAGGAAATTCAGAGGCAGAGGGCAGAAGCTAAGCAGAAACAGGAAGAAGCAGATTTCAGTAGAAAACAAGGATAGAAACTCTGTAATAACTTAGATTACTATGTTTTTGTATTTTGTTGTAAGTCAGGAATGTTTTTTGTATTTTGTATCTGTTTTCAGATATGGGGAACCACTGCATGTAGTGAGTTGCCCCCAGTACTATTATAGGGTTGTAAGGAAGCAAAGGGATGCAGAAGAAAAGGAACCCTACCTAGTAGGTGGCTTTGGACTTGCATTGCCTATGGGCTGTAATCTGTGTATTGGATATGGAGATGCAGGAACATTCAACATTTTGAGGGGAGCAGAATGTCAGTGGAACAGATCATGCAACAGGTTCAGCAGGTTATCAGAATTAGAACTCAACAATGCAGCAGAGAGAGGAAAATCAGCAACAAGGACAGGAGATGGATAGGAAATTTATAATCTGTGTCCTCTGCTGTATATGCATGTTTTTGTTTTGGAAACTATGCAGCAGCATCGGCAGGAAGACTGAATCAGAAGTCAACAGGCCCAGCAGTAGGAGAGAGTTGCAGGAATATGGCAGCTTAGTTAAATCCAGTGCAGAAATGTTTGCAGCAGTTTCCAACAGGAAATTCAGAGGCAGAGGGCAGAAGCTAAGCAGAAACAGGAAGAAGCAGATTTCAGTAGAAAACAAGGATAGAAACTCTGTAATAACTTAGATTACTATGTTTTTGTATTTTGTTGTAAGTCAGGAATGTTTTTTGTATTTTGTATCTGTTTTCAGATATGGGGAACCACTGCATGTAGTGAGTTGCCCCCAGTACTATTATAGGGTTGTAAGGAAGCAAAGGGATGCAGAAGAAAAGGAACCCTACCTAGTAGGTGGCTTTGGACTTGCATTGCCTATGGGCTGTAATCTGTGTAACATTACAGCTAGCAATAATACAATTCCTGACTTGCACCAAAAAAACAAAAACAAAAAAAAAAAAAAAAAAAAAAACATTGGCATCGCGTCAAACCGCCCTTACAAGCCTTTCAGGGACCCAATAACGGACCCTAGGGGCCTCCCATGTCCCATAGGGGTCTCCCGTGCGATATGGGGCGAAAATATTAAAGTCGAAAATTTTGCGTCCGGAGGCCCAAAACACGTCCCCTAGAGCATTCCCGGGGCCCGGTTTTCGTTTTCGCCCGAAATGTTTTCGGGGGCTCTATTATGGCCCTAGGGGACCCCCTATGCCCCGGGAGGGTCATACATATCCCCGAACTCCGATATGGCCCATGTCGCCCGTTTTCGGGCCTTAACATTGGCATCGCGTCAAACTGCCCTTACAAGCCTATCAGGGACCCAATAATCGATCCTAGGGGTCTCCCGTGCGATATGGGGCGAAAATATTAACGTCGAAAAGTTTGCGTCCGGAGGCCCAAAACACGTCCCCTAGAGCATTCCCGGGGCCTGGATTCCGTTTTCGCCCAAAAAAAATTCGGGGGCTCTATTATGCCCTAGGGGACCTCCGGTGCCCCGGGAGGGTCACCTTTATCCCCGAACTCCGATATCACCCATGTCGCCCGTTTTCGGGCCTTAACATTGACATCGCGTCAAACCGCCCTTACAAGCCTATCAGGGACCCAATAACCGACCCTAGGGCCTCCCATGTCCCCTCGGGGTCTCTCGTGCGATATGGGGCGAAAATATTAACGTCGAAAAGTTTGCGTCCGGAGGCCCAAAACACGTCCCCTAGAGCATTCCTGAGGCCCGGTTTCTGTTTTCGCCCGAAATTTTTTCGGGGTCTCTATTATGGCCCTAGGGGACCCCCGGTGCCCCGGGAGGGTCATACTTCTCCCTGCACTCCGATATCATCCATGTCGCCCGTTTTTGGGCCTAAACATTTGCATCGCGTCAAACTGCCTTTACAAGCCTATCAGGGACCCAATAACCGACCCTTGGGGCCTCCCATGTCCCGTAGGGGTCTCCGGTGCGATATGGGGCGAAAATATTAACGTCAAAAAGTTTGCGTCCGGAGGCCCAAAACACGTCCCCTAGAGCATTCCCGGGGGCCAGCCTCCGTTTTCGCCCGAAATTTTTTCGGGGGCACTATTATGGCCCTAGGGGACCCGTAGTGCCCCGGGAGGGTCACCTTCATCCCGATCTCCGATATCACCCATGTCGCCCGTTTTCGGGCCTTAACATTGGCATCACGTTATTGGCATCGCGGGCGGGCGGAGGACATTTTCTCTCTCTAGACTCGATTCTCTCTCGGCGCTCGTTAGCGAATGCTAATGTGAGCCATCACCATGGTGCTGGGAACTCGAGGTCCGGGGTATAGAGGACAGAACTTTGGCAATCGTGGTGGAAGGCACGGCGAGGATAACGCCCTTGACGACACTGATATGAATCATTCTCGAATTTCAGGGGAAACCCCTGATGCCTCAAGAGTTACGAGAAATTTGAACCTAGAACTTGAAAATCTCAGTGTAGAACAAATTGATGGAGCTATCAAAATTCTCACCTCAGTGATAAGCCCATTGAATGCTGGTACTCAAACAAAGGTGCGCGAAGAACTCAAGTCTGTGCTGCGTAATAGGCAAAAGGGTTATGGATATCAATCATGGGCTGACCAGACGGATGTTGAAATTCCAGAACCAAGTAAAGCTTCTTCTCCGTGGGATCGATTTGATATTTCTAAACTTAGTTCTGTTGGGTTTAAACTGAAATATGTAGCTCCAATAGAAAATGAGGGTGTTAAAATTGGTAAAATTGACCTAGATGATATTCAGAAAGAAGTTGATTATCGGAGTCCTCTGTAGCATGCTTCATTATGGGTGCAAAACCTCCATTTCAGATCATGAATGGGTTTATTAGGCGTATATGGAAGAATTATAGGGTTGATAAGGTAGTTATGATGAAGAGTGGACTAACATTAGTGCATTTTGAAACTGAAATTGGGAGAGCTGCAGTCCTTGAGGCTGGGGTTTTCATTTTGATAGCAAGCCCCTGATTGTGAGACCTTGGGGAGAGGATCTGGAATCTATTTGTGAGGATGTTCACTCTGTACCCATCTGGATAAAATTGCACAATCTTGATGTTAGGTATTGGAGTCCTATGGGGATCACTAAAATTTGTAGTTTAATTGGGCAACCAATTATGGTGAATAAAAATACTGAAATGAAAATGGGTGTTGATTATGTGAGAGCTCTTGTGGATGTGAAAATCAAAGGGCCATTTCCAGAAGAAGTGATGTATGAAAATGCAATGGGCGAGATCATTAATCAAGCTGTTGAGTATGAATGGAAACCTATAAAATGCTCTTATTGTCAGTTACTAGGGCATGAAGAGGCAAAATGTAGAAAGAAGCTACCAAAGAAGCAGTGGCAGCCAAAGCAGCCAGTGCAGGTTGTGAAAGACAAGCCTGGAGGGGATGCAGCTGTACCTGTGCAGCTTGACAAGCCCATGAGCACCCCAGTAGCAAGCAAGGAGGGTGAATGGCAAATTGTGCAATCAGTAGCAGCTAAAAAGAGAACAAGGGAGAATGAAGCTGGTGTGTGTACTGGGAACCCATTTGATGTTATGAATGAAGTGCACCCAGAGGGGACTGTGGAGGCTATAAATGTGCAGCATGATCAGGGGCCAAGCTCAGATGGTCATGGACAGAGTTCTCTCCTGGAATGTGTGTGGCCTTAACTGGCCAAATAAGCAAAAAGAGGTATCCCTCTTTTGCAACAGAAATAATTTTGGTTTTTTTGTTGTCTTGTTGAAACAAAAATAAAAATCAAAAAATATGTAGAAAGTTGTGCTAGGGTTTGTAATGGCTAGACAGTTTCATGAACCATAACAGTCATCATTTGGGGAGGATATGGCTTTTTTGGAGACCTGATGTTTTTCAGGTTCAAATTTTGTTTGAATCTGCACAATTGGTTCACTGCAAAATTACTCATAAAGCAACAGGTAATAGTTTTGCTGCTTCTTGCATTTATGCATTTACTGGTAATTCAGAAAGAAATGTTTTATGGGATGATTTGAGGAGGATTCATTGCAGTATAAATATACCTTGGCTGTTAGTGGATGATTTTAACTGCATGCTTGATGTTGGAGAAAGATTAGGGGGTGTTCCTCTAACCTGTGCAGATATAAGGGATTTCAGGGATTTTGTAGAGGATTGTCAACTTCAGGATAACAGATGGAGTGGATGTAAGTACACTTGGAGCAAGAAGCAGCAAGATGGGGATAGGACTTGGTCCAAGTTGGATAGAATGCTTGTGAATGGACTGTGGATTCAAGAATATGTGGATTCTGAAGTTTTATTCATGGTGGAGGGGGTTTCTGATCACTCCCCAGCAGCATTATCTTTTGGTTCTCAGACTAGAAGAAATGCACAACCATTCAAGTTTTGTGACATGTGGGTGGATGACCCTCAGTTCCCATCTTTAGTTTCACAGGCTTGCAGGGTGCAAAATGTTCCAAATCACCAAGAAATTGAAGTTGTTGAAAAGCTCTTTAAGACACTGCACAGACATAAATATTCTGATATTATGGGGCAACTTGATCAAGCAAGGGTCCAGTTGCAGCTTGCCCAGGAGAATGTGCACAACTCACCTACTGATAGCCTGCTACAACACACAAAGAGAGAGGCTAGGAAAGTGTTTTATGATCTGAGTTGTGCAGTGGAGAAGCTCTTGAAACAAAAGAGCAAAGTGGACTGGATAAAGCTTGGTGATTCCAATACAGCTTATTTTCATGCTGTAATTAAACAAAGGAGACATAAGGGGAGAATTTCAGCAATCACATATTCTAATGGGAACAGGACAACTGAGCATGAGAAAATAGTGGCGCATTTTGTGGACTACTTTACTGATATGCTTGGCAACTCAATCCCTAGAAACCATATTGAAAAAAATGTTACTTGCAGTGGCCCTGTACTGAATATTTCCCAGCAATTGCAACTTATTGCACCCTTAACCAGTGAGGAAATAAGGAAAGCTTTTTTCTCTATACCTAATATGAAGAGTCCAGGCCCAGATGGATACAATGGGGGGTTTTACAAAACTGCTTGGCACATAATTTGAGATGATATCATAGCTGCCACTCAAGATTTTTTCACAACTGGAAAGCTCTTGAAAAGCATTAACTCCACTGTTATTACCTTGGTCCCTAAAAGTGAGGGTGCTAGTACTGCAGCTGATTTCAGGCCCATAGCCTGCTGTAATGTGCTATACAAGGGTATCTCAAAACTCTTGTGCTCCAGACTGAAAAGGATTCTTCCTTTAATTGTGAGTGACAATCAGGGTGCCTTTGTGTCAGGAAGATCAATAGCCCACAATATCCTGATTAGTCAGGATATAATCAGGCTTTCTGGTAGGAAGAACTCATCTCAGAGATGCTTGATGAAAATTGATCTGAGGAAAGCTTATGACACTGTTAATTGGAGATTTATGATGGAAATTCTTGCTGAGTATGGATTTTCTAGCAAATTCTGCACATGGATACAAGCATGTATGATGTCTACCAGTTTCTCTGTAGTCATCAATGGAGAGCTATGTGGATATTTCAAGGGTGGGAGAGGCCTGAGGCAGGGAGATCCCATATCACCTCTGCTATTTGTGCTAGCCATGGAGTATTTGACAAGGAAGATACAGAAGGAAGCAGCATCCAATGCCTTTCAGTTTCATCCTCAATGCAAGCCTCTCAAATTAGCAAGTTTATGCTTTGCAGATGATCTACTATTATTTTTGCAAAGGTAATATTGCTTCTGTGAAAATTAAACACCATTGCCTTGAACACTTTGCTGAGACATTTGGTTTGTGTGTTAATTCACTAAAATCTTGTATTTACACTACTGGGATTGATAAAGAAATTGAAGAGAGAATTGTCAATTTAACTGGTTTTGTTAGAGGCAGCTTCCCAATGAAATATTTAGGGCTTCCTTTGTCTCCCACCAAATGGAAGAAAACTGATTGTCAAATATTATTAGATAAAATGGCTGCTAGGATAATGCTAGGATAAAGTGTTGGACTAGTAGGCATTTGTCATATGCTGGGAGGTGTTAGCTGGTAAATTCTGTACTGTTTTCACTGCAAGTGTACTGGGCATCAAATGTTTATTCTGCCACAACATATTGTCAATAAGGTGGAGCAACTGTGTAGACAGTTCTTATGGGGTCAGAAGGTGAAGAAGACTCCTCTAGTGGCATGGGAGTATGTTTGCAAATCCAAAGCAACTGGGGGTCTGAACATCAAAAGCTGTAAGGAATGGAACACTGCTGCTATTGGGAAGCATATATGGGCAGTAGCTTCGAAGCAGAACATCCTATGGGTGAAATGGGTCCACGCAATTTATATGAAACAACAACAATTCTGGGATTACAGAGCTCATGAAGGGAACAGCTGGTACTGGCAGAAAATGAACAAGCTTAAATGGAAGTTCAGAGCTGGCTATGTGCAAGATACAGTCTGGGGTCAGCACAAATTAGGGGAGTATACTATTGGTAGTGGTTAGAAATGGTTGAGAGGACCTGGCACAAAACTGGAATCAGCTAGAGTGATTTGGTGTAGAACCTCAGTATCTAAGCATGCCTTTATCCTATGGTTAGCTGCACTGGGGAGATTGTTGACCAAAGACAGACATTTCAGATTTCAGATACAAGGTGTTGATCCAAATTGCTGTCTTTGTGAAAATGTAGATGAAAGCATTGATCACATGTTCTGTAGTTGTTCTTTTACACAAGAGATGCTCAAGATAGTGTTTGATTGGCTGGGGATTAAATGCCAGCAAATAAGCCTGCAGGGGATACTGAGATGGATAGGCAGAATGAAATGCCCCAGAATTCAGAAACATGTAGTGTGCGCAGCTGTAGCAGCAGTGATTTATTGTGTCTGGATGGAAAGGAACAAGAGGATACATCAACAAGTCAAGATGCAGAAGGAGCAGATTTTTGATTTAATCAAATTCTCAGTTTGTAATAGAATTATGTATGTTTTTGCAAAAAAGAATTATGTAACAGTTTGTAGGTTTCTAGCTAAAATGCTTACTTGAGCCTTAACTTAGATTCCTCATGTTGAGGAATGCTAAGGAATAGGTTGTATTGGTTTCTTTGGTTGCTTGTTTGGTAATAAAATCTACTCAATTTGTTACCCAAAAAAAAAAAAAAACATTGGCATCGCGTCAAACCGCCCTTTAAAGACTAGACTAAAAATACTACATTATTTCTGGGCATAAAGGATACTAGACATTAACTTCTTCCTTGGTGGGCTTTCTTCAACGATTGAGTAATGTGTTCCTTGCTTGCTTGGTCTCGAACTGTGTCGATTTCCTCGTGGTCGAAGTGGCTTCTTTCGGGACACGTTGCGGTCTTTTTTCTTCTCACCTGTGTTAAGTCTGTGAGGGGACCTATGTCTCTGAAAAAGATTTTGATTTTTAATGATTCTGAGAAATCGAGTGTGAGGTCGAGCTTTACTTAACCACAGGTGCCCTTTCGTTTGAGTCCTCAAAATGCTAATGCAGAGATCGAGTAGAAATAAAACATCCTAAAGAATGAAGAGTGATAAATTGAACATGCAGTCTAGCAAACTGATTGACAAGCCCACAAAGAACAAGGTGGAAACTATTGGTTTAGAAGTTAGAACACAGGAAAGACTTGAATATCAATGTATATATATAACTTGTGCATGACCCTGGCCACAACCGGTTCTGGAATGGGAACAGGATCTGAGATTCCTAACCGGCTTTGGGAACCCAGTGGGCAAAACAGGTTACCACAAGTATTGAAATTGAACAAATTGCCTCTAAAGTATAAACTGCCTAAGACCACTTGTGGCCTGTGCGTATTGAACAATTAGTCTGAACAGGAAAGAAAGATGCCGAAATCACAGAATACCAAGGGAAAGATGCCGAGCTTTGGTCGAATTTATACATATTCTCATAGAATTTTTCTTTAGGTAGAATTGAGTCTCTAATTGTGCTTATTTACTGGGTTGGTTATGTGGTGCTTATTTTTCTTGGTTGGTTTTACATGCCCTATTTTTGGGATGATTTTTTTTTCTTGATCACTATTTTACACTTTTTAGGGTTTTCAGTTTCTCGTGTGGCTATGTAGCCACTTATGTTTCGATTTCCTTATTGGTTTCTTTTGTGAGGAATCTTTTACAAGTCATTCGCTCGACATCTCCTTGCCAAGTGATGGACTGCGTTCACAGGGGCTTGGCAATGGGTCGATTCGGGATAGGTAAAGTATCACCAGCATCCACCCATTTAGTTTTCATCTCCACCAGGCCTAGAAAACAGATGGATATACATTTTTTTTTTCTTTTTTTTGGTAAGTAGGAATTAATCAAAAAGACTGACCCAAGCACCATCATTTGCTCAAGGTCAGAAAAAATAAGAAGGTACATTTGCAGTTTCTAACCAACAATAATACAAAAGAAGAATTGAAAGGGTCTATTTTGTTGCTCATATCCAAGTGTCACTTTCCTCTATGCTCCATTGTATCCAAGTACCATCAGTATGGACTCAATCTTTTGCAAGCATATTTGCTATGTCATTTGCCTCTCTTATTTGATGCTGGAAGTTAACATTGCCAAGAACCTGCAGGATTTTTTACAATTTATTCCATAGAAATCTGAGTTCCCATGGACAGTCCCTCTTGTTTTGCACCCAAGCTAAAGCATTTTTAGAGTCTGACTCTATGATCAATGGCACTTCTTTCAAGCACTCTCTCTGCAAGGTGATTGCTCTAAATTCAGCTTCGTTCGACTCTTTGATCCCAATGTGTGCCGAGAAGGTGCCGAGGTGCTGCGCAAAATTGTTTCTCAAAACTCCTCCAATTCCAGCTCTGCCTCGTAATGTACGTTTAACCAATGAGGACCCGTCTATGTTCCATTTGAGTATATCTATGGGAGGAGGACACCATGTTAATGCAGGCCTGCTTTTCTTAGCTTTTCTCCATTATTTGTTCGTATGTTTTCCATTACCTGTATAAGGGAATTCTTCACACCAAGCTTTCACCCAAAAACCCAAAATCGTAGCTTAACTAGCATGATGCTGATTTTTTCCCCATTTCAAAAACCAACTGGTTCCTTTCATGCCACAATGTCCAAACTATGACATAAAAGGGGGACATCCATAATTTCTTTCGGAATCCACTTGTGATACACCCATTCCATGCTAAGAATATTTCCTCTGGTTTGGTTTGCCAGGAAATAACATGGTTATTCCCCATG
This sequence comes from Tetragonia tetragonoides, assembly GCA_038025085.1. Taxonomy (NCBI): domain Eukaryota; kingdom Viridiplantae; phylum Streptophyta; class Magnoliopsida; order Caryophyllales; family Aizoaceae; genus Tetragonia; species Tetragonia tetragonoides. Next base: position 33,768,948 of record CM076153.1, read on the forward strand.
ATGTTAATGTAGGCCTGCTTTTCTTAGATTTTCTCCATTGTTTGACCCCTTCAATGGCCAGGAAAGACCATGGTTATTTCCCACCATGAGATGCAGGTACTTCATACTTTCCATGCCTTTTTAACAATGAAATAGTAGTAGATGAGAAACAGATTCTTCAGATCCTTCACAGAACGGACTTGTCCCTTCAGCTGTTGGGATGATGTTTAAGCGCGCCAATCTATCTCTTGTATTTAACCTGTTTTGGAGCACAAACCGAACCAATAGTTCCGCTCTCAGTGAAGCGACACCCTTACATGCTCCCTTCACTCACTGTACAGGACACATTTTCTTGCCCATTGAGAATTTTGAAGATTGCAAGAGAGAAAGATTTAACTGAATAGCATCCTTTAGTGTACCATTTATCCTCTATATTCTTTCCCACAACTTGAATTACGTCTTTGTAGAAAGATTTAAATCAGTACTAGTGTAAGTAGTGCTGTAGTTTGAGCACACTAGGTTCTTCCACAATGTATTGCTCTCATCTGAATATGGATAATACATAGTAAACAAGACAAGTATAATCAAAATTTGTGGAAAGATATCCAACAACCTCTTACTACTAACGCAAAAAATCATGAGTAGCTAGACAGTAGGACATTGGTTTATGAGCAAGTCTTGTGTTGGTTTATAAAGTACTACCTTATATATTAGAATGGGAAATTCAATATGGAGAGGATATGGTTCTTCGTACAAGATAAATAAAGGGAACAATATTTTTTTTATATTGTTTTTGGTGCTAAAGAGGGGCTGAGCCACAGAAAGAAATAAACAAATAGAAAGACAACGATGACCAAAATCTAAATTAGTTACGAACTCTACGTGTGCTAGTTACACCTATAGCATTCTCGTACAGAATTCGATGCAGTTCATACGGGGCCTCCACAAAATTTGAAGCTACGAAATAAAGGGAACAATATGAAATCACTGTTCAAATACAACTCGAACACAAACGACATGGCACAACAAAAAGTTAAAATAAAATTTGAAAAAAACTTGGTCACAACACGGCGCGTTGTGGGCTTATGCCCAGCCTTTTGGATGTCACAAGACGACACGACATGAAAATGACTCAAACCATGACAGGCCAGCACGAGCACAGCTTCCCGGCCTGAAGCCATCTTTTTGCACCCTTCATGTTAGGTTAAATCACTAAAATTTGGAATGTTTGAAGGCTTATTAATCCTTTGTTGTTTTCAATAATAATAAAAAAAACAAAAAAAAAAATTGCAACAAATAAAGTTTATTAAGAGACCTTTAATCTCTACTAATTCTCTTAACCTAGATATTATCTTTGGTGGAATAAGTGCCAATTTTTCAAGTGTGGATAAGATTGAAAATGAAAGGGCAACAAGAAGATACACAAAGGTTCGATTGATATTGAATGCAACCCAAATTTCTTAATTTTCAATTGAAAGAATGTGTTGAGTCCCTTGAGTTTTGATGAATAACAAACTATAATTATGCACCTAATTAACAATAATGAGTTTGTTAAGTGTGATCTTGTGTAGCCCTGAATTAACTTCATGGATGGATAGTTTGCTTGGTGATGCACCTTGAAGACTAAGAAGAAAGATATATGATTATATGAGTGTCTTTCCAATTAGCCCTCTTGGCGATCCGTGAAGACTAAGAAGGAAGATATATGGGTGTCTTTCCAATTAGCCCTCATGGAGAAGATACGTGAAGACTATGAAGAAAGATATATGAGTGTCTTTCAGTTAGGGTTCATGTAACGTGATTTGACTTATGTCATAGACCTGGTAAGGCTTGGAACATGTTAACTATGGCCAACATTAAGATTGAAGGCTGTTGGGAACAATGGACCAGATGATGGACCAGACCCCTGTCAGTTCCCAGAATTCTTCGTCCATCCATATTAGAACCATCTACACTAGCTCTTGGTGGTTCAAAACTCATTTCACTTAAATTACTGGTTACACTTTGTATATCATCTTCTTTTTCAATCTTTTCTCTTCTAAACGAAGATGATCCTTCTTCTCTTACACTTTGACTTCTAAATAACTGTGGCTTTATAGTGATTTTTCCTGATTCATTAATTTTAATTACATTTTTTGTTAGTTTACTAGGACTTTCAAAACTAGGAATCCATCTTCTATCTAATTTTATTATCTTCAGGTCTAGTTTTTATAGGTTTTATTATTTGTCTCGGGGCTAAACATTTTGTAAGAACCCTCGCCTTTTTCGACTCCTCTAAATCGTGATTTTATTTGATTGGGATTAATGGTTCTTAAATAACACGTCATATGCAATTTAAATTAATTAGGGGGATAACAATTTGCAAATAAGAAGTCGCCACAAATTTTTAAGGAAACAATTGGAAACCATCAAAAGTGCACCCAATACCTATTGGGAATTGACTCATGCCCATGGGGACTAAATATTGAGTTCGGGGGTGTAAGTATGAAATAAACAAAACGAATCTCATCTAAATCATCCGTATAAACAGTCTCTACTAAGCTTATCCATGTCAAATATTTATTTATACTATATGGTTCCATACAAGTCCGGTCGTCCAAGATCCTAAATTAACTAGGCGGGTTAAAGACAACCAAATTACCTATGTTATCACTTTGCACAATTTATATCCAATTTACAAGCATACTATTAACAAGCATAAACAAGATATAAAGCATTAAATTAACGCTCCAACCTACCTCACTTTGCTAAACGCACCAAGTATTGTATATGCACATCAATAAAATTGTTAGTAACTTCAAAGGAAGAACAATGCAAAGATATTAACTTTATGCTAAAATAAACCTAGGAAGCTACTATATGCATGCAAAAACTATAAAAAGATGCAAACTTGCATAAACTGATAAAAAGATGCTAACTTTATAAACTAATAAAAAGGTGCTAACTTTATAAACTAAACATGCATAATTATATACAAAACCCAAAGCATGCGAATTTATTCAACCATAATCAAAAGCTAAATAAAACTTGATTAATAAATAGTAAACAAGAGATTTGATAAAGAGTTTAGGCCCTCAGGATGGTTAATCTGGACGTTCTATTCGAACGGGACTAGTAGAATTGGAATTTCTCTTCAATCTTGGGTGCTAGTTTAGGTGTAATGCTTGCTTGGATCTTCAGATTTCTGAATTCTCTTTGATTTTGGGGAAATATGTGCTCTCAAGATTATGAACTGACTGACCCCTTGCAAAAGAGGGTGAAAAGAAGTATTTATAGAGTTAGGGGACGGAATTAGGGACTTAAGGTAAGAAACCCCGCGCCACAACTCGGCCCAGCCAAAAAACAGGCCCAGCGGCCACACGGAGGGCATATGGGGCCAGCGGCTGCCGCTGGAACTCAGTGGCTGGTCAGAAGGCCCCCGCTGTCACGCGCTGGCCACCGGGCTGATAGTGTTAGCAGTTGGGCCTGGAGGCGCGCGCGTGACTAGGGTTTTTTGACTTTTTGTGCTTAGTAAATTACGAAATTGCCCTTGGGTTGACCCAGGGGGTCGGGATTGAGTGGTTTTGACCCAAATCTTCAAGACGCGATATCTCTTGATCCGGGAACCTGATTGAGACAAGGTCAAAGGCGTTGGAATCGTTATAACAAGGGTTATCCAAAGACTGAGATTTCAAGGAATTTGGCCTAGATTTCCGAGCAATGTCCTTTTCTACTTACGTCCATGTTAATCCATTACCATCATCATCGAGCGTTGCGGTGTCAGGGGATGAGAACCGATTAGGGTGTCTACACATTCGAATTTTTCAGCTTCCACCATAGTTAATTTTTTCTATGGATCTATGGTATTATCTAATTTGTATATTATTTTCCAAAACACTCGTATAGGGAATGTACCATCTTTCGTCTTCATTTCTACATTTTTTAATTTCAAGGTTAGGAAATTATGAGCATAAGCATCTTTGAGGCTTACATAATATCCTGGTCTACAATTAAACCCTACAGACTCATGACATAGATTAGTTTTTACCCCACTAATTATCTGATCTTGAAATTTATTGTGTCTGATATCACAAAGTAATGCATAAAGATCTATGTCTTTTCCTAAATGTTGTAAAGGTGATACTTGTATTTGGACACTTCCAACATGAATATATCGATACTTCTTATTTCGGTTGTGTTTTTCTATATTTTTCCAATTGATAAGCTTTATTACTCCGGCATCAAATTCACAATCTTTTATTTCTAAATCTCCTTCCATTTGGTCACATACATATTTGCTCTTAAATTCAAATATCGATTTTTTATAAATATTATCCTTTTGGATTGTAGGAAGGATCCATTCTGATACAATCTCTTGATCTTCATCATCCACTGAAAAAACTTCACCTTTTAAACTTCCTAGGAATATTTGGTTATTTTCGTCACAATCCATCATATTATTGGTTTCGTAGTCACTATTTTCTTCTATTTCTTCTATTTCTTCATCAGGATATTGTATTATTTCAACTATTCCTTTATTATTTCCTAATGCTAATTCAAGGGCTTCATCTTCAGTCAATTCGACATAGTCTAAACTCCCAAGTGTGTCTATGAGTTTATTATTCTTTTTATTTTTGCATTCATTTGCATAATGACCTATTTCTCCACATGACCAACATTTACAATTAGATTTTTCTTTAGGACAATATGATGATTTTCTAAAAAATCTTCTACTATTGGGATGAGGTTTCTTATAATATTTTCTTTTATATTTCTCGCTCATTTGTTTATTGAAATGTTTTTTCTTATAGAACTTTTTCCGTCTTCTTTTTTCAGGGTCATAACCCCATTGGTTTGGAGTATCTCAACATACCAGGAATTATTTTTTCATTTTATGGTGTTTTTGGATATCTAGCCAATGGTCATTAATCCACTTCCTTAGATATGAAATTCTTACTCCTAATGTATCCACTACATTTTCCTTGTCACTCCATTCTTTACATTTTTCGTTGATTAGTGTATTTATAGGATAAGGTAATTTATCATAGAACATATCAAGATTTGTTTCATTCCGAACAATTTTATAATAATATTGGCTAAGCTCTTCAAGGTAGTTCTCAACATATTTCATATCATATATGCTAAGATTGTTAAGTTTTCTTTGCCACTCTTTAATCTTTCGTCGGAATCTGGTTTAATTCCAATAAATTCATCATGTATGGATTTGCATAATGTCTTAAACATTTCACTAGGAGTTGCTATGTTTTTTAACGCAGTTTTTGTAACTTCGATTATTGTGTCGTACCAGTCAGCTATAGTGCCAGAAAAACTATGTTCTAGATAATTTAGGAAATTTTCTGAAGTCCATGTGGTGTTTAGGTTGAGTACACTATTCATACTCTTTCTCCATTGTTCAAACCTATTTCTTACCCCATCTAGGTCTAACATATATCCGGTTTGGCTAATAGGTTGAAGATTTACCTCTTCTTTAACCTGTGGATTTTGCATAAACTTAAAGCCAAAATTACTAGTTTTTCCAGGGATAGTTCTACTTCTGGTATATAATTATTATTAGAGGACTCTCCAAAATTTTCTGGTTTTGGTATTAGGTTGTTTACAAAGTTATTTTCAAATGGTTTTTCCATAACTTCTTCTCCAACTTCATTGCTTTCTTCCTCTATAATCATATTTCCTATCTTTTTGTCTATTTTTCTTTTGATCTCTTCTAGAGGTATAGTCTAATTAAACTCATTTGTTGGTATATGTCTTCTTCTAAACCAACATTATTGGTTTCTTCAAAACCTTCACTTAACACTCCTTGTTTATCAGCAATTGCATCCATAATTTTATTTAATTCTTCAGGATTTTCTTCCTTATCGAATAGTTCTTCTAACTCAGTCATGTTGTACTCTAATACTTCTCCTTCGTTTTCATCTTTTGAGCTTTCTAGTTCTATTGGTAGGTCGGCTATTAGAAATGGCTTTTTATTATTATTTGTAGAAGGATATGGGTATATAAAGGATGTAGAAGTGTTATCTTTCTTCCCTTGGCTTACTTTATTATTATGTCTTATTTCGTTTAATAAACTTAGGTGTAAAGTTTCAATTAATTTTTTAAAGGCTATTAATTCTACATTGATTTTTTTGATTTCGTGCTTAACTTCTAATAGAGAATCAGTTATATAATTTAGATGTGGAGCCAAATTATTAGATCCTTCTGGACTATGTAATATATGAGGGTAAGTTGAAAACTTACAACTACTTGAAGAATCCAGATTTTAACTACTTGGCTTTGATACCAATTTTATGTTATCTACTTAAAGATAAACATTACTTAGAGTTAAGCATAAAAACAGACAAACATTAGGATACACTTAGAACGGTTACAAACAATCTGAGTAATAAATAAATAAAGTTTTATAGGTTTGGGTAAGAAATGTAAATTTCTTAAATACTAGGTGCGATCTTATAATTTACTCAAGTTAGATACTCAAATTTCTAGTTGTAGTAAAACAAGACACTATTTGCAGTAACATAAGAATACATCTAAAACTGTATTCTCAGCAGATGTATATCATTACTCATTGAACAATTATTCAGAACAGGAAAGAAAGATGCCGAAATCACAGAATACCAAGGGGAAGATGCCCCGCTTAGTACTGATCTATTCCACTTTGGATCAAAATTATATTGCTAGCGATGTGGTAGTTATCATTGCATTGTTTGTACGATAGTGGCATATTTTTGCAGTCCTCTTCTTATGAGAAATTCTACCGGTACACTCTGTGTACCATACACAGAATTTCATTAATGACATGGCGGGCTCTCATTGGTTGAGATTGGAAAAAAGGAAAATAAATATTTTGGAACATTTCGTTTGAAATTCAAAAGCTAAATTCCAAAAATTTCAAAATATTGTGAGGGTTAAGGGATGGTTAATAGTAACATGTAATTAGTTGAGTCAATCAACCTAATCATTGTTTTCCGGCGAGGTAATAATACTCCGGCGAGGCATAAAAATTTTCCGCAGTCATTTCCCCAACTAGCTAAAAGAGAAGTCCAGTGAGGCGAATCTCACAGAAGACTCAGGCCACCCTTCCTGTCCCCCACCCCCAAATCAAATTGAGCTTCCGAAAAAGACATTAATTCCGTCAAATTGGAAATATCGAATTTATTAGTCTCCGATAAGTGTGGGGCGAACATCACTTCTCAAACGAAACAAACTGAGAAGTGGCGGTATGAGTGGAGTCGAGAAGACAACAATGAAGGCAACATCTACGCAGCAAATACTCTGATGGAACTTCACCAAAAGGGACGGATGAAGCATTTAACGACGGCAATGGAGTCCGACAAAAACGTACAGGTATGTGAAATAAGAAGTTAGTGTATTGTTCCTAATTTAATACGAACAACAAAAAGAAATATCTGTCAATGATGTATGTGTATTGCATTAATTATCTTTGGTGGAATAAGTGCCATTTTTTCAAGTCTGGATAAGATTGAAAATGAAGGGGCAATAAGAAGATACACAAAGGTTCGATTGATATTGAATGCAATTCCTTAATTTTCAATTGAAAGAATGTGTTGAGTCCCTTGAGTTTTGATGAATAACAAATTATATTATGCACCTAATTAACATTAATGAGTTTGTTAAGTGTGATCTTATGTAGCCCTGAATTAACTTCATGGATGGATAGTTTGCTTGATGATGCACCTTGAAGACTAAGAAGAAAGATATATGATTATATGGGTGTCTTTCCAATTAGCCCTCTTGGTGATCCGTGAAGACTAAGAAGGAAGATATATGGGTGACTTTCCAATTAGTCCTCATGGAGAAGATACGTGAAGACTATGAAGAAATATATATGAGTGTCTTTTAGATTAGGGTTCATGTAACGTGGTTTGACTTATGTCATAGACTTGGTAAGGCTTGGAACATGTTAACTTATGGCCAACATTAAGATTGAAGGCTGCTGGGAACAATGGACCAGATGATGGACTAGACCCCTGTCAGTTCCCAACAAAACACGAGTTTCGAAGGATTTCGAAAAGGTTTTACAAGTACTGGATTTTAAAGAGGAGTTTCGTCCAAAGTGTTTTTGGCCTTATTGGAAGATATTTATCTTCAGATTTCAAAAGCATAAAACACATGGTTTAAGAGTTGAAAAAACAAAGGCCAAAAGACAAAGGAATCTTTCACTTTATGAAGCCTTGTGCAAGGTTCTCTTACACAAGCCACCTCAATGTTTTGGATCATGGAGAATCTAATTCCTTTGTGTACTAGGTTGTTTCCTAGGACTAAACAAATCAGATTTGAAATGTCCCATTGACTTTGGCAAAAGATTCCTTAAAGTTGTACCTTCATATTCCTTTGGGTTTGAGCAAAATGACTTGGCTAAGTAAACTCCCTCTATATAAGAGGTGGGCTGATTCTTAGCTAAGGCAAGCAAGGTGTTTAGCTTTCAAAATATTTATCTTTCAAAAGAAAAACCTTTTTTCCTTCACTCGTGCCCTTCATACACGGTGAAGTAAAACAGCCCTAGTTCCTTATTTCAAGCTTTGTTTCATGTCTCACTAAAGTCAGTCACATAGTGCTTATTTGTAACCTTTCATTTGCTTGTAAAGAAGTACTTAAAGGTTGTATCCCTTGAGGAAGTTGCTCGCAAGCGTGGCTTGCTGTTAAGCATAGGTTAGAGGTAGTTTTATTGTCCGTGTGTGGCATAGGACTAGAGGTAACCTAGTGCCTCTTTGACGGTTTGAGTTCACCGGTCGTTCTTTGGTGGTTTCAGTTAAACTAGCCGTAGGTGTGGTTGCTCCAGAGTTTGTAAACTTGTGTGACACATCGGCCCGTATAATACAACGAAAGTTGTTAAATCCTGTTGGAGTGGCAGGTCGTGGTTTGTACACCTGAATCGTGTAGACGCCGAATTTTGACTCGTATTTCTTTTAAATAATTAATACAGTTAATATTATTAACTGTAATTGCCTTAATTAAAATAAATTATTTGGGCTAAAAGGGACATTAAGATCCATAGTGTGACCCAACCCTTTAGAAAAGCCAAGCCCATAACCTTTACTACCAAAACAAAACAAAAAAAAGAACAAAGGAAAAATAATTAAAATATTTTGATTACCCTCCCAAAGGTGGGTCCCACGAAATTGGGAAATTAAAAAAAAAAATTGACTCCCCCACCGTAACAGCCCCCCAACTCCCCCAATGGTTCAATCATGATCTCAAGAGTTGGAACCTCCCTACTCTTTCTCTCATTCCTCTTCGTTTCTCTCTCCTTCCTCGCCACTCTCTCTCCTCCCCCTCCCCAACTCACAAATTCTTACCTAATCTCATGATTACGAAGTACCCTAATCTCATTATGAGGTAAATTTAGGTGTGCAAGTGGGGGAGAGGGGAGGAGAGAGAGTGGTGAGGAAGGTGAGAGAAAGGAAGAGAAAGGAGAGGAGTAGGGAAGTTCCAACTCTTGAGATCATGATTGAACCATTGAGCACACTTAATGTCACCCTATGATAAGATTAAGATCGTTCCTAATCCTGAAATTAGGCAAGAATTTGTGCACCCCCCTCCTTTTATTTTATTTTGTTTTTCTTTTATTTTTCACTATATTTTCTCTCTCTTTCCTTGTTCTCTTCTCTCTCTTATGCTCTCTCTCTTCTACACCTCTTCTCTTTTTGCTTTGGTTTTTCCATTGTTCTCTTTTTTCCTTTTCTAGCCAATTCACCTTAGTTTCTTTTAGACTCATTAGTGTTTTATTTACTCATAAGTTCATACCTACCCCCTAACACTCTATTTGGTCCCTAATAAAGCCTATTTGTATATACATTTTTAAGTTATTTGGATTTATTTTTTAATTCAAATTTCTGATTTTTCTACACTAATCCTAGCACCTCCCACCTTCTATTTCTCTATAAATACCCGCTCTCATCTCACTTGCAAGGGGCCTCTCTTCCTCACAAAAAATCTCTAAGTGTTGGAGCTCTCTTCACTCTTCTTTCACCTAGTATAGTTAATCAAGATAAAAATAAGTTCTTTTTAGTTTCATTACTTGCAAGTAAGGGGGTACTTGTAACTAATTTCACACTTGTGAGTTTTAATTAATTAATTACTTACTATATTAAGGTAAATGTCTTAACTTTTAATTTTATATATATATATATATATATATATATATATATATATATATATATATATATATATATATATATATATATATATATATATATATATATATATATATATATATATATTGCTAGTAAAACTATTATTTATTTTGGTTGGATTTGATATAAGGAGGTGACGCACCCCTATTTTCCACGCGGCTAAACTTTTCTATGTAAGAGTACAAGTACCCACGCGAACTCGTCCTCATGGAGGACATAGATCAAACCTTTGAGTGTTTTACGGTGAGATTGAGTGATGTTTGATCAAAAGTTTGAACAATGAATGTTACTCTCCACCCTCATCACCTTTTTTTCTTTTTCTTCAATAAAAGGGATAAAATTGACCATTCATGCATATAGAAGCCTCGGAATTTTTGTTTGTTCCAATTTATAATAATTCGGATTCTTATAATTTAGAAGACGTAACTTTGTTTGTAGATTGAGGCAAATCCAATGGTTAGAATTTGGTAAAATTAGTACAACATGAAACCTTTGCTTAATAGATTTCGGTAGACATGAAAATCATCATGATCCAACGGTTAAATCAGCCACAATTGACGTTTTAAGTTTCTGTATTTAAAAGAGATCAACGTCCATAGATCTGTAAATAACTAATAAATGGTTAAGTTTTGAGCTTGGTCTATTTCTGGGAAAAGTAAAGAGGACTTCCCTAGTGTTCTATATACACCTATTTCGTCTAGTTTGGATACCAAATTAATTTTAAATAAATTTTCAAAAGACGATATAGTGTTGTACCTCTGAAGATTTTCTCATATTTCGACTTTGTAAATAACTGGCTCCATTTAACCACTTAGGGTAGTGTGTTTTTCTTGATAATTTTTGTAGGAAGTCCTTGATGTTAATACTTCAATCTATAAAGAAGGATTAGACTTTAACAAAGTAAATTTAATTTTAAAATTAACCAACCGAGTATATGTTCAGAAATGATAATGTTCACTTAAATCAAAACTTTCGATGCTTAGCACCTCTTCAATGAAAGATGAAGTTGTATTTGGATAATAAGAACCAATCTAGACTTTGGAATCACTCCATTCGGAGGTGTTTTCGATTTTTAATGAATTAATCAAACCGAGCTTGGTTCTGTCAAAATGAAAGATATATGGTTAACTTAGAACATGAGGGCTTTTGTATAGTTCTTTCAGTTCTTTTGTTTATTTTGGTTAAATGAATTAGACTTGTCTAAAATTCATTAACTTTTGTGTACATATCCAAATTTAAGTCTAGTCTAAGTCCTGTAAGTATTAGACCTAGATCACTTGTAAATAATTCCCAATAAATCAAAAACCAATGGTCTATCCAAAAGCTTTCAAAAGCTCGTAAATCGTAAATAACTCACCGATCGTCAATTGTCTCTACTTGAGATTTTTACAGTAGAAACATGAAGTAAAATGAACAAAGTTAGGATTTTGAATCACTCGATTTGGTTGAGTTATGATCGAGATATGAATTTTAGAAGTTCTGTATAGATTATTGTAAAAACGGTTTTGTTCGATTCTATAAACGATTCTCGTTTAGCTATCAAACAAACTCACAAAAATACGAAACTCTCTAGTTTATTCTATTAGTGTGTCCCACTAATTATAAAAATAAATTAGGAGTTAATAAGTCGCTTTTGGACTAATCTCTTGTCGGTTCTTTCAAACCGCCTTTGTAAATATTGAATTCTTTTGAAAATAAATCATTTCTTTTGTAAATGAACCAATCCTTTGTGAATAAGTCCAACTCTTGAAGACGAAGATCAAGACCGAGCCTCGAAGGCTCCATGTACATGAAGATCAAGTCTTTTTCTCCTGTTTAAAAATTTTAGATATTTTTTGTATTTTTTATTGTAATTACTTAAATTGTAATTCGTTTATTCCGATGCTTCTTAATTATACTTGTACATTTGCATTCATATGTTTTCACCTAATTATACAACTCGGAAAATTTTTTAAAAAGAAAAAATGAAGATTCAAAAAGGGGTGCAACACGAGGCCTTCCCAGGAGGTCACCCATCCTAGTACTACTCTCGCCCAAGCACGCTTAACTGCGGAATTCTGATGGGATCCGGTGCATTAGTGCTCGTATGATCGCTCGGAAAATAAAATAAAAATAACTTCTCTCACATGTGTGATATATTCAGTTGCATGTTTTCAATAAAATCAGTATATCCGTGTATGTACAAACCCGACCCGAAATCAAATTCGAGGTTAGAATCAGATATTTGCTATACGCGATCATAGGTATTCCACCTACCTCCACATCAAATCACCTTCATACAAAATTGTAAAACCCGAGAAACCTAAATGCTCAAATTAGTGTAATAAGAATAGTTACCGTAATCTGTGGTGCTAGTAATACTAGTATTTTTATTATTCGGGTCATTTGAGGTTTTTTGTAGTATTTAGAGTGACCTATATATAGTGTAGTACTTATATAGGGACACCTAAATAGTGAACTTGATTATCTGTCTGACCCGTTAGAAATCGGTACCAAAATTTATGAGATAAGATCAAAAAAAAGAAAAAGAAAAAGAAAAAGAAAAAGAAAAAGAAAAGGTGATGACAAATCCAAATTGTGCACGTAACTTCAATGAACTTAGCTGTTAAGTAATACTAGTTTTATCTCCGTGCTCCGCACGGACTCGTGATTATCTCTCGAAAATGAAAATAACTTCCTAAGTGATACCTCATGCCTATTTTATACTGCACAACTAATTATTCTATATTTGATTATTTCAATATTTTTGGTATGAAATGTCCTTTTAAATCGATCTATATCAAAATTAGAATGATCTTTAATAAGATTGATTTATAAACATAATTTTAGCCTACATCAAAATTCTAAATAGAAAAAAAAGGGATAAAGATTAATAAACCTTTATTAGTAGTCCAATTTAGTTTAATCCAATTCAGATTAGTTAAGTAGATCATGTAGGAACGTACCACTTAAATAAATTTCATATATGCTACAAAATATTAAAGGTCAAGTTAAATATATATGACATCAAATAGTCAAGGCCGTTATTGTTAGAAGTGTCATTTATTGTTATTTAACCAAGTTGTACAAATGTGACATCTACATGTAATCTTCACACGAACATTTCCTCTTAAGTGTCATCCCACATGTCATCACCGCCAGGAAATGACCCAACTTTTGTAAGACATATATCTCATTGTAAAGATTTTTTTCAAATCCAATCCATTGAAGCAAGATTTATAATTTTTTGACTTACGTAACTAAAGTTTTTTTCAATTTATTTTGTAATATAAAAAAAAGCTACTCCAATAAATATGTAGCAAAGCCAACTAATGATAAGGCATTAATGAGTGACACTTTGATGGTGAGTTTTTAAGCTATTGTAGACGCCAAAAAAGCGTCTTCAGATTTCTCCGCAAAAGCTCGATGATGAAAGGAGTAATTTTAAGCTTGAATTGCTATTTTGCTTTAATAGTTTAAAATAAGGTCTCATGCTTTTCTCCAAACACTCCTTTATTTTCATTCCATCCAAAAGCCCCGTTCAAGAGCTTTCCAATGACACGTCTCATGCCTCATTCCGACCCCCGGTCGCCAAGTTGCGATATAGGGGTAAAATCGTCTTTCGCCACCCAAGGGTAAAACAGTCTTTTCCTATTTTTCGGATCATCAAAAATTCCCCGGAAGATAAAGACGGGTTGGATGACGTCATTATGACGTCATCCAGCTGGCTGCTAACAGCCGTCAGCGGCCCTGGAGAAAATCCCAAGGCCGCTGGCGGCCCAAGCCAGGGCCGCTAGCGGCGCTGCCTTTCCATTCGGGCCCGGCTCATTTTTCAGGCCCGTTTCATTTTTCAGCTCATTTTCACCCGTCCAACCCTACTTCTCCACGCCTATATAAACAACCCTCCACCCTCAGTTCAAAACACACAGCCTACAGTTGGCAACCTCTATTCTCAGTAGTATTGACTCTGAGCTTCCCCCTCTTTCTTCCAAACTTGAGATGTATTTTTACTATTCTTGTCAAATATAGCCTACAGTTCAGGTACAAATTCCTGAGGGCTCAAATTAAATTAATTGTTTAACTGTTTATTTTCTAAATAGTCATAATGTAGATATCATGCTAGAATAACGTCTTTTTCGCTTCCTAAATACTGTATGGGAATTATGTCTTTAAATTATTAAGCAAACTTGAGTTAGTAGAAGCCGTCATAATACGGGCGAGTTGGGTGCCTAACACCTTCCCACCTCATACCTTCGCCCCCGAACCCTTTATTCTTGGGTACTTATATGTTTTATATAAGCGGGAGTCTTTCTAAAAACATGATTAGTTCACTTTTCGCGCTATTGGGTTGTCCCTTCAGTTTGTCCCTTCGATAAAACGCCGATAGCAGATTTGTGACCTCTTTCATGGTTTTTATTCAATTCAAGTCTTTTCAGAAAATTTTCTAACTCGATGGTCCCTTGAACTTATCTAAGCCCCCAACTGACAAATTTTCAATAAGGACGCACTCTAGGGAAAAACAAAAGGATTGGTAATGAAAATCCCGGGTCCTTACAGCTATGTGTCAAGCTTTGCTTACGTGGCGCTTAGGGGTCATCATCACACGAATTTACACCTCCTACGTAGGCGCTTAGGGGTCATCATCACACGAATTTACACCTCCTACGTGGCGCTTAGGGGTCATCATCGCACGAATTTACACCTCCTACGTGCATGGCGTCCTATGTGTCTTGCCCACACGAATTGGACTCACTTTATATGTATACCGATGTGGCGCATATGTGTCATCTTCACACGAATACATCCCTCCCATGTGGCGTCTCACATGTCATCCTCCCACGAAAAGAACACACCTTTATAAGACATAATACATATGCATCTCATTTTGAAGTATTTTCCGAACTTGATCCAATGCAGAAAAAATTATAATTTTTAAAGTTGCGTAACAAAAGTTATTTTATTTTATAATCTTAACAAAATGATAATAAATATAATAGGTTGTATTTATGAAGTCAAATAATGATTATTAATTAATGCTTGACACACTTGGATGGAGGCTTAGGTGGCGGCATACGTGTCATCACCACACGAACTTGGCACTTACGTGACATCTTATATATGTGTCATGTCCACACGATTTTAGGCACTTGCGTGGCATCCTACGTGTCATGGCCACACGAAATAAACTCACTTATATATATATATATATATATATATATATATATATATATATATATATATATATATATATATATATATATATATATATATATATATATATATATATATATATATATGATTATTTTTATTTTGTTAATTATTTTATTATTGTTAGTAGTATAAAAGGCCATCATGTAGTTCACTATTATTATGTTTTTCGGCATTTTGTTATTTAAAGCCCACAGAATGAAAGCAAGAGAGCACACCATGAGAAAGAAAAAGAGTAGGAGAAAAGAAGAAAAAAACAAAGGAATATGAGAGAGAGAATGTAAGGGAAAGAGAAAGAAAGAGCTAGAGAGAATAATATGGGTAAACTAATCTAATTTCGCCTTTAATAACTTAGTTAGTGGGTTAATGAATCAAATATATTTGGGAGTATACGCAACTAAGGTATATGGTTTTTATATATGTATATTATTTGAAAAGTATGTTATTATTTGCAAGTATTTGCGTGTATCTTGGTTTTTGTGTGACTTTGAATTTGCATGTTTGAATGAAAGGGATATATGAACTCGTATTTGCATGGTATATGAATACCATATAAGATTTTCGTGAAGAGAAGTTTTGAGCTAAGTGAAAGGAATGATTTTGATAAGTGGAAGTTATTGAGCCATATAAGTTTATGCAAGTGAAGGTTACTATAAAGACTACGTACGTACGGTATGGAGCCATAAGCCAGCTCAGTGTGCACACAAAGATATGAAGATAGACTACGGTCTACGGCTGTTTAGGGACTTTGTCCACCCACGGGGCCCAAGGTCCACCCACGAAACCTTAGGTTCAATTATGAGAATATGACGATGATTCGATCTTGCATAAACGGACTATAATCAAGGGAATGTACTTGTGTGTCTTTGAGCTTGATTATACTGTGTGATTTTATTGTTAAATGATTTTCAAATAATATTTTTGGGGTGCTAAGAGAATACTCAGCTCTGTTGCTGATTTAATAAAAAAAAATGTGTACGTGTGTGTGTGTCTATTTTTCTTCAATGGTGGGCCTATGATGAACCTGTACGAAATTTGTTTATATGGGGGAGTAGATTGGAGTATGTTTTACAGGTTGGTGGTTGTAAATGCCTCGTTTGCTAGATGGACCAGTCGATTAAGAGCTGCAAATGAGTGGATCAATTTGCTTGTTTATTTACAGTTGAGGGATCGACGACTCTAGAAGTGAAGATTCAATATTGTAGTTGTACTAGATTTATATAGATAATAAGTCAGCTTATTAGTAGTTTGTAATAGGTTTATATAAGTATTAAGCTAGTCTATTAGTGTTTGTAATTACATTGGCTTATTTATATAAAAGGGTTTGTTATTTTCTCTAGTTTGTCGAGCCTCTACCCTAAAATGGTCAGTTTAAGTCGCCTTTTATTTTCCTAACCGGAGATACGGCGGTAACGCCAATTTCTTTAATCTAGCTTTCGCTGTCTAATTCTGATTAATTAGTCTAAGCAGACACATGATTAAACCGGGGTGTTACATAACATTCCTCAGTAGAATCCACATTTCCCCAGTGACATCATTTCCCCCAGTGGAATACCTATGATCGAATAAAAGTAAATAATCGATCGTCCTCTATTATTTGGATTCGGGCCATCCCGGGGGATCCTATCGGAAAGACTCTTTTAAGCCATTACCCACCAATACATACTCATATTGTACACAAAATCATTCATTTACTCATCCCCACTGAATGTTATTCCCCAGTAAAGAACGAATATTTTTGAGAAGCCTATACGTATACTCAAAGCTAAGAATTGGGTTGATCCCCGTATATTACCAAATGTTGTTGGGTTGAACGCCTCGAATGAGCAGGCTAATCATCCCATTTAAGCCTTTTCCTACTTCTTCTAGGAGAGTAGGGGGTTCCTCTGATCAATTCGACTCTACATTGCGAGTCATCCTATAAGTTTCTCAATCATATATCCCTCTTTACGGGAAAGAACATCTAAACCTGGCTTAGTGGCACCCAAGGAGTCTTACTGATCGGATCCCCCGGTCAGATTTACATAAGGGTTTTGATCCAGGAGTAGATTCAAGACCTATGATGAATGGTACGTAGTGCAGTATTTGCAATATCCAAACCCGCCGTACATAAACGAATACAACGGTTCAAAACCGATTTTTACATGCAAGTGTGCTAAGTGACAACGTGTAAACATATGTGTTTTTCTTTTATCATTCAAGACATTACATAATTCAATTCAAAGCTTTCATATGGGATACAACGTATTAATAAAGAGCCTGTACTCAGTACGGAGGAGGAGACGGGTCCGAGAACGTCCGCACCTTCTAACCTAGACCCCGAACCAAGATCTCTGATTCGCAGACCAGTCAAAAAATTTTCGTGCCTTATCGCGATGAAGTCATTTTTTAGGTTTCTTAAATGGTTTTCCTTAAAAATTTTTATAAAACCCTTTGTTTTGTAAAACCCTTCCTTGTTTGGGTCATAACAAGGTTGCGACTTCGAACCTTATGATGATTCCTTGACAATTGACTTCTGCAATCGGTCAATTTCCGTGGGACGTGCCCCTCGGCACGTAACGCAACGATTCTCGGGTCGCAATACTGAAAACCCGAAAATCAGGCCCCACAAATAGAGCCTCAGGTGGTTTTTCACAGTAAAAATATTGTGTCTACAATGCTCTTTACTTTACACGTTTTCGCATTAACTCTGTCTCAATAGGAACAGAAGAAGGAACCCTGGTCCTTCCTCTGGTCCTTAGCCAACAGAAACGAAAAACAACGAAAAATAGTAGACCCAATTCAACCCCCCTTCTTGTGTCTAACCCGGTGTATTCTATTAGAATGATTATTCAACGGGTATGGATGCGTCTATCATCTTAAGTATTGATAAATCATCATAACTAAGACCATGAATCAAGGAGAGGATGAGAGTTAAGACGAACTAGACGGGAAAAAAATTTTATTGTTATTATCTTGTTAGACTTCAAACCCATGCTTATGATCTGACCAAGAGCAAGGAGGCAAAAGCAAAAGATGACATGGGGAAAGAAAAACAAAAGGGAGTAAAGAGTAAAGATGAGGGTTAGAATCTAAATCTTAATGGTTTGAAATATAGAGTTGTAATAAATGGTCGTATAAAACGATTTGTGAAACTCAAATCTTTCTTCTACCCAACCACTTCATCCCACATTGTAACAATATTCTTTTAATTTCAATTTCTTTAAATACCCGAATATTCAATATCTGTTTATTTTTAGATCATATATCTTAAAAGCGGAATTAAATCATTCGATTGCATATATCTTTGAACATTCTGCTATTGTGAAGGGATAGCTTATAGGTAGACTTGTCAAAGTTTGACCCGACCTGGATCATTCACTAGATCTTGACACAACGTTCTCAACCCGAACACGTTTACAACTAAGAAAAATAAACTAAAAATTGAATTTTACCCAAAAGTCAACCTGTAACCGACCTAATCCAGTCATGAAATGACGTGACTAAAAACTCGTTGGGTCGACCCATTTAGTTCGTAATAAAAATAAAAGAAAAACGCAAATGGATTGGGCTCCCCGCTCCCGGCCTCATGTTGGCAAAACCCTAGATAACGCTCTCTTCATTTCATCCCCACCCACCCTCAAAAACCCTAGCCGAACCGAAACCCCTCCATTTTCATTTCACTCCACAGAAAGGAGAGAGAAAACAAGAGAGGGAGAGAGCAGCCACACCAAGAAGCGAAGATGCAGATCTTCGTGAAAACCCTAACGGGTAAAACCATAACCCTAGAAGTTGAATCCTCTGACACAATCGACAATGTCAAGGCCAAGATCCAAGATAAGGAAGGAATCCCACCAGACCAACAACGTCTGATCTTCGCCGGAAAGCAACTGGAAGACGGTCGCACCTTGGCTGACTACAACATCCAGAAAGAATCAACACTTCATTTGGTGCTTCGTTTAAGGGGAGGTGCTAAAAAGAGGAAGAAGAAGACTTACACAAAACCCAAGAAGATTAAACACAAGAAGAAGAAGGTCAAGCTTTCTGTTTTGCAGTTTTATAAGGTTGATGATTCTGGTAAGGTTCAAAGGCTAAGAAAGGAATGTCCTAATGGTGAATGTGGTGCTGGGACTTTTATGGCTAATCATTTTGATCGTCATTATTGTGGTAAGTGTGGTCTTACCTATGTTTACCAGAAGGCTGGTGGTGATTAAGAAGCTTATGTTGTTATGATTATCCAGACTTTTTTTAGGGGCTATTAGTTGTATTTTGAGGTCTTGGAAATGTTGGATTTTGATCAACAATTTTGAATGTTGGACCTTTTGTTTTTAAGGATTAATTAATGTTGTCTTTTGAACCACAATTGTTACTGTTCATTTATTGTGTGTTGGTTTTGATTATTGGGTGTTTGTTATTTATCTGTTTTTGAGTAGTTTGGTAAATGATCCAGTGCTATTGTTTATGTTGTTGTCTGATGGTTTTATGTTTCATGTCTATTAGTTATTGATTTTACTTATCTTTTTTTGGGTAATTTGGAAAATGAGGAGGTTTTATGTTTCATGTCCGATGGTAATTGATTTCACAGTAAAGGGTGATTGCATATGTAATTATGTATGATGGATTTGATTTTATGCTGAATATTTTGTTGATTGATGCTGAGGAAACTTTATTTGACAATTGCCGATTAGATTGAGTCCATGAAGTGTGAATACAACTGTTACTACTATAATATGAAGTAAGATGATTTACGACTATGTGAGAGTCAAGTATGTGATATGAGTTTTGGCTCACTTTGTTGGTAGGAAGGTGATAATGGCTTTTGGGGTATATGAGAGTGCAAGTATATGGAAGGAGTATACTAGCCAAGAAATATGTAGGAAAGTGATAATGGCTTTTGGTTGCTCTTGGGCTTTGTTTAAACTTTGTGCAAATTATAGAGTCCATAAAGTTTAAATTCGACTGTAGGACTTGTCTAAGTGAGTAGCAGCGATTCAATTGTACTCTCAAGAAGAAAGCGGTTAGGCTTCACAAAAGGGCTTGGTCTTCTTCCTTCTATCTCTAATTTTGGGCCCCATGGTGCATATTGTGAGATGCACATGAGATTAGGTCAAAAATTGCCCTTGATCATGAGAAGTGTTGGATTGGATTTATAATTTTTAATGTTTGGACCTTTGGTTTTTGAGTATTAATTAGTTTTGGATGTTTGGACCTTGGGTTTGCCTTTTGAAGCACAATTGTTATTGTGTAATATTTCTGTTGGTTTTGGTTATTGGGTCTTCCGTGTTTGTCTCTCATCTGTTAGAGTAATTTTGAAATGAGTCGTTTTTTTATGTTGTTCCGTGTTTGAATTCTGCTGGATTTGTTGGTTGATCGTCATTGTGGAAAGTTTCATTGATTTTTGACAGTGCTGTTGATGATTTTATCATTGTCAGATTGCTAAGTTTTAGAAATCGACATTAAGGTTTAAATAGAAGATATATGTAGAGTTACAATTGCATTGTGTTCATCCTTGGCCTTGTGTTAAACTTCGTGCCAATTAGATTGAGTCCATAAAGTTTAAATCCATATTTTAAAACTCAGATTAGTTATGTGACTTAAGAGTGTGGAAGGAAGTTGGAAAGTAATGGCACTTTTGGGCTGTTAAGTTGTGGCTATTGTTTTTACCATAACGAGTGGTTACGGATGTAATGAATATGATGGAATATCTGGGTTTTGTACTATTTGGGTTGTTGGTCGTTGGCCCTAAGAAATATGTAGGGTTACGATTATGTTTACTTTTCTGCTTAGGCTTATATTACAAATGTACCAATTCGATTGACTGTAGATTGGTTAAATACAGTATACGACTTTTATGATTTGTGAGAGTGTCCATATATGATGGGGGTTTCGCCTAACATTGCCAGTAGGAAAGTGATGATTCTGATGACTGCTTCATGGCTTTTGGAGCTGATGGTTTTATGTTTCATGTCTATTAGTTATTGTTTTTACAGTAAAGAGTGATTGTATATGTATGATAGATTGATTGATGCTGAATTGTTGGTTGATTGATGCTGAGGAAGTTTTCTTTGACACTTTCCAAATTAGATTGAGTTCATGAAATGTTGCCGATTAGATTGAGTGTATGGAGTGTGTATACAATACTCTAGTATCTAGTAAGATGATTTACGACAACTATATGAGAATCCAAGTATGTGATAGGAGTTTTGGCTCACTTTGTTGGTAGGAAAGTGATAATGTCTTTTGGGGTTATTGATAGTCACTTGATACGTGGTCATTGATTTCACAGTAAGAGTGGTTATGAATGTATGATGGATTACTGTGTTTTGTGTGTTGGATTGTTGGTTGATAGCATTTCTTTTCATTGATTTTTGACAATGCTGTAGATTTTGTGTTGTCAGGGTTCCGATTTGTAAAACTTTACATTGCAGAATGACGAGTATACTAGCCAAGAAATCTGTAGGATTACGATCGCTTTTGGTTTCCCCTGGGCTTAGTTTAAACTTTGTGCAAATTATATTGAGTCCAGAATGTTTAAACTCTACTGTAAAATAGTAGAATGATTTATGAGAGTGCAAGTATGTGAAAGGAGTATGCCGGCCAATAAAGTTTAAACTCGACTGTAGGACTTGTTTTAGTAGTAGTATGATTTATGAGAGTGGAAGTATGTGAAAGGAGTATCACCTAACATTGTCAGTACAAAGTGATTAATTGCTTTTGGGCTGTTAAATTGTGATTATTTATTTCACATTAGTGCTTAATGAAAATTTCCCCATAAAATGGGCTCTCTGGACCCTCACGCTCTCTGACCTCAAGCAGGAGCTTTATGTTTTATGTTGGGGACCTTGGGGTTTGTTTTGTTAGGAGTATTCAGACCTTTTTAGTAGTACAACTTGTATTTGGAGGTCTTTTTATCATGTGAAATGCTGGATTGGATCTACAATTTTGAATGTTTGGACCTTATATTAAGGATTGGTTAATGTATCGTCTTTTGAAGCACAATTGTTTTTGTTTAATACTAGTATGTGACCTGTGCGTTGCACAAATTAAAATTATTATTGGTTGATCTTTTTATAAACTTAATAGTCGTGATATTATATGGTGTGATATTTTGCCTATTTTAACTCTTTAAAGCCCAAACCCTTTCTGGCTCTTCTATTGCAATCTTAACAAAGCTAAGAGGGTTAGTTCACAAAGCCTGTTGTATTCTTCTGTCATTCAAAATAAGGCATGTTCTCCTAAGGTGCTTCTGCCTCTCCCGTTGTACTGTGTTACTGTGTTTGATCTCCACAATAGGCTTTCTTCAGAAATATGCTGATATCCTCAATCACTACCTCAACCTCTTGATAATAAGTTATTGAATTATTTTCAGTTCGCAACATCATTAAAAAATATTTGTATCCCGCTCAAGCTTGCTAATAAATACTGGCTATGGAACTCTAAAGTTGGCAAAATATCCATTGCATGACTGCACTCCAACATAGTATAAAACACCTCCCGTGATGCATCTTGCTTGTCTTTGCGGTAAGCACCATTCACATCCAGCTTGGAAATGCCCTCCATGAGTGACTTGCACATATACATCACCTTGACCCTTCTTACAATCTGAAAAGTAGGCAGATTAGTTTGGTTAATACATTGTGAGAAATAGTGGAATCAATGGAGTCTATACGATCAAGAGTACTCTCTTGTCGTATTCTCCTTCAGTTTCCCAACAAAATATGATGAACAATTTTGACAATCTCGTATGACACAAATTCCCAGGGATGAAAGAAGGAAAAGCATGAGGCTTGTGCCCATCCACCAATAGTACCAAGGGATGTGTCTCGTTCAAATCTCATCGACATTAAAACTTTTGAGTAATTCCTAACGTGTATGAATGTCTCTGCTTCAAGTATAAGGTGTGAGTTTTTTGGCAAGACACTCCAATTAAGGTACAACAACCCACATAAGTTCTTAAACCTTACAAAAACTGAACACCACTGACATCTAATCATACTTAAGAGCCGTTGATTCAGATCTTAAATTTAACAAAATAAAACAGACTTGTAACTCAGACGGGTACTGCTACACACAAATGGAGTTAGTTTCATGTTCTCACAAACAAATACCATATAATGCATTCATCACCTGTAAACCGTAACAGAGGTAAATCCACATTTATACTTCAAACAGAAGCAAGATACTGCCTCGTGCAATTCAAAATAATCCATGAGCTTAAAGGTACACGGCTACACGCCCACAGTAACAATGTTATTTTTTTAAATTTTAATTTTAATTTATATTTTTAATTTTTTTCTGATAAACCAAATCAATGCTAAGATAACATAGAAAGTCAATATTTGTTAGGGAAAGGGAGGGGAAAGAAAGTAACTGGGGAACCTGCTGGAGGGCATTCTAGTCTGGAGGGAGAAAGAGGACATTTTCTGAAGGAGCGTATCAATAGTTTTCTGAACCCCTGTCTAACAAAGCTGCTTGTTATTCCTCCATTGCGAATCACTGCTTGTTTCAAAATTAAGCATATTAATATCAAAATCTGGAATATGTAAATTCTGGAATGGCATAGATGAGATTGTAACAGTTTATGAAGAGGAGTGTGTGTGTGAGGGGCAAATGGGCAAATGAGAGGGAAGTTTGTTTGAAGAAATATAGACGGATGGGTTTGACAGTTAGTCAATGCATCTACAATCAAAACATATGTAGAAAATTTATAATCATGAAAGCTAAGAATACACATGTAGATTGTTTCTTTAGTTGTACTTGAATGACACTATCATATGGAGATCTCAGGACAGAGGTTTGTGACCTGCATAACCAATATCACCAATTGAAAGATATAAAACCAAGTAAATTTACCAAAAATTTATGAGATTTTTTCCCTCCCTATAATCAAGATTTATGTTGATTGCAGTAGTAGTAATAATCTTGTGTCTCTTGTGTTATTGCAACAAAGCTATAACTCGCTAAACAGTTCAACTGTTCCCTAAACAGCAAGGTTTTCTTCATAGCTCAATAACTTCGATTAGTTTTTCCATTTCTGGACCTAGTAATTATACATGTTATTATGAAATAAATTGTTTTATTATCCTAATGCAAGGTGAGTAGGTGTCTCTCCCTTGCTTGATGCATTAATCAGTCAACTTTAGTCTTTTCTACTTGTCTGCTCAATGCCCAAATTAGCCAATTGGACAATGTTTTGACAGTTGCCTACTTCTACAAAACCTGCATATAATATGTAATGGGCTTACCTTGAGTCAGTTAACTGGTTCTCTAGTTCTCCCTGTTTCCTCTGAGCACAAAGCACAACAAATAGTTCAAAAAGACCCTACAAAAAAGTGCAAAAATTAGTTCAGACTGTATGGCCTATGATGCTTACAACTTAATAGTAATGTTCAACAGCGAGAAGACCTAGAATCAGCTTATTTATTCAAATCCTAAAAATAAATCACAAATAATTTAGCTTCTCCGGAGGAAGCATGATGCACAAATTACAGAAGCTTTGTTCGTGAAGCTTACAGAACTCATTATCAAAATCAAAACAGCAAGAGGGGCAACAAAAGGCTAATTTGATGATCTGAATTAACATGTTAATCAAAATTGAAGTACAAAGAGAAAAATAAAAGATTAAACGTCCATAAGCAAAACAAACCCTCAAGGTCAAAAGATTAAAGAACCCAACTTCAAATTGCATCAGAACATCATGAACCTAAATGAACAGAACATCACAATATCTATATAAATAGAGCCAGAGTAAGTGACTGTTGAGTGCCTATGAATACAAAGATACAATTCACAATTGGTTAGTGTGATATGAGAATAGGTGAAAGATCGAGATGATCAACAAAGGCAAATTCAAGGGATTCCATTTGATTCATGTAGAAGGGCTAGCTAATTAGCACCATACCCTTCAGTTGCAAATAAGAAAACCTACACAAATGTGGTTACCTTTTACAGATATGATGAACGTTTTAGCACCCCCAATGTTTATCCCCTGCACAGTGCATAAGCACCCCCCCGTTTTGTAACGCACAAATCTTTATTTGATCAGTTACAACTTACAAATTTCTCTCTAAATGAACACTTCTCTCTTTCTCTATATTCCCTTTACTTTGGCAATTTAGAGTGCTTCAATGGCAGTAATTTGGTTGATGGTTCTACAGACAACAACCCCCTCAAACAGCCCAATCTCTGTCTCCTCTTGGTGAATATGTTATCTGTTCCTTTTCTTTTTTGTTTCCGCTTACAATTTTGATTAATCAATTGCACTGATTCCAATTATCTCCCAAATAATCAAATTTGCATTACATGCATCTACCACATCTAATTTCGAATTCCTGATCATTTTATTTTACTTTATGGGTTGTCTTTTACTTGAATCAAGTTTGAAACTTGATATTCAGATCGACCTTGAAGAACGAAATTGATACCCATCTGAACAAATTCAATACGTAATTCACCTAGAAATCGCCTATTTGTCTCTTTAAAAAAAAAACTTGGGACATGAATTGTCAAAATAGCAAACTATTACACGACCTGCACAACTAAACAAACCGAAACCCAATTGCAGAATTCAATTTGATGAATCAAATTTGGGAAATTCAAATAACAAATGGGTGTCCATAGTACTTCTCATTTTCGAAGGTCAATAGGAAACTTGATTCAGTTTTATTTGATTTTCTGCATAACAATCACAATAGTTGTTACAAAACAATTGAAGAAATAATTTGAGTTCAGAAATTAAGAGAGGCATCATTATAATCGTTAGATTTTGAGATAACCGAACTGGAAAACAAAACATTATAGACAATCAATTGTAATTAAACTCATATTAAAGTTGAGGCAATTAGAACCTTACCGTTACTTAATTGACGACCTTGTCTCTAACCATGGCAATGGAGGGTAGTGGTAGTGGTAGTGGTAGCGTAATAATTGTGGTGTCTGGTGGAGTGAAGGTTTTTCTTTTCCCTATTTCTTTGAGAAAAAGAGAACAAAAAAAGTTGGATTGGAGAAGATGGAGCCATGGAAGGATATGTCGTATGGGTTTTCAAGCGGTGCAGACAAATAGTTTTCATTATGGTCAAACGGATGCTATTAATTATAAGTTTTTTTTTAAAAAAATTATTTTCCTTGACACAACCATTAGGTTACACGTTACTTGCTTACGTGTCAACCTCTTATGATAAAACTGTGTTTTAAACTGATTATAGAGATTTCCGTTGGTTTTGGTTATTGCATGTTTGTTTCGCATCTGTTAAGGAAATTTGGAAACTAGTTTTTTTTTTTTTTTTTTTTTTTTTTTTTTTTTTATGTTGCTTCGGGTTTAAGTTTTGTCGGATTTGTTGGTGGATTGGCATTGAGGAAACTTTCATTTCATTTTTGACAATGCTGTTGGTGATTTTATTAATTGTCAAATTTCTAGGCTTTAAAAATCGACATTGAGGTATATACTAGCGCAATTTGGTGAAAGTCACCTACAAAGTTTTAATTTTTTGTCCCGTACCTCCTGAATTGTTGTTATTTGTTCGGTACCACCTTAAAAGTTGATTCCGCCATGTGAGTCACCCCTTAAGTAATTTTCGGGCTAAATTCCTTACTTTTCTCCTCGTTTTGCCCTCACAGTGAAAGCACATGTCAATTTAATTGAAACTCGCCCTATTTGACAAAATTAGTTACCCATTCATCCATTAATTAATTAACTAATTACATGACCTAAAGTAATCACTTCACCCTAATCTCCCCCCTTTGCCATTGTTGACCTTTTTTCATTCACCATGTCTATCTTCCTCTGTTTGATTTTGGTTTTCTCTCATCTCTTTCAGAGTCATATCTTTTTCTCTCTTGTCCTTTTATGTTTTCTCCCCATTTTTGCACTAAATTAGCGTTTTTAGCCCCAAATTCAGCAAGATGAACTGATATTGAAAGGTGAAGGATGTCAAGCTCCTATTTAGCCCCTTCTTCATGGCCTCAAAACAAAAACCCCACACATATAAATCAATCCCCAAATTGGACAGACACGCACTACACAAAAAGATCGGAGGAGAGAGAGAGAGAGAGAGAGAGAGAGAGAGAGAGAGAGAGAGAGAGAGAGAGAGCAACGATTTAATGATGAAGACCAAGATGAAGAGGAAGAAGAAGAAAAACCTGTTCAAGAGGATGCTAATTCAATTTCAAGTGACTCGTGCAAGTTATGTGAGGGCAAATCAGACAAAAAAATATAAAGTTGGCCAGATTTTTTACTTAAGGGGCAATTCACAGGGCGGAATCAACTTTTAAGGTGGTACTGAACAAATAACAACAATTTAGGGAGTACTGGACAAAAAGTTGAACTTTTTAGGTGGTTTTCACCAAATTGCGCTATATACTATGGAAGATATATATAGGGTTACATTTGCATTTGGTTTGTCCTTGGCCTTGTGTTAAACTTTGTGCCAATTAGATTTTGTCTAGAAAGTTCAAATCCAACTTTTAGAACTCAGATTACTAATATGATTATGAGTGGCGAAGTATGTCATAGGGATTTCGGCGAACATTGTCAGTAGGAAGGTGATTATGTCACTTTTAGGCTGTTAAGCTGTGGTTATTCATTTCACAGTAAGGAGTGGTTATGTATGTATGAATATGATGGAATATCTGGGTTTTGTACTATGTTGGGTTGTTGGCCCTAAGAAATATCTTGGGTTATTTTTCCTTGGTCTTTTATATTACATATGTCAATGTACCAATTAGATTGAGTTTAGAAAGGTTAAATACAACTTTTATGACACTTTTTAAGTAGTAATATGATTTGTGAGAGTGCCAGTATGTGATAGGAGTTTTAGCTAACATTGTCAATAGGTAAGTGATGATGACGGCTTCATGGCTTTTGGAGCTGTTAAGCTGGGTTTTATCAGTAGGGCTTTTAGAGCTGTTAAACTGGTTATCAATTTCACAGTTATACTGGCTATGTAATATGTATTGTTTGATGGATTAAATGGGTTATGTAGGATTATGATTTTGCAAGATCAGGAGTTTTTGGCTAGCATTGTACCATTGTCTGTAGGAAAGGAGGATTGTGCAATTAGATTCACTGTTTTACTGGTGGTCGCAAACAAGACCCCCCTCTTTGGCGATGGTTGTATCACGTATTTTTGGGCAATCAAGAGTATGTCTGAAGGGTTTTAATGCTATGTTTAAGTTCTTTGAAGAACTGGGTTTCTTCAGTTAAAGATCCCATTGTATCACTGAGGTGTCAGGGAGGGTCCTTCGGACCACAAGCAGGAAGCAATGTTGGCATCGCCATTGTCGATGTCATAACTAGATACATAGGCCATATAAGAGAAAAGGTATGAGGAAAATCATAGTCCTAGGAAGGTAAGAATGGGGGTTAACGTAAGAACGTCTTGGGTAACCACAGGTGCCATCTCGAATCTCGATTGGACTCCTCAAAATGCTAGTGCAGAGATCGAGCAGAAAATAAAAACATCTTAAGAGTGATAAATTGAACATGCAGTCTAGCAAATTGAAGCATTCACAAGCCCACAAAGAACAAGGTGGAAACTATTGATTTAGGAGTATATATATAACTTGTGCCTGACCTGGCCACAGCCGATTCTGGAACGGAAACAGGGCTGAGATTCCGAACCGGCTTTGGGAACCCAGTGGGCGAAACATGTTACCACAATATCTCCAAGAATATCTTTTCAGGTATTAAAATTGAACAAATTGCCTCTTAATTGCCACTTGTGGGTAGGGATGATACACGTATTCTCAGAATATGTCCTTAGAAGTATTCTATAGTAAGAAAGATGTTCGTTTGTAGTAAAAAGGGAATTTGCAGATTGATCCAAAACTTTCAGAATTTGTTAATTGACCCCGTATAGTTTTTAATTCGTTATTGATCTAGTTTTATGATTAATAACTTATTGGTACTAGTTATTACACAATCTACTACTTATATCACATATAATATGTATTCTATGGTTAAAAGTCCACCATGCTTCGCAAACAAATATATATTTAAAGAGTTTTGACCGGTACCCGAACTTAGTTGGTATTGGACTTCCCGGTATTCTTTATAGCTTCCAGATTTATAGAGGTTGCTAACCTCAACCCCCCTTCCTTAGATAAGGCACAGCATACATCAGTTTCGTTTCCTACCTCGTACCGTAGTCTTGAAGAATATATCTGGACAAGAATGATGAGGCTTAAATCAATAACTCATACTGTTTATGATATAAGGTTCGAAGGGATAACGTTCCCTTCTCGGGAAAGATTACAAAAGAAAACTGAAAGCTTACAATACTATAGAAGGGTGTCTATAGACTGTTATGTTCTCTTAGAGAAACTTGACTTTGAGAGAGGTTTGTGTAGCCAAATCTTTTCTCTTCAGTATTCAAGAATGCCCAAGAGACTCTGCCCTTCACAATGCATTCACTCCTCTTTTTATAGAGAAAATTACATAGGGTTCCTACTGTAGAAGATGCCTTCTACTCTACCATTATTACACTCTTGGCATGAAATAAAGTAAAAGCTTACAATAGTGGATTTTTGCTGCTAATAATACAAATACTTTTCAGAATAGCATGAGATATGGGGCCTATTCTATCATCATATTTTGGATTCCTTCATCTCCAATTTGGTTTTCCTAATCAGCATAATCATCGTCATCATAATCTTCATTAATACTATCAAACCATGCCCATTGCATATTTCTGATCCCATCACATATATGTTTCAAATAAGTGTTGTTTTCCTTCTTCAGATAAAAACTTTTCCGCTTCAATTTCTTCAAGATATTTGTGTAGGGAATCAGTTTCTTTTTCTTCTATTTTAAAGTATTCTTCCCACTTTGGAGGGTAAATAAGAGTAGTGTTTCCATAATGAATATGTTTGTATCCATTTTGAACTAAAAACCTTGAAAGAAATCAACAGCTCTAGCTTCTATAGGATTTTTTATTCTTGTTTGCTTGACACTAATCCACTCAAGTTGACAAGTCGGGTAATGCCAGGGGTCAAGAAGTTTGATCAGGTAGTGTGCTGGTTTGATCTTTCCTTTTTCCATCTCGATCATGGCGTTTACTACTTTAACCCATATCAATTCCTTCTATCTAACTTGATAAATTCTCCTAAAAATAAATTTTGAAAATTTTGTAAATTTGTTGAAGAGAGGTCCATCAGGTTTAGGCACTCCTTGGAAACAATAAATCATTCCATAATCCCATGCTTTCAATAATTCGTCTTTTGCCCAAATGGTGTTGGCTTCTATTGAGAGCTGAGCTATTCCAGTATTATCTAGATAATCAATGAATCTAGTCAACGTTTCCCACATATCATATTATGAGGTTTTTCGATTAACTACTTCGGCGTACCACTCCCGAAAGTAATTATCTTTTAAATGGTTTCGTATTTTATCTTGTATATCAAGAGGACACTGAAGAATCTTAACTTGTAACTCCAAACTTCAAAAACTCTGTACCATGTAACTATTAAGTCTCAGCATTCCGTCTCGTGAACGATTGGTTGCGTGATATTTTAGAATGTCTGAGAGTGATATGCTAGAGGGTGATACCCACTCCAAAGCTCTTGATATTTCTGTCTTAAAGATATCTTTTTGGGCTTGTGTTAGCCGTGCATAGTCCTTTTCTTCCTGATGTCTGTTTCGTCTCTGATTTCTCCTCGCCATTAGCTAGCTCTCTAGTTAAACTGTCAGGTAGAGAATTTTTTTGAGCCCTGTATATGTTCCACAATGAAAGAGAACTGGTTAAGCCATAATTGCCAACCAAGAGCCTCCCTTGCGCTTGCATATTAGATAAATTCTTTTTAACAAAACCAAGTATTTCCTTTGCAATCAGTTCTTACTAAAAACATTTTTGGTGCCAGAAATATTAGAAAATTTTCTATTCCTCTAATGACCACAAGAATTTCTTTCTTCATAGTAGGATAGTTGCATTCAGCTTTATTAAAACTCCCACTACATATTTGCAAAGTTTTTCTCCAATGTTCATTACTAGCATCTGTCTAGAGAACTATATTATCTTCATCCGTAGGTAATGTTAACACCGGAAGATTCTTACATAACTTTTTGAAGTTTTGAACAATCTTAGAGTCATTTGCCATCCAAGTCCAACTAATTGCTTTTTTAAGTTTTTGTTTTAACGACTTTCTTAATTTAGCTAGATCTTTTATAAAATCAGAAGCATATGTGAGGCATCCTAAAAATCTTTCTAATTGTTTTCTATCCTCAATTTTATCAGGAAATTTATCTATTTTTTCTAGGATATGTTTTTGTAGTATAATTTGACCAACTTTTATTTCTAATCCTAAACACTCAATTTCTTGTTCAACATAGGTGCACTTACTTTTTCCAAGGATGATTCCATGATCTAAGCATCTTTGTGTTACTGCTAATACGTCATTTTTGTGCTGCTCAATTGTTTTAGAAAATATAAGAATATCATCAATATAAACTAAGCAACAATGATTAAGGTCCTTAAAGATATTATACATTCTTCTTTGGAATATTTGAGGTGCATTTTTTAAACCGAAAGGTATAACTATCCATTCGTAATGTCCTTGAGGGAGCACTAAACGCGGTTAAGGGGATACTTTCTTTTTCCATTTTTATTTGCCGGTATTCACTTTTACAATCCATTTTAGAGAACCAAGAAGCTCCTTGTATTCTATTAAAGAGAACGGTTTTATTAGGAATATAATATCCATCAAAGACAGTATTATCATTTAATTTTTTATAATTAAAAATCATTCTAGCTTTACCTCTTTTTTCTTATGCATGATTTCTTACCATGAAGGCGGGACTTGTATGAGGATTTTTACTATTCCTTATTAATCCCTTATCCAATAGTTCTTTTATCTGCTTGTCAAATTCTTTGATATCTTGGTGTGTATACACCATTTGTTTTACCTGAATAATGGTGTTTGGATCCATTAAAGATATTTTAGCAAAAGTTTTGTCCTTATTCCAGAATGTTAAAGGATTATCTAAATAGAGTTCTTTACACAATTTTTCTTGTTGTTGATCAATCTGGTCTTTGATTGATAACTTAAGTAATGAAATTGTTAGGGCAACTTCTCGTTGTGTAGGAGTAACCCTATCACCATGCTGGCTGCGTCTAAATTTCATATTTTGATGAGTATATCCTTTAGTTAATTTTTTAATAGGGATAGAATGACCATTAATAGTAAATATTAATTGTTCAACTGTCTGAGTGCATGGAGAGTAAAGTCTTTGTAAATTATTACCAATAATCAAATCATGAGAGGGTTGATCGGTAGCCCATAATATTGGTATTATGCATTGTATTTCACCTATTTCTATAGGTAATTTTTCTATGACTTTATTATGTTCCATAACACTATTATTTGCTATTCTTACTTGAATAGGATACTTTGCTTTTTTCCAAAGAAAATCAGGGAACAAAGTTTTCTTTCCAAAACAAACTGAACATCCATTATCTATGTAAACTAACTTCTTCTTCACAAATAGGCTCACTTAACGTTTTAGTTTTATATCCTATGATTCTTCGTCCATCCATACTCGAACCATCTACACTAGC
Source organism: Tetragonia tetragonoides (assembly GCA_038025085.1). Classification (NCBI taxonomy): domain Eukaryota; kingdom Viridiplantae; phylum Streptophyta; class Magnoliopsida; order Caryophyllales; family Aizoaceae; genus Tetragonia; species Tetragonia tetragonoides. The sequence continues at coordinate 33,801,793 of CM076153.1, forward strand.
TCTTGGTGGCTCAAAACTCATTCCACTTAAATTACTGATTACACTTTGTATATCATCTTCTTTTTCAATCTTTTCTCTTTTAAACGAAGATGATCCTTCTTCTCTTACACTTTGACTTCTAAGTAATTATGGCTTTATAGTGATTTTTTCTGATTCATTAATTTTAATTACATTTTTTGTTAGTTTACTAGGACTTTCAAAACTAGGAATCCATCTTCTATCTAATTTTATTATCTTCAGGTCTAGTTTTTATAGGTTTTGTTATTTGTCTCGGGGCTAAACATTCTGTAAAAACCCTCGCCTTTTCCGACTCCTCTAAATCGTGATTTTATTTGATTGGGATTAATGGTTCTTAAATAATACGTCATATGCAATTTAAATTAATTATGGGGAATAACAATTTGCAAATAAGAAGTCGCCACCAATTTTTAAGGAAACAATTGGAAACCATCAAAAGTGCACCCAATACCTATTGGGAATTGACTCATGCCCATGGGGACTAAATATTGAGTTCGGGGGTGTAGGTACGAAATAAACAAAATGAATCTCATCTAAATCGCCCGTATAAACGGTCTCTACTAAGCTTATCCATGTCAAATATTTATTTATACTATATGGTTCCACACAAGTCCGGTCGTCCAAGATCCTAAATTAACTAGGCGGGTTAAAGACAACCAAATTACCTATGTTATCACTTTGCACAATTTATATCCAATTTACATGCATATTATTAACAAGCATAAACAAGATATAAAGCATTAAATTAACGCTCCAACTTACCGCACTTTGCTAAACGCGCCAAGTATTGTATATGCACATCAATAAAATTGTTAGTAACTTCAAAGGAAGAACAATGCAAATATATTAACTTTATGCTAAAATAAACCTAGGAGGCTACTATATGCATGCAAAAACTATAAAAAGATGCAAACTTGCATAAACTGATAAAAATATGCTAACTTTATAAACTAATAAAAAGATGCTAACTTTATAAACTAAACATGCATAATTATATACAAAACCCAAAGCATGTGAATTTATAAACCATAATCAAAAGCTAAATAAAACATGATTAATAAATAATATACAAGAGATTTGATAAAGAGTTTAGGCCCTCAGGATGGTTAACCTGGACGTTCTATTCGAACGGGACTAGTAGAATTGGAATTGCTCTTCAATCTTGGGTGCTAGGTTAGATGTAATGCTTGCTTGGATCTTCAGATTTCTGAATTCTCTTTGATTTTGGGAAAATACGTGCTCTCAATGCTCTCAAGATTATGAACTGACTGACCCCTTGCAAAAGAGGGTGAAAAAAAGTATTTATAGAGTTAGGGGACGGAATTAGGGGCTTAGGGTAAGAAACCCGGCGCCACAACTCGGCCCAGCCAAAAAACAGGCCCAGCGGTCACACGGAGGGCAGCTTGGGCCAGCGGCTGCCACTGGAACTCAGTGGCTGGCCAGAAGGCCCCCGCTGTCACGCGCTGGCCGCCGGGCTGATAGCGTTAGCCGCTGGGCCTGAAGGCGCGCGCGTGACTAGGGTTTTTTGACTTTTTGTGCTCAGTAAATTACGAAATTGCCCTTGGGCTGACCCAGGGGGTCGGGATTGAGTGGTTTTGACCCAAATCTTCAAGACGCGATATCTCTTAATCCGGGAACCTGATTGAGGCAAGGTCAAGGGCGTTGGAATTCTTATAACAAGGGCTATCCAAAGACTGAGGTTTCAAGGAATTTGGTCTAGATTTCCGAGCAATGTCATTTTCTACTTACGTCCATGTTAATCCATTACCATCATCATTGGGCGTTGCGGTGTCAGGAGATGAGAACCGATTAGGGTGTCTACACATTCGAATTTTTCAACTTCCACCATAGTTAATTTTTTTCTATGGATCTATGGTATTATCTAATTTGTATATTATTTTCCAAAACACTCGTATAGGGAATGTACCATCTTTCATCTTCATTCCTACAGTTTTTAATTTCAGGGTTAGGAAATTATGAGCATAAGCATCTTTGAGGCTTACATAATATCCTGGTCTACAATTAAACCCTACAGACCCATGGCATAGATTAGTTTTTACCCCACTAATTATCTGATCTTGAAATTTATTGTGTCTGATATCACAAAGTAATGCATAAAGATCTATGTCTTTTCCTAAATGTTGTAAAGGTGATACTTGTATTTGGACACTTCGAACATGAATATATCGATACTTCTTATTTCGGATGTGTTTTTCTATATTTTTCCAATTGATAAGGTTTATTACTCTGACATCAAATTCACAATCTTTTATTTCTAAATCTCCTTCCATTTGTTCACATACATATTTCCTCTTAAATTCAAATATCGATTTTTTATAAATATTATCCTTTTGGATTGTAGGAAGGATCCATTCTGATACAATCTCTTGATCTTCATCATCCACTGAAAAAACTTCACCTTTTAAACTTCCTAGGGATATTTGGTTATTTTCGTCACAATCCATCATATTATTGGTTTCGTAGTCACTATTTTCTTCTATTTCTTCATCAGGATATTGTATTATTTCAACTATTCCTTTATTATTTCCTAATGCTAATTCGAGGGCTTCATCTTCAGTCAATTCGACATAATCTAAACTCCCAAGTGTGTCTATGAGTTTATTATTCTTTTTATTTTTGCATTCATTTGCATAATGACCTATTTCTCCACATGACCAACATTTACAATTAGATTTTTCTTTAGGACAATATGCTGATTTTCTAAAAAATCTTCTACTATTGGGATGAGGTTTCTTATAATATTTTCTTTTATATTTCTCGCCCCTTTGTTTATTGAAATGTTTTTTCTTATAGAACTTTTTCCGTCTTCTTTTTTCAGGGTCATAACCCTATTGGTTTGGAGTATCCCAACTAGGGATGTAAATGGATTCATGATCCGCGGATACCCGCTCCATCCGAACCGAATATATGGATTAAAACCTGATTAAATGGATGATGGAGCGGATGACGGATGGATCGGATGGCGGATGGAGCGGATGATGGATGAGATTTCTCATCCGCTAACCCGATCAGCGAATCCATCCGTCACCTGTTTAGATATAAAATTTAAAAGAATTATATAAAAAAGATATCAAACCTATGTTATTTTTACATCTTAGTTTAATTTTACTTGTTCTCTAATTTGTATTGTTATTATTTAAACTAAATTGTGTTATTTTTATTGTTACAACGTAAAACAATCGTATATGAGTTGAAGTTTTGTTTGACTACTAACAATTTTATTATAGTTGGGTCTAATTATTGTTTTTAGTCCATAAACCGTTAAGCACCCGATCCATCCACTAATCCGCGGATGACGGACGGATTGGATATGGATTGGATGGTTCGCGGATGACGGATGGAGCGGATTGATTATATGAATTTCGCGGATGGAGCGGATGATGCTCCACCCGATCCGAATCCGATCCATTTACATCCCTAATCCCAACATTCCAGGAATTATTTTTTCATTTTATGGTGTTTTTGGATATCTAGACACTGGTCATTAATCCACTTCCTTAGATATGAAATTCTTACTCGTATCCACTACATTTTCCTTGTCACTCCATTCTTTACATTTTTCGTTGATTAGTGTATTCATAGGATAAGATAATTTATCATAGAACATATCAAGATTTGTTTCCTTCCGACCAATTTTATAATAATATTGGCTAAGCTCTTCAAAGTAGTTCTCAACATATTTCATATCATATATGCTAAGATTGTTAAGTTTTCTTTGACACTTTTTAATCTTTTCGTCGGAATCTGGTTTAATTCCAATAAATTCATCATGTATGGATTTGCATAATGTCTTAAACATTTCACTAGGAGTTGCTATGTTTTTTTAACGCAGTTTTTGTAACTTCGATTATTGTGTCATACCAGTCAGCTATAGTGCCAGAAAAACTATGTTCTGAATAATTTAGGAAATTTTCTGAAGTCCATGTGGTGTTTAGGTTGAGTACACTATTCATACTCTTTCTCCATTGTTCAAACCTATTTCTTACACCATCTAGGTTTAACATATATCCGGTTTGGCTAATAGGTTGAAGATTTACCTCTTCTTTAACCTGTGGATTTTGCATAAACTTAAAGCCCAAATTACTAATTCTTCCAGGGATAGTTCTACTTCTGGTATAATTATTATTAGATGACTCTCCAAAATTTTCTGAATTTGGTATAAGGTTGTTTACAAAGTTATTTTCAAATGATTTTTCCATAACTTCTTCTCCAAATTCATTGCTTTCTTCCTCTATAATCATATTTCCTATCTTTTTGTCTATTTTTCTTTTGATCTCTTCTAGAGGTATTGTATCCATTTCCTCTAGTCACTAGTACAAAAACATCCATATGCATCGCCTAATATGCGACGGTTAATCGTGATAATCGTTGCCTATAGTGAGACGGTGGCATTTTTGTAAATAAATATTTAGAATAGACGACGGTTCTACGGTACAACCGACGCACATAAGTCAAAAGTGAAAAAATAATATACGGCGATTAAGAATGGACGACGGTTGACCGATATGACCGATCCACATACTCAACCAATACACGTCGGTCATTAAAAAAGACCGTCGCCCATTCCTGTAAAAAAAAAACCCTCGCGATCTAACTCTCTCATTTTTCTCCGCCTCCTTCACTTCTTTCTCTCTCCTTTCACCTGATTCATTTCCCTCTGCACTTCACTTATCTCTCACACTAACTCCCTCTTCGAAGGATCAGATCTGATGGAAGTTACTAAGAGAACACATCAACTGGTCATTTTGGCTTCAACTCGACAAAGCTTAATCGTCGGAAATTTTGGATTGTTTTCTGTTTATTTTTCTGTGTTCTTTAATTTTGTTGCATTGGATTTGCCTTAATTAAAAGCTTTTATGGGTATCATAGGAATGATTGCTGATCTGAAGTTGAATAGTTGTTAGTTCGATTAGCTAATCGAACACCGAAGCCAAAGGTTCGATTTCTCCACCTATTTTCCATCTTTCGATTTCTAGGGTTTCCATTTTGATTATTCTCGCTCTCTTGGTTTCAATTTGAGTGATTTAACTGATTGATTATATTAAATGGCTACGCATTTTCGCTTCTCCTTTGCAGTTTTGTACATTCCTTTATTATTTTGCATCATTTGAAGATGGTATTTTCTTTTTTCCTTCGTGATTTAATTTATTATTTTTAAGGGATTTGTGTTTTATTTGTTGATGATCTCTGTTTCTCAGAAATTCGGAACCCGAAAATTATTGGCTCCTTCATGTGTATGATCAAGTAATTAATTTCTCTCTCCTCTTTTACTTATTTTGTGGTCTGGATTTGTTATTGTTATTGTTATTATTATAGGTTTTCTTGGTGGGTGATGATTGTGATGTGGGGTTCTTTGGTTTTGAAATGTTTAGGTTGGTTCCTGGTGTGAAAGGTTACATTCATGCTGAAAAACAGAAGGTACCCATTTAATTGGATTGCATTAAAGTGCTGCCAATTCACCATAAAATTTTTACTGTTTGATTCTGGGACTATTTGATGTGTTGGGTTGGGTTACTGTCTTACTGATAATAGAAATAAGTAGAGTATTCTGGTGGGTTCCCTTAACCTTGTTTGGTTGATCCAAACTCACTAATTTTGTATTTTTTTTTTTATTTGGATAAATTCACTATGTTTTGCATTTATGATTTAAAGCATTGATTGATTGAGGATATATGAGATCAGTTAGAAGAGATTAATAAACCATTTGCTACTTTGAATTAAATGATTGGACCACTAGTTATGTGAGTTATTGTAGGTTGTATTAATGGTAGAATTTGGCCCCTGAGACTTGAGGGGCTGTAACCTGCAGCTTATAGTCAGAGACTTGTTGGTTCTTAGAAGATGAGAGAGTGAGAAGGTGTAACAATTGCACATAATTTTTTGATGGGTAGAGAGTTGCTTCCTTAGTTAGGTTGAAACTTTGACTTAGCTTGCAGAATTTGCAGTGAAGTAAGTTATCTAGATTTGAGAGTCAAGTGCAGCTATTTTTGTTAGGTTAAGTGCAGCTACTGTGTACATGTGTTTGTGATCATTGCATTGAGAACTAGTGTAGATTGATGTACTTGGCTTTGGTGGAATATGTTAGTGATTTGTCCTTGATTCTGCACTCAATACCGATATGTACATCTTCTTCTTGCTAGCTAGTGATTAAACCATGTTCAATAATGGAAGCTTACCTGCTGGTATTTTAAATGAATTGAGCTAAATTCCAATCCGAAGTTCTTTTGGCGAGGTTCTCTTTGTTTTAGACTTTTTGCTCCGGTTCTAATGATCGATTCTGATTGTCGACCTGCGTTTTCAGCATGTTATTGAGTTTTTAATGACCCTAGATGATAACAAATCAAGACAATACAACTAGAAGCTCAGAGGCATTGATTAGGTCCTTGTTTCTAATTCTTAAACGGATCAATTTGTGAATCTGAATCTTTAACAAGACCTGCTGTACCAGTCCTATTTAAATCCTCTTTAAGCTTAGCTTTGCTAAGTTTCAAAGTTGCAAAATCAATTATTAGTAAGTCTACTATGTGTGCAACAAACTTTATTCAGTTTGGTTATGTATTTGTGAGCTGAAACGATGATTTTTCCATGTTATCGTAGTGAATTCTGCTGCTGTATTCAGACTTGGCAATGGCATTTGTAACCTAGATTTTCCCTGGTTATAAAGCTGGAAACTCTATTAAAATGCAGTACACGTGTAGTACTAGCAATGCAGATCGATTAGGATTTATTTCCGTGCACTTTAGAAGGTGTTTTCTCCCATGTTTGCGAATTTCTGATCTGAAGATTTAGATCAGAACATTATACTTGAAATTGGTAGACTATTTTGGTTTCTCTCTGTTTTATTTTTGCTGTTGCTGTCTCTAATTGTTTCACTCTGATTTCAGCATACAAATGAGTATTTTTAGGCCTAAGTGATTAACAAATTGGGCTAGCAAACCTGGGTTAATGAGGCGTTTAGCATATATTGTTCAAGTGGTTTAGAAGTCATGGTTTTTAGTTTCTTCTTCGTTTGGTGCTTGTTTTCTAGTAACATAAGGCAACCTGATTTCACTGAACTGCTTTTCCAAGCGTTGGATGCGACGTCCATATTAGATTTGTTGTTCTTTCTCTCAATCTCTCTGCGTTTTGTTCAGGCTTCTCATTTCTTCTGTTTGGTGGAATTTTTTGTTGGTTTGCTTTAGTTATATATCTGAAATTTGTGTTTAACCCTTTAATGAAAAGAAAATTAGCGGATTTGTGCTCTTGTATGTCTCTATTAGTGGCTATACAGATTTGCTTCTACTACTCTCTTCACTTTCTAAGTGTCAGGCACTATTTGAAAATTACGAATTTGAGTAATGGGTATAATGGTTTTGTGATGTATGTTTGATTACAAGTTCAAGTGGGTGGAGAGAAAATTCAGGAAATGTGGTGTTGACAGACAAGTGTTCATGGGGCTATAGATAATTTTGTTATACACAGTAGAATCAGATTATAGTTTAGTTTAGTTCTGTGTCATGTTTTCTGTTCATCTTTTTTAATTCATCTGATTACCCAATTAACCCCCGCCCCCCAAACCTGTGTATGTTAGATGCTTGCCTAAGTGTTTTAGTTGTGAATCTAATTAGGTTGTGCATATAAAGAGTTAGACTTGCAAAATGATTGGCGAAACTGATTTCTGAGTTAAAACTTGCGGTTAGTTTTGTATCAGTTGCAATTTGGGTCACATTTTTTCTTAATCAATTTGTTTTTTTTCCCTGTTATGTTTTTGTTTTTGATTTGGGGTTTCAGATGGGTGATATTAATTCCAGATAAGAATGCGAAGAAGTAGCATTGTGTGCGGAAATTCAGAGCTGTAGTTTCTGATTCGTTCTGTTGTCGTTGTTTTCTGTAAAATGCTGCTGTTTTTTTTTTGTGCTTTCATTGCTGTTGTTCTTTTGCTGTATTTGTTGCTGCTGATTTCTGTAAATGCGGCGATTGTTTGCTGTAAATATTTCTGCTGCTGTTTGCTTTTGTTTTGTTGCTGTTGTTTGCTGTTAAATATTGTCCTGTTTGCTAGTGTTGCATGCTGGTTGTGGTGTCTGTTTGTTCCTGATTATGGTACTGGCTGCTGTTGCATAGAAATGAAATTTGATACTGAGATTTGGCCTTCTTTTTTTGTATTGCTTTTTGCTATCTTAACAATCACAAGAGTGATGTGTTCTGTGATTACGCATCATGTAGCTTCCTTACCAGTTTTATTCAATTCCTAATTTGCTACTTTTATAACTATACTATCTCCTAAACTTACTCAATCCTCCCATTTGCTTCTGTAGATGGTGCACAGGCTGCATTGACTCTATCTGGGACCATGCTCGGCTTTTATCCTGTCAAAGTTCTGCCTTCCAAGGCTGCAATCGCTCCAGTTAACCACCACGTTTTTGCCTCGTGTCAGTATTCCCTACCCATTCCCCCCCTATTCTTTATTAGACTACCTTGTCTATTTTCTTTCTTACAATCTTACTCCCCAACATCTTTTGTGCTTTCTTTGGATTCAAGAGTGAAGATGAGCGAGAAATGTGTGCAAGAACTATCTACTGTACAAATATTGATAAGAAGGTGTTTCTGTCTTTACTTTTCTTATTGCCCTACTACTTGCTTTCTAATTCCCTCTTATTACCATAGTACCATTTCTTTACCTTTACCATTATGCTTACAATCTTTCCCTCTCTAGGTTTCTCAAGCTGAACTCAAACTCTTTTTCCAGTCTGTGTGTGGACAGGTTTGTGAATTATGACTGCTCTTCCTTTGGGCCAAATATATATTATCTTTTCTTGGGTTTCCTCTGGATTTAGTTCGGATTAAATCTGTTTGATGCAGGTCCTGCTATTCTTCCTATGATTTACTCTTGCATGCTTAGACTTAGATTTCAACTTCTTGTTGGCAAGTTAAAGTATCTGCTGGTCTGTATTTTCTGCATTTGGGGAAAATCCGTGCTTGTTTACAGGCCCTAAGACACACAAGAAAACTAATGACTTGGTGGAGAAAATTAGGCTTCACTTTGATTTGATTTTTGGATCTTTCTAATGATAAAGCTTGTAACTTATCTATTTTAACTAGTGATATGCATAACTATAGCTAGTAGTCTGACGATGATTTCCATGTGGCTGGAAGTACTGTGTATATGTCTTAAGAAAGGCTTCCTATTGTACTGAGTTGGTTAATATAGTAGTTTATTTGTAAGCTACAGTTTGCTCTATTTTCGCTTAGATTAAAACAATTAAATTTAAGTTTGTTATTTGTAGTATTATTTTGTAAAGAAGTTTTATAATTATTGTGAGTTTCGAAGCCTATTAGCTCAGATGGTAGAGCAATTGTGCAATAGCACAAAAGACGTGGATTCGAATCCCACATGGGCTGATTTTGTTGTAAGAGATCTAATAGTGGAATTGCAAAAAAAAAAAAATTATTAAAAAAAAAAAAAAAACTCTGTGCGTCGGTTGAGGTAAACAACCGTCGCCTATAATAGCATGTGCGTCGGTTGTTCACATCAACAGACACACAAAGTCTGACTTTGTGCGTCAGTTGTTTAATCAACCGACGCACAAAACCTTTGTGCGTCGGTTCGCCAACCGACGCATATGCTCTTGAGCATGTGCGTCCCTAGCATATGCGACGGTTCAAAACCGACGCATATTAGTGTTTTGAACCTTCGCACATGGTACTTTCTGTACTAGTGAGTCTAGTTAAACTCATTTGTTGGTATATGTCTTCTTCTAAACCAACATTATTGGTTTCTTCAAAACCTTCACTTAACACTCATTGTTTATCAGCAATTGCATCCATAATTTTATTTAATTCTTCAGGATTTTCTTCCTTATCGAATAGTTCTTCTAACTCAGTCATGGTGTACTCTAATACTTCTCCTTCGTCTTCATCTTCTAAGCTTTCTAGTTCTATTGGTAGGTCGGCTATTAGAAATGGCTTTTTATTATTATTTGTAGAAGGATAAGGGTATATAAAGGATGTAGAAGTATTATCTTTCTTCCCTATCCTTACTTTATTATTATGTCTAATTTCGTTTAATAAACTTAGGTGTAAAGTTTCAATTAATTTTTTAAAGGCTATTAATTCTACTTTGAATTTTTCGATTTCGTGCTTAACTTCTAATAGAGAATCAGTTATATAATTTAGATGTGGAGCCAAATTATTAGATCCTTCTGGACTATGTAATATATGAGGGTAAGTTGAAAACTTACAACTACTTGAAGAATCCAGATTTTAACTACTTGGCTCTGATACCAATTTTATATTATCTACTTAAAGATAAACATTACTTCGAGTTAAGCATAAAAACAGACAAACATTAGGATACACTTAGAACGGTTACAAATAATCTGAGTAATAAATACAATAAAGTTTTATAGGTTTGGGTAAGAAATGTGAATTTCTTAAATACTAGGTGCGATCTTATAATTTACTAAAGTTAGCTACTCAAATTTCTAGTTGTAGTAAAACAACACACTATTTGCAGTAACATAAGAATAAATCTAAAACTATATTCTCAGAAGATGTATATCATTACTCATTGAACAATTATTCAGAACAAGAAAGAAAGATGCCGAAATCACAGAATACCAAGGGGAAGATGCCCCGCTTAGTACTGATCTATTTCACTTTGGATCAAAATTATATTGCTAGCGATGTGGTAGTTATCATTGCATTGTTTGTACGATGGTGGCGCATTTTTACAGTCCTCTTCTTATGGGAAATGCTACCGGTACACTTTGTGTACCATACACAGAATTTCATTAATGACATGTCGGGCTCTCATTGGTTGAGATTGGAAAAAAGGAAAACAAATGTTTTGGAACATTTCGTTTGAAATTCAAAAGCTAAATTCCCAAAATTTCAAAATATTGTGAGGGTTAAGGGATGGTTAATAGTAACATGTAATTAGTTGAGTCAATCAATCTAATCATTGTTTTTCGGCGAGGTAATAATACTCCGGCGAGGCATAAAAAATTTCCGCAGTCATTTCCGCAACTAGCTAAAAGAGAAGTCCAGTGAGGCGAATCTCACAGAAGACTCAGGCCGCCCTTCCTGTCCCCCATCCCCAAATCAAATTGAGCTCTCGAAAAAGACATTAATTCCGCCAAATTGGAAATATGGAATTTATTGGTCTCCGATAAGTGTGGGGCGAACAAAATTGCGACCTTCACTTCTCAAAAGAAACAAACTGAGAAGTGGTGGTATGAGTGGAGATCGAGAAGACAACAATGAAGGCAACGTCTACGCAGCAAATACTCCGGTGGAACTTCACCAAAAGGGACGGATGAAGCATTCAACGACGACAATGGAGTCCGACAAAAACGTACAGGTATATGAAATAAGAAGTTAGTGTATTGTTCCTAATTTAATACGAACAACAAAAAGAAATATCTGTCAATGATGTATGTGTATTGCATTAATTGTCCTAAAAAAATACATAGTACATAGTAGTGTAATGTTCCTAATTTAAAATAAACATCAATAAGAAATATACGTCATTGATGTATTTGTATTGCATAAAAGATGCTCCTAAATAAATAGATAGTATAGATTTAGTTCCTAATTTTGAAATGTGACATATTTGAAATCTTTGCAAGTAGAAGCTCCTAATTTAATATGTATGTTCCTTATTTACTAAGGTGTAGCAAATTGAGACGATGTTACGTTTGCTCCTAGTTAAATGTAAAATGTAATGACGTCTGACGTCGTAGAACAAGTAGTTGGACTCCGCTTGACATGTTGCATGGATACTTAAAGTAAGGTTACTATTATGGTTATAAAGTTTACGTGTGAAGATGAGTATAAAACTAATGTATTACTAAATGTATGAATGTAGTTGGGTACTTGTGAAAGTAGCTTCGTTGTTAAACTTAATCACGGATGGAAGTTTAATTCAGGACGAACGTTTGGTTACTATGATGGGGAAGAGTCGAGTTTTGAATTCAAGAATTGTGGTGATTTCACATGAGAATGACTTAAGCAGATAATAACTCTAATGTACTCCCTCCATCCCACAATATAAATTTTTAACGTTTCGCACACGAATTAAGAAAGTTATTAAATAGTCTCAATTCTATCAAAAATATTTAAACTTGACTAGTTTACCCCTTGACTTTGTATTTAGCCAAAAAGTGAGTAATTAATGAGGTAATGTGAAAGAAGGGTAAAATAGGCAAACAATAATAAATGCTTTGTTGGAACTCCAAAATGACTTATAATATGACAAAAAAATCAATTTTCTAGAACGACTTATATTGTGGGACAGAGGGAGTATAACAAAATTGGGAAGATTTGGGGTACCACTAGTGACACATTGTTGAACGGTAGTATGTTTTCGGTATTCGATTTGTATTCACGGTATGACTACCAAAATGAATGCAAAAATGCTGGAAATGATGCTGTTATACGGTTATATGTGGAGCATACAAGTGAGTCACATATTCTTTACGAAGAGGCGTCATATGTGTCCGTAGACGGTGCAATTCCAACTACGAAAAGAGGTGTAAGGGTGGAGCATGGCGCAAAAGAAAAGGATCGCAATAGTGTTCAATGGTGTGAAAAAGGAGGTGGAAAAGCAAGAATTAGGTGAGAATGACATGGTAAGAAATGAGCATCGTGTGTATGCAATGGATTTGGAACATGCTGAAGAGGAAGATGCTAAGTTTGTCGATGGGAAGGGTGAAGCGGTAGAGTACAATATATTGCGAGATTCGGTATGGTTATAATTAAACTTTTAAGATACACAAATTTTTAATAATGTTCTTTTATAGTGATAAGTGTGAAATATTGGTTTCCTATAATTTGTATGATTGGTTGCGTTCTATGATGAGATGTAATGTCCATATGTATTTGAAAATGATTGGTCGTTTGGATAGTTCCCAACATCGTTGGGTGAAAGAAATGGGGGTTCCAGAGCCTGTTGAAACTGTCAATAGTGAAGATTGACAAGAAATTTGGTTTCTGGGTAACAACCAGGTTCGATCCTCGTACAAAGGAACTGAAGATTAGGGAGGGTGAGTCGGTGGTAATTGACGATAATGTCATTGGCTGGGTCCTTGGAAGCCCTACTTTGAAGTCAATAAGAAGCCATCTGTTTGCAAAAATGATGTATATAAGCGTTTGAAGAAGGAATACATGAATCACAAATATAGAAACATAAGCGAGAGAGATGTATTCATTAGAACATGTGAGGAGCGTGAAGACCGTGCAATGTTCAAAGCCCTCTTCCTATTATACACGTTTGCAGTATTGCTATGTCCCATGCAGAAGCGCGACATCAGCTCTTTACACTTGAAAGTGCTGCACCACGCTAGTAGAGTTGGGGAGTACAACTGGGGAGATATGTTTTAGATTGGTTAGAAACTTGAAAAGAGTGTTGAAGGATTTGGAGGATGCACGCTTTTGCTTTCTGTAAGTACATATAAAAATAACATATTTAAAAGTTAACTAATTTAGATTTTTGAATAATATCGTAACAATAGTTGGATTTTGCAGTTGCTATACTTGGATAGAATAAATACAGGGAAGGGTTTGAAATGGAGGACAAAGTCATGTAGAATCTATTCATGGGATCAAGAAAATTTAGAGGAGGCATTGAAGCTTGATGAGGGTGGTGACGATGAATATGGTGCTAGAGGTAAGCTTTAGTAGTTCAGTTTCTATTACATAAAAATTAAATTTTTACTTTTAGTAATATGTATTGTTACATGTTGTAGAAAATGTAATATATGGTGCACCATATCCAATTGGCAATGGAGAGACATCGTAAGAGTTACGACATCGTAAGGCCATATGAAATTAGTATAGGCGAGTAAGTTCCGGATACTGAGTATTGTGTTTGTTGAAGGTATTAAATTTTCAGGGTCCTTAGTGGTGAGGTTTTTCCATACGGTTATAGTTACTTTAATTTATTTGATTTGTTTAGGGTGTTTGTTTTGTGCACTTATTAGGTGTATATTTCATAGTGAGTATTCAGTCTTGTTATTGTTGAAGTGTTTAAGAGGCGCGTGAACTGGTGTGGTTTTTCCATAGTGTTATATTTACAAGAAATAATTAAAATTGTTCAGGGTGTTTTGTACTATCGCGTTGTAATAAAAACGGCTAGTTACTAAATTCATTAGTGAATTTAGTTGAATAAATTTTGGAAGAAGTTTTAAAAAGTGTTAAAAATGGAAAAGGGTAATGAAAACGAAAGAAATGAAAGAAACAAAGGAAATGCATGGCAAGTGCAAAATCGAGAAATGCAAATTCAATTCGATTAAGTAATGATGTGCACATTTGTGTACAATTAGAATGCAAGTAGAAAACCGATTTGTGCAAATCCATTGTACAATGCAAACTTGAATGATATATGACAAAATTGCAAGTGAAATAAAATGTAAAAAAACATGCAAATGAAAGTCAGAACTTCAGCTAAAGAAAGGGGGTGATTTAGTTGTTTCATCATAAGTTTACCAGTACAAACCAAGTTTACAAAAATGCTAAAAAAACCACAAATCAACAATGTAATTGTCATGATTTATTACAGACCGAGGAGTAGGCAAAATACATTTGTCATCCAATAACGTTGCACAAAAGCAATTCCGATCCTGTATTGATTTCACCAGTTCATCCTTATGAAGTCCTCCACCAGCAGCACTTAAATGTCGTCATTGAGTAAGGTCATAGGGGAACTCACCAATGCTACAAATGAAACAATAAGATTATGAAAAGCAAAGTATTGTAAAGAGAAGCAAAGTATTGCAAAGAATCATGTTAATCATACCAAGCACTTAAATATCCTTTTCCAATCTTCCCTGGACAATGGCGTATATAGCCCTCCTATTGCACTTCATCAAGTGGAATTCAATTCTATTTGCCCTCCTATTGCACGCCCCCATCCAAGCCCTCAGGTTCCTCAAGAACCCAATTTTCAAAGTGAATTGCTAAATACCGCCCCAAATTACTACCTACCGCCCCCCAAATTCCAATTTTGCCCTTTTTTAAATTTTCACTCATCCTCTCCCTCTCTAACTCTCACACCAATTCTCCCTCTCTACCACCCACTCTCATACCCAATCTTCATCAACATTCACTCAAGCAACGGCCGCGGATGTCTGCCGGCGAACCGTCGACGGTGGCGGAGGTAAATTTTTTTTTTTTGCGCATTTTTTTTGCACAGTCGTCTGCGATTTCAGACTCACCCATGAGTGAGTCGTCTGCGATTTCAGACTCACCCATGGGTGAGTCGTCTGCGATTTCCGACTCACCCTTGGGTGAGTCGTCTGCGATTTCAGACTCACCCTTGGGTGAGTCGAGATCGACAGACGACTGACCCTTGGGTGAGTCGGAAATCGCAGACGACTCACCCATGGGTGAGTCGGAAATTTCAGACGACTTTGCAAAAAAAATATTATTATTATTATTTATTATTATTATTATTATTTATTGTTATTATTATTATTATTATTATTATTTATTGTTATTATTATTAATATTATTATTATTATTATTATTATTATTACTAATTATTGTTTAATTAATTAAAAATGTGAAATGATAGAGGGGAGGAGCCGGTAAATCGGTGCCGAGCTTTTCAAGCCTATGGTTTCAGGAATGGTGATGATAAGCAGTTGAAGAGCCCGTCTATGAAAATTGCATTTTGTTTTGTATGGGTAGAGCTAGGCAGCTAGCTATCTCCGACTAATGATCAGTATGAGTGTAATTATGTACTTTTGTATGGAAGATGTATGCAAATATACATCTAAATAACATTCGATGTTCTCAAACTCTTGTGCTATATTATGCATAGTTCTTGGCAAAGTGCTAGAATCATATATTACTGTAAATTAATTTTTAAAGATGGCAGCCTAGGAAAAGATGAAAATTACTGAACTACTATGCTCATTTCAACTAAATGAAGTGCTGCAGCAGCTACTGAACATCAAGGCAGGGTAGGGGTAGAGGTCGGTTGCACACAGTTTTACCCCCGTTAGAGTCTCGTAGAGAGGTTGTTTCCGTTTGACCCGAGATCCACAGATACCATTCGACTGCCTGAGTGCCCTTGATTCTCTCAGTGACTTTTTTTTTGCTCGATTCTCTGTGACTTCCATCCTGTTGCTCTGTGGTATCAAACTGACTCAATCTTCTAATGTAGATTTTCAGGGTAAAATCAATCCCTAACTTCCAATAAAAGTGTAGCCAATGAAGCTAATGTTTCCTCACCCCTATTAATCCCAAAGGGGAATTTTTGGATCCAACTATTCTTGTTCTGCAAATATTTAAGTGGATTACTTTTTGATTCTGCACATTCTTCACTGACTATTTGTTACCATATTGTTCTGTTTTTACATTATAAATTTGTTTCATATTCTATATTGTTAGCTCTTTTAAGCTTTTTGTATGATCTTGTCTGGCTCCATCTTGAAGTAACAAATTTCTCTCCAAGTTGTAAATGTGATTGCAAAAGAAACTCTGAACATTTTATGTTCTGACAATGATATCTTACCTGCTGAAAACAATTGAGCTTCCTGTATCTGTTTAATCTATAGTTACAGGATGCTTCTTTGGTTGGTCCTTCGTCCTCGAAAATCAAAAGTTTAAGAAATGAAAAAAAAAGATAAATTTCAGTTGAAGTTAAACACAACATTGAAGCAAGCATCTCAGCTTAATCAGAAAATAGAACCATCGAGTCGTCACATAGAACATAAAACTTACATTTTTTTACTTAATATTATTACTAATTGTGAGTTGTCTATGCTTGATCCAACTCCATGGTGAAGCCAAGCAGTTTATGATGAATGCTAACAAACACAATAATGGTGCAAACGGTAAAGACATGTTTAACACATATGAAAGGTAGAAATCTTGTTACTGGCATGTAAATACTAACAAACAAATCTCAAGTCAAAGAAACTAATCCAGCTAAATAGGAGGACTAGTAGTTGACGTTCAAACTAACTTTTGAAATATAATAATTTAAAATTTTATTTTACACTCCGGATAAATAGTTACTGTGATCGATTGTATGGTGGATACCCTGGAGTGGACGTGCACAAATTCTTGAAGTGAACCAAAAAAATATTATTATTATTATTTATTATTCTTATTATTATTATTTATTGTTATTCTTATTATTATTATTTATTATTTATTATTATTATTATTAATAATAATATTATTATTATTATTATTATTACTGATTATTGTTTAATTAATTAAAAATGTGAAATGATAGAGGGGAGGAGCCGGTAAATCGGTGCCGAGGTTATTTAGTGAACTAGCTCGGCACCGATTTACCGGCTCCTCCCCTCTATCATTTCACATTTTTAATTAATTAAACAATAATCAGTAATAATAATAATAATAATAATAATAATAATAATAATAATAATAATAATAATAATAATAATATTAATAATAATAACAATAAATAATAATAATAATAATAATAATAATAACAATAAATAATAATAATAATAATAATAATAATAAATAATAATAATAATATTTTTTTTGCACAGTCGTCTGAAATTTCCGACTCACCCATGGGTGAGTCGTCCGCGATTTCCGACTCACCCAAGGGTCAGTCGTCTGTCGATCTCGACTCACCCAAGGGTGAGTCTGAAATCGCAGAAGACTCACCCAAGGGTGAGTCGGAAATCGCAGACGACTCACCCATGGGTGGGTCTGAAATCGCAGACGACTCACCCATGGGTGGGTCTGAAATCGCAGACGACTCACCCATGGGTGAGTCTGAAATCGCAGACGACTGTGCAAAAAAAATGCGCAAAAAAAAAATTTACCTCCGCCACCGTCGACGGTTCGCCGGCAGACATCCGCGGCCGTTGCTTGAGTGAATGTTGATGAAGATTGGGTATGAGAGTGGGTGGTAGAGAGGGAGAATTGGTGTGAGAGTTAGAGAGGGAGAGGATGAGTGAAAATTTAAAAAAGGGCAAAATTGGAATTTGGGGGAGCGGTAGGTAGTAATTTAGGGGCGGTATTTAGTAACACCCTTTTCAAATGGTAATTCTTGGACAATGGCCTTGGTACTGAGAAGGCCAAGACGAGTTTCGGTGATGATGAATAGGTTAGGCCTGAACTGCTCACAAAGGGCAAAGGAAATTTGAACGGAAAGAGGGTCTACCAATGATGATGATGATAATAATAATAATAATAATAATAATAATAATAATAATAATAATAATAATAATAATAATAATAATAATAATAATAATAATAATAATAATAATAATAATAATAATAATAATAATAATAATAATAATAATAATAATAATAATAATAATAATAATAATAATAATAATAATAATAATAATAATAACTGAGTTGAACTGAACTGAACTTATTGGCCCTGAATTGAACTGAACTGAACTTATTGACCCTGAACTGAACTGAACTGAACTGAACTGAATTTAAGTGAAATTAAGTTGAATCAAGCAGAGCCTACCTCAATGCAAAGTGACTATTGTAATGGATACTAGAATCAATGTGGACCATTATGGACTTTGGAATGACACGATTTGGACTTAAAAAGCATTTTTAATGAATTAAACAAAACTGAGCACTAATCTGTCAACTAGGATATGTTTCTGTCAACAATGAACTAATGAACGAAGTGCTAGACATTTGTTTAATTTCGTTAATTTTCTTAACATCCGCTATAATTCTTGATCATTTTCTTATATAATCACCAAACAACCTAGTTTAGTGTGTGTAAATATTGGACACTAAATCTTTGTAATTAATCCCAGTTAAATCAAACAATCGCAATTCTATTTTTAACTTCCAGAAGCTTGTAATTTGACAATAACATTCTGCTCATGAACTGTACCTTCTTGATATTTTTACAGTAGAAAGAGAACTAAAAATGACACATGTTAGGCTTTGGAATCACTCCATTTTCTTACTCCAAGACATAGTTATGAGTTTTTGAAGTTCTGTCCAGACTTGCACAAAAACAGTTTTATGTTCCTCACTTGAGGATTTTCGTTTAATCATCAAATAAAAAGATAAAAATGTGAAACTCTTCATTCTAGCTCTACAATGAGTCTAGTTTATTTTAAAAATAATTTCATAAAGAAAACCTTTCGTTTGGACTGCACCCTTGTCCAAATTCGTGAGTGCGCCCTGTAAATAATCATTTTTAAGATCAATTCATTGAAAATAAGAATTTCAACATCGGTTTTTTCGATCTTTTGAAGCAGGACCCAATCCCGAGCCCCGGAGCAGCAATGAACATCAAGATCGAGTGATAGTTTATTTTTGTAGAACTTGTACATATTTGTATCATTTTGTTGTATATATTGTTGCAATGATGTAATTCGTCTCCCTAAGGCCATTATTAACTCATTTGTGTACATATTTGCATATGAATATTTTCACCTAAATAATTCAACTCGACCATAATAAAAAATGATGTTTGAATTCACCATGAGTGTTTGCATTTTGTCCAATTATTATTGATAAAGGCCGGTATATTCACTTGTGTACAAACTCGGCCTGAGGCCAAATTCGAGGTTAGAATCAGAAATTTGCTTACGCGATCATGGGTGTTCCACCTACACAACATCAAATCACCTTTATAAAAATCACATTTCCCAGTGGAATCCACATTTTCCCAGTGACAACCATTTTCCCTAGTGGAATACCTATGATTGAATAGAAGTAAATAATTGCTCGTCCCCTCTTATTTGGCTTCGGGCCATCCCGGGGGATCCTATCGGAAAGACTCTTTTAAGCTATTACCCACCAAACATATACCCATTCTTTACACAAATCATCCATGTACTCCCCCCAATGATTGTGTTATTCCCCAGTGAAGAACGAATATTTTTGAGAAGTCTAATACTTATACTCAAAGCTAAGAATTTGGTTGATCCCCGTATATTACCAAATGAATTGGGTTGAACGCCTCAAATGAGCGGGCAAATCTTCCCATTTGAACCTTTTCGATCCTACTCTTTCTCCAATATAGGGGAGTAGGGGGTTCCTCGGATCAATTTGACTCTAAGTTGCGAGTCATCCTACAAGTTTCTCAGTTATATCCCTCTCACGGAAAAGAACAATCAAACCCACCTTAGTGGCACCCAAAGAGTCTTACTGACTGGATCCCCCAGTCAGAACTACGTAAGGGTTTTGATCCATGAGTAGATTCAAGACCTACGATGAATGGTACGTAGTGCAGTATTTGCAATATCCAAACCCGCCATACATAAGTGAATATGTCGATTTTAGGCATTTTGCCTTGATTTGTGTGCAAGCATGTTGTGTGACAATGTGAACTTATGTGTTTTCATTTTTAGGCATAATGTAACCAAATTCAAAGCTTTCAAAGGGATATGACGTATTAGCAAGGAGCCCGTACTCAGTACGGAGGAGGAGACGGGTCCGAGTGACGTCCGCACCTTCTAACCTAGACCCCGAACCCAAGTCTTTGTATTCGCAGAGCAGTCACATGAATTTTCGTGCCTTATCGCAATGGAGTTAATTTTGGGTTTCGTAAATGATTTTCTTTTAAATCTTTTATAAAACTCTTTCCTTTTGGAACCCGTCCTTATTTGGGTCATAACAAGGTGGCGACTTCGAAACCTATTTATATTCTTTTTAACAGTCGACCCTTGATAAGGTCGATTTCGTGGGACGCGCCTCTCGGCGCGTAATCCCATCGATTCCCGGATCGTAATCCCAAAAACCCGAGAATTTGGCCCCACAGCAAACCACGTTCAATGTCCTCAATATGCCTAAAGATCCTCCTCCTTCCATGTTAGGGCCTTAATATCTGCTTGCAAAAACGATAAATAGCACATGGCTGAAGTTTCGGCTAGGAAATTCCTCAGCCCTAAGAACGGAGGTCCTCCTATCTTGAGTGGGCTCGGGAGCATTTGATGCCTCCTCTTGGCGAGGTAGAGATTGTAATATTTTAACTTTTGTTTCGAATCACAACAAAGTATATTGATTGTATTTGTTGTTGTACCAATATTTCCATTTAACGATGATGAGGGTAAGGCTCATGTGGAGCCTGACCCAGAGTCGGAGGGTACGAAGGTACCTGGGCTTCCCTTGAATGATTGGTTCACTGGGGTAAGTTCAAAGTACTGTGTTCTGAATCAAACCATCTAATTTCTTGTGAACTAACACTTACTATTTATCTAATATACTCATGAGGAGAGCTATAGGCGGTGAAACTCATCCATTCGTTGAAGAAGTTTGTTGGGAAGTTGTTGGGCGAGTGTAAGACTCCACCGAAAATTTTCGAGGTAATGAGATCAAAATCTCTTCGTCATTGTCAGAATTAAGTAGAATGCTTAATCTTGACAAAATCAATTTTGAGTTTAATTATGCAGGGTAGAGGAGGCATCCCGATATATCATCCTCCCATGTGGCTTGTAGATCCAATCGCCATGGCCAACGCATCAACGAACATGCTTTCCTCCTCTACTACAAGTGGACCAACCATGTCTAATTATTCCCCTTCTAAGTATGTACCTCGACCTCCATATATGTATGAGATGGGTTATGGTAGAGCTCCTGTTTTCAGGTTGCATGTGTGCTCCCGGTCATATGGGTTGGGCTATAGCTATATGCTCCCTTATTATCAACCAAGGTATGATGGGCGCTAGCAGTATTCAGCCCCCAGCTGCTACTGCATGTGATTCTGGACCTAGCGCAGATCTGATGATGCGCTCTACCTTTGAGAAAGGGACCTCGAGTAAGGGTGCTCGACAAGGCTCATCTTCGGAAGATGATGATGAATGAATGTATTTATGAACAAGTATTTTCAAACCATTTGTTAATGGATGAAATACAACAATTATGCTATCAATTTTAATATTTCACTTCTAACATGGAATGCACCACTAACATAACACATAATTTATTCCATGAGATCAAGAATTTGATTACTTTTAAATCTATTCTTTAACCGTCGACATAGGGTTCTATGTGTCTTGAAATTTTGTCCTTACATTTAAGTTCGATGTTACATGTTAGTTAGATTAATCATTGGCATCATTGAATTATAGTTAAGGTGAAGTCAATCCTAAACCTTTATTTTTGATATCTTCATCATCATTGCATTGCATGCTTAATTGATCCTTGCAAAAACTCCATTGTTATTCAGTTAGCTAGTTGAGTTGAAGACTTATTATTTGGAACCAATATTGTGGTTCGATAAGTTATTACTGCGCTATAACCTCTACCTATCAAAGATCAAGTTGAAAATTAACAGTTTATTTCAAATAAGTTAACTTCAATTTAACGTTTTATGGGTGAAAAGATCGAGGTCTTATTTTATAAATCACACCACGTCTTCGTGCGAAAAATGGTGTTAAAACTAGTTATTTCTACACATAGTGATTGTATTTTTTGTTGGAGGGTCATAGTTATGTATCATGGCCTGTAGGATTAGATTTGTTTTTATTACATGCTAATAATTGTAAACTAGTTTTAATTTTCTAATGGACAGTAATGTTAACTAACTCTACTTGAGCAATAAAAAATTTGGAAAACTAAACAACTAGCTAATATTATTTAGTTCTTTACTTATGTTAGATACTATTGGTATAGTTGTTCATTTTGTGTTGGTTTGAGGTTTTTTTGTGTTTGTGTTCATTTCTCTTGAGGGTGCATAGAAAAAACTCTTGTGCTATACCCATTAATGAATGAATAAAAGGAGTAGACCTGATTCTTGCAACAAAAAAGAAAAAAAAAGACAAATCTATTAGAAGCTTTTTCACTATCAAAAATTCGGGAAAAGTCCGATTAGTGTCCTTGTATTTTGGGTTTTCTAATTGGTACCCACAATACTTTTCAAAATCCAGTTAGTTTGTGCCCTTTTAACTCTTAAAAATCGTATACGTGGTAACCTAACTATTAATTTGTAGTTAGTGTTTTATTTTTTCTTATAAATTATTTTTCCCTTACTAAGCGCAGTAATTCCATAAGGAAATGACACGTTCATTTAATTGAGAAAGAAGAAACTGTATAATTTGTATGTTACACGCACACCCTGAAAGAGAGACCTCCTAAGGCCCAACAATGGTGATCTTCATACCTTTATTTTCTATCTCCTCACCCTCACTTCCTTACCTTCCTCCCAACCAGCAAATCCCTCACCAACCAAATGAAGTACCTGGGACATCTTTTTCAACTACCTTCATATGCATCTCCCGTCTTTCCCGTTTGCGCAACGCCTTTCTATCTCTTTCTTTTCTCCTTCTCTCACGCTAATTCTGTGAATCGATGAGTTGGTCTGCTCTGATGGATTTCACCATTGGTAGCTCTCAAACCTCAAAATTTTCGATGTCAATTATTGCCGCAATCTCCAAAACAATGTCAAAATTCTCTATTCTAATCATTTTTTTTTTTTTTTTTTAAAATTTCCCCACTCTCTTTCTCTCTCTTGTCATTTTATTTTGCAAAATGTGGCATTGAAATTGTCGATTTCTTTTTGTTCCAATTTGATAACTTAGGTGAAGTTGGCAAATGCATTGGTTGAGATGGGACAAAGTCGTGTCTTTGGTGATTACTTGAGTATGTGTTGATGATCATTAGAAAAGAGCCTTCTTTGATCAGGGTCTGTTTTACTTACACCTTCTTTGAGTTGATAAAGCGGTAGGTAACGAGCACCAACAACAATGAAAGGGAGGAAAACTCTATCTTGAAGGGAACAATCAGCATGCGTTATGTAGGGTTTTATTATTGGAGAAATTAAAGAGAAGGAAACAAAAAAATTATGAAGCTAATGGAAAGAAAATGGATGTGGGGGCAATTTCGTCCTTTATTTATATAGTCCAACAAAAAGTTACGCAAATTATGTGATATGTCACGTGATAACAAAAAATATTAACGGAAAACCATATGTTAGGTCACGGAGTATATATTTTCAATAGTTGAATGATATGTATTAGATTTTTGGAAAAAAATAAAATAAAATTGGATACCAATTGGAAAAGCCCAAAGTACAGGGGCACCTATTGAAATTTTCCGAAAAATTATTAGAGTGAGTCAATACATAATACTAAAATTGAATTTGATGGCTCTACCAAGTATACAACTCATCCCAATACTTTTCTATATCATTATATGAATATGCTCCATCATGTCTCATACTCCAATCGCACTGAGTACAACGTTCATAGTCTCTTTCTTCCTTATAGATATCAAAGCTAACAGATTTCTCGTGCCACCACATATAACAATATAAACGGGTGTTTGGGATTAACACATGGGCATGAAAATGCCAAGAAAAGGTGGACTGAGAGGTGAGGTTTATGTATACCAAGATCATTATTTTTGGACTTACAATGAAAAGTGAGATCCATACCTAAGTCATTAATGATCTTCACATGTATGTTTTGAAAGGAGTTCCTCTCCTTCTTGTGCGGGCTAAGAACGTCGAGGTTAGTGCCCTTTGTATATAATGTTGCTTGTATTGTGGTGTTTCTTGGCATTTTAAGCAAGATACGACCTTGAGCAAAAGATCCATAACACAATAGGAGCACTACACTTACTTGCAAAAAAAGTGTCATGGCAAGTAAAAATTTCATGACCAAATACTTCGTTAGATGCTCCAAAAGATAAAAAGAATACCCTTAGAGAAGCTCTTCCCTCATTTCACAAATAAGAATCATAGGACCATATATAGATTGGATACAAGAGCTCAATGTATACATGCAAGTAAATGTGGACATTTCCTAATTTGTATAATACATTTTAATAATCCAATCACTAAAGATATTTCTCCAATATAGTTGATGATCGCGCTTGATCATGCTTCCATTTAGACATTTTTATTATTTTGTACTATTTTTGTCATTTACTATTACTTCTTCTTTTTTCCTTATTTTCTTAGAGGACTATATAGACTTTTAAAAAGTAAAATGAAAAGAAAAAGATAATTAAAATGTGTTAAATTATATTTTTCGTTACTTTTTTTTTTTTCCTTTTCTAAATTCAAAACTCTCACTTTTAATTTTTATGAGTATTATATTCACAAAATTGATTAACTTATGACCTTACTTAATCAGCGCATACACACACACCTACGTATTGAAATGAAAGAAAAGATTTCTATTGATTATTTAATATGAGCATACATGATATTTTGTATCTTGGTCCATTAGTTGAAATGAAACAAGAGATTCCTTACAATTAGGTTGAAATGATCGGTCAATTATGTGTAGTTTATAACCCTCTAAATACTTGCAAGTGCACAAGGTCAATGTAGTACTATTGAGTATAAGGGTGTCGTATCCACAGGAAACGAGGAATTACTATCTCTAATTATCAACCTAAATTAATCTAAAGGTAATAAAGTTGTGATTTTTGATTATAAACTATTGCAAATAATACTGAAAGAATTAACTAAAAGAGTAACGGAATGAACTAGATAATAAATTGAGTAGGTTTCAACCAAGTAGACGAATACTAGGACCTTGAATCCACCACTAATCTAATAAATTAGGATATTATCAGTTCTATAAAGTAATCTAGGCTTGCGATTAACTAGTGACATAATTCATCTAGACATCTAGCATAAACTATTCAGATTTGACATAATTTATCTAACACTAGCATGAACTATTCAATAAAATAATCCCAATCAGTGAATACCATCACATAACCTAAGTACCAATCTCAACCTATTAAATAATTCAACAAGAATAATTACATAGATTGAATTAAACTTACCCATGCAATCATATAGAATTCGATAAGTATCCCACTAAAAATATATTAGATTATCACTAAATTAGGGTTTCATTAAAATCCTAGACAGAGAAATTAGCTAGACATAGTAGAGAGTAAGAACATCACAAAATTGATGGAAGCCATAGTCGGTGTTCTCCGCCGTTTGTCTCGCTCAGTTTCGCTATGGTTCCGTCGTCCTTGTCTGCTGTCGAATACCAAAACCTCTGGCATCTCCCAAGCTCTCAATTAATTTTCCTTTTATACCTGCGGTCCTGGTGCCCTTGTAATTGCTTACACCAACTCTATTTAGTCATCAGCATAAGGCACGTAGGCCCCCATTAGTGTCCAACTTAGCCAAAGTCATTTGCCACCAAAGATTGTATATGGGCTTTTATCATCTATTGGATTTAATAATACACCATATACATGTAATCAGGCACTGAGGTCATTAGTGAATCATATTAATTTGCCCAGTACTGTCACGTGCAGATAAAGGACCGAATCCACCATTAGAATTTAGATCAACCAAACCAAATTTATATCATCAGCCCATTGTAGGAAATTAAAGCTTCCTTTTTATATATTACCTGCAAACTGAAAAGACAACAAACATGTATTAACTATTAAGTGATAAACAAAACTTATGAGCTAATACATGTATATAAAAGCGGTAAATTATATAATATATCGTAGCTATCAACACATACACCTACGTATTGAAATGAAAGATGAGATTTCTATTGATTATCTAATATGAGCATTTGTATCTTGGTCCATTAGTTGAAATGAAACAAGAGATTCCTTACAATTAGGTTGATATTTGTCCAATATAAGAACAATAAAAAATATAATTAAAAATCTTTCAATTTTGGGTTTTGTCTCGACTTTTATGTATATAAATAGAGAATAAGAACATTTTCCCATAAAAAACTCTAGAACACAGTTAAAAGGGAAGGAATTTCAATATGGCTATCCCACTCCTAAAAAATTATAAACTTGTTCTATTTCTCATGATGATGGCCGTATGTCATAAGAAGGCCTATGTATCAGCAATATTATTTGAGAAGATTCACGTTTATGTTAAGAACAATCTTAGTGGTGGTGAGATGTTGACGATCCATGTCAAATCAAAAAATGATGATTTAGGAATTCATTTGCTTCAGCCAAATGAAACCTATGAATGGTCATTTCATAACAATCTTTGGGAGACGACTAAATTTTGGTCATTTATGAAATGGCTAAGAAGTCCAACTCAAATTGTTTCTGGTTCCTTTGATATCTATGTAGCTAGAAGAGATGAAGATGTTTGTTCAAAACGGTGTAGATGGTCAGTTAGAGACAATGGTCTTTACTATCAAAATACTGATGATGGAGGGTGGTACGTTAGGTATACATGGCCTGAAACCCCCAAAGCCGACTCTACTTCTGGCTAGCTAGTAGAATACCTTTTATTGCGCAGTTATTTTGTTTGGGTAATCCTCATAATGTTAGAGAAGCACCACTAGTATCATAAGAGCCAATTTCATAATTATATGAAAGAATAACTATCATGTCCATGTTTACAATACAATAAAAAGCTTAGGTTTTGAAAATTATTACACATTATTATCTCTGCATTGGTGTAGGTTACATGACTCAAGATATTAGTAGTATTCTTATTTTTTTCTATTGACAATAACAAAATAAAATTAAATAATGAAACGATTATCTTGGGTCCACCACTCAAGAGTGACAAATGGCAACAGTGAATTGAACTTTAATAAATAGATAAGTTTTTATTTGTAATTATCTATGCATGGTATTCTTTTATTGGTTTGCTAAACATTCTATTTTTGATTTCAAAACTTGGATATCTCTCATTTTGTAGATAATATTTATGTCTAAGTGTAATAAGATTTGACTTATCTAATTGATTTGCCATTTGCCTTCTTTGAGCATAACAAAATGAACACTTTTTAAGGCACCCATGATTGCATGTATAAGATTGATGTAGCCTTTAAAAGTCATTTAAGATACTTAATTAAATGCCCTAAATGTGCCGCTAAATGTATGATTGTATCTAAATGATGCCTTCCTAGGCATCCAATTTAGTTGATACTTAAAGCTACTTTTGGAGGCACCACTATTGTCTCTAACCATCTACATAGATGCATAAACAAAAAATAATTGCCTACAAATAATTTTCATTTTATTAAATTACGTGTTGCGGAACTTACCTAACTGGTACATGTTTTTCGAGTAACCATTACTAGTTACCTTTTTGGCACGTTTATTATAATGATCCATTTTTTTTTTTAAATGAGCAATAATTCTTCTATATTTATGAATCTTAATCAAAATTAAAACATAACGAGAAATAATATAACTCACAAATGTAAAGTATTTATTGAACTAAAACATGATATTGTAAAACAAAATCTTGTGAAAAAGAAAAACAAACTCAAAGAAAAACAACTCAAAGGCATAAAATTAAGAAATTAAACAACACTAACTAACTAGTTATTCTCTTAAAGTCATAAATCAAAGGCATCCACTACTAATAACAACTCGCCAAAGACACAATGTAAATGGAGAAGTAGAGTGGCTTCTGTTGAGTTCCTATGTTTTGATGATAACAAATAAAGTGTTCTTATCTTTGTGAACTAACAAAGATGGCAAGTTTACCCAAGGGTTCAAGAAGTTCAAACGTTTGAAGCATGATTGCTCATGAAGCTTGGATTCTTATAAAGCATGAAATTATGTAATTAAATTGGTGTTTGTTTCATTAGTCTTTATGTATTGTGTGTGTCAATTCTAGTAAGAGTCTAATTGATCTTGACACAGGAAACTTGGTTGAATATGGACAAAGTGTGCTAGTGTCTAAGAGTGCATGAGAACAACCTTTTGAACCCTGTTCTCTATGACCAACACTGAACCTTGAAGGAACCTTAGGGGAACAACGCATTGGATCCTATTCCTTCTATTTGGCTATCTGGACGAGCATTTGCATATTTCGTATTTATCATTTCCTTAAAAAACTTGTATAAAATCTTTTTAGATCTTTACTTAAATATTTTACTGGTGAAATATAATTTTTTTTTGGAAATTTAAATATTCCAAATCGTTTTTACAAGAAAAGAGAAAGATTTTATTTGAAAAGATATTATCTTGAATAGTCTTTTACTTATAGGCCAAGTCTTAGTTGTTTAGGTAAGTGAATTATATATCTTCTCGAATAATCTCTATTATCTTTTAGAGTTTATTATTCTGATATTTTACTTTCCACCTGGCCTTGATCTTTTCGGTTAAGTGCATTGGACAAGTTTTCATCTAGGTTTGTTTGAGTGAAGCTATTTTATTCAAACTCAAACATTATCATATCTTTTGAAGATCTTATCTTCTATCTTCCAAACTGATTTCATAAGAACAACCGGTAAACCCTATTCCCTGTCCTGCTAAGTTTGAATCTTGCTTAGATTGGTCATTGCACAATAGGTTTTATTGTAGTTTTATTTTGCTTAGTTGAGAAGCGTGTTATAGGACAAACTTATTCTGAAGATTTATAATCACTCTAACTTAGTAAGAAGCATAGAGGGTCACTCTGAGTTAGCGTGTAACTTAGAGGGTGAGCAACATACTAATCGTAGTGTGTTGAGGGTGCTTGTGTGTATCTTTATGTTGGCTCAGGTTATAAGAGAAGTAGTGTGACAAAATCCAAAGTGTTAGGTCGTGATTTTTACTCCTATTGGAGTCTAGAAGATTTTCCACGTTGAAAAGCCTTGTGTTGTTTATATTATGTTACTTGCATTAGTTATACTATCACTACATAGGAAATAACGTTCAACAACGTTGTTCTCGCCGTGTCTCATTGTCAAAATAGATCATCATTCGCGAAAAGAAGTCGTCACTCTGTTCACCCCGCTCTAGAATTACTTAGTGCACCCTTCATTTGGTATCAGAGCAGGTTGCTCATTGATAGGTTAACACCTTGAGTTTATTCCACCAAAATGAGTACACTAAGTGAGATGAAAGAGGGACAAACCATCGATCAAATGGAGATTATTACTCATGGTGGAAGAAGAGAATCGAGATCTTCATCAAAGCAGAAGGCTATGAGTTTTGGAATTTAACGCAACAGGGCGAAATAATAATTGAACTAGTCGATGAACAACGTGTCAAGACCTTTAAACCACCAGAAAAAAGGTCTTGACACCAAGCAACTGGAGAAAAAGCAAGGGCTGTCAAGTTGCTTCAGTGTGCTCTTGTTCCAAGTGAATACAATCGTATTCAAGGATGTGATACTGCTCAAAGTATCTGGAAAACATTGGAGATAGCGTATGAAGGTATGTCTCAGGTAAATCACTCTAAGATTTACATGTTGGTGAGACAATAGAACTCTTTAATATGGAATCATCAGATTCCATAAAAGACATGTATGCCAGATTCAACAACATTGTCACTCGACTTAAATCTCTTGGCAAGATATTCACAAACGAAGACATTGCGGGGAAGCTGTTTCGAAGTTCAACATGCCAACAGATATGAAATGGAGTGCTGGACCAGAACCAGCTATTCCCGATGGCTTAACTGATCGCCAAAAATCACTGCAATCCAAGAAGCAAGAGACCTCACCACTATGAAGATAGAAGATCTAGTTGGTAACTTGATGACTCATGAGTTACACATTAGATTTCACGATCTAAAAAAGACCATGAAAGAGAAGGATATTGCTTTACAGGTAGATGACATCACATGAGAAGAGCTTGACCTAATTGAAGATGAAATCAGCTTGGTTGCTGAAGATTTTGCAAGATTTCAGTTTGCTGGGATAAATGCCAAATATGCTACTTCCAACCGAGGAAAAATCTCTACCTTTGATAGGTGAATGTCATCTGTCACAAATGTGAAAGGCATGGTCACTTCAAGAATGAATGCCCACATCTAGATGAGAATAGGCGGAAAGAACAACATCCAGCCTATTCCAAGAAGCTTGAGACATTCACCAGAAGAGAGGCAAACTTTGTAAACATGGTGGTGACCTAGTCAGATGATGAAGAACCATACTCTGAAATAGCTTATGTGTCAATGATAGTTAGGACATATCCTACTACAAAACTTGAAGAAGCTGAGGTAGGCATTCTTAAAATAAGAAATCACGTTGTGTCATGGTCTACAAATAAATTGCTTAAAATGATTCTTTCTATGATGGATGAGTATCAAGGGATAAACACTGAAAAGAAAAACATTGTTAATGCTTATATCGCTCTAAAGGATGACTTAAGTGGCCTAATGCAAAATAAACATGAATATGAGAAAACAATAAAGGCCCTTAAGAAGGAAAACATAGATCTTAAATAAACAGTGCTTAAAATGAAGGGAATAGTTTCCATCCTTCAGGATAAATGTTCTTCTTATGAGACTGACCTATCGAGAAAGACCTCTGAGCATATTGAACCTATGTATGATGTCATGATGAGTTAAGATCTGAATATGATAAACTTAGAATTCAACTTGAGAGTGAACTTGAAAAGGCTAAGGACCTTAAAAGCAAGTTGGACAAAGCCCAAAAGGAACTAGTTTAACTCAACGAGTGGACCAATTTCTCCAAAGTCTTGAAATGGTTAAATGATCATCACAATAGGTTAAAAAATGGCTTAACTAGGAAAAAGAAAAAGGATGACTTGACCTCTAGAACTAAGTATGTTGGATTCAAATACAATAGACTTTGTTGGCAGCCTGGCACTGTGGATAAGGTGGTCATTATCATTATGAATGTCCAACAAGAACTAGGTTTGTTGCTAAAAATATCCAACATGTGAAACAAGTCAGGATGAGAAAAGATAGAATGTAATTTGATTCTGTGAGAGAAGCCCAAGCAAATTTAGGTTCCTAAAACTAACACATGACTTATATTGCAAGCCAAGGTGAAAGAGATCGACCCATGGTACATGAACAGTAGTTGCTCAAGGCACATGATTAGAGAAAAATCTTTATTTATTTCATTGGCGTCCTATGAAGGAAATGTGACTTTTGGTAGTCATCCACAATTACAAAGTTGGCAATATCCTTATTTTGATCTTTATTTATTGTGGATGTCTTAACAATGGAAGTGCGACCCTATTTCTAGCTACCAAAGACGAGACCTTCGATGTCTTTGTAATATTTGCTAACAAAATGCAGAAACTGGTTGGATTTGATATTTTGATCCTACGTTCTAATCGTGGTACTGAGTGGTACAATGATAGCTTCATAAACTATTATGCAGAACATGGTATTGATCATAACTTTTTAGCTCCAAGAACACCCTAGCAAAATGGTGTTGTGGAGAGAAAGAATGTACATTGAATGATATTGCTAATAGGGCCTTATTGCTAGCAGGTGATCTTCCTAGGAACATGTGAGGTGAAGCTGTCAACATAGTTTTCTATATTATTAATTGTGTCATGCTTAGACCCATTTTGAAGAAGACACCCTATGAGTTATTTAAGGGAAGAAAGCCTAACACCTCTCATCTTAAAGCTTTTGGTTGTAAGTGTTATGTGCACAACAATGGAAAGTAGGATTTGGGAAAGTTTGATGATAGGAGGAGTGATGAGGTTGTCTTCGTAGGCTATGCTCCTCAAAGCAAAGCCTACAGGGTTTATAATAAAAGAACGTTGAAAATTGAGAAAAGTGTCCATGTGGTGTTTGATGAAAGTAACATAGATCTTGAGTCTGTGCATGAGTCAAATGTGATTCCCCACTCGGGATCGTAGGGGGTTGGTTTTCATTAAAACCGTTTTCCTATCCAAAAACAAGTATTCTTAATTTCTTTTGAAAGTTAAGTGACGACTCTGATTACACCAGTGCAGTATTTATAGTTAAACCTGACCAATTTTTTGGCACGTCCTCCTCGTAAGGGCCCGTTCGTAGGAAACTACGAACTTTTCCGCAAAATCAGATTCAGAACTCGTTCGTTCCTCGCTCGTCCTCGCTCGTCAAGGGGATCTGTGCATATGTCACGCGCTTAAATATGCGTTCGGAAAATCGTTTGAATAGTTTTTTTAACAAGGTTTCTATAATGTCTAAACACATTCACCACAAGATGCTCTCCTTGTACTTCATTGAGACCAAAAAAAGCCCGCTATTACTTCACTTAAATCTAAAGTTGGTGAGGAATCTACATAGTTTTTGATGGAATGAGTAAAGAGGTGTAGGGCATAACTTTGTTCAAGTGTCAAATTTGTATTTTTTGAAACATGGACATACCTTTTGTGTATTTAATTTGGTAATCATAATAAATTTTAGACAGAGATCTTATTGTAATCAATTCTTTTATTTAGGCTTTATGTATTCTATATATACTTTGAAAATGGTGGTTGAAGTGTGGTTTTTTATTTTTGCGTGAAGTTGATAGTTTGTAAATGGGTTTGTGGTGCGTGTGTGCAAACCATGTTTGAAAGGGTATATATATATATATATATATATATATATATATATATATATATAATTTCACTTCAAATATTTTAAGCATTATATTATTAAATATATTTATAAAATTATTTTACGAGCTCGTGCGAAATAATGGGATAAAACCTATATAATAATAATAATAATAATAATAATAATAATAATAATAATAATAGAATTATAATTGAAGTATAATAACCCTCCAACACTCCATTGAATACCTCACAACAACTTCAATAAAACTACTGTATTTGAATTATGCAGATTTACTACATTTCAATTAGAATAACCTCTGCTATTGTGGCGGTGAGTTTGTTGCTCATTATTTTTTGGGTAGGATCTGGATTAGTGAAATACAAGATCCTGAATGTGCTTCTGTAAGTGTAAGTCTATAGACTATAAGCCTTCTAACAAGGGATTCATCAAGCCTAAGGTTGAATGAGTTGCTTGCAAAAACTACATGTTTTCTGCACGTGGGTGCATGGATGTTTTTCCTCATTTGATAACTATACACCATTGTTGGCAGAATTCCTACCAGGAAGCAGAACTTCGTGGAAGCATGTAGTTGCGAGCAATCTAAACATATGTTCCAAAAAACAGGTTAGTAGATTGTCTTTTACAACCTAAAGTACATAAATGTTGCTGGGTAATTTCTAATTGAGAGATGCATTCTTCCAAGTTTAGTGTTTGCTCATCTTGCAAATTTGAGTTGTCTTTACAAATCATAATCATAATATCTATATATTAGAGGCATTTTCTGACAGCATTGAACGCGTCCACCTAAGCGAACCTTTTTAAAAAAAAAATAACAATTATAAATCATAAATAGAAGTTAGAAAAGAGAGAATATTAGAGTTATGGCAGTAAATCATGGAAGATAATGAAACATTAAGAGCAGTTTAATTTTTGTTTGATGTTTCAAAAAACCAAATATCTTACACCAATGAAAAGAGCGCGAAACGCACTTTAAAACAATACTCATTTTGTCATTTATGTTATGCATTGACGTTTTATAGGAGCATATGGAGCGTCAATTAATAATAATTATAATCTTAATCTTTATTATATGATTTAACTCATATTAGTTATAGTTGCTGGAGTTTTGAAGAAATTACATTCCACCCGGTGGTATATCCCTTGACTTTATCGATGACATCATTGCTATTAAGACCCTTGAAAGATGATGACGAAATCCAGTTTTGATGCAATGGTTCTTGCCTAATCTTAAGAGTTGGAATCTCCCTACTCTTTCTCTCATTTCTCTTCCTTTCTCTCTCCTTCCTCACCACTCTCTCTCCTTTTCCCTCCCCCACTTGCACACTTAGGCTCTGTTTGATTCAACTGAATTTCACGTAACTGAACTTAACTGAACTGAACTGAACTGAACTGAACTTATTATTATTATTATTATTATTATTATTATTATTATTATTATTATTATTATTATTATTATTATTATTATTATTATTATTATTATTATTATTATTACTACTACTACTGCTACTTGACTTTTATTATTATATTTTTATTATTATATTTTATTATTATTTAATTTACTATTTTCAAAGCTCTATCAACGAACCAAAGAATAACAAAGTGAATTGAAAGTAATTCTACTACTTTACTAGAGTGAATCAATCAAGAAGGATAACTAGGTTTATAATAATAATAATAATAATAATAATAATAATAATAATAATAATAATAATAATAATAATAATAATAATAATAATAATAATAATAATAATAATAATAATAATAAGAACTGAAATGAAGTGAACTGAACTTATTGGCCCTGAACTGAACTGAACTGAACTGAACTGAACTGAACCTATTGGCCCTGAACTGAACTTATTAGCCCTGAACTGAACTGAACTGAACTTATTGGACCTGAACTGAACTGAACTGAACTGAACTGAACTTAATTTAAGTGAAATTAAGTTGAATCAAACAGATCCTTAATATCATCCCATGATGAGATTAGGGTCCTTCCTAATCATGAGATTAGGTAAGAATTTGTGGTTTTGATGTGGTTATTAAGATGTTGTACAAAATTATAATTATTTAGCAAATATTTTTTTTTAAAAAAAATAACAATAATAAATCATAAATAGAAGTTAGGAAAGAGAGAATATTAGAGTTATATTAGTAAGGGCATGTTCTCTTCACCTTCAGTTTACTGAACTTATCTGAACTGAAATTTACTGAACTGAACTGAATTTTTCTGAATTGAACTTATTTTTACTGAATCTATAATTACAAATAGTAAATTTGTTCTTTGGTTTACCGAACTCTCCTGAATTTTTCTAAACTGAACTGAACTGAATTTTTCTGAATTGAACTGAATTGAATTTTACTGAATACTTCACTGGCAAGTTGAGGACAACAGGTCCTAAATCATTAAAGATAATGAAACATTAAGGCTTTGTTTGATTCAACTTAATTTCACTTAAATTAAGTTCGGTTGAGTCCAGTTCAGTTCAGTTCAGTCCAGTTCAGTGCCATCAAGTTCATTTCAGTTCAGACTATGATTATATTAAAATTATCATAATTATCATATATAATTATAATGATCAGAATAATTATAGTAATTCAACTGAGTTCAGTTCAGTTCAGTTCAGTTCAGTTCAGTTCAGTGCAATTAAGTTCAGTTCAGGGCAATTAAGTTCAGTTCAGTTTAGTTCAGTGTCATTAAGTTCAATTCAATTAAGTTCAGTTCAGTTACGTGAAATTCAGTTGAATCAAACGGAGCCTAAGAGCAGTATAACTTTTGTTTCGTGTTTCAAAAAATCAAATATCTTACACCAATGAAAAGAGCGTGAAACACACTTTAAAACAAGACCTATTTTGTCATATGTTATATGCATTGGCATTTTACATGAGCATATGGAGTGCCAGTCAATTATAATCATAATCTTAATCATAATGTCTAGAGGCTTTTTCCGACTGCATAAAATCCGTACACCTAAACCAGTTCTTTGGAGTTATGTCACCTCAGAAATCCTTTTTAATTGTCTGAAAAAACTTAACAATTAACAATACTCCCACTTTTTGCTCAAGCATTATACAATATATGCTCTTTAGATCCTTCAGCAAGTGATATAGAATGTACAGCCATATTTCGATCAATCACTAAATGGCCATTTACATTTGTGATTAACTATCATAATTCTGATCCTATACTTGCCACATTTTATTTTTTTCTTTTCTGTTTACTTATGCTGATGAGCTTTTTTGTGTGTTTGGTTTTTTTGATAAGAGCTAATGAGTTAGTTTTTGAGATAAGGCCGCAACAACAACAACAACAACAACAACAACAACAACAACAACAACAACAACAACAATAATAATAATAATAATAATAATAGTAGAAGTTATGAAAAAGAGAATATTAGACTTATACCAGTAAATCATTTGAGATATTATGAGGCGTGTAACATTTATATTATGCTTCAAAAATTCAAACAACTTACACCAATAAAAAGAACACCAAACACACTTTAAAATAAGAACCATTTGTCTTATACCTTACGTATTGACATCTTGCAATAGTATAGAGAGCATCAATAAGTTTTTTCAATGGCAACATTACCTGATGGAGTCACTTAGGCTCCATTGTTTCACCTGGAAAACATTGAACTGAGCGGAATTGAATTGATTTTTTTTAACTTGATCGTTAACCATTTAAAATTCGCCCAAACATAATTGGACTCATTTGAAAGTATACTTTGAGATATTTCCGATGATATAGTTATCATCATGAATTTATTTCGGAATAAAAAGTTGGGTGAGCGATAAAGTTACACGTTAACTAAACTGAACAGAAGATAACTAGACTGAACTGGACTACATTTAATTTGAGGCAGACAGAGCCTTAGCGACGCACCACCTAAACAAGCATATAAAATCCTAGAATTAAATAAGTTTTTTAAAATTAAATTTCAACTAGAAAACATAGGACAAAAATATAGTCACGATATTTTTTGACTCTAAATATTAAATAAAAAATTATATTTCCATGGTCATATTCTTTCTAATAATTAACCTAACACATTCATGGGGAAAAAACGCATTCAAAAAGAAAGGAGAAAAAAAAACCTTTCAAGGAAGCATTATGCTACTCTCTCCCATTCTAAACCAACATCTTAATATTAAGTGAAAATAAAAGATAAAGATAAGCTAGGTATATGTTAAGTTTTAATCATTTTTAATAGGGATTTGTCAATTTTACTAATAAAATAATATCGAATTTTAAAAATTTTACTAATTCGATATAGGTGAAACAACATCTACTGGCCCTACAAAAATAAGATACAAAATTTTCTTTTGAAGATGTAGAATCGCACTACACCACCACCAACACAACCCTCCACCAAAAAAAAGGATAATTTCAAGTTTTGGCTTATGAATTTTATAATATTGACAATCAACAATGGACAATTAGACAATCAACCAATGAATACTAAAAAAGAAATGTTATGTTCATTTAAAATATATTTTGAGTTTATATGGTAAAAATTAAAAAAATTAATAATAATTAAAATTGACGATAAGAGTTAGAATTGTTCTAAGTGTCCCATATAATGCATAATAATCCTATTATATGGTGTTAATGATATTAGAATGATTATAATAATGCTTATTCATACATTACTAAATAGTTTTTTTTATAAGTGGTAGTTATACTTATGATTTTCGGCCGATATGATTAATTAACACGTTAAATTGACCATGAATTGTGTAATGCACGAACATACACCTACTATATATATAAAGGACATATTATGTGACTTCATCGGACGCGTCTACCTTATGGAATCATTTAAGATAAGCATTAAAAGTGTCACCTATGCGAACCACTAAGCTAAATAAATAACAAAAATATAATTAATATATAATATCAAGTGAAAAAAATAAGTTATAATTTTAAGTTATAAAACTAAAGAGGTATTTTTTGGTGTTATTAGTTGTAATATAAGGTATTTTGTAGTTATTCAGGTGAAAAGAACAAACTCGAAGATCATGTTCTTTTTAACGAAATGGTGTAGAACAGAACGGAACGGAACAAAATAAAATGACACGAAATATAACAGAACAAATGACATAATGGACACAGAATCTGAGAAAAAATTAAATACAAAATAAGATGCATCATGCACTGCAAATTGGAAAGGAGCGAATCAAATTAACTTTGTATACAACGCTAATTTCACTAAATATTATAAACAAGTATAAAACTTATATACAAATAGCATTTAATTATGTCATTTTCACAAATTATTTCAAAAAGATGATGAACTACTTAATCTCCGGCCGTAAGCATATCGGCACATAAACAAACATGTAAAGTTCACAAATATATTAAAGTTTAGGATAATAAAAGAGGTTGACTTATAAGTTATAGAGTTTTAACAAAAAAAAGTTTCATAGTTCATAGAGCATCACATAAGAGAAAAAATTACTTAGGAAGTTCTAAGAAAGTAATGACAAATATATAAGAAAAACAAAGAGATTGTGACAATTTTTTTTAAAATTTTTTTCTATTGGTACATATATGCATATGACTGAAAATACTGAATGTAAAATTTTCACTAAATTTTGCAATGCACAAAATTACCTACATGTCCAACACGAATTCAAACTACCGAAGTGAAATTGCCAACATACTTCGATCCTCAATTTCATTGACTAACATCATATAAGTGTATTTATAAAAAAAAATTTACACCAAACTCGTGCAACGCACGGGCTTCATATCTAGTGTAGTCTGTAGAGATGAATATTCTCTCTGTAAAGATAAACCCTTCAACCTAAATGAAAAGCTTAATTAAGTTTAATCCGAGCTTACGTAGCTGTGTTATTTGAAGGGGCCAAGTTATTTGAATTGTTTAGATGGACTTTGTATTTGGTTTGAGTCAAATGTGATCAGAAATTGATTTATCGGTGAAATACGTATATCTGGCTTGAACGTTCACAAGTTCACATGCATAATTAATCGAATCCTGATTAATCATTTATAGTTTGTAGTATAGTTGTTGCATTTAACTAACACAAGATTTTGGCCCTATTTTAATCGATAAGTCAGAGTGGTTAAACGTTCCAATTGTTCTGCTATTTTTTCTGAAATTTAAAGTGATTTCTGAGACTTTAAGTGAAATTTACAATTTTAGTGCAGAAATTAAAGAAATGCAGGGACTTCATCTAAAGTCAATAAGCTGGTAGTTAAGAGTTGTATCTGGAACTTATGATGTGATAAGTTGTGTGGTAGTTAAGAGTTGAGAGTAGAAGCGGAAATGTGTAACTTTAATAAAAAAAACTTAAAGTCAATAGGCTAGTACTTCCACATATGATTTTTTTTTTAGGGGGAGTTACTAGTACTATATGACTATGAAGAGGTGATCATTTACGGGTTCGGCTGGATATGAGTCGGGTATTTGATGGAAAATTGTCCAACGAGTCTAAAAATTATTGTCCTTATCTGTCCATCAGGGCTCAACATTTTTTCCATGGCCCGTCCTATTAACGAGCTGGGTTTGCCCATGAGCAAACGAAATTTCTTTTAAATTAGTTTCCAATTAAATTTTAGAAGCTTTTTTGGTTTACAATAATTTTTTTTAACTATTAATATGCAACTTAACTCCAAAGTCAAGCGTAGTACTCCATATAATCATGATTATGATATATTTTCACCTCAAATACTCCCTCCGTCCCTCTTTTATCTTCTCACTTGACTTTGCACAGTCTCCAAGATGGAACTTTGACCATTAATAACTTTAATTATATAGATATAATTATATTAAAAAATTAATATTGTGAAAATATAATCTCTAACGAATCTAAGAAATGTATTTTGATCTTATAATTCTTTATATATTTTTCACAAATCAATGGTCAATATTTATAAAGTTTGACCCAAAAAGTCAAACGAGAAGATAAGAGAAGGACGGAGGGAGTAAGTCTTAACAACGCATAAACAAACAACAAAACTCACAATCTGTTAAGTTAAAAATAATAAATAGCCCGACGCCCATAAACCATTTTGTGTTGTCTTTATTCGCCCATATATTTTAGTGAGTCGGTCAAAATTCGCTCATTAAATATAATTTTTTTTAAAAACCTTATCTATACCCATCCAAATTACGAATCGAAAGAAACCGTCTTTTTAATTGTCCCGTGCATAATCAACTCCAGTTTGGATATTCATCCTCTAACGGAGTACTTTTATCTTGGCCTTAGCATGACCATTTAATCACATGAGGAGAGTGGGGACCATGCGTCCCATTTTATTAGTAGTAGATGTTTTGGGGAGAGGAATTGATGATGAAGATCTTGTGGACCCAGATTTTGATAAGTCTTGTACCAAACTACCAGTTGCAAAGCTATACAAAATCAAACAAACTGTAGTAAACGAAGTGCAGTCCAAAAGTTAAATCAAGACAACTATCCCTACGGGCCCTACTCTACCCTGAGTAAATCTCACATCCCCTTGCCAGTTGCCACTACACAATGGAGTTATTTTTCTTTCCGGAACGAAAATACGGTACGACCGGGATACCGCTCGTTACGTCATATTTGGACTCTTATATTTGACAGAAAACTTATCAAACTAATTGCAGAATCATCACAAGCACCGATTTCGTCAACATAGCACCAATAAGGAGCAGTATAGTTTTTAAAAGCTAAGAGACGCAAGATATAGGAGAAATAAAAATTCAAATCCATAACCTTGTCTTATAAAACCATCACTTAGAAGTAAGATTGAAACCTTACACAATAGAGTTAGTATTCAACAAATCTTGCTTTATCTATTCCTCACCAGTAGTTGACGTATATTTATAAGAAAGAATTTCGTCGTGGATGAAAGTTCTAAAGTGTGTCAACCGTGTCAAGTTTCTAAAGTTGACGAAAATCGAAGCAATTAGTAAGGTAAATAAAGATATACTTGTACGTTTTCATTTAAATAATTAAAAAGTTAGGTGAGAAACAATAGTTTATTTAATAATTTAAGATTAATAAAAATATGTAGTGAAATTTTTTTAGCAGTTAAAAATATTTAAAATAAAAGCATTACGAAGCACAAAATAAGTTGGTGCCCTTAAGATAATTGAATGCAATGAAGCCGAAGCTACATTGTCCGGGAAAACATAAATAAAATACTTAAAATCCTGATTCTTCCGTTATTTGGGTGTGTTTCGCTTTTCACTAAACTGAAGTAAATCAATGTAAATTGAACTGAAAATAACATAAATGAAGTGAACAAAACTGAAATGAATTAAACTAAACTCATGATAAGTGAGAGAATAACACGCCACTATAATTGAAGTGATTACTAAATAAGTGGAAAACAACACATCCCTACACATTCATATAGTCATATTGTTGTATTAATTATTATTAGTGATGCACAATTGCTCATGCTACCTCTTGGGGTGTGTTCTTTTCCACTTATTAGACCTTACCGAATCAGTAAAAATAAGTGGCAAGATTTTATTCAATTAGTGGGAATCAGTAGAAGGGCCATACCGAATCAGTGGACATAAGTGAAATGACCTTACCCAATCAATGAAATCAATGACAAAACCTTACCAAATCAGTAATCGGTGAAAATAAGTGGAAAAAAAGGCAAACTTGGTCAAACAACAAAAGAACACCCTACATACAAGATACAACATGTCAAATCCGAAAACAAGTAGAGTACTATTGTACTCCAGCCAAACATGAAATGCTTGAGGGTAAAGGAACGCAAATATCCTAAACAAGCCATAAATGAAGCACTAGCCAAAAACAAAAAAAAAGGAGTTTTGAAGCTATAAATCATATAAATGAAGCAAATTAACGGCGCGCGTGACTAAAAAAAACCTCTTTTCTCTCTCAAACCATCACTTTCCTATGCTAAGCTCACTCTCACCCTTTCTCTCTCCACTGTTGCAAGCAAAACAACTATGGCTGCCACAAATAGGCAAAAACAACCGAAAATGGAGAATAAACTAGCTCAGCCACTGTTGTTATTGCAGTTTCCAAATTCAGCCATGGTTGAAACAACCATAACCCATTTGAATTTAGAATTAATAATGTTTTCAACCACTCTCAACATACCTCAAGCTCTGTTCTTCAACATCTCATCTAAAGAAGGAGAGAGAAAGGGAAGGAGATGGCTGAAGAGAAATCTTGCGACTTCACTGAGGTAAATTACGTTGATTTTTTCCTTTAATTGTATTTAACTATTGAGTAATTTTCACTAACTCTTTTTTTTAAGAGATGAACGGGTGCTTATCCTAAACCCATTTTGTGAATTCTGGAAAGTTTAGAAGTTCTAAAATGTTGTACTTGTTTTTCATTAGCAGGTTGAGGGCTATTTACCCACTCTTTACAATGAGGTATGATCGATCTTTAAAAATTGCTTATGCTTAAGATTATGCTTGTGATTAGGCTTGTGATTATGTTAATGCTAATGTGTTAGAGGTTTGGGTGCTAGTAATAGGACTTATCCACATAATGTTCTCCCAGCATTCATCCACATACAAATTAGATTTTCTTAAGGTGGCAGGATGCAGAAGTTTATTTACTTCACCCAAAGTTCTCAGAAAGGTCTAGTGACAGGAGACTCTCGGTAGTTATGTTCACAAACCACTGTGGTATACTTCCCACAATGTTGTTTCCTTTGAGGGATGAGAATTGTAGCTCATCCTTATTACGCAGGAACTGCGGAAATTCACTCAGTTTACAGTAGTCAAGCACCACGAAATCGAACTTCAGAGGAGATGAATTGGTGCTTGTATTAGGAGGAAATGTTAAACTGACACCAGATAAACTTAGAACATGGAGATTTCGGGGGTTTCAAAAATGTGTCTAACTTACCGACTGAGTTGTTGAAAGATAACTGTAGGACCTGAAGATTAGTAAGCTGATTATAGTCTAAATAAAAGTCAGTTAGGTGGGTAATATTAGACAACCAATAAGATCTATGTATGTGAGTCTAGTAAGGTTTGCCAGAAAATATGGGATCTCACCACTTAAATTCATGCTGGTGAGTGCTAGAACCGTGAGTGTTTCAAGCGTAGGCACCCATGAACTCAACTTTTCGGGCCTGACATTGTGATAAGATGAACACAAGGAAGAGAGTTCGGTTAGATTTGTGAGTTTGACAGAGGAAGGCAGGTCATCTCAAATTATTATCACTAAGGGCTAGACTAGTGAGTTTTGTCAAATTACCTAGTGACGATAAAACTGATCCGAAAAAAATGACAATTCTGAAGGATCAGTTTATTTAAGCGACCAAGGTTTCCAACTGAAGGTGGCAGCTGTCCTGATCGAAAAAGCTGTTGAGCTGAGATCTAATTTTTTATGAAGGCTATTGGATTGAAACTCGGGTTGATATCCTCCGAGGTCTCTGTTGTAACTCAAATTGATTTATTCAAAATTTGGTAGCTGTAAAATACTTCTCGGGAATATACCATACAGATCACAACCATGGAGGATGATAAGAC
The DNA here is from genome assembly GCA_038025085.1 of Tetragonia tetragonoides. NCBI lineage: Eukaryota > Viridiplantae > Streptophyta > Magnoliopsida > Caryophyllales > Aizoaceae > Tetragonia > Tetragonia tetragonoides. Next base: position 33,845,445 of record CM076153.1, read on the forward strand.
TTAAGAGAAGTAAGGTTTCTCAAGATAGCAGGCAAAACAAGGGAATATGTCAACATATGCAAGATGGAGTTGGCTCAAAAGAGTTACATTCCGTATCAAGATATGTCAACATATGCAAGAATTGTGACCAGTAAGGCAGTAATTGATGCACAGGCTGGATCACAGCTTTGATTAACTGCAATATACCAGAAAAGATAAGAGTTTTACAGCATGAAATTCTAGCTGTAATCAAATGTATGAGAGGCTCAAATTCTGCAGTTAGGAGCCTTTTACTCCGCACTCTAGTAGCAAGGGGGAGTTCAAGATGCCTCACAGCCAGTCACAGGGAGCTTCCCCTCTCTAAGTTGAAACTCAGAAGTACTTTCCGCTTGCTCCTGCGAGGTACAAATTAGATTTCCTTAAGGTGGCAGGATGCAGAAGTTTATTTACTTCACCCAAAAAAAATCTAATAGAAAGAACATCACCTCCACAAATCATCTGCAAGATGCAATGTGTTAGGCCAAGCTTCTCACCACGGGGGTGGAAGTTAAAATGTAGCTCATCCTTCATCTTCCATTTTGACAAGTACTCCATAGCAATCACAAAAAGGTATGGGGCCGTCAGATCTCCTTTGTCCCAAACCGCTCTTAGCTGTAGGGGGGGGGGGTAGAGGAGAGTCATTGAATAACGAAAAATAACTAACACTCTCCGAACGCATCATTACAAGATCAACGAAACTTTTGGGAACACCCATACCCAACCTGAAATGTTTAATGAATCGCCGGGCGTTTCGGAGATCAACAGGGGCCTTTATGCTTGGGATTATGTTATACTAATGTGTTAGAGGTTTGGGTGTTAGTAATAAAAGGAGAGCTTGTAGGACTTATCCACTTAATGTTCTCCCAGCATTTAGTTAGAAGTCAGCATTTATCCACATAATGACCCCTCGAATGTAGCTAACTCCGCCTCTCCCCCCTAAATTCTGTAGTAGTGCATGTTGCATTTTGCAACAAATTAGGCACGGTTGAACTTAGACATTGATTATGTTAAACATAAATTATCTTTGAGGCTGTAAGTTTAAAAGTTCTCAAATGCAGATTGAAGTTCTTTACCTTCTTCTCACTAGTAATATTTACACTCAATATATTTTGGGAGTTCTAAAAGTTTAGAATTCTAAAAGGTTGTACTCGTTTTATGTTTGCAGATTGAGAGTTCCTCTCCTGATTATAGTCAGGTGCTACATGATCTCTTTATAGAGGTAGGATCTTTAATAAATAAATGTTTATCTTCAATACATTTTGTGAGTTCGAAAAACTTTAGATCTAAAAGGTTGTACTCGTTTATTTTTTGCAGATTGAGAGCTCCTCTCCTGATTATGCTCTAGATCTGCATGATTTATTTGGTGAGGTAGGATCTTTAATAATGCTTACCTCAATCCATTTTGTAAAATCTAAAAAGTTTAGCAGTTCTAAGAGGTTGCACTTGTTTTACTTTTGCAGGTTGAGAGCTATTTACCCACTCCTTGCAATGAGGTACGATCTTTACAACACAGTCCCTCATTTATTTATTTGATGTTGAAATTATTTTGTGGATAAGGGTTCCCTACGCACAACCGATAGATAGAACACTAAGAAGGAGAAAGATAGGATAGAAATTACAGGCCTAACTTGGCCCTTGGGATCATCTCCAATGCTGCTCATGCCCTCTATTTCTAGAGTTTTGGGTGTCTCACATGGGCATTTGGATAATATAGGGTGGTAGATGAAAGCAGTTACAATCATACATAAGCTTTTCTCATAGTTTGGAAAAGATGATACCTATTTACACACAAGCATATCCAACCTACTTTGCTTATGTTTCGTCCTTATTTTGCTTGTACTGTAATCGAATAATAGTACTATCATGATTGTTACGAACAATAAATGTTACTATCAGGCTCGTTACAAACAATAAATAAGGTTTGTCACTAATAAATTTGATCACAAAGTCAAATACTTGTTGGAAATTATCCCAGATCAGGCTGTTCAGCCACCGTGTCTGTTAGGGGGTAGTTCTGGCAGGAGTTGCAGGCTTGTCCCCCTGTTTGCCCCGAGGTTTTTGGGCAGCTTTTGGCTGGGACTTTGCCCCAATCCTCTTCTTGGCTTTCTGCGTGTAAGGAAATGAAAGTGTTAATTAACAATAAGGATAATGGACAGTACGAAACAAAAAGATGAGGGAAATACTGAGAAGGTATCATTGTCCTTCATTTTCTTCGGGAAGGTATCATTGAAGCGATTTTTCCCTGTGTCGAGTATCTCAAGCTTGGCACAGTTGCCTAATGACTTTGGCAGCTTACCCTCTAACTCATTGTGGCTCAAATTGATCATCTTCAATTTGCATGATCTTGAGATCCTTTGCGAGATATGGTGCCACAAAAACTATTTCTTTGTAGATTTAATACCAAAGAACCAGATAGCTTATGACTAATGCATCCAGGGATCAAGCCACTCATACTGTTGTTTGACAAGTCGAGGTAAACCAAAAATCTCGCTCTTCAGATTTGTTTGGGAATAGCTGTAGAAAACTGATTATTTGAGACTCCGTAAATTTGCATGGAATTGAGGAGCGGGAAGTAGCCCTTGTAGTTTATTCCCACTGAAATCAAAGACATGCAAATTACTCTGTGGGAGGGAAACTGGACATTGTTCAAAGCCTGTGAGAAAGTTCTCAGAAAGGTCACCTAGTGACAGGAGACTCTCAGTAGTTATGTTCACAAACCACTGTGGTAAACTTCCCACAATGTTGTTTCTTTTGAGGGATAGGAATTGTAGCTCATCCTGATTATGCAGGAACTGTGGAAATTCACTCAATTTACAGTAGTCAAGCACCACGAAATCGAAATTCAGAAGAGATATTTTGGTGCTTGTATTAGGAGGAAATGTTAAACTGATACCAGATAAACTTAGAACATGGAGATTTCAGGGTTTCAAAAATGTGTCAAACTTACCTACTGAGTTTTTGCTGGGACTTTGCCCCAGTCCTCTTCTTGGGTTTCTGCGTGTATAGAAAATGAAAGTGTTAATGAACGATAAAGAGAATGGACAGTACGAAACAAAAAAGATGAGGGAAATATCGAGAAGGCGTCGTCCTGCATTTTCTTCAGCTCTTCTTCTTGCTCTCTCTTCTCTACTTCTTTTTCAGTGAGCTATCCCTTCTTCATTGGGTCCAGTTCTTGAAGGGCACGATCTGTCAAACAGAGAAAAATAAATTATTCAGTACTCGGGAACATTCCAAATGGTTGGTGATTCGCCCCAGCAGTTGGGATTATGGACAAAGGAGAACTCGTACTTCCAACAATGCTTGGAACTGTTATTCCCAAGGGTGGTGAGAACCCCATTTCCCAAGGTTCGTGAGAGCCCTATTAGAGTTGCATAGAGTACCCCAGTCCGAGCTCTTATGCTTACCAGTATTTTGGTAGCAAAGTGAGTAAGTAAGCAAAAAAGTCTTTAAGCTACACTCCAACCCCATGAAACAGTAGGTGGCTGTGAAGGCCAAGGTGTTACACTAGCTGTTCAGTGCAAACTGCGCGGGCATCACTTCGTAGTGCTTACAGATTTCTACTTCGTAGTGCTTACAGATTTCTACTTGGTAATGCTCCAAAGGCCCAAGAAGATTTCAAGGCCCAGTAGGGAGAACCCCAGGGAGAACCAGGGAAAAGGCGCGTGATGAACAGTAAAGGCAGTTAAGACAGTTATTCCGTTAGACAGCTGAGTGAGGTTATGGCAGTTATCGAGTAAAATAAATGCAAGTGATATATAAGCCAATTAACCAGATTGGTATATAAAATGTACAAGGGGTCGGTCGTCATTCACTAGCCTAAGTACTAGGGGCTTTTTTAGTTCCAGTTATCGGCTCTAGCGCTCGAATAGGGGTCGGCCATTATAAGGGTTCACACCTCTGCTTAGAGGTGTTGGCCTCACAGTAGCCTAAGTGGTAGGGGCTTTCTCACACCCTAGTGATTGGCTTTAGCGCTCAAATTGTGATCGTCCATCATAGCGATTCACCCCCTAGAGATGTTGGCCTCACGCTAGCCATAGTGCTAGGGCTTTTAAGCCCCTAGTGATCGGCTCCGGCGCTCAAATTTTGATCAGCCAAGGGCTCACCCGCTAGAGGTGTTGGCCTTCACGATAGCCTAAGTGCTAGGGCCTTTCTAGCTCCCAATGATTGGTTCTAGCGCTCAAACTGTGATCATCCATCATAAGGGTCACCCCCTAGAAGTGTTGGCCTTACACTAGCCTAAGTACTAGGGGCTTTTTAGCCCCCTCGGTAATACATCATAACATGATCAACAAAACTGTTGGGAACACCCATACCCAACATGACATGTTTAATGAATCCCCATTCCAAAGGCGTTTCAGAGATCAACAGGGGCCATAACGCTTGGGAATCTGTGATGCTGAAATGTTAGAGGTTGGGGTGCTAGTAGTAAAAAGAGAGCTTGTAGGACTTATCCAGATAATGTTCTGCAAGCATTTGGCTAGAAGTCAGTAATGATCAATTGCCAAAAAAAAGTAAAACAGGACTGCTTGACGTAGCTAACTCCACCCAACCTAATATTCTTTAGAGCATGTTGCATTGTGCAACAAATTAGGCACGGTTGAAGTTAAACATTGATTATGTTAAATGTAGATTATCTTGTAGAGTGAGAGTTCTAAAAAGTTTAAGAGTTTTCAAATGCAGATTGAATCTCTTTACCTCTTCTCACTAATGGTATATGTTTACCGTCAATATATTTTGTGAGTTCTAAAATGTTCAGAATTCTAAAAGGTTGCACTTGTTCTATGTTTGCAGATTGAGAGCTCCTCTCCTGATTATTGTCAGGATCTACATGATCTCTTTATAGAGGTAGGATCTTTAATAATATTTATCCTTTTTTTTTTGATAATTAGCATTCTTTATTTATCAAATTTCAACTTCACAAGGCTAATGAAGTTTAAAAAAGTGCGCATATACAGCAATAATAGGTACTTCTAGAAACGCCAATACAATCAACACCTACATCCAAGCAATAAAATCACACACCCTATACACTCCTTGCTTGGCTAGTCCATCCGCCATCATATTAGCGCTCCTGGATCTGTAGACAATTTTGAAGCGAGGCCACCACTCCAAAGCCCTTCGTATATAGTTGAGTTCAAAACGAGTGTTCCACGGACCACCCTCCTTTGAATTGCACCACTTCTCGGAATCCACTATTATGTCCATATGAGACAGCCACTCCTTGCTAAAAGTTTCATGTATTGCACGGCATATAGCAACCACTTCGGCTTGGTTAACTTCCTCAAACGGAACACGACAAGAGAATACACATCGGAACTCTGACATCCAGTCCCTTAGCACTCCACCAATAGCACCTATACCATCCTTCACGGAAGCATCTACGTTCCATTTAAGACATCCTTTAGCAGGAGCTTCCCACAAAACAGGCTGCTTCATCACTAATCTTGGCACATAGAGCTTAAGACAGGTTGGTGTGTTGCTCACCTCTTGGGGAGAGTAAGGGAAATTAGAGTCCCAAGCCTTAATCCACCACCCCAATCGCAAAAGAATGAGCTGGAATGTCTCCTCTACTGTACATATTTTCCCTTCAAAAATCCTTGTATTCCTTTCTTTCCAAAGAGACCATACTACAACAAAGGCAAACGTAATCCATACCTTCCTGAAGTGAGAACCGGTCACAATGTTACACCATTGATCAAAAAAATTGTTCATCGAGCATGGTGCGCACCAGTTGATATTCCATATATCGAGCCATCTGTTCCACATCTCCCTGGCAAAATTGCAATGGATTAAAAGGTGCTATGTAGTTTCTTCATTACACCCACATAATACACAATTAGGATCGTCAATACACTGAAAACCCAATTTCAAGAGGCGATCTTTTGTTTTGATCCTTCCCAAACACGCTAGCCACATGAAAATTTCGACCTTTGGTGGAGCCAGGCCCTTCCAAACGCCCTTGACAGCTTCATAGGTTGTTCCACCCTCTGCACTCACTAACTTTTTCCTGACTGATTTCACTGAAAAAAACCCATCATTCTCATGCTTCCAAACCACCTTATCTGATATGCCCGGGTCAAGCTGTACTTGGACGAGTAGGTTTAGCAGGTTTCTTTTTTGTTCCTCCTCCCACACAAAATGACTTCTCCTCCAACTCAAATTCCACCTCCACAAAAATCCATCCCAAAAACCCACGTCTGGTCATTTGAGATTGCAAATAAGCGAGGAAATATTTTACACAGAGGTTGTTCACCCACCCATGTATCCAACCAAAAAGACTTCTCCTCCAGCTTAATAATGTTTATCCTTAATACATTATGTGAATTCTAAAAACTTTAGATGTATAAGATTGTTCTCGTTTATGTTTGCAGATTGAGAGCTCCTCTCGGGAATATGATCTGGATTTGCATGGTTTATCTGGTGAGGTAGGATATTTAGTAATGATTAACCTTAATACATTTTGTGTATTCTAAAAAAATCAACAGTCCTAAAAGGTTGTACTTGTTTTACATTTGCAAGTTGAGAGCTATTTACCCACTACTTGCAATGAGGTAGGGTCTTTATAAAAATGTTCTACCAGCATCAAATGCTAGAAGTCAGGATTTATCACTTGCCAAAAAAAATAAAACAAGACCCCTCAATATAGCTAACTCCACCCTCCCCCCTCAATTCTGTAGTGTATATTGCATTGTGCAACAAATTAGGCACTTTTGAATTATAAATGTATCCCATATATAAATTGTTATAATTACTAACCCCCACAATGGCCATCGATACATCTAGTAATCAGACATAACAATCCAACTTTACAACGTTCACTAAACAAATGAATAGTAGCATTGATATATCACCAATTTACTAGTATTTTCAAACTTAACTAAAGAGCATAATTCTCTTTTAGTGACATCCGGCAAGATTCTAGACCATGTCACGACCTACAAACATGTCAAGCATCATATGTGATCATGTCAAATATCTCAATGCACAAACATACATTAGTCATGTATCACGTGCTTCATGAGACTAAAGCTACAGGAATCTGGTCGCGGCCTTTGTCTTCTGGGTCACGATAATATTTAGAAGGTATAAAGGATGATATTGATATTTTGAGTTTAATTTCCACACCATTTTTATGTTCAAGGCTAAACAATTCTCTTTTGCAGACCAAGAATGCCAGCGATCACATTCGCTTTATTATGGCGGATCATCCTTCTTACCATTCTTGAGTAAGTAAATATTGATTCACAACTTTTGGACAATCTATAATCTGTTTGTTTTTCACTCACTAAAGCTTTTATTATTTTTTTTCTCAGGCCAATTATAAGCCAAAATCTGTTATATGTTGGCTTAAGAGACATGAATTCGGGAATATCCTCCCTTGTTCCTGCACTTGGTCCGGCAATGACATTTTTCATTGCCTTGATCTTCAGGTTAGTTTTCACAAACCTCATTGCCTTGGGATTTTTCCATTTTGGCAATCCATCATTTAAATCCATTGCTATAAGCTCCCAAAAATTTTTAGTGGCCGTAACATCCATGGGTAACTAGCACAGTACAGTCTGCAACAGACAATGCATTCCCCCTATAAACTTCATAAGATCATTCCTCATCTTAGGCCATAAGAACAGCCTGAGTGCCCTCCCTGAGAGAAGCTGTGACCTCTTTGATGAGTATTAGGAAAGATATCGTTGCATCATTTAGATTAGTTAATTAGTTTCCTAATACCCTATTAAAACACTTTACTCTTTTTTGATTTTATAACATGGATATTGTCACAATTGTGTTTTATGGTATGACAAAAAACATTTTCCCAAATAAACACAAACCCAGTGTCCATCAATTTTGTGCACTTTTACTTTAAAAGTTGTTATTACAATGCGTATGTCAAAATATATCATTTGCTTATAGCTTTGTAGAAGTTTTGATTAGAGTGTAAATATATTCTACAATAAGAAGGGTTGTTAATCATTATTAATAATAACCAATTTTCTCAAATTGTTCACAGAGTTGAGCGACTACAACTTTGCTCTAGGCCAAGTCAAGTGAAATTGGTTGGCGCCATCATCATGATTATTGGGGCAGCATTGACCTCCCTTAAATCTGGACTGAGGCTTTCTGTTTCTGGACTGTCACTCAATAAACTTATAGCACTGAGGCATGAGAGTTGGATAGAGGGTCATCTTTATGTTCTTGCTGGTGTTGTCTCTTCAGCGGGCTACACTGTTTTACTGGTAAGATAAGCTTCACCCACTTTTCGCTTATAATGTTACAAAGCTTATTCATATTATTGTTAACACGTTATTTTTTCTGTAATTACTAGGCCAACACGATAGCTCGATTCCCTAGCTATTTGCTTGTGGGAGCTTTGACAACCAGCGCTGGAGCTGTGTTCAATTTTATTCTCCCGGTCGTGGTAGCAAAAAAGGTGCAGATTCGTTGGATAATGTATTGGGACCTTGCACTTATCTATTGTTATGCAGTGAGTCCCTATATTCTCTATAGTGCTTTTCTTTTTTCGAACAGCAAAAGGTTAATTTACATTGTCACATAGCATGTACAAAATGTGCTTAAAGGTCCTAAAACATCTTAAAAAGACTATCAAAATAGAGCCATGAAGAGCTAGTGCATCCCCATGTACTTGAATCTGTTCACCTCTTTCATACTCTATGACCATTTTAATTTCTTATCAGCGGTTTCTACCCTATGCAGAAAAGAGAGTATTGTATGTAATTGTGATTCGATCACCTCGAACTGACAAGTATGCCTATATAGTACACTTATAATGTTTAGCTTTGACAGAGAGAAATCCTGCTAGGATTCAGCTGTATATATCCTAGATCAAGCTAATAAGAAATGTTGCAACCGGTGTTTATACATGTATATGGTACAATTTTTATGTTTATAATGTTAAGTTGTAAAATGTTCATGCTTGTAGGGTGTTCTTATGTCAGTTATCGGATTTCTACTCACTGCAATGGTGATAATGAAGCGAGGTGCTGTTTTTCTTGCATCTTTCCACCCGATATCGATGGTGGTGATCCTATTGGTGAATGTCTTCGCGTTGGGAGGCACAACCCAATGGGGCAGCGTATTTGGCATCTTGACCGCACTGATTGGTTTGGGCGTCTTCCTTTGGGGAAAGTCAAGGGAAGTTGCTGTTGTTGCTTCTGGTCAGCCTCTTTGCGAACATTTTAGGCAGTGTATTTTTTTTTTCAATTACTAGGCCAACACAATAGCTCGATTCCCTAGCTATTTGCTTGTGGGAGCTTTGACAACCAGCGCTGGAGCTGTGTTCAATTTCATTCTCCCGAAACATGATTTTTAGTATTTCACATCATAGAACAGGAAAACTTCCCACTAAAGTTGTGCTACTTGACTTCTCAGGAAACAGAGATAGTATTGACTACATAGAAAATGCATTGCATGCTTAATTTGGTGATCAGGTTCAGTAGCACTTATCCATTTTAACATATTACTCTATAAAGTAAGCCAAAACATCAACTTTAAACAAAGATGTCAAAGAAGCAGCTAGTAAATGCTCTTTCAGAAACTCACTGTTTCAGTTTTCTCTAAGAAACACGTTCCAGTGTCCATATCATAGTCATACACTGAAGGTGGAGTCCTCAACGAGCTATAGGCATACCGTAAGACATTGGAAGAAAACTGTGACTCTGATAATTCAACAGAGTATACAGGATCAACAAACTCGACATTCCGCTCCCCATGAAGGTTTTCGAGTGGTTAACCAATGGCCGGAAGACGATAAGCAATGACTTTAGGGAGACGGACCTCCTTCCCGTTCAAATGCAACAAGATGGTTTCTAAGAAGTTGAAAAAGTCTGTAATTTTTACGCTGCACAACAGTGAAACAACTGCCAAGCATAGACATCAAGCACATTGCACTTTTTTAAAAAGGAAAGAAAAACCTGCCTATATCAGTCTAATCAACAATGACGGTCTTATCTTTAATTTACTCCCAACAGAAGACATCAATGGAGAGCATAAGTTGTGAACACCACATCAAATTTGCAATCACTCACAGTATCCAGGGTTTTAAGACTCCATTTCAGTCTACAAAAAAAACTTTACCATTTTCTGTTCTGCCAAATTACGAACTTCGATCACCTGGAAACAGGAGTAGAAAATGTCACAAGACGAACTTATTCAAGGGTCAAAAGTTATCAAAACACAAAGCAAAGAGTAGTTAGAAATGACAAGACCTGAAAAGCACCAATGCTATAGTATCCATGTTGCTTGGCCTTAAATTTTTTCATCCATGTCACATGCTCAGGAGGAGCATCAGGCCCAGTGGGCATAGTATCATACACAGACAGCTGAACTGAGTCGTCAGGTACATACAGGCCGCCTGCAATGCTGCACATACTCGTCCCCTTCCCGAGTCCGCTCATAATAGTAATAATTCCCTTTCCTTAAAGCCGTAAAGGTACAGATACATCATCTTCCTTGATTCGTCCTCGAAAGTCGAATCTAAGCATAAAGCTGATTCTCAAATTGTTTGGTTCATGAAAGTGATTTTGTTTGCAAGTGTGAGAAAAGGACTCATCAATAACGAACTGAATATGTCAAGATTGAGGCGAAAGGCTTGTGTATGTATTGATTATCGCCAAGTATATATATACAGCCAGCCCTAGTATCTATACATATCTTTTAAAATATGGAAACAATTTGTATATGGAAAACAATCCTAAACAATATCAAACTCTATGATAACTTGCCATATTCAGGCGAAACTGAACTTTTCATAAGTCACGCCTGAAATCTCAGTAATATCTCGTAACACCCCCCCTCAAGTTGGAGCATGGGGGTTCACGATGCCCAACTTGCTGAGTAATAGATCAAATTGTTTCCTGCCGAGAGCCTTTGTGAATAAGTCAGCTAATTGCACTGTCGTAGGAACATACGATGGAGCAATTAGACCTTCGATAATAGCATCACGAACAAAGTGACAATCAACTTCAATATGCTTCGTGCGTTCATGATAAACAGGATTGCGGGCAATATGCAAAGCCGATTGGCTATCAGAAAACAATGGAATAGCTTTGGGATGATGAACACCCAAGCTCAATAACAAACCTTTCAACCACTTGAGCTCACATGTGATGGCAGCCATGGGCGATATTCTGCTTCAGCGGAAGACTTTGAGACAGTAGTTTGCTTCTTTGTTTTCCATGAGATAGGTGATTGACCAAGAAATACTAGCCAACCCGTTAAGGATCGCCGTGTGAGGGGGCAGGCAGCCCAATCCGAGTCACACCACCCATTTAAAGATAAGGCACTGTCAGCTCGCAATAAAATACCTTGACCTGGAGCTCCCTTCAAATAACGCACAACGCGCAAAGCGGCCTCCCAATGCTCTTGGCGAGGATCTTGCATAAATTGAGATAAAAGATGAATAGAATATGTCAAGTCAGGTCGTGTGACAGACATATACACAAGACGACCTACAAGTCGTCGATAGGATTCTGGATCATCAAGCGTGGCACCATGGCATGGCCTAACTTGTGATTTTGTTCAATAAGAGTGTCTGCTGGTTTTGCCCCCAAGAGGCCGACCTCAGTAATAATATCAAGGGTATATTTTCGTTGACAAAGAAATAAGCCAGCTGAACTCCGAGCTACCTCAATACCAAGAAAATATTTAAGTGGACCAAGGTCTTTCATATGAAAACAGTCACCCAAATAGGCCTTGAAAGCACTTAAAGCAACAGAATCATTTCCAGAAATAATTAAATTATCAACATACACCAAGACATTGAGCTGAACACCATCTTTAGTGTAAGTAAACAATGAATAATCAGAGTAAGACTGAAGAAATCCATACCCTTTCAAAGCAGTGACCAGTTTTGCAAACCAACAACGGGGTGCCTGTTTTAAGCCATATAGAGATTTGCGAAGACGACGAACCAAATTTGGCTCCGAGGACGTGAAACCAGGAGGTAATTTCATATAAACTTCCTCATCAAGATCACCATGGAGAAACGCATTATGAACATCCATTTAGTGAAGTTCCCAATTCTTGGAAGCGGCAATGGCTAGAAAGGCACGAATGGTTGCCATTTTGGCAACGGGAGCAAAGGTCTCAGAGTAGTCCAAACCTTCAATTTGATGATTTCCATAAATAGCCAAGCGAGCTTTTAACCGCTCAAGATCTCCATTAGAGAGGTATTTCCTCTTATAAACCCATTGATTTTCCAGTGCACGCTTGCCAGGTGGAAGGGATTCGAGAGTCCAAGTACCATTATCCTCCAAGGCTTTAATTTCCTCTTGCATAGCCTTCTTCCACCCATCATCTTTCATGGCCTCCTTAAAAGACCGAGGTTCCTCTCCTGTAGTAACAGCAGCAAGAAACTTGCGATATGGCATAGAAAAATTGTCACAATTAATGTAATGTGCTATATGGAAAGGAGTACCTGAGGTATGCTGTGGAAGGGAAGTAGCAGTGTCCGATGGACTCTCTTTAATAACGCTGTGAGTAACAAAATCCTTGAGGAGCACGGAAGGGGTTTTAGTGCAGTTTCCATGACCCAAAGCTTCTTCAGAACCCTGATTATTTAAGCCTGCCTGTTCTTCAGTATGGTCAGACCCAGACCCAGTTTGGACAGAGTCGTCCACAACACTAGGTTGTTCTATTTCTATTGGGCTTGCCGGATTTGTGGTTTGGTCAGACCCAGTATTGACAGTGGCAGAGGAATTCGGGTCATTGGGGATAAAAGGCACATCTAGACCCTCATCTGCTGTATCCCTGGTATTAGGGACGGTGACAACAGTGGAGTCATCCAAAAAAATCCGCAAAGTCTAAATCAATATCCACATCCATATCAAAATGATCCGTTGGCCTAATATTGCTAGCTTCCGTATCAACAAAGGGAAAAATCTCTTCAAAGAATTTTACGTCTCTTGACACAAAAAACTCATGTTTATCAAGATCATAAAGCCTCCATCCCTTTTGACCAAAAGGATACCCAACAAATATGCATTTACGGCTACGACTCGCAAATTTATCCCCCTTTGTCTTTTGGTTGTGGGCAAAACATAAAGACCAAACACTCGAATGGCATCGTAAGAGGGAGGGTAACCAAACAATTTCTCAAAAGGAGTATGATTGTCAAGAATAGTGGAAGGAGTTCTATTGATTAAATGAACAACGGTCAAAACACTCTCCCCCCAAAAGTAAATAGGCAAATTTGCTTGGAAGCGCAAGCCGCGGGCAACATTTAGGATATGTTGGTGTTTCCTTTCAACTCTCCCATTTTGTTGTGGTGTCCCAGTGCATGAGGTTTGAAATAAGATACCACACGCAGTAAAATAACCAAGCAAACATCGAAACTCCGTTCCATTATCACTCCGAACAATTTTTATGGTTTGAGAAAATTGTCGCTCAACCATAGCAACAAAGGACATAAATTTAGCAAAAACCTATGTTTTATCATCCATCAAATAAACCCACACAGCCCGAGAAAAATCATCCACAATAATAAAAAAGTATCGAGCACCACAAGAAGAGGTATGACGATAACCGCCCCACAAATCAATATGAATTAGTTCAAAAATTTGACTGACTTTACTCTCACTTAAAGGAAATTTGTCTCTGGAATGTTTAGCTCTAAAACATACTTCACAGGCTTTATTCAAACTACCTTTAGAATTACAAACGGGGGGAAGCAATTTTATTACTTTTTCTGAAGGATGCCCCATCCTAGCATGCCAAAGAGCCAAAGAAGAAGCGTCGTCGTCCACTGTGACTGTTTGCGCTGTTTGTGGTCCCTTGAAGTAGTAGAGTCCATCTTGCTTACTTCCCGTTCCAATCAGCTTCCTCGTTTGGTCCTGTATAGCACACACATATCGATTAAAAATGACAATACTATCCAAATCATCACACAATTGTGACACAGACAATAAGCTGCAATGTAAGAGAGGGACATAAAGGACATGAGTGAGAGTCATAGCATCCGACAATCGCACTGATCCCTTCTTTGTTGCAACCAATTTCTTTCCATCAGGAAGACCAACGAGACATAAGATGTCTTTTACATCAAATAATAGAGAAAGATTACCAGTTACATGAATAGATGCACCTGTATCATTAATCCAAGAATGACGATTAATCTTACCACTCAAACGATCACCAGAAACAGTCATATTACCAAAGACACTTGCAAGCGCCTTTCATTAATCAACGGAAAATAATTCTGCAGATGGTGTTCCAGTTGGTTCTGAAACAACTACAGCATTGGCACGGACCCCCCCCACCGCGTCCTGTTGCAAGAGAAGAAGAAGAGGTCGTTGAAGGTTGGTTACGACCAATCATCAGTTTGGTCATACCTGATCCGCTGTCAGACTTCACACGATCCTCCCACCATTCTGGATAACCATGAATTTCGAAGCAATTAGTTACTTCGTGGCCTGTCTTCTTACAGTAGGTGCAGGATAGACGTGATTTATCAGGTTTCTCTATTTTGCCTCGTGTGCACCCACTAGTTCGCACAGAAAATCCAACGACTTCGGACTTCTCCTCGGACAGAGCCGAAGACGTTCTGACTCGTTCATCTTGAACAAGAAGCTGGTAGGCACGGCTGAGAGAGGGCAGAGGATCTTGAGCAAGAATATTTGATCGCAAAGGACCATAAGATGGAGTATATAAACCCATCAGAAATTCATGAAGCATGTCCTTTGCACGGCGACGCTCATGTTCAGGGCCTGCGGTGCACTTTGCACAGCAAGAACACGTAATCAAGGGTTCATGGTTATGCAATTCCTCCCATAGAGCCGTGAGTTTTCCATAGTAAGAAGCAACCGACATGGATTTGGTTTGCTTACAGTCGGAGATGGCCGCCTTCAACTGTTGTATTCGTGGTCCATTCGTAAGAGAAAATCGCTCCTTAAGCGTCTCCCATAGACGCCTGGCGTCTTTGTATTTGGACAAGGTACTCTTTACTTCTGTTGTGATGGTGTTCATAATCCAAGATACCAACATGGCTTGGATTGTATTCCAATCATCTTGTGTGCAAGGAGGTGTTGGAGATACAATCGTACCATCTAAAAATTCGAACTTTCTTCGAGCTTGAAGGGCTGTCTCAATTTCTCCAGCCCAATCATCATAATTTTCGCCATTAAATCTGGCCGCAGTAATAAAATCACCAGGTCTATCTTGAGGACCTAAGAAATAAGGGGATTTTGAGTCAACTTTTGAGTCAATTTTTGGTGGTGGTGGATCATCTTCCACGGCCATTGTTTAGGGTTTAGGTTTTTTTTTTTTTTTTGAGTTTTGGTTTAGGGTTTGTTTATGGATCTTTCACGCTCTGATACCATGTCAAGATTGAGGCGAAAAGCTTGCGTTTGTATTGATTATCGCCAAGTATATATATACAGCCAGCCCTAGTATCTATACATATCTTTTAGAATATGGAAACAATTGTATATGGAAAACAATCCTAAACAATATCAAACTCTATGATAACTTGCCATATTCAAGCGCAACTGAACTTTCTATAAGTCACGCCTGAAATCTCGGTAATATCTTGTAACAGAATAGCATACACAACCACAAGCTAACAACTCAGAGACTATGTCCTCAGTTGAAAAAGCTCTAAAATACGACAAAGGATACACAGATTTAGAACCATGACTTGAGTGTTAGGCACTCGAAATTTGAGCATTGACGAACTTGCTAATTAGAAGGTCAGCGTTCAGAAGTCAGAACCATACTAAAACACTCATGCTGTCATTGTGTCATGCATATGAAATCTAATCAGACGTCTAAATAGTAGTGTTCAAATTGTAACCAAAAATAAATAGTAGTGTTCAAATTGAGTTAAGGATACTTCTTTTCCATATCTGAGAGATACATTACATTACATTACATTTTTAGCAAGCAGTATCTTCTAACCTTCTACCATTTTTGGCCCGGCTAATTGTAATCCTTATCCTCTATCTCTAGCACTCCTTATCCCAACCATATCCTAACTTTTCGTTCCTTTTATAATAAATTAAATTTGAAAGCTGATATGTCAAATACTCAAATATATAAAGGATTGGAATAGGGAGATAACACACAAAATAGGATAGAGGATATTTAGTCATTACTGAGCTAATCGCCATTTGGTCTAATTCCCACTTTAAGCACGTGAGCAAAGATTTTCCACCAATTTTGATACTACTCCATAAGATATCATGTTGATCTAGCTCACCCATATAATATTGTTGGGTTTTATGCCCCAAATTCAAATTCAAAAATAAATTTGGTCCATTACTTAGCAGCTTATTATATGGGTAAAGATTGTCATGTGGGCCCAAGCTATTAACAAGTTATTCTTGTATTTGCTGTTGGAGTAACGTGGAACTTCGTTCCACTAATTTTCTCATTGTTCAGCGCTTACACCAGGAGTTTACATGAGTAAGTCATGTCTTTTTCCATGCTCATGTCCTTTGCCCAGTTCAGCAAAATATTTAACCGACTTTCAACTCGGTAGTTTCCAATCTGGAGTTGGACTTTATTTGGCCAGCTGCTAGGTTATTTCTTTTAAGGTTATTTAATTAACCCTAACTTTGTATTCACCGATTTCCAATTCTATTATATCCACATCTAGAGAGAGAGTGCCCCTTCAGAGAAACTGCAACTCCCCTACATTCTCTATCTCCATAGAGGATCTTTTGTACTCTTTCTTGATTACTAGTGGATTTTTCTGGCTCGTCGTCGCCCGTGGTTTTTTACTCTCACACTGAGGGTTTTCCACGTAAATCTTGTGTCTTTATTATTGTTCTTGTTTTACTTCTCGTACTTTAATTTCCGCACTATCGAATTTATATCCCAACAACTGGTATCAGAGCCTTGTTCGTGATGTCTGTCATGAAATTCGATATTGAGAAGTTTGATGGAAAAATTAGTTTTTCCATATGGCGAGTTCAGATGAAGGCTGTTCTTAGCCAGAACGGATTAAAGAAGGCACTTTTGGGCAAATCTAAGAAACCCGAGACTACGACGGATGAACAATGGGAAGAGTTGGATGAACGGGCGCTATCTGCTATTCAACTCTGTCTAACCAAGGAGGTTCTACGCGAGGTGGTCCACGAAGAAACCACTGTGGGTTTGTGGTTGAAATTGGAGTCACTTTACATGACCAAAAGCCTTGCAAACAAACTCCGTCTCAAGGAACGTTTCTATACGATCCGTATGGCTGAAGGTACTCCTATTCAATCTCATTTTAATGAGTTCAATTCTATACTTGATGATCTGGAAAATTTAAAAGTGAAAATTGATGATGAGGATAAAGCTTTGTTGTTGGTTGTGTCCCTTCCACCTACCTATAAACATTTCAAGGAAATTATGTTATATGGCAATAATGATACATTATCGTTTGAGGATGTTAAATCCAATATGTTGTCTAAAGAAAAATATGACCTTAAAATTCGTAATGATGATAAGGCCGAGGGCTTGGATGTAATGGGTAGAAAATTTAATAGAGGGAGTACCGGTAAAAAGAATTCCAGATCAAAATCTAAGGGACCTAAATCCAACAAGACCTGTAAGTACTGCAAGAAATTTGGGCACGATATTTCTGATTGTTATACCTTAAAGAACAAAAAGGAAAGAGAAAATAAGAAACAAGAACTTCCGAAACCTGCTGAAGCTGCTGTTGTTGAATCGGAATCTGAAGGTGACGTTATGTTAGCTGCTACTTTAGAGAAAAGGAATAGGGATGAGTGGGTTTTAGATACTGGATGTACTTACCACATGTGTCCTCATAGGGACTGGTTTACCACATATAAATCTATTGATTGTGGCTTTGTCTTGATGGGTAATGATGCTCAATGCAAGGTAATTGGAGTGGGTACAGTTCAAATTAAAACTCATGATGGCCATGTCAGGACTTTATCTGATGTTCGTCATATTCCTAACTTGAAGCGTAACCTCATATCAGTGGGCACCCTAGAGTCTCTCGGGTATAAGTATTCAGGTGAAGGTGGAGTTCTGATGGTTTGTAAAGGTGCTAAATTTCTATTGAAAGCTAACAGGCATGGGAGCTTATACATCTTGCAGGGTTCTACAGTTACAGGTACTGCAGCTGTTTCTACATCCTCATCTCATGATGATCTCACTAAATTATGGCATATGCGCCTAGGCCATATGACTGAGAAAGGCATGAAAGTTCTGAGCAAACGGGGTCTTATTGGTGACAAGGTACTGATAAGTTAGACTTTTGTGAGCATTGTGTGTTTGGGAAATTGAAGAAAGCTAGTTTCTCTTCAGCTACTCACCGTACACTTGGCATTCTTGATTATATTCACTCTGATTTATGGGGCCCCTCAACGTACACCTCAATTGGTGGAAAATGTTATTTTATGTCGATAATTGATGATTACTCCCGTAAGGTTTGGGTTTATTTTCTTAGACATAAAAATGAAGCTTTTCCTATGTTTAAGAAGTGGAGAGCACTTGTTGAAAACCAAACAGGGAGAAAGATTAAAAAGCTCAGAACGGACAATGGCTTAGAGTTCTGTGAAACTGAATTTAATGAGCACTGCGCTGTGAATGGAATTGGTAGACACAGGACACTTGTCAGGAAACCCCAACAGAATGGGGTTGCAGAGCGCATGAACAGAACTCTCCTTGAAAGAGCACGTTGTATGCTCTCTAATGCTGGATTGTGGCATCGTAGAGATTTATGGGCCGAGGCAGTGTCTACCTCTTGCTACCTCGTCAATCGTTCTCCACATAAATCACTCGATTTTAAATTTCCCAAAAGAAGTATGGTCAGGTAATCCTATTGATTATTTTTCACATTTGAAAGTATTTGGATGTCCTGCATATTGTCATGTTAATGATGGAAAATTAGCTCCTAGAGCTCTTAAATGTTTCTTTCTTAGATATGCTTCTGAGTCTAAAGGATATCGTTTATGGTGTCTTGATTCTCGTAAAGTTGTACTTAGTAGAGATGTTAAATTCCATGAAGAGGCATTATTATATTCTGGGAAAGAGTCTACTGTTTCTTCGTCTGGTATAGGTGATCAACAGGGTACTAGCGAGAAGGTGGAGTTAGAGGTGAGTGCTAAGGCTCCTAGTGCACAAGCTACCTCTTCAAGCAATACACAATCCAACGGTGATTCTCATTTTGATGAGAGTGAGCCAATTATCCCAAGTCCCAACTCTTCACAACAAGATCATATTATTGCTCGTGATAGGCCTAGAAGAGATTTCCGAAAGCCATTGAGATATCGTGATGATGATGATGACGGTTTGACCGCTTATGCTTTGGCGGTTGCACAAGATATTCCCGATGGTGTTGAACCTTCCACTTACACCGAGGCAATCTCTTGTGCCAAATCTTCTTAATGGCTCTTGGAAATGAATGAAGAAATGGAAAGCCTTCACAAGAATGATACTTGGGACTTGACGGAGCTTCCAAAGGGTCGACATGCATTAAATTGCAAATGGATCTACAAGGAAAAAGAAGGTATCCCTGGGGTTGAGAAACCAAGATGTAAGGCACACCTTGTTGTTAAAGGCTGTAATCAACGGGAAGGTATTGACTACAATGAAATTTTCTCTCCTGTTGTTCGTCATACATCTATTAGAGTACTTATTTGTTATGTTGCTTTCTTTGATCTTGAATTGGAGCAACTTGATGTGAAAACTGCTTTTCTTCATGGTGAATTGGAAGAAGAAATTTATATGAAGCAACTTGAGAGGTTTGTAGTTCCTGGTAAGGAACATAGTGTGTGTCGCTTGAAAAGATCATTATATGGCCTCAAGCAAGCTCCACGGCAATGGTATAAGAGGTTTGACTCTTTTATGCTTGGACAAGGTTATTCTAGGTGCCACTATGATAATTGTGTTTATTTTCAACATTTTGATGATGGCTCCTTTATATTCTTATTATATGTGGATGACATGCTTATTGCCTCTAAGCATATGTCTTTGGTCAAAAAGTTGAAATCTCAACTTAGTAATGAGTTTGAGATGAAAGACCTTGGTGCAGCAAAGAAAATCCTTGGTATGGAGATTTGTAGAGATCGACAGGCTGGAAAGTTGTACTTGTCACAGAGAAGTTACATTGAAAAAGTTCTTGACAGGTTCAACATGAATAAATCTAAACCTGTCTCTACTCCTTTTGATGCTCATTTCAAATTATCTTCTGAATGTTGTCCACAGACTGAGGAGGAGAAATACCGTATGGCAAACGTTCCTTATTCTACTGCAGTTGGCAGTCTTATGTATGCCATGGTTTGTACTAGACCTGATCTTGCGTATGTCGTTAGCATAGTGAGTCGGTATATGCACAATCCTGAAAAGGATCACTGGAATGCTGTGAAATGGATCCTTCGTTACTTGAAGGGGTCAAGTGATTTGGGCTTAGTATTTGATAAGAGCAAGGCAACATGTCAAGATGTTGTTGGGTTCGTTGATTCTGACTATGGTGGTGATCTAGATCGGAGACGGTCTCTTTCTAGTTACATCTTCACTATTTGTTCAAGTGCTATTAGTTGGAAAGCTAGTCAGCAATCCATCGTGGCTTTGTCTACTACTTAGGCAGAGTACATAGCGGCTACTGAAGGTGTTAAAGAAGCTACTTGGTTATGGAATCTTGTCACTGAACTTGGTATTACACTGGGTACTACTATTGTGTTTTCTGATAGTCAGAGTGTTATTCATCTTACCAAGAACGATGCTTACCATTCCAAGACCAAACATATTAGTGTTAGATATCACTATATTATAGATACAGTTGATGCGGGAGAAATTATAGTGAAGAAAGTTCATACTACGGAGAATCCTGCAGATATGTTGACTAAGCCACTTCAAATTGCTAAGTTCGAGCATTGCTTGGACATAGTAGGTGTTCATCATATTTGATCGCCCTTCGGGGCTCTATGGCGATGACGACGTTGTATTGAATTTGAGCCAAGGTGGAGATTGTTGGGTTTTATGCCCCAAATTCAACAATAAATTTGGTCCATTACTTAGCAGCTTATTATATGGGTAAAGATTGTCATGTGGGCCCAAGCTATTAACAAGTTATTCTTGTATTTGCTGGTGGAGTAACGTGGAACTTGGTTCCACTAATTTTCTCATTATTCAGCGCTTACACCAGGAGTTTACATCAGTAAGTCATGTCTTTTCCCATGCTCATGTCTTTTGCCCAGTTCAGCGAAATAGTTAACCGACTTTCAACTCGATAGTTTCCAATCTGGAGTTGGACTTTATTTGGCCTGCTGCTAGGTTATTTCTTTTAAGGTTATTTAATTAACCCTAACTTTGTATTCACCGATCTCCAATTCTATTGTATCCACATCTAGAGAGAGAGTGCCCCTTCAGAGAAACTGTAACTCCTCTACATCCTCTATCTCCATAGAGGATCCTTTGTACTCTTTCTTGATTACTATTGGATTTTTCTGGCTCGTCGTCGCCCGTGGTTTTTAACTCACACACTGAGGGTTTTCCACGTAAATCTTGTGTCTTTATTATTATTCTTGTTTCACTTCTCGTACTTTAATTTTCGCATTATCGAATTTATATCCCAACAAATATGTATATGTCTGCCACATCGTTCTCATTCAAATTTCACTTCAATTAGATTGCACCAAAAAACAAGTTCACTTAGACTTTTAAGTTATGGATCTTCTGTTTTTTTTTTTTTTTTTTTGCTTGTCAAGGTATGGATCTTCTTAAACATGGAAATATTGTACTTTTGTAACACGAACAAACTTTTTAAGCATTTTGAATGATATTTTGACCAAGAAAAATCAAAGTTTGATAATGTCGTTGTCGGTTATGCCAAATATGTTAGGAAATAAATAGAGTATGATGAGACTACAAAATAGACAATCTATAAAAAAATAACTAATAGTAATAAATTTTCTTTATAAAGGATTTGGACTTTTAAGACCATAAATGAAGATTTGGACTTAAAGCGTTTCCTCTTTCTACAATGAAGATTCCAAGCGTGTCAGCACACCCAACTCCCTCAGGAGAATGGATGGTTCTACAAGAGAAAGCTCCATTTAGGTTTCTCCTTCTGCTGGCTTCATTTTGGGCTAAATCTATTCATTTATTCTGCAAATTGAATTTACGTAAATGAAAAAAAAACAGCAATTCCTTATAAACAAAGAGATTCAACTGTTGATAATGATCATGCAATTACCACTATTTTTTTATTTCTTGCGAGGGCTAGTTACGGTACTGTAGCGCGAAGGATTTAACTCGCTTAATTTTTCTCCTACATTCTTTTCATAAAATCCAACACGCTCGTACCTATACCCAAAATTATACAAAACTACATAAGTGTTCCAATATATAATGACAAATTTTCATCTTGCAAATTTGAGTTGTCTTTCACAAATATGGTCTGTAAAGATGAATATTCTCTCTGTAAAGGTAAACCCTTCAACCTAAATGAAACATCTTAATTAAGTTTAACCTGAGCTTATATAGCTGTGTTATGAGAAGGGGCCAAGTTATTTGAATTTTTTAGATGGATTTTGTATTTGGTTTGAGTCAAATGTGATCAGAAATTGATTTATTGGTGAATTACGTATACCTGACTTGAACGTTCACAAGTTCATATGCATAATGAATCAAATCCTGATTAGTCATTTATAGTTTGTAGTATAGTTGTTGCATTTAACTAACACAAGATTTTGGCCATATTTTAATCGATAAGTCAGAGTGCTTAAACATTTCAACAGTTCTGTTATTTTTTCCTGAAATTTAAAGTGATTTTTTCTAAGACTTTAAGTGAAATTTACAATTTTAGTGCAGAAATTAAAGAAATGCAGGGACTTCATCTAGCTAAAGTCAATAAGCTGGTGGTTAAGAGCTGTATTTGGAACTTATGATGTGATAAGTTGTTTGGTAGTTAAGAGTTGAGAGTGGAAGCAGAAATGTGTAACTTTAATAAAAAAACCTAAAGTCAATAGGCTAGTACTTTCATATATGACATTTTTATTTTTTAGGGGGAGTTACTAGTACTATATGATATAACTGGAGAAGTGATCATTTACGGGTTCAGGCTGGATACGAGTCGGGTATTTGATGAAAAATTGTTCAACGGGCCTGAAAATTGTTGTCATTGTCTGCTCATCAGGACTCAACATTTTTTCCATGGCCCGTCCTATTAACGGGTTGGGTTTGTCCATGAGCAAACGAGATTTCTTTTAAATTAGTTTACAATTAAATTTTTGAATTTTTTTTGGTTTACAAAAATTTTTTTTAACTATTAATATGCAACTTAACTCCAAAGTCAAGCGTAGTACTCCATATAATCATGATTATGATATATTTTCCGCCGAATTGCCAGATGGGTATATTTAATGACCCTCTTTCACCACATTGGTATATTTAAAAACTCCGACGCCAAATGGGTATATGAATTGACACTTTTGCGCAAATGGGTCCAAAATCTCGCCGCCGGCGACTAAATTAATTAAAAAAATCATGATTTTTCTGTTTTTTTTCTTTATTCTCTAGTTTCTTAAAACTAATCACTTTTCTTTATTCTTCTGTTTTTTATTACTCTGTTTTTATGTCCTTTATTTTGATCGAATAGAAATGCTCTTGAAGTTTCCATACACGATAAGGGCGGCAAATGAAAAATCAAGACATTCTCCACATCCTCTTCTCCACCTCAATCGTCTTCGTTATTGGCTACGCCGGTCGCCAACTCACCGACTTCTTTTCGTATCTTTCCCTACCGTCTTTCCTTCCCTTTTATGTCATTCTGATTAAGCATTAAATATTAGGGGTTTCATTACAACTGGGTTGAGTGTATGTGAAACTACTGAATGTTTTGCTGCTCTAAATGCCACAATCTCCAATAGAATATATGATACACAAAGGGTCGCATTTGAGTGAATTTGACCAACATAAATAATGAGACTTGCTGTGAAGTGAGAGAAAAGGAATGAAGAGGAATTCACAGGATCAATTTATGTAGAATGTGTCCACATAACTTAGAGTTATCTTCAACTTTTGTGGGTGATATAACTGCCATTGAAGCACAGGAAGGAAGGGAGGGAGGAAGAAGATGAAGGTAGAATAGGAGGAAGAAAAAGGAAAAATAAACTTGGCAATCATGAGAGAGAAGAAAAATAAAATAGTCAAATAAAATAAGAAAATCTGAACATGATTTTTTTTTTTTTTTTTTATTGATTTTACTTGTAGGCGGCGAGATTTTGGACTTATGTCGTCAATTTATATACCTATCTGGCACCGGAGATTTTAAATATACCCATGTGGTGAAAGGGAGTCAATAAATATACCCATCTGGCAATTCCGCGATACATTTTCACCCCAAATAAGTTTTAACAACCCATAAACAAACAACAAAACTCACTAATCTTTTAAGTTAAAAATAATAAACGACTCGACGCTCATGAGCCATTTTGTATTGTCCTTATCCACCCATTTATTTTAGCGAGTCAGGCTAAATCCGCCCATTAAATATATTTTTTTCAAAAGTCTTATCTATACCCGCCCAAATTACGGATTAAAAGAAACCGTCTTTTCGGATTGTTCTATCCATAACCAGCTCTAATTTGGATATTCATCCTGTAACGGAGTACTTTTATCTTGGCCTTAGCATGACCATATAATCACATGAGGGGAGTGGGGACCATGCGTCCCATAGTAGTAGATGTTTGGGGAGAGGAATTGATGGTGAAGATTTTGTGGACCCAGATTTTGTTAAGTCTTGTACCAAACTACCAGTTGCAAAGCTATACAAATTACAAAATCAAACATACTGTAGTAAACGAAGTGCAGTCCAAAAGTTAAATCAAGACAACTATCCCTACTCTAGCTATGAACAAGCTTTCAGCTTATTAGGTACCTAAAGAAACATCAATGAGAGCATAACAATCATAAGGGCCAATACATCAAAACTAGCATGCAGTTATATTCTCATCAGTTGAAGTCTGGTCAAGATACCTCAAAATAAATATGGCATTAAGGTCTTCAAAACACATGCTAGGTGGCACGAGAAACTAGTAGAGTGTTTAAAAACTCCATTGCGAAAGGTTTGCTTCATACTACACAAACAACAATGCTTGATAACTGAACAGCCAAGTAAGTTGTTTTCTTTTTTCTTTCAAAAACCACCTTTTACTTGCCAAAATCTGCAACTACCAATAACTATCATCAACTTTGGAAGACTCAACGACGGGTACAATTGAGAGAGCATCGGCTACCATCTCATAACTCTCGGCATACAGTTTATGCCTCTTTGACAGTAACCGTGCTTCTTGGGCCGCCAAAATTCTGGACTTTCTTCCAAACTCTTGCAAGGTTGGTTTATCAAGTAAATGTAACTGTTTCTGGATTATGTCGGGCACGGCTTGCAACAAGTAATTAGGGATTATTGACTCCCAAGATGCATCCGCAAAGCGACCAACAATAGGGTCCACACCGCCAGAACCAGAAGAGCGAGCAACATTGAGGTCCACACCACCCAAATCAGCACCGTGTTCATGACTCAACCAGATTTGTTTTGCCAATTTATGACACTTCAGATCATGTTTACGAACGAAGTTCACATTGTAGCAATTATATTTTGCCTTAAGCTTCCTGCACTTTTCGGTGAACTGACGTCTGGAGGAGCTAAAGCTGAAACTTCCTTTAAGACCGTCAAAGAGTACGCCATTTTTGGAAGGGGGTTCTCCATTCTTGTGCTTGTATTGCAACAAGGCTTGCAAAATAATAGTCTCATCGACCTCATTCCACAACATTCTTTTGGTCTGTTTTGTGTCACTCGGGCGCTCAGACTTCGAATCACCACGAACGCTTCAAATTCTTCCCCGTGGCTTTAGGAGTGTATCCTGGTTCTGACTCCAACGCCTCAGACTCAGGCTCTGATTTTGACTGGAAAACAAATAGTGACTTTATCAGAAGGTATGGTACATACTATGTCTAAGCAGTATAATTAAAAGAAATGTTCAAGTCGTAGATGAATCGAAAACATTACATGTTCCAAACTTTACACAAGTGAAGAACAAAGGAGTTAGAATGAAGGGAATATGCTGATAATAATGAAAAATGATAAGCATCATACAAACATAAAATAAAATAACGGAAAAAGAAAACAAATCTCAAAATATTTATACATATTGTCAACTCACTAGTAGCTTTCAAATTATGAGCAAGAGGACGATGTCGTTGACAAAGAAAACACCAAGGTTACAAAGATAATAGACTACGTACACAAATGATTTTCAAATGATTTTTGTACCACATATATATGTACGTTGTAAGAGAATGTCTGAACACTTGAACAAACTACTTTTATTTTATTTATTCTACTTTACAAGTCTCAATTGACAAAGCCTGCAGTTGAATGATGAGCATGTTAATGAGACACATTCAAGTTTCTTAGTTGGTGATTTATTTGTACTGTACAAATTGGAATAATTGAAGGAATTGGTTAATGTTTACTTATGGTTAGGGCCGTAAACGAGTCATAGCACTCGTGAGCTGCTCGAGAACGTACTCGGTCAAAACTGGTCGATAAAAAATAAAGCCGAGTACGAGCACTTATTTGATACTTGTTTACTAAACGAGCTGAGCACAAGCCACCCCAATACTCGGCTTGTTAGTATTATTAATAGGTTATAATACTTTAAAGTACTCGCCGAGGTCCTCGTAAACATACCCGGTCAAAGCTTGCTCAATAATAAACGTGCCGAGCACAAGCACCAATCTAATACTAGTTTGATAAACGAGTCGAGCACGAGCATAGAGGTAATTGAATCTGCTCGGCTCATTTACACCCCAACTTATGGTATATATAATCTCTTATTTCCACACTTCTAAAATGATAATAGTAATAACTGACAATTTACAACTCTTTCAAATTTTAACAACTAGGAGTATAACTCTGTAACAAAATATGCTTGAAATATCTTTTCGTGGACCAATTTATCATGAGCAGTTGAGCACCGCATACAAACAAAATGAACCCAAAGCTGACATCTGAGCAAACCCTATGATATGAGTATGACCCATCAAGCAACCAAATTAAACCAGCAAAACCCAATGGATATCTAAATCTTTGTAAAACAATCAAGGCAACTGATGATCATTTCCAAGCAATAAAAGAGCACTCCCATAAAAATCAAAATTCAAAACGAGAAGTAAAGAAAAACAAGGTAATAATTTGACATTTTTCTTGAAAGACAAACCTGTGCGTTATCACCCGATTCAGAATCATCCTCTTCATTCTCCTGTGCACTGCTAGCATTTTTCATGGAGTCAGAATCAGAGTCATTAGCCTCGACTTCGGCTTCGGCCTTGGCCTCATCCTCATTGCCTTCTCCTTCCTGATATGAGTCAGACTCCTTGGTCTCAGAGTCAGAATCAGAATCCGAGTGCGAGTCAGAATCAGAGTCATTGTCAGAACTACTGTTTTGTTGCTTGGCAGGCAGAGGCAGAGGCAGAGGCAGAGGCTCATGTTGCAAATGAGTATGATCAGATTGATCTAATACTTCTTCAACCACCTCACTATTATTCATGTTATCATCAACAGATTTTTGTGTTTGTGGGATGTTTTCCTTAGAACACCACTTGGACTTGGACTTGATGGACTTAAACTTTGATTTGGGTGTGGACATGTTTTTGTTAGCAACAGGGTTCACAGCTTTTTTTGCCATTTTGAGTGTAAAATTGATTTACAAGTGTAAATGGCAGACAGACAGAGAGAGAGAGAGAGACAGTTAGTCTGCTAATGTTGTCTCTGCTCCCCTTTTATTGAAGCAACAGCTAACGCCATAGACCAAAAGAGAAACAACAAAGTTTGGGGAATGTCAACAGACTATCTAGACCATGCATGGTTATTTGTTAGAGATACATATACATAGGAAATAAGATATATTAGATTATATGATTAATATATTATAGAGATCTTAGATAATTAGAAAACTAGTATTATTAGAATACTAGTAGAGTTTGGGAAACAAGTTATTGTAGTCTATAAATATAAGGTCTTTCCAGTTCAATAATAAGAATGAATATCATGAGCCTATTATATTTTATCATTATTGCCGCTTATACTTGTTGTAATCTTCTCCAATTTTTTTTTTTTGGGGGTTCACGACCAAGTGTATTCACCGTCGTCCACATTGATTACCCCTCATTGGCTTATAAACACCTCAAAGGGTGGGACAGCTGGCCAACAAATTCAAAGTTGTTCCATGCCCAAGGTGAGATTCGAACCCTCGACCTTGGTTAAGGATGGATGAGTCCCTACCACTCAACCACATCTCCTTAGTTTGTAATCTTCTCCAATAGTTCTACAATAACCAATGTTCTCTCACACTTGACACTACTATTCTAAAAACCAATTTTTTTTATCTTCTAAAGGCCACAACACTCTTGCTTAAAGTTATACTTTTAATTGTTGAATTATGCTTCAAAATTTAGTGTTGTTAGTGGGTCATATGATTGCTAAATAGTTGGAACTAGTTGGTCAATGGTCATGTACCCATGTTTCCAATTTAGTAAAATAAGGGTGAAATCTCTTTCTCCTCAATTTTTAAATTAAACAAATAAAAAATGACAAAATAAGAGAAAGAAATTTAACCTTCCATTTATCGAAATGGAGAGGATCTCTACTCATGGGGATCTTCATCACGATCAATATACCACCTAATATATTTCACTTGAATCGAATTGTCTACTCTGAGTAAATGTCACATCTAGGGTTGGCCACAAGCCAAACAGCTCGCGAACAGTTCAGGATCGGTTCGAATAAAGCTCGGCTTGAAGTCCGTTCGATTCTAAACGAGCCGAACTCGAACTCGATTTTAAGGCTCGAACTTTTAACGAGCCGAGCTCGACCTTGGCACTATTCGGCTCGTGGGGCTCGCGAGCCTAAAAAACCCATAAAATACATACATACATACAGTCTAATTGTGTCGTAACTTCTAATATTATAATAATAATAATAGAGTAGCAATACACCAAAAGTCATGTAAAAATACTAAATTCTTGAAAGTAACACTAGAGGAGGGTTCTATTATGTTAATTTGCACGAGCTCGAACTCGAGCTCGAGCTTTGAATTTAGCATTTGAGCCGAGCTCGAGCTTAAATTTGCAGTTCGAGTCGAACTCGAACCTAAACTCGAGCCTAAATTTTTTTAATCGAGCCGAGCCGAGCTCTTCTACTGTTCGGCTTGGTTCGGCTCGTCTCACATCCCCTTGCCGGTTGCCAGTTGCCACTACACAATGGAGTTATTTTTCTTTCCAGAATGAAAATAGGATACAACGTTACATTATGTTTGGACACTTATATTTAACAGAGAACTTATCAAACTAATTGAAGAACCATCACAATTACCGACCCCGTCATAGCACCAATAAGAAATAGTATAGGTTTTAGAAGCTAAGAGACGCAATGCCTTATGAAACCATCACTTGGAAGTAAGATTGAAACCTTACACAATAGAATTAGTATTCAACAAATCTTGCTTTATCTATTTAATAATGTTTATCCTTTATACATTATGTGAATTCTAAAAACATTAGTTCTCGTTTATGTTTGCAAATTGAGAGCTCCTCTCAGGATTATGATCTGGATTTGCATGGTTTATTTGGTGAGGTAGGATGTTTAGTAATGATTAACCTTAATACATTTTGTGTATTCTAAAAAGTTCAAAAGTCCTAAAAGGTTGTACTTGTTTTACATTTGTAGGTTGAGAGCTATTTACCCACTCCTAAAAGCTATTTACCCACTACTTGCAATGAGGTAGGCTCTTTATAACAATGTTCTACCAGCATCAAATGCTAGAAGTCAGGATTTATCACTTGCCAAAAAAAATAAAACAAGACCCCTCAATATAGCTAACTCCACCCTCCCCCCTCAATTCTGTAGTGTATATTGCATTGTGCAACAAATTAGGCACTTTTGAATTATAAATGTATCCCATATATAAATTGTTATAATTACTAACCCCCACAATGGCCATCGATACATCTAGTAATCAGACATAACAATCCAACTTTACAACGTTCACTAAACAAATGAATAGTAGCATTGATATATCACCAATTTACTAGTATTTTCAAACTTAACTAAAGAGCATAATTCTCTTTTAGTGACATCCGGCAAGATTCTAGACCATGTCACGACCTACAAACATGTCAAGCATCATATGTGATCATGTCAAATATCTCAATGCACAAACATACATTAGTCATGTATCACGTGCTTCATGAGACTAAAGCTACAGGAATCTGGTCGCGGCCTTTGTCTTCTGGGTCACGATAATATTTAGAAGGTATAAAGGATGATATTGATATTTTGAGTTTAATTTCCACACCATTTTTATGTTCAAGGCTAAACAATTCTCTTTTGCAGACCAAGAATGCCAGCGATCACATTCGCTTTATTATGGCGGATCATCCTTCTTACCATTCTTGCGTAAGTAAATATTGATTCACAACTTTTGGACAATCTATAATCTGTTTGTTTTTCACTCACTAAAGCTTTCATTATTTTTTTTCTCAGGCCAATTATAAGCCAAAATCTGTTATATGTTGGCTTAAGAGACATGAATTCGGGAATATCCTCCCTTGTTCCTGCACTTGGTCCGGCAATGACATTTTTCATTGCCTTTATCTTCAGGTAGTTAGTTTTCACAAACCTCATTGCCTTGGGATTTTTCCATTTTGGCTCCCAAATTTTTTTAGTGGCTGTAACATCCATGGGTAACTAGCACAGTCTGCAACAGACAGTGCATTCCCCCTATAAACTTCATAAGATCATTCCTCATCTTAGGCCATAAGAACAGCCTAGCTATTTTGTTAATTGTAGGCTTGTACTTACCATACCTGAGTGCCCTCCCTGAGAGAAGCTGAGCATCTACCTCATTACCTTCTCGATCTGCCTCGGGGCTTTATGATCTCCTAGCACCAACCTGCTCACTTCAGTGTTCTGCCAGGTGAACTTTGAATGAGATGCAGATTGCAGGTGACCTCTTTGATGAGTATTAGGAAAAATATCGTTGCGTAATTTACATTAGTTAATTAGTTTCCTAATACCCTATTAAAACACTTAAACTCTTTTATGATTTTATAACATGTATAATGTCACAATTGTGTTTTATGGTATGACAAAAAACATTTTCCCAAATAAACACAAACCCAATGTCCATCAATTTTGTGCACTTTTACTTTAAAAGTTGTTACTACAATGCGTATGTCAAAATATATCATTTGCTTATAGCTTTGTAGAAGTTTTGATTAGAGTGTAAATATATTCTACAATAAGAAGGTTTGTTAATCATTATTATTAATAACCAATTTTCTCAAATTGTTCAAAGAGTTGAGCGACTACAACTTCGCTCTAGGCCAAGTCAAATGAAATTGGCTGGCGCCATCATCATGATTATTGGTGCAGCATTGACCTCCCTTAAATCTGGACCGAGGCTTTCTGTTTCTGGACCGTCACTCAAGAAACTTATAGCACTGAGGCATGAGAGTTGGATAGAGGGTCATCTTTATGTTCTTGCTGGTGTCGTCTCTTCAGAGGGCTACACTGTTTTACTGGTAAGATTGAGAATAAGTGTAATTCCCCTTCAGGGATTAGTGTTGTATTAGTCTCTTTATATAGTAATTACATGGAACAATCTAGAAGATTACAATAGTATGCAAGTATAATCTAGAATACTCTAAATATCTAGAATACTCTAAGTATTATCTAGAATACTCTAAGTATAATCTAGAGAAATACAAATATAATTAATGCTCTACATACAAAGAGGAATATTTACATATTCTGAATTATTTACATTATCACACCCCCGCAGTCGGAGCGGGAGGAGGGCGAACGCTTAGACTGGAGCGAAAATCATTGAAAAGAGTGGATGGAAGGCCCTTCGTAAATATGTCCGCATATTGAGAACTGGAAGGGACGTGAAGAACACGAACATGGCCCAAAGCTACCTTCTCACGTACGAAATGAATGTCAATCTCTATATGTTTCGTGCGTTGGTGTTGAACTGGATTAGTAGACAAGTACATGGCACTGACATTATCACAGTACACCAAGGTAGCTCGAGTGAGAGGGCAATGAAGCTCTAGGAGCAAGTTGCGAATCCAACAGGTCTCAGCAACTGCATTAGCGACACCCCGATATTCGGCTTCAGCGCTAGATCGAGAAATAGTAGCTTGGCGCTTGGAAGACCAAGATAGAAGATTAGTACCCAAAAACACACAATACCCCGATGTGGAGCATCGGGTATCAGGACATCCACCCCAGTCAGCATCAGAATACGCAATGAGGCCGGTGGTAGTGGATGGATACAGATGGAGGCCATGATCTATGGTGCCCCGGACATATCGGAGAATGCGTTTGAGAGCATTGAAATGGGGTTCTCGAGGATCATGCATAAAGAGGCAGATCTGCTGGACAGCATAAGAAAGATCGGGTCGAGTGAAAGTGAGATATTGCAATGCACCGGCAAGACTACGGTAGAGAGAAGGATCCTCAACTGGAGAACCCGAAGGACCAAGTTTGGACTTCGTATCAACAGGGGTGGTGCAAGGCTTGCAATTGGTCATATTGGCACGATCAAGTATCTCAAGAGCATACTTTTGTTGGGAGAGGAAAAGACCGTCCTTGGTGCGGGTTGCAGGGATCCCAAGAAAATAGTGTAGAGGACCTAAATCACTCATGGCAAACTCAGAACTGAGAGAGGAAATTATACGCTGTAGAAGGGTGTCTGAGGAAGCTCTGAGTATGATGTCATCAACATAAAGTAATAAGAATGACATGTCATTCTTGTGGCAGTAGATGAAGAGAGAAGAATCGGAGACACTATGTTTGAAGCCGATGCGGGCCATATACTCAGAGAATCGCTGATACCAGGCACGGGGAGCCTGTTTGAGGCCATACAGCGATTTGCGGAGACGACACACATAATTAGGATGAACAGGATCAACAAACCCAGGGGGTTGATGCATGTAAATGGTCTCCTGTAGGGTCCCATGGAGAAAAGCATTTTTCACGTCCAATTGATGGATCGGCCAGGAACGGGAGAGGGCAAGGCTTAATACAGTGCGAATGGTAGCTGGTTTGACAACTGGACTGAAAGTTTCATCACAATCAATACCAGGACGTTGAGACTTACCATTGGCAACCATACGAGCCTTGTATCGCTCCAGGGACCCATCAGAATTGAATTTGTGCTTGTATAACCACATAGAACGTACCACATTAACCCCGGGAGGGCGGGGTTCCAAGACCCAAGTTTCGTTTTTAATAAGAGCATCATATTCGGCCTGCATGGCCGCACGGCAGTTAGGATCCTTGAGGGCTTGAATATGTGAACGAGGAATAGGTGAAAGGGTGGAGGTAAGAAGGTTAAGTTTTTGGATAGGTTTAAAAATTCCATTTTGACCCCGGGTAACCATGCGGTGAGTGGGATGGGGAGGGGGAGGTGGTGGGGAAGGAGGTGTAGAGTTGGTCGATGTAGGGGTGGGAGACTCATTAGAGCCCTGGCCATTTATGGGAGATATAGAGGTGGCGGTAGGGCTTGTGGGCGGAGATGGAGTCACCCCCGGAGGGGGAAGAGGCGTATCCACCTATGGCACCGGGTGGGGAACACTCGGAGACTCAAGAAGAGAGCGAGAGATAGGTGAGATATCAGAGGAGACATCCAAAAAGTCATATGTGGAGGGTGGTGTGGAGGAAATAGAAGCAAAAGGAAATACGGACTCGTCAAACGTGACATGACGAGAGATGATAATTTTACGAGTCTGAAAGTCAAGACAACGGTAACCCCGGTGATTAGCAGGGTAACCAAGGAAGACACATGGTGTGGACCTGGGAGCTAATTTGTGAGGGGCGGAGGAAGAGAGATTAGGATAACAGAGACATCCAAAAACCCTAAGATGAGAGTGGGAGACGGGTTTGTTGAAGAGTTTAGAGAAAGGTATGTCATTTTGGATTGTGGTGGATGGGAGAATATTAAGAAGATGAGTAGCCATGTGGAGAGCTTCAACCCAATAAGTCGGTGGGAGGTGAGCCTGAAAAAGAAGGGTGCGGACAATATTATTGATGGTGCGTATCATCCGTTCGGACTTCCCATTTTGTTGGGAGGTGCGTGGGCATGAAAAACGAATCACCATCCCGTTTGCCGCAAAAAGATCATGAAGTGGGGTATTATCGAATTCACCGCCATGGTCACATTGAAAAGCTTTTATTTCACGATTAAATTGAGTATGAACATAAGCACGGAAATGAAGAAATTTAGAGAAAGCATCGGATTTGCGGCGAAGAGGATAAACCCACAAAAATTGGGAGAAATGATCTAGAAAAATAACATAATATTTTATTCCACTCACACTAGAAATGGGAGAGGTCCAAAGATCTGAATGAATTATATCAAATGGAGACTCTACGACAGACTCAGAACGACAAAATGGAAGTCTAACATGTTTCCCTAGTTGACATGCATGACATAAGTTGGAATGTTTGTCCTTTTTATTACAAGAAATAAAACCCCTAGAAACTAAAGACTGGAGAACTGTGTCGCCCGGGTGACCCAAACGGCGGTGCCAGGTGGAGTGGCTGGTGGTGAGGAGAGCGGTAGGTGGAGCTGCGGAAGGTGTGGGAGTGGCGGGATAGAGGTCGCCGTCACTATCACATCGGAGTAGCATTTTCCGCGTCAAAAGATCCCTCACAGTAAAGCCATTGGGGTCAAATTCAACAGAACACTTATTATCTCTAACAAATTGACGAACTGAAATAAGATTTTTAATAATTTTAGGGGACACAAGCACATTCTGAAGGTAAAGGGGACGATTGGGATTGGGTAAACAAGTGGAGCCCATATGAGTTACAGGTATCAAGGATCCGTCACCGACTATAACAGAATTAGTGATGCTTTTATTAAAAACAGAATGTAGATTACCTGGTGTGGACGTCAAATGGGCGGAGGCCCCTGTATCCATATACCAACCGGCATCACCGGGATCCTGGAGAGAAAGAGTGTTGAAGGCTTGCGGAAGGGAAGTGGTAGGCGCAATTGGAGCAGCATATTAGTTGACGGACGCAGGTGAAAACCAGGTCCATGGTGGTGGGACGGTGGCCGAGAATGCTGAAGGGGTGGCGTGCGGGCCCCGTCCGAGCACGCCGGGCGCAGGGGAGGGCGCCGGAACACGTGCCAAGGAAGGCTGAGGGGTGGCGGTTGAAGTGTTAGGCTGGTGCCAAGTAGGGGCTACGGGCTAGGGTGGCGGCCAGTAGAAGGGTGGCCAGACCGGTTGTGCGAGTTGAGTCGCGTTTTGTGAGGTCCTAGCTTGTTGTGGTGTGGAGTTATGGCGCCCACGACCATTACGACTCCCTTTGTTATTGTTCTTTTTGTTATTGTCGGTGTGCCGGGGCATTGAGGGTGGTGGGGTAGATTGGGCTTCCGGTTGTGAGAGGGTAGGGGTGAAGAGGATAGTGGAGGAGGATGAGTGATCAGTGTGGGAGGCTATGGTTTGTCGAGGTTTGGAAAGACGTTGTTCCTCGAGGAGGAGCATTGAACGAGCTTGAAGAAAAGAGGGGAAAGGATTGCGGTAGCGAATGATGGGTCCCATATGTTCAAATTTTGAATTGAGACCATTTATAAGGTAAGTGACAAGATTCTTATCCGGGATAGGGTTGTCAATATTGGCAAGAAGGTCAGAAAGGGTTTTAATGCGGTTGCAATAGTCATGAACAGAGGACTCACCCATTTCAATATTGCGAAGCTCGTTGTCAAGCTGAATGGCACGAGCATCTTTGTTATCGCGAAAGAGGTTTTCAAGACTAAGCCATACCTCACGGGCAGTGCCGCCTTTCTTGAGAATCATTTGGAGAAGGGACTTGGTGATAGTCCCATACATCCACAATTTGACAATACCATCAAGACGTTTCCACTCTATGTCAGTTTCTCCCGAAGGAATGGAAGTGCCGTCAAGATGACCAAGAACCCCAAAACTCAAGCAATGAGTTTCAAATAATTCTCGCCACGCATCATAGTTGAGTTCATCAAGGTCCAAGATAAGGGGTATATAAGCCTTGATATTATTGATGCCATAAGGCTTTTCAGGATTGAGTGGTGGAGGGTTGGTATTTTCTTCGGCCATGAGCAGCTGGAGAGAGAGAGAGGAGCAGGGAGGATGAAGAGTAGAGAGGGAGAGCGGTGAGGTTCACAGTGAGGGGACACAAGCACAGGAGAGAGAGAGAGGGATTAGAGAGAAATTTAGAGAGTGATTAGAGGGAGGTTGAGGGAGAGAAGCTCTGATACCATGAGAATAAGTGTAATTCCCCTTCAGGGATTAGTGTTGTATTAGTCTCTTTATATAGTAATTACATGGAACAATCTAGAAGATTACAATAGTATGCAAGTATAATCTAGAATACTCTAAATATCTAGAATACTCTAAGTATTATCTAGAATACTCTAAGTATTATCTAGAATACTCTAAGTATAATCTAGAGAAATACAAATATAATTAATGCTCTACATAAAAAGAGAAATATTTACATATTCTGAATTATTTACATTATCAAAGATAAGCTTCACCCACTATTCGCGTTAATGTTACAAACCTTATTCATATTGTTAACACATGTTATTTTTTCTTTAATTACTAGGCCAACACAATAGCTCGATTCCCTAGCTATTTGCTTGTGGGAGCTTTGACAACCAGCGCTGGAGCTGTGTTCAATTTCATTCTCCCGAAACATGATTTTTAGTATTTCACATCATAGAACAGGAAAACTTCCCACTAAAGTTGTGCTACTTGACTTCTCAGGAAACAGAGATAGTATTGACTACATAGAAAATGCTTTGCATGCTTAATTTGGTGATCAGGTTCAGTAGCACTTATCCATTTTAACATATTACTCTATAAAGTAAGCCAAAACATCAACTTTAAACAAAGATGTCAAAGAAGCAGCTAGTAAATGCTCTTTCAGAAACTCACTGTTTCAGTTTTCTTCAAGATACACGTTCCAGTGTCCATATCATAGTCATACACTGAAGGTGGAGTCCTCAACGAGCTATAGGCATACCGTAAGACATTGACATTGAGTATAGAGGATCAACAAACTCAACATTCCGCTCCCCATGAAGGTTTTCGAGTGGTTGACCAACGGCCGGAAGACGATAAACAAGGGAGAGCATAAGTTATGAGCACCACATCAATTTCGCAATCACTCACAGTATCCAGGGTTTTAAGACCCTCCATTTCAGTCTATGAAAAAAAACTTTACCATTTTCTGTTCTGCCAAATTACGAACTGCAAATTATGACCATTTTCTTGTAAAGGAGGAGCATATATTTTAAATTTAAATTTCTCATTTATTCAGGCGTGAAGCTTATCAGTTTTTTCCAGGCAACAATAAGCTTACAGACACAAATACAGCACCGAAGGCATTAGGAAGGAGTAGCTTAACAAACATGTAAGCCCATTAACCAGGTACCAATTCAACAACTAGAAGATGATCACTGTCCCTGAACTCCTCCCTAACATGGAAAGGACCTCCCCTCCAACATGAGAGTTTTGAAGCTGTATAAATTCTGCTAGTCGGACAGCTGATACCAAAGGCAAAAGGGTGGAACCGCTTTTGTTAGCTTCGGTTTGCAATGGGACTACAAAATAGACAATCTATAACAAGATAACAAATAGTAATAAATTTTCTTTATAAAGGGTTTGGACTTTTAAGACCTCAACAAAAACTTTGGACCTAAAGCATTTCCTCTTTCTACAATGAAGATTCCAAGCGGGTCAGCACGCCCAGCTCCCTCAGGAGAATGGACGGTTCTACAAGAGAAAGCTCCATGTAGGTTTCTCCTTCTGCTGGCTTCATTTTAGGCTCAATCTTCATTTATTCTGCAAACAAAGAGATACAACTGTTGATAATGATCATGCAATTACCACTGTTTTTTCTTGCGAGGGCTAGTTACGGCACTGTAGCGCGAAGGACTTAACTCGCTCAATTTTTCTCCTACTTTCTTTTCATAAAATCCAACACGCTCATACCTATACCCAAAATTATACAAAACTACTAAGTGTTCCAATATACAATGACAAATTGCATGATACTATTAAATGAAGTTGTAATGAAACTCATACCAATAAGCAAGGCACTGGTAAGGTGCAATTTTGTCATACAAAAGGCTTATGATTGCCTCCATGGGATTATTTTTGGTGGGTTTTCTATGATGCACCTAAATGACACGTAATCATAATTTAGCATGTGATGGTGATGAATAAATTCATTAAACTAGCAAACACTTGAAATTTAAAGGGAAAACCAATTGTTCCTTCTTACCTGCTCCATATGAGCAATGGCTTCTGTATCAACTGGAATTCGATGATAAATTCCAATACACATAAAAATATTAGCAATCGTAAATGGACCAAATCCTTTTACTTTCACTAGTTTCTTGTAAATTGTTGTATCAACAGCTTGGGATCCCTCCAACTCATTGAGCTTAAGCTTACCATTCTCTACCATTCGAGCCACTCCGATGATTGTTTTTGTTCTGTATCCAAGATGACAATTTTCTTTAAGGAACTCTTCATTTAAACTAGCCAATTCTTTGGAGCTTGGAAAGTTTCCTAAATTCAGCTCAGGTTTAAGCTGACAAAGTGCTTGGCACATCTGTAATGTTCTATGCCACCTAGAGAGTAATAAAATTGAGTACTTTAGTTCAATAGTAATGTTTCAAAGAATCATGACAAAAAGGTAAGTAATAATACTAAGCAATTTACTAATTAGAAAGCTAGGCATCAATGAAGTTGATGAACATACGATGTATTGCATAGAAGAATGGATTTGGTGATATCCTCAAATAAGTCAGGGGAGCGAAAAATTCGGCCAAAGCCACTCTTCTTTGCTTTAGCATGGAGTCCATGGAACTTTTTCATGTCATGGTCATCCTTGCTTGATATCCTCAGCATTCGAGCAACTTGTTTCTGTAAATATGGTAGTTTGGTAATGTGTACAAGAACAAGCTGATTGGTAGTACTCCATTAAGTAACAAATGATAATGTTGCTGGTATATATACATGGAGTATATAAGTACATACCAATATGAGCTGCTCATCAGAGGAGGGAAGCGAACTGACACCATGGACTCGCACTAGAAGAAAACTACTAGGCTTGGCGGATTGAGAAATGGAGACGACCAGAGATTGTGTGGACATGGAGGAAGCAATGCGTAGAGGACGTTGGAAAGTTTTAGACGACGGGTTCCACTTGTTTGGAGCTTTCATGAAAAAACCGTGATTGCATATAGCTTTTTCCAAGTCGAATTCTTCTTCCACTGCCACTTTCAGCTCCAAACCTTCTACCACTGGCACTACTTCATGATTAGGATCTTCATTATTTACCCTAGTTCCAGTATAGTACCCATATAAATATATCAGCATTTCTTAGAAAGAACAGTTGCTTCTACAATTTTCTTGTTTCAAGATTCTCCTCTGAATTAAAGGGGATGAGAGATCGAGCGACAAATCGGGAAGTGAACAAGTGACCAAAGTGAAAAACTAAAGAAAGAAAAATCTGTCATGCAAAATGCTAAAAAGGAAAGGACGAAGTTGACAAAAATCAATATGGCATGACTTGGTCAAAATTTGAACAGCAAGCCAAAAAGAAACAAACTTAAATCAGAACATTCACTAGGAGTGACAGTGTAACAGAAAAGAAAGGCACTGACCTTCAACAACCATGTACACATCAATGAGATCAGATATATCATATGGATTAAGAAACAAAAGAATTACAACATAATCTTAGCGCGCGTACACGACACGCATCATGGTTATCGATCATCCTAGATGATTAAAACTAGAAAATTACAGATAGAGGCTAAAGTGGCCTTTCCTATAAAGATTTAACCAAATTCACTTGTCAAGCTGCTTCGTATATGGTTATGTGCAAAACTTAAAAAGTAAGATACTTAAATACAAGAGTGGGAATCAAAGCTCATTTGTAATCAATTTTCCTTACTGTACTTGAAATCCTCTTTAGTTTATAGAATGTAAGGAAATCTGAATGACCTGTAGATACTAGATGGTATAGATTTCCTGCTGTCTTTTTGAAATACAGTCAAACATGCAGAGTCACATTCCATTTCCTGGAGAAAGTGTGAAGTTCGCTTATTTCACCTCAGTTATCCCCATCATCACACCAAGAGCAGATGATTTGGGAC
Source organism: Tetragonia tetragonoides (assembly GCA_038025085.1). Classification (NCBI taxonomy): domain Eukaryota; kingdom Viridiplantae; phylum Streptophyta; class Magnoliopsida; order Caryophyllales; family Aizoaceae; genus Tetragonia; species Tetragonia tetragonoides. The sequence continues at coordinate 33,885,659 of CM076153.1, forward strand.
CAAGTAAAACAAAACCCCTGTTGACTTGTAAATCAGCAATATCATACCTTAAATTTCATGGAACTGATCACCTTGAAGTTTGGTCATGTTTAAAATGACAAATACTGTCTGCCTAAATCATACTGTATTACCACAGAATAAGCCTTCTAAAGGAAGTCAAACAAATCAGCAAAAGAATAAGCAAGGAAGACCAGAAGATGTTACCTTTGGCATCTATTCCCCTCAACAAGAAGGTTGCAATGCTGCGATTCACCATCTATGACTATCTTCTCAGCATGCCTAGGATGTAGACAGAAGAAATATTGATACATCAAAAGACTGAAAACTAGGTGACAGGAAGCACCAGTAATTATAACATAGATGATCGAAAGATAACCTAGCATCAATAGACAAACACTCTATGTCACAGCAACTATATATTCTAATCGATAAACATGCACATTAATTGAAAGATTAAGTGAAGCATGAAATGGCTTTTTACAACACTATTTTCATAGATTATTATCATTAGTGAAGTTGCTTCATTTTGTTTGAAGATTGTCATATGAGAAGCCAGTAGTAAATTTAGGCTACATAGATTTTTGTAAAAAATCCTGAAATTATAAAATGATGAATACCACGGTAAAAGAGCATTACAGAAGTTTTCATGATTACAATAACTTAAACCAAAGTCCATTTCAATTAATTTTCTGGAAATACCAAGAAAGATTTGATGAAGTGTTGTATAAGAAGGAAACAGCATTACCTATCACTATTATTCTCCTCTGAAGCATTGTCAGGATGCTCTAGTTCACAGACTAAGTCACTTTTCACAGCAGGTTGCTCTAATGACATGAAAATTTTGAGTCTTGTCAATATAATAGAGCAATAATAACATCTCTCAACAGAAGAATGATATGAAAGCAGTTAATATTCTAGATAACCGTCCTTTCATATTTACAACAGTAAAGTTTTAGTTTCAAGCAGGTAGATCCTCACCTTTCTGTTTCTCCACATTCAACAGACATAGTAGTCATATATGCAAAAGACTTGGCTTGTGAGTCTGCTTCACTACCTACCATGGACCTCTCAATCGCAGTGCCATCATTGTTTTGGATTTCATTCTCATCAACATTATCCTTAACATCATCATTACGGACAAAGACTTCATGGTTTGGAAATTCGTTTTGCCTTTCAGAAGTGCTCACAGGCCGTCGCAAAGTTTCACCACAAGTTAGTGGTTGGTGAGAAGCTTCACTCACACTCATCATAGTCTTATCGATACTGCCCAACTCCATGTCCTTGCTCCGTTGACCGTTGATACCTACCATTCAAAGAAAGTAACATTTTCTTTAGCAGGATTGAGAAACAAATTGTTGAAATATACAATAAAAACATGGAACTGAAAAGAATCTGGTGGTGCATCAGAGGACTATAGAATACACCGACAAAGCGACAACAAACCAGCTGGATGTAATAGATATAACACAACAGATTTAACGAACATCCTGTTGGAGTATCCCTCCTACATGGAGGAAGAGCCCAATTAATTTGGGTTATATTTGCTTACCATATGGGTTATCCATATGATGTTTAAGTGAAAGGCAATTTCGTATATTCACTCACAAGTGGCTTCCCTTATAAGACAAAAGGTTAGAAGGGCTGAGTGCAAGAGAGAGAAAGCCTAGACACTCACAAAATCAGGAGAAAAGTCTAGAAGAGAAGAGGAGAGAGAGAAGAGGAGCCACCCACGAATTTTGGTGCTGGCAGCCCAGAAATCCACCCCGATCGACGACCAAACGAACTCCGATCGTCGCGAGATTTTAGCACGTTGTTCCTGACATCCCCCTCTTCAAATCCAACGGTCAGAATTTCATTTTGAGCTCTCTAAGTCAGTTTTCTAAATTCAGCTCTTATTTTATACGAAATTGTATTTCCACTCTTTTGGGTGATGATTTGGGAGACTTGTTGTGCCAAGGTTGATCCTTGATGATTGTGAATACCTCTAGTTGATCTAGGGAAGAACTATTGTTGTACCCACTTGTTAATTTGTTGATTAGTGGAGGTTTTGGCACCGTTTGTTAACGGTCCCGTGGTTTTTTCCCCACATCGGGGTTTCCACGTAAATCCTTGCGTCTCCTTGTTTATTTACTGTTTTTTGGGCTGATTTATAGTTCCATTTGCTGCTGTCATTTTGGTTCAATATTGTTTGGTTGCTTGAATTGGTTATTGCTCATCTTTGCATCACAACCGGGGAAAAAGTCTTTGTTGCTTCCGCTTGTGTATTTGTGTGCTTTCCCCAACATAGTGGTATCAGAGCTTTGGTTAGAGTCATTGTGAATTTGTTGTGTTGTTAAAGATGGATGAAAAATCTGGTGTGCACGGAATGATTAGTTTGAATTCTGGAAATTACTCCGTGTGGAAAACTAAAATGGAGGATATCCTTTATGTGAAGGATTTGTATGAACCAATTTTAAATGCAACCGTACCAACTGGTGTTGTTGAAAGTGAGTGGAAAATATTGAACCGTAAAGCCGTTGGAACAATTAGACAATTTGTTGATATGAGTGTCCTCCAACATATTGCCAATGACACGAATGCTTATACTCTTTGGAAGAAACTTGAGACCATGTATGAAAGGAAGAATGCCTTGAGTAAAGCGTCATTGATTAGAAAACTTGTGAAATTGGAATATAAAGATGGTGATAGCATAGTAGTTCACTTGAATGAATTTCAAAGTTTGATTAACAAGTTGTCTGCAATGAAGATGAATTTAGATGATGAGCTGCAGGTATTGCTACTACTTTGCTCATTGCCAGAAAGTTGGGACACTCTATTTGTATCACTTAGCAACTCCGCACCAGAGGGCACGCTGACAATGGAAATTGTCAAAGCTAGTTTGTTGAATGAAGAAACTAGAAGGAAGGAAATGAGTTCCTCCACACAACCAGAGGCTAATGTGACACAAGAATCAAGCAGGGGAAGAAGTAAGACTCGATATCCCCAGCATAGAGACAAGTCCAGGGGGAGATCAAAATCAAGGGGTAAGATCATTTGCCACTATTGTGATAAGCCAGGCCACATTCAAAAACATTGCAGGAAAATGAAGAGAGACAAGTCCAGAGAAAGGAAAGAAAAGGGTGAGACATTCGGGCAACAACAAGAAGAGAAAGATAACAACACCACTGCAATTGCAACAAGTGATGAATTATTTTTTATTGGTGACCATTGCCTAAATCTAGCTAGTGATGATTGTACTTGGGTGATTGACATGGGTACTTCGTTTCATCTAACCCCGCACCAAGATTACTTCTCATCTTACACCAGCGGTGACTTTGGCTATGTAAAGATGGGGAATGATGGCTCATCCAAGATTGTAGGCATGGGTACAGTGTGCTTGGAGACATCCACAGGTTGCAGTTTGGTGTTGAGAGATGTCCGACATGTTCCAGACATTCGGCTGAATTTGATATCTCCTGGGTTGCTCGATGATGCTGGTTACTCCAGCAACTTTGGTGGTGGAAAGTGCAAGCTTATCAAAGGAAGTTTGATTGTGGCTCGTGGGAGCAAGCAGAGATCCTTGTATGTGATGCAAGCTAAGTTGTGCAAAGGAGAAGTACACACAGTTGATGATTCCTCCAGCGAGTTATGGCACAAGAGACTTGGTCACATGAGTGAAAGAGGTATGCAAATGCTTGCTAAAAAGCAACTCCTTCCTGATGTTCAAGGTATGTCCTTGAAACCCTGTGTTGATTGTTTAGCTGGAAAACAACATAGGGCAGCATTTCATACTCGTCCCCCATCTAGAAGAAAACATGCATTAGATCTTGTTCACACTGATGTATGTTCTATGGATACTAAGTCACATAGCGGTGCACTTTATTTTGTTACTTTTATTGATGATTATTCTAGAAAACTGTGGGCTTTTGTGTTGAAAACCAAAGACCAGGTGCTACAGTTTTTCAAGCAGTTCTAGGCCAGAGTTGAGAGAGAAACAGGCCGGAAGCTCAAGTGTGTTAGAGCTGACAATGGTGGAGAGTACAGGGGTCCATTTGAAGAGTATTGCAAAGTACAGGGCATCAGGCTTGAGAAGACAGTTCCCAAGACACCTCAGCTGAATGGACTTGCAGAGAGAATGAACAGAACAATTGAAGAAAGAATTCGATGTATGCTCTCTCATGCGAAGCTGCCTAGGATTTTTTGGGCCGAGGCAATGTTTACAACAGTGTACCTCATCAACCGGTCACCTTCAGTTCCTCTTAATGGAGATGTTCCGCAGAGAGTATGGACTGGTAAAGAGGTATCATTCAGCCACCTGAGAGTCTTTGGGTGCCTTGCATATGTTCATATTCCCAGAGATGAGAGGTCCAAGCTTGATAGCAAGACAAAGCCATGCATCTTCCTAGGGTACTCAGAGGATGAGTTTGGGTACAGATTGTGGAATCCAGTTAGCAGGAAAGTGATTAGAAGCAGAGATGTAGTGTTCTTTGAAGACAAAACCTTTGCAGATTGTGAGAAGAAGAAACAACCAGAGCCTTCTCCTAGTGACAGCGCCAACACAGATCCAATATTTCCTGAAGTAACTCCTAGAGTTCAAGGGGGAGAACAACAGGAAGATGGCAATGATGATCATAACAGTGATGATGGTGATGATGTTCAGCCACCACCAGATCATACACATGAAGAAGAACCCCATGTACAACCAGAACCACAGTTGAGGAGATCCACCAGAGAGAGACAGCCTACCTCTAAATATCCAGCAGATGAGTATGTGTTGATGACCGACGGGGGAGAACCTGAAAGCTACGAGGATGCTATGTCACATGAGCACTGCAAGGAGTGGTATAATGCCATGCAAGATGAGATGAAATCCTTGCATGAGAACCACACATATGACTTAGTGGAGTTGCCTAAGGGCAAGAGAGCACTCAAGAACAAATGGGTGTACAGACTGAAAACTGGAGAAGATGGTTCACCACCTAGGTACAAGGCACGTTTGGTGGTGAAAGGCTCAGGTCAAAAGAAAGGCATAGACTTTGAAGAGATTTTCTCTCCAGTTGTGAAGATGTCTTCTGTTAGAGTTGTTCTTGGCTTAGCTGCTAGCATGGATTTGGAGGTGGAACAACTTGATGTGAAGACTGCTTTCCTCCATGGTGACTTAGAGGAGGAAATCTACATGGAGCAACCAGAAGGTTTCCAAGAGAAGGGAAGTGAGAAGCTTGTATGCCGTTTGAAAAAGAGTTTATATGGCTTGAAACAAGCACCTCGACAATGGTACAAGAAGTTTGAGTCTTTCATGAAAGACCACAGTTTCCACAAGACACATGCAGATTCATGTGTGTTTGTGAAGCATTACGCCGGAGGTGATTTTCTCATTCTCTTACTTTATGTGGATGACATGTTGATTGTTGGACAGGATAAGGAGAAGATTGCCAACCTGAAGAGTGCCTTGAGCAAGTCCTTTGCAATGAAGGACCTTGGCCCTGCAAAGCAAATTTTGGGCATGCGTATCTCTCGTGATAGGAAGAACAAGAAGATATGGCTATCACAAGAGAGTTACATCCAGAAGCTGCTAGAGTAGAGGTTCAAGATGGACAAAGCTAAACCCGTGAGCTCGCCACTTGCAGGTCACATGAAGCTAAGCTCTAGCCAGTGTCCTACAAGTGAGAATGACAAGAAAGAGATGATGACGGTGCCTTATGCATCCGCCGTGGGGAGTTTGATGTATGCCATGGTATGCACTAGGCCAGACATTGCACATGCCATTGGGGTTGTTAGCAGGTTCATGTCTAATCCTGGTAAGGAGCATTGGGCAGCAGTAAAGTGGATCATGCGGTATCTCAGAGGTACTTCTAGAGTGTGTTTATGCTTTGGTCCCGGACAACCTGTGTTAGATGGCTACACAGATGCTGATTTGTCGGGTGATATTGATGCTAGTAAGTCTACCTCCGGATACTTGATGACATTTGCAGGGGGAGCTGTTTCATGGCAATCAAAATTGCAAAAGTGTGTTGCTCTGTCTACCACAGAATCTGAGTATATGGCAGCGGTTGAAGCTGGCAAGGAGTTTATTTGGATGAGAGATTTTCTAGAGGAGTTGGGTTTGAAACAAGACAAGTACCCTCTTTATTGTGATAGTCAAAGTGCCATCCACCTTGCCAAGAATGCAGCCTACCATTCCCGAACGAAACACATACGGAGGAGGTATCATTGGATTCGAGAAGCGGTAGAAGACAAGTCATTTGAGCTTGTGAAGATTCACACCGATCTCAACGGATCGGACATGTTGACGAAGGCCTTGCCTAAGGAGAAACTTCTTGTTTGTAGAAAGATTGCGGGCTTGGTCGAGCCCCCCATGTAGGAGTGAGGGGGAGATTTGTTGGAGTATCCCTCCTACATGGAGGAAGAGCCCAATTAATTTGGGTTATATTTGCTTACCATATGGGTTATCCATATGATGTTTAAGTGAAAGGCAATTTCGTATATTCACTCACAAGTGGCTTCCCTTATAAGCCAAAAGGTTAGAAGGGCTGAGTGCAAGAGAGAGAAAGCCTAGACACTCACAAAATCAGGAGAAAAGTCTAGAAGAGAAGAGGAGAGAGAGAAGAGGAGCCACCCACGAATTTTGGTGCTGGCAGCCCAGAAATCCACCCCGATCGACGACCAAACGAACTCCGATCGTCGCGAGATTTTAGCACGTTGTTCCTGACATCCCCCTCTTCAAATCCAACGGTCAGAATTTCATTTGGAGCTCTCTAAGTCAGTTTTCTAAATTCAGCTCTTATTTTATACGAAATTGTATTTCCACTCTTTTGGGTGATGATTTGGGAGACTTGTTGTGCCAAGGTTGATCCTTGATGATTGTGAATACCTCTAGTTGATCTAGGGAAGAACTATTGTTGTACCCACTTGTTAATTTGTTGATTAGTGGAGGTTTTGGCACCGTTTGTTAACGGTCCCGTGGTTTTTTCCCCACATCGGGGTTTCCACGTAAATCCTTGCGTCTCCTTGTTTATTTACTGTTTTTTGGGCTGATTTATAGTTCCATTTGCTGCTGTCATTTTGGTTCAATATTGTTTGGTTGCTTGAATTGGTTATTGCTCATCTTTGCATCACAACCGGGGAAAAAGTCTTTGTTGCTTCCGCTTGTGTATTTGTGTGCTTTCCCCAACACATCCAACATAGCTAATGTCTTAGTAGCTTACATAGATTCACTAACTACACCCTCCAAATAAAGTGTTAGATATATAAATTAAAAGAACAGATTCTCTATAGTTTGTTACCACCAACCTCTGGTCCTCCATTTTTGGTCATCATTTGGCAGATCTGAAGCGGCACTCCTAGGAACTACTGCTCCTCCATCTGGTGCATCACTACCATAACACACAGGCAAACAAAAACATATATATGTATATTACTACATACTTACTAATCTACTATGATTACGTAATTGTAAGAAGAGATCATGAAGGTAAATACATTTGATAGACGATGGCATGGGCATCCGGACAAAGATGATGAAGATAATAACCAGTAATTTGAATAGGTTGGGGACCTTCAACCGAGAAAATGAGCTTGCAGGGTCCTGTAAATGCAAGTTCTAATGGATATTTCTCATTTAAATGCATACTAAGGGAGCAAACTGAAATCTGAGGCATTTCCCCAACTTTGCAGAAAAGGACAGTGCTGGCCTTTTTGCTTGATCTTTGATTGACTTTCATCAAAGTAACCTGTAAAAAATTCAAAAAAAAAAAAAACTTTAAAATGGAATGAAAAAGAAAATTTTATAGGATGAAAATGAAGATTTAATTACAGAAGCTGAATCCAAGATGCCATGATGGCCGTACACAAAAATTGAGGGGAAGAACTGAAATAGTGAAATGCAAGCAACATAATATGGTAAACATTTATCTAAAACGGAGGGAGTATATATTATTGAGAAACGGAAGAAAGTTGAGTTGAAAGTTATAAACCTGAGATATGGTAAGCATGATGGTGGAATCAATGAGATGCACGGTGGCAGACTCTTGAGGCGTTACCGTCACCCCTACATACATTATTTCAACAGTAAATAGTAATGTATTGATCATAAATCTTACTACCATAGTTCATACTACAACAACAACAACAACAACAACAACAACAACAGGACGACGAACGAACCCCATGAAGATGAAGTGGAAGTTGGAGAAGATAAAACGGGCGGGTTTTCGAAGACCAGACGCCTATCAACCTGCCTCCGGATCCCTACTCTATGCTCCATATGAATAATAATATATAGTGGTAGTAATATGTAAGGACGATGGATAATGCAAAAGAGGATCAAAGAGCTGAGTTGATGAGGTCACAGTGGCTTGAAAAGAGAGAACAAAACCACAATAAATTATTGATCAAACTACTAACCCCATCAAGAGTTGAATTGCTAATGCATGCATATATATATATAAGACTAATTAAGTGTTGTTTTTTCTTTGGTAGTTCCAAAGTTGGTTGGTTATTATTGCCAGACGGTTCAGCTGCCTGTATATACTTTAGTGGCACCATTTTCTGGATTTTCTCTCTCGTGCATATGCATCCTCGCTGCTCATTTATTGAGATGATCAAACTACTCATGCTTTAATTATGGCCCATTTTTGAGTAATCTCTCTCTCTCTCCCTCTCTAGGAATTAGCTCTTTTTAACTGGAGCTTCTGTATTGTTGTCTTGCGTTTTAGTCCGATCAAATAATTGCGTAGTCAACTTCAATCCTTCTTAGAAGGTGGAGAGTTTGATCTTCTATGATACTCGTTGACTATACGCTCTTTTGCCCAATTTAACTTAATAAAAAGTGTCTAATTATCAAAAAAAAAGAAATGAATTACCAAAAGCCCCTCGATTTTTGTTTTAACAAACTTGATTAAAATGCCCGTCCACAAATTTTAGGGTGTTCCCTTTTGGTGGATATCAAACCACCCCTTACCTTTCTCGTTGTAACTACCGCCATCAATTGGGAGTTTTAGGGATGAAAGAAAGGAGAGAGAAAGAGGACTGGTGGTTCTGGTGGAAGGGGGAGGTAGGTGTGGGTGGGTTGATGAAAGAGACTTAGGCCCTGTTTTCTTCAACGGAATGGTGCGGGACGGTAAGGAATGGAACGGAACGGTGCGGTGCGGATAATTCAAAAATATGTGAGACGAAATGAAGTACAGAATGCGGCGCGGAACGGAACGGAATGGATTGGAACGGAACGGAATGCAGCATGAAATCGACGAAAAGAACAGAGCCTTACTATTTGTCGGATGAATTTTTTTCTTGGTCACTATTTTTCATTTTTGGGTTTTTCAGTTTCTCCTCATTTTTCTGCCCTTTTTGTTTTTTTTTTTGCTAAACCAAAAAAGAGGGTGCAAGTGAATGACGACCGAGACACCCCCTGCTACATCATGTTCGGACTCTCGTATTCAATAGCGAACATACCAGACTAGTTAAACAACCAGCGCAAGCACTGGCCCCGTCAACGTAGCACCAACAAGGGACTAGTATAGTTCCTAGAAGCCAGCAGACACAAGGCATGGGGGGAATGGGGATTCGAACTCATGACCTTGCCTTACCAAACCACTTGGGAGTAAGTTTGGAACCACTAGACCACCACTCTTGTTGGTCTTGCCCTTTTTGTTAGCTGCACCTGCACGCCTGCACTTATGTTTGTTCGTTTTGGTTTACTGTTTTTTTTTTTTTTTTTGTGAGGAATTTGTTACAGGTCGTTGGCTTGAAGAAATTATTACGTGGTCCTAGATCAATACTCCTACCTTTTATAAAATAAGTAAACTTCAATCCAATGGTTAAATCATGATCTCAAGAGTTGGAACATTCCTACTCTTTCCCTCCTTCCTCACCACTCTCTCTCCTTCCCCCTCCCCCACTTGCACACTTAATGTCACCCCATTATGAGATTAAGATCCTTCTTAATCATGAGATTACGTAAGAATTTATGAGTGAACTCTACTTAAAATCACACTTTCTAAAAAAAAATAGTAACGGTGAGAAGTGCAAGCATAATTCGGAACCATCTAATAATTTCTCATTCGCTTGACATCTCCTTCCGAGTGATGAATTGGGTTCACACCTTGAAAAACAGATGGATAACAATGAAGATCGACAATACTGTTTGGCTCTGGACGAAAATTACCTTTTTTTTTTTATAAAGTTCAACAATCTACATTCATTGAATATTTGAATTACCCTTTGGTAGGGGCTATAAGCCTGTAAGTAAACCAAGCTCTCGCGAACAATTTCGGTCAAAGCTCGTTTATTTACGTTTGTTAGCTAAATGAATGAACATGAATAACATTTTCAAAGCTCGTTGATAAACAAACGAACATGAACATCACTCCGTTCACTCAATTATGTTCTCGAACAACTCGATTAATTTAATCTTTCTAGATATTTAAGTAATAAGGTACTTTTCTTTGATTTATATTTTTGAACATGTAATTTGATCAATTAAATCTAGTATTAGTATGTTATAATACAATTAACATTCTCTTTATATATTTTTTTCTTTTTACACGTGTGATAATTTATTTTGTACCATTATCTATGTTCGAGAACAAGCTCGATACTCCTTCATTTAGCAAATAAACGAACACGAACATAAAAGTGAAGTTCGGTCAAAGCACAAGCTCGGCCAAAATTCGTTCCTTTTGTAAATAAATGAACACGAACACTCTACGGCTCGACTCGGCTTGGCTCGTTTGCACCCCTACGGCCTTTGAAATGTGTTGTTTCATGCGATATTATATGTTGATTACCCATTTTTTCTCTCATCACGACATTGCCTAGACAAAGCCTGAAATAGTTTTTGTATGATATTTTTTTTTGGTCATCGGTTTTTGTATGGTTTTCAAGAGCTTATTTTTGCACCTTTTTCCCCTCTTTCCTTACCTTTTTGAATATTTTAGAGTGAAACATTAATGGGGCAAAAAAAGGACTAGACACTAAAAAAAAATGTGTTTTTTAAGGAAATCTGTTAAACCTGACATTCTTTTCCTTACAGAAAGACTGACTAATGCTAATAACTTACATCTTATAATTAGGAAACTCAGTTTCTCCGATGAATACATTAACCCGATTAATCACGCGAGAGTTATTTCACAAAATAGATAGAATTATTACGCTAGAAGCAATCTATATATACTTTCTACTAAAACAATAATCGGCTGACATCATCTTTGTACACATGTCAAACTCTCATAAAAAATTTTCCCGCCAAAACCTATTTATGACATCAGCTTTGTTTTTTTTTTTTTTTTCCGTATAAAAATTGCTTTTGATTACCAGAAAATTACTGGATTTCCTGTTTACTTGCTAAAAGCTAGGAGAACACTTCCTAATTTCTCTCTTGGTACAGCTAATCAGTTTTTAGCTTTTGAAAACCTCTTAACTATCTCTCTGTCACGCAATTTCCAGCCCTTCACCCCCCTAAGTGATCTGTAACTGTAATACTGTAGAATTCATGTTGGTCTTCTCTTCTTCGCTTTGTCTCACCATTTGCGTCCAGGTAAGCCATCAAACCAGAGGGGCTTAGAAGTTGTCTCACCATTCGCGTCCAGCTCCCCTCATTTGCATTTTTCTCACTTTTCATTTTTTTTACTTAGAAGTTGGACATGTTACTCATTTATCATCTTTCTCATTCATCCATTAAAGAATCAACCATGTTTTCTTTATGGAGAGGATTATTTTTTGTTTACTCTAATTGATCTGTCATTTCCAGTGAAGTAGAGAATTTGTTGTCTATAAAGGTTTTTAATGAATTTTTTTTTTCTCAAATTTGAAAATTCTTTTGTCATTTTGCTGGCAGAAATGGGAGAATGCTTGGAGATCATATTTTAATTGGCTACGAGCTTATGCCAAGGTACAAGGTACCTCTTTCTTTCTCCTCATTCCCTTCGTTTTTCCTTTGATTGATAACTGAAACTCTTTTCAACTATTTTAATTAGATCATATCTGTATTATATGAGCATCACAGCTTTCATTATTGTTCATATATCATTCGAATGCCTCATCTTTCTTCATCCAGGTTAAAGCATTATTAGAATCCAAATTGAACTATTCATTTGTGTCATGTGATTGCACAGTTTCTAGTTAACCTTAATTGATTTACTTTATTACAAAACCTTTAATATTGTTTCTTTTAATGCAGTATCAACAAGTAAGCTATGTTATTGATCAGTATCAGCTTATGCCTCAGTTTTGTAAGGTAAAATTGATATCATTTGGTGTATATACCAGGTGTACTATAGACTATTCTATGTTGGTCCTTCCTTTTCTATATATCCATTTAATTTATTGTGACTTTGTGATAACTAATTTCCTATCCTATTGCTCCATAAACAAAAATGTGAATTTGCTACTGTTTTCAGGGGCTTTTCTGTCCCACTTTGTGAGTCATCTTCTGTCTCACCCCCTTATATATTTGATATATCAACTTTTAAATTTAATTTATTATTAAGTTATGATGCATAATAAAATCACGAATATGTGGTTGGCACATATAGTGATACATATGAGGGGACAGATCTGCATTGCTTTGAGATCATACAACATGTTTTTTCATGATCTTAGTCAAATGAGAGCATCCAACCTGTCTTCTTCTGATCTTGACTCTTGAGAGTGATTTTAGTGCTTTCACCAAAGAGAGTGCATATATATTATGAGTGAATTTGCTGTAATACTATAAGAAAAGCATTGTTGTAATTTAATTTGCTTCCTCCCTTCCTTAAGTATTGCTTTTCTAGCAAATATAATAGTTGTGACATTTGTTTCCTCCCTTTTTTAAGTATTGCTTTTCTAGCAAATAGAATAGTTGTGACATTTGTTTCTTTTGTTGATCTCGATATTTCCTGTGTCGTTATATGTAATTATGATGTTTTTAAATCTGGAGCACCGAGCACCAAGCATCGAGGATCGATAATTAACTTGGTAGTTTCAAGCTCGGGTATGGTCTCAGGTTGAATTTTTGGAGTTGGGGTGCAAGAGGAAGAGCGAGATATGAACAATTGGTGTGTAGCCGAATGATTAAAAAGTCAATCACTATTGAGTTGTATTGCACAACAAAAAAGAGAGCTTTTTTTAGCCTTTTTATTTCCTTTTTCCGTTTTCCTTTATTACTCCTTTTATGGGAGGTTTTTTTTAGGGGAGTTAGATCGATATGCAATAATTAGTAGAGTACTTGTTACGGAATTACTTAACGTAAATTCTGAATTACTAAACGTAAATATTTTTCTTAACAAACTTTTCAAACTACCCTTTTACATTGAAACCCAACTTTCTCTCTCATTTCTTTTCCTCCAAAGGATCTGTCTATAATGTTTGGCTTTGTTTGTTGTTAAAGATCTAGATGAAAATCACGATGAATTCAATTTGAGACAATATGTGTGATGCAATTATTGATGATCTTCGAAAAAACAAGTCCAATTATTAGAATTTGAATTTTTTTTTTTTTAATTATTCTATGTTTAGGGTTAAGTGTGGTGCGTGGCTGAGTAGTGGTAGGAGTCCGACGACATGTAGGCGGTGGCTGGAGTCACCGGTGTGTCAGTGGCGGCTGCAGTCACCGGCGCGTAGGTGGTGCATGGAGTCGCTGGCGTGTCAGTAATCACCGGTTTATGGGTGGCGATGGGTTGGTTGTAATACCCCGTAATTTTTATTCATTTTAGAATAATAATTACTTAAAGAGAAAATGCAATTTCGTATTTAAAATAGTTAATTGGGCTCATAAATGTTTTGAGTGCCTAATTAATATTGGGTTTTAGTTTTGGAACTAATTAAATTAATTGGGCCAAAAATAAAAAGAAAGGAAATTGGGCTTAATTAATTCGGATTGGCAGAAAATAATTAAGACCCAAATTGGGCCATTATTTTCGACCAAAGAGCCGAAAATATGGGGGAATAAATCAGTTTTTATTTTTCAAAATTTGGTTTCTTAAATATTTGGTAAGAGGAGGGAATTAAGGAGAGTTTTTAGGAAAGAAGAGGTTTAGTTAAGGAAGGAGTGTATTTGGTTCCTAAATACACTCAGCTTCCTCACATAACTGATTCTTCACCAAACAAAAAAAAAAAAAAAAAAAAAACAAGCGTCTATCTCTCTCTCTTCACTCACACGGCCGAAAATAATAGGGCAAAAAGAAGGATAAAGATCATCACTTTTCACAATCCATCTTGCTCAATTTTAATTCCTTGAATTTTCAAGTAAGTATGCTAAATTGATTTCCTTTGATTATTAAAAGCTTTTTGATTCGATTCAAGTATGTTTTCATGAACCCTAGTTTTGTATGATAAACCCTAATTTAGTTTTATCTAGGGTTTGTTAGATTCTATTTAATTTTGCATGATAGAATCATGATTAGGGTTTGATTTGTGGTTTTTATTGAATTGAATCAAGTTTGAATAAAAAGGTTGGATCTTTGTAATTTCATTAAATTTGGAAATAATATATTTAATTAGATTAGGGTTTTGTGAATTGGATTTAAAAAAATAAAAAAAAAGGAAAGAGAACCGTGTGGTGCACGCGGCGCTGTTGTGCGGCTGTCGCGGCCGCCTGTCATGGCTGCCGCCGGTGGCCAACCACCAGCCGGTCTGCTGGTGGTGAGGCCCGCTGGTGGTGGTGATGGTGGTGTTGGTTTGGATGTTGACTTGCTTTGACTAGTTGACTTGTTTAGGGTTTTGGAAAGTTTCCCATTTTGTTTATGCAAATTCATTTTTGGAAACTTTGAGCATGCATGGGTAACTAAAATTTCCAGCAACTTAATTAATTAAATTAAGGGTACTAAATCATCTTTAAATTTTAATAAAGTGGTTTAGAAGTCAGGGTATTGACTATTGTTACATTGTGGATTTGTTAGGACCCATTGACTGCGCGTAAACGTAAGGAGCTTACGTTAGTTGATTGTCGTAATTGCCTATTTGAAAGGTAATTCATGTCTCTATGAATTATGTAATCTCTTTGTCATAATTCATATTGCTTGGGGACTTGTGTTCATTGGTCTAGTATTGAATTAGGTGTGTGAATTCATATTTGGACTTGTGAATATTTGAGAAGGGATAATTGACGTTTATTTCCTTGTGATAATTCGTATAGAATTATATGTTAGTGAATGCATGTATAATGTTGGAAATTCACTTGTGTAGCATTGTCTACTTGGTTAATATTCATGTGAGGAGATGCATGTTTATTTGTTGGTTATTGAACGAAAATTATGTTAATAATTGTTCAATTGGATGTAGCTCGGAATTGCTATTTTTAGTATCATGTTAGAAGCATGTGAATCATGTTAGAAGCATGTTACCTCAATAAGTTGATGTAAACTTTGACTATTGAACTAGGTGGTTTTAAAAATTAAGGCCTAGATGCCCTTTCATGTAATATGCCATCGAAAATTGGTAACCATATTGTGTCACTTGAGGGCCAAGATTATGTGTATTACTTGTTATGTGATCACAATATTAAATTGAATTGAAAGTTAAGACTTCTTTATGAGATCCACCAAAGGATGTGAATGAGAATTTGTCACATGTACCGTTGAGTGGTTCCATTGGTTATGGCCTCAATGTTTTGGAAATCTTGTATCCATACTGAGTAATTGGGCGAGTGGTTCTCCGAAACAGTTCTTCTTGTAAACCTAAGGGTTGAGAGAGGGTATGCATACTTAGGAACATCTAGAAGTACTTCGGGAGTCATCTATACTCCGGGACGGTTGATCCCTCTTTTGCCACTGTGCACGGGACTAAGATCCTGTTGAATCGACTGCGGTTGGTTTGACATTCTTACGATTCTCTTCTCTCTAATGAACTTGGCTAATGGATAATAATAAATAATGAGATTTATTATTTGGTGATTATTGTGTCTTTAAGTTTAAAGCATGTTGTGTTACTTTTCTTAAAGCATGATTACTGTTGTTTATTGATTAAGCATGTGGACTTAATTTTGGAGATTGAGATGGGTTATGTGGTTATGAATTACTCAGCGTCGCTGATTAGTTGTTTTTCTTTTTATTTGTGTTTGTTGTCCATTTCTCTTCAATGGTGGGCCTATGATGAACCTATATGGAATTTGTCTATTATGGTGGAGTAGATTGACAGGATTATAGCTCCCGGAGTAGAGCTAGAGAGGAGGCGCACCAAGAAGATAGTATATCTTCTAAAAACATTTATTTATTGTTTAGTTTGAAACATTGTTATTATCGGGATTTTTATTTATTGTAATGCGATTTAATTATCTTGCATGAGAATTAATAAGTTTAATACTTTTATTTCATTTGGACTAATTGTTTTAAGTTAGTTGGAAGATAGTTAATATTTAATTATCTAGTGTGTGGGTTGAGGTTTCTAGCACTTGTTTTCCTTTCTAGCCTTGTATTTGATTTGAACATTAAATACGGAGGTAACGCTTCGGATTTCCAGAGTTTTTCCTCTGCAACTCGTGATTTTAAATGGTTTTAAATTAGACGAAAATTCGGGGTGTTACAAGTTGGTATCAGAGCTTAAGTTAGAAGCCTTTGTTAGGTCAAAAATCCTAAGAGTATGAATGACGTATTGGGAAAAGTATATCATTATGGTGTGCTCATAGTCAAAAATTAAAATAGACTTAAGTTATGTGAATAAAAGCTTTATAAAGCCGAAATGAGTTGATTGGTTATTGTTACTTGTTTTGGTATTATATGAAGTACTCGAGTGAAGTACTAACGAGTTGTTTTCCGTTTGCAGATGAGTCGTTCGCCCAGGAATCCGCGAACTCTGCAATGGAAGGGGGACAAGAGTCTGCACGACTTCGAGTCCGAGGCGCGTATGACCTTCAAGGAGTATAACGACTACCTTGGGGATAAGTCTAACTTGAGGTCACAACGCATGCAGGCGTATGTTATGTACAAGGCTTTTGGACATAACCAGATTTGGGAGGCTTTCAAAGACAAGATCCATGACGAGTGGGAGCAATCCTACGACGGGAAAAAACCGTTCAAGGAGAGCTTCAACTCTATCTTTAGTCGCGCTATGCTTTGGCCGAAGAACTATTTCGCAAAGTACCCTGGCATCATTGACAAGATCGACGAGATGAAGGAACTCGCGTTGGTCAAGCTCCAGCGTAAGTTCAAATTCCCACCAAGTCCTGCGAAGGAGGACAAGGAGGAAGTGGTCGATGAGGCCAAGGAGCTCGAGAAGGAATTGTTCAACGAGATGGATCAGAGTCTCGATGAAATCTATCAAGAGGCGCTCCAAAAGAAAGGCCAAAGAAACGCAAGACCACGGAGAAAGCGTGAATTCTTAGTTTTATTTAGTTTTGATGGAGTAAACCATATGAGACTTTATTTGGGCCTGTGAGCCAATTGCTTTGACATTATTTTAGAATGTTATTGTTTTTACCTTATTCATGCTATTGAGGCTTGATGTGACAAGTCCTCATTTTTGAGAACAAATACTTGATTATTTGGCTTATGAGATTGGTTTTGCAAGAAATGTGTGATTTACTTGCTATTTGGAGCATGAGTATGGTGAAAGTGCCTATGTAAAGGCATGGATGTTTCGTTTGATTGTTATTTGTTTATTATGAGAAAGAACAAAGTCAATTGAAACTTGAACTTGCTAGTACGCAAGAGCGTGATAAGGCCATGCTTGAACGCAATAAGAGCCTAGAGCCCTAGTTGGCTAGTGAATATATATATAAGTCAAGTGTATATGTTAGTTGTGACTATCGCACCTGAGTGTGATATGGGTAGCTAATACCCTTTTTCTTTGACTTTTGTTGATCCTTTTGGTTGCTATATGCCACCTAAAAGAAATAGACAAAGAGTCGAGGATTAGAATAGTTTGATGGGAGATCAAAACAATAACGTCAGGAACGGGGAGGAGATGGCGCAAGCCTTATTAGCGCAACTTGCTCAGTCGCAGCAAGCCTTGGCGCAGTCTAATGCATTCATCGCGCAGAGGATGCAAAGGGAATAACCACAACGAGGGTGGGAATTCCAAGAATGAAAATGGCAAGAACGACAATGGAAATGGCCATAGGAATAATGGGGGTTGGAAGGGTAAACCCTACATTTGCAAGAAGTGCAATAAGAATCATCCTGGAGATGATTGTGAAGGTAATAAGGTTAGATGCTTCGATTGCCAAGAGTTAGGGCATCGATCATTTGAGTGTCCTAAGAAGGACAATATTGAGGATTAGACACCATTTCGATGTTAGTGGAGAAGAAGCACTTAGAGAAAGGATGTGAGGGTTATTTGTGCCACATTCTAGATGTGAGTGGACTAGATTGGGAGATCTCGAAGATCGAGGTGATCAATGAGCTTAAGGATCTATCTTAACTTCAATCCTAGGTAGAGAAGTGGGTCAATAATAGAAGACCTGTTCGATCAACTCCAAGGAGTTCGAGTGTTTTCGAAGGTGGATTTGCGGCCTGGTTATCATCAGCTGAGAATTGATGAGGTCGACATTGCGAAAACTGCCTTTAGGACAAGGTATGGGCATTATGAGTTTACTGTTATGCCATTTGGGTTAATTAATTAATGCACCTACTAAGTTTATGGAGATGATGAATAACATCTTAGGACCAGATGTGGATAGTTTTGTGATTGTGTTTATTGATGATATTTTGGTGTATTCGAAAGACAAGGAGGAACAGGCAAGACACTTGAGGACTGTCTTGGAGGTGTTGCGAAATGAGAAGTTGTACGTTAAACTCTCAAAGTGTGAGTTTGGTTAGAGAATGTTGTTTTGACTACAGTGGTAGTCTTGATTATGTGTCACTATACACGGACAATGTTTATTTATACGCATCTAAGAATGGGTTGGGGTGTGTGCTTATGCAGAATGGCAAGGTGGTTGCTTATGCCTCTCGCAAGTTGAAAGTGCATGAGAAGAACTACCCTATTCATGACATGGAGTTAGCTGCTGTAATATTTGCCTTGAAAATTTGGAGGCATTACTTGTATGGGGCTCGTTGCAAGATCTTTACAGATCACAAGAGTTTGAAGTATATCTTCACTCAAAAGGAGTTGAATATGAGGCAACGAAGATGGCTTGAGTTGATATCTGAGTACGATCTGGATATTCAGTATCACGAGGGAAAGGCCAATGTAGTGGCTGATGGGTTGAGTAGGAAGACTTCACACACTGTGAATAGCATGATGGTATTACCGCATGACTTGTGTGAGGAATTCAGAAAGTTGGACTTAGAAGTTGTTCAACAAGGTGAGACTGCGGTGTTACTGAATGCACTTGTGGTGCGCCCGTCGATCTATGATGAGATCTGACAGTTGCAAGTTAATGACCAGTTTCTAGAGGAAGTACGTGTCAAGATAAAGAATGGGAAGCATCCTGATTTTGAGATCCTTGATGATGGTACGATCAAGATGAAGGGACGTTGGTGTATACCTGACAATGACGAGCTGAAGAGGAAAATTCTAGATGAGGCGCAAGGAACTGCGTATTCTGTTCACCCAGGAGGTGATAAGTTGTACAAAGACTTGAAACTCCAGTTTTGGTGGATGAACATGAAGCGAGAATGTGCTGAGTATGTGGCGAAATGTCTTACTTGTCAAAAAGTGAAGATCGAACACAGGAGGCCTAGAGGTCTTGTTCAATCGCTAGAAATTCCTGGATAGAAGTGGGATTCAATCTCGATGGATTTCGTGACTGGATTACCAAAGACGAGGTCTGGCAAAGACACTATTTGGGTTATTGTCGACCGACTGACGAAAACGGCGAGATTCATTGCAATGAAGAAGACTTGGTCAATGGACCAACTCGCCGCAGCTTATGTGAAAGAGGTCTTGAGGTTGCATGGAGTACCTAAAGACATTGTGTCAGACAGGGATATGAGATTCTTGTCAAATTTCTGGGGCAAATTACAAGAAGCCTTTGGTACGAAATTGAAATTTAGTACAGCATTTCATCCTGCGACAGATGGTCAAATGGAGCGTACTATTCAGACGTTGGAGGACATGTTGTGAGCTTGTGTTCTAGAGATGAAGAACTCTTGGGAGAAGAGTTTGCCTTTGATTGAGTTCTCCTACAACAATAGCTACCATGCGAGCATTGGTAGAGCACCTTACGAGGCGTTGTATGGGAAAAAGTGTCGATCTCCTACGTGTTGGAGCGACATAAGTGAAACCTTTGTTTTGGGTCCGGAGTTTATCCAAGAGACTGTAGATCAAGTGAAACTTGTCCAAGAGAAGATGAAAGCTGCACAAGATAGACAGAAAGCCTAAGCAGATCAACATCGACGAATGGAGGAATTCCAAGTTGGTGAGAAGGTACTTCTCAAAGTATCGCCAACTCGTGGAGTTATGAGATTTGGGCGTAAAGGGAAGGTTAGCCCAAAGTACATTGGACCTTACGAGATTCTTGAAAGAGTTGGAGAGGTCGCTTATAGGCTTGCTATGCCTATGGACTTGGAGCAAGTGCACGATGTGTTCCACGTGTCACAACTCAAGAGATATCACCATGATCCGAGTCATGTGCTGAACCCAGAAAAGGTAGTGTTAGATGACACACTTACCTATGAAGAGCAACCAGTTCGAGTCCTTGAGGAGCGAACTAAACCTGTAAGGATCCTAGACGAGAAAACGAAGAAAACTCGTGCGTCTACGATCAATCTTGTGAAAGTGTTGTCGGCTAACCACAAAGTCGAAGAGGCGACTTGGAAAACTGAGGCTGACATGCGCAAGCGTTATCCTCAATTGTTCGAACAAGGTACTTAACCTTGGTTTCGAGGTCGAAACCTTTTTAAGGGGGAAAGGGTGTAACAATCCACAAAAGAAATGAAACAAAGACTGGAAAACTCATTGCATTGCATTGCATTGCATCATGCTCATTTTGTTATTTAGAAAAGTTGTGTGAAACATTTAAACTTTCAAGTTACATGTTGTGTATTGAACTTTGAAAGTGTGGTGGAAAAACTTCGCCTTATAAAACTAGCTTCACTTTGGTGGTGATCCTAAATTTCGAGGACGAAACTTCTTTTAAGGGGGTAAGGATGTAATACCCCGTAATTTTTATTCATTTTAGAATAATAATTACTTAAAGAGAAAATGCAATTTCGTATTTAAAATAGTTAATTGGGCTCATAAATGTTTTGAGTGCCTAATTAATGTTGGGTTTTAGTTTTGGACCTAATTAAATTAATTTGGCCAAAAACAAAAAGAAAGGAAATTGGGCTTAATTAATTCGGATTGGCCGAAAATAATTAAGACCCAAATTGGGCCATTATTTTGGGCCAAAAAGCCCAAAATATGGGGAATAAATCAGTTTTTATTTTTCAAAATTTGGTTTCCTAAATATTTGGTAAGAGGAGGGAATTAAGGAGAGTTTTTAGGAAAGAAGAGGTTTAGTTAAGGAATGAGTGTATTTGGTTCCTAAATACACTCAGCTTCCTCACATAACTGATTCTTCACCAAACCAAAAAAAAAGAAAAGCGTCTCTCTCTCTCTTCTCTCACATGGCCAAAAAGAAGGAGAAAGTTCATCACTTTTCACAATCCATCTTGCTCAATTTTAATTCCTTGAATTTTCAAGTAAGTATGCTAAATTGATTTCCTTTGATTATTAAAAGCTTTTTGATTCGATTCAAGTATGTTTTCATGAACCCTAGTTTTGTATGATAAACCCTAATTTAGTTTTATCTAGGGTTTATTAGGTTCTATTTAATTTTGCATGATAGAATCATGATTAGGGTTTGATTTGTGGTTTTTATTGAATTGAATCAAGTTTGAATGAAAAAGGTTGGATCTTTGTAATTTAATTAAATCTGGAAATAATTGATTTAATTAGATTAGGGTTTTGTGAATTGGATTTAAAAAAAAAAAAAAAGGAAAGAGAACCGTGTGGTGCACGGCACCCAGCCACCAGCGGGTCTGCTGGTGGTGGGGCCCGCTGGTGGTGGTGATGGTGGTGTTGGTTTGGATGTTGACTTGCTTTGACTAGTTGACTTGTTTAGGGTTTTGAAAAGTTTCCTATTTTGTTTATGCAAATTCATTTTTGGAAACTTTGAGCATGCATGAGTAACTAAAATATCCAGCAACTTAATTAATTAAATTAAGGGTACTAAATCATCTTTAAAGTTTAATAAAGTGGTTTAGAAGTCAAGGTATTGACTATTGTTACATTGTCGATTTGTTAGGACCCGTTGACAGCGCGTAAACGTAAGGAGCTTACGCTAGTTGATTGTCGTAATTACCTATTTGAAAGGTAATTCATGTCTCTATGAATTATGTAATCTCTTTGTCATAATTCATATTGCTTGGGGACTTGTGTTCATTGGTCTAGTATTGAATTAGGTGTGTGAATTCATATTTGGACTTGTGAATATTTGAGAAGGGATAATTGACGTTTATTTCCTTGTGATAATTTGTATAGAATTATATGTCAGTGAATGCATGTATAATGTTGGAAATTCACTTGTGTAGCATTGTCTACTTGGTTAATATTCATGTGAGGAGATGCATGTTTATTTGTTGGTTATTGAACGAAAATTAGTTAATAACTGTTCAATTGGATATAGCTCGGAATTGCTATTTTTAGTATCATGTTAGAAGCATGTGAATCATGTTAGAAGCATGTTACCTCAATAAGTTGATGTGAACATTAACTATTGAACTAGGTGGTTTTGAATTAAGGCCTAGATGCCCTTTCATGTAATATGCCATCGAAAATTGGTAACCATATTGTGTTACTTGAGTGCCAAGATTATGTGTATTACTTGTTATGTGATCACCATATTAAATTGAATTGAGAGTTAAGACTTCTTTGTGTGAGAGATCCACCAAAGGATGCGAATGGGAATTTGTCACATGTAGCGTTGAGTGGTTCCATTGGTTATGGCCTCAATGTTTTGGAAATCTTGTATCCATATTGAGTAATTGGGCGAGTGGTTCTCCGGAACAGTTCTTCTTGTAAACCTAAGGGTTGAGAGAGGGTATGCATACTTAGGAACATCTAGAAGTACTTCGGGAGTCATCTATACTCCGGGACGGTTGATCCCTCTTTTGCCACTGTGCACGGGACTAAGATCCTATTGAATCGACTGCGGTTGGTTTGACATTCTTACGATTCTCTTCTCTCTAATGAACTTGGCTAATGGATAATAATAAATAATGAGATTTATTATTTGGTGATTATTGTGTCTTTAAGTTTAAAGCATGTTGTCTTACTTTTCTTAAAGCATGATTACTGTTGTTTATTGATTAAGCATGTGGACTTAATTTTGGAGATTGAGATGGGTTATGTGGTTATGAATTACTCAGCGTCGC
Organism: Tetragonia tetragonoides; assembly: GCA_038025085.1. Classification (NCBI taxonomy): domain Eukaryota; kingdom Viridiplantae; phylum Streptophyta; class Magnoliopsida; order Caryophyllales; family Aizoaceae; genus Tetragonia; species Tetragonia tetragonoides. The sequence continues at coordinate 33,908,914 of CM076153.1, forward strand.
TGATTAGTTGTTTTTATTTTTATTTGTGTTTGTTGTCCATTTCTCTTCAATAGTGGGCCTATGATGAACCTATATGGAATTTGTCTATATGGGGGAGTAGATTGACAGGATTATAGCTCTCGGAGTAGAGCTAGAGAGGAGGCGTACCAAGAAGATAGTATATCTTCTAAAAACATTTATTTATTGTTTAGTTTGAAACATTGTTATTATCGGGATTTTTATTTATTGTAATGAGATTTAATTATCTTGCATGAGAATTAATAAGTTTAATACTTTTATTTCATTTGGACTAATTGTTTTAAGTTAGTTGGAAGATAGTTAATATTTAATTATCTAGTGTGTGGGTTGAGGTTTCTAGCACTTGTTTTCCTTTCTAGCCTTGTATTTGATTTGAACATTAAATACGGAGGTAACGCTTCGGATTTCCAGAGTTTTTCCGCTGCAACTCGTGATTTTAAATGGTTTTAAATTGGACGGAAATTCGGGGTGTTACATTGGTGGTGGTCCAGTTAGGGAGTACAGTTAGGGAGGAGAGAGAGAGCGCAAAGCTTGGTGGCTTATGGGGGAGCAAGGCGGACCGGATGGCTATCGGCAACAGGTCACCAGTAAAAGAGAGGCCGCCGATGAGGGGTGGGGTAGGGGGTGGGTCAGCGGTTTTGGGGGGCATGAATCGGTAGACGCACTCTCACCGGCTATTGATACAGGGATACTGATGCAACAGTTCAAGGAAAGGAAGAGAGGAAGGGAAAATTGAGAGAGAATAAAAGGGAAGAGAGAGAATGGGCCAATGGGGTGGGAAATTTGTTAGAGGTATTGTTGGAAAAATGTATTCGCGTTTAGTAATTTGAGATTTACCTTTAGCAATCCCCATTTGTTAAAGTGGTGAACATAGTTCATCGAAATTTAATTCTATAATTAATTTTCCCAAATTTTCATTCTCATCATTTGCATATATCTTCATTCTTTTAGTTTCTATAGTTTAGCATCGGCTTTTGGAAAACATTTCTCCAAAGTTTTTACATTTTCATCGCAGTTTCAGAGAAAATAAGGCTTCTTGAGAAATTTCAACATGGGTGTCCTGTCTCGGCTTCTAAGTTATTTTTATTATAATATTAAATTGATTGTAAAAGTAAATAGGAATTAAATGTTCAATCATATAACAAGTTGGAGAGGGTTGATGATGTTTGCAAATTATATTCTCCTATACTACACTGTGTAACATATATCAAAATATTAATACCTCAGATCCTCAAGTAATTAAATTGCAATGAAAATATTTTTTAAATGCAAAATAATATTTCATTTAGATACTTTTGATAATATATGAAAATTGATCAACAATTTGAGTCACAACCGTGCATCGCACGGGTACTAATCTAGTAGGTCTCTTAAAGGGCCACCCTATCCTATAGTGCGGGCAATTTGTTTGGCACACGCGCTTCACTCTTTTCTTCTTTTTTCTTTTTTGAATTTTGGCAGCCTCATCTTATAAATAAATATAATCTATGTTAACTAACTTTTCCCAGTGTTACTTTATTGCGTTGTAGTATTAGCTTAATTTTGATCTAGTGTTACTTTGTTCATAGAGCGAATAAATCTGCCATTTCATGAAATCTCTCTTCGGATTCAAAATCGACTTATGGTGACAGTTTTCTAGTGGTGTTAATTTATTTTTTTCTATCTGGTGTTACTATTTTGATATGTGGTGACAGTATTATATCAGACTTCATTTGATAGAAAGAGGATAGTATTACACGTAGTATCACTTTTTCTATTAGTAGTATCATTTTTTCTATCAGCAGTATCACTTTATCATAAACTTAAAAATGAATAATTACCTTTCCTATTAAGTTTATTGTGTCAGTTTTCTTTGTCCTAGTGTTAAGTTTTTTTGTCACGAGGTGTCCCGTTTATATTTTAACTCAAATGTCACTATCTCTACATATAATCTCAGTTTTTTCAACTCTAGTGCCAATTTATTTTCTAATAGTATCATTTATTTAAACACCGGTGCCTATTTCTTCAAAATTAATAAAATTAAATGTAAAAGTCAAACAAAAAAGAAAAGGAAAAAAAAAACAAACAAACGATGAAACAAAAGAAAGCTATATCAAACAAAACTAAAGTAAAATGATACTAGGAAAAAAGAGAAAATCAAACCAAATCAATTCATAATTTACCCCAATCTTCATGGCCCATTTCATTTCAACCCCGCAAAACAAACGCTCCCAACCCACCCAAATTTAACCACCCACAGAATACTTTGATTACTCAATTTTTCATGAAAATCGAGTCGTCATTATATATCGATAAAGGTAGTACCTCCTCCACCCATTCTCAGTGCGCATCATCAAGAAATTAAAAGAAATTTTGGAGTGTCTGGTGATTCATTATTTGAACCAAAGAGGTTTGAGACTTCGGGTCATTAATACGGTTGACAAAAAAAGTTACGACCATGAAGCTGGACCGCCACAATGACGTCGGAGAGAAAACAAAGTGAATGATAGAAAAAGTTAGGGTGAGGGAGAACGAGGTGGTGGTTAAGGTTGTAGACTTAGAGTTTGGGGTGCTGAGGCACTGAGTTATTGATGAGGACTGAGGAGAGAGAATGAGGGATTTTCTGGCATATAGGGGGAAGAGGAGCAAGAAATGGAAGAGAACGGAACTGTGCGCACATGGCTAAATACATCTATGTACTATTTCTTGTATTTATTCTTCGGCACAAGAATCACTAAAGGATCCTTTTTGGAATTTATTAGAACGGTTTAACTCTGAAATTATCATTATTTGGTGTATTATCGGTGATTTTAACGAACTTTTTTAGCTAGTGACAAAAGAGAGGATACCACTTGTCATCATTCTATGCTTAATAATTTTTGTGTAGCACTTAACTTCCAAAGTGTCCTTACCAATAGCAATCCCTTTATGTGGAAGAAAAAATTAAATAGGAATAATGTTTTTATTCTAGAAAAATTAGATAGAGCTATAAGGAGCTCGAATTGGTGTTAGTTACTCTTAACCCGGAAAAGTTTTGACTGGGTTTAAAAGATTTTGCAGCACACAGAGACGAGTGGTCCTCGAGAGGAGGGCCTCCTAATCGTTTTTCTTCCTTACCTTCCAAAAAAAAATGACTAATATCATATGGAAATCAGGTCCATGCATCATTCAGCAAGTCCACATCTTGCACCTGAGCTAGGATTTACCACAAACATCGGTATGACTAGTAAACTGGCGGCACCATATTCATTCAGTTTTGCAGTTTCGGGAGGGAAGTAGGCCCTCAAAGTTACCTCAACAGATGAAAATAGGAGAGAAAGTTGTCAAGTCTATTTGATTAGCTTATATCACGTCAGTTACATGTACAAAGCAATAAACACCCTACAATCATAACTCCCATCAGTGTAGATTTGTCATTGATGTCTAGTCCTAAGAGATCAAAATATACTGAACTAACTGGATGTAGTCAATTCTGTTCTAATGTTTTCCTCTACAGATTTAGGTGCCGCAGCTTTTTTAGATACAAGAGTCAGCTGGTCTAGGAAAAGCTGGTGCTTCATCTGTTGCAATTCGCGTCGCTCCCTTTCCAATTGCGATTCCATTTGATCATAACGGGCAGCCTTATCTAGGATCTCTTTCATCTGCAAGGAAATCCAACAGCAACCACCAGTTATTCACTGAAAGGAATTTAAGCTAAAGCACACATTTATCCATTACCAACCTGCACTTCCATAATGGTTGATATGGAATTTACAAACTCATTCTCTTCTTGCTGAAGAAGGGACCCTGCATCTGCAGGAATTTCTCCGGGTGCACAAAATGAAGAATCACCATTGGCTGTAACAGCAGGTTCTGTATGACACATGGAAAGGATGTTAAGATGGATAAGAGAAGAAACACCAATGACCTTACACGAGGGTGTATGAGCACACAAAAAGTAGATCCTTGCTAAGCAAGTTCTAAAGTCATGGTCAGTAGAGAACTGATACAGATGCCGAACTAATGAAATACTGATGCTTACAGATATCTAGCATTGTGACAAAATGGTGGCACTGAGACCCTAGCTTCACATGCATTCTCATGGCCCATCAACAGAAAATTCTAACAAAAACTGAGGACCATTACTTGAAGCTGACACCACATGCAGGTGGAAGGTAAACTACCAGTATAAGTTCACAGGCCTAAGAATAAGAAAAAAATCACAAAGTTACTAGTCTTACTACTGCCATGAAAAAAAATATCAAATCAATGGTGCATTTGCTTCAACAGCTATGGCTCTGGAAACAAGCATGAAACAAGGGTAGGATGGTCTCGAAACCTATCCGTGAAGATTAGCGCTGTGGTCCTTGCCTTGGTGATGATAAGTTGTGGGCCTTGTGGCCTTCTGGGGATTGGACAGTACGGCTCTAGCTTATTAGAGGCAGTGACAGCCGACGAGTTGAGGTGATCGGAATGGTAGGTTGCAACTTGCAAGCTGGTACTTATCAGTGCTTGGTGTGGCGGGTTGCAGGCTGGTGCATAGCGATAGGTGGTGAGACTTGGTGGTTGGGCAGTGGAACCTGGTGATGCGTGGTGGTCGGATGTGGAGGCAGAGGTTATGGTGGTGGGCAGGGGCGACCAGATGTGGTGCCCTCATGGCAGTCAGTGTGTAGAGAGGTGGTTGATCAGTGAGTAGATGGGTGGTGACTCTGGTGACGGTACATGCTACTTTAGTGATAGCAGGGGGGGGGGGGGCAGGAATCAGCAAAACAAGAAGAGGGGTGGGGGTCAAAACTCAAAACTGTGGCTTTCGTCTTCCCCATGGGTATGGGGCTGGGATTTGTGTGCAACCAAATGCCATGTATATGTTTAAGCTCAAGTGAACTGACTCAGGCTTCACTTGTTCGGTTGTTCCTAGGACATTCGAGACATTATGCACTCAAACCCCTCCAAAATCCCCCCCGACCTATGTATGGGTTTGGAATGCCCAACACCCGACAAACACAGAACAAATGGGGCCTGATAATGTAAAAACCACTCACTATATTTAGTAAAAACGGATCTTTGAGCTTTGAAATAGCCAACACGAATTTCTTGTTAGGACTTAGGAGCCAAAACCAAACAGATACCGCAATCGCAATGGCCACGCCAAGGAGGGCTATATCGGCTCACTCTTCAGCTACTTTAAAGTGAAGCTACATTAAGCAGCTCTATTAGATTAATACTCGTAGTTAATAGTCCCATGTTCAACTCAGCCCATGTCCTATACTATTCACAAATCAATCAAGTGATGTTGAAACTTTCCAGATACTATTAAGATAGTGCTCTCTACAATATGATGCACAAACACTAATACAATGAGGGAGGAAACAATTGTTACGTTACAATTTCAAACTGAGCTCGTGATACTAATCAGTGATCTGATCAACTGATCCTAGTAAACTACTGAGAACTGTGGCGATAAGGTATGGAAAATAACAAAATGATTAGAAATACCTTGCTCTCTCGCAGTAGGTGCTTGCGACAGAGCACTTCCCCTACTTGTTATATGATTCATATCATACAGAGTTGCAACCACAGCTCGAGCAGCAGCTTCTGAAACCTCAACACCAGCCAAAGCTGACAAAAAAGCAGCCTGAAACATATAAAAGCCCTTACCTAATTTAGAAAACTGAACTGCAAAACAATTTTGAACAAAATTTGGGATCTCTACTCTCAATCAAATCTTCAAAATGTTTACACTTACAGTACAACCTAATTCCTTCTTCTTCTTTATCTTTTCTCTTCTTTTTTTTTCATTTTTTTTTGTTTGGGTGTTGCAGATAATCTAAGACCAGCCAGGCAGCAATGATACAAATATATACCTGAGCCATGATCGGGTTGCTTGAGTCAGCAAGCGGAGTAAGATGCCTTCTCTTAGTGGAGGGTTCAATGCCAGATTCAACATTAGTTTGGTCCTTACTTTGATAAGATAAGCTATCTTCCTCACCCTGGTCTGCATGCTCCAAAAATTGTTCACCAAAAGGAAGCTTGATAAAACGAGCAACACATTCTTTCTCGGTTCTGCAAACATGTTCGGAGAAACGCTTCCAATTATCACCATAATGCATAATGGCTTCCAGAAGATGCAAAGTTTCTTTGTCCGTCCAATCGGTTTTCACTGGTTCACTTATCTCAACCCGTCTGAAATCAGTAGAACTGACACAAACCCTACAAACGTAGCATCTTGTACAGAGCACCAGGTCATACTGCCAACAATGATAAACATGTCAGAAGCAAAGCACTTTACACATGTAACTTTCAAAATGTGTAGCGACAACAATAAACAAGACATTATACATGCAACAAAATTACTTAGCAAAAAACTCAAAGGCAACCTTCATGGCCAGTTGGCCACTAAGGAAACCACTTCCGGCAGTCAAAAACCAGAACTGGAGAAGGACTACTCTTAGAAGAATATACAGATTTACAAGTTACAACCATACACCGGAGTTCAAAATTAAGCTATGGAAAGCAACACTTTTTCCACACTAATTAGTTGCAATGACTTTTATGAACCAACATCGTTATCAGAACGGAAGGGCATTTCTCCACTAGCAGATACTGTCAGATATCAGTGTCAGGAGAACAATGTAAGAAAATTTGAACGTCTTCCAACCAAACTCACATTCCAAACCAACTCCTCTTAACTATTAAGTATTAACAGTTAAAATTCCAAAACAGAACCCTGCCAGTTGACTCGGTTCATTCAGAGGCAAGTAAGTGTGTTCTTTTCCACTTATTTTAGAATCAGTTCGGTTTAGTTTAGTTAAGTAATTATTGTTTCACATATTACTATTCATTTTCAGTTGAGTTCAATGCAAAAGAGCACACCCTAAGGTCAAAAGAGTTTCTTCACCCCACAATAAGACTAAGTAAGAGCTCAGGGAATAAGTCTGCAGGAAGAGGGATTGTCTTCATTCAACCAGAATAAAAATGCTGGAATAAGTCATGATCAGTATCATGTTTAAATTCCCAGCGCAATTTATTGAATTATTGGTTTGAGCTTCATCTTAAAAAACTTATCACTTACAAAAAAAAGTTGGTAAACAAATATGTCTGACAACAATCATAAAGGTCAATAACACTAAAAATTCGATGAACAAACTAATCCTTACTACTACATCCCCAATTTAAGTCCCTTTCTTCACCATCCTCACCTTACCTAATAAGCTATACTCAGCAACTTCATGCATATTTTGGTTTGAAGCTTCTTCATTTCATCTATTCAGCTACCTTTGCGGTCCCCCACACACAGAAAACATATATGCACACACTCACACTCACCCTTTCTGTTCTCCTTCCATTTTGTATACTTAATATGTTTTACATAGCAAGACCGACCCATCATCCCTATGTAGCCTAAACTTCTTTTTGTTCATAAATGGTTTATCTCACACCAAATATTAATTGCTTATTTTTCCCAGTAAGGGAAAAAAAGAGAGATAATACACACCTGTAGCAGTTAATAAGACTCTTCAAATGAGGTAAATATCATCTTAGGATACAAGTCTCAGTGCAAAATCTTAACAGACTTTTGTTCCGTTCAAAAATAAAATAGAAAACTAAAACTAAAATAGGCTACGGGCCTACATGTGGAACAAATCCCTAATTGTGCTTTTAACAAGCTCTCTAAACCTCCGCTGCCCAAAACAAACACCAAGCAACTGCTCCTGAACTTGGTTTCTTACTAAATCAATCCATCCAAGCTTCTGTTGAACTTGAAGCTACGTATATGCGGCACCTCTTCCCTACTTTTTCAAACAAATTGACCACCTACCCTATAGCTGAAATAACTTTCTAGAGTAGTTAAATTTCTAGGGTCAGAAAACAATAAAATTCTTTTCAGGGGAAAAAAACATACAGGGAAGAATAAAATTCAAAGAGTTCACTACAAAACAGCTGATTATGTCACCTATGTGCTACCTCAAGCAAGCCTTGGACTCTTACATATGAAAAGTTGTGAATTTGTTGAAACACAAAGCCATCTGTGAGTTTATTTTTGAGTATTGTGTATCTCCTACGCTAAAAGTCCTTAGAACATCTAGTGAAATGGGACATGTGTTGTAACATATATGCTACCCTCCAAAAGTGTATGTGCATCAAAGAAGAGCAACAACAAAAGCAATTGAAGGAAGAACTGGATACAGAAAAGTTTCAACCAATTCAGGAAGTGGTTGTAGTTGATGTTATAGCTAACCAAGTCACAACAAGACCCCCAGATGCGAGAACAACCATTTAAAACACGAGTATGCACTGTATCTTGATTCTTGAAGCAGTGGAGGAGAGACTAAGCAGTTTGAAAAAGTAATGAAGGAGGAAGTTCCTCAGTCACATCTAAGAAGATCAATCTTGGAAGCGAAGCCCTAAGTATCCAGATGCAATTCTACAAGGAGATATAGTCTAAGAAGCTAAATATCAATGAACTGCAAAAAAGTCGCTTAGTCTAAGGAGTGGAGAGAAACAATGGAGGAAGAGATGAAGGCATTAATCAAACTGAAACAATGAAACCAGTGCCAAAATCCATTAGTGAACAATCCATTCATGTAAGTAGGTCACTCGTCATTGTAGGTGTGGAGGTCAAGCAAGACTCATCTGGATAGATTAATAGAGAAATATAGGAATTTTTTGGTGGCTTAAGGATTTTCCAAATACTATTGGATATGACATTGACAAGACAGTAACAGTTCTCACTGTGTCTGTTCTGCTACCATTGCAATTACACGGTGAACTAAATTTGAGAAAATGTAAGGAGCAACCAAGAAGTTTTCAGAGCAAAGGGCACTCAAGCTACATGTGCAAGTTATAGAAATAAGTATATAAACAGACACCAAGAGGATGGTGTGGTAATACTTCTTTAAAACCTTTTCTTCTTTGAAAAAAGTAAAGGAAAATTTATAAACTATAAATTTCTTCAATCCTATAAAACAGAGTTGATTTCAAGGATTCAAGATGGTAAAATAGATATAGTGCTAGTTTAAAAGGATGATCTTATCATCCCCATGACAAACAGGAAATTCGTAGAGCAAGAGATAGAAAACTGGAACATTTGTGCGACTTGAGGTAGAGCGAATGAAGAGTGTCTATGCCGGGAAAGGTACGCGCAAGACCTACTCTAAAACACCACAAATACGGAATACTAGATTGCAAACCAATCTCAACACGGAGGGAGATGATGCTAGAATGTGTTTGGTCGAATAAAAGGACTTGGAGGACGCCATGATGTACATGCAGCCCAGAATCAAGTCCACCTGACTTTGACAAGACTTAATATATCACATGGCAAGTTCCTACGATCAACCAAGTCTGTGCAAGACCTACTCCATATGTACTGTATATATCTAACAAAATCAATCACGTGGTATGTTATTTAGTTTCATAAGAATCCTAAGAAGCCACATGGAAGCAAATCATTGAAAATCAAGGTACATCAAGAGTACAATTGCTATGAGATAGTGGAGAGGTGTGCCTTGTGAAATCTTGAGATATAATTAGGCTAATGATCATGGCATGCGAAGAATGGATATGATTAACTTGGAGTTGCAAGAGTCAAACACTAACTTGTACGTATGTGAAGAATACAAGCGGGAGTAGAGATGGCAAATCAAATTGTCAATGACTCAATGCGGCTGGCACAAAAGCTAGACCAACCGACTATGCAGTGGCAATATATCGCGACAGTCCACGATATGCCTAGCGAAAAATTCAGCATCTCAAGCTACAACAATGTATGTATGTTAAGCATATAAACACCTAAATCATTCAATATCAGACAATAATATCAAAACCAGTCCAATCTCATCAATTCAACAACTATTACTACCCTACTTGATTCTTTTCTACCATCATCCTTCTTTTGGCAGATTGCATCATTATTATTACTCATTAAATTTAGAATCCAAAGCATAAGCAAAGCAATATTGAACAGAACAGCATATTGAAAGTAAAATAGAGAGATGAATAACCTTATCAGAAACAAAGCAGGCAAAAGTGCAAGGACCCTTACAACCACTACACTTCTTAAACCTCTCATTACCCGCATCACCATTCCACTCTACAGCTGCCCTGTCCCCGCCACCAGCATTGGCAGCCGCCGACAACGGAGGATTGGCAACGTTGGCGGTAGTGGGTTTGCTCTCTCTCTCTCTCTCTCTCTCTCTCTCTCTCTCTCTCTCTCTCTCTCTCCTCCCATTTGAATTTAATTGATGAGGCCCCAAGTGTCGAGGAAATCGAAAACCCGACGAATTGACCCAACATCTCCGACGATCGTCCTTCGAACCTCGGTGAAAGTGAGTTTTCTAGAGGATTGATGGTTGTTTCTGTAGTAATTGATGATTGAATTACGGTAGTATTTGTATACATTAGGGTTTCTTGTAGCTGATTTTGCCTCGAAGAATTCTGGCAAGTTTCGGGTTTCGCATTCGTCAATTCCCTCGAATGTGAACCATCCTGCAAGAGAGAGAGAGAGATATTAATATCAGCAAAAATATAACCAAAAAAAAAGTGGAAATTTAAGAGAGAGAGAGAGAGGGTTATTACTTGAGTAGGTAGGGACGGTGACGAAATCCTGCGGTGGAGCTACGGTGGTTGTAAGGGCGGAGGTGGTGGCCGGTGAGACCTCCGGTGGGGGTGGCGGTTGTGGGTGTAAGTCTGTGGACATTGTTTTGGGTTGGGTTAACCTCCGGGGGGAATTACCCATTCAAACCAGTTTACAATTTTTATTATTATTTTTATTTTAAGGGTGGGGGGCTGATTGGACTCCTCTATTTTTATAGTCGGTTATCTATTAAAGGGGAAAAGAGTCATTGGTATTCGAGCATTAGGGGAGACTAAGCCTAGTGGAACGAATAATCAATAGACTAGACCAAGACTAGTAAGTGGTAAACCGGTTACATTAATTTGAAGTTGAGAGTTGTACTAGCCTTGTAATTTGTAACTTGTAACCTTATAGAGTTGTTGTTGTAGCTGGTAGAGGTTATGGTTAACGGGTCAGTTTGTGCCTTGACAGACGACCAGATCGGTATGGTAAAAAGTTAGCCATAATACTGAGAAAAACTTTGTGTGTGATTCGTGGACCAACAAGTAGTGTAAGTTTATGTCCATCAATTTCCCCTTGTCACTAAATATTTTCACAACTATATGCTAAATGTGTATTATGTGAATTACATTGCTAAATACATGTTTTATTAGTTGGTACATAAGTGGTATGAATTATTACGCCATACATATTTATATTTAATTCGAAATTGAGAATGTTTAAAAATAAGTGTTCAAGTCATGACTTATTATATGTTACCGATAAACCGATAAAGTACCCAAAACTTCCAAAAAAAAGGAAAAAAAAAAGAAGAAAAAGAAAAGGGTAGCTTAAAATCTCAATAGCCCAATAAACCCGGTGTCATCTTCTTCCCGTTTCGCACCCCGGTCCCGTTCTTTACTCGATTTCGATCTCGGTCTCTCAACTGCGACTCTACAAGAAAAAAGTTCCGACAACGGAAATGAAAACCACATCTCTGCCTCTCCACTTTCCCCATATCATATCAAATCAAATCAAATCAATTTCTTTGTTTTACTCTCTTCCATCTTCAGCCATAGATCTTCTACTCCAGAGCTAAACCGATAAACCAATCGAAGAAGAAAACCACCACCACACAATCTCTCTCCCCGAAAAATCAGCAGCCCTAAAAGTCGACAACATAGCCTTAGCCCTAAAACTCAAAGCTCTAGCCACTCATTTGGACCTTATAATATCATGTCCGACCACGTGTCACAGATAAGAGAAGGATTTGTAGCTAAACCACTATGTGTCACTACCTCGTCAGACCATTTGTCTCCATTAAGTTTAATTATATTTCTAATCCTAGTTTGTTGGATGTGACACTATTCACTTCAGTAAGATATTGCTATTTGTCACCTTATTTCTATACTAGTTATTTATCATCCAAGTATAAAAGCCTTGCTTCACCTCTAAGCCATTTCACATTCAATTCCTAAGAGAAGAAAAGTACTCATCTTTCACCCGAGCCACGCCGCCGCCGCCACCGCCATCATCATCTTCATCGCCATATTTACGCTTTGAGCTTCCACTTTTCCTACTTCATCATTCTACTAGTTAGTTCTCACTCTTGCTAAGTATTAAGGTATTAATATCAATCTTTGTTTTATTAGCTACTTCTTGTCAATTTTCTACCTTATTGATCTTGGTTCTTATTGTTTGTCGTTCATTGCTAATTATTGATCCTTAGATCGTCCTAAGGCTTCGACCCCCGACATCCGACCCCGGGCCGAGCCGAAACCAAGAATACCTTGAACCTCACGGTAATAAATGTTCCTATTTTCATTTGGTAGGATTATAGTTGTAATTGATCTTGGAAATATATGGATTTACTAGAAATCATACCTAGGATGTGTTTAAGATTGATCAGTAGCAAAATTGGAGGCTGAAACCCCTTCGGTTGTGCGCCCCGAGCTTTGGCCGAAACACCACGTTCTTGCATGTAATAGTAACTTTGGGGGATTAGTATTTAAGTTGTGTTATTGCATGTTTAACTAGTATAATTAAGCTTACTGATAATTAAAAGTACTTATTGGTGAACTATGGATCACCCAGTGGCCAACCCCACTGGTGGTTAGTGCACCACTAAGCCATGACTATAGAGAGACCTGCTTAAGGCTAAGTGATAATTAAGGATGGATAATTGCGGAATTAAGATAATTTATTATGATTAAGTTCTTGATTATTTGGACTAAGTATGATTAGGCGAATGATTACTAATTCTTAATTATCGATAATTAGGACTTGGGTCGATCGCCTATTAGCTGGAGAACCGGGATGAGAGGTAAATACATATCCACCACCTCCATCGCGAATAATACGAATTAACCAGATAACCACCGTTTTTATAAAAATTATGTGCTAGATGCCCATTTACGTTCTTGAAGTATTGTGATGGTTGTTTGCCACTAAGGAAGATAAAAGCATGATAAATGACATTACTTGGTATTTTATGCAAAAGCTCTATATGCTAGTATTTCTCTGTTCGTACAGCTCAGTTGCCATGATTAGTGAATGGATGCCTATATTTTATATAAGCTAGTTCTATGAAAACTATAAGGTGTTAGCTATATACTACAAGTGTTTGTTTAAGTATAGAAATTGTTATATGACTCTGTAGACATCCTAATCGGTTCTCATCCCCTAACACCGCAACGCCCGATGATGATGGTAATGGATTAACATAGACGTAAGTAGAAAAGGACATTGCTCGAAAATCTAGATCAAATTCCTTGAAACCGCAGCCTTTGGATAGCCCTTGTTATAAGGATTCCAACGCCTTTGACCTTGCCTCAATCAGGTTCCCGAATCAAGAGATATCGCGTCTCGAAGATTTGGGTCAAAACCGCTCAATCCCGGCCCCCTGGGCCAGCCCAAGGGCAATTTCGTAATTTACAGAGCACCAAAAAGTCAAAACCCTAGTCACGCGCGCGCCGTCAGGTCCAGCGGCTGACTTGACCCGTTCGGCGGCCAACACGTGACAGCGGGGGCCATTGGGCCAGCCGCTGGCCCCAGCGGCCAGCCGCTGAGCGTCAGCGGCCCAACTGCTGAGTCCCAGCGGCCACCGCGGGCCCCAGCTGCCCTCCGTGTGGCCGCTGAACCCAATTTTTGACTGGACCGAGTTTTTGAGCCGGGCTTCCAGCCATAGGCCCCTAAATCCGTCCCCCAACTCTATAAATACTCCCTTTCACCCTCTTTTGCAAGGGGTCAGTCAGATCACAATTTTGAGAGCATTGAGAGCACATAATTCCCCAAATTCAGAAATCTGAAGATTCAAGCAAGCAATACACCTAGCCTAGCACCCAAGATCGAAGAGCAATCACAGTTCTACTAGTCCCGTTCGAATAGAACGTCCAGGTTAACCATCCTGAGGGCCTAACTCTTCATTAAATCTCTTGTTTTATTGTCTATTAATCATGTTTTATTTAGCTTTTGATTATGGTTGAATAAATTTGCATGCTTCTGATTTTGTACATAATTATGCATGGATTGTTAATATAAAGTTTATGTCTTTTTATTAGTTTATGCAAGTTTGCATCTTTTTATAGTTTTTGCATGCATATAGTTGCCTCCTAGGTTTATTTTAGCATAAAGTTAGCATCTTTATAATATTACTATTATTCCATTGAAGATACTAACAGTTTTATTAATGTGCATATGCAATACACGGCGCGTTTAGCAAAGTTGGTAGGTTGGAGCGTTATTTAATGTTCTATATCATGTTTATGTTTGTTAATAGTATGCATGAAAATTGGATATAAATTGTGCAAAGCGATAACGTAGGTAATTTGGTTGATCTTAACCCGCCTAGTTAATTTAGGATCATTGGACGACCGGATTTGCATGGAATCATATAGCATAAATAAATACTTGACATGGATAAGCTTAGTAGAGGCCGTTAATACGGGCGATTTAGATGAGATTCGTTTTGTTTATTTCTTACCTACATCCCCGAACTCAATATTTAGTCCCCATGGGTATGAGTCAATTCCCAATAGGAATTGGGATGCACTTTTGATGGTTTTCAATTGTTTTCTTAAAAATTGGTGGCGGCTTCTTATTTGCAAATTATTGTTCTTTATAATTAATTTAAATCGCATGTGACACACATTTAAGAACCATTAATTCCAACTGAATACTTCAATTAGAGACCGCCTAGAAAAGGCGAGGGTTCTTACAGTAGCGACTTCACTGGGGACTTAATAAGAGGATGTAATTCGAACACTTATCCATGTCAATAATTTATTTTAGCTATTTGATTCAATTACCGTACGTGTTTATTTTCTTTGCCTCTTTGCATCCATATCATTCATATTGCATGCATTATCTTTGCAAGATGTCGAAAGACATCACCACACCATTATAGGATCTACCCTTGGAGCATTGTCTATGACTTAGGCCAGTGACCCACTCGATCCGAATTACCTTTGCACATAGTCGTGTTCCACCCTATGGCATTTACATATTTCCATTCGAGATGTGTAAAACGGTACGTCTAGTCTTACTATGCACCCCATAGATGACAAAACGCATCCGGTCATGGGTTACCTTATCCAACCATAGATTGTGTCAAACTATTGCACTAAGTCTCATAGTCCATATCAAAGTGCTACTTGCTTTATTTGCTACATTATTAATTGTTTTCTTGCTATGTGATTAACTTCCATAAGAATACTAGGATTAGATCCCCCCTTAGGATTCTTTTATTGAGTCATGGTTAGGGAAGGTTTCCCTTTTGTTTGCTTGTTCAAGTTTACAAATAGAGTCTAGGATCTTATCTTTTTAGGAAGTAGAATCCTTGTATAACTCCGACGATGCTAGTGACCATGTTAGGAAGACGTTCCTTTCCATAAGAATTAGATTGCATGCAAATAACATATTCTCGTCAATGATCTTTCACCAAATAAAAAAAGAGTCCAATTTAATTTCATATGCAAGTCAACAGTATTTCTCTTTTCCTAAAATTAAGGAGTTTTATCCCATATGCGAGTCAAGAGTATTTATAATTCTAATAGAGTCGAAAGATCATTGATTAGAATATACTATTTACATAAAATCGCGTCTTACCCAAAAGATCACCATGTTGAGGATTAGTGCTAGATTCTCTTCCCACATTTGTTTTAAAATAAAACTTTTATTATTATGTGGAGATTCCCATTTATTTTCTATTTTCTTAAATGGGCCTTTTCATGTCCAGAATTGGTAGAAGTACAGATCCTGGTCCTAGGGAGTGGGAGAGAGACGAGTCCAGCAGGAGGTTAGTCCGCAAGTTGTCGTTCGAACCTTCACCACAAGCACAGTTCGTGGGCCCTGTTTGGCTCGATTACCTTCGCACACTGCCACTGTCACCTCAGACCTCACCATCCAATTCGCCTATGTCCGCTATGTCTGGAGACGCCGAGAGAACCGCTGACCAAAAGATGGATGACCTTTTAGCCCAAATGGTCGCTATGAATGCTAGATTCACTGATATGGAAGCCCGTGTCGTCAAGTTGGATCCCCCTAATAGAAATGACGATGAGCCCAAGCCCGATGAGGAAAGGGCCGAACCCTCCACTAAAGAGGTGCAAGAACTTCAAGCCAAGCTGAACAGGCTTGAATCTGTCCTAGGTAAGAGTCAGGCCTTCAACGACATGATCATCAATTCTGAAGGCTATGCTCCCCACATCAAGGGAAAATTGCCCACCAAGTTCTCCATGCCTGAAGTTCCCACATTTAAAGAAACCGATGATCCACAAGATCACATTAGAGATTTTACTACTGCATTGGGCCTTAGAGGCATTGAACAAGAGCTGTATGTTCACCTCTATCCCCAAACCTTGGATCCTGCTGTCAGGGCCTGGTTCTTCAAGTTGCCCACTCAAAAGCTGGAGAAATGGGAAGATCTATCCACACTGTTCCTCCAGAGATACGCTGACAATGTCTTGCCACCCATGACATTAAGAGAGGTGGACATCACCAAGCAAGGCGACAAAGAAGGATTCACTAGCTTCGTGAGAAGATGGAGGACTAAGGTCGCTGAGATGATTGATCGCCCATCTGAAAGGGATCAAATCCGCATGCTAGTCCAAAATTTGGCATCTGAATACCGCGAACACATAAAGTTTCAACCCATAACCACCTATGCCCAATTAACTGAAGTGGGCATGGCCATTGCAGATGACCAACTCCAAAGGGGGAAGAACAAGGTCACCTACAATAACAACACAAGTGGATATAAGGACAAGAAATACACTAATACCAATCATGCCTCCACAAGTAGAGGAAATGAAGTGAACGCCATAGCTGATAGGCGCCCAACAAGGTATATTCCCCTCGGGATGACTTATATCAAGGCTCTGGATAAGTTGATCAAGGGAGACTATCTACATCCGATTGGGCCTACTCCTGATCCACCTGTAGAGAAAAGGTCACCATATTGGAACGAATCTGCATTCTGTAAATACCATAGGGGGCGTGGACACGATACTGAAAAGTGTTACACTCTTAAGGATAAAATCCAAGACTTGTTCGACAATGGCACGATACCATTGCCTAAGGATGCACCACCACCCAGCAACAACAACAATCCCCTTGGAAACTCTTTCGCCATTGACATAGAAGAAGGGTTTGATCCCTCCTATTTGATCACGCCTATTGGACAGGCCATACCACCATACCCAAGCCCAAGATCCACGCTAGACGTCTGCGGCCTTTGGGATAGCGATGAAGAGGATAATGAGTCACATACTGATCCAGAAGATGTGTTGACTCATCAAGTCCATGACATAGCTAACGGCAAAGCCTGGTATGATATCTCCGATGATGAGAAGGAAGAAGATGAGAAAGCTCTAAACTATCTCACAAGATCGGGACGCCAGTTCAGGCCCGAAAACATTTATATGGATCCATCTCAAATCCAACCAGTAGAGCCTGTAGCCATCCCCAATAGGGATCCGGCCCAAAGAGAAGTGGCAAAAGAAGATGATGGGACCAATATCCTCAAGCAACTGCAAAGGACAAAAGCCGATATATCTATTTGGCAACTGTTGACCACTTCTATCACTCATAGAAGGGCCGTGCTAGAGGCCTTGAATGCAACCACCATTTCTCCAAATGCCACTCTTGAAGAGGTAGTCAACTTCCTAATCCAAGGAAAGTCATCCACACCCATCACCTTTTCTGATAAAGACCTTCCACCCGAAGGTATTCACCACAACAAAGCCCTTTATCTTACTGTAATCTGTCAACAAAGGCAAGTCCCTATGACTTTAGTCGACAATGGCTTGGCTGTAAATGTATGCCCTTTGAGGACTGCTGAACACCTCAAGGGTTAAGGGCCTACGATAATTCCAAAAGAAAAGTATTGGGTACCTTCTCAATGAACATCAATATTGGCCCCATCGAGAAAATGGTCCAATTTCATGTGATCGACATTCCTGCCACTTTCAACCTACTCTTGGGAAGACCCTGGTTACACGGATTAAATGCTATAGCCTCAACTCTGCATCAAAAGGTGAAGCTCTCCTTGGCGGGATCCACCTTGGAGGTCTGCGCTGATACTATGATAGCCCAAATTGAGAAAGCTCCAGTCCTAAAGATAGAGCATAATGAGCAAGACGAGGAGTTATGGGGTTTTGAGAAAATAGACTTCATAGAAACAATAGAGCCCACGCTCAATGTGAACGCCTTACTGAGAAAGCAAGGCTACTTCCCGGGCACCACTTTGGGCCCTTGTCCCAAGGTAGCTCAAACCTCTTGGAACACCAAGATCAAAAATGACTTATTCGGGTTGGGCTATAGGCCCACAAGGCAAGAAGTTAGGGCCTACATATCCAAAGTGATGGCTAAGAAAAGAGCCCTTGTGGCTAACAAACCCATTATACATAGCATGGATCCTTATCCCCTCACCCTCAATGGGCAATTCCTTCAGGAAGGCGACCCATATCCTTACTATGGATTCCCTGAACCATACACAATCAACGGGATCCTGATGCCAGGCTTCGAAGCATTTCAAGACTGCTTCCTCATGAGTGAAGACACACCCATACCTCCCAATGAGGACTAATCCACTAAAGATTGGGCTCATGACATGGCACCCAATGACTTTGGGCTTTTATTTGGCGAAGAGCGTCGTCAGTACGACAAGACCACTACCAAACTTCCTCTTACTGTGCTGATCGCCCCAATCGGGCCCGACCGCACCACCTGGAGGCACGAGACGATTTGGACTCCGGTCAAGGGAGCCAAGTACAAGTTCACCATCCGCAACGGTACTACAGGAGGGCCCAATTCCGATTCCGAGTCTGATTCTGGGTCCGAGTCTGATTCCGAGTCTGTTATCCTAGAAATGTCGGGTAGTCCACCCCAGTCTATTCCTAAGGTCCTTAGTGATGACCTCATTGATGTATTGTCCGCTTCTATTAATATTATGAACGTCGGTTTTGCTTACTTGGATTGCCTCACTACTAATAATTCAAAAAATATAACGGAATTGCCAAAAGAAGTTATTAAAGCACTAATCGAACATGAGCAAAAGACTTCAATAGCCGAAGAAACGGAAACAATAAACATTGCAACCAATGATGAGCCTCGCCACGTGCAAATAGGCTTGTCTTTACCATCTAATGAACGCGAACAATTCGTAACACTCCTAAAGGATTATACGGATGTTTTCGCCTGGTCCTAAAAGGACATGCCAGGCATAGACCGCAAAATTGCTCAGCATACCATTCCACTAAACCCCGACCTCAAACCAGTCAAACAAAAGCTAAGAAGAATGAAGCCAGAGTGGGCCCTTAAAATCAAGGAGGAAGTCCAAAAACAACTAGAGGCAGGCTTTATAAGAGTGGCCAAGTACCCCGATTGGGTAGCCAACATTGTCCCAGTCCCAGAAAAGGACGGACGGGTCCGAATGTGTGTAGATTTTAGGGACCCGAACAAAGCAAGTCCAAAAGACGACTTTCCCTTACCTCACATAGACGTCTTAGTAGATAACACCGCCGGACATGCCCTTCTGTCATTCATGGACCGATACGCAGGATATAACCAAGTCTTGATGGCCAAAGAGGACGAAGAGAAGACCACTTTCATCACACAGTGGGGCACTTATTGCTATACGGTAATGCCGTTCGGACTTAAGAATGCGGGAGCCACATACAAAAGAACCGCTACGACCTTACTCCACGATATGATGCATAAAGAGGCTGAAGTGTACGTAGATGACATGATCATAAAATCCAAGGACAGAGAAGGGCATGTACCCTCACTTCAAAAGTTCTTCGGCATGCTTAGGAAGTACAATATGAGGCTTAATCCCAAGAAGTGCGCATTCGGAGTTACATCCGGCAAACTTCTAGGATTTGTCATAAGCACCAGGGGGATCGATCCATCCAAGATCAAAGTCATAATAGACATGCCACCTCCAAAAACGAAAAAAGAAATAAAAGACTTCCTGGGAAGAATCCAATACATAAGCAGGTTCATCTCCAAATTAACTATCACTTGTGAGCCCATATTCAAGAAACTCAAAAAAGAGGTAAAAACGGAATGGGACGAGCAATGCCAAAAGGCCTTTGATAAAATTAAGGCCTACCTATCCGAACCACCCGTTCTAGTACCACCCATTCCAGGCATGCCTCTAATTCTCTACCTCACAATCACAGAAACATCAATGGGGGTCATGCTAGCCCAAGAAGTAGATAAGGAAGAGAAGGTAATATACTATGTAAGCAAGAAGTTTCTGGAATATGAAACTCGCTATTCATCCCTGGAAAAGACGTGTCTAGCCCTAGTAGCAACTACCAAGAAGCTACGACACTACATGCTCCAACACACGATCCACATAAGATCAAGAGAAAATCCTTTGAAATACATATTCGAAAAGCCCATACTAAATGGTAGAATAGCAAGGTGGACCGTTCTCCTCTCAGAGTTCGACCTCAAGTTTGAACATCAAAAGGGCATGCTATTTCGGAATACCTGACCGATCAAGCCATAAATGAACCATACCACAAGGATGAATATCACTTCCCAGACAAAGGGGTCATGACCTTAGACACCGAGACTTGGCAACTGTAGTTCGACGGAGCATCCAACCAAAAGGGTTTTGGAGTAGGAATACTGATAGTATACCCCGAAGGTGCACATACACCTATTTCAGTCAAACTAGACCATGAGGTTACAAATAATGGCGCCGAATATGAAGCTTGCATAATAGGACTGCAATCCGCCATAAGCCTTGGTATTAAGACACTCCGAGTCTATGGGGACTCGTCACTCATAATTAACCAAATTTCCAAAGTATGGAAGGTTAAAAGTGAATCCCTGGCACTCTACCAGGAATACTTAGACAAGATCATAGTGTATTTCAATCAAATACACTTTACATACCTTCCACGAGAAGATAATCAATTTGCAGACGCCTTGGCTAAGTTAGCAAGCATGATTAACATACCAGAAACTATTCGGATGATGCCCATCTGTGTACAAAGAAGATCCGAGCCTTCATATTGTGACACCCTAGAAGTGTTCCACGATAAAGAAGATGAGTGGTACACCGACATAAAAAATCTGCTCGTTTACCAGCTCTACCCTCCTAATTCTAGTCCTAGAGCCCAGAAAGCACTCAGAAGGCTCGCGGCCCAATTCTTGGAAGCATAGGGAGAAATATACAAGAAAAGCCCAAACGGAGTCAACCTTCGCTGCCTAGGTACCGAAACAGCCCATAAGGTCTTAAGAGAAGTACATGCAGGAGTATGTGGACCGCACATGAACGGTATGATGCTGTCTAGGAAGATAATAAGGCTTGGATATTATTGGACAACGATGGAGAAAGACTGTTGTGAATTTGTCAAAAGATGCGTGCAATGCCAGACTCATGCAAATCTACGACATCTACCACCAAGCCCGTTATATACCTTCACCTCACCTTGGCCTTTCTCATCTTGGGGGATCGATATCATCGGTAAAATAACCCCAATAGGAAAAGGGGGACACGAATATATCCTAGTCGCAATCGATTACTTTACCAAATGGGTCGAGGCGCAATCATACGCGAAGCTCAAAGCAAAACACGTGGTAAAGTTCATTAAGAATAACATAATAGCTAGATATGGAGTTCCCCAAGAAATCATCAGTGATAATGGGTCACACTTCATGAAAGAAGTGATCGAGCTGTTGGACCAATTTAAAATCCAGCATCGAAAGTCCCCCCTACAGACCGCAAACAAACGGCGCAGTAGAGGCAGCTAACAAGAACATCAAGAAAATCATTGAAAGAATGTCCGAAAATTATTATGACTGGCCAGACAAGCTGCCATTCGCACTTTGGGGTTATAGGACATCGGTTCGCGCATCAACGGGAGTCACGCCATACTCCTTGGTTTACGGAATGGAAGCCGTATTACCAATTGAACTAGAGATCCCATCTCTAAGGATCGTTTTAGAAAGTCAAATCCCAGAAGTAGATTGGGTCCAAGCCCGCTATGAACAATTAATCTTGCTAGATGAGAAAAGGTTGCAAGCTTTGCACAATGTAAGAGTCTATCAGAACAGACTAACTAGGCACTTTAACCAAAGGCTCAAAATGAGGGACCTTAAAGTTGGAGACTTAGTACTTAAAGAAGTAAGGGCCAATGTAACTGACCCAAGAGGCAAATTTCGACCCAACTGGTCAGGCCCGTTTATCATCACAAAGATCTTAACAGGTGGCGCTGCAAGATTAGCAGATTTAGACGGGATCGAATTTAGTCAATGGATAAACATGGATCAATTAAAGAGGTTCTATGCTTAGGCAAGACACCCAATATAACACTTTTGAAAGGCCCACACAAGGCTAACTAATCTCGTAAAAAAAAAAAAAAAAAAAAAGGATTGAATGTAAAAAAAAAACGGATAAGAACTACGAGCGGCCTGATTCCCCTAAAAGGATACGTAGGACAACCCAATTGCAATTGGGCCCGGCCCCTTCATCAAATTCGCATTCAAAAGTTGTTAAAATTTGTGCACATAATAATTAAGTCCATTACAAGACTTGGCAATTCCTAAGCAATAAAATAAATTAACTAAAAATAAAAAAAGGGGCACATCACCCTTATTGAATTTAAAGCAATAAAGAAAAAGAGGCAATCATAAGCTAGACATGCTCCAAAAGAGTATTTTCTAATAGACTACTCCGTAGCTTCGGTAGTAGGGACAACATCTTCCATAGGTTCGTCAACCTTTGGGCCTTCCACTTCGCGCTCCTTGGGAGCCCATATTTCTCGGACCACGGGATCTTCTTCCTTTTTAACCTCCATTAAAGGATCACTTGTAGAGGCTTCATGATCATTGGCCCGAATTTGGGGCTCCTCATCTGGCTTAGTAGTAATCTTGGCTAAAGCTTTCTTGGCCTTTGGGTTAAGGACACTTTTCACATGCTTGACTCCCTTTTGTTTACCTTTCCCTTTAGGATCATTAGGGTTGGACAGTCTTAAGCTAGCCTTGACCGATTGGGCTTTGAGATCATCCTGTTCAGATTTCCTGCATGCACGATGACCCTCCGCAGTCTTACAATCCATCCAAGCTTCATAAGCTGAAGATATTGCCGTTGGGGCCTTGATATGAGGAATATTCCACTTAGGGCGACGATCCCATGCACACTCCCATGATCTCACCATGCTAATAGTCAAAACCCGGGTTGTAGGCGCAACACTATCCTTTTGTGGGATGATCTGGCATTTCCCATATTCCCGCATAATACGGCTAGGAAATATATAAGTCAAATTTTGAAGACCAAGGACTTGATAATATCCAGTCTCCTTGCTACATCCGATTGCGGATTTTAAGCCCCACCACTTGACAATCCATCTTAGCAAAGGGCAGGCTTTAAGGTATCCACGCCATTCATCAATGGTGGATTCATAATAAAGCCTTCGACAGGAAGGAAACTGCTTTGGCTGGTACTTGAGTGCATTAGCCGGCCTCTCAATGAAGCACATATGCTCCAAAAGCCAAATCTACAAAAAGCACAAAAACAAAACAAATAACAAAATTAGATATCCATTAAAGATTCAAACTTTATACAAAGCAATTATTCAAGCACTCACTTGAAGGAGAAGAGGGCTTCCCGTCCATCCACCATGAGTTGGTTCTTGTTTCTTGCGATCCAAGCACATTAAGGTTTCACCAAGAATAAGAGACATAGGGGTAAAATCGTTTTGAATTTGTTCAACAATTCTAAGCATACAAGTTTTACCATTATTACCTCCACCAACAAAGAGGTACCTATGCAAGAGACATAAGATAAAAGCACGCCTATAATATGTCTCATTATGATCATCCCTTACCTTGGAGAAAAAGATGTCAATCACACCATTGAGGTCCAACTCACCGGTTCTAGCCACAGAAGAGGCTTGTGTTGCAGATAAACCAAGATACCTTTTATAGTAACCTTCAAGGTTGGCCCCGAGCCATGGAGTTGCAGGTGCTTGATCATGAGGACACCCAATTATGGCAGCAAATTCTTCAGGGAGAGGGCACAATTCGTTATACCCAAACTTGAAAACATGAAGCTTGTCATCCCAAAAGTCAACCGCAACCTCAAGAAGGTTCCAGACAACTTGAACTTGCTTCAGATGGAAGAAAGCATTCAAGTGAAAGGGCACAAGTCTTATCCTCTCTTCAGGGGTCATAGATTGCAACCACTTATCGAACTTAACTTCAAAGCTTGTCATGGCTGAATTCTAAAATTGGAGGTTTCTCTCTCTAAAAAGCTCTCTATTGCTACAGAATTATGAAGGTGATGTCCCAAAATCGAACTAACCCAAGGCTTATATAGGGCTCGCACGAAAAAAGACGAAAATAAGGCAAGCCGTCGAAAAATAAGCTTCCGTGGCCCATAGGGCAGCCGCTGAAGGCTCCGCGGCCCCGTTATGGCAGCCAAGGCCCAGCGGCCCAGCCGCTGAGCTCCAGCGGCCAGCCGCCCAACCTCAGCGGTCAGCCGCCCAGCCGCTGAGTCTGGCGGCCCCTGTTTTGACCTCCTCTCCTTCGCGTCAGTCGCTGAGCACACACCTTTGGCCGCCGAGCCTCTTTTCCGAGACAACACTCTTCTACCCGGTTTTGGACACTTTCCTTAACCGTTTTGGACTCCGATTTGGCTCAGTTTCCTATTTTTTCTATTATTGCAACTTTCTATTATTTCCTTAATTATTTATGGGAATCCCACAATTTTCTTATTTCTTTTGTGGATGATCATCATTTTTTTATTTTATTCATCCCTTTTACACTTATTAATTTTATTTCATTTTGGTACCCCTTTCTTTTTTCATTTTTTAGGGGGGGATAGGGTACACCCAATTTTAACTTTTTGGCTGTACCATTTTTTGCTACATGGCTATTACTTGCGCTTTTGCTTGACTACCTGTGCATTTGCATTAGCCTAATTATATGCAGGGACCAAGAAGAGCAGCAAAATATTACAAAGCAAAATCCGAATGTTTGTTCAACACAAATGTTCATAAGTGTATTTCATACAAATGCATTGTCATAAAAATCATCACCCGCGTCAGCATCTGAACAGAGCACCTCAAAATGATCCTCCGACCTCCGGGGCTCATCACCAAAGATCAACGCCGCCAGCTGACCCGGGTTAAAGGAAGAATGACGGGCAGGCTCCCGATACGAGCACCCCTCTCCAGCATAACTCGAATCATACCCCCACGAAGAACGAGGAGGCATGGTAGGCATCATAGGAGCAGGGACAAGAGGCTGGTAGTAAAGACCACCATAAGGAGCATACCCTTCATACCCAGAATAAGAAGGATACATCGGCATAGGCATAGGAGTAGGCTCCACAAACGGAGCCATCCTACTCCCACCAGGACGATCCATCCGATGCACTGGCTCCCTCTCTCTCCGAGGATTCCTCTCGCGAGAAGGACTACGCTCAGGCGAGCTCACAACCTCATCATCCGACAATACCACCTGTCGTGACCGACGAGGAAGGGGTCGATGATACTCCACCTGCAACCCACCGAACATATAAAATACATTTCTCAAAGCTTACAACTTTGAAGATGCAAAGTCTAGCTCACCTTATCCAAGTCAGCCCTCGAGCAGGTGCCCTTTGAGAGAGCTCAAGAGATCCAGGACTTCATGGCATGCATCATCTTGAAGACCTTCCCGGTAAAAATCACATGCAACAGGTAAAATTACGAATTTACCCCTGGATGCCCAACTGGAAGAGGAAGACCCTAGATGTCCTCATCAAGGTCCTCCGTCATCAGGACCTCTCCCCAGCACTCCTTCCCGCCATAATCCCGACCTCGGACCCGCATATCCGGGACATCCACGTCGACATCGTCAACCCGAGGCTCCTACAAAGCAAAGTGGGTCAGCAAATCAACGAAGCAAGAAAGGCATAGAAAATAAATATATCATTCTTACCTTCAAACCCACAAATGAAGGCATGAGGCGATCACGACGGAACTGCTCGTAGTGCCCCGCAAGGTCCTCCGCAGACTCCCTCAAATACCGCATAGCATCTGAGCCGACCATGGCCTCCGCAACCTGCTCACGAGACAAGCACCTCACCAAGAACATGGTCGAGGGAGCAGCCAAGGGAATCCTCGGGCCAGCCACATCAGGATAAACCTGACGGAAGATCCACTCTCCTAAATACCACTCAAAAGAGAACGGGCCCGCAATCAGGATCCTCTGACGGTCTAACTCCCTGGACGCAAGGACAGCATCCGAAGCCGACCCTTGGTACTTCGCCCAAGGGAAGTAGTCAATCTACACAAACATGCAATATAAGATATTTCCACACCAAGAAATACAATCCATGCAACAAAAAGCAAAATTGCGTTACCTTGTGCCAATCTAGGCGCAAGAGAGCCTCCCTATACTGCTGGAGGGTCGAAAAGGGCGCAGGACCTCTATGGCGCCATGCCCTGCAAATCGGGAAATACAACTCCCAGCCCGTAGGCGCCATGTCCGGGAAATGCTCAAAAAACGAAGGCTACATCGAAACATGAAATTAAGCACCATACACTTAAGTCATGCGAAACATCAAATAAATACAAAGTAAAAACGCACCTGCAAGGCCTTCCAGAACCCGCACAAGCTCACAGGAGGAAGAGTCGTCTACTTGTATCCCTCATCATTCACGCGGCAAGCAAACCACATGCACCTCAAGAGGTTGGCGTAGCCCGGCGACCCCCAGTTGTACTCTCTCACCCTCTCCCAATCCAACAAGCTAGGGAGGTAAATAGCATGAATACGCTCTCCCTTGTCACTAAAGATGGTGGTAGCAAGGAGATAGGCGATAAACTTCCTCGCCTTCTGATCAACCGAGGTACTCCTCTTGTACCTCACATCAGTCAAAGCGGCATAGAGCTCGCTATAGGAACGATAATGGTGACCCCAGGTATTTCCCCAAGGGCCAAACAACTCCACCATCTCAGTCTTACGTTTCCAGATGGAAACGTCATACACAATGGGCGTACCCACGCAAGGCACCCCGGTCAACATAGCAAACTCCAATGGAGTGATCATCATCTCCCCATTAGGGAAGTGAAACGTGTTGGTAGTATCCCAAAAACGCTCCAAGGACAAGCGGACTATGCACCTCTTGACTCGCTCAACCGAGTCCGCCGCTTTCAAAAGGGGTCCGAACCCCGCACCCAAAACCGCGCTTTGCACCTCTTTGGGCAAAGTCTTAAAAAGTCTCACCGAAGAACCATAGTTACCATGGGGCTTCAAATTCCCATCGGGTTCTTATGATCAAATTTGCAACCTCTTAGGTTCACATTTCAACCAAATGTTCAAGTCCTAAGCATGTTTCTAAGTTCGTTCAAGCCGCGCAAGATCACATGCGCTACAAGCTTGACAATTGCATACAATTCCTACACAATTCTACTCAAGGCAAAGCATATAAACTAAAATTCAATGCATAAAACTATGAAATCAAAGTTTGAGGCTTACCACAAACTTGGAAGCACGGGAACTCAAGTGAGTAGTTGGTCGGAAGAGCAACTCCGATTGATCCCAAACAATGTTGGGCATCCTATCCGATCGGGTGTACCTATCTTGAGGGAAAGCCACATTAGGCTTCCTCTTTGAAGGCTTCACATGAGAGGGAAAAGCCTTGGTGAAGATGTCGATTTCTTCAACCTCCTCCCGGACCTCGGCCCTTCTACTCCTCTTCTTCGCCAACTTGGGAGCCATGAAGAAAGATAAACAAGCTAGCAAAGATCAACAAGCAAAAATGGAGAAATTTCGGATTTTCTCTCTCCAAGGGTTTCAAAAAACCCACTCACAAATTCACCCCAAATTTGTGAGAAATCACAAATAAACTTGAAATTATGCAAAATCAAGCAAATGCAAGCAAAAGAGCCAAATTTGAGCAAATTTGAACAAGGAACAAGGTTTGGGCAACAATGGAGTTAGAGAGAGAGAGTCTCGGATTTTGGGGAAGAAATGACCCAAAAAACTCGGCTCCCCATGAAAATACCCATTTTTCGCCTCTGAACCGGCCCGACGGCCAGCACTCAACGGCCCTGCGCATGGCCGCCCAACCCGTTTTCGCGTTTGCCTCCTCGAGGCGAGCCCGCGAGTTCAAATTACGCGCGGAATTGCGTTTCTCGACCGTTGGAGGCCCGGGAAATTTGAATATGTCACCCTAAATGACTCTTTTACCCCCACAGCTTGGTTTCCTATCTCAGGGACCCGGCATTATCTATTTTTGCAGGCGCAAGCCTTATATCTAACCTTTTTACAGGCACATGCACTTTATTATATTTTTGCAGGCACAACTGAAGTAGAGCAACACACTGCTCTTTGACGTTGAGGCTATCAAAATAGCGTCACGTTGGCAACAATCAAAGCAGAGCAACATACCGCTCTTTAAAACAGAGCAGGGCAACACAATGCCCTTTTGACGACGAAGCTATCAAAATTGGAGCCACGTCGGTATCAGCAAAGCAGTGCAACATACCGCTCTTTAAAGCAAAGCAGAGCAACGCACCGCTCTTTAAACAAAGCAGGTAACCCTGACCACAGGCGGTCAGGAGTCTATCTTTTCTTTCTAACATAAAGCATTTTCGAACAAAAAACATTGCAGGCATTTTTAGCAAATACTTTGACCTTCGTTTTTACAAGCTCGGCCAAAGTGGGGGCTTCTGTAGACACCCTAATCGGTTCTCATCCCCTGACACCGCAACGCCCGATGATGATGGTAATGGATTAACATGGACGTAAGTAGAAAAGGACATTGCTCGGAAATCTAGACCAAATTCCTTGAAACCTCAGTCTTTGGATAAGCCTTGTTATAAGGATTCCAACGCCTTTGACCTTGCCTCAATCAGGTTCCCGGATCAAGAGATATCGCGTCTCGAAGATTTGGGTCAAAACCGCTCAATCCCGGCCTCCTGGGCCAGCCCAAGGGAAATTTCGTAATTTACAGAGTACCAAAAAGTCAAAACCCTAGTCATGCGCGCGCCGTCAGGTCCAGCGGCTTACTCGACCCGTTCGGCGGCCAACGCGTGACAGCTAGGGCCATTGGGCCAGCCGCTGAGTCCCAGCGGCCACCGCGGGCCCCAACTGCCCTCCATGTGGCCGCTGAACCCAATTTTTGACTGGATCGAGTTTTTGAGCCGGGCTTCCAGCCCTAGGCCCCTAAATCCGTCCCCCAACTCTATAAATACTCCCTTTCACCCTCTTTTGCAAGGAATCAGTCAGTTCACAATTTTGAGAGCATTGAGAGCACATAATTCCCCAAATTCAGAAATCTGAAGATTCAAGCAAGCAATACACCTAGCCTAGCACCCAAGATCGAAGAGCAATCCCATTTCTACTAGTCTCGTTCGAATAGAATGTCCAGGTTAACCATCCTGAGGGCCTAACTCTTCATTAAATCTCTTGTTTTATTGTCTATTAGTCATGTTTTATTTAGCTTTTGATTATGGTTGAATAAATTTGCATGCTTCTGATTTTGTACATAATTATGCATGGATTGTTAATATAAAGTTTATGTCTTTTTATTAGTTTATGCAAGTTTGCATCTTTTTATAGTTTTTGCATGCATATAGTTGCCTCCTAGGTTTATTTTAGCATAAAGTTAGCATCTTTATAATATTACTATTATTCCATTGAAGATACTAACAGTTTTATTAATGTGCATATGCAATACACGGCGCGTTTAGCAAAGTTGGTAGGTTGGAGCGTTATTTAATGTTCTATATCATGTTTATGTTTGTTAATAGTATGCATGAAAATTGGATATAAATTGTGCAAAGCGATAACGTAGGTAATTTGGTTGATCTTAACGTAGGTAATTTGTTAATAGTATCATTAATTAATGTCATATAATAGGATTATTATGCATTATATGGGGCACATTGAACAATTCTAACTCTTATCACCAATTTTTAATTTGTTTAATTTTTACTATAGAAACTCAAAATACCTTTTAAATGAACATAACATTTATTTTTTAGTATTCATTAGTTAAAATAAATAATGCCCGTGCATTACACGAACTGTAGTTATATTATGGAATTAATATAAGTGATTATTAATCTCAACAAAAATCAAAGTGTAGTTGTCATTATATAAAAATGATTCATAATAAATAAATAATCATTAATATAATTCATTTAAAATCATCAACGCCATACAATGACATTACTATGACTTATAAGAAAACTTTATATAGTTTTTACTCTTGCCACAAATTTCAATTAAGATTTACGTAACTTAGTCTCATATATTGTATATGATCCAAATATGAGGTTGTTGTTTGAAAGTCTTTCAGTATGATTTTAATGTAAAACAATATTTCAAAGTACTTCAATCTTGAATCACATACTTGTGTATTCTCCCCGCTCCAAGTAAACAAAGAAAACAAATGGAATCAAGTTTGCATATAGTTTTAATGCGTAGGACAACAAACACAGGAGGGGAAGGGGACTTCATGATTATTCATGTATAATATGTGCCCCAAGTAATTAACAAACAAAACAAAAATATTCATGCCAAAAGAAAATCACTGGAGTAGAGTTGGGTTGGTTTGGTTGGGTTGGGTTGGGGGGCTACAACATTAAGGGGTTGGATGATATATATCATATGACAATACATATATATTGAAATATCATCTCCCAACCATTCCCAACTCTACACTATATCTCCTCCCAACCATTCTCAACTCTACCTTCCCAACCATAACCATGAAGCGGGAGACTGTTTCTAACGTTTTCAATGACGCTTGCACAGTTGGCAGCCTAGCCATGGGTGCAAAGTCACTTATGATGGCTGATAAAGCCGACGAACGGGCTGTTTTGGATCCTACCGTAGCAACTACAAGGCATCAGATAATTAAGGAAGATCTGAATGCAATTATGGAAAAGTTGGGACTGGGGGTGAAAAAGACTGAGGTGAAAAAGTGAAGTTGGAGAAGAGAAGAGAAGAGAAGTGAAGAGAGGAAGAAGAATGATGAAGAAGATTCTCTGATTATTCTCTAATATATCATTTGGCAATAAGCAGCTTCCTAACTTTAACCATCGAAATTGTTTCTTTAAACCCAATAAGATGTAAACTAATTATTAGTTCAAGTAACTCACATATGTGAAGCTAAGTACGTAGTAGATTTTGGGATACCTTAATTTCTATTACATTTTTTTGTTTAAATAGCTTGCTTAGGTGGACACTATCTATACTGTTGGAAAATGTGCAGCCTTCCTCATATAGGATAATTAGAATTCCATCGTAGTTTTTCCAACCAGAGTAATTATTCAAAAGGTCCAGTATTTATCCCTACGTAATTCATGATCATAAGGAAAGGTGCAAAGTAATTTGAAACAAAAAAGAAGAAGAAAGAAATATTAAAAAACTCAAAGGAGAGATATTCTGCTTCTTCTTGCAAAATGCAAACTACGAGTCTACGACCATATCATGAACTTGATATTGAGATGTTGTCTACTACTTATTAAATTGGGGCTCCTAGCTCTTAATTTGCTCATTGTTGGTTTTAATTTGCTCAAAACTTTGTTGACAAATACTATAAGTTACGTATTAATCTATCATAAAGAATCTTGGCAAGAAGAAAAGAATCACTACATAAATATTGGAATAATAATACACCTTACTTTACTTCACAAATCACAACCATAATACAATACACCTACAGTTGCTACTTGCTAGCAAAAACACGCTATCAAAACCTACATATTCGAAACCAGTTAGTGTCACATAAGGTGATAAAAAAAAGTCCCAACTTCTCATACATGATCAATAATATGTAATAAAATTACGACGGGTGCATTTGTAAGAGCTTATACGGTTAGTTCATTTCAGGTGTCAATTCAGTGATTTCAAATTCAGTTAAATGATGTTCAGTTCAGTTCATTGGTGCTGAGTTCAAAAACATACTTTTTGTCTTACATATCAAGTTGTACTGTTCAATTCAGTTCAATTGTGTCCAGTTCAGTTCAGTAGTATCCAGTTTAATGATGTTCAATTCAAGTTCAGTTTAATTCAACTTTGGTAAGTTTAGCTCTAACAAACACACCCAACGACATGCAACAATAAGAAGAAGTCACGTATTACATTGGGTGCGTTTGTTAGAGATTACACGGTTAGTTCAGTTCAATTCAGTGATTTCAAATTCAGTTAAATGATGTTCAGTGGTGTTGAGTTCAGAAATATATTTTTTGTATCACATATTAAGTTGTGTTCAATTCAGTTCAGTTGTATCCAGTTCAGTTCAGTAGTATCCAGTTTAGTTATGTTGAATTCAGTTCAATTCAGTTCTGATAAGTTTAGCTCTAACAAACGCACCCATTGTGTGTTCTTATTAAATTGTGTATGTCCCACCAAAAAATAAAAGATACTCCATAAAAGGAGGGGAATGAGGAGGGGGTTTTAGGGTGCGTTTGTTAGAGCTTACACAGTCAGTTCAGTTCAAATATCAATTCAGTGATTTAAAATTCACTTAAATGATGTTCAGTTCAGATTTTTTGGTGGTTAAAATTTTTCCACATCAAAGTGGTAGCATGACAGTCTCTCACTACATGCAATGTGTTTTCCAAGCTAGTATTACAGATGGTGCACACAGACATCAACCCCCTTCGTGTAGGTGTGCACTTATGAGCCTTTTTATCATACCAGGACACCCAGATAAAAAACTGAATTTTGGGGAGAGTGAGAATTTTCCAAATCCATACACAGATAGCAAGAGACGGGATTGAATTATTGAACAATCTTTCTTTTTTATGATTGAATTTTGGCAAATAACTTTTTTTTATTGAATTTTAGAGCAATCTCACTATATGATATATCAATATAGGCGGTTGGATTAATTTTAAACCTGTAAGAGTTAGGGTGTGTTTGATAGAGCTTACACAGTCAGTTTAGTTCAGTTTAGGTGTCAATTCAGTGATTTCAAATTCTGTTAAATGATGTTCAAATCAGTTGTGTCCAGTTTAGTAATGTTAAATTTAGTTCTGATAAGTTCAGCTCTAACAAACGCACCCTTAGTAAGTGTTTCAAACTCTTGTGCCTTATCTCAATGTCATAATAACAACTATAAAAGAAATCTCATCAATCTCACAATGAATCACGTTCATTGTGAATTAATCCAATATAGGAGGATTCAAAAATATGTTTCTAAAATTCAATTTGTTCTAAAAAGATTTTAAAAGGTTCCTTATAAAGTATGCTAAGAAATCTCAATGGGCGTGATGAGTGTTGTAAAATGAAGAGAGAGAAAGTTCTCCCAAATAAACCCAAGAACCCCAAGAAACCAGCCGACATCCCCAAATTCCTACAGCCCAACCTCCTACTTTTTCAGCTTCAGACCTATCTCACTTATGAAATTGCTTCATTTGTGTCAAGCTCCATTTCATCCTTCTTGTTGTTTGATTTGTGGCTTGGTTATCCCTTGATTTTGAGGCGTTTTGACGCTAAAACTAGATACAAGATCCAAAAATCTGATGCCCAATTTAGTTGTTTAAATCTTTGTTTTTTGTCGATTTCACTCGTCAATTGCACGATCTCGAAACAGAATTTCGCTCTTGAAGGATCAGTTCTTAATCTGAAACTCCCTTTGGAGAAAGAAGGTAAAAAGCCCCCCAAAAAACCTCCCGACATCTTCATCTCCCAGGCCCAATTTCTCCATGAAATTACAGCTAACCTTAGCACCAATCTTGAAATTCAGTTTACATCTCGTATTTGCAATTGTCTCTTCTTTCAATTGAAGCAATTTCAAGTCTATTGTCTTTCTCCTGTTGTGGTTTTTAGGGAAAAAAAATTTGTTAACCATAAACCTAGTCTTAAGCCCAGTTTATCAACAAATACTCCAATTAAGCCCTTTTTCTTTTATTTTCTTGGGGATTGTTATTCTCTGATTTGTTCTTGTGGTGGCCTAGCTGAAGTGAACTCGATTTTTCGCGGGCTCTATCTTTTGGCTCGATTTTGGGAGCTGGAAATAACGGTTCATGTTGGCGTTCTTTCCCGCTTTTGTAATCGCTTGACATGGTTCTCTTCCTCTGCTAAGGATGATTACCCGTCTGATACTTGGTTATGTTACTGTCCTTGCTCTTTAAGGACCCCTGAAGCAAACACAGTTCTCGTATCCTCTTCGGTGGTGTAAAACTGTCAATCCCTTATCCTCTTCTCTGAAGGAGGTTCTAGATCTGTTCGTTTAGCTCTTGTCTTTGCCAGGAAAGTAAGATGGTCATCTCAAAGCTTGGTTTGTAAGTACTTCTCTCTGGTCTTTTGTGACCTTTCTTGCCCTCTTGACGGCTTATTAAGGCAGGTGCATTACAATTTTCTTCCTGCACTTTATCCCTCTCTCCCACCAGTAATTTTTTACAGTTTCTGGTTGAGTGTTTATTTTCTTTACTATACGATGTCTAAAAGTTTCAATTTAGTAATCGAAGCATTTATTGTTAAAAACCATCCAGAGAACCTCTTCATCAAAGTAGAAATGATATGTCATGTTTACTTTATTTATGATGATGCGAAGTATAGAGTTAATCATGCTATGTTTGACATTCTCATTGCCTCTCTTCTTGAGACTGTTGTGGTGAAAGACATCCCACAAGAGCTTTTTGATGAGAATGCTTTTCCTAGTGCTTATCTCCTTGATAAAATGTTGGGAATAAATGATGATTTTAAAGCTCTCAGTTCTCAAGCTCAAAAGTATTGGTATTTTATTAAGGATGAGGTCATTTTTTGTGAGTTGGGTACAAGCTGGGTTATGTCTCTTTGTGATAATCCTCAAGATAGGTTGTCTATGAGAGGGGGGGGGGGGGGGGAAACCTTACCATGAGGCTCTGCAGGTAGAGGATATGATTGAATTTGTTGAAATTAATTTATTGCGTAATATACTTGGTAAGAATGTTGATAATAAAGCAATAATGAATAAGACTAATAATGAATGGAAGTTCATGTTAAGCTCACCGATGTTATCTAAACAATTATTTAATGAATAAAATAGCCTTTTGGAATGTTAGGGGGGTGGGGAAAAAAGATGCTGGTGAGGAAGTAAAGTTGTTTTGTAAGCTTCACCAAGTGCATTTGGTTGCTCTAGCTAAAACCAAAGTACAGTTTGATCCCTCGATAACCTTTGTGCATCAGTTTGGTTTTTCTCACTATGATTTCATCCCTTGTGTGGGGTTTTTTGGTGGTATTTGGGTTTTATGGCAGCAACGTTCTGTTGATGTAACTGTTATTCATAAAGATGTGCGTTTCCTAGCGGTGCTTGTGATTTTAATGGTTCACCTCCCTTGGTAGTCATTTTCTGTTATGCCCCTGCCCAATAATCACACAAACAACAATTTTGGTCTGATATTTTATCTTATTGCAGCAGACTCTCAGGTCCTTTTGTTCTAATGGGAGACCTTAATGAAATCAGTTCAGCTTCAGAAAAGTTAGGGGGGTCTATTGCCTCACAAAGCAGGTTTGAAAGATTAATTAATTTCAAGTTTAGTGCTAATGTCATTGATATTCCATTTGTTGGTAGTTCCTTCACCTGAAGGAAAAAGAAGTCTAGGATGAACAATTTCCTTGAAAGACTAGATAGGGTATTCGCTTCCCCTTCTGTTCTAGCTTTATTTCCTCTCATGCATATCTCCCATCATGATTTTAGTTCATCAGACCATTGCCCCATTATACTAAATTTAAACAGCCAAATTAATTTTGCCCCCCCTCCATTTAAATTTGAATTAGCTTGGATGAATCATATAGGTTATGAACCGCTTGTTCGAAAAGCTTGGAGTATTCGAGGTGATGGCTCCCAAATGTATCAAGTATTACTTAAAAGTAAGAACTTGAAAAAGCTCTCAAAGAATTGGGCTAAACTCAAGTTCGGAAGTGTTACTCGCCAATTAAAAGAAGTTCAAGGTCAAATAATAAGTGTCCAAAGCAAATTAATGTTAAGTCCAACCAATGCTGGGCTTATCACTGCCCAAGATAATTTAACTCGTAAAAAGGCAAAATTGATTAATTTCAATCGAACGTATTGGTCACAAAGAGCCCGGGAAAAAAAATTTGCTCTTGGGGACAGGAACACTGCGTTTTTTCAAACTAAAGCCACTATTAGACGAAGCAGAAAGAGGATTTTGGATTTTTTAAGTAAAGATGGCATTCATTTTACGGAGCCAATCAACATTCGTAATGAAATTACTAAAGAATTTAAAGCCCATTTTATCAAAGACAACAATTGTAGTATTAACCCAGATACCGATTTACAGGACATTACAAAGGAAATTAGTGATGAGGATAATATTAATCTGACAAAAGAAGTAACTGATGATGAAATAAAGGAAGCAGTTTTTCTTTTGGCTCCGAATAAATCTCCCGGCCCGGATGGGTTTCCAGCAGCCTTTTACCAAAACTACTGGAATATTATTGGCCCTTCAATAATTAGGGTTGTTAAAGCTTTCTTCTTCTCTGGAAGGATCTTAAAAGAAATTAACCAAACGTTTATTGCTCTTATACCTAAAATTGGTAATCCTGCAGCTGCTAATCATTTTAGACCAATTAGTTTATGCTCCACTATTTATAAGGTTATTTCAAAGATTTTGACTTCTCACCTTAAGAGTGTCTTAGGCAAACTGATACATCCGCTTCAGGGTGCCTTTGTACCAGACAGATGCATTCAAGACAATATTTTATTAGCTCATGAAATATTTCACTCTTTCCGTTCCAAACAAGGCAAAAGCAAGTGGCTAGGGATTAAGCTAGATATGGAAAAAGCCTATGACAGATTGGATTGGAATTTCATTTTTCAGGTTTTTAAAAAATTTGGTTTTAATGACAAATGGATTGGATGGATAAGGGAATGTATCTCTACAGTTTCCTTTTCTAATCTTGTTAATAATGGTCCTGGACAGACTTTCATTCCCTCTCGAGGAATAAGACAGGGAGACCCGCTGTCTCCTTATATTTTTATTTTGTGTGCGGAAGTACTTGCTCGGAGATTACAACGTGAAAGTGACTGATCCTCTAAAAGCATTGGTATTAAAGTGTATCATGGTGCAGATAAGATACCCTTCTTAACTTTCGCAGATGATACAATGATCTTTGCAGAAGCTACTAATCAAAGTTGTCATTACATTAAAGATATACTAGACCAATACTGTAAAATGTCGGGTCAAAAAATTAACTTTGAAAAATCTGCCTTTCAATGCACAAAGAATATAAGCAGAACTATGATTGATTCTTATAAAGGCATTTTACTAATGAGTCATTCTGTAAGTTTGGATAAATATCTAGGTTGTCCTATAATTAATGATAGGGTAAATGGAAGTACTTTTAAGGATGTAGTAGATCGCACTCAAAACAATCTCTCTAAATGGAAAGCTAATTCTCTGTCTCAGGCGGGACGTACAATTCTAGTTCAAGCAAATTTAGCAGCTACGCCTATTTTACAATGCAAAGTTTTACCCTACCAACGTCCTCTCTAAAGAAACTTGATAAAGTAAATAGGAACTTTTTATGGAATAAAGCTCCTGATAGTAATTCCTCTAATTTGATAGGTTGGGACAAGGTCTGTCGTTCGAAAGACTTGGGTGGTCTGGGACTTAAAAAAGTAGAGTCCCTTAATAAAGCTATGCAGATGAAGTTAATTTGGAAAATATTGAAAGAACCTGAAAGTAAATGGGTAAGAATGATAAACCATAAGTACTTAAAAGGTAAACACCTTTTGGATTTCACCAAAGGAACAAAGAACTCGTGGCAATGGAATAATCTTCTTGATCTTCGGGATCTTTTTAAGAGTGGACTGCGATGGCAAGTTGGAAATGGACATAATATAAACTTCTGGACTGATATTTGGGTATTACATGTGCCGCTTTCAGAAATGTTTCATCATGAATCGTTGGATGATCCTCTTTTTGACTTATCCATTCCAGTTAGTTGTTTCATCACCAATGGTGGATGGGACACAAGTTTGCTTGCTAGAGTAGTTTCTAAGGATGCAATTTCAGAACCTAGGTATTCTAATTCCTTATAATGACGTTTCGGATAATACTATTGGGGTTATACCGCGGATGGAAAATTTTCATGTAAATCAGCTACTTGGATTGCCCAAGGCTTAAAAGACCAGTACAAGCCTAAGTGTGACTTTTGTTGGATCTGGAACCTTAACATTCCTCCCAAAGTTAAGTTTTTCCTTTGGAAATTATGCCTAGACGGATTGCCAACTAAGCAAAGACTTCAGCAAAGTAAAGTTTTTGTTCCACAGGAATGTATTTTCTGTAATCACCATTGTGAAGATAAATTTCATTTTTTTTTTGAATGTCCCAATTTAGTACAAACCTTAAGAGAAGTTGAAATTCTATGTGATGTTAAACTCTTTGTGGCAATTAATCCTACTTTATCATCCACAGAAAGTCTTAATTTTTTTAAGAAAGCAGCTTTCAGAATCAAATTTGGTTCTCCTTATTATGACTTGGTGGATGTTTTAGTTTGCAAGGAACAAAGTTATTTTTAATGACCTTGTTACTAACCCTATTCAGATAGCGGTTTCTAGTAAGATTTTTTTTTGATAATTAGTGAATCATTATATTAAAAAACCGAGAACTACCAAATCAGTAGCACTCAAAAATTTACATCAGATGAAGATCAAGACTACAAAACACCAGACTGAGGCCAAACTCCAAGAAAAGACTCCTGGAAGTCAGACTCCCTCACGCCTAAACTACTTTAGTCCTACAAACCAATGCAACTTGAATGACTTTCTACAGCAAACTCCTCAACACCCTCTTAACCATGGCCTTACAGTAGATAAGCATTCTTCATGTATACACCATAACAAGCACCACTCCCATTAAAGCCATGCCTTCAAATCCTCACTTCTACTGATCAACGCTCTGAAATGAGATTAAAACCAAGCAATAAAATCAAGCTCTCTATTTAGACCTTGCTTCGCCAGACTATCCGCAATCGAATTTGCACTCCTCGGTCTATGAGTAATGGAAAACTGTGGCCACCACGCCTTTGTGCGCCTTATGAAATTAAGTTCAAATCTAACATTCCATGGACCTCCCTCCTTCAAATTACTCCATTTTACTGCATTTGCAGAATCAGATTCAATAATCACACAAAAATGAGACAACCACTCCTTATTAATGGATTCGAAAATTGCCTTTCCAATGGCCGCCACCTCCGCTTGGTTGATCTCCTCTAATGGTACTCTACATGAAAATATACATCTGAATTTTAGTCATGGAGCACGCCACCTACAGCTGCAATTCCATCTTTTAAAGACGCATCGACGTTCCATTTCAAAGACCCGCTCGGAGGGGCCTCCCAACTCACGCCCATTCTAGCCGTGGGAGCTGGATTGTACGTTCTCAAGCACTCTGGTACACGACACACTTCCTGGGGAGCATAAGGGAAGCCATTGTCCCATATCTTTATCCACCATCCCATTCTTAGAAAAATTAGATCAAACACTTCATTTGCAGAGCATTCCTTCTTATCAAACAACCTGCTATTTCGTTCTAGCCAAATCGACCACACCATTGCAAAGAGAAACGTTATATGCACTTTCCTGAAATGAGAACTCATAGCCAGCGAACCCCACTGTGAGAAAAAATCCATCATTTTTAGAGGTGCACACCATTGAATGTCCCATAGTACTAGCCATTTACTCCATATGATTCTAGCAAAAGAGCAATGAATAAGAATGTGGAAGCAACTCTCTTCGCCATCAGCACAGAGTTCGCAATTGATATCTGATATACATCGAAAGCCCAATTTTGTAAGGCGATCTTTAGTCTTCAGTCTACCAAGGCAGGCCAACCACATAAAATCTCCACTTTGGGAGGAGCTAATCCCAGCCAAACACCTTTAATAGCCTCAAAAATGATCCCACTTTCCCTCTTAATAATATATTGCCTTACTGATTTTACAGAAAAAAGCCCATCATTATTTGCTTTCCACGAAAATCTATCTTCAATACCAGGATAAATTTGCACTTGACCAAGAAGAACAAACAACTGGTCTTTTAGTTCAACTTCCCAGTCAAACAAACTTCTCCTCCAACTCAAACTCCACCTCCATACCAAACCATCCCATACACCCACGTCACCTAGAAGAGCATCAGGTTCGTTCGAAACTGCATATAGCCTAAGAAATTTCGTGGCCAAAGATTGTTCACCAACCCATACATCTCTCCAGAAGCAAGCCGTTAAACCATTCCCCACTTTTAACACCACATTTTCGTTAAAAATCTCCCCAATTTTACTGTGTTGTTTTAGGCAAGAGATAATACCTTTCCAAACACCCCCTTTTCTCGGAATTGGAATATCATCCAAAGATCTTACATCCCTCAAGTTATATTTTTCCTCGATCACTTTCCTCCATATACCTGCATCTCTCGATATCATACGCCACGCCCATTTTCCTAATAAAGCTGCATTTATATTCTTGATGTTACAGGCCCCCAAACCCCCCAGACTTCTAGGCTTTTCAATCAACTCCCAACTGACCAAGCACGCAGGTTTCCTACCATCTTCATGTCCTGACCAAAAAATTTCTCTTTGTAATTTTGTCATCTTGTCAATCACCTTCCCTGGCACTTTAAACAAAGACATATAGAATAGTGGCAGGCTGCTAAGACAAGATTTGATTAATGTAAGTCTTCCCCCAGTAGACAACATCTTTCCCCTCCACGAGGCCAACCTCTCCTCCATTTTATCTAAAATTGGCCTCCAAAATTCTATACTACGTGGATTTGCACCCAATGGCATACCAAGGTATTTCATTGGTAAACTCTCTGATTTACAGTGTAGCACAGATGCCATGTTCTCAACCCACTCCGTCCCCAAATTAATCCCAATCAATGAGCACTTATGGAAATTGATTTTTAACTCAGATGCAAGATGAAAAGAGACTAATATCATTTTTATTACCTCCAAGTGCCTTCTCTCCCCAGGACAAAACAAGATTGTATCATCTGCAAACTGAAGATGGGAAAAAATCTTTCCACCAGGTGTAACACTAACTCCTTTTAGTTCCCCTTCATGAATTGCTTTTTTGATCAGACAACTGAGTGCCTCCGCCACAAGATTGAATAAAAAAGGCGACAAAGGGTCACCTTGTCTTAGACCTCTCTCTAATCTGAAAGGTGGAGTCGGTGAACCATTGACAAGGATTGAGCCTGAGGCTGATTTAAGACACCAAGAAATCCACTGTCTCCACTTTTGCGGAAAATTCATTTTCTCAAGTACCCACTCTAAAAATGACCACGAGACGCTGTCATATGCCTTATGAAAATCTAATTTCCATACACACATCTTCTCCTTCTTTTTTTATTGTTGCATCAATAATCTCGTTTGCTATGAGCACACTATCAATCATTTGTCTTCCACTAATAAAAGCAGACTGCGTATCTCCTACCACCTTATTCATCACCCGCTTGAGCCTATTTGCCATCAATTTAGCCAAAATCTTATATAAAGCGCCTATCATACTAATGGGTCTAAAGTCCTTCAACTCCACTGGATTATCGATCTTTGGGATTAAGCTAATGAAAGCTACATTTGCACTGCACAAAAACTTCCCTGTCTCCTAAAAAGACTCCACAAAGCCAATGACATCTTCTTTAATGAACTCCCACGCGCCTTTGATAAAATTAAAATTATATCCATCCGGCGCCGGGGCTTTCGAACCTTCACATTGCCAGACCGCCTCTTTGATCTCTTCTTCGCTAAATTTTTCAATCAGTTCACTGCCTTGCTCATCAGATATCATGCGTAATCCTAAATTCTTAAACACTAGCCTAGAAGAAAACTCCTCCTTGAAAACTTCTCGAAAATACTCGACAATTGCCATTCGAATATCACTAGGTTTTGTCAACAGTTTATCCCCCACCTGGAGAGATATAAGGTCATTCCTGCGTTTTCGACCAGATGCCACTGCTTGGAAAAATCTCGTATTCCTATCCCCTGCCTTCAACCATTTCACTCCTGATAGCTGAGCCCAGTAAGTCTCTTTTCTTCTAGTCCATTTCCATAATTCACTGGTATCCTCCTTCCTCCTCTGCAGCTCATCAAAAGACAGTAATCTCACTGATGCCAATTTTTCCCACTCTTCTCCTCTTCTTTCGTATTCTTCAATTTTTTGGTTTAAATCACCAAATTCCGTTTTATTCCACTCCATCATTTTCTCTTTCAGTACTTTCAATTTCTCACTGACATGCTTCACTTTCTCGTTACTGTGATCAGAAATATTACACCATTCATTCCTCATAAAATCCATGAATTGAGGATGGTCGAGCCAACAATCAAGTGTGCGAAAAGGTTTTGGACCCCAATTTTCCACCTCTGCGCTAATAAGCAAAGGGACATAATCTGATAACTCCCTTCTCAATGATTTAGCCACTAGCGCAGGCCATAATGAAAACCATTCAGGACTTGCAAACGCCCTATCTATCCTGCTCATTGATCCCCCACGAAACCAAGTATATTTCCCTCCTCTCAGATCAACCTCCATTAATTGCAATCTGGATACAAAGTTCCTGAAGTCTTCCACTCCTCGACTGTTGATACGCTTACTCGCTCGATCATTTTCTTTCAATACTTCATTGAAGTCACCAAAAATTATCCATGGAGATGAATCTCTCCCCCACTCTGCTGCCAACTCTTCCCACATCTGTTTCCTCAAGTCGATGTCATTTGGAGCGTATACTGTAACAATAGTGCACTCAAAATTCCTTTCTGCCAGAATCCCTTTAACAAGGATCCAATTCGTAGCAATGACTTCGCTTTTTGTCACGACATTTTTTTTCCTCCAAGCCAAGACAATTCCCCCTGAGTTACCTCTTGCTTGTGAATATCTCAGCTTCAGGCCATCCTCTTTCCAAAATTTCCTCAACTCCTTCGCATTAAAATTTTCATACTTTGATTCTTGTATTGCCACCATTGCAGGATTATTTTTCTTAATCAAATTTCTCAATGCTGATTTCTTTTCCCTACTATGTAACCCTCTAATATTCCAATTTAAAATCTTCATTTAAAACATTTTACCACACCTATATTTCAACCACTAACATAATCAGACTTCAGCTGATTTAACCCATTCC
Organism: Tetragonia tetragonoides; assembly: GCA_038025085.1. NCBI lineage: Eukaryota > Viridiplantae > Streptophyta > Magnoliopsida > Caryophyllales > Aizoaceae > Tetragonia > Tetragonia tetragonoides. Next base: position 33,952,035 of record CM076153.1, read on the forward strand.
TCCTCCTCCTCCTCTCTCAAAATCTTCTTTATTCTCAACACCATGGTTCTATCATTCTCTGGGAAAATCATTCCGAGTTTTCTTGCAAAGTTTAAGATGCCAAACGGGTTATTTGATTGACTAGCCTCCTCTTGAATTCTGTTATTTGTTGCACCACCCCCTGGAATTACTTGGCCCATGACAATAGGTCCACTTGCTGCCATTCCTTCTCTGTTCAGAACCCGATCTCTAAGTCTTTCCTCCCTTCTCCTTCTCCTTCTCTTGTCTTGCTTCTTCTTTTGGTGGGCTGCTAAACCCAGAAGCGAAAAATCCTCATCTTCTTTGGACCCCCTACCATGCCCATTCTCATGTATTATATCATCCTCTGAGCCCGAGTTCGGGAATTCGTCTGCATCAAATGTTTCATTTTCTCTCTCAACTTCTATTGGCACATTTACTCTTATCATTAATTATTTGCTGATCATTGGCTTGCACCCCACCACTTTCACTTTTTTTTTCAAAAGGTTGTTCACTGCTCTTAGGTCCTTCCATATTCTCCCCTTTATTGTACTCATCATCATGTTGCCCGGGAACTATCATTGTCTGTTGGGAAATGCCCCCTAATAACTCCTTGTCTACTTCGAGAACGTTTTCTCTCCCGCCACGTCATCTGAGTCTTGTTGGTTGGTTAACGTCATCCCTACACCACCATTGCATTCATCATCACTGTTCTTGCCATTGATGTTCGACTCAACCTCTTCAGAATCTTCATTCATGCTGGTATAAGACGATTTCCACTCATCCCACTCCTCCTTGCTCAGCGTTTTGTAATATTCTTCCATGACTGCTAACTTATGGACCTTGCCGTTAACTCGAAAAAGAACATTACCAATAATTTGAAACATACAATCAGTGAACACAAGGATTCTAAAACGTTCAAATGACTCCATCTTGCCTGCATCCTCATCGCACGCCACCACTCTCCCCCAAATACATCCAATTTTATTCATATTCTCAATAGACCAAGCATGTAGGGGTAGACCGTGAACAGAAATCCATGTCGATCTCCATTTTGGCGCGTCAAATTCCTCCCACAACTTGAACAAACTGAACCACTTATCAATCCAATCGCCTCTTTCATTTCTCATACTCTCTAGCTCCTCCTTCGAATAAAAAGTCAGGAGATGTAGTAATCCCCCCATAGGACGGACCCTAATGAAGTTGACTCCTTCAGCCCTCATGTTTGATTGAATTTTGTGAGCAGGAGCTTCATTTCTAGCAATACATACTACACTCCTTTCGATCCACTCCATATTGTTCTCGCATTGTTCACCGTCAACTATCCCCATACGTTCCTCCCCATCCACTTTAACTGTTCTGAGATCATCACGAACCTTTTCCACTAACTCTCCCATAGCCTCATTACATAAGCGAAAATCCTCATCTTCTTCACTTAGCCGTGGCTTTGGCAGTAGTTCTACATTTTTTACCCCTTCTTTAGTTTGGATTTGGATTAATTCATTTGACTGTCCACACTCAGTCTCTTTAACTTCCACTGTCTTTTCTTTCTGAATTATGTCCTCTTCCACTTCTGTTGCCTGCACTTGCTGAGTATGTTTATCCCCCAGCTCCGCCATCCCATTTTTGTCACTACTTTGAGCAGTTCGTCCTCTGCTCAGATGCAAAGAATTATTGTCTACCAGACTCTTCCCTCGCCCATTCATGCCCTGTTGTTGTTCAGATTGCTTTGCGTTTCTATCAAATCTTGCTAGCTTCACTATTAAGTTCGCCCTTTCGAATCTTCTACCATTCTCTGCCCTTATCGCCCTTTGGGCTTCCATAAGGCTATGGAACTTCACAAATGCAAACCTGAATCTGCTTCCACCTGTCAATTTCCATGGTACAAATACATCCACGGCATGACTAGTAAGATTAGTTTTCTTGAATGTCAAACTCTTTCTGATAAACAACTTGACTTTGATGTCATAGGGGCTTTCCCGAGAAAGAAAGTTAAAAAAGTACCACGTCAAGATATTAGCTGGGTTTGTCCTAAACACGATTATGTGAAGATAAATTTTGATGGGTCAAAAGTAAATAATCTACAAGCTGCAGCAGAGTTTGTCTTGCGAGATGGAAAAGGAGAAGTTATTTCTTTGGGTGCCAAAAATCGTGTGGTACTAGTTCGATTTTAATGGCGGAGGCTATTGGACTACGCGAAGGAGTTAGAATGGCCCGTGCTAAAGGCTATAGTAAAATCACTATTGAAGGAGATAATATGGCGGTCATCAAAGCAATACGAGGGGAATGGCATATTCCCTGGGAAATTGAGAATATTATTATTGATACTAAGAAGGATCTCTATTTTTTTGACAGGGTAGAGGTCCTACACTGTTTCAGAGAAGCGAATATAGTAGCGGATTATATGGCTCACTTTGGCCACTCCTGTCCGGAGCTGCGTGCTTGGTCCTCTTCTTTTGATTCGTCCCTCACCAATTTATTGGTGAGCGACACCTTAGGTTAACCTTTTAGGTTACCTGGTTGCTTTGCCTTATCAAAAAAAATAAAAAAAAATAAAGTATGCTAAGAATGTTAGGAAATATTATTCTAGTACTGTTAGGAATATTATTCTAGTACGGTTATGAATATTATTCTAGTACTCTTAGGAATATAATTCTAGAATTTCCATAACACTAGGACTCTTGTACCTATAAATAGGGATCAATTATATCAATAATAATCAACCATTCTATTATTCTCACATGGTATCAGAGAGGCTACTTTCCTGGTAGCCTAAAAAAAATCGCTTCCGCTAAGCCGCCGGATGGCGACCTTTAACCATCCGGCGGACTACTCGATTTATTTTTTAATACCCACTTAAATTAGTTTTCACTTTCCTTGATTAAATTCAATTTCGTTGATCTCCACCACTAAATGTGGACCATTGATCTTAATTTCTACCCTACTTCAAAATTCAGTCACGTTAGGTTAGCACGTCCCCAGCTCTGTCGTTCGTCGCCTGCAGTCCTGTCACCGCAGACCGATGTCCGCCACCTGCACTACTGCTGCCGCCGACCGTCGTCCGCCGCCTGCACTACTGCCGCCGCCGACCGTCGTCCGCCGCCTGCACTACTGCCGCTGTCGACTGTCGTCCGCCGCCTGCACTCCTGTCGCCGCCGACCACCAAACGCCGACCCCTGCTACTGCGTGATCTGCTGATGTCAATCTCTATAGTCTTCCGCTGATGCGTTCTTTCCCCTTGCTCACGGTTGGCTATGAAGCGAGTGGCAACACGAGAGTTTTGTTTCGGCTAGATTTCATACTTTGTTGAACTTTAAGATCTCCATGTTTACTATAGTGTTTTACAATTATGTCTTTTGTAACCTCCAATCATAGCGTCCGTTCATCTACCGCTACGATTGCGGGGGAGTGTTAAGGAATATTATTCTAGTACTGTTAAGAATATTATTCTAGTACGGTTATGAATATTATGCTAGTACTCTTAGGAATATTATTCTAGAATTTCCATAACACTAGGACTCTTGTACCTATAAATAGGGATTAATTATATCAATAATAATCAACCATTCTATTATCTCACAAAGAAATGGTCTAAAGATCATTGCTCGGCTAATAGCTTGTTTATGGTATAATAAACTACAAAGTAAGAGATGGGAGGATACGGTACACCAGAAGATCTTGATTAGTTATGTACCTAACATAGAATAGAAATAATAAAGGGTTAATTGCTCCCAATAATCCCAAATTTCATTGCTTAGCCAATAATAATTCTAAGTTACGAAATTACCAAAAACAATTTGAACTTTTCACTTTTGTTCCACTGGTGCACCTCGAGGTGACGCTGTCAACTTTCCGTTACAGTCTACTAATTAATCACATAATTAATTGCCTCCTCCTCCTCCTCCTCTCTCTCTCTCTCTCTCTCTCTCCCGAGTGAGCCAAACTGTAGAAAAATGGCCCTAACCAAGCTTTGCTTGAACAACATAATCACCATATTATGATTAATCAATAATGGAGGATAGGGAGGTGGAGGCGGTGGTTGAAGCCGTTAGACGCGAGGGGTTGGGTTTGGTACGTATCTAACTGGATGTTGAGGGGGTCTAATAGGGTGGGTCTTTTGGGGTGGGATGAGTGGGGGGTTGGGGGTCTAACATGGTGGGTGGAGGGTCTGCGGGTGTAACATGGTGGGTGGGGGGTTGTGGGTTGGTCTGACGGAGTTGAAGGGGGAAGGAGGTTGGAGTAAAGGATGCATAATCACTTCATCAGTAAAAGAATTTTAATTTGTTTTTTCAACTTTACTTTCTTAAATTCTTTTACTTAATCAAAAAATTCGTTCGGCCAATTACTTCTTAATCCGCGTGATTAACATAGCCATATCGTCAATACTAAATAGAGAGTAGACAGTGTTAACGCTTGGATCACTCACGGAAAAAAAGTAATTACTTGGGATTATTTTTAGGAATTTCGTTACTTGGGATTATTATTGGAGGATCGTTCAAACTTCGGATTATTGGCAACAATTTTTCCAATAATAAATTGTCTTCTTACCATTTATCTCGTCTAAAGAAATTTTATCTCTCCTACTTTATTGTACGTTTTCGAAGATTTTATTTTATATTATATATTTTTTTTTGGTGCAATAACTTTACATAAGATTTTAAGCTCGCTTAATTAAGTAGCATAGCACATAAGGTCGTTTAGGTAGACGCTTCTTATATTGTCAAAATATGCATATTTTATATATTGATTATTTTTTTAATCAATAAAACATACTACAAATGAGTCTCATATTAAAGGATATTTCGTACTCTTTTTAATGGTATAAGAAATTTTATTTTTTAAGCGGTGGAAGTTAAGTTATTTGTTATTTAAAATCCAATAGTCTACTATTTAACGATTCAGGAAAGTATAACTTTAGTATATATTTTATACCAAAACCTCTAATAGTCTACTCTTTAACGATTTAGGAAAGTACAACTTTAGTATATATTCTATAACAAAACCTGTATTTCTTTTTTAAATTTATATTAAAATTTTATTACAATGGCTCGCTTAGGTGGACGCCTCCAATGCTGTCAGAAAATGCCTCTAATATATAGATATTATTATGATTATGATTATGATTATGATTGGTCTTCCCTAAAAAGCGATGTGGGTTGTAAAAGCATATTCTCAATAATATATGCAAACTATATATAGTTTAACCTCCGAAAACATATAGTTAGCTCAAGACGACTAGCGACACACATAATTCAAGGCCTTTTGGCTATAAGAAATTATAGTATATGACTGTGAATTTGATACTATGTTCGATATATATTGCATTAAAGACTCTCGTATGTACATACATGTGTTTCGTCTTCTAATTAATTGTTAATCTCATTGATACCATTTTCGATCAATTAGTGAATAGAATAGAGTATATGTGTTTACTCAAAAAGAATAGAATATATGTGAGAGATTAATTTTAAAGTTTAAGAATTGACCATTTCGTAATGAAGATTTGTTTTTTTCGTCGTTTTTATGCTGCATTCTGTTACGTTTCGTTCGTTCAACGTTGCACCCTATTTTTAATTCATTTTGTCTCAAATTCCGCGCCGTTTCATTCCTCACCGTCCCGCACCATTCCGCTGGACATAACAGAGCCGAAGTCTTTGAGACTTTGATATTCGCTTTAATCATATGTTTATGTTACAAGATCTGCGAGATTTCAGGCGTGACTTATGGAAAGTTCAGTTGCGCCTGAATATGGCAAGTTATCATAGAGTTTGATATGGTTTAGGATTGTTTTCATATAAAAATTGTTTCTGTTTTCTAAAAGATATGTATAGATACTAGGGTTGTATTACTGGGGCTGTATATATATTCTCGATGATAATCAATACAAACACAAGCTTTTAGCCTCAATCTTGTCATGGTATCAGAGCGTGAAAGATCCTTAAAAAAACCTTAAACAAAAACCCAAAAACCTTAAACCCTAACAATGGCCGTGGAAGATCCACCACCAAAAATTGACTCAAAATCCCCTTATTTCCTAGGTCCTCAAGATAGACCTGGTGATTTTATAACTGCAGCCAAATTTAATGGCGAAAATTATGATGATTGGGCTGGTGAAATTGAAACCGCCCTTCAAGCTCGAAGAAAGTTCGGATTTTTGGATGGTACGATTGTATCTCCAACACCTCCTTGCACACAAGATGATTGGAATACAATCCAAACCATGTTGGTATCTTGGATTATGAATACCATCACAGCAGAAGTGAAGAGTACCTTGTCAAAATATAAAGATGCCAGGCGTCTATGGGAGACGCTTAAGGAGCGATTTGCTCTTACGAATGGACCACGAATACAGCAGTTGAAGGCCGCCATCTCTGACTGTAAGCAAACCAAATCCATGTCGGTTGCTTCCTACTATGGAAAACTCACGGCTCTATGGGAGGAATTGCATACTCATGAACCCTTGATTACTTGTTCTTGTTGTGCAAAGTGTACCGCAGGGCCAGAACATGAGCGTCGCCGTGCAAAGGACATGCTCCATGAATTTCAGATGGGTTTATATACTCCATCTTATGGTCCTTTGCGATCAAATATTCTTGCTCAATATCCTATGCCCTCTCTCAGCCGTGCCTACCAGCTTGTTATTCAAGATGAACGAGTCAGAACGTCTTCGGCTCTGCCTGAGGAGAAGTCCGAAGTTGTTGGATTTTCTGTGCGAACTAGTGGGCGCACACGAGGCAAAATAGAGAAACCTGATAAATCACGTCTATCCTGCACCTACTGTAAGAAGACAGGCCACGAAGTAACTAATTGCTTCGAAATTCATGGTTATCCAGAATGGTGGGAGGATCGTGTGAAGTCTGACAGCGGATCAGGTATGACCAAACTGATGATTGGTCGTAACCAACCATCAACGACCTCTTCTTCTTCTCTTGCGACAGGACGCGGTGGAGGGGGGGTCCGTGCCAATGTTGTAGTTGTTTCAGAACACCATCTGCAGAATTATTTTCCGCTGATCAATGGAAGGCACTTGCAAGTGTCTTTGGTAATATGATTGTTTCTGGTAATCGTTTGAGTGGTAAGATTAATGGTCATTCTTGGATTATTGATACAGGTGCATCTAATCATGTTACCAGTAATCTTTCTCTATTATTCGATGTAAAAGACATCTTATGTCTCGTTGGTCTTCCTGATAGAAAGAAAGTGGTTGCAACAAAGAAGGGATCAGTGCGATTGTCGGATGCTATGACTCTCACTCATGTTCTTTATGTCCCTCTCTTAAATTGCAGCTTATTGTCCGTGTCACAATTATGTGATGATTTGGATAGTATTGTCATTTTTAATCGACATGTGTGTGCTATACAGGACCAAACGAGGAAGCTGATTGGAACGGGAAGTAAGCAAGATGGACTCTACTATTTCAAGGGACCACAAACAGTGCAGACAGTCACTGTGGACGAGGACGCTTCTTCTTTGGCTCTTTGGCATGCTAGGATGGGGCATCCTTCAGAAAAAGTAGTAAAATTGCTCCCTCCCGTTTGTAATTCTAAAGGTAGTTTGAATAAAGCCTGTGAAGTATGTTTTAGAGCTAAACATCACAGAGACAAATTTCCTTTGAGTGAGAATAAAGCCAGTTGTAATTTTTGAACTAATTCATGTTGATTTGTGGGGCGGCTATCGTCATACTTCTTCTTGTGGTGCTAGATATTTTTTGACTATTGTGGATGATTTTTCTCGGGCTGTGTGGGTTTATTTGATGGATGATAAAACAGAGGTCTTTTCCAAATTTATGTCCTTTGTTGCTATGGTTGAGCGACAATTTTCTCAAACCATAAAAATTGTTGGAGTGATAATGGAACGGAGTTCCGGTGTCTGCTTGGTTATTTTACTGCTTGTGGTATCTTATTTCAAACCTCATGCACTGGGACACCACAACAAAATGGGAGACTTGAAAGGAAACACCAACACATCCTAAATGTTGCCCGCGCCTTGCGCTTCCAAGCCAATTTGCCTATTTATTTTTGGGGGGAGAGTGTCTTGACCGCTGTCCATTTAATCAATAGAACTCTTTCCACTGTCCTTGATAATCACACTCCTTTTGAGAAATTGTTTGGTTATTCTCCATCTTATGATGCCATTCGAATGTTTGAGTCTTTATGTTTTGCCCACAACCAAAAGACAAAGGAGGATAAATTTGCGAGTCGTAGCCGTAAATGCATATTTGTTGGGTATCCTTTTGGTCAAAAGGGATGGAGGCTTTATGATCTTGATAAACATGAGTTCTTTGTGTCAAGAGACGTAAAATTCTTTGAAGAGATTTTTCCTTTTATTGACACGGAAGCTAGCAATATTAGGTCAATGGATCACTTTGACATGGATGTGGATATTGATTTAGACTTTGCAGAATTTTTGGATGACTCCGTTGTTACCACTGTCCCTAATACCAGGGATACAACAGTCGATGATCTAGATGTGCTTCTTATCCCCAATTACCCTACTTCCTCTGCCACTGTCAATACTGGGTCTGACCAAACCACAAGTCCGGCAAGCCCAATAGAAATAGAACAGTCTAGTGTTGTGGACGAATCTGTCCAAACTGGGTCTAGTTCTGACCATACTGAAGAACAGGCAGGCCTAAATAATCAGGGTTCCGAAGAAGTTTTGGGTCGTGGAAAGCGCACTAAAACCCCTTCAGTGCTCCTAAAGGATTTGGTTACTCACCGCATTGTTATAGAGAGTCCATCGAACACTGCTACTTCTCTTCCACAACATACCTCAGATACTCCTTTCCCTATAGCGCATTATATTAATTGTGACAATTTCTCTTTGCCCTATCGCAAGTTTCTTGCAGCTATCACTACAGGAGAGGAACCTCGGTCCTTTAAGGAGGCCATGAGAGATGATGGGTGGAAGAAGGCTATGCAAGAGAAAATTAAAGCATTGGAGGATAATGGTACTTGGACTCTCGAATCACTTCCACCTGGCAAGCGTGCACTGGGAAATCAATGGGTTTATAAGAGGAAATACCTCTCCAATGGAGATCTTGAGCGGTTAAAAGCTCGCTTGGTTATTTATGGAAATCATCAAATTGAAGGTTTGGACTACTCTGAGACCTTTGCTCCAGTTGCCAAATGGCAACCATTCGTGCCTTTCTAGCCATTGCCGCTTTCAAGAATTGGGAACTTCACCAAATGGATGTTCATAATGCCTTTCTCCATGGTGATCTTGATGAGGAAGTTCATATGAAATTACCTCCTGGTTTCACGTCTTCGGAGCCAAATTTGGTTTGTCGTCTTCGCAAATCTCTATATGGCTTAAAACAGGCACCCCGTTGTTGGTTTGCCAAACTGGTCACTGCTTTGAAAGGGTATGGATTTCTTCAGTCTTACTCTGATTATTCATTGTTTACTTACACTAAAGATGGTTTGCAGCTCAATGTCTTGGTGTATGTTGATGATTTAATTATTTCTGGCAATGATTCTGTTGCTTTACGGGCTTTCAAGGCCTATTTGGGTGACTGTTTTCATATGAAAGACCTTGGTCCACTTAAATATTTTCTTGGTATTGAGGTAGCTCGGAGTTCAGCTGGCTTATTTCTTTGTCAACGAAAATATACCCTTGATATTATTACTGAGGTCGGCCTCTTGGGGGCAAAACCAGCAGAAACTCCTATTGAACAAAACCACAAGTTAGGCTATGCCATTGGTGCCAAGCTTGATGATCCAGAATCCTATCGACGGCTTGTAGGTCGTCTTGTGTATTTGTCTGTCACACGACCTGAATTGGCCTATTCTGTTCATCTTTTATCTCAATTTATGCAAGAGCCTCGCCAAGAGCATTGGGAGGCCGCTTTGCGCGTTGTGCGTTATTTGAAGGGAACTCCAGGTCAAGGTATTTTATTGCGAGCTGACAGTGACTTATCTTTAAATGGATGGTGTGACTCGGATTGGGCTGCTTGTCCCCTCACATGGCGATCCTTAATGGGTTGGCTGGTCTTTCTTGGTCAATCCCCTATCTCATGGAAAACAAAGAAGCAAACTACCGTCTCAAAGTCTTTCGCTGAAGCAGAATATCGCTCCATGGCTGCCATCACATGTGAGCTCAAGTGGTTGAAAGGTTTGTTATTAAGCTTGGGTGTTCATCATCCCAAAGCTATACCATTGTTTTGTGATAGCCAATCGGCTTTACATATTGCCCGCAATCCTGTTTATCATGAACATACGAAGCATATTGAAGTTGATTGTCACTTTGTTTGTGATGCTATTACCGAAGGACTGATTGCCCCGTCATATGTCCCTGCAACGGTGCAATTGGCTGATTTATTTACAAAAGCTCTAGGCAGGAAGCAGTTTGATCTATTACTCAGCAAGTTGGGCATCGTGAACCCCCATGCTCCAACTTGAGGGGGGGTGTTACAAGATCTGCGAGATTTCAGGCGTGACTTATGGAAAGTTCAATTGCGCCTGAATATGGCAAGTTATCATAGAGTTTGATATGGTTTAGGATTGTTTCCATATACAAATTGTTTCTGTTTTCTAAAAGATATGTATAGATACTAGAGTTGTATTACTAGGGTTGTATATATATTCTCGATGATAATCAATACAAACACAAGCTTTTAGCCTCAATCTTGTCAGTTTATTTTTGTAATAACGCGTGCATAGCACGGGTACAAACTAGTTTAGATATAATCAAAATGTTTGGAATCTGATCTCCTCAGATAGGCCACAAAACACCAAGGACATCATCACATCAACAGAACAACAAACAACGTGGGAGGGACCTTATACACAAGAGCTTCTAATTAACAATCATCCACACACAACATGTTGCAGACTTTTGGGGCAGTGGCATTCACACAACTCATAGCATCCCCAAGGAGAGGGACATGGAATTCTAGTACAGCTAAGTGAACCACATTGGCTGCCTCGAATTCTCACATTGATGATGATCGATTGCGACATATATCCAGCAGACCGTGGGGTATGTACGTTCACATGCCTTGATTCAAAACAAAGCAGCACAAAGCTAAACATACTTTGCTTCCCTTTGTCTACAGTTACCTTACCACCACAAATTTGCTCAGTGTGTCTTTGCTTTCCTGACTCAACCGCGATTTTGACATATTTGTCTAATTCCTTAAGAGGTAGAGGTGGTCATAGAGACATCCTTGCTAGACCTGTTATACTTCATGTGACTCTTTACTAGCTGTCCGGCTGCAATGGCCGACATAAGTGATAGCTCCGCAGCTAGAATAGAACCAGCAACGATGGTGGCCAGGAGCCTCGAGTTCGATCCAGGTGACCCTTTGCTTGCACCCTTTACACCCAGAAGGTTCAGGCAAGCTGCTCGTGGTGTCTGTTTATATACTGCTTTTTATACTTTTCATAATTAATATCCATGCTACTATTATTTTGTACATAAAAAGAATTGATTGGATTTATCTTTGATTCTTTTATTAATTTTTGTGTGCATTATGGGCGCCACGTTGAGCCCGGCCCAACTGCCCACCACTCCTCTTCGAATTTGGGGTTAAGGTTGTAGACTTAGAATTTGGGGTGTTGAGGCACTGAGTTATATTGATGAGGACTGAGGAGAGAGAATGAGGGATTTTCTGGCATATAGGGGAAGAGGAGAAATAAATGGAAGAGAACGGAATTGTGTGCACGTGGCTATATCAAAACTTGCCCTATACCGTAGGACCGCCGCTTTTGAGAATTTCCGCGCTAGAAATTCGTGATCTTGTATTAAATACATCTATGTACTATTTCTTGTATTTATGCTCCGGCACAAGATTCCCTAAAGGATCCCTTATGGAATTATTAGGATGGTTTAACTCTGAACTTACCATTTTTTGGTATATTATCGGTGATTTTAACGAACTTTTTTAGCTAGTGACAAAAAAGAGGGTACCACTTGCCATCATTCTAGGCTTAATAATTTTTGTATAGCACTTAACTTCGAAAGTGTCCTTACCAATAGCAATCCCTTTATGTGGAAGAAAAAATTAAATAGGAATAATGTTTTTATTCTAGAAAAATTAGATAGAGTTATAGGGCGCTCGGATTGGTGTCCGTTACTCTTAACTCGGAAAATTTTTGACTGAGTTTAAAAGACTTTGCAACACACAGAGGTGAGTGGTCCTCGACAGGATGACCTTCTAATCGTTTTTCTTCCTTACCTTCCAAAATAATAAAATAAAAGAGACTGATATCATATTGAAATCAGGTCCATACATCATTCAGCAAGTCCACATCTTGCACCTGAGCTAGGATTTACCACAAAGATCGGTATGACTAGTAAACTGGCGGTACCATCTTCATTCAGTTTTGCAGTTTCGGGAGGGAAGTAGGCCCTCAAAGTTACCTCAACAGATGAAAATAGGAGAGAAAGTTGTCAAGTCTATTTGATTTGCTTATATCACGTCAGTTACATGTACAAAGCAGAAAACACCCTACAATCATAACTTCCATCAATGAAGTTTAGTGATTGATGTCTAGCCTCCAAGAGATCAAAATATACTAAACTAACTGGATGTAGTCAATTCTGTTCTAACGTTTTCCTCTACAGATTTAGGTGTCACAGCTTTTTTAGATACAAGAGTCAGCTGGTCTAGGAAAAGCTGGTGCTTCATCTGTTGCAATTCGCGTCGCTCCCATTCCAATTGCAATTCCATTTGATCATAACGGGCAGCCTTATCTAGGATCTCTTTCATCTGCAAGGAAATCCAACAGCAACCACCAGTTATTCACTGAAAGGAATTTAAGCTAAAGCACACATTTATCCATTACCAACCTGCACTTCCATAATGGTTGATATGGAATTTACAAACTCATTCTCTTCTTGCTGAAGAAGGGACCTTGCATCTGCACGAATTTCTCCGGGTGCACAAAATGAAGAATCACCATTGGATGCAACAGCAGGTTCTGTATCACACATGGAAAGGATGTTAAGATGGATAAGAGAAGAAACACCAATGACCTTACACCCTCCAGGGCAGACAACAATGTGCTTCATGTATTTGACATTCACAAAACCATCATGCATATGTGAGCACACAAAATGTAGATCCTTTTTAAGCAAGTTCTAAAGTCATGGTCAGTGGAGAACTGATACAGATGCTGAACTTATGCAATACTGATGCTTACAGATATCTAGCATTGTGACAAAATGGTGGCACTGAGCCCCTAGCTTCACATGCATTCTCATGGCCCATCAACAGAAAATTCTAACAAAAACTGAGGACCATTACTTGAACCTGACACCACATGCAGGTGCAAGATAAACTACCAGTATAGTTCACAGGCCTAAGAACAAGAAAAAAAAATCTCAAAGTTACTAGTCTTACTACTGCCAAGAAAAAAAAATATCAAATCGATGGTGCATTTGCTTCAACAGCTATGGCTCTGGAAACAAGCATGAAACAAGGGTAGGATGGTCTCGAAACCTATCCGTGAGGATTAGCGCTGTGCTCCTTGCCTTGGTGATGATAAGTTGTGGGCCTCGTGGCCTTCTGGGGATTGGACAGTACAGCTATAGCTTTTTAGAGGCAGTGACAGCCGACGAGTTGAGGTGATCGGAATGGTAGGTTGCAACTTGCAATCTGGTACATATCAGTGCTTGGTATGACGGGTTGCAGGCTGGTGCATAGAGATAGGTGGTCAGACTTGGTGGTTGGGCAGTGGAGCTTGATGATGCGTGGTGGTCGGAGGTGGAGGTGGAGGTGGAGGCAGAGCTTATGGTGGTGGGCAGGGGTGAACAGATGTGGTGCCCTCATGGCAGTCAGTGTGTAGGGAGGTGGTTGATCAGTGAGTAGATGGGTGGTGACTCTGGTGATGGTACATGCTACTTTAGTGATAGCAGGGGGGCAGGAATCAGCAAAACAAGAAGAGGGGTGGGGGTCAAAACTCAAAACTGTGGCTTTCGGTCTTCCCCATGGGGCTGGGGGCTGGGATTTGTGTGCAACCAAATGCCATGTATATGTTTAAGCGCAAAGCTCAAGTGAACTGACTCAGGCTTCACTTGTTCCTAGGACAATCGAGGCATTATGCACTCAAACCCTCCTCCAAAATCCCCCCCAACCTATGTATGGGTTTGGAATGCCCAACACCTGAGAACCACAGAACAAATAGGGCCTAATAATGTAAAAACCACTCACTGTACTTAAAGTAAAAACGGATCTTTGAGCTTCGAAATAGCCAACACGAATTTCTTGTTAGGACTTAGGAGCCAAAACCAAACATATACCGCAATCGCAATGGCCACGCCGAGGAGGGCTATATCGGCTCACTCTTCAGCTACATTAAAGTGAAGCTACATTAAGCAGCTCTATAAGATTAAAACTCGTAGTTAATAGTCCCATGTTCAACTCAGCCCATGTCCTATACTATTCACAAATCAATCAAGTGATGTTGAAACTTTCCAGATACTATTAAGATAGTGCCCTCTACAATATGATGCACAAACACTAATACAATGAGGGACGAAACAATTGTTACGTTACAATTTCAAACTGAGCTCGTGATACTAATCAGTGATCTGATCATCTAATCCTAGTAAACTACTCAGAACTGTGGCGATAAGGTTATGGAAAATAACAAAATGATCAGCAATACCTTGCTCTCTCGTAATAGGTGCTTGCGACAAAGCACTTCCCCTACTTGTTATATGATTCATATCATACAGAGTTGCAACTGCTGCTCGAGCAGCAGCTTCTGAAACCTCAACACCAGCCAAAGCTGACAAAAAAACAGCCTGAAACATATAAAAGCCCTTACCTAATTTAGAAAACTGAACTGGAAAACAATTTTGAATAAAATTTGGAAGATCTCTACTCTAAATCAAATCTTCAAAATGTTTACACTTACAGTACAACCTAATTCCTTCTTCTTCTTTATCTTTTTTTTTTTCTTTTTTTTTTTTTGTTTGGGTGTTGCAGATAATCTAACACCAGCCAGGCAGCAATGATACAAATATATACCTTAGCCATGATCGGGTTGCTTGAGTCAGCAAGCGGCGTAAGATGCCTTCTCTTAGTGGAGGGTTCAATGCCAGATTCAACCTTAGTTTGGTCCTTACATTGATAAGATAAGCTATCTTCCTCACCCTGGTCTGCATGCTCCAAAAATTGTTCACCAAAAGGAAGCTTGATAAAACGAGCAACACATTCTTTCTCGGTTCTGCGAACATGTTCGGAGACACGCTTCCAATTATCACCATAATGCATAATGGCTTCCAGAAGATGCAAAGTTTGTTTGTCCGTCCAATCTGTTTTCACTGGTTCACTTATCTCAACCCGTCTGAAATCAGTAGAACTGACACCAACCCTACAAACGTAGCATCTTGTACAGAGCACCAGGTCATACTGCCAACAATGATAAACATGTCAGAAGCAAAGCACTTTACACATGTAACTTTCAAAATGTGTGGGGACAACAATAACAAGACATTATATATGCAACAAAACTACTCAGCAAAAAACTCAAAAACAACCTTCACGGCCAGTTGGCCACTAAGGAAACCACTTCCGGCAGTCAAAAACCAGAACTGGAGAAGGACTACTCTTAGAAGAATATACAGATTTACAAGTTACAACCATACAGCGGAGTTCAAAATTAAGCTATGGAAAGCAACACTTTTTCCGCACTAATTAGTTGGAATGACTTTACGAACCAACATCGTTACCAGAACGGAAGGGCATTTCTGATTTCTCCACTAGCAGATACTGTCAGATATCAGTGTCAGGAGAACAATGTAAGAAAATCTTGAACGTCTTCCAACCAAACTCACATTCCAAACCAACTCCTCTTAACTATTAAGTATTAACAGTTAAAAGTCCAAAGCAGAACCCTGCCAGTTGACTCAGTTCATGTCAGAGGCAAGTAAATGTGTGTTCTTTTCCACTTATTTTAGATTCGGTTCGGTTTAGTTCAGTTTAGTGAGTTTAGTTAAGTAATTAGTGTTTCACATATTACTATACATTTTCAGTTGAGTTCAATGCAAAAGAAGTTACCCTAAGGTCAAAAGAGTTTCTTCACCCCACAATACGACTAAGTAAGAGCTCAGGGAATAAGTCTGCAGGAAGAGGGATTGTCTTCATTCAACCAGAATAAAAATGCTGGAATAAGTCATGATCAGTATCATGTTTAAATTCCCAGCGCAATTTATTGAATTATTAGTTCGAGCTTCATCTTAAAAAACTTATTACGTACAAAAAAGAGTTGGTAAACAAATACAGTATATCCGACAACAATCATAAAGGTCAATAACACTAAAAATTCGATGAACAAACTAATCCTTCCTACTACATCCCAATTTAAGTCCCTTTCTTCACCATCCTCACCTTACCTAATAAGCCATACTCAGCAACTTCATGCAACGGCTCCTACATGTGGAACATATCCCTAATTGTGCTTTTAACAAGCTCTCTAAACCTCCGCTGCCCAAAACAAACACCAAGCAACTGCTCCTGAACTTGGTTTCTTACTAAATCAATCCATTCCAGCTTCTGTTCAACTTGAAGCTACGTATATGTGGCCCCTCTTCCCTACTTTTTCAAACAGATTGACCACCTACCCTATAGCTGAAATAACTTTCTAGAGTAGTTAAATTTCAGAGGGTCAGAAAACGATAAAATTCTTTTCAGGGGGAAAAAACATACAGGGAAGAATACAATTCAAAGAGTTCACTGCAAAACGGCTGATTATGTCACCTATGTGCTACCTCAAGCAAGCCTTGGACTAATCTTACATATGAAAAGTTGTGACTTTGTTGAAACACAAAGCCATCTGTGAGTTTATTTTTGAGTATTGTGTGTATCCTACGCTAAAAATCCTTTGAACATCTAGTGAAACGGGACACGTGTTGTAACAGATATGCTACCCTCCAAAAGTGTCTGCATCAAAGAAGAGCAACAACAAAAGCAATTGAAGGAAAAACTGGATACAGAAAAGTTTCAACCAGTACAGGAAGTGGTTGTAGTTGAAATTATAGCTAACCAAGCCACAACAAGACCCCCAGATGCGAGAACAACCATTTAAAACACGAGTATGCACTGTATCTTGATTCTTGAAGCAGAGGAGGAGACACTAAGTAGTTGGAAAGAGTAATAAAGGAGGAAGTTCCTCAGTTACATAAGAAGATCAATCTTGGAAGCAAAGTCCTAAGTATCCAAATGCAATTCTACAAGGAGATATAGTCTAAGAAGCTAAATATCAATGAACTACAAAAAAAAGGTCGCTTAGTCTAATAAGTGGAGAGCAACAATGGAAGAAGAGATGAAGGCATTAATCAAACTGAAAAAATGAAATCAGTGCCAAAATCCATTTGTGTACAATCCATTCATGTAAGTAGGTCACTCGTCACTGTAGGTGTAGGAGGTTAAGACTAATCTGGATAGATTAATAGAGAAGTATAAGACTCTTTTGGTGGCTCAAGGGTTTTCCAAATACTATTGGATATGACATTGACAAGACAGTTCCCATTGTGTCTGTTGTGCTACCATCGCAATTACACGGTGAACTAGATTGGAGAAAATGTAAGGAGCAACCAAGAAGTTTTCAGAGCAAAGGACACTCAAGCTATATGTGCAAGTTATAGAAAGCAGTATATAAACAGACACCACGAGGATGGTATGGTAATACTTCGTTAAACCCTTTTCTTCTTTAAAAAAAAGTAAAGGAAAATTTATAAACTGTAAATTTCTTCAATCCTATATAACAGAGTTGATTTCAAGGATTGAAGATGGTAAAATAGATATAGTGCTAGTTTAAAAGGGTGATCTTATCATCACCATGACAAACAGGAAATTCGTAAAACAAGAGATAGAAAACTGGAACATTTGTGCGACTTGAGGTAGAGCGAATGAAGAGTGTCTATGCCGGGAAAGGTAAGCGCAAGACGGCCAAGACCTACTCTGAAAAGACAGTTCCCACTGTATCTGTTATGTTACCATCACAATGACACGGTGAACTAGATTGGAGAAAATGTAAGGAGCAACCAATAAGTTTCCAGAGTAAGGCTCACTCAAGCTATATGTGCACGCCATAGAAAGCACTGTACAAACAGACGCCAAGAGGATGGTATGGTAATACTTCTTTAAGCCCTTTTTTTCTTTGAGAAAGATAAAGGAAAACTTATAAACTATAATTCTTCAATCCTATACACCAGAGTTGATTACAAGATGGTAAAAAATAGATATAGTGCTAGTTTAAAAGGATGATCTTATCATCACCATGATAAACAGGAAATTTGTAGAAGAGAATAAGAGATAGAAAACTGGAACATTTGTGCGCCTTGAGGTAGAGCGAATTAATAGTGTCTGTGCTGGGAAAGGTACACGCAATACCTACTTTGGAAACATCACAAGTACGGAATACTAGATTGCAAGCCAACCTCAACACGGAGGAGATACTGCTAGAATGTGTTTGGTCGAATAGAAGGACTTGGAGGATGTCATGATGTACTAGCAGCCCAGAATCAAGTCCACTTGACTTTGACAAGACTTAATATATCACATGGTAAGTTCCTATGATCAACCAGTCTGTGCAAGACCTACTCCATATGTATTGTATATATCTAACAAAATCAATCACGTGGTATGTTATTTAGTTTCATAAGAATCCTAAGAAGCCACATGGAAGCAAATCATTGAAAATCAAGGTACATCAAGAGTACAATTGTGTTGGGGAAATTTGCGCAGCGTATATGTAGAGCAACAAAACACAACATAAAAGATAAATAGACACACGATATCTTTAACGTGGTTCGACCCCTCCGGCTTACGTCCACGACCCTCTCATAGGGTAACATCCACTATACCAATATAAGCACAAGTTTTGCACGGTAAACTTGCAAACCCTCCCACATACAGGTTTTGGATGGACAAACCTGCAAACCCTCTCTATAATGTAAACCACCCTACAAACCCGAGACTCTCGCTCAAGAGTTACAAGGAATGATTACAACACACACACACACACACACACACACACACACACACACACACACACACACATCTAATTAGGTGGATCACGTCTCCCCTAATTAGGATCCCACTCGACCCGACATATTTCACATCCCGTGTTTGGAATACCCTACAAGTTCGAGGACTCACTCCACTCAAGAACTACAAGGAATAACCACTCACTCTCCTCACACACTACATGTGTCTACATTGTGGAATATGGGATATGGGATATGGGATATGGGATATGGGATAGTGGATGGGATACACTACACAGAACTTACACCTTTATTTATAGAGGTCTTCAAACTCTTCTTAAAACGTTCAAAACAACTGTTGAGTTTAATACTGTAACTCCTGAGCTTCCAAAACCGTTGCTGGAACTTGAACGCCATTTAACTTGATCATCAATCACATATTAATGTCATTTTCCTTTTTATACTCATAACATCCAAAAGGATGCATCAAGTTCCCAAAGTTACGAAATTCCAAATTTAACTTTGATTTGGCAATTTTCCATCTTTCCGTTTTCTCCTTTTTTTCAAGTCTTCCTCAATTAATTGTTATTCTCATTAGTTGTGGTAGCTCACACACAATTGGGACATTATCCCAACACACAATTGCTATGAGATAGTGGAGAGGTGTGCCTTGTGAAATCTTGAGATATAAATTAGGCTAATGATCATGGCACGCGAAGAATGGATATGATTAACTTGGAGTTGCAAGAGTCAAACACTAACTTGTACGTATGTGAAGAATACAAGCGGGAGTAGAGATGGCACATCTCCGACGATCGTCCTTCGAACCTCGGTGAAAGTGACTTTTCTAGAGGATTGATGGTTGTTTCTGTAGTAATTGATGATTGAATTACGGTAGTATTTGTATACATTAGGGTTTCTTGAAGCTGATTTTGCCTCGAAGAATTCCGGCAAGTTTCGGGTTTCGCATTCGTCAATTCCCTCGAATGTGAACCATCCTGCAAGAGAGAGAGATTAATATCAGCAAAAATATAACAGTGAACCGGACCGGACAGAAAACCGGGTTAATCGGTCCAAAACTCAGACCGGTCTCGCCCGGTCCGGTCCAAAAAATCGGTCTAGACCGAATAGTGAACAGCTCTAGTGATACTTACTTAAAAAAAAATTCTCGTGCATATTATGCGATATACAATGTGTGAACTGCAGATCTAGTGTACTCACTATCGCAATATTAACTGCTAGGCCAATATAACATAACCAAATATTGTGGAATATCTGAAACAACCATTGTCAAATAATGTCAAGTCAGTTTCTAGACCCTTCAAAGTGACCGTCTCAAGATTAATTTTTTTTTTTTTCTTTTTTTTTTTTTGCTTGGCGTCTCCAAATTTTCACGCCATAAAATGGTGCCTGTCAAAATTTCCTCCATGTTAAAGATGAATTTATTCTATCACTTTTGCTATTTGATGGTGCTGTGCTGCTGTTTTTTATTTTGTAGCTCCTTGACAAATTTGATATCGGCAGTAATAATTAGATTCCCGTGTTTGTCTGGGCGATGCATGGCAAATTAACCCTCTTAATAAATTTAGAGGTACTGTATTTACCACTATCCACAAATGAACCTTAATCACAAGGATATCGGATGTGAAGGTTTTACACCAATATAGGGACACTAACCAGCTTACGGACATTTTTGCAAAGGAAGCGGCCTCTAGCAGTGAACATTTCAAGGATATTGTGGTGTCTGACACTATTAAAAACTCCTGTTTATTAGCTTTTGCTTCGGATTGTAGTGGGACTCTGTTTCCAAGGAAAATTACTGTGATGTAATATTTTAGTTCTTGTTCTTACGTAGCAAAATAAAAAACAAATGAACCTTATTACTGTACTAAGTTTGCCCTTTTTGAGAGGCACTGGAAGTGGGAACTGATAGGTATGAGGTACCACTTAATTTTCTTTTTCTTGCACTATAAATCCTAATTTGGGTGCTTATGGTGAATTCTCAATATTTACAATGTGGAGTTGCTCTTTATTGGAGAGCTACAGCGCTATCAGTCTATCTTAGAGAGCTGTAATACTGTGTAGAATGCTTGTTTACGTGTTAATTCATTGAGGTAACTTTGTCTTCAAATCTGACCTTAGTATTTACTTTTGCTGAAAAACTAGACCTTGTTGGCTGTGAAAGCCTTCCTACATCCAATTTTTGTATCAACTGCATAGATTTTTATCCCCCAAAAAAGCTTTTTAATGATCTAGCATAGTATCATCTGTGTGAGCATGCGTTACATTGCAAGAAAAGGATATTTAGTGACACGGTATGGTGGAATTTTATATGATATGTCTTTAGAAAGGGCTGTATTACATTTAATCTGTTTCCAGTTTGAATTACCTTCTTGTGCTTGTTCTATGCAGCCAAATTCAACTAGTCATCCCACACACAGTGCGCTGATGGTTGCCGTCATGGCAAAATCTGTTGATTGTGTCAGGTTACTGCTCAAGGTATTATGCTTTATCTATTTAAAACTGTATTCAGGGTCAGTTAATCAAATTGTCTTGTCTATTGTGTTTTGGATGTTGTTTTCTTTTCAGAGGATGTTCGTATTGTCGACTGTCTGTGCCAGTAATCACTTTTGTTCTTATTGTTGTCCACCCATTTCAGTATTATTATTTGTATAGATAGTACAATTAGACAATTAGTTATAGCATTTTCAGTGAACTATTAGTGCTGCCTATGAATGGAGCATAACAAGTCATGAGATGTTCATGCTTTGCCGCTTCTCGTCAACTTCTTGGTTGTCTTCAGAAAGTGACAACGGAATTTCCTGATGCCTATTTGCAGAAAACATAAGTAATATCTGATGTGGCTTTTTCCTTAAACCTTTGGACTTATCGCTTGGCTTCTCATTATACTGACCTATGTATGGGTATGTTTGGTGTGCAAGTGAATAGGCAGAGCTAGGGATGTACTAATAGAGCGTTAAATCCATCCTATCTTTTGACTATCTTGACAGAGTTATGTTGTTCTTAAAGAGACAATTAAAAATGTACTCTATTTCACATTTAGAATGATAGTTTCAAAAACCTTGTTTGGTTTTTGCTGCTTCTGATTTTATTTCTGCTAGATTCATTGTTGTTGTTTCTTCAATCATTGTTTTCTTTTTCTGACAAATTTCATAGATTCATTTGTCAATCTTCCTGTACATATCCTTGGTTCATGAATGAAAAGTCAAGTTTGTTTGATTGTTGCATATCCTCCCTCTTTCAGCTGTTTTCCTATGTTGCACCTTTGGCAGGGAGGAGCTGATCCCAATTTTTGTTTTGGTGAGGTGACATCATTGCTCATGGCTGCTGGGGTAGGAGAAACCCAGATTCTCGAATGCTTGCTGAAGGCTGGAGCTGATCCCAATGTCACTGATTTCGTGAGTAATAACTTGATAACGCACATGATTAAGTTTGTTATAGGTTTGTTTATGGAGTATTATTTTTCACTATTGTAGTTTTTGATTCCTCTTTTATCTGAAGCAGTTGTTGGCTTTTCTTTGCTGCTTATCATTTTGTTCCCTTTCTGAACTAACTCCTTGACTGGTCTCATTTTCAGTTTGATCGTACACCAGTAGAACTTGCTGCTATCAAATGTAGTTTTGCTGATCTATCACTTCTCTTTCATTCCACTAAACCGATTCCAAAGATTCCAGAATGGAGCTGTACGTCGTGGAATAATCAAATATGTCCTCTCTGATGAAGCTAAAAATGAGGTAATAGGCTCATTATTCAGAATGGAACTGAATCTGTGGAATCTCCTTCCTCGCCCTTGAGCTTGGTTTTATATATTCCAAGGGCATTGCAGTTATTGCTTTTGTTTTTCAACTTCTGAATGGCTTAAAATATAATTTGAGATACTGTGGCACTATGATTCATGCTCTTTACCTGTGTCTGTCTTGATTGTTTACCACTGTTTTCTTAGTAGCAGCTTAGTTACATGAAAGTCTTGGTAAGAATGGAATTTATAAGAGTATTGCCTTATTCTTGTATTATTCCAATCCCAATTACTTTGTGTCAGCTAAGACTAAGAGTAGAATTCAATCCTCAACCATCTTTTTACTTTGTATTATTCTAGTAGTGCTACTGCTATCTGATTGTTTTCTTTTCCTTATACCCCTCTCACAACTCTTTCCGCTATTTCACAACTTGTATAACATTAACTTGTAGAGAAAACTCAAAGTAGAAGAGAAGTTTCTTGAGGCAAAACTAAAGGGTGCAGAAGCTTTTGGAAAGAGTGATTATCGCTGTGCAATATTCTGGTATACAGTGGTAAGGAATCTGAAGTCTGTACAATATTTCGTAGTTTAATTTGGTATTTAGTTGTTTTCTATTGTTCTCGGATACTATGTGCAACAGGGTTTTAACCCAGTTGAGGCATCACCTCTGCAATTATGCTGTTTGATTTAGTCATCTACATATCTGGTTGTGACGCAGGCTATAAATGCAGAGCCACTGGATGCAACAGTGTTGTCAAACAGGAGCCTTTGCTGGGCGCGCATGAACGAGGGAGGTTATGCTATCAAGGATGCATTGGCCTGCATCATGCTACGGGATGATTGGCCAAAGGCATATTACAGAGCTGGGGTGGCCTGGAGAATTTTGCGGGTACAAAAAATGTTTTATGTTTATATTTTGAACTTTCTGTATGTTCTGAGAATTTCTGATGACTTATGCTTCCTCCAGGAAAATGAAAGTGCAGTGGAAGCATTTGAGACGGGATTGGAGCTAGATCCTCAGAACAAAGAGCTTCAAGATTCTTTTAGGTGAGCATGGTTCAGCTTTCCCTATCCACTCATTTGGTTGTTGGATCATTAGTAGTGGTCACACGGTCGATAACACTCCTTTCTAGTGCTCATCGAGCTGTGCTATCTCCTTACGAACTTCCCGTTAATTGTTAAGTCCTCGCAGGGAGGCCTTAAGAGATGTCAGGTCAGATTCCATGAGTGGTTCCGGCATTCCTTTTGAATGATGAAGTTGAAGACTGTGAGTATGATGAGAGTATTTTAAATTCTCTGTTTTTGGCTTTGCAGTTGATCAAAGGGGAAAGCAAATATCACAGCAAGGCGGTGTACTTAGTTTGCTTGTTGGGAACCAGAACTACATACGTCTAGGACCTGGTATAGTTGTACATGGTAATGCTTCTACTTAGTCTGTAGGGTGGAAGAGACTCAAACATGGTTGCTGGATGCTTGAACAACTTAATATTACACCACATACATGGTTTCTTCCTTTAGCCTTCAAATGTAGCAAGCACTGCTATGATCTTTTTTGTCAATTTTTCTTTTTTCTTTTTATTGGATGGTAGCCTTCCTTTTACAATTCCGATGACATGCTTTTTTTAACTCTTATGGGCTTTCCGGCCATCCCCTTTCCATGAAGTATTGGGCCAAAGAGTTCGGCTATCTTGTCTATTCAATCTCAGGATTGTGAATAGTATTTAGTTTATGGCCCCTTAGGCTACCCTTTCTATGATGTATTGGACCAAACAGTCCATTTATCTCGCCTATTCGTTTTCAGGATTAAGGGTAGTATTTAGTATCTTATTGTGTACTCTAAGCGCCACTTTGAGTGTCCTACAGCAAACTCAACAGGTGTGCCAGAGAATTTGCATATTGATTGCTTCATTGAAGAATAATACGAAGTAAAGGTTAAAAATAGTTTAAGAAGTATGTTACTTGTTATCCTTTTTCAAAATTGTTTAATGTAAGTTCAAATAATACTAAACGTAAATAGTTTTGTCCCAGTAAGAAAGGCAAATTTCTCCCCCTCATTCTCTCTCCTCTCAAATCTCTATTATCTTCGAGTCTTTTCATTGTAAAGACCTAATTAAATCACTTGCATGATAAATTTGATTGGGACAATAATTTTAACACAATTACTAATTATATGAAGGTGACAATTGGAATTTGGCCATTGTTTTTTAACTATTCATTGTTTAGGTGATTTTGGTAGAAAGAACAGTGTTTTTTCGGCTAATCTGTCCTCTGTATACTTTGCGGGGACGAGATTATGCAGCAGCATAGAGATGAACAATGGAATAATAGATTTGACTTCAGCATTATTAGCATGCACTATGATTGGAACATGAACTATTTCACTTTGTACAATGAGAGTTCTTTCATTACACAAGAGACTCAACTTCCTCTTTGCAATAATAATGGGATAACTTGGTTCGATCATGCAATAAAATGAGTTTAAACCAAGCAAAGGGAAACACTGATAGGATGCTCTCAGATCAGGTACACTGATAAAAACACAAGATAAAGCCTCTTACTACCTCCGTTCCGTTCAAACGCTCCCATTTGCTTAAAATGGATGTTTCATACAAACACTCCCATTTCTTTAGTTGGTAAGGAATTTACTAGTCATTTACAATATTACCCCCATTAAAACCCAAGCCCCACCCTCTTCTTTCTCTCTCCACCCATGTTAATATTGAGGGTATATGGGGAAAGTAGATAGCAAAATAAATTTTCCTTGTTTTTTGTGTCAAAAGCAAATGGGAGCGTTTGAACGGAACGGAGGGAGTATTATTTAAACGCATGATGATAAAAAGTACAAAAAACAATTGCCTTTCTTACATGAAAAAGGCAGCAACAACAAAACCATAGAAATTATGAAATACATTCCTAGCTAAGGGAATTGAATGAGGCTTAAGTTGACATGTGGTACACAATATATATGCATGGGAACTTATGTCAATGTTTCCCATACATTATTAGAAGATCTCGTTCTTCATTCCTTAGCGGTTTCTACAAACTCCTCGAGCCCATCCAACTTGACGGTAACAGAAGCCAGAGCAACAATATGGAGTACGGCCCTCGTAACAACTTCCTCCATTGCTGACACATGCTTCAGTTATAACAGCTGCCAATATATAAATATGCAATAAAAAGTTACTTCCAATTATAATAATCTTTTCTCCAAAATAATATCAAATATAACTACATAACATAATATAATAATCACGATCCTATATATTATCTCGTATTTCTCATAAACGTAGTTAGATAACCATCGTGCATTAGGTTTGCTGTATGTTTTTTCATCATGAATTTATTATATATATTAAAATAAAAAACAATTTGAGTGATAAGTTTCACATAAACGTAACTGAACTGAACTGGACTGATCGAACTGAAGTAAAATAAGCTGAGAAGAAGAAAGCTTAAATAAAGGAGATCATATATAACACAAAACCTGAGATGCTGAATAAGAGAATGAGCACGATAGCAAACTTCATATAGGCAGATGAAACCTTGGCCATGTTGTTGATTATTTTCAAGTAACGTGTTTAGTGTAGTGTAGTGTAGTTTGTTGAAATAGAAATGATCTATTGCATGCAGAATACTATGGTTACGAGTTTCAAGTGTGGTGGTATTTATACTAAGTGGAGAACCATTTTTTATTCTTTTAAATTTCACACCTATGGACGTGTTACATGCTAAATGGATTTTAAGAAAGGCAAATCTGTAACATAGAAGGCAGCCTTTGTTTTCATCGATAATATTTCATACAAGCCAACTAGTGTTGACCACGTACATTAAAACATGATTCCCGCTAGCCTTCTTTGACTCGGTTTCATTTGTAGTTCATCTGTTGCGTTTTGTTCTTATCTTTCGGCTACCTTTGTCTTCTTTGAAGGAAATCAATCGGTGCCTTTGTCAATTGATATTGACAGATTATATACAGAATACAAGAGAGTCCTAAGGCTATAATCTAGGAAGTCAGTATAGCAACTAACCATATTCTAGGCTACAAACAAGGTAACTATGAGAGGATATACAGGAGAATATTTGACTAACTAAAATACACAGATTACATAATATAATCTATCACACCCCCGCAGTCGAAATGGGAGGTTGGCGGACGTTGAGACTGGCTCGAAAATCATCAAATAGTATGCGCGGGAGCCCTTTCGTGAAAATATCGGCAATCTGATAGCGAGACGGAACATGAAGAACGCGAACTTGTCCGCGTGCTACTTTTTCACGTACAAAGTGTATATCCATTTCGATGTGCTTAGTGCGTTGATGTTGCACAGGATTACCGGAGAGGTAAATGGCACTGACATTATCACAATAGACTAAGGTAGCCTTGTGAATTGGACAATGTAACTCCAATAGGAGATTTCGGATCCAGCGGGACTCAGAGACAATGTTAGCAACCCCTCTGTATTCGTCTTCAGCACTGGAACGAGAAAGAGTGGGTTGGCGCTTAGAAGACCAAGACATCAAGTTGTCCCCTAAAAACACACAGTAACCAGATGTGGATCGTCTGGTATCTGGGCATCCGCCCCAATCAGCATCAGTATAGGAAGTAAGACCAAAAATGGAAGATGGGGAAAGATGCAGACCATAAGTAAGAGTGCCTTTGATATATCGCAAAATTCTCTTGAGAGCAGTCATATGATCTTCTTTTGGGTCATGCATATGTAAACAGATTTGTTGGACAGCATAGGATATATCTGGTCTTGTGAAGGTAAGGTACTGCAATGCTCCAGCTAAGCTACGGTAATGTGTAGGGTCAGCATACGGAGAGCCCGATGAGGCACTGAGTTTGGCTTTTGTATCCACGGGCGTGGGAGCAGGCTTGCAAGAAGACATACCAGCTCTGTCAATAATCTCCTCAGCATACTTGTTTTGACAGAGAAATAAGCCACCTGTATGTCGGGTAACTACAATACCCAGAAAGTAACTCAAAGGACCCAAGTCCTTCATAGCAAATTCAAATGCAAGGAGTGACATGATGCACTGACGAAGTGCGTTAGAGGATGCAGTGAGAATTATATCATCAACATACAGAAGTATATAGGCCATGTCACCACCTTTACGATAAATAAATAAAGAATGATCAGATTTGCTATGTGAGAAACCAATAGTGGAGACAAAATCAACAAACCGTTGATATCAGGCGGAGGAGCCTGCTTTAAGCCATACAGAGACTTTTTCAGGAGGCAGACATAATCTGGATGGACTGGATCACGGAAACCCATGGGCTGATGCATGTAAACTGTCTCATTGAGCTGACCATGCAGAAAAGCATTTTTGACGTCCAGCTGATGAATGGGCCATGATTTGGACAAGGCAATACTGAGAACGGCCCGAATAGTAGCAGGTTTGACCACCGGGCTAAATGTCTCACCACAATCTACACCAACCTGTTGAGACCTGCCATCACCAACAAGACAGGCTTTGTGCCGCTCAAATGAACCGTCAGAATTTATTTTATGTCGAAAAATCCACATAAAACGAATAATATTGACATCCGCGGGACGGGGTACCAAATCCCACGTCTTATTTTTAATAAGAGCATTATATTCGTCGGTCATGGCCGCCTTCCAATTCGGGTCGGACAGGGCAACTTTCGGGTTGCGGGGTAGCGGGGAAGGAGTAACTGAGGTGGTCAAATTAAATTCCGTTTTGGTTTATATATCCCATGCATGCTACGGGTTGCCATGGACCGGGAGGCGGATGGAAGAGGCTGGTCTGGAAGTGGACCGGAGGGTAATGGGTCGGGTCGAGTGGTGAAGGGCTGCTGGGTGTTGGGCGGGGCTGTGTTGCGTGTATAGGGCCGAGGAGAGTGAATAAGGGAGGCCTGGGAGATGGGCGACTGCCTGGGCCGAGAGGGAGGTGAAGAGATGGGCTGCGGGGAGGAGGACCCAGTTGTGGCAGTAGGTGGGGAAGATGTTCGTGGTGGGCTGGAAGGGAGGTGGGCTGGCTGGGCCGTCGGAGAGTGCTGTCGTTGTTGTGGGTCAGCAAGGACAGGATGATTTTTAAGATGATGGTGCAAGAGGGGATGCAGACCATCATCCAAAAAATCATATGTGGTCGATGTGGGGTTATGAATATTGGCAAAGGGAAATTGGGACTCATCAAAAACCACATGTCGAGATATGAATATTTTTCCGCTTGACAAGTCATAACACTTGTATGCCCTATGATTAGGCGGGTATCCCAAAAATACACAAGGAGCGAGTGGAGCGGGCTTGAAGTTTATTAATGGTGGTGGATGAAAAGAGAGGATAACATAAGCACCCGAAAACCCGTAGATGTGTGTATGAAGGGTCCCGATGATATAAAATTTGTGTGGGGGAATGGTTAGAGAGTAATTTGGTGGGACGAATATTTAAGAGATAAGTTGCCATTTGAAGAGCATGGTGCCAAAAAGATGGCGGCATAGAGGAATGAGCAAGTAGGGTTCGAATAAGATTATTTATGGCTCGTATTTTACGTTCGGCTTTGCCATTTTGAGAGGAAGTATGAGGGCAAGAGAAACGAAAAACCATCCCATTGTTGTGGCAGTATAATTTGAACTTGTCATTATCATATTCCCTCCCATTGTCACATTGAAAACATTTGATAGATTTATCAAAATGGGTGCGGATATAAACACTAAACTGAGAGAAAATAGAATAAACTTGTGATTTCTTGCCAATGGGAAAGGTCCAAAGATAATTAGAATAGTCATCTAATAAAAGAATGTAGTATTTATGACCTGCCGAACTCAAAATAGGAGATGTCCACAAATCACTATGCATAATATCAAAGGGCATCATAGTGCAAGTATTTGAAGAGTAAAATGGCAACTTAACATGTTTCCCAAACACACAGGATTGACAGATAACAGACCCAGACAACTGTTTACAGTCAATAAATTTATTTTGCCTAAGGGAGCGCAAAACAGTAGCTCCCGGATGACCTAAACGACTATGCCAAAGCTCCGGAGAAAAAACAACAAAGGTTGATGGAGGGCCGATGGTGGTAGTGGTGGTGATAGGGTATAGATCTCCGGTGCTATTACATCTCATTATTGGCATCCCCGTCTGAAAGTCCTTCACAGAAAACCCAAAGGGATCAAATTCAATGGAAACCCAATTATCAACAGAGAAACGACGCACAGAAACCAAGTTTTTAATAAGTTGAGGGGCATGCAGCACATTTTTAATTGTAAAGGTTGGTGAGGAGAGGGAAAAGTTGCTTGCCCACAACCACGAATTGGAATTTCATGATCACTACCAACAATAATATTACGGGGATTGCTCATATTAAAATAAGACGAGAGATTACCTTGTGATCCCGTCATATGAGAGGTGGCGCCGGTGTCCATATACCAATTTGCATCCGGAGGAGCAAGGGTCATTGTGTGCATTGCTTGCTCAAGGTCAGTAGGAGCATAGGTTGAGGGTGATGCGGAAGAGGCGGCATAAGCCTGTGCTGGGCGAGGACCGAGGACACCAGGTTGAGGGGTAAGAATTGGCTTGGCCCATGAGGAGGTGGGATAGGGACATGGAGGGACTGCCCATGGTTGCGGGGCCCAAGCCCACGGCGGGTACTGTCCCCACTGTGGGGCCTGCTGCTGTGACTGTTGCTGGTTGGTGGAACCACGACCGCGGCCTTGACCACCGTGGTTTTTGCCGCGGTGGTTGTTGCGATGCTGGCCACGTTTCTGGCCTTGGGAGTTGCGGTTGGCATGACTTGGACCAGATGTGGAGTGCTTGTTGTCATCAAGAGAGGGAGAGGTAGTGAGCAGGGCCACGCCAGCGGTGGTGGCAGCATTGGAGGTTTGCTTAGCTTTGCGGGTTTCTTCGAGAATTAATCTCGATCGAGCCTCATAAAAGGGGGGCAAGGGATTGCTTTGTTGAATGATTGTAGCGACACCATCATAATTTTCATTTAAACCCGCAACCAATTGAAGAACTAACCTCTGATTCGACACCGGAGCACCAACATTAGAGAGTTGGTCAGCAAGCATTTTGAGTTCCTGGCAGTAGGCAGAGACATTCGGAAAATCATCCTGCGCGACATGAGTGAACTAATGTTCAAGGTAGACAGTCCGAGAATGCTTGTTGTCGCGGAAAATATTTTCGAGGCATCCCCATGCTTGTTGAGCAGTGGAATCAGGTTCCAATATGGTGTGCATTAGATCATTCGAGATTGTGCCGTAAATCCATTGAAGGACTATAGCATCCAAGCGAGACCAAAGGTCTTCCTCCGCGGCTGTCTTGGCTGTCGCAGTGGAGGATGGAATGATATGATCCATAACTTGGTATGCGCGGCAATGAATTTTAAACAATTCTGCCCATGAAGAATATTGGCAGTTCTCCATCTCGAGAGTGACTGGGATGAAGTTCTTGACATTTGTAACAGCAAGGGCGGGGTGAAATTTTTGGTCGGCCATGGGGATAGAAGGAGAACAGAGGCAGAGAGGAGAAGAAAGGAGAAGTGGCGGAAGAGATAGGGCACAATTAGAATTGTGTGACTTCTGATACCATGAAGGAAATCAATCCGTGCCTTTGTCATTGATATTGACAGATTATATACAGAATACAAGAGAGTCCTAAGGCTATAATCTAGGAAGTCAGTATAGCAACTAACTATATTCTAGGCTACAAACAAGGTAACTATGAGAGGATATACAGAAGAATATTTGACTAACTAAAATACACAGATTACAGAATATAATCTATCATTCTTCATCATCTTTGTTATTATCATACTAATAAACTTTTTTAGTTTAGAGTAAGTAGAATGTACTCCTATATCTCTTTAGTGATGTAGATCAAATTGTTTGGTTACCTATTCTTTCATGGGATGTGTTAGACAGTAACAAAATACGGGTTTTGTTGAGTTCTACATATCCAATTCCCACTACTAGAAAACACTCATTTCACGGCGGGATTTACCATATCATAAAAGCTTTTTTACGATGGTATATATCATCGCCTCCCTGTCGTAGAAGGAGGCCGTCGTTATTGCACTTTACGACGATTTTTGAGGTCCCATCGCGAATGGCTATTTACGATGGGAATGTCCCGTCGTAAATAGCCATTTGCGACGGGACTATCCCGTCGTAAATAACCATTCGCAACAGGACTATCCCGTCGTAATGGCTTTTCGCGACGGGATATCCCGTCATAAATGGTCATTCATGACGGGATTAGCCCGTTGTAATTTGCCTTTCAAGACGGGATTAACCCGTCGCAATTGAAAGCACAAAATAAAAAATATATATATAAAAAAATTATATATATATATATATACAGTAAAATCTCTTTAAATTAATACTCGATAAATTAATAATCTCTTTAAAATAATATTATTTTTCTCTAGTCCCGATATTAAGATACTGTGCTAAATTATTACTCGATAAATTAGTAATCTCTCTAAATTAATAAATTTTCATGGTCCCGACAGTATTAATTTATAGAGGTTTCACAGTATATATAACAAATGCTTAGTCTCTTTATACAGACACGGGCTCCGTTTGATTCACCTGGATAAAACTGATCTGAACTGAATTGAACTGAACTTAAGTGATTTTTTGAACTTGATCGTTAACCATTTAAAATTCGTCCAAACATAGTCAATATTGGACTCATTTGGAAGTATGCTTTGAGATCTTTCCGATGATATAAATTTCATCATGAAATTATTTCGGACTAAAAAGTTATATAAGTAATAAAGTTACATATAAACTGAATTGAACTGAACTGGACTGAACTGAACTGAATTTAAGTAAAATTAAGGTGAATCAAACAGAGAATTGAAAAGTTGGAGGATACAGTACACATAAGTGGTGAAAAACAAGGATGATTTACAGGACTAATTTATTTTACCATCCTCAGCGGTAATTACACCCTTAACAAGAATGGGGAAGCTACTTCACATCCTGTTAACATCAGATATAACCACTTACTTCGTCCATTTTCCCAAGGTCAAGACCCTCAAAGTTGTTCAATGTTAGGAAAGGTGGTAAAGTGAACCTATAAGAATAAACAAATTAAAGAATATCAAAGAAGATTCTAAAATGTCAAATCATTATGATGAACAATATAAGACTCCGTTTGATTCACCTGGATAAAACTGATCTGAACAGAACTGAACTTAGTTGATTTTTTGAACTTGACCGTTAACCATTTAAAATTTGTCCAAACATAGTCAATAATGGACTCATTTGAAAGTATGCTTTGAGATCTTTCCGAAGACATAATTTTCATCATGAAATTATTTCGGAATAAAAAGTTATATGACTAACAAAGTTACACATGAACTGAACTGAACTGGACTGAACTGAACTGAATTTAAGTAAAATTAAGGTGAATCAAACAGAGCCTAAGTCCTTGAATCATACCTGTTCTTGATGTCAGCTTTTCTACGCCCCAATCTGGGTGTGTCAACAGTAAGGGCAATGGCCTTAAAGCCAGCCCTACTTTCAGCTCTCCTCACAAGTTGGGCAACAACATTCCTGTCCTTGTATACCTGAAAGTAGCAAGCCGCAAAAAATGAATCCCAAGTGTATGATTGAAGTTACAGCTCCCAAGAGTTAAAAATAAGTGGAAGATAAAGTAAGCTCACATAGAGCTGGAAAAATCTGATGCCCGGTCCAGTTGAAGCAACCTCTTCCACTCTAGATGTAGCCCATGAGGACAGTGTCTGAAGAAATGAGTAAAGATAAAATTATGCACAGAAGTTGGTTGATTATATATCAGTGACAGGATAAAGTCAAACCATGATGGTTCGAGCTTCTGATGCTGCTCTTGCTGTCGCATACTCTCCTGCACAAGCCAATCGAAGAAAGGAAATATAAGTGAAAATCAAAACTTGAAAAACATATATAGTGGTGCCTTACTATGACACCAGTTCAAATGACCTGCAGATTTGTTGGTCAGCATTCAATTTAGCAATGAAACAACTACCTGCATGCCTAGGAGGCAGGGTAATTCTATTGCCATGAATATTTTCTTACCTCAGTGATGACTACGCTGTGAACCAGCAGGCTTCTTCTTCAGAAATATATTGGAATAATTGAGTTGGTTCTAAGAGAAGCAATCAGACCTTCTGAGAGAGGCTATACGAAGACCAAAACAAATGCAATCAAACACCGGCTAAATGGAAACATTAAGCACAAAGAAACTATAACAAATGTTGTGACTATGATTTGTTCTTACCATATCATACTTGAGTTGCCCAAAAGGCTTGCTTTCAGTTGGATGTGGCATGGTCACAGAGCTCCTGTTAATGAAAAAGTCTGTTCTTTAGGCTAAAAAGTTCAGAATTCCATTGGCTCAAATGCATCATTGAAAAAAGGAAATAGAGCAAAGCGGATAAATATCCATCCTCCTCATCAGTCACTATTTACCTGTTTATGCCACTAAAATCACATATGAATGGAATTCATTGAAGTGTTTACAAAAGATGCATGTTAAGGTTGCTGTAAGAGAACTAATGTCAGAGGAGAACATTCAGCTTCTGACATTAGAAATATGGTTCTCAAGAACAGCCACATTCAAGTTTATTTCACAGAACTACAGAAGACAGAGGATACATGTTAAGCTTGCACTTCTTTCTACCGCTAGGAACGAAGTTAGGTTTCCTTTTCTTCGCCTTGAATTTCTATAGAGCTCTAGCTAAACAAAAGATCATAATTTAGAGCTCTAGCTAAACCTTATTGAGAGTATAGAATTCTGACCTAGTAAAGCCTCGAGTACTTAAAATTTCAAACAGTGAGAATCAAATGAATAGAATGCTTATATATAGCAAAGCCAAAACAAAACAAAGATGTTTACATGTTCAAAGCTTTGAAAATCCTAGTCTTGAGCAAAATCATACACAATATTAAAGCCAGGGTGAAGAACTGTCAACTGCCTTTAGTTTTTCATCTGTTAATTTTGGGAAGGCAAGGTAGCAGAAGATGGGTAACAAGATGAGAAACAAGAAATTTGGGGAGAGTAAACCACACAAGTTTGCTGTCCACATATACCAAAATTAACTGTTCCAACACTTAGACACAAGTTTTTCTTTGATCTCTGAAGGACCAAGACCTTTAAGGTATGCTAAAAGCCAACCAGGTCTCAATGCATCAGTTGAAGACACAAAAAGAGCCATCTGCAGAAAGTATAGCTAACTACCAATGGTTCAATCATGATCTCAAGAGTTGGAACCTCCCTACTCCTTCTCTCCTTTCTCTTCCTTTCTCTCTCCTTCCTCCCCACTCTCTCTCCTCCCCTCTCCCCCACTTGCACACCTAATGTCACCTCACAATGAGATTAGGGTCCTTCCTAATCATAAGATTAGGTAAAAATTTGTGCTAACTACTCACAACATGAATCTCATTAAATGCTCTCCTTATCAAACAATGAAACACTGAAACACCCTAAAATCAACTACCTTTCTAATAGAGCTTTACAAAACAATATTAGCTTCTTTAATAGAAAACTGTAGCTCATCATAATTCATCAGCACAATCTCTGCAGTTTCATTTCATTTTCATATATAATTGTGTATGTCATCATCAATAATTGAAATGTAAAACTGTGAAGCACGCAGAGGCCAGAGGGAAATACCTTGAAAGCAGCAAGAGGCTTGAAAAGAGATATCTCCAGACTAAGCCACTGAAGAAGAAGAATCAGCAGTATGTTAGTCTATTAGAAAAGGCTGATTCACTCCTACAAATGATATCCTCAGGCATTGACTTTTTCCAAAATTGTTTATATGACTCAATCCGTCTCCTATGAAGCCGCCTCAAAGTGAGGCCCTCTTAGTGAAACAACCAAACAATAAAAACACACGCGCCTATTTCATCAAGTCAACTAATGAAAACCCACCAGCCCATTTAAACAATCCAAAAAAAAAAAAAACCAGAACCCCAAATGCTTTCTCACTCGTTCTCCTCTCGCTCTCTCTCTCTCCTCCCGCTTTCTCTCTCCTTGCGTTCTCTCTCTTTCTCTCTCATGGCAAAGACAAAGTTGAAGCAATTAACAGGTATATTTGATTTGTAAGTTAATGAGTGATTTTGTTGATTGGGATTCCATAATTATTTGAATTCGAATTTACCATTAAAATCGGGAACAAATTGCGATATTATGGCTTAATTTTTGCTACTTTATGCTAGTTTTTGATTGAGTTAGGGTTTTACTATTGAATTTATTGTTGTTTCCACTATTGATTGAATATTGAGATTTATTTCAGCATGTTAGGGTTTCAATTTCTGGTGAATCAAATTTTTTAGATTGCAATTTTGCTTGTTTGAGTCGGATTTTCAGAGTTTTGATTAAGTATCAGTTTCTATTTTGTAAGTATCAGATTATTACCTAGACGTATCATATTTCCTCTCAGAAGTATCAGTTTTTTGCTTGTAAGTATCAGTTTGTTACGTGGTTAAGATAACATGAAAATATTTGATCTTCATTACCAAATATTTATTTGCTAGGATTAATTAAGAAAATTAGTGTTTGTGACTCTTGTATGAATGTATATGGCTTGATACAACATGTCCTTACTTCCAGATTTGTGAATGGGAAATGATTGTGAAGTGAGTGCTTTAAAATGCTCATAACTATATGTATTTTAGTTAGTATTACTTACTTAATATGCATATCAACACAAACTTAGGTGTATCTATGCCAAACTTTTTATTTGTGGCCAAAATATGCTCATGTATTATGAGTTTCATTATCAGTATTAGTTTTTGTATCAACAGTATTAGTTTTTTTCTTAGATGTATCATTATGTTGTCTAGCACAATATTGTCAAAGTGATTACTTTATATATCAGTTCTTAACCTATGAGGTATCACTTTTTGACTCAAAAGTATCAATTCCTTTTGTTTCTTAATATATTTTTGTTGCATATTATTTCACATACTTATAAAATGCATATTATTTGTAGTATTAGTTTTTTGTGATTATGTATCAGTTTTGTTGGCTGAAGTATTAGTTTTGTCTTTACTTCTTTGAAGGAAAAGTCTAGCAGTAAGGATCAAGTTTTTGAGTAGACGACAAAGGGAAACTGAAGAAGTGTTAGAATATTGTAGTTGCCACTGACCTAGTGTGATGAGGGTAAGTATCAAGTTAATTTAGTATATGATTACTTCAGATAATTAACAAGGAAAACCGTATTAGTTTTCATGTATGTTGTATCAGTTTTCATATGTAGTACTAGTTTTCATAAGTGTGGTATCAGTTTTTATGTATCTAGTATGAGTTATTGTAGGTGCACAATTTTGAAAGTTGCAGTGCAGTTTACAACTTCTACTTTGGGGACTATAGTCACCTTGCAGTGCAGAGACCATACTTAACCTACGAGAACTCTTATCTAGCTGTGACAGTCACCTTGCAGTGCAGAGACCATGCTTAACCTACTAGAACTCTTATCTAGCTGTGACCGGTGGCTCGGGAATTTTTCAGGAAACCCATGTACAAGTGAAGTTGCATCAGATTGTGTACCCATTCAAACTTTTCTACACATTCCATTTGAAGGGACTTAAGGGTGATTTGCATAAGAAGCTTCTTGGTAAGCCCGTGGAGCTCAGGCCTGATGTTGAGTCTTCACCTGCTGCTAAGGCTACACTCCCTGACGGTGTTTGTCTGTAACTCAAACAGCAAACAAATGTTATAGTTGTATCATATACATAGAACTTCATTAAGTATCATTCCGTATTAAGTTTGGTCACACTTGTATCACATACTGCATCTCGTGTATGTATTTGTTATTTTTAAAAGTATGAGTGGATTTTGCAATGTCGCCCTGAATTTGGTTAGAAGATTTCTATTGGTTTTGTGAGAAATTAGCTATTTAAGCAGGTTTTTGAAAAGTCGATAACTTGGAATGTCTATATTCAAAGGAAAATCTGCCGAATTTGCGACTCGAGATTCATTTGTTTGAAACTCTCATATCATAATATTCAACTTATAAGTCTACAAATGATACTTGAATTTCTTTTTTTTTTCATTTTAATGATAAAATAATGCATAATATTCAAAAACCTGATAAGTAGGATTGAAAAACTAATACTAGCGATCTAAAAGTGATAAATTCATTTCTATTTGTTTTAATAATAAATTAATAGATAAAAAATGATACGTAGGATCGAAAAACTAATACATGGAAGTCCAAACTGATACTTTGATTTAATGGATACTAGTTGATAACAGTGATACGTAGGATAGAAACACTAATACAGGGAAGTCCAAAACTAATATGGAGTATCCATTCTATTTGTATCATAATAATTACTTATGGTATCAATTTTAATTCATCGGGTATCACATTTATTTATTTTCTTATCAATGTTATGTGTCTGAATATTAGATCCTCATCTGCCATTTTCCATAACAGCATAAAAGTTTTCACTCATAGTAACTAATACGTAGAATTGAAAAACTATTTCAAGGTCTAAATGTGATACTTTGGTTTCTATTTATTTTAATAATAAAATGATACATAATATTAAAAAAGTAATACTTAGGATCGAAAGACTAATACATAGAAGTCTAAAATTGATAATACGATTTTTATTTATTGTAATAAGTAAAAAATGAATAAAATTCGATGAAAGTGATAATTGATACAGCAAGACAAGTTGAAGCTCTCAACCACAACAACAACAACAACAACAACAACAACAACAACAACAACAACAACAACAACATCATCATCATCATCATCGCCGTCCTCATCATCATCATCACCGTTAGGTAAGAGAAAACCAATCTGAACTCAAATCTCCATTAATGGAGCAAAATCCATCCAAAGAAAGACCAAAACACTGCAATAATTAAACAATCAAAAATTAAAACAACGATAATCCAGAACAACCTATCTTGCAGACAACAAAAAGATTTTATAGTCTCAAGAAAATAATCGAATCTTAGATCTAAGTCCGTAGGAGAGAGAAAGTACAAAATTCGTCGAGATCGCGTCATGGATTACGGAGGAGAGCTAAACCACAACAGCCATGTCATGGGTTATGGAGGAGAGAGAACAGATTCTGGGGGAAGTGGAGAAAACTTGCAGTGGTCGAAGTTCTATAGCAATGTCTGGGTAACTGATTGCTCTAGCGAAGAAGATGCAAGAAGCCAAAAAAAAAAAAAAAAAAATTGACGTCACCATGACGTCAGAACTCAGAAGGGTGGGCCGCACGCTGAGGGCGCCGCAAGCGAGTTTTTGCGTATATGACTAAGGTTTGAACATTATTAGTCTGCCGCTCTATTTTCTTTCCGGAATATATATGACTGAGATTGTACGTAAGTGTTAGTAATAATTTTCGAGCATCTATTGGAGAATATGTTAGGAAATGGTATTGCTTAGGGATATTCTAGATATATATTAGAAAATTGTGATATGATTTAATATGGGTGGTGCTAAATACCACATCCCAACTTAATCAACACCGCACCCTAAAAATTAATCTTCCTAAAATACCCCTCAAATTAAATAAATGAAACAACACTACATGCCTAATATCCCCCTCCCTCCTCTCACCTGATACCCAACACACCGATTCAACACCATTAACAAGTTTGGAGAACAACTTCATTACCATCAACAAGCTCATGGGTCTTAGCAAATCTCTTACTTGAAGCTCCAACTTCATGTCTCTATATCTTCTAGTTTTCTTTTC
This sequence comes from Tetragonia tetragonoides, assembly GCA_038025085.1. Classification (NCBI taxonomy): domain Eukaryota; kingdom Viridiplantae; phylum Streptophyta; class Magnoliopsida; order Caryophyllales; family Aizoaceae; genus Tetragonia; species Tetragonia tetragonoides. Next base: position 33,991,416 of record CM076153.1, read on the forward strand.
TTTCATTAGTTTTATTCTTTTTTTTCTTTTTCTTCTTCTCTTTCCTCTACAAATCAATTGGTACTGTTTAAGTGTATCAGTACACCTCTCTTTTATTATTGATTTATTGTGTCACTCAATGTCATCACTCCTTGTTTTTGGTGCTCTCATCGCTCCTTATTTTGTTCTTATTAAATAATTTACATATGTAGTTGCGGTTGTAAACAAGTGAAACAAACCACACATGCTATACAACTGGTGCGATGATGCGCCTGATTTGGGCGTGGATGTGAGAACCTTGCGCCTCTTTTAGGCGTAGGTATTCTATTCCTGAGCCCGAATAAGGCGCAGGGTTATATAATCTGTGTCCGAATTAGGCGCAAGTGTTATGGTTTACCGTAAAATTTTAAATAAATATTGTGCAAATATGAAAACTAATTAAAAATGAGGTCAGATGAGATTAATTGAACAATGATTTGTTAAACGATACGCAAGAGCATTGTATGACGACAAACGGGAAAGTTGTTATTAGTTGGATAAAGGAAGGGGATTACGCCCCAAATTTAATAGAAGGGCAATATTGACATTATTTTGTTAGGGGTGCGGTATTGTTTAAATTAGGGTACGGTGTTAATGTGAACTGTTTAATATCTACATTATTCTAAAATAATATCCAATGATCATGTATCTTTGTATTACCATATATAGGAGGCTTTTAGCCCTATATATATGGTCCTTTAGATCAATAATATAATCGAGCAATTGTGTGTGATTCATATTATTTACATGGTATCAGAGCAAACAATGATCCTAATCTTAGAGAGCAACCTCAAAATTCTATTATCTGGCCAAAGATGGCTATTGTTGAACCCTATGTGTTTTGATGATGATTACAACTAAATATACTTATGCTAATTAAATTATTAATGCCTTGAATTTAATTGTGTCATTAGTTCGCATATACCCAACAAGATGGAAAAGCTCAAAAGACAAACTACTTGCAACATGAAGAACAAGATAGAAGATTTGTATTTTCTATTTTAGATTTATGTAAAGTGTTGAGATTAATTTCATAGAGTTTGGAAATAAGGAATTAAAATATGCAAAACTAACTTGAGGGTAAAACTGGAACATAGAACCTGAGCTGGAACCTTGGTCCCACTGTCAGGTCCCACCTCCAGTCCAATTTTAACAAATGAATTTCGAAAACCAAAATATCTTGCAACTTGCTTAGCAAACTCCTTTTATCCAATGGGTTCTTTAGTGCACTAAAAGGAATCGCCTTAAAGTGGTAATCAGCAAAAGAACTTCGGATTTGCTAAAGCTTGCTAGGTTTAAAAAGGAAACTTGCTTTTTAGAGCCTTGTGCATTGCACAAGTCAAACAAGCAACCTCACCTTGAAAATCGGTTGCTGCATTTTCTGAGACATTAAGGTGGCTCCCTTGTACGTATCAAACTGATTTTTAAGGTTGCTTTACTAAAGATAACATGTGACTTGATTTGACTTATTGGAGCCTTGTGTTTTCAAAAATACTTAACCATTAAGCAAATGCCTCAAGCTCCCTCTATATAAGAGATGAGTTGAGTTGTGGAAAACTTAAGAGAGGATATTCTGACTTTATCAAAATCCTTTTACACAAAAACCTCTATTCACTTTGCTCTTAAATTGCCCTCACATTTATCCAAAGTAATAAAGCCCAGAAATTGTTCCTTAACAGTTCCTACTCTTATAAGTCTCAACACTTTGGAATTATTGTAACCTTACTTGCTTATTCTAGAAGCACCAAAAGGTTGTGTTACTTTACCCTTTTGAGAGAATTTGTAAGCTAGAGATAGCTTGTGTAATTGCTCAAAGCCGAGTGTTGTCTTGTAAGTCTTGGCAACTTGTAGGGAAGTTGTAGGTTTGCTCATAGTCCTTTATTGGCGTGTGAGTCTTGGCAACTTGTAGGGAAGTTGCGCCTGCTCTTGTGTGATAGAGGCAGGTAGGACTTGGCAACTAAAGTTAAGTTGTGGTTGTAGCAAGTTAGGAATGGGCTTGTACAACGTTGGCTCGGAATACAACAAGAAGTTGTGAAATCCTACTAGAGAGAGTAGGTCGTGGTTTTACTCCCAATTGAGCCTTGAGTGGTTTACCCGTTAAAAACATCTTGTGTCATTTACGCTTTATATCTTGCTTCCGCACTTAATCTCTGACAGAAGGAACAACCATTGGACCTCAGTTCCCTTGGTTGGTCCTTTACTTCATTAAGCAAAAATTAGACGAAAATTAGTGACACAATTCAACTCCCCTTCTTGTGTCTTAGGGTCGTGCATTCTAACATATTGTTTGTAGTCCAAATCATACACCACTAGTATTTCCAAGATTCAAGATATCATTTGCACTAAATAATCAAGTAGTGCATGTATGTAGACAATGCTTCATGTATTCATTGGATAATTTACCCATTAGATGTGGATTATTAGAAAACTATTCATGTATTGTCTTGAAACTCTCGATAAATAATTTTCAATTGAAAAATAACGTACCAAAAAGTAACTTACCATATACTGTAACACATCATATACATAGACTATCCACATACAAAGATGCTAGTTCAATTTATGCAATTCGCAACGCGTAAACCTAATGTACTCAGTAGACAATATGTTAATATTAATCGCTAAGGTTCTGTTATTTTCGTCGATTACATGCTGTATTCCGTTCCGTTCCGTTTCGTATTAATCCGCGCCGCATTCTGTACTTTATTTTGTCTCACATTTTTTTGAATTATCCGTACCGCGCCGTTTCGTTTTGTTCCGTTTCCATCCGTTCTGCTCCATTCCGTTCCTCAACGTTCAGCACCATTCCGTTGAAGAGAACATGAGCTAAGCCCTTGTGAAGTATCTAATACAACCATTATCAAATAATGTCAAGACAGTTTCTAGACACTTTAAAGTGACCGTCTTTAAGATTAATTCAATTGTTCCATTTTTCACCCCAAAGTAAAGTGCCGGTACTCCAAGTTTTCCTCCGTGTAAAAAAGCATAGAAAAGACAAATAAAAAAGAAACATTTTTGAAGTACGGCACAATTCAGAATAATCTCTCAATGCCCATGGCGTCTTCGTCTTCTCATGGTCATCTCTCTTTCTCTCTCTCTTTCAGCCATTTTAGCATTTCTTTATGTGTTTTGTTTTCTTGTTGCAGGTGGAACTTCAACTATTCGTCTTCTAGACGCGGCTTTTAGCGGGAACCTCAAACTCCTCAAAAGTAAACTACACTACTTTATTGAATTTATCTATTTGTTTTTGCTGTTGATTTTTTGGCTTGAATTTCGCAAAATGGTGAAAAGGGTTTCTATTTCTCAGTGTAATCTCTAATGGGTATTTTTTTTTTTTCCTCTCGGAAATTTTCTTCATGGCAGAGTTGGGAAGTGAACTTGGCAATGGTGAAGACGAAAAAAAAGCTTTAATGACGATTAAAGACCCCCATGGCAGAGCCGCCCTTCATTATGCTGCTGCTGGTGGCAGAACTGATGTGTGCAAGTACCTTGTTGAACAACTCAAGCTTGATGTTAATGTCAAAGATGATAAGGGTATTTAATTGCCCCCCTAATGATCATTCTCTTCTAATTTGGGTGACAAACTAAAGAAAGGGAATGTTGTTTTTGTGTTTGTGTTGGCAAAATTGATAATAGATAACTGTTTAATTGCGCCCCAAATGATTATTCACTTGTAATTTGGGTAACAAACTAAAGAAAGGAAATGCTTTTTTTGCGTATGTGTTGGTAAAATTGATAACTAATAATGGACAATGATATTTCAAGTACTTACCCTCAACCTGATAAACCCTCTTAAGTGTGAATGTTTATAAATCAAACTTGGATTGACATAGTATCCTCTATATTACCTATTTATAAGAGTAATTCGTTTTTCATTTTCTACCAAACTATGAAATGTGAAGAGTGTGTTGAATTGTTGATGCCTTATTTAAGATTTTTAGGTTCTTTTAGTCTTTGTAGGCCTTTAGTATCTCTTTAATTTGCCAAAATTTTGCTGCTGCACTTTAATTTTTTATATTCGATGCCCCTAGTCCCCTGGGTCCAACTGCCTCAGTAGGAGCTCCCTCAACTAATGAATGTATCTTGGGGAGTTGCACTGAACTAGCTGGTCACTTGCCTCTCTTGAAGAGAAAAGAAACATGAAGGACATAGTTTGATTATAGGATTCAGATCCTATCCAGTATACTAGTATCGCATTTATGCATTATACTTGTAGATGTTTGCCACGTGTCAAATATTTTACTTTACCTTTCTTCATTTGTAGTCAACTTAACACGTTGCGTAATTGCGGGAAATTGTGCATGGGAGAGGATCCTAATTATTGAAAGGTCGACTTAGCATCCACATCAAAGAAATCCTCCCGTTCAGTTGTTCTTTAGTTTATTCATGAAAAAAGTGCAGAAGAAGTAGGCATGGACATTATATAAGCCATTAGCATCCTTCATTGGAGACATGCAATCTTCCTTTTTCTTTGCTTGTGAACGAACCTTTGCTGATGTGCACCGTCTCCTTTTGTCACTTAATGGTTCACTTGTTGAATACCAGTTTTACAGTATTAGATTGCAGCTTTGCTAACTAATTGAGTTTGTCTAGGTGTCATTAGTCACTTGGTTCACTTTTCATTTGTGTCAAATTATTCTCCAATGCCCTTCTGTTGATTCCAGTAGCTATTTTTACAGGTGGTACTCCTTTGCTTATTGCAGCTTCAGAAGACCACTATCTCACCTCTGTTTATCTTCTCGATCATGGTGCACAACCCAATATGGCAAGGCACAATGGATTGAGAGCATTACACTATGTAGCAATGCAAGGCATGTTAAAGTTGAAAGATGCTTGGTAGATGATGCTTGTGATTAGAAACTATCATTTATAGAATGTTTTCTGTTTACTAAGCTTGTGATTAGAAAATAGCAAGGTTCCTCTGTGTTTGTATACTTGCTATGCTTGTCTGCATTTACTATCCTTTACATGAACCTTGCTGTTGCAGGACGAGAAGACCTGCTCCGCTTGCTGATCTCAAAAGGTGCTGAAGTGGATGCGCATTCTGTTAGAGGGATACCGTTACAATGTGCAGCAGAATATGGCATGAAAGATGCTGTTAAGATTTTGCTTGATAATCATGCTAATGTATGCAAGACATTTTTGAAAGAGGAACTTTTTCTATCACTTTTGCTATTGGATGGTGCTGTCTTTTGTTTTGTAGCTTCTTGGCAAATTTGATATCAGCAGTAATAATTTAGATTCCCATGTTTGTGTGGGCGATGCGTGCCAAATTAACCCTCTTAATAAATTTGGAGGTACTGCATTTACCACTATCCACAAATGACCCTTAATACTGTACTAAGTTTTGCCCCTTTACCCACCCCACCTATGGCGGAGCCTCGTGAGAGGCACTGGAACTGATAGGTCTGATGTACCACTTAATTTTCTTTTTCTTGCACTACAAATCCTAATTTTGGCGCTTATGGTGAAATCTCAATATTTACAAAATGGAGTTTTTCTCTTTATTGGAGAGCTACAGCGCTCTCAGTCTATCTTAGAGAGCTGTAATACTGTTTATAATGCTTGTTTACGTGTTAATTCATTGAGGTAGCCTTGTCTTCAAATCTGACCTTAGCATTTGCTCTTGCTGGAAAATTTTGACACTGTTGGCTGTAAAAGCCCTCCTACATTCTTTTTTTGGTCAACTGCATTAGACTTTATCCTTTAAAAAACCTTTTTAATGATCTAGGAAGGTGTATCATCTGTGTGAGCATGCGTTACATTACAAGAAAAGGATATGTCATGACATGGCAAGGTGGAAACTTATATGATCTCTCTTTAGAAAGTACTGTAATAAATTTAATATGTTTCCAGTTTGAATTATGTTCTTGTGCTTGTTCTATGCAGCCGAACTCAGTTAGTCATCCCACACACAGTGCTCTGATGGTTGCCGTCGTGGCAAGATCTGTTGATTGTGTCAGGTTACTGCTCAAGGTATTATGCTTTATCTATTTAAAACTGTATTTCAGGGCAGTTATTTATTGAGCAAATTGTTTTTGTCTTTTGTGTTTTGGATGTTGTGTGTTTTTCAGAGGATGTTCATGTCTGTTGACTCTCCGTGCCAGAGTCACTTGTGTTCTTATTGTTGTCCAGCCATTTCAGTATTATTATTTGTAGAGATAGTACAATTAGAGATAGCAATTTCAGTGAACTATTTTTGTTGCCTATGAATGGAGCATAACAAGTCATGAGATGTTCATGCTTTGCCGCTTCTTATCAACTTCTTGGTTGTCTTCAGAAAGCGACAATGGAATTTCCTGATGGCTTTATGCAGAAAACATAATGAAATATCTGATGTGGTTTTTTCCTTAAACCTTTGGACTTATCGCTTGGCTTCTCATATACTGACCTATGTATGGGTATGTTTGGTGTGCATGTGAAAAGTCAGAGCTAGGGATGTGCTAATAGAGCGTTAAATCCATCCTCTGTTTTACTATCTTGACAGGGCTACGTTGTTCTTAAGGAGACAATAAAAAATGTGCTCTGTTTCAAACTAAAATGATAGTTCAAAAACCTTGTTTGGTTTCCGCTGCTTCTGATTTTATTTCTGCTAGATTCATAGTTCTTGTATCTTCAATCATTGTTTTCTTTTTCTGGCAACTCATGGATTGCATTTGTTCAATCTTCCTGTACCGATCCTTGGCTCATGAATCAAAAATCAAGTTTGGTTGATTGTTGCATATCCTCCCTCATTCAGCTGTTTGCCTATGTTGCACCTTGTGCAGGGAGGAGCTGATCCCAATTTTCGTTTTGGTGGGGTGACACCATTGATCATGGCTGCTGAGGAAGGAGAAAGCCGGATTCTCGAATGCTTGCTGAAGGCTGGAGCTGATCCGAATGTCACTGATTTCGTGAGTAATAACTTGATAAGGCCTATGATTAAGTTTGTTTTAGGTCTGCTTACGGAGTATTATTTTTCACTACTGTAGTTCTGTGATTCCACTTTTATCTTAAATAGTTGTTGGCTTTTCTTTGCTGCTTATCATTTCGTTCCCTTCCTACTCTAGTCTCCTTGACTGATCTCTTTTGCAGTTTGATCGTACACCACTAGAAATTGCTGCTATCAGATGTAGTTTTGCTGATCTGACGCTTCTCTTTCATGCCACTAAACGGAGTCCAAACATTCCAAAATGGAGCTGTCATGGAATAATCAAATATGTCCACTCTGATGAAGCTCAAAATGAGGTAATAGGCTCATTTTTACAGAAATGAACTGAATTTGTGGACTCTCCTCCTCACCCTTTTTCTTGGTTTTATATATTCCAAGGGCATTGCAACTATTGCTTTTGCTTTTCAACTTCTGAATGGCTTAAAATAATGTGGCATACTGTGGTACTGTGATACATGCTCTTTACCTGTGTCTCTCTTGATTGTTTACCGTTGTTTTCTTTGTGCTTCGTTACATAAATGTGTTGGTACAAATGGAATTAATAAGAGACTGTTATAAGTATTGCCTTACTCTTGTATTATTCCGTTGTCGCTTTTACAATTCCATTCCAATTTTTTTGTATCAGCTGAACAGACTAAGAGTAGAATTCAGCTCTCAACCGTCAGAATGTGCTATTCTAGTAGTGCTACTGCTATCTGATTGTTTTCTCTTCTCATCCCCATCCCCCAACTCTCTGGGCTATTTCACAACTTGTATAACTTGTAGAGAAAACTCAAAGAAGAAGAGAAGTTTCTTGAGGCAAAACTTAAGGGTGCAGAAGCTTTTGGAAAGAGTGATTATCTCAGTGCAATATTCTAGTATACAGTGGTAAGGAATCTGAAATCTGAGTAGGATTTTTCGTAGCTAAATTTGGCATTTAGTGGTTTCCAATTGTTCACTGGTTCTATGTACAACAGGATTTTAACCCAGTTAAGGCATCAGCTCTGCAATTATGTTGTTTGATTTAGTCATCTACATATGTGGCTGTGACGCAGGCTAAAAATACAAAACCACTGGATGCAGCAGTGTTGTCAAACAGGAGCCTTTGCTGGGCGCGCATGAACGAGGGAGATTATGCGATCAAGGATGCAATGGACTGCATCATAATACAGGATGATTGGCCAAAGGCATATTACCGAGCTGGGGTGGCCTGGAGAATTTTGAGGGTACTGAATATGTTTATCTAGTATTTCTAACATCCTCTATGTTCGGAAAATTTTTGATAACTTGTGCTTCTTGCAGGAAAACGGAAGAGCAGTGAAAGCATTTGAGAAGGGATTGGATCTAGATCCTGAGAACAAAGAGCTTCAAGATTCTTATAGGTAAGCATGGTTCAGCTTCCTTATACACTCATTTGGTTGTTGGATCATTTTTAGTGGTCATACGATCGATAACATTCCTTTTTGATATTGTGTTAGTACCATTCGACTGTAGAACTAAGGAAGTGTCAACAACTCAGCGTTGGACATCCCCCATTCAGGCTGAAAAATCTATTTTGTACGATAAATTGTGGAACGTCGCTCATCCAAACTGAAAATTTTATTTCGGTTAAATTAGTTTTGGAACAACAAAAGCTAAACGTAAATTGAGACATTCGTTTCTGTTACAATGTCCATGACCAGTTCAAAAATGTGGTATCAACTTCAATTGAGGATTAGGATTTTAATTTCTTCGATGTTTTAACACTTGACCATTCCATTAATAAATATAGTTGACTGGTGGCTCAAAGAGCCAAATATGGTCTTCTGCTTTTCTTTATATCTTTTGCACTTGCAGATTTTAACCATCAACCACCTTTTCTCCTTACAAACCTCCCGTAAATTGTTAATTTCTGGCTGGGAGGCTATGAGAGATCTGATGTCAGATTTGATGAGTGATTTCCTTTTCGATGATGAAGCTGAAGACTGACTAGCTATGATGCAAGGGGAAAGCAAAGATCACAGCAAGGTGTACTTAGTTTGCTTGCTGGCCGGGAACCAGAACTACGTCTAGGACTTGTATAGTTGTACATGGTAATGCTTCTACTTGGGCTGTAAGATGGAAGAGACTGATCAACCCCCCCCCCCCTTGTGTTTGCTGGATGCTTGACCTGGTTTTGCTGAATTTGGATGATGACGACTTTTTCACTCTTATAGGTTGGGGGTCTGGGAGTTCAAGGCTTACTCTCTGCAAATTTAGGGTTGAGGGTAGTAGTTATCTTATGGGCCATTAGGCTACCCCTTCCATGATTTAATGGGTCAAACAGTTCGGCTATCTTGCCTATTCAATTTCAGGATTGAGGGTAGTATTTATGTTATTGCTTACTTGAGTGTCATTTGTGCCAGAAAATTTGCGTATTGATCGCTTCATTGAAAAGTACTCAAAGAGAAATAGTTTAGGAAGCATGTTAGTTACTCAATGAGAGTTTGAAAGGTAGCATATTTAGGTAGAAAGCCAGAAACTGGCTCAATTTTGGTATGAGTGTATGACTTCATTGACAATAAAGCCCCAAAAGCTTGATCTTTTTTTTTTTTTTTTTGGGGAAAAGGTTGTATTCTTGTATATGGACTAAATTTGACATCACAATTTCACCATACTTTATTGTTATTATTTTTTAGTTATTACAGTTTCCATTATGTTAGCATGAGCACGCACTCTGTGTCACTGACATTATATAAGCTTCCCAATTCCAAAGAACTTTAAACAGGCTACTTTTCTCCAAAGAGTTAACTACCACAAAATGGAACATTGATCAATTACTCTTACATGTATCATGTCTTTGAAGAGCCCCCACAATAAAGAGCATGAACTGCCTTAACCATACTCGAAGAAAAACATAAACCAATGAACACTTCATCCTTCCTTGGATAGCAGCGTAGGTCATTAGGGTCCTTCAGAGTCTTCCTGAGATGATCCAAGTTAAACTTAAACCCCATGTATATTTGTGACAACATCACTACGCTCCATGAGCTCCATCACTGCTTTTGGTGTGACCCGCTCGAGATCATCCCCTCCCAAATCCGCAATGGCCTTGAGCATTGCGTTATGGTGATAGGGAGTCCAGTCATAGTAACAACCCGCCCGGTATAATCTAAGCTTTCTTTCAACCTTTGACATTGTCCAGTTCCAAAATCCATCATCAAATTCAGTAGCAGCCACTTCTTCCATGGTTACTTGATACAACGCCTGAGGGGTTACGTTGGGGTGATAACTATCATCCTCGCCACCCAGTCGCCTTAAGGCAGTCAAGAATAAACGGTAACGGTCATCCTGTATCTTTTTCTCCAATCTCCATATCTCCTTTCGTTCCTTCATAAACTCCGACTCTTGTTCCTGGTTGTTAGACATCTCACAACAATGGTTCAAAGACGGTTCTTGAGGTCTAAGATCATCAAGACCAATTCTCTGAGTAACAATCTCCCTTGTCATGCCCAAATAAAACCAAACAGCATTGAGAGTTACCACAGCCTTGGTCTTGTCATCAAAGAGCTCAAACACAGCCTCAGGTGAGACAGCCTCATGAAACAGGTCTCCACCACCTAAAACATCAACAACAGCCTAAATTTTGTGCTCGAAACCTATAGGCGCATAGTCTGTAGGAAATTCTCCCTTCCGAAACATCTTTAGCATCTTTACGACGGTCGTATAGGTCCAGTACCCACGGTCTGAAGCTGAACCACCTTCTTCTTCCTCCTCGTCTTTGACGATTTTAAGGACTTGTTCTTCAACTTCAACTACGGTCACTACCTCAGAATGTGATGCTCACACCCTAGTCTCTTCATTGCCTTCACAAATCTTCTGTAATGCTCCTTTCTCATCTTCAAATACTCATCCAAATCAACATCAAATGAATTTCTCCCCTTCTCCTTTTCACCACTACAAGAAATAAGGTCAAAGAAGACGTTTCGTATGAATCAAAAGAGGCGTTTTGGACTTGCCTTAATAGAGGGTATCAAATAGGGCAATTTATTTTTGCCCTCTTTAAGTATATCAAATAGGGCATTTTAAAAAAAAAAATGTCATTCCTTTCAATTATGCATTATCTAATAAGGCATTTCTAAAAAAAAATGCCCTCCCTTCAATTATGCATTATCTAATAAGACATTTTAAAAAAAAGTGTCCCTCTTGCTTACTATTAAAATTTCAAAAAGCAAGATGAAAATTTAAACATGTGAGAAATTGTTTTGGACAAGTTGTCACTGATTGGTAGCAAAGAAAAAGAATGAAGAAAAATAAAACATAAGCTGCTCTTAATTGAAACCAAAGATCCAAAAAGGATCACCAGATCAAGAAATTGCACTTGTGATCTTATTTGGTTGATGTTTCTCGTTTTCGCCATTATTGCCGCCTTATTGTAAGCATAATGCTCTATAATTCTATAAATGTGTCTGGGCAAATTACATTAAGTTCCACATCGCTGGGGTGAAGAAGATTTGGCATCCAAATTTCTATAAATAAAGAGTGTGGACTACTGAAATAATAAGTTGGCTGACCCATCTCCAGGTTGGCCCAAGTTAAAGTTTAAAATGTTTAAATTTTGTTGTGCCGATTCGGTATGTGCGTGGTTTTGTGTTTGCCGGCTTGTTTCATAACGGTATAAAATACCTTGTATAATGAGGGGAATATAAAAAGTGCCTAATTTGTTAAGTATCTAAGGAGGGCGTTTTCAATTGCCCTATTTGAAGAAAAACAATGAGGGCAACTGAAAGTGCTTGACAACGCGACAAATAGGACATATTTAAAATGCCCTCTTAGCCTAATAAGGCGTTTTTTTGACTAAATAAGACATTTTAAAACGCCCTTTTTAAACTGAAATGTTGTAGTGTACCTTCTAATTCTAATTCTCTCTCTCTCTCAATTTTTGCCTCCATTACAAACCCTACTCTCTTTCTCTATCTCTCTCTCAAATCTCATGCCTGTAAGTGCTAAACCGCTTGTATTTAATACTCGTATTTATATTAGCTCCAATACATGGGACCGGCCAATTTAAAAATTAGATGGGTCATACCAGGTCACAATTAGAACGACCCACTTAATATATTTTTTATTAAAAAATTACTTAAATTTTAAATGGGCCAAAATAGCCGACACGACCTATGACCGACTGCCCCACCCACTAACATGTCTGATCAGACCCAACTCGAATTATTCAATGAATAACCCGACCCAACCCCACGAAAGTCATTTATTAAATAGGCCGACCCGACTCAGCCCTCCAGACGTTAGAGGAAGCAATGGTCCTCCTGTACTATGCAATAATCTCTTAAACTCGAGTTCATATCGTCGGATAATAACAACAGTCTTCAGAAACGTTTGCCCTCAATCTCAAATCTACCAAAAATTTCGATTTCTATTTGCACCAAAAAAAATCTACCAAATTTCGATTTCTATTAAATCTCTAGGGTTTCTTATCCTTGCGATTTCCTAAATCCTTTGCAGCAGGTTTACGTATACGAGTTTCTTGAGAGTTAGGGTTTGGTTTATCTTCGATGGATTTATACGAAGAGGAAGAATGGAATAATCAGCCTCCCACTCCAGTTCTTGAAAAATATTACCCCAAGGTACGAATTTTAACTATATTTGCTGATTTTTGTTTTCTCAGTATTATGATCAATTAGATTATATATACACACATACACTGAAATACGCAATTGGTCTTTTTTACCTGTTTATGTTTTGATTTGAGCCATTGAGACATCAATTTAGCCTCGAAAACCTCAATTAGTTATGAAAAGTTCTTGTTTATTTTATCTATGATTTTATTATTAGGGTTAGTATATCCATGGTAAAGAAGGTAACTCAGAAGATAAGATTTTCTCTGTTACAATTTTGAGCTGCTATTAGTGGCAATGGGTTAAGTTCCTCTTGCTGAATTTGAAACGTAATTGGACATACAAAGTTCCTAGCAAGATTATTTAAAGAACTTTACTTTTTAATGTTTTTATTTTCAATTTGAATATTGTCCTGTACTTTACTATGTTATAGTTCCTATTTGGCTGATTGTTGTTATTGATTACTACTATTTGATTCATAAGACTGATGATATACTGTATCTTTCTACCCTTTTGTATTGATAGGTATTAGTAGATGTTTACGCTGAAGAGGATAAAGGTAGTCAGCTCATGGAATTAAATAGCGGCCGCTACGCGACGCGACGGCCGCTATGTAAAGGGTTTTGAGCTCGCCGCGACGCGTTTTACCGCGTTGCGAAGTTGAGAAGTCATTCACGCCGCGACAGCCGCTACGGCCGTTACATTACGCGAAAGCGGCGCTTTTTACCGTTACTTTTCCGCTATGATCATTAAAATTATTATCATTTTACTTTATAACTCTATTATTAGTTTCTTTTAACTAATATTATCTATTTTATAATGAATTTGAATACATATTATGTTCGAATTATGATGGTAAAGCAAAGATTCCAAAATGCAATTAGAAGTGTATATATTCCTTTATGTGAGTCATTCACGCCGCGATTCGCTACGCGATACCCGCAACAGTGCGTTTCCGCGATGTCGCGACCGTTACCGCATTCGCGATCGCGACCGCTATTTAATTCCCTGAGTCAGCTTGGGAAGCCTGGGGACTTCCAGGTCCCTTTGTTTGGAGTTCCTTCTCAGTTCGAAACGGTATTAACTATTAAGCGCCTGATGGCATATAGACCATGAAGCTTGTCCTGTTGGTGTATAGTCTTTTACTCGGGAAATTATGGACAAGTGCTAAGTATATTATAATACTAGATATGAAGCCCGTGCGTTGCATGGGTTACGTCACTAGTACAAAAATAGCTATATACGTCGCCTAATATGCGGCGGTTGAATATAACAACCGTCGTCCATAGTAAAGCGGTGGCATTTCCGTAAATAAAAGATGATTATGGACGACGGTTTGGCTTCTCAACCGACGTACATTAGTTGAATAAAAATGAAAGTGAGAATGGACGACGGTCGTCATGGATGACCGACGCACATAACCTACCATATGCGTCGGTCGTGAAGATGGCCCGTCGTTCATACTACTAAAAACAAATCCCCAAAAAAGTTTCCCCTTCTTTCCCCAATTTTCTATCGCAGAACGCAGAAGTGAAGAAACAGATCTATACTCTTCACTTTCTTCTCTCTCACCACCATCAACAGCATGCCGCCTTCGCCATTCGAGCACGCAGCACGCCATCGCCGTTGTCCTCTCTCTCTCCGTTGTGCTCTCTCTGTTTTTGTCGACCAACAGCCTATTTCTCACGCCCCACTCACGCCCCACCACCACGATCGACGAGAAGCCTATTCCTCAACAAAGTGGATATTTTCCCGCGAGCATTGCTCCGAAGACTACCGCCTTCACTTTCACGGTGATTCTCTCTCCTCGTCTCCTGCTTTAATTTGTTCTGTTTTGAAATTATATGCTCAAGAACCCTAATTTGAATATTATTGATTTAATTTCTGATCTAGTTTTCTCAATTGATATGTGTAATTAGTTGAATTATGGACTCAGATTATATGTTTGAAATTCTAAATTACGAGTATGAAACTGAACCCAAGTTCCAAGCAACCCTAATTAGAATATTGATATAAATTCTGATTTAGTAATTTCAATTGATGAATGTAATTAGTCTGAGTATGTTTGAAATTCTGAATGATGAGTATATGTGCTATAAAAAAAATAAATGTTTATGGTATAAAAGATGCTTTTTTAGTGTTGTTGATGGTGCAATTGTGGCTCCAAGCTTCTGAAAGGTAAATTGTTATTAACACAATTTGGAATTTGGGACTTAACCTGTTTAATTTTGAGGGTTGGTTCTGTGATTTGATCGAAATTGAGCTTTACTGTTGGCAAATTTGTATTGGTGAGTTCTGGTGAGAAATTTGTTTGAGGATTGAAATGGACGTTCAAGTTCGGTTTGTGTCACTCTTTGTTGCTTCTGATGCAGTGGCCTAAATCTACTGATTGTTTGTCCTGATTCGTTTACTGGGCTTTTTGATTATTGATTGGACTGTTTGCTGAAACGAAATGTGCTCTAGGAGATGAGCTATAGCCATCTTTATTGTGTCAAATCTCCTTTTAATTTGTTAATTTTGGCTGGATGTGCTGGGGTTGTGCAACTGAAGCCATGAAAGAGAAAGGGAGAAAGAGAAAGACATAGCTACAAGCAATAAAACCAAAATTTGTATGAAGTGACTAAGTGAGTGGATATGATAGCATTTCACATGTTGATGTTCTGTGTATTCAAGTGCCTCTTCACGTGGGAGTCAAATGACTTATGAGAATAATTTGACATCAATTGCAAACTCCTCTTTAATATCCACAACTTTTGAATGCTTTCTTTTCTTGACCTACTGTCACTGATAGAGAGAGAATGAGTAGATATTACTGGGCTTTTTGATTATTGAACTGTTTGCTGAAACGAAATGGCAATTAAGTTTTGTTCAGTAAATGCAAATCGGGTGAATATGATTTCTGGTTTTGATTCGTGGAAGTACAGCTGTTGTATGTCGTTGTATTCTGGTTGTGTACCTGCTGTATGTCCTGATATTGGACTGATTTGGACTGCTGTATTGGACTGATTTCTGGTTGTATATAAGTTAAAATCAAAAAAAAAAAGGCGCATAGGAATGGGTGTCGGTTGCCAAGAACAACCGACGTACATACCTGCCCATATGAGTCGGTTGGGAAGAATCCAAAAATACAAATCCCCACCTTTCAGCAGCTAACCCACTCCCTAACTCTTCTATCTCTCCTCTTTTTCATCACAAACTGTCAAACGCCCTCCTTCCTCTCCTCTCACACACAAACTCCCTGTTGGCGATTAATCTGTATCTCCTCGATCTGTATCTCCTCTCCGTTGGGAAGAATCTGTGCCTTCTCGATCTGTATCTCCTCTCCGTTGAGAAGAATCTGCAGAAGAAAAAGCCCTAATTTTCACAAACCCTAAAAATCTCAATCGATTCGATTTCTCCATTAGATCTCTCTTAATTCGTCATGGTTGCGGAGAATTCCGGCGTTTCTGAAGTCGATGGTGCTAGGCATGGGTACTGCACTCTCTCTCTCTTAGCGACAGCAAAATTGATGGTTAATTTGTTTGAATTGATCTAATTTACAGCCAAATCTTCATTGCAGGGTTAGCTAAAGATACAAGTTCAGAAAAAAAAATGGTTTTCTTCTTTTCGTGTTCTGATTTTCTTTTAATACAGTGAAATTGATCTTTATTTGTTGATTTTGGATTGAGCAGATGCGTTTACGTAATATTTTGAGAAGTATGGGGAAGTGATTGATACGGTTATCATGAAAGATCGCCACACTGGTAGGCCAAGGGGTTTTGGGTTTATCACTTATGCTGATCCTTCTGTTGTTGACATTGTCATTAGTGAAGATCATGTCATTAATGGAAAGCAGGTAATGGATTGGTCCTTTCTTTAGTTTGTGTTGATCAATATTTTCTACTCGTATTGATTTGATGATCTTAGTTCGTATTATTTGATCCTTTTCTGGTGAAGAGCTGAATTTTTGGGCTTAAATTGTGGATGAGGGTATACCAAATATGCTAAATCGTATTGGGTTTGATTGTTCTGTTTTATATTCTGGCCATTTTATTATTTTATTTTTCCTGTTACTAATTAAGCACCTCCCAAGTCCCAATCTACTATGTACATGTGTTTGTGATCATTGCATTGAGAACTAGTGCATGTCCACAATTTCCAGTGGAGTCAAAAGTTTCTCTACTTTTTGGCTTCGGAATGTAATGGACTAAAGCAAAATGGCTCATAAAACTGTCGGCACTTCTTATTTATTGTGGAGTTGCCGATAGTTGTCGCACTTCGTATCTCGGGTCAAACGGAAACAGCCTCTCTGTGAGACTCTCACAGGGGTAAGGCTGCGTACAACCGACCCCCCCTTACCCTGCCTAGGCGGGAGCCTCTTTGGAGGCACTGGGGTAATGTTGATGTTGATGTTGATGCATTGAGAACTAGTGCAGATTGATGTACTCGGCTTTGGTGGAATATGTTAGTGACTTGTCCTTGATTCTGCATTGAACACTGATCTGTACATCTTCTTCTTGCTAGCTAGTGATTAAACCATGTTCAATAAGGGAAGCTTACATGCTGTTTTTTTATATGAATTGAGCTAAATACCAATCTGAACTTTGTTTGGCTAGGTTCTCTTTGTTTCAGACTTTTTGCTCCTGTTATGATCGATTCTGATTGTCGACCTGCGTTTTCAGCATGTTCTTGAGTTTTTAATGAGCCTAAAGTTCAGAGGCATTGATTAGGTCCTTGTTTCTTCTAATTCTTAAACTGATCAAATTTGTGAATCTGAATCTGTAATAAGACCTGTTGTACCAGACCTGATTAAATCCTCATTAAGCTTAGCTTTGCATGTTTCAAAGTTGCAAAATCAATTATTAGTAAGTCTACTATGTGTGCAACAAACTTTATTCAGTTTGGTTAAGTATTTGTGAGCTGAAACAATGATTTTGCCATGTTATACTGAATTCTGATGCTGTATTCAAACTTGACAATGGCATATGTAACCTTGATTTTTCCTGGTTATAAAGCTGGAAACTCTATTAAAACGCAGTACATGTGTTGGTGTAGCAATGCAGATCGATTAGAAGGTGTTTTCGCCCATGTTTGCGAATTTCTGATCTGAAAATTCAAATCCGAACCTTATACTTGAAATTGGTAGACTATTTTGG
The DNA here is from genome assembly GCA_038025085.1 of Tetragonia tetragonoides. Classification (NCBI taxonomy): domain Eukaryota; kingdom Viridiplantae; phylum Streptophyta; class Magnoliopsida; order Caryophyllales; family Aizoaceae; genus Tetragonia; species Tetragonia tetragonoides. The sequence continues at coordinate 34,009,070 of CM076153.1, forward strand.
TTTCTCTCTGTTCTATTTTTGTTGTTGCTGTCACTAATTGTTTCACTCTGATTTCAGCATACAAATGAGTATTTTGAGGCCTAAGTGATTAACAAATTGTGCTAGCAAACCCAGGTTGATGAGGCATTTAGCATATACTGTTCAAGTGGTTTAGAAGTCATGTTTTTGGGAAGTTGATTGAAATTCCAGACCTGCTGTAAATAATCTGAATGCTGTCCATTTATGTTTGGTTTGCATGTTCTGTAGCTGGAAATTCAGTGTAAAGCTGCCCACTATTTGTGCAGCAATGGTTGCTTAGTTAGGTTTGGTTTTTGTGAACCGAAATGCAGATTTAGCGATGCTTATGTACTGATCTTTGGTTCTAATTTAATTGTACTATGTTATGTTGATGGCCACAAGGGTGCATAATTTAACCCCTGTCAAATGCTTTTGTGTCAGGCTTTACAGAAACAGGACACAGGTTCCGAGAAATCATTCTTGCTCTTGGTGGTGCAAGGCTCCAATAGAGGTAATAATATGATGCATGTAAAGTAGATATCTACACCCAGTGAGGATTTGTGACTGGAGTACTATTATGGTTTGTATCGCTTCTTGTTTTTCTCTCTCATGTATTGTCCAGTATTTTGCTTCTTAGTTCTTAGGGTTCTTAATTTCCTACCTGTTTTTATTTTATATGATGAAATTTTGGGTATTGATTATTGAATAAGATGTTCTCTGTTTGGTGGTGATGATTTGTCTTATATGCATTTGCTTGCTTATGATCACGTAACTATGTTGGTAGTTTTCCAAGTAATTTTAATGGCTCAATTATACTACATTCAGCCTTTTGTGGCTGCTGATTTTCACCATTTTGTTTTTCTTTATGGGATTATCACAGGCCTTACATCTCTCTGCTTTATAGATTTTGTTTTATTTGGACGTCATTTTTGCTGCTTATATTAAACGGCATCCGAGGCGAAACAAGCACTGAGTACCACCCTTCACTCCAAGTTTCTTTCACATTATATGTCCTAGAATGTCACCAGGCAAGCTATTGGTGTTTGAGTTTAATAAGCAGGTATCTATTTCTCTCTCTTAGTCGATTGAGCTTTTGCTGTTTGATGTTTGGTGATTGTGTTGGAACGTCTCTATGAAGTTGACTGTGGTACACGTAATGTTGGGTAGTTATAGGACCTGTGCAACTAGAATCAGAATTTTTGTAGCTTTGGTTCAGTTTTTCTGTTTGATGTTTTGTGGCTGCTGTTTGTTGTACGATTCCGTTGCTGTAAAATGGTGCTGTTTTTTGCTGTATTTGCAGTCGCTGTTTTCAGTAATATGCTGCTGCTACTTGCTTTTATTGCTGGTGTGTTTGTGCTGTAATTGCTGCTGTTTTTGTGCTGTTGCTGCTGTTTTTTTTGCTGTATTTGCAGCTGCTGTTTTCTTTTTTCCTGTATTTGGAGCTGCTGTTTTCTGTAAAATGCGGGGACTGTTTGCTGTAACTGTAGCTAAAATTTGTTTGCTGTTGTTTGCTGTTCAATGTTGTTCCTGTTTGCTAGTGCTGCTTGTTGGTTGTTACTTTTCTACAAATCCTTTATTTTGTGCAAAGAAGAGTGGATGAGAAGCTTGGTGTAGTATTGTGTAACATGGTTTCAGTTTGGTTCTGTTTTCCTACCCCTCTTCTTTTCCTATTTTTAGCTGCTAATTTCAGAGTACCATTCTGCAATTTCAGCTTGAATTAAGAATATTATGAAACTTAGATCGTATGGAAAATTTGCTTTAAACAAGTTAGGTAATAGAATTGTTATCATTTTGAAAGTATTATTTTGTAGAAAAGTTGTATAATTATTCTTATTTTCGAAGCCTATTAGCTCAGATGGTAGAGCAATTGTGTTATAGCACAAAAGACGTGGGTTCGAATCCCACATAGGCTGACTTTGTTTTAAGAGATTTAATTGCGGAATTTCGCGGAAAAAAAAAAAAAAAAAAACCTTTGTGCGACGGTTGAGCAAAAGAACCGACGCACAAAAGTATGACTTTGTGCGTCGGTTGATGTAAACAACCGACGCACATACCTGTTATAGGCGACGGTTGTTTACCTCAATCGACGCACAAAGTCAGACTTTGTGCGTCGGTTCTTCTGCTCAACCGACGCATTAAACCTTTGTGCGTCGGCTCACCAACCGACGCATATGCTCTTGAGCATGTGCTTCCCTTGCATATGAGACGGTTCAAAACCGATGCATATTAGGATTTTGAACCGTCGCACATGGTACTTTCTGTACTAGTGCGTGTTAGTACTTTGAAATAAATACACTCAAATGATATAAGTAAATGATATTGAGAATCGAAATATGTTGACAATTTCACTTTGGTAATTTGGATTCGTGTTGGATATGAAAGTAATCTTGTGCATTGCAAGATTTAGTAAAAAAATTACTTTCAATATTTTTAGTGATATGCATTTATATATGCCAGTAAGTCTTGTGTGAGCAAAAAAAGTAAGTCTTGTGTGAGACCTACTCATAGAAAAATGAGGGTCATTATTTAGCAATGTAGGGATCAGTTTTGGTGAGCAGTGACCCTTAAATCATTTAAAAGTGACCCCTGTCTTATCAAAAGTTATGAAAATACCGTCATATAGAAGTTTTTGTATAAATATATGCACCAATAAAAAAATAATAAAACATTACGACAATCTCTTTGTTTTTCTTATGTATTTGTCTATTTTTTTAAAAAAATTTTTAAGTATTTTTTTCTTTTACGTGATGCTCTATGCACTATCAAACTCCGTTAAAACTCTAAAACATATAAGTCAAATTCTTTTTATCATCCAAAACTTTAATTATTTATAAACTTTACATGTTCGGCGCCTATATGCTTGGGGAGGCTAAGTAGTTATACATATATTGAAATAATTTGTTAGAATGACAAACATTGTATTATGTATGTGCTATTTTGTATATTAGTTTTATACTTGTTTATAATATTTAGTGGACTTAATTAACGTTGTGTATATGCAAAGTTAGTATTCCATTTCAATCTACATTGTATCTCATTTTGTATTTTATTTTTTCTCATATTTTGTGTCCATTATGTCATTCTATTCAGTCGTCTTTTGTGTCATTTTATTCCGTTAAGTTTCGTGTTGTTTTACACTATTTCGTTGAAAAGAACGGGACCTTAGGGTTTGTTCTTAACCTGAAAAACTACTAAACACCTGATATTACAATTAATAACGCTAGAAAATACCTCCTTAATTTTATATCTTATAATTATAATTTATTTTTTTTCACCTGATATTATATCTTAATTATTTTATTATTATTTTATTTAGCTTAGTGACTTGCATAAGTGCCACTTTTAATTCTAATCTTAGATAATTCGATAAGGTGTACGCGTCAGATGCGGTCACAAAATTATTGATCATATCGATCAAAAATCATAAGTATAACTATTAGTTATGAAGAATTATTTTATAATGTATAAATAAATATTAATATAATCATTATAATATCATTAATGCCATATAATAAGATTATTATGCATTATATCTATATGGGGAACAATGAACAATTGTAACTCTTATCACAAATTTCAATTAAAAATATATATATTTAAAACGTTTTACCATAAAAACGCAAACTACCTTTTAGATGAACACAATATTTCTTTTGTAGTATTCATTAGTTGATTGTCTAATTGCCCATTGTTAATTGTCAATATCATAAAATTCATAGCCAAATTTTAAAATTAAAGAAATAACATTTCAAACTTTTCGTTTATCAGTAGCATTTTATATCTTTATTTGTTTGGGGGGGGGGGTGTTGGTAATGGTGCAGTGTGATTCTAGATGTTGAAAAGAAATTTTTTTTTCCTATTGTTTTAGGGGTAGTAGATGTTGTTTTGTCTATCATTAAAATTGAACATATTTTATTAGTCAAATTGACAAATTTTCATTAAAAATGATTGAAATGTGAGCTGGATGGAACAAAAAAAAATGTAAACTCTTCATTTTAGACCAATTCTAAAATGAAGAGGCGTGGGTATGACATCAATACATGATGTTGAATGTGAATTTGTGTTGAGGTTTAGGAGGGGGTTTGATAAACAAATTAGGAGGGGGAGTATGATCTAGACAATCTAAATTTAACCCGTTACTATTGCATATTAGAGATCATGTGTAGTCAAGCATGGTATTGATATGATTATTTTATTATTATTAGATCCTCTTCATGTATAGAATCATATTAAGGGTGCGTTTGTTAGAGTTTATACAGTCAGTTCAGTTCAGTTCAGTTTATGTGTCAATTCAATGATTTCAAATTCAGTTAAATGATGTTCATTTCAGTTCAGTGATGCTGAGTTTAGAAACATACTTTTTGTCTCACATATCAAGTTATATTCAATTCAAGTTCAGTTGTGTCCAATTTAGTTCAGTAATGTCCAATTTAGGGCATGTACTCTTCAACTTCTTTTTACTGAACTTATATGCACAATACTGAATTGAACTGAAATTTACTGAACTGAATTGAATTTTTCTGAACTGAACTTATATTTACTGAATCTATAATTACAAAGAGTAAATTTGTACTTTGTTACCCAACTCTACTGAATTTTTCTGAACTGAACTTCTTTTTACTGAACTAAACTGAATTTTATTGAATACTTCAGGGGTAAGTTGAGGAGAACAGACCCTTAGTAATGTTAAATTCATTACAGTTCTAGTAAATTCAACTCTAAGAAAAGCACCCTAATTCTCTCAAAGAGTCAATTTCAACCCTATAAAAATCATTTGTAAAGTTGATATATAATTTAATACTGTATAATCTTTATATACCACACACACAAAAAATCCTTATATATTATTGGTTGAACTAACACAACAAAGGACAAAAGCTACATAATTAAATACTTCAATAATGAATTAATGTATTACAAAGTACAAAGAAAAAACGATACTTTCAAGTCTGCAAATCAATAGTAATAATGTATATATGTAATATCTAGTATTATGGTCCGACTTGTACATATTTCCTGATATGTCACTATATGATTTAATACTATATAAGCCTTATATCACCTTTAAAAGTTATAACATGTTGGATTACCAAAAAAAAAAAAAAGTTATAACATGTTAATTGATGGTACAAATATCCCTTTAGGATTTTATGGAATGTCAATCTCTTTTTTAATCTTAATACTCGAACCTGCAGTGTAAATAAGTTGTGTTACCTTTTAGTAGTAAAAAAAACATCTGGGAAGATTTTGGACAAAAAGAATAAAAAAAACGTATATCAAAACTAAGAAAATCGATTTGCTACTGTAAACGTAACGTAAAGAATTTGTCGTAATCACAGTAGACAGAGTCGACTGTATTTGCTTTTTGACTATGTTTAGACAAAATCTCCATCTTTCATTAATTCCTACCTCCCTTTTGGTCAAATATAAGGCCATGTTCTCTTCAACTTCTCCGTAAAGTATTCAGTAAACTTCAATTCAGTTCAGTTCAGTTCAATAAAATTCAGTCCAGTTCAGTTCAGTAAAAAGAAGTTCAGTTCAGAAAAATTCAGTACAATTTGATAAACTGAAGTACAATTTAACTATTTGTAACTATAGATTCAGTAAAAATAAGTTCAGTTCAGAAAAATTCAGTTCGGTTTAGAAAATTTCAGTTTCATGTCAGTATTGTGCAGATAAGTTCAGTAAAAAGAAGGTGAAGAGAACATACCTTAAGAAAGTTACGAATAAGTGGTTGGTGTGAGTGGTTCGGCACTCTCATTCCTTGAGCAAAGTCTAGGGTTCGAGTCTTGTGAATGGAGAAACTATTTAGTGGGAGCACTTTACCCCTTCGTAGATCAACCCGGTGCGAACATGATTAATCTTAGCACAAAGGGCTTAGGTGAACCTATGGTTAAAAAAAAACCTTCATAAAAAAGTTCTAAAACTTCTAATGCATTAACTATAAATGATTTCTTAGATAGCCTATTTTAATTTTCAATTATTTAATATTAAGGGCGTTGCTTGGATGCCATATTTTAAATGAGATATTGAATATTTTGAATTTTGTTTTATTATTATTTTACTTAGATGACGCTTCTTATGTTTCTGTAAAACGCCAATGCATAAGATATATGACAACGGGTCTTGTTTTAAAGGGCGTTTCACGCTCTTTCTATTGGTGTAAGATTTTTGAATTTTTGAAGCGTGAAATAAAAGTTATACGTTGCTTAACACTTGATTATCTCCAATGATTTACTGCTATAACTTTAATATTCTCACTTTCCAAACTTCTATTTGTGATTTATTATTGTTATTATATTTTATTTTAAAAAGTTAATTTAAAAGGCTCACTTAGGTGGCATGCTTAGGTGGACGCGTCCAATGCTGTCAAAAAATGCCTCTAATATATAGATATTATGATTTATATATTTAAGCACTTTACACTTGCGCGTGGTTAACTAACAATTTGCAATGTCTTATTAATTTATTAAATAAATAATTTTCGTAATTATCCTTTTAATGACAGTTTTGGTAACGGTTGTTAACTGCCCTATTTTGGCTATTGATTGAGGCATTGGTTCAGATTATTTTTTTTCTCTTCTTCTTCCCAAAATGGTGTTCATAGGAGAATTAGTAGGTTTGCTGTCTACTTTTTCTTTATTGAATAAGAGGATCCTCATTCCTGGGGGTAGATTAGCCACAATTTCCAACAGCAACAAAGTAGTGGGGGCTAATAAAACCTTAAAGGACAGTGATTATATGTTACGAGATCTCCGAAGATCTCCGAGATTATAGGCGTGACCTTTGTAATATTCTGTTATGCCCATATATGGAAGGTTATATTAGAGTTTGATATTGTTTAGGATTATTTCCTTTTAACAGAAGATATTGTATAGTGCTAGGGCTGTGTATATATATTGCGTACATATCAATATAGAAATCATCTTGTCTCCCTCAATCTTGTCATGGTATCAGAGCATGAAAGATCCTTAAACAAACCCTAAACAAAAACACAAAAACCTTAAACCCTAAACAATGGCTGTGGAAGATCCATCACTAAAAATTGACTCAAAATCCCCTTATTTCCTAGGTCCTCAAGATCGACCTGGTGATTTTATTACTGCAGCCAGATTGAATGGCGAAAATTATGATGATTGGGCTGGTGAGATTGAGACGGCCCTTCAATCTCGAAGAAAGTTCGGATTTTAGATGGTACGATTGTATCTCCAACACCTCCTTGCACACAGGATGATTGGAATACAAATCAAGCCATGTTGGTATCTTGGATTATGAATACCATCACAGCAAAAGTGAAAAGTATCTTGTCCAAATATAAAGACGCCAAGCGTCTATGGGAGACGCTTAAGGAGCAATTTGCTCCTACGAATGGACCATGCATACAGCAATTAAAGGCGGCCATCCCTGACTGTAAGCAAACCAAATCCATGTCAGTTGCTTCTTACTATGGAAAACTCACGGCTCTATGGGAGGAATTGCATAACCATGAACCCTTGATTACTTGTTCTTGTTGTGCAAAGTGTACCGCAGGACTTGAACATGAGCGTCGCCGTGCAAAGGACATGCTTCATGAATTTCTGATGGGTTTATATATTATCGTCCTTTGCGATCAAATATTCTTGCTCAAGATCCTCTGCTCTCCCTCAGTCGTGCCTATCAGCTAGTTATTCAAGATGAACGAGTTCGAACGTCTTCGGCTCTTCCCGAGGAGACATCCGACGTGGTTGAATTTTTTGTGTGAACGAGGCAAAATAGAGAAACTTGATAAATCACATCTTTCTTGCACCTGCTGTAAGAAAACAGATCACGAAGTAACTAATTGCTTCGAAATTCATGGATATCCAGAATGGTGGGAGGATCATGTGAAGTCTGACAACGGATCAGGTATGACCAAACTGTTGATTGGTCGTAACCAAAAACCAACAACCTCTTCTTCTTCTCTTGCGACAGGACGTGGTCGAGGGGGGGTCCGTGCCAATGCTGCAGTTGTTTCAGAACCCACTAGAACACCATCTGCAGAACTATTTTCCGCTGATCAGTGGAAGGCGCTTACAAGTGTCTTTGGTAATTTGACTGTTTCCGGTAATCGTTTGAGTTGTAAGATTAATGGTCACTCTTGGATTATTGATACAGGTGCATCTAATCATGTTACTGGTAATCTTTCTTTATTATTTGATATGAAAGACATCTTATGTCTCGTTGGTCTCCCTGATGGCAAGAAAGTGGTTGCAACAAAGAGGGGCTCAGTGCGATTGTCGGATGCTTTGACTCTCACTCATGTTCTTTATGTCCCTCTCTTGAATTGCAACCTATTGTCCGTTTCACAATTGTGTGATGATTTGGATAGTATTGTCATTTTTAACCGATATATGTGTGCTATTCAGGACCAAACGAGGAAACTGATTGGAACGGAAAGTAAGCAAGATGGACTCTACAACTTCAAGGGACCACAAACTGTGCAGGCTGTTACAGTGGACGCGGACGCTTCTTCTTTGGCTCTTTGGCATGCTAGGATGGGGCATCCTTCGGAAAAAGTAGTACAGTTACTTCCTCCAGTTTGTAATTCTAAATGTAGTTTGAATAAAGCTTATGAAGTGTGTTTTCGAGCTAAACATCCCAGAGACAAATTACCTTTGAGTGACCATAAGGCTAGTCGGATTTTTGAATTAATTCATATTGATTTGTGGGGCGGTTATCGTCATTCATCTTCTTGTGGTGCTAGATATTTTTGACTATTGTGAATGATTTTTCTAGAGCTATGTGGGTTTATTTGATGGATGATAAAACAGAGGTATTTTCTAAAAATATGTCCTTTGTTGATATAGTTGAGCGACAACTTTCTCAAACCATAAAAATTGTTTGGAGTGATAATGTAACGGAATTCCGGTGTTTGCTTGGTTATTTTACTGCTTGTAGTATCTTATTTCAAGCCTCATGCACTGGGACACCACAACAAAATAGGAGAGTTGAAAGGAAACACAAACACATCCTAAATGTTGGCCGCGCCTTGCGCTTCCAAGCCAATATATTTTTCGGGGGAGAGTGTTTTGGCCGCTGCCCATTTAATCAATAGAACTCCTTCCAGTGTCGTTGACAATCACACTCTGTTTGAGAAATTGTTTGATTATTCTCCATCTTATGATGTCATTCGAGTGTTTGGGTCTTTATGTTTTGCCCACAACCAAAAGACAAAGGGGGATAAATTTGCGAGTCGTAGCCATAAATGCATATTTGTTGGGTATCTTTTTGGTCAAAAGGGATGGAGGCTTTATGATCTTGATAAACATGGATATAAAAATCTTTGAAGAGATTTTTCCCTTTGTTGACACGAAAACTAGCAATATTAGGCCAATGGATCACTTTGATATGGATGTGGATATTGATTTCGACTTTGCAGATTTTTTTGATGACTCCACTGTTGCCACCGTCCCTAGTACCAGGGATACAACAGATGAGGGTCTAGATGTGCCTCTTATCCTCAATGACCCTAATTCCTCTGCCACTGTCAATGCTGGGTCTGACAGAACCACAAGTCCGGCAAGCCCAACAGAAATAGAACAACCTAGTGTTGTGGACGACTCTGTCCAAACTGGGTCTGGGTCCGACCATACTGAAGAATAGGCAGGTTTAAATAATCAGGGTTCCGAAGAAGTTTTGGGTCGTGGAAAGCGCACAAAAATGCCTTCAGTGCTCCTAAAGGATTTTTTTACTCACAACGTTGTTAAAGAGAATCTATCAAACACTGCTACTTCCATTCCACAGCATGCCTCAGGTACTCCTTTTCCTATAGCATATTATATTAATTGTGACAATTTCTCTATGCCTTTTCGCAAGTTTCTTGCAGCTGTCACTACAGGAGAGGAACATTGGTCTTTTAAGGAGGCCATGAAAGATGATGGGTGGAAGCAGGCTATGCAAGAGGAAATTAAAGCCTTGGAGGATAATGGTATTTGGACTCTCGAATCACTTCCACCTGGCAAGCGTGCACTGGGAAATCAATGGGTTTATAAGAGGAAATAACTCTCCAATGGAGATCTTGAGCGGTTAAAAGCTCGCTCGGTTATTTTTGGAAATCATCAAATCGAAGGTTTGGATTACTCCAAGACCTTTGCTCCCGTTGCCAAAATGGCAACCATTTGTGCCTTTCTAGCCATTGCCGCTTCCAAGAATTGGGAACTTCACCAAATGGATGTCCATAATGCCTTTCTCCATGGTGATATTGATGAGGAAATTTATATGAAATTACCTCCTGGTTTCACGTCATCGGAGCCAAATCTGGTTTGTCGTCTTCGCAAATCTTTATATGGCTTAAAACAGGCACCCCGTTGTTGGTTTGCAAAACTAGTCACTGCTTTGAAAGGGTATGGATTTCTTCAGTCTTACTCTGATTATTCACTGCTTACTTACACTGAAGATGGCGTGCAGCTCAATGTCTTGGTGTATGTTGATGATTTAATTATTTCTGGCAATGATTCTGTTGCTTTAAGTGTTTTCAAGGCCTATTTGGGTGACTGATTTCATATGAATGATCTTGGTCCACTTAAATATTTTCTTGGTATTGAGGTAGCACGGAGTTCAGCTGGCTTACTTCTTTGTCAAAGAAAGTATAGTCTTGATATTATTACTGAGGTCGGCCTCTTGGGGGCAAAACCAGCAGACACTCCTATTGAACAAAATCACAAGTTAGGCCATGCCATTGGTGCCAAACTTGACGATCCTGAATCCTATCGACGGCTTGTAGGTTGTCTTGTGTAATTGTCTGTCACACGACCTGACTTGGCATATTCTGTTCATATCTTATCTCAACTTATGCAAGATCCTCACCAAGAGCATTGGGAGGCCGCTTTGCGCGTTGTGCGTTACTTAAAGGGAACTCCAGGTCAAGGTATTTTATTGCGAGCTGACAGTGACTTATCTTTAAACGGATGGTGTGATTCAGACTGGGTGCATGCCCCCTCACACGATGATCCTTGACCGGTTGGCTGGTATTTCTTGGTCAGTCACCTATCTCATGGAAAACATAGAAGCAAACCCCTGTCTCAAAGTCTTCCGCTAAAGCAGAATATCGATCCATGGCTGCCATTACTTGTGAACTCAAGTGGTTGAAAGGTTTGTTAGTAAGTTTGGATGTTCATCATCCTAAAGCTATACCATTGTTTTGTGATAGTCAATCAGCTTTACACATTGCCGGCAATCCGGTTTATCATGAACGCACGAAACATATTGAAGTCGATTGTCACTTTGTTCGAGATGCTATTACCGAAGGTCTGATTGAACCATCATATGTGCCTACGACAGTGCAATTGGCTGACTTATTTACAAAGGCTCTAGGCAAGAAGCAGTTTGATCTACTATTAAGCAAGTTGGGCATCGTGAACTCTCATGCTCCAACTTGAGGGGGGGTGTTACTAGATCTCCGAGATTAGGCGTGACCTTTGTAATATTCTGTTACGCCCATTTATGGCAGGTTATATTAGAGTTTGATATTGTTTAGGATTCTTTCCTTTTAACAGAAGATATTATATAGTGCTAGGGCTGTGTATATATATTGCGTACATATCAATATAGAAATCATCTTTTCTGCCTCAATCTTATCATTATATCACGCCCTTAATTCATCTCGCTTAATTACCGTAGTAGTTCTAACATGTCCTCTATTAAAAAAAAATGGGTAACACTTCCAAAAGCTAGATTGTTCAAATTAGGTTCTGTTGTATTTTATGCCATCACAAAGATTCAACGTGAGGCGCCTCAAACAAGCATGACTTCATGCTTACGTCATACTTGACTAAAGAGGTGGCCTCATATTGAGTAGGCCTCATAAGAGACATTTTGTTATGTTATAAAACTGAACTCAACTCAATCATTTTAGCTGATCTTTAGATGTGGACCCTCTCTTAGGCTAATGTATTTTTGGAATGAAGACTCCAAAATGAGGCATATACTCCCCTGTCCATTGATTTGTTGAGAGAGGATTACTAGTGCAAAAATTTGTTTGTCAATTAGTAATGTACTCGTAGTAAATTTGGGTGGTGGCCTGTGGGGAACATTTCTCTTCTTTTAACTTTCATTTTATTTTATTTGCCCCTCCCCCCCTTTTAGAAAGAAATCTCAAAATGAGGCCGGTTTTTTTTGTCGTTTTCATTCTGCATTCTGTTCCCCTCCATTTGTTTCGCACCCCATTTTTTAATTAATTTTGCTCCATTATCCGCACCGTTTTGCTCCATGTCCTTCCGTTCCTCACCGTCCCGATTATTCCGTTGAAGAGAACAGAGCCAAAGTCATTGATATTCACTTTAACCATACCATATATTTAATTTTGTAAACACGGGTACAAACTAGTTTAGATATAATCAAAATGTTTGAAATATGATCTCCTTAGATAGGCCACAAAACACCAAGGACATCATCACATCAACAGAACAACAAACAACGTGGGAGGGACCTTATACACAAGAGCTTCTAATTAACAATCATGCACACACAACATGTTGCAGACTTTTGGGGCAGTGGCATTCACACAACTCATAGCACCCCCAAGGAGAGGGACATGGAATTCTAGTACAGCTAAGCGAACCACATTGGCTGCCTCGAATTCTCACATTGATGATGATCGATTGCGACATATATCCAGCAGACCGTGGGGTATGTACGTTCACATGCCTTGATTCAGAACAAAGCAGCACAAAGCTAAACATACTTTGCTTCCCTTTGTCTACAGTTACCTTACCACCACAAATTTGCTCAGTGTGTCTTTGCTTTCCTGACTCAACCGCGATTTTGACATATTTGTCTAATTCCTTAAGAGGTAGAGGTGGTCATAGAGACATCCTTGCTAGACCTGTTATACTTCATGTGACTCTTTACTAGCTGTCCGGCTGCAATGGCCGACATAAGTGATAGCTCCGCAGCTAGAACAGAACCAGCAACGATGGTGGCCAGGAGCCTCGAGTTCGATCCAGGTGACCCTTTGCTTGCACCCTTTACACCCAGGAGGTTCAGGCAAGCTGCTTGAGATGCGAGCTGTGTCCCGCCTCCAACTGTACCCACCTACACATTTGATAATATGACATAACCAAATTGTTGATTCTACCAAAATCAAAGTTCTCACCAATGGTATTAGTAAAAATCTATGTACAGTAAACAAGACCCAAATACATGGCCGCAAGTAATAAGCTAGAAACATTAGCTTGAGAAAACAAATTTCGACAACATGCCAGCAGCAACTGCCACAATATTATTTACTTGGTCACAGGTCATGAGCACAAACAAAATTTTCCGTCTAGATAACAGAAAAGAAATAAAACAGGTCACTACTAACACGAACATTAGAATTACCTCAATGGAGGGCATAGAGACGGAGACATGAAGATCTTTGCCATCATTCACAGGTTCCATCATGGTGATGCAGTGTGAACTCTCGATATTCTGAGCTGGATCCTGTCCAGTGGCTATAAAAATTGCTGAGACTATGTTGCTAGCATGCGCATTGAACCCACCAAGAGCTCCAGCTACAGCAGAACCGGCGAGATTCTTCAGCATATTGAGCTCTACAAGAGCAGCCACATTGGTCTTCAACACGTTCTTCACCACTTCTTCCTTGATGACTGCTTCACAAACAACAGATTTACCACGCCCCTCGATCCAGTTTACTGCTGCAGGTTTCTTATCAGAACAGAAGTTCCCTGGACAATTTAGACGAGACAGATTAAATTGTCAAAATTCAAATTGGGAAATGAAAAGAGTAATTAATAGGAGAATTTCTTTTTAAGAAGATACCATTATACATCTAAGAATATGATAAGCAAAGGGATCAGGATTCGCTTCATGGACTTTTTACTTAAAGAGTACCATTCACATTGACATACACCTTTGTGAGGAAATTAACTGTTGCATATATGACAGACTGTGAGATAGATTCAGGAATAGGTAGGCTCAAAATCTTGTATTACAACACAAAGTTGCAAAATCCTTTGATATTTGAACATAATCAAACACAAATGCAAGATCGACAACTTTAGCCTTAAGCTAGTGAGCATCTTGAAGGCTCAGATGCATTTGACAGGGTAAAACTACAATCCCTTTTATGTTCAGACACATCCTTTAAATCTCTTTTACATTTGTAAAAAAGGAAATCATTCATGTGCAATTGATGAAATACCTTAAAAACTACTCCTCTGACATTTGCGCGATACATTAAAAACATGCTTGCAAGTTATGATCAAGTTTTCAATTCAGTCCATATTTTGAAAAATAGAATAGATCAAGACTTTTCTCATCTAAAAGCAATGAATGGATCAAGATTCAAGACGTTACAAGAAGCCTTGGTTTAACCCGACAATACAAATAACCTTAGTATTAGAAAATGGACAAGAATCCACAAGTAGATATTTTAAGATAGAGACATTCAAGGGACTCTACAGTCTACGTGTAGTTTATGCTATTTGGCATTTGCCAAAGAATATGCAGTATCGATACCTTACGAAGCCTCTATAATACTTAAGAAACCATCTGGTTTCTTTAGAAGTATTGATTTAAAATCTGAAAAAAAAATCGGAATCCTGAGCAGAACTTTAATTAAAAAATCAAAACACTTGTGTGGTCCTATGGAGCAGGCAAGCATTGTGGAGGTATGTGACTAGCCTTTAGACACTCGAGTGTAGTGAGACCAATTTAAGAATATTATGATTTAGTAATGAAATAATAAACATTAGAAGCTATCTAATCAGGCCAAAGCCACGGTATCTTAAAAGGTTGAAGAAAGAAGACCCCGCCAATTCATCCACGAAATCAGCAGGGAATGCAATTATATTATCAGTGACGTGAAAGTGAAGACAGAAGAAATGACAAGGATGATCAACACACAGAAGCACTTGAAATGTCTAAAATATAAAAACACAAATCATTGGCAAACTAACAAAGAAGTAGTGTACCAACTACCATATGCATGGCACTTGAATTTTTGTATTATGAAGCAACAAAACCTTTGCATATTTGAATATAATGAAGACACAAGTGACAAGAACGACAACCTTAACCTTAACCATAATATTAACCCCGTATGTGAGCCTTCTGTAAGATGCATTAGATAGGGTGAAGTTACAAACCCCCTTTATGTTCATGCAAATCCTCTAAATCTCCGGTATCTACTCTATAAGTTACTCCTTTGGCATTTGGATGATACATGAAAAACATGTTCTTGCTAGTTCTGATCAAGTTTTCAAAATAGTCCACACAGGAAAAATAGAATTGAAGGCATATGATAAAAAGCCTTGGATCAAACAAACAATCCAAATAATGTTCAGGTGTAGAAAACGAACAAAAAGCTACAGGTAGGCATTTTAAAATAGGTATACAGGGGACCCTGGGATGTAGTTCATGCTACTTGGCATATGCCAAAGAATATGCAATATTGATACCTTGTATTATGAGGCCTTGTATAATGATTAAGAACCCATCTGCTAGCTTCTTTAAGCCAATATTCCATACAGATATTAAACTTATAAAAGGAATAAAAAATATATATTCAGCAGGGCTTTAAAACAGTTTTATGTGCTTCTATCCTATGGAGCAGGCAGGCCCTATAGAGTTATGCAAGTTCAGCAAGGCTTTTGAGTGCCGTGAGACGAAATTAACAATAGTATGTTACGATTCGGATTTGCAGCAATAGTATGTTATGATTCATGGAATAACAAGCACTAGTAGCTTAAAGATGGTAGAGTACAGATCAGCTGCAGGGACGAGAAAATGAAAACACAGTACGTTACGGCAAGGATGATTATCAACACTACAGACAACCAACTGAAATTGAAATGCTTAATAAAAACACACATAATTGACAAACTAACTAACAAAGATACCAGATGCCAAATGCAATAGATAAATATATAACTAATGAAACTAAGAAATGATATTGATGTTGAAGAAGCTTAATTAATCATGGCAAACTACAATAATCTTCTTATGGATAGTGATGGATGGATAGGCTACACAAAAAAAAAAAGAAAAAAAA
The DNA here is from genome assembly GCA_038025085.1 of Tetragonia tetragonoides. Classification (NCBI taxonomy): domain Eukaryota; kingdom Viridiplantae; phylum Streptophyta; class Magnoliopsida; order Caryophyllales; family Aizoaceae; genus Tetragonia; species Tetragonia tetragonoides. Next base: position 34,025,079 of record CM076153.1, read on the forward strand.
AAAGAAGCCAACTTTTCACTTCTTTTTCTTTTGTTTCTGATTATTGATTAAAGCAGCATGAGTTAACTAATGATTAGTGATAAACAGTGATCATATTAAGAAAATCTACAGAAAAAAGTTAAAGAAGTGAACATACCAGAGATGCCAATGACATCCATATCAGGGAAGTCATTCTGTAGAAAGTGAAGAACATTCTGGACACCTTTAGACACCATATTCATCCCCATAGCATCCCCAGTACTACAACTGAACCTTATGTACAAGTTTTTCCCTGCCATTGAACACTGTATACTTTGCAGCCTACCAAATCTACTTGACCTGCACATATATATACAGTTCATTACATTACACCAATTACAATAACATCATCCATAAATCCAATTTAACGATCATTAACTAGAACTATAAGAATCACTAATCAAATAATAATATAAGAATCCAATAAGTTTTGTGTAAGACTGTCTTACGGATGGGACAGGGTGACTTTTATGAAGAACAATCACGATTCACCATTGTTTTTCACGAAAGTCACCCTGTCGCACCATAGGAAGGTTTTATACAAATTTTTGTGAGTTTTGTATGAGACCGTCTCATGGTGAGATATAATGACTTTTATGAAGAACAAGATCGACTTTTATTTTATCTTACGACTCACCTCACCCTTGTTTTCCACAAAAGTCACCCGTTTCACTATGAGACGGTCTTATACAAGTTTTTGTGATAATGAGCTCTGTGATTCGAGATTCGAGACTAACTTGTTGAAGACAATGGAAAGAGTGTCAAAATTGAGAGGATCTTCAAGGAAGAACTTCAAACTCGCAGCTCTCAAAGCCGAAGAAAACCTCACAACAGGAGCTCTACTCATACAATCCTTTAAAACCAAACTAGTAGCACCACCAGAACCATAAATAGCCTTACACCCTCTATTAGTACTAGCCACAAGACAACCCTCGGTTGTAGCCATTGGGACCGTAAACTCGTACCCGTCTAACAACAACGGTCCCGCCACCCCTACTGGTATCTGTACATACCCAACCGCCATCTCGCAACATTGTCCTAAAATCGACTCGTAATCAAACCCATCAAGTGGTAACCCCTCTAGGGACCTAGTTGTTATCCTCTGTACTGCTTCCCTCCGTATTAACGCCGCTCTTTTACAATCCCCTAGCCTCGACTCCAACGAGTAGGACGGGACTGATCCGTTCTCTACGGAAGTGATCAGCCACTCGTTGGAGGACGAGGAAAGGGAAAGGGGATCATGCTCACTGTCAACTATGTTACCATCGAGGATGTTTTTGTCCACGGGATTTGGTCCAAGATTAGTTTTGGAGTTGTTGTGTTGGACAAAGTCGATGCCAAAGAAGCCGAGGAGGTAGATGAAGGAAGCGATGAGAGAGACTATAGCAGCGAGTTCGGAAAGCGTAACGACATGGAGGGGAACAGAGTTACGGATCTTGTCACGCCATCGGTGGAGAAGAAAGTAAGCAACACAGAAAAATAAGGTGAAGAATATTGTGTTTGTTAAGTATAAGGGAAATGGAAGTGCATCTGATGCTTTCACTTTTTGTTGTTGATCTTGTTCTTGTTCGTTGTTGGTGATCTCGGTGGTGGTAATATTGTTCGGTTTCGGGGCTCGATGGCGAACTTCCATAACTGTTGATTAATGGAGTTTAAAATGATCAAAATTGATGTTGATATGATATACAGGTACAAATTTGAAGGGGGAATTTTTGATGTTTTTGTTGTTTCTCTTAGAGGTAATAAAGCAATTCAAACTCAAGCCACCCACATTCTCTTTCTCTTTTGGGAAGGGGAAAGAGAGAAAGGCGGGGAGCGGGGTGTGGGTGGATTTGATTTGGAGGACGGGCGAAAATGTAGGCACCTGGACAGTTTTTTTTTTTTTTTTTTTTTGTCTTAAAAAAAACTTTTTTTTTATCAAATTTTTAAAAAACTTTTTAATTTACAATGAAATGGGAAATAACAGTGACATAGTGAGGTGTATCATACAGTTTTGTTTTTTTGTCTTTAAAAAAAAATTGATCAAATTTTAAATTTTTTTTTAATTTACAAAGAAATGAAAAAGGACGGCGACATAGTGAGGACGTGTATCATACATTTATTTTTAATGGCTGAGAAAATAACAAATAATGGCGATATCGATTTCAAATGAGTATTTCTTTCTAGGAAAAATTGTCAAAAATCTCAGTGTTATCAACTTCTTTGAAATTCACCTTAGAATTTATTTATTATTTTAAATAACTATTAACGGTCAAGTTCAAAAAATCAATTAAGTTTAATTCAGTTCAGTTCAGTTCAGATCAGTTTTATCCAGGTGAATCAAACGGAGCCTTAATCCAAGACTATTTCAAATTCAATTCAATTAAATTCAATAAGAAAGAAAAAAAAAAGGAAAAAAACCAAAAGCAAAAAGGAGGGCGTGGCAGTGACTGAGTACTGCCATATGTACCAGTGAGAAAACAGCAGAATCCAATTTACAGAGAGTTTGAGTTTGTGGAGGTAGTTAAATTCATATGCAATGATGAGGTCATGCTTAAATTAAAGGCTGGAAGTGGGAAGTGAACTGAGGATTCTTCGGCCTTGTTTGGTTAGCAGATTGTTGGCCAGCTTTTTGAGGTTATTGGATTGTTGGACTCTTTGACAATCCATTCACACAAAAATTGGTGTTTGGTGATTAGCTTTTAGAGCAGCTTGTTTGGGCCAACAATCCGAAAAAGAAAACGCTGCTACCCCTTGCGTTTTGGCTCAGATTGTCATGAATTAATTGAGGAAAAGACAATCTTGTACAACTTCAACACAACTTTACAAACTATGACATTGCTTAACTTTTTTTTCTTTGCTAGTCTGACACTGCTTAACTTGGTGTATTGTCATCTCTCCCAATCTTCATCTCTCCACTCTCTCTCCTCTACAATTTATAATTTTAATGTGTTGAAGGTTTTCATTTCCAGCATCCCTTCTTTGATCGGCGCATCATCGGCACCGAACGTGGGTTGGTGATGTTAGTGAGTGGTGATGAGAGGATAAATGAGCAAAAATAGCGGCAATGAAATGATGAACAAATTAATGAACTGATATGCCAGAAGTGATCACAAAGAAGAAAATAAGATAGTGGGATGGGAATGGGATTATGAGAGGTAGAGATGAAAGGATTGAAAAGAAATAAGGGGGTAGATTTTGGAACTTGGAAGGTAGGCATTGGGCAAATACAATCCCCTTCTTTTCATTTATTTTTTCCATCTAAAAATTATCAAATGAAATATAAACAAATTATCAAAAGAAATAATAACAACAATAAACAAATTATATACATGTCCTTATTGGTCATTTTACATCTTACCAGCTATCAATAATCAGTCAACTTTACCAAACATCTTTTAGAACCAGCTAATGTTACCATCCAGTCAAACCAGCTACTCTAACAATCTAATAATAACCAGTTGATCAAACCAACTACCAGCTACCAACTGCTTACCAAACAAGGCCTTTGTCTGATTAAATATAGTGGTTTGGTCAAATAATCCATAAACACTTAACCCCACAATTCCAATTTAGCAATGCAACAGGGAAAGCCATGTCTTGTGGTCCTAACACCTCAGTGACGACCAACCTTATATTATTATACACATATGTCAACACACCATCTTCTTCTTTGAATTGGGATGCTCCAATTATTTTCTCAAACGTGGTATTCTTGTACACTCTTGACTCTGTGTCTCTGTCATAACTGGGTACATTCTAGTTACAGCTGTTGGTAATGCAAACAGATTTTGAAAGCCATTGTTTAAATTTAAGCTTGTGTTCTTTGGTCTTTCTCTTTCTTGTTTTGAGCGTATGAAATGCTAGTGTCCCACATTGAAAAATCAAAGAAGTTTTGAAAGGTTTATAACTAAAGGGCTTCCTTTATTTGTTTGAAGAACTACCCCCTATGGATTGGGCTAGAGTTGGGCTTCCCCACGCGCACACTGCCGCCGTCCGTTCAGTTCGGTTTGCGGTGTGGTGTGGCCCATCTTTTTGCCGCGAAGTTTATTCGAGAGTCCAGTTTTTATGAGACTCTTCGTTTGACAAAGTCCAATCCACATTTGTTAGTTTTCGTTTGAACGCTTCAAACCTGTTTGCACGTTCCCTGATTTAACTCCTCCATTATCTCAGTGGGTTATTGAAACTGACTCCCTTCTTGTTAATAAATATCGTTCTTTTCAGCAGTTTTTACACACACAGAAATCTTCTTCTCTCCCAAAAATTTTCCTCTCTGGTTCTGAGCATATTTTTCGAGTTCCATCTTCCGTAAACCGAGTGCACTGTTTACAGAGGCGCTGTCTAACCTTGGGGGGCGACGTCTATACTGATTTGCATCGTGATCAGGACGAATTTCGCTTCTAAGGCAGTGATTACATTCACGCCACAACTTACATTAAATTCATATTCGCTCAACATTCCACAAATATTTTTCTCCTCTTTTGTTTCAGTGATAATTATTTACCAACAACAGCTGGCAAACAGGTCAAGTCGTATTAGTTCAAGTTTGGTTTAGAGCTGGCAAACAGGTCAGGTCGTATTAGTTCATGTTTGGTTTTGTGTCAATTGAAGAAGATAATTATATTCTATGATAAATTAGTTTAATCGTATCAAATTTGATAATACATATTTGTGTCGTGATTCTCTCAAAAATTTCGTATTCATGTAGTGTCGTGTTATCGTGTCGCGCCAGACATTATCAGCTCATTTTATTACAATGGTACTAGTGATTTCATTTTTCATGATAGTAAGGATGGTTAAAAAACCTTGTATTATTATACACATTTATATGTCACTATCTTCTTCAATTTGGGAACTAAGATTGCAGACTTACATCACATACATATCATGCCTAGCATTCTACTTTTATCAAGGTACAATTTGGGCAGTCATTTCACTCATTTGTTAGTATTCAACTAGGTTTTATCCCCGTACTTTGCACGGGCTGGTAAAATAATTTTTTATGAAAATATATAAGAATATAATGTTATATTTGATGTGAAATTATTAATTTTATTAGTAAAATATATTTTATTTTATTTTTACAAAGATTTCTATCCATAGGACGCATCATGCTAATTCTTGAAAATGATATTTTCATGCGACCTTCATTTGTAATAAGATTGGACTAAGTATAGATAGATAATAAAAACAGTATATGTACACTAATTTTAATAAGTAATTCAATTAATGAAAATAATGAATAAACTCATTCTGCATTAACGGTATATGTGCACTAAAAGTTGATAGCACATGCTCGTTTTATTCCGCACAACTAAAACTATGTGACAAAGTTGAGCACATGTGGCGTGTGCGTGTCATCTTCACACGAACATTTCCTATTATGTGACGTCCTACGTGTCATGACCACACGGAAAGAACCCAACTTTTATAGTACATATACATATATATCTCGTTTTAAAGCATTTTTCAAATCCAATCCAACGGAATCAGATTTATAATTTTTTTTACTTACGTAACCGAAGTTATTATATTTTGTAATTTAGAAATATGCTAATAATTAAATATGTAATTAAGTCAACTAATGATGAGACATTAATGATGGATGATGTGTCATGCTGCATGGCAAGTTTGTTCTTACGTGTCGCTTGCGTGTCATGCTTGCACGACGTGGCTCGCCTATGTGGCATCCCACGTGTCGGCACCACACGAAGAAGGACCCAGTTATATATATATATACTAGGGATTTACCCGTGCTACGCAAGGACGACCAAGTTATCGCTATACTTTTAATGTTCAAACTAATTTCTAGATTTTTTAAATTTTACATAGCTATGTAAATAAGAATAATAAAAAAAATAGTGATTGGTCAAAATTTTACACATCATGTCATACCACCCACGATTCTCCTATTTAAAAAATAAAATAATATCAGTCACTCGTCACTTAACTTGCAATTGTACATCAAATGTATAACTTAATAAAATGTGACCCCAAATGTGATCCATGTCAATTTATTTAAGCTTATCTTTATAACTTTGTGTCTAACCTGTGTTTAATATCCTCAAATATCAAACGTAATTAAATATTTAAAGCTTATCATAATAACAATTATTATCCGGTCCTCACATATAATAGTCAATTTTCATGTAGCCTACTCTTATTATACCAGCTTATACAGTTTATGTTATTAAACATCCGTCGATTTGATCAAACTGTCCCTTAATAGAGACAACTCACCATCTAGAAAAAGGGGGAATGGAATGTAATTTATTACAATGCAACACTTGTACGTTGACTACGCTTAACCCACAACTATATAAACCATATTATATTTTGTGCACCTATTCCCCCAACTATTCATCATCTGATTTATACCAAGTCAAAGTTTTTATTGTGTTCAAAACAGTAAAACTGGACATTAATGCCATTTTAGATGGTATCAATGTAATTCTAACTAAAGAATATGAATAGGCTTAACAATTACTCACCAAAAATAAAAACAAAAATAAAATAAATAAATAGTAAATGACCAATCAAATTGTGACACTTGTCAGGTTATCTACGACCTTACCCAAAATTAAAAACATACCTTCACTTATCCCCAAATATCAGTCACATGTTAATTATCACATAACGTGCGCTTATCCCCGTAAATATTAGTCAAATGTCACCTACCATGTAATACCCACAACTATATATTTTAACTTGAAAATGACTTTATATGTGACCATTATCACATTACATGTCCCCTTAAATTAGGCAAGCAAATATTAGTCACATATTCGTTGTCATATAACCTACGCTTATCACCGCAAAATATTAGTCAAATATCACCTACTACGTAATACTCACCATATATTTCTTAATAAAAATGATGGGTCTATATGTGACCAGTGACCCTCATCACATTACACGCGCTTATCCCTTAAAATTAGACAAATATATTTTGCCCCCACGTCAAAATACTTATTTTTGCCCACAATTATGAAACTGAATAAAAGTGGTGATATTAAGTGCTCTAATACTTATAAATATAAAACATAGTAAGATTGATGACCCAAAATAGTATTTAATTTAAAAATAAAAAAAAATATTAAATAGATAGTTTTAATAAAACATTAAATACATTAACTTAAATATCATCATACAGGACATAATGATAAATAAAAAAAATAAAACATAAAAAAAGGAAATAACCAATAAGAAGGTGACAAATGTTATATATATATATATATATATACCCCAAATGTTTTATCTTCGTGCTTTGCACGGGCTCTTAAAATAATTATTTATGAATTTATATAATAATATAATGTTATATTTGATGTGAAATTATTAATTTTATTAGTAAAATATATTTTAGTTTATTTTATTTTTGCAAAGGACGCAGCATGCTAATTCTTGAAAATGATATTTTCATGCGGTCTTTATTTGTAATGAGATTGGACTAAGTTTAGATGAGTTAATAACTCTGTTGGTGACTAAACTTCTATAATTTTTGGCCTTTTAGGACCAAACTTTTTTTTCTTAGCCTTTTAGGACTCCGTTATAACTTTTGTTACAGATCAAAAGATAAAGTGTTATGAACATGATAAATTTTATCATCTCGTTGTGTTTTTTTCCCCAAAACAGAAATGATCAAACGCTCAACTCATTGTTCATCACCCACTCACCCAGTCTCTCACCTCATCCTTATTTAGTTGTTCTCCATGGCAACTTACTCCTCTAAATCTCCGTTTCAATCTAAATTGACCAAAATTTAGTTTCAGATCCACAACACCCATGAGGCCATAACACATACTTGCTTATGAATTTCTCTCTCCTAATTAAGAGTAAACTCATTTCAATGGTGGTCAGTGGTCAGGTCTCTTGTGCTCATATCAGCTCCAAATTGCACGCCCAGATCTTCATTTTGTGACGAGAGAGACTCACCTTCCTAATTTCCATTCATTTACCACCAGACCACCTTCCTCCTCCTCCTGTCCTCACTTCATGTCCCTCCTCACAAAGTCTCTACCATTTTCATCCAAATATTAACAATTTTTGTTTTGGTTTTTTTCGAGGGTTTAATTTCGATATTGTTTGATTGTGTTTTTTGGTACAAATTTGAGATTAATGCACAAGTTATGGGATTCGAAAGTTGGAAGTTTTATTTTATTTTTTTGCTTAGTGGTGTTCTTGGTGGTGGACCGGTGGTGGTGGTGGTGGTGATGTTAAATGGCCGAATTTTTGCTGTTTGGGGACATTTGCTTTAGAGGTGATGATGGTTGAGGTGAGAGATCGAGAGTACAGTACAGTGAGTCCTGAAGTCAAGTTATCGCCACATCATCAAAAACTCACCCCAAATTAATGCTGTTAACAGAAGTTATAGCAGAGTCCTAAAAGGTCAAGAAAAAAAAGTTTGGTCCTGAAAGGTCAAATTTTATAGAAGTTTAGTCACCAACAGAGCTGTTAACTCAAGTTTAGATAGATAATAAAAACAGTATATGTACACTAATTTTAATAAGTAATTCAATTAATGAAAATAATGAATAAACTCATTCTGCATTAACGGTAGATGTGCATTAAAAGTTGATAGCGCATGCTCGTTTTATTCCGCACAACTAAAACTATGTGACAAAGTTGAGCACATGTGGTGTGTGCGTGTCATCTTCACACGAACATTTCCTCTTATGTGACGTACTACGTGTCATGACCACACGGAAATAACCCAACTTTATAGGACATGTACATATATATCTCGTTTTGAAGCATTTTTCAAATCCAATCCAATGGAATCAGATTTATAATTTTTTGACTAACGTAACTAAAGTTATTTTATTTTGTAATTTAGAAATATGCTAATAAATATGTAATTAAGTCAACTAATGATGAGACATTAATGATGGATGATGTGTCATGCTGCATGGCAAGTTTGTGCTTATATGTCGCTTGCATGTCATGCTTGCACGACGTGGCTCGCCTATGTGGCATCCTACGTGTCGGCACCACACGAAGAAGGACCCGGTTATATGTATATACTAGGACTTTACCCGTGCTACGCACAGACAACCTATTTATCATTATATTTTTCTGTTCAAATCAATTTTAGGATTTTTTAAAATTATAAATAGGTAAATAAAGAATAATAAATTCTTTTAAAATAATATATAGGTATATAAAGACTAATGAAAAATAGTAATTGGTCGAAACACATGTCATACCACTCATCATTCTCCGATTAAAAAATAAAAGAATATCTATCACTTTATTAAAATAATTTTATGTCTAACTTGTGTTCATACCTTCATATAAAATGTAATTAAATATATAATACTTTGTCATATTAACAACGATTATCTCCATAAATAATAGTCAATTTTCACATAGTCTATGCTCATACCATATAATATAATTCTTGTTATTATTAAACAACCATCGACTTGATCAGACTGTCCCTTAATGTGTATTTCAGTATTTGAAATCTAAAAGTTAAAAGACTTACCTTCTTTATTGGAAAATAGCGACAACTCACTATTTAGAAAAGGGAAACTAATATGTAATTCGTCAATATGTGACATTTGTATGTAAACTAAAACTAAATTACAACTTGAATGAAAATGATGACTTTATAAGTAACCATTATGACACATGCGCTTATCCCCGTAAATTTAGGCAAATAAATATTAGAGACATGTTTGTTGTCACATGACCTATGCTTATCGCCACAAATATTAATCAAATATCAGCTACCACGTAATAACTACAATATATAACTTATTAAAAATATTGACTTTATATGTAATATAACCCTTTTATCATATTACATGCACTTATCCCCTAAAACATATTGCCACGTCAAATTGTTTTTTTTATCCACAATAATAAAATTCAATAAATGCGGCTCTTGTACTCATAAATATGAAAATTAATAAAAGTGATGAGTCAATATATTATTTAAATATAAAAATGGTAAAATATTAAATAGAGACTTTTATTATTACATTTAATACCTGAACTTAATGATAACCATAATGATAAAATAAAAAGAAAAGTAAAGTAAAATCAATAGTCACTAATAATGTGACACATGTCATATTACTTGCGTTTTTACCCAAAAATATATATATACTAGGACTTTATCCGTGCTACGCACGGGCGACCAAATTATCACTATATTATTTTTATGTTATTGGATTTTAGTGATTGGACAAAATTTTACACGTCATACCACTCATTAAGTCTCCATTTAAAATATAAAATAATATCAGTCAGTTGTCACTTAACTTGCAATTGTACATCATATGTATACCTTAATAAAATGTCACTCCAAATGATCCATACCAATTTATTAAAGCTTATCCTTATAACTTCATGTCTAACCTGTGTTTATACCATCAAATATCAAACGTGATTAAATATTTAAAACTTGTCAATTAACAACGTTTATCCTCACAAATAATAGTCACTTTTCACGTAGCCTACTCTTACACCAACTAATATAATTTTTTTTTATTAAGCAACCGTGGTCTTGATCAGACTGTCCTTTAATATATATTTCACTAATTGGAATCCAAAAGTTGAAAGACTAACCTTCTTTCAATTGGAAAAAAAATAGCGACAACTTACCATCTAGAAAAAGAGAAAAGTGTATGTATTTATTAAAATGTGACACTTATACGTTGGCAGCGCTTATACCCACAACTATATAAACCTTCTTATATTATGTGCACCTGTTCCACCAATATTCATCACCTGGTCTATACCAAGTAAAAAAATTTATCGTGTTCAAAATATTAAATCTGGACATTAATGCCATTATAGATTGTATAAATGTAATTCTAAGAAGAAAAGAATATAAAAAGGCTATAACAATTACTATAGAATATTAACAATTACTCACCAAAATAAGAATAAAAAATTTAATAAATGACCAATTAAATTGTGACACTTCTCATATTATCTACGATCTTACCCATAATTATATACCTACACTTATTCCACAAATATTAGTCACATGTTAATTGTCACATAACCTGCGATTATCCCCTCATATTAGTCAAATATAGCCTACCATGTAATACCCACAATTATATATTATAACTTGAAAATGATGAATTTTTATGTGATCCTTGTCACATTACATGTGCTTATCCCCGTAAATTAGCCAAATAAATATAAGACACCTATTAGTTGTCATATGACCTACGCTTATTTCCGCAAATATTACCTACTACGTAATACGCACAATATATTGCTTAGTAAATCTATATGTGACCCTCATCATATTACTCACGCTTATTCCCTAAAATTAGACAAATATATTTTGACACGTCAAAACATTTAATTTTGCCCACAATTATAAAACTCAATAAAATTGGTGACATTAAGTGGTCTAATATTGTAAATATAAATCTTAATAAAATTGATGACCAAAAATAGTATTTTAATTAAAAAATGGTAAAGTAATAAATAAATACTTTTAATAAGACATTTAATACATACATGAACTTAAATATCACTATAAAATTCATAATGACAAAAAAAAAGGAAAAAGAAAAAAAAAGATAATAATCATTAAGGATGTGACACATGTCACATCACCAGCGCTTTTACCCAAAAATATATATATATATATATATATATATATATATATATATATATATATATATATATATATATATATATATATATATGATATGATATGATATACTAGGTTTTGCTCGTAAAATAATTATGTATGAATATATATAATAATATAATTTTATATTTGATGTGAAATTATTAATTTTATTAGTAAAATACATTTTATTTTATTTTTTGAAAAGATTTCTATCCATAGGATGCAACATGCTAATTCTTGAAAATGATATTTTTATGCGACCTTCATTTGTAATGAGATTGGACTAAGTTTAGATAGATAACAAAAATAGTATATGTACACTGATTTTAATAAGTAAAATTCAATTAATGAAAATAATGAATAAACTCATTCTGCATTAACAGTATATGTGCACTAAAAGTTGATAACACATGCTCGTTTTATTCTGCACAACTAAAACTATGTGACAAAGTTGAGCATATGTGGCATGTGTGTGTCATCTTCACACGAACATTTCCTCTTATGTGACGTCCTACGTGTCATGACCACACGGAAAGAACCCAACTTTTATAGACATATACATATATATCTCGTTTTGAAGCATTTTTCAAATCCAATCCAACGGAATCAGATTTATAATTTTTTGACTTACGTAACTAGAGTTATTTTATTTTGTAATTTAGAAATATGCTAATAAATATGTAATTAAGTCAACTAATGATGAGTTATTAATGATGGATGATGTGTCATGCTACATGGCAAGTTTGTGCTTACGTGTCACTTGCGTGTCATGCTTGCACAACGTAGCTCCCCTATATGGTATCTCACGTGTCGTCACCACACAAAGAATGATATGATTTCAACTCCCTTCAACCCACAACTCTCTACCTCCATGATCCATGTATTTAATTTTTCTTGGGTCTGGTTTAATTTAGCAAAGAGTCTTTTGACCAAAAAGCAGTTCTTTGGGCGTATTTTGTGGTTTGAGTGGGTCAAAAGATTTTAAATTTATATTTTTGGCCCCTAAACGTTAATTTTGAAATTAAAATAGGAGTCTTTTGAATTTAATTGTTTGGAAATTAGAAATGAAATGACCAATTAACCATTTGGAACAATACTTGTGTACAATTTCAAAAAGATATAACAAAATGAACAAAAGTTCTTGGATGTCATCAACTAACAATTAATTTAGGACAACCATAATATGAGTGTAAGCTAATTTATGTACTTTGTTCTTCTTAATCGGAAAAAACTGAATTGAACTGATTTTTATAACGCTTTGAAAGCTTTACCATGATATAAGTATCATTGTGATAATTTATGACTTTATTTTGAAAAAATTATCTGAATGATATATTACACATGAACTGAATTGAACTGAATTTGAACTGAATTAAACTTAACTAAACTAAACTGAGGAGAATAGATTCTTAATTACCCTCTATATTTTCTTATCAAATATGTATTCAATATATTTGTAATTCGGACTAAACCGGTTATGAGCTGAGAATACAAGTGATAAATATCCCACCCTCATAACTTATGGTCAGGGAATCGTTTGAGCTCGTCAGGCGTGAGCCTATCTTAGATCAATGGGTAATGGGTACATGCAGCTGTACCTATATATATCTAGACACACAAGTGGAATCCTAAAGTACTTGGGCCCTATGCTGACCCATTTAAAAGATTGTGACGGGTAATTATACTCAAATGAATACAACTCCAAGCACCCAAAAATTTGGCATCTTAGATGAAACGTCTTGTCCAGTGCATATAATTTGTTGGCTATTATATACGCCTTTGACCCTTGTAGGAAAAATATAAATAAAAACACAAAAACTTGTGTGGACTTAGTCCATGGTGGACCAATAATTCACCTGGAGTCATCGCTCTAATAGTAGAGTCACCCCATACTTCACCTGGAGCCACCCCTCTAATAGTAGAGCCACCACATACTTCATTTGGAGCCACCACATACTTTATTTGGAGCCACCCCTCGAATATTAGAGTCAGCCCACACTTCACTTGGAGTCACCTCCTATATCACCTAGGGTCACCCATCAAATTTATATTTGGCGTCACCCCTCTAATAGTGGAGCCACCCCTCAAATTTATACTTGGTGCCACCCTTCTAATAGTGGAGCCATCCCTCTAATAGTGGAGCCACCCCAAATTTCACCTGGAACCACATCGCTAATGTGGAGCTACCTCCTACTTCACCTGAAGCCACCTCTCAAATGAACTTGATCCATAATGGACTAAATCCACACAAAACATGCTGAAATAAAAATACTTGTAAAAATTGATCAATAAAGAAAACAAGTCCAGAGCATTTCAAGGAAAAAAGTCCAAAATGTGAAGGCCCAGGCCCAAAGGTTACGTTGTGAAGGATAAACCTCTTGAAAGTAGAGTTAAGCAAAATCAGATTCAATTCGAAAATTGACCAAACTCAAACTCGATAGGCTCAAAATTTGACCGAAATCTGACTCGAAAAAATTCAGCTGCTAATAATCCAACTTGCTAAGTGCTAGCGATCCGAATCTAAGGTCTGAAATTTGTGAAAAAATAGCTACTTTTTATTTAAACGGCCTGCTAAAGATCGAATATGACTAATCTAATAACAACAGGTTTTGTGTGGACTTAGTTCACCGTGGACCAATTAATTTTGAGGGGTAACTTCAGGTGAATTAGGGAGGTGGTTCCAGGTGAAGTAAGAGGTGGCTCCAGGTGAACTAGGGATGGTGCCAAGTATAAATTTGAGGGGTGGCTCTAGATGAAATAGGGGTGACTCCACTTTTAAGAGGGGGTGGCTCCAGGTGAAGTAAAGAGTGACTCCAAGTATTGGTCCACCATAGACTAAGTCCACACACGTTTTTGTAATCTACTACCTCCGTTTTGAAAAATGATAACATTTACTTTTGCACGGTCTCCAATGCACTACTTTGACCATAAATATTTGTATTTATATGAATACATATAATATAAAAAATAGATTTTCCGAAAGTACTAATTAAACTGAATCTAATGATAGTATTTTTACATTGTAAATCCTTATATTTTTTCCGAAATTAATAGTCATAGTGTGTAAAGTTTGACCTTCAAAAAGTAAATGTTATCATTTTTTAAAAACGGAGGTAGTAATAAAGATCCGATCCGCTAATAATCCAAATCCGAAGTGGCCACCCGTTTGCTGGGTATACTTGGAAGGCAGGACAAAAAATTGATAGCATCAACACTCAACACGTCAACAGTAGAATTCTGAGTCACTCTATTTGTTGCTACTTGGTTGCTACTCGTACTCGGGAGAAGAAATAAACTCGTGAGGTGGTTCAATCGTTCAAGTCAACGCAATGGAGAAGGGCAGCAAGATAGTATGCGTGACTGGAGCTGGGGGATTCATCGCCTCATGGCTTGTCAAGCTTCTCCTTTCCAACAATTACAGTGTCCATGGCACTGTTCGCGATCCCAGTAATTTTATTTTCTCTTCCCTACTATTTTTTTCCTTTTTTTATTATTTATCATTAGGCATTAATAAACACCCATGATTGAATATTGAATATATATTCATCAAATTGATGAAATGAGCTGCACAAACAAATCATATGAATCATTTTTGCCTTGTTTGGGGAGTGAGAGATTACAATTGGTGATTACTTGCAAAGATGCTGTACTGTTAATGTGCAATTGTGCAACTATGGTGTTAGTATACTCTACTTGCATGTGGGTTTGGCAATTTTCAAGTGAATTTTATGTGTATTTTGTATAGGACAGGGATATTTAATTTCATAATCATCTCATTTTATCACCCCTTCCATTTTGTACAATAATCTAATTGTAAGATATGATCAACTAGTGAGGTGGGGTTGTGAAATCTGTTACCTTTGTGTCAATCAACAAATTGTGGGACAGTGGCATAGTAAATATCTCAAGTGATTGGAAGGAGTTTGAGAATCATTTTGTCATGCATGATGTGTTGCATAATAGGTGCCTTCAAATGTCTTGGTGCTTGTTTGGTTTGTGTAGGAAGTGGAAATTCCAATTCATAGGGATTAAATACCCTGATTAACCTCCTAGATAGTTCCCAAAGTTTTTCGGTTGCTAGCAATGGAAGTAATTTCTCATGGGAAATTTTCGCTTACCTAGGGGGACTAGGTAACCACATCCTCCATTTTGTGGGAAGTGGGAACTCATGGGGAGCTCTACTTCCCCTATTTTACAATTTTTTTTTTGTCAACCAAACAACTCAGCCATTTTAAAATTCTTGGGAAGTAGTAATTTACATCTATCCTTGTAGAGGTGCAGCTAGTTTATGGCTTAAAAGTTGATATTTTCCACTGTTAGAGGAGTTTACATGTTTGTTCACTATACTGCTCCTTGATCATGTTCAGGTGACACTAAAAATGACCATTTGAAAAAGCTGGGGAGCACATCAGGGAACTTGAAACTCTTTAAGGGTGATCTACTGGACTATGATTCCCTCTGTGCTGCCATCAACGGGTGCGATGGTGTATTCCATGTTGCCAGTCCTGTGCCTTCAGCTTCTGTGTCAAATCCTGAGGTGAGGCTACTTCCCTCAACTCCATATACTGGCAGGACATTGGCTAATGTTCATTGTATCATTTTTTCTGTCCTTTTGTTTTGGGGGAGGGGGGGGGGGGCTGTGGGGAGGTGGGATGGATCATTTCTGTGCAACTATGACAAACAAATGGGAACACTTGAACAAGATTCTTTCCTTGTATACGGAGATTGAAGACTTATTATAACTTCTTTTATATATCAAAACTCGAGGGAACTAAAGCACACTTTTTCTGTAAACACCACTTGATGACCCTATGCTCAGACTCTGGTTTATGCTGCTGAGGTAAGGCATGCATATTTGAAACCATCTACTTTGGATGTGAGGCACTCCTATTACATCTGAGAGACTGTTTATGATTTTAATGTTGTGAACTTTTGAATTAGCACTTCTCTGCCATAATAAGCAAGGTCAGTCGGAATCTGAAGCTGGTTTAATCATAGCTGGAGTGCCGCAATGCTTCAGCTGACTGTCTGCCGAAGTTGATACTGTTAGAGACTAAGCTAAGGAAATCATGACCTGTCTTCTATTTCACAGCCATGCCACTTGAAGACAAGCCTTGAAATATAGACCATTCACAAATGCTGCTGCGGTGCTGCCTGCTTGCCCACCTCCCCGCACCCTGTCCTTACCCCGAAGAAAATAAAGAAAGAAGCATAATGCTACTGTCAGATAATTGTCATTGAGTGCTTTATCTACTTTATTTCCAAAAATTAAGTCTTAGTGCTCTTGGTAAATGTTACAACATGAAATTTACTCTTATATTGTCCTTTCTTTGCCTTTTCTTTCATCTATGTACAGGTGCAGCTGATGGAACCTGCAGTGAAGGGCACACTAAATGTACTCAAAGCAAGTTCAGAAGCAAGAGTAAAGCGAATTGTGTTTGTATCATCTATTGCTGCGATTGTCATGAATCCTAACTGGCCGGATGGTCAGGTGAAGGATGAAAGTTGCTGGTCTGACAAAGATTATTGCAAAAAAACTAATGTATGCAATCATGTTATTCGACCTACATCATGTCTCTAATTTCAATATAGTCTAAAAGATCAATACTCCTTGAGCTATACAATAGCCCACCTTTTGTATGTGTGAAGATTGCCATGTTTTTACCAAGTGACGTCTTCCAACCGCTTCATCAACTGAAGGGGCATTCTTTAGATTTCACATATATAGTATAGATCATCCTATGCGTGTTTTAAGCACAAGCTGTTTATCATTGTTGCAGAACTGGTACTGTGCTTCTAAAACTGAAGCAGAAATGGAAGTTTTTCAATATGCAAAAGAAAGTGGCCTTGATGTTGTGACAATTTGTCCGACCCTTGTCTTGGGTCCTTTAATGCAGTCAACTGTCAACTCTAGCAGCTTGGTGATTGCTAAGCTTTTGAAAGGTAACCTCTATAACATAATATTAAAAGTGTATTTGGTATATGCTAAATTTATCCTTTCCTTTGATTTTCTGTTGTGTTTGTTTGAAGCCGAATGTTCTCAGCACTCTGTGCAGACGATTCACCTTTGCGGGTTAAGGCTTGTTTAGGTGGTTGCCTGGTTGGTTAATATGCAGAATCTGTAGAATTCTTTGGAAAGTGTTGCTTGTCTAACAAATAGAAAGTATAGTTTAGATTGAGTAACTATCCTACACTTACTTAAATTGTATGTTAGCTTAATATCATGTATTTACAAATTTTACTGTTATCGTAAGGATGTCTGGATTTCAGAAACTAGATTTTGTTGATGCTACCTTCATGTGAAGTTTAACTGTCCTGTAGGAGCAAGTGATTGCTAATTCAATACCTCCATCATTGAAGCATAAATGTAGGTTGACAATTTAGAAACGGATCTCAAAACATGACGGGAAAATTTAGTCTGCCAATCTCTCATAACCATTCAGTTTTCCCGCCCATGGACTCAGGTACCCAAGAGAAGCAGAGAAATATAACATTTGACTAATCTTTATAATAAAGGTTTGGAACACCACTAACAGCAGGAACCATATTTTGTGTTGTGCTGGTTCTTTGTGGACGTTGTGGAATGCTATGTCATAGCACAAACATTGATGGCTCGTTCTTGTCACTGAGTAGGTTAGCCTGTCTGTTTTCGTTTGTAGAATGTGCTTCACGCATCCATTATCAGGTTATTTCAAATTATAACATGTTGAATTGTTATTTGAGTTTGGAAGAGAGTAAAAGACGGGAGTTCAAGTGGTAGAGCACCCTCACCTCTAATCATGAGATTAAGTTTCAAGACTATGTACCTCGATTACAGGAATTAGGGAGTGTTTATGGTGTGTGTCTATGGGCCCTTTCGCCTCCACCTTTGGCACTACTGTTTCGCCCATTCCTGCTTTGTGGTGGGTTAAATATTTTTTTTTTTTAAATTGTTTGAGGTTCTCTATGATCAAAGTAATCTTGATTGCTTTGGCATTTGATCCATCTCAACAAAGGACACCAACAGTAGTCATTTTATTATCTATGAAAATTGAAAACCATATGGGCCAAAAGGTTGATGAGAGAGGAGTAGAGATTGAGGCAGATCCTGTATAATTCTAAATTGCTTCTACGTATGTACATTGCATGTTACTGAATGTGATTTCTTTTCCTCCCTAATTAAGCACCAAGTTGTCATGAATCATGACGCCTGGCGACTAACGCTGTTTCCGTTTATGGGATGCCAGAGGGATACGAATCAGTTGAAAACAAGCTTCGGATGATTGTAGATGTGCGTGATGTGGCTGATGCCCTGCTTCTTGTCTATGATAAGCCTGAGGCAGAAGGAAGATATATATGCACATCACATCTGATCAGGGCGAGGGACTTGGTGGACAAGCTGAGAGACATTTATCCGAATTACCATTATCCTAAAAAGTAAATTTCTTGTCTTTTCTTCTCATTTATGGTTTTTCTGAATGGTCTCTCTTATTAAATCTAACAGTCTGTTTCGAAGTTAAGTAGGGAAGGTCGAGAAATTGTAAGCTTGTTTGTGAGTTTAACAGGGAAAAGAGAGGAAAATTTGTTAACCTGTGTGGGAGTTGAATAATCAGAGGGTCTTATAAGTGGGACTGACAGGAACCCATGTGGGAATTTTGAATGAAGGTTTTAAGTGGGAAGCATGGTTTTTTAGTCTAATAATAATTGGTGATTTCCCCTCCATACCCCCCACCCCCAATATGGAGCATGAACAAAAAAGGAGAATGAAAGGTAATTGTTTCCCTCCATTGAATTTCACTCACCTGCCATCACAGGGAGAATATAAGATTTGCCTGTATCCCTTCCTTCCACTCGATTCACCAACTCCCAAACAGGCTCTAAATTTTCTTCCTTTTTGATGTCCGCCATGTAATGTGAAATTGTGTGATACTTCCTTTCTTATGTCTTTGATTGTAAATAGATTACAGCTGATGAAGTTAAAGTGATTGTTGAGACTATGCCTTGAAAAGTGTGAGTGGGATTTTGTTTCAGGAAATGGGGGTGGCTTTAAATGGGAAGTCTGGCATTTACTGCATTTTATTTTAGGACGAAGGTTCTATTTGGTATTTATCTGTGCTTGGATACTTTGTCTCCTGACTGCCTATCTTGATCCTATGCTTCAATTCCTGACTTCAAGTCTTCAACAGCTTTACTGAGATTGATGGCGAAGAAAAAACCAGTTCGGAGAAATTGCAAAGGCTAGGCTGGAGGTACAGACCGTTAGAGGAAACTCTTATCGATGCTGTGGAAAGCTATAAAAAGTTCGGGCTTATAAGTTAGAGTTGGTATTGGGTTTCATTTGGACTGGGCAAGGCAAAGAGGGATATGTTCCACTTCTACTATCTGGAACATTGTATATTGAAGCATGTATGTACTAGTGGTATGTCTGTCGTTTTAACATGTGACTGATAGTGTGAGTCTACGAGTCACTGTTCTGTGTTTTTTCCTGATATTGAACATGGTCAAGTCTATGTGCGACTTGTGAGTAAAAATGACCCATCAAGTTTTATGTACAGTCGATGGTTAGGATTTAGTTCTTTTTAAGTGTCATTTGCGTCCACATGGCAACCGTGTAAGAACCCGACGCAAATTTGCAACTACTTTGCCTCCAACTTGCCACGTGGACGCAAAAATCAGATGCAAAATGCTTGTTTTCTTGTAGACTGTAGTGTGTCATTCTGGATTAATCTATAAAGATATTATGCTTATTGCCTTGTATTTTTTAAGCTTAAATGCGACACTGGATACTTAACATTTTGATGTTTGCTAACTTAATCACAAAAACTTGTATAAAACGATATTCTCGTAACTTTTGGTGAGAGGGTTACAATGTTACTTTTTAGTGAAACTATGGTCAGGATTCATTAATCCACTTACTCTTATATTTCTAAATAGTGATCGGATTTCACTCACACAAGACTTGCTCAAGTTTAACTATTCAGCATTAAATAATTATAAATATGAAATTAAATGTAAAGTCCTTAATGAGTTCATAGAAAATAAACGACTTTAGGGGTACAAAGCGTACCTACCTAAAGGACCAAACTTTTGTTGATGAAAGGAAAGAATAATGATTCATGTCCCAACCTCCATCATCTATTGCCAAGTCGCTTTCCAGTTTTCCATTTAGAAAAAAAAGGCGCGAAGTTGATTGTCCTGTGGGGCAACACCATCGTCCTTCATCACCTTCTAGAGTTGTAGTTGGTCCTTGGTCGTTTAACATTCCATTTCCTGTTATGATTACATTCTTTTCTTAGACAAGCAAAGCAAATTTTCAATTAGTGTGTTGTTTTCCCTTTTCTTAGAATCTGTTTACCAGATGAAGTTCATTCTAGTTCAGTTTCTCACGAGAAAAAAAAAAAAAAAAAAAGTAAAATTTCAATCACACTGGCTCTCTCATATCACAAAATCTTGTACCAGGAAACCTCAAGGTGAGGCCTTCTCATACAAGCATGATGTCATGTCGACGTCATGCTTGTATATAGAGGTAGTTTCCTCTTGAGGCGGCCTCATACAAGACTTATTGCTCTCATATAACCGTCTTGAAAATAGCATTTTGAACTTTTGTCCTTATTAAGAAGGGGATTGCTAAACGTAAATACAGGTATTACTAAACGCAAATTTTGTTTCCTAAACTACCCTTAACACTCTCACAGTCTCAACTCTCACCCCTCTCCTCCCTCTCTCCTTCCCTCTTTCTCTCTCTAAGTTTCTGCGTTAATGTCAGAATGTGGAAGGGCTATGAGGTGGTCTTGCTGGTTGGTAGATCTAGGATGGGAAGGACCAACACTCGAGGGAGGGTCACAAGAGTCCGGTGACATTGCCGACGTACGAGAGTGAAGGACAGTGAGAGGGTGGAGGGATGGGTGGCCGGAGACGGACGACAGAATCGAGCCAACGTGAGTGTTACTGGTGTTACTGGTGTAACTGCTGCTCAGTCGATCTTCAACGCCCAGCCAACCACCAACGCTCACACACACCGAAACCGAGTCGCTCCCATCGAATCGGCCACGATGCATCACCTAGAAACCCTTTTTACGAAATAATAAAAAAAGGAAAATAGAAAATAGAAATCCAAATACAAAAGAAATTGAATGATCAAATTTGTTAAGGTAGCTTGAATCAAATTACCCGTGCTATAGTTAGATTTTGGTGATGGATTGAACAAAGCAGCGAGATTTTTTTGCTACGCAAACAAAGCAACGAGATGAGAGAGAAAATGGATGAGAGTTGCATCTCAAATGAAAAGGGTAGTATGAGAAATTTTAGGGCAAAAAGATTTACGTTTAGTAATCCAATATTTACGCTAAGCAATTCCGATTAAGAAAGGTTGATTTTTTTTTCTTTTTCTAACAATTGTGATTTTCAAAATGACTAATTTTATTGGGCTTGTATCCTCTGCGGAACCGTAGAGGTGCAGTCCCTATTTTACAATGCAAATAAGGGGGTTTTTGGGAAATTTGGAAGTTGAGAGGAGAGAGAAAGAGAGAAGAAAGGGATAGTACTAGACCATAAACAGCATAGGATCCTGCCTCATTTGTTTTTTTTTTTCTTTTAGTTGTCACAAACCAAGTGTAATTATATTTTTCCTTGTTATTATTAAAAACAACCTTCAATAATTTGCGTTAAATTGAATTACGATTGTCATTGTGAGACATTGATCAAAGATAATTATTTTCTACCATTTATATTTATGTTAGTCGGTTAATTTGAGACGTAAAATATATCCCTATAAAAGTCGGTAGAAAAATGAGACCATTCGCTTGTGGAGAAGTTAATAAACAAGGGTGGATCTAAGCATTGAAATATGAGGTTCCTTGCCACCATATTTTGTTTTTAAAATTCTAATTGCTGTAGAAATTTTTATATTGATAGTGTAATTCCTTTGTTTTTTTTCCTTTTTGCACTCAAATTTAGTACTTTTAAACCCAAAACCTAAATTTTATGAGTATATTACTAAGTTTGAAGTCATTATTTTGTAAAATAATAATCCATACACCAGAACTAAGGAAGAGAATGACTACATGAGTTAAAGGGTATGAGAGAAAATATTTGGGGGCACATGAGTCCCATACGCTGACAAGTGAGCGTATGAGATCCACGCATGCAGGTCTGAGTGCACCTTTAAAGGAGGATCTATCCTTTGAGTATCGGAAAAAAGTACCCCCACTCAAATAAGGTAGGAGGAATTGTGTTTTAAAGTGTCGAGCCTCATTTAATTGAACTTTTTAGTTTGTTACTTATATGGTCTCTAAATATTTATCCTGGATCCACCACTATGTATAGACCTGAAAAACGGGTCAGGCGGGTCTCGGGTTATTATTGGGTTCGATTTCGGGATACTCAACGGGTTTGACAAATTTTATCTCATAACTTTCGGGTTCAGGTCAGGTCATTTCGATCTCGGATAAAAAACGGGTCGGGCCATTTCATGTTTGAACTTTTTCAGGTTGGGTTCGGCCAGGTCTGTAGCGGGTCGAGTTTGGATCAAGCATCGAGTCTGATCAGTTTTTACCAACTCTAAACACTTGTCTGAATGCATTAAAGATTTGCGCCTATTTGGACCATGATTCCTATACCCACCACGTGTATTATTCAACATTTTTATATGAGGAAAATGACAAATTTTCCCTTGTTCTATTGAATTTCAGAAGGTAATTTGGATATGTAAGATCTAAGAAAGAAAAGAGAGATAGACACATAAAATTCTGGTTAATACACCCACTAGACTTTGTTTGGTTGGGTGAAAAATCGTTTTCATTTTCAGTGTAAAATGTATTTTCGTTCACATTTTCCGTTATTTGGTTACAACGGAAAACAATTTTCGAAAAAAATTATTTTTTATAAAAAATAAAATCTACTAACATAGTTGCGTCGATCTCGAAAAGTTAGGTGCATTCAAAAAAAAATCACCTCAAACGCATATCGGAGTAAAAAGTTATACTTATGTGAAGAAAAAAAAACAATATCAAGAAAGTGGCCCGAAAGTTCGGCTTGAGGCCCAATCAAGTCGGGTGCGAGCTTGTTTTTATGACCAGAAGTCCCGACAACCAAACCCGATAATCAAGTCTATTATTAGTGCTCTGGGGATATAGTATCCCACCAACGGAAAACCGTTTTCTCTTCATTTTGAAGGGAAAACATTTACACCTACATAGGTGAAAATGCTTTTATCCTTGAAAACCATTTTCCTTCTCATTGTAAATCAAACAACGAAAAATGGAAAAATTGTTTTCCAGAAAAACTGTTTTTACCCTAACCAAACGAAGCCTAAGTGTAGCTAATTTAGTCGTGCCTATCCTTGATAGTAGCCGAGGACATATCCATATCTATGATGTATGCCTGTCACGTCATAATTCATGCTCGTCTTAATTAGCAAGTAATTAACTACTGTATTAAAGTAGCAGTATCCATTCAAGTACGTATGCCAAAGTTTATTTGTTGTGTAGTGCGCAGTGTACAGTGCACGGTGACAAAATAAAATTGGAGGCAACGCAACTGTTGCTCCCGCCATATAAATAACCACTATAATAAAATAATTCAAAAAAGGAAAAAAGGCAGTTTCGGCAAAGAGATGAAAGAGAATGTACGTGGGTCCTGCTTTGTTCTCCACAATCTCCTCCTTGAGCTGTCAAAAGCAGCGCCACCCGAAAACCCGACCCGTTTTTTCTGGATCATGATATAATTTTGCTACGATAAAATGATCTAAAAAGTACATTTAACCCACAAATCTCCTTGTAATCGATCGAAACAAGCCCGTAAGTTAGATAATTAGATTAATCCTTTTAACAGGTCTATGACTTTATGAAAGCTATAAAAACTCGATCCGACTCGATAATACAAACCAAGTAATCTATTTTTTGTATATTGATTTTTTTTTTTTTATTTAAGTCATTTATAATCCAGAAAAATAAACTAAATAGTTACTTAACCTAAAAACCGGCCTGAATTTAAAATGACCCGTCTCAAAACCCACTGAGTCGACTCTTTTGACCGTTCCCTCCATCTTCATCCCGTTCACATTTGATTTACCTCCTGCCCAAAAAGCCGTGTTAGTGTCGTGTATTGAATATTGTAACAACAACAGCAACAACCAGTTCCCCGTTTCCCCCAATTTCCATTTTTTTTCTCTTTTCTTCATTGATCATATACTTATTCATCTCTCTCTCTGTCTCTCTCTCTTCCACTTTCCATTTTACAAACTCATAAAATTCCACCTGGGATACTTCATACTTGTTGTGCCTATCTGTCAATCATCCACTTTGTTTATCTTCTCCTTTCAACCAAATCCAAAATCCCCCAAATCGAAACAAAACTGCAACTTCTTCTTCATTTTCTCTCTCCTGGTTCGTTTCACATAGTGATGATCAATTTGATGATATTGATACACCAAAACAGTTAAGTAGTAATTCAAAATTTTCAAAAATTCTCTCTCCAATTGGAATAAGGGGGCCATGCCCCTGTTGTTGTTGTTCCCTATACCACTACCTTCACCACCCACCGTCTTCTTCTTCTTTTTCCCCTTTTCACCCCATTTCTAATTTCAATTTCCAGCTAGGGTTTCCCCTTTTTCCCCCCCTTTTCTCTCTCTCTGTTGATTACCTTTAATAATTCAATTCAATTCAATTTCAATCCAATCCTCTCCTTTTTCTGCTACCCCACTAATAATTTAAAAAAATACTCATCAGGGGCCAGCAAAAAAATCAAAATGCTCTCCCTTTTTTAAAAATTTCAAAAAAGCCATGCTCTTATTGGCCAATTCCCCATTTCTAGGGTTTCTGTAGGGTTTTGCAGCTTCGCTTCGTTTCGTTTCTCTCTCCTCTTTATTGTTGTTGTTGTTGTTGTTGTGATCGTGTACATTAAAAGTAAATAAAATCTCATCAATTGATGGCGTATCAGCCGATTCCGGGCCGACCCGGATCGGGTTCGAGTTCCGGGTCAGGTGTACCGGTTGCTTACTTCAACGCCCAGTCGCAATTCGGAGACACCACATACACCAAAGTGTTCGTTGGAGGTCTAGCTTGGGAGACACAGAGTGAGACTATGCGCCGCTATTTCGAACAGTTTGGGGATATTCTTGAGGCTGTTGTTATTACTGATAAGAACACTGGTCGCTCTAAAGGCTATGGTTTTGTGAGTTTTCACCATTTTTCTATATTTTTTTCCTTCAATTAAGCTCAATTTTCAAGTTTAATTAAGGAATGATCGTATTATGATGAGTAGCAAGCAATTAAGTGAAGTGATGTAATGTGGGTTTTTTTTGATTTTTTTTAGCCACTTGTTTCTTTTTAATGAAGTTCAATTTTTCATCTTTTTGGGGTTTTGAGTGAATTAGCTGCTTTGTATGGAGTATTATTATTATTATCATGATTATTATGACTTCCATTTAAGTGAAGTGATGTAATGTGGAGTTTTCTCACATGTTTGTTTTCAATCAAGTTGTTCAAATATTCATCTTTTGGGGTTTTGAGTGAATTTAAAAAAGCTGCTTTGTATGGGGTATTACTATTATGACTAGCATTCACTGAAGTGAAGTGAGTTGCTTACTTGTTGTGGGTGTTTGCAATGGAGGGTTTAGGTGACTTTCCGAGACCCAGAATCAGCAAGGAGAGCCTGTGCTGATCCTACCCCTATTATCGATGGACGTCGTGCTAATTGTAATTTGGCTTCACTTGGACGACCTCGCCCTCCGCTCTCATTTGGTATTTTTCTTTCTTTCTATCTGTTTGGCATTTATCTAGGTTATGTCAATTGGACACCTTTCTCTTGTAGTTGGTATTTGCAATGTCCAATATGTCTCATGGATTGCTTGCTTTTCAATACAAGGAATTTCTTCTTCTGCTGTATTGCTCCACGAAAAATCTATACAAAATGTGTCTTGTCTGCTTCTCTATTGATTGCTTATCTGATGACTGATGACATTGACAATTTTCTGTATTAAGAATCTAATCAAGTGTTTGGTATGCTATACTGAGACAGTGATTTAGTCTGTAAGATGATAATGTAAAGTAGTATTTCAGAAAAGGGGAGGTTTATTGTGAATTACAAAGGCCGCCAAAGCACATGTCAACTAGCTAGGTGTACCTAATGTGTGCATTGTTAGTGGTAATATTGATTGCTCGGGGTAAATGGCAAGGCATTGGATCTTTTGCAGTTCACATATCACTTTTGTGTCAGTTTTACATATTCCTCAACATGGTGGTATGTGTCCTTGGTGCACCCATTCAGTATTGACAAATTTGTTACCCCAGTTATTTTGTCCCGTGGATAAAATAGTAGGTCAATTGCGAGTTTCTCAGCCGGCTTTAGGATAGTAATGACTAATTTCATAAGGAAGGTATCATGAACTGCAGGCAGGGTTTGGAATATCACAGTTATCATCTCTGTTCTTTCCTTGGTCAGGTTTAAAGCTGGGAATGCGTAAAACATTTTGTTTGGGGTGGCGGAGCAGCCATTTTAATTCTCTCTCAGTATCTATTGCCTGTCTTCACTTTGTGATGTTCTATTTGGGTCAGTGTTGGTGGCTTTCCTCCATGAAGTTTTCTACTGTAAAGGAACCCGGGGAAGGGAGGTGGTGTGACATACAGAACGGTATTCTGGATTTATTTTCTCTTTCTTATCCCTGATAAGTGAGTTTGAGCAGCTAATTCTGCTGGTGTTTTTCACTGAGGATTCCATCTTAAACACACAGCCATTGCTACTTTTCATCTTTATGGGCGAAAACACAGGCCCAAAAAGGTGAAGGCTTTTGTTTGCATAGCATCATTGGATAAACTCTGTAATGTTGATCAACTGCAGCTTCAGAGGCCAAATAACACGTCTTCCTCTAGTGTGCGAATGTGTAATGTTAATGGGGAGACTCGATACCACTTGTAATTTGTATTTGCGTTGTAAGATTACTTCTACTTTGTGGCAGATTGATTGAAAGTGGTTCGAGCGTGGGAGGATCATCATTAGACAAATTTTGTTGGTTCTGGTTGGCACAAGGAGAATGAAATCCTGCTAGGTCTGCCAGTGTGGCTATGCAGCTGGTGGTGTTGGAATCGTTCAGATTGAATTTCTAATTGTGCTCCTTTGTGGGAGAGAGTTGTTTCTTGCTTTCCTTTGGGCATGGGTTGCGTTTTATCTCGGATCTGTCTTCGACTGAAAGTCAGCGTGGCTGGATGCTCCTTTTTCTGTTTGCTTTTATGGACTCCTGGTCCTTCATGTTGTAAAACTTGATCTTTAATGATATAATCTATCTTCACATTTATTGAAACAAACAACCCGCATCTTAACCCCCAAACCAGTATGGACTAGCACAGACTACAGAGTGGCACGAACTATGATGTTGCTCGTTTACCAGAACGGGTCTGAACTCTGAACCTTATGGTAACAACAATTGGAAGAGAGAGAACTGTCCCCACCTAGGTTTCAGTTTATGTACTTGTAACAAGTGTATAAGATAATTACCAAGGTTCCGTCTGTTAGGCTTGGGGCTGTTCTGTCAGGGATGATCAGAGTGCTTTTGTGGAAGGTCGCCAATGAGGCGATTGATGATGCTAGGCGGTCTAACTTTCGAGGGGTTGTTTTTAAGCTGGATTTCGGGAAGGCCTACGACCGGGTTAGTTGGGGCTTCTTGGATCGGGTGTTGGATAGAAAAGGGTTTGGGGGTGGACGTGGCAATTGGATAAGGGTTTGCCTGTCTAATGCCAGTTTCTCTGTCCTAGTTAATGGTGCGGCTCGGGAATGGTTCACTTCGTCCCGTGGTCTTAGGCAGGGCGATCCCCTTTCACTGTTCCTCTTCAGTTTGGTTGTAGATTTCCTTGGTCGAATAGATAGGGAGGTAGAGCGGGGGGTAGTTGAGGGTTTCTGGGTAGGCCAAGATACTCTCCAGTCTGCGGATGATGCTATCCTATTCCTTTCGGCTGAGACCGAGGAGGGTTCTCACCTTGTTACATGTGTTTGAGGTAGTGGTCGAGCATGAGGATTAATCTGTCTAAGTGTAGCTGGGGACAACGTCCTTGTGTCCTTGGCTGGTATAGTGGGTTTTCAGGTGCAGCAGTGACCGCTTACCTACTTAGGGGTGCCCCTTGGGGGTAATCGTCGGACTGTTTCTTTCTTGGAACTTGTTGTGTCAAGAGTGGGTAAGCGGTTAGATGGGTGGAAGGGGGGGTATTTTTCTTTGGGTGGTAGGATTACCATTTTTGCAGTCCTGTCTAGCTAGTATTCCTCTTTACTACCTTTCTTTGTTCAGGGTCCTGGTGAGTGTGGCTAATAGGATTGAGAGATTGATGAGGGATTTCCTCGGGCTGGTGAGGGTAGGAGAGATCACTTTGTTAGCTGGGATCATGTTTGAAGACTGAAGACGGAGGGAGGTCTGGGTTTTGGTAGGTTGGTGTCCAAAAACATCTCGCTTGTGGGAAAGTGGTTGTGGCGGTTTCCCCTGGAGTCAGACTCCCTATGGCACATAGTTATTGGAAGCAAGTACCGTCTACAGCCCAACGGGTGGGATGCCCTTGCTGGTTCCACTGCTTCCCATGCTTGCCCTTGGAATTTCATTTCTCAGGTATCGTCTTTCTTCTTTCCACCGGTCAGGTATAATGTGGGGAATGATTGTCATGGGAAGATGTGTGGAATGGTGACTCCACGTTCTCTTCCACATACCCTAGGGTCTACTAGTTGTCTACTATTCATGGGGCACCAGTGTCTTCTTTTTTCTCTAACACTGACGGCTCACGGGACTTTCATTTACGGCGACCACCGCATGATAGAGAGATGGAGGAGCTTGTCTCCCTCTTGAGTGTTCTCAATACTATTCTGCTCGTCCCTAGGGACGACTCCCGGACTTGGATTGGGGACTCCTCTGGGGCTTTCTCTTGCAAGTCCTTCCTTCTTCAACTTAGCCTTCCCTCTCAATTCGCATATTTCCCTTTGTCCACTTATGTTTGGAAGTGTAAGGTTCTCTTTTAAGGTGCGTGCGTTTGCGTGGGCTCTGTTGCTTGGTAAGTTAAATACCCATGATATGCTACAACGGTGGAGGGGCTGGTCTCTTTGGCCAGGGATGTGTGTTATGTATCGTCACGATGAGGAAGATTGTTTGCACTTGTTTGTGATGTGTGGGTTTGCTAGGTCCTTATGGGACAGGTTGTTGTGTGCGGAACCGTTTGTGTGCCCAGCTACGGTTGGCCAGCTCTAACAAATACGGTTCTCTGCAATGAGTAGGGACAAGGAGGGTAGGATGTTAGGAGGTGTGCTTGCATGGCTAGCCTATGGTGCATCTGGTTGGAGAGGAATTCGAGAATTTTCGCCAACTTTGGGAAGGATACTGATTGTGTTTGGGAGCAGCGGGCGCCTTTAAAGGTGTTCCACTTACGGTTCTCCAACGCCATTGACGTTACTTGTAAATATTTTGTTTCTTCTCGAGGATAACTTGTCCTCCATTTTTGTATTCTTTCAACATTTAATGAATAAAAATTTTCTTATCTGAAAAAACAAGTGTATGTTGCTGCATTAGATTTTCTTTTGTGTAACTAATTTAATGATTCACATTCCAGAAATACAATCTATACTTCTGTAGAAACATGTTTTACTGTTTGATTTATATGAAAGCTGCAACCATTGCACATTACTCTTGCTCATATTCTGAGTAGTTCTTACTGCTTCAGCTTGTGATGTACGCGATTTGTTTGGTTTGCATGTATTCCTGTTTCTAATCTTGGGTTGGTTTGTATAATGGAATCTTGTGGTAGGACGCTTGAGATCACCTAGTCCCTATGTTGGACCTGCTCGTGCTTCGGTGGGAGGTTTTGGCTACCATCAGCCAGTTGGTTACAACTACCAGCAAGGATATATCTACTCTTTGTATGGGTGAGGAGTTTTGCCTATTATAATTTTGCGTATTCATTAAGTTGTTTATCTATACTATGGATATGTTAGACTTGCTGCATATTGACTATTGAGTAACATGCTTGCAAGATTGCAGAATGAAAGAATCTGGTAGTAGCCTGCCCTTCCATATTCCTGGTTTCTGGCCTTTTGCTCATTCTTCTTGCTCGCTACACATGCCTAGACCAAGTCATAACTTGATGCTTCTCATAGTGCTGGTTTTAAAGGGTGCATAGTCATCCTTGAAAACATGGGTCTTTATTGGTCATGATGCTGTGTTGTGATGTGATAAGACGTTCCAAATATAGTAGTGGTGGATTGTGTATGCGCAAGCTCTTCATTTTCTATGAACGGATGGTGTTTTGTTAGATGGACAAACAAAATATGAAAGGGTAGTGTCTGATTGAATAGTGATCGAATGTTCAGGCTGTTAATCACGTGGACTTTATTTGAACATGAATATGGGGATGGCTTGTGATTTGCAAACATGTAGTTGTATTTTTTCTCTTTTGCTTGGGTGTGCGACTGTGCGTGTTATGCTGTTAGTCGGAAATGATCATAATCATTTTCCCATGGCAGGGATGATTAATGTAAGACATTGTTGAAGGGTGTTGATTTAGGCTTAAGTCTGGTTGTGCAATGCTGGGAGTTGAGCTCATGTCAATAGCTATATTTATATGTTTCTTTCTCTCCACTTGCTAACTCCTTTTGAATTAATGTGTTTGTATTTCTATATCTTCGCAGGCTTCCACCATATGGGCCTGAATATACGTATCCACAGGTACTCAACTTTGATATCCCTTCTCTCTACTTGCTAATTCTATTGAGTCTACAATTTTTTCTTTACCTGTTTTCTGCTCTTTTCCAGGGCCTTTACAATCCTTATGTGGGTCAGCAGTATCTTCAGATGTACGGAGTTCCTGGAGCACCAAACACACCCGTGTACCCGTATGGGCAATTGGGACAGTCAGTTCCAGGAGGTCATGGTTATACAACAATGCAGACTTACCCGGTGCCAAGCCACCAAATTGTGCAGTTTGGTGGTCCTGGAGTTCATGCTATGACGACGTCTTCTATTCCCAGCATTCAGTTACCTTACCATCCAGGCAATTATCTGCCCGCTAAAAGTAAATTCTTTTTTCTGTTGAAGTATATTCCACATTTACTCAACTTTGCTTTTCTTATGTGACTCCAAACCTTTCTTTCTAGATATTTATAAATTTATAATTCTGTATCCTTGTTACTGCATGCCTTAAGGATTGTGTCAGCCAAATATTGATAATTATAGGTTATGTACCTGGAACCTCAAATCTTGTGCTAGTAGAGGATGGCATCGTTGTTTGATATAACAATCTTTTTTTGTTTGATATAGCAATCTGTGAATAGCATCGCAAACTTCATTTTAGTGGGAGCGAATTCTAATCTCATTTCCCTGCCCCTATAGATAAACAAATAATGAAAAGAAGGATAAGCCTTCTATCATTGCTCCCTTTTTTTTTTTCTTGAAAGAATGATTAGGGTCAGTATTATTTGCAAATATGAGGAAAAAACAACAGAAAATGTATTGGTTAAGCCGCTAACGTTTCCATGTCAAACCAGTACAAATACCATATAAGACATTTGAGTTTGGCAATGGTAATATGGATGCTGCCAATGTGTGATTTGTATGAAGCACCGTTCCTACTGCTTCCTGCCAGAGAACTTAAGTTTTTTAATTCTTGCTGTTCAGGTAATGGTAGTTTGTAAAACGTTTGTCGAGTCTTTGGAAACTACCTTGTGCTCGTTAGAAGTAAGAGTAAGATTACATACATGTTGACTTCAGAAGTCACACGTGCAAGCGGCATGATCCATCTTGTTGTATGATAATGATATTGATTCTGTTGGTCTTTTCTCCTTTTCAATTTCTGCCCCACCCTCCCACCTATTTTCCCTATAAAAAATTTCACTGCCTAGTGCCTAGACTTGTCACTTTATTTAAAATGCCCCTGTTTCAGATATATTAAGTTGCAGCTCCTGTTTGGGGGGAGGGGATTTATTTTGTAATTTATCCAAAATTTCTAATTGGAATGGTGTTCTTTATGGTGGAAGAACAAAATGAATGCTGTGTTTGTTAAGCTTCCTGACTAAAATGGTGTGCGTGGGTGGGTGTGGAGGTAGCAGTGGCAGCAAATTTCTGCACTTGGTATTAAGTATTGATACTTTTAATGCAAAGTCATATTCTTTGGTATAAAATACATACCTGTTTGTTGACTGCTTTGAATTACATTTATATTTCCTCGATGTATTTTTGCATGTCAATATGCACTTGGTACTGGTGCTTTCTCAAGGAAGAGGTAGGATTTGTTGGACAAACAACTAATGGCACTAGCTTATAGCTTGGTGGACAAAGTAGATGTTCGAATGCATCAAGATCTTATAGTCCGTTTGGTAGATACTTATTGGACCAACATTAGTTTATGCAAATAAATTCTCAAAAGCTAACGACCTTAGCTTATGAGAGTACCTTACAGCTTATGGATAATACAGAAAAGCCCATCACACCAAGAAAATTTCAGAAAAAGAATTCTAATAGAGATATATTTGCATAGCCTCCTCATCTCATGTTCACTTCTCATAATCATATCAATCAAATGAACCAAAACACGGCTGTTGGTCTTGTAAACTAGGGAAGTTATACTCTTCATCTCAACTCATACGGGTAACATGTGCATATTGTAATTATTTACGCATTTCTTTTTGCAAACAACAAATATAAATAAATCCAATCTTATTATTTTTAGAGAGAATTAAACTCTCGTTATATTGTATTGTAAATACTCATCTTTTGCTTATCCTGGTCCTCTTGTGCTGTAAAATTCATTCTCTTCACTAAGGGACTTTTTCTTATCTACAAATGCTTGTAGAAAAGATGTTTTAGTATCTTATATGCATAAAAGATCCCTATGAAAAGGTGACCATGTCCATGCCATATTACAGCTCAAGAAGTGGCTAATTTTTCGAAGCACCTCTTATGCTGACAGCTTTGACCATAAGATTGCAGTTGCTAGTTTGGTAAAGGAATTTCATTAGCCAATGTAAAAGGGGAGTAGCAGAACTGCATTACTTGATCTTGTGTGCATAACATTTTCTATATCAGGACTAACATCAGTTTGATTTACAATCATTAACTAACTAGGCAGGTGGCTTGGCTTTTGCAGGTGTGGTTGCCCCTGTACCTGGACAACCACAATTTGTGGTGTCTGGCCACTCTCCTCAGTACATTCAAGGAAGCGGTCCTGATCAACCAGCTGGGTGAGAGAACTGATCAAAGTGAGTATTTGCTGATATATGCATCTGCTTGCTTATTTATCGCTCATAATATGTATTACCTGAAATTGGTTTGTTACTCCTAAAGGTATCCTTAGATTGCAGCGGGACTAAGAGCAGCAGTTCTGCTACTTGAGTGGCGGGCTTCAGATCTAGCCTTGCAAGTTAATTATTTTGCATTCTAGAGGTACACCTTTCCTCTTGATGTCATTGAATCTTGATTAAGTATAACTTTATGTGCTGTATGCATTTAAATTTTCACTTTGGGATATGGGATATGAATGTCAAAACATTTTCCCTTTATTGGATGGCAACTGGAAACTATTTCAACATAGAATGCTGCTGGTGAGGTGCTTTAGTATCATATCCCTTTATTTCTTTTCCTAATTTGTATTTGGTTATAGAATCGGCTGATATGTTGCTTTCTATGGACTCCCATCTCCTATCCTATCTGTTGCACTCCTCTCTTTGATGGTAGATGTGGGGGGAGGGTTCTGTCTTGTGAGGCAGCAATGTGACGTCCTTAAGAGGAAGGAGAGAGAGAAAGGCAAAGGATTAGGAGAACTCGCAGCCATGGAAAGTGTTTGGTTACTAGGATGGACGTAATTGTCTGTCACTCCTGTGAAGTGACTAAGATTTTGCCCATGAATTGATTAATATCTCCTTTCCTGTGTGCTCTTGATTGGATTTCCTGTTGCAGCACTGGGAAGCGTCTACATTCTTGGATATTTGTTGCGTTTTGTTTGGGGTCACTGCTCATTCATTTTAGCCATAATGTGTCCTGTCCTGTGAAGTAGACTAAACTGCCGACTTAATAGTGATAAGTGCATCGTTTGGAAATAGTATTGTATTATTTGGGCATGCCATTGATTGTATTTCTGCTTGAATAGCAAAGGGATGAATGAGGTACTCTATCCTGGAAAGGTTAATCTCCATTATGGAATTGGTGACTGCAGACTTGAGGATGATTAATGAGCAGGGTAGCTAATTTACAGAATTGTACTCTAGTATTTCTCTTGGATGAGGATTGTTGAGCAAGCTGTTTATTATACTTGTCCGTTCACTTTGATTCGCAACTGGGGGTCTTCAATCTAATCCTTCTAGACCATTCCATAGGCAGGAGCCCATGCATTGGGCTGATGTTGCATTCTTTGTGAGAGAGCTATAGATTACAAAGACATCTATTAATAGCTTGTTTAGGTGATGTACAATGAGCTGCAGTTGATGCAATGGCCTCCAATACCACCTCTTCCCTCCACCTTCTCCTCTACTTTTGGCCTCCAAAAAGTTAACTGGGGACAGAAGTAAAAGTTACTCCAATGTAAATTCTACTTCTTGGCCGAAAGGCCAAAGCAAACTTCTTGGAGGCCAAAAGCGGAGGAGGTGGGGGAGAAAAGGAGGGTGATGTGAGACGGACACAGAGAAGCTGGGAGGACCTTGGGCGAATGGACCAGTAATGACTAACTATAGTTCACAAGGAACATGATCATTTGACGTGCCACATTTTTTTTTGGGGGGGGGGGGGGGGAATTGTTATTTGCACTCTATAGTTGGAAGGGCAGACAGTAGAATGATTAGTATTTTTTAGAAATCGTCTCTTCTTCGACTTGATATGCAGATAAATGTGTTGATGTCATACTTTGAAAGTTCTCGTATCTGTTTTACTTTTACAATATTTCATATATGCAACCCCTCTCTATTTTTGCAGGTCGTACAATATCATGCTCACTAGAGAAGTCAGGAGTCGCTCCATAGTGGAGAAGAAATATGGAAGACGAAGGTCGCTCTTCTGTATCATTGATGCATCTAAACCTCTCATCAAGGCCATTGCTCAACAGGCTGGCTGCATACTGCATTTGAAAGTTGCTGGAAACGGTTTCCAGCGACCCTGTAAAAAATAAGACACCCTCTGTACAAAGCGTAAGCATCTATGGTAGAATCAACATATGATTCTTTGGTAGTCTAGTCTCTGTCCCCCAGCATTCTGGGTTGTATAGAAAATCTCTGGTGTTTTTATACAGCCATGCATCTAGCATTATGTTTAGGTGCCATCCATGTCCTGTGCATATAGGTTCTAGTTTCATTTCTACTATAGCTCACATATATATACATATATGTATAATATTGGGAGCCTGCTTTCAAAATATGGAAGAAGGTTGAGTCCAACTCGATAACGAGTCAGCTGTTTATTTATTAGTAGCTTTGTCTCAGATGTTGGTTAATTGGATTCTTGCCAGTGTGATGTACTTGCAAAGGTGTTAAGATATAGCAATCAAGGTAGAAAAAGTAGTTTGATGATTGTATCAAAATCAAGCACTTGTACAATAACCTTATTCAAATCATTCTTACAAGGTCCCTGATCCAAAATAACAAGCCTCACGATCCTATGGTGAGCATTTCTTCATGAGCTCGATTTGGCAGCTTGTTTGGCTCTAAAACAAGCAATGAGTGTTGCACCCTATTCTTGAGTGACCTCTAATCAACAACACCACCAATTTAATTGTTCTTTTCCTTCAAAAAAAAAAAAAAACAATTTAATTGTTTTTAATAAAGTAAATTAAGATTTTGTCATTACAACTCAATTGTATCATGTACAAGTCATTTTTGTTCGTACAACTCAATTTTATTCTGTACAAGTCATATTTGTTCATACAAGTCATATTTGTTCATACAAGTCATTTGGTCCGTGCAAATGATTAGTCCGTACAAGTGATTATTGTCTACAAGTCATTAGTCTGTACAAGTGATTATTGTCTACAAGTCATTAGGGTCGGTTCTTAGTTTAATCACTTTGCAACAATAGGTTTTAATTACATTTAGCTTTGATAATGTAATAGTGTAGCAGCAGCCGTAGGGTTTAAGTGTCAAATCATTGATCCTAGTATCCTGCTCCTTTTGGGTGCATTTTGTGCTTAGGAATCAAGTGACAATGACATCTACCAGCTCAAGAGGAGCCAAGATGCATTTAATAACAAGTCGTACACATGACACGCTTCATGTTGTACTATTTGGGACCATTTGTGCGCTGGAATCAGCTGAGCACAAAAAGCTCCTATTGAAGACCATTTTGAGTTGTTTCTCTCATGAGGACGACAATGCACGTTTTTAGGGTATTCTATTAGGGTTTGTTACATGTTTGAGCCTACAAATATGTAATGATATCCAATGTAAACGAGAATGGTTGAATGAGAAAATTAAACTTGAAGCTTGTGGTGAAAAGCCATGACAAATCTTTAAGTCCTTTATTTCTTGTTTGGTGGCTTTGCCTTTATAACTTGAGTAGTGGTGAGTTTGAGTGACCCCTTTATCAATTGAATCTGGTGGCTAAATCTTTAGAATTCATTTGTTGTGAGGTCTAATTTATCTTTTTATTTTCGCAAGTTACTATCGTTTGAGTGTCAAACATAAGTGAGTGAACAAAGAGCTAATTATCTTTTGAGTTTGCGTTAAATCCGTTGAGTTTATGCATCAATCCCACTAGTTGTACAAAATATTTTGTCACTTTGATAGTCCATATTCTTTAGATTAACACGAATGTGACCTGATAACACCAAATTGCCTTGAAATATAATTACTTTTAATGTCATATCAAATTAATGTATCTCGAGACCAACACAAAACCAAACACGTCACAACCCAACACAACTTGTTTGACAGCTTTAACTTTGATTGCATATGTTGAAACACCACCTTATCAACATTAATTATAGGCTTCTGTTTCTCATTTGACTCAACTGAGAAATCAGTGTAGCGCTAAATCTCTAAACAGAAATGGAGAAAAATGCCTATCACTGAAATAATCAAGTTCAAATTTCAAAATTCAAAACAAAATAATAATTAACAATCGGAGAATTTTTCAAAGAATAACAAACAAAAATCAAATTACCTATGCGGATTCAGATAATCATTCACTTTTGGTGTTCCGACACTAAAGATCTAAAAGAGGAAATAAGAAAATCATATTATCCATACAAGACCAAATGATCATTTCAACCTCTCAAATGTATAAAAGCATAAAATTGGAACATAAAATAATCTTGTGTGTTTCACCTATTGTATTGACCATATCTCAGTTCTTTCAAAATAACACTATCACAAAAGTTATGTCATCATTAATGTCTTTGATACAAACCCGATTCAAACATTTATATAACTATTATTATAATAACTAATAGTTGTACGATACCATCATTATTAACCTCCATAATAGTAGAGTAATCACGACCCCCCATTGACAACAGTCATGCATCATCGCATTGTTTTGCATTCCGTTGAGTTTAAAATAGAAAGTCATTTCGCGCTTAAACAGATTCTAGAATCAGAACTAGGAACATTTAAATTGAGAAGCTCCTTAACATAAATCTAAATAGGATAATTAATGATGACAATATATTACACTCTAGGTCACATAAAGCCCCATGTATATCCTTTCTTCAACTACTCAAGAGATGTCAACATTTACCCCAGACCCCCACTCTCCCACCCACAACATCTCTCACCCACCCACCCACCCAACCCCCCCCCCCCCCCATCCCGGACACAAGCATACACATGCACATCACACCCATGAAGATGGCATAACATACAGTAGAAGCACGCAACATTAAGGATAGATCACGAACATGTGATGAATCTCACACCCACCAACTTTAAATCCCACTCGTTCAGGTGTATGATCCTACCATAGTACCATTCCTTCTAGATCTGACAAAATCTTACCTAATCCAATTAAAAAAATCAGACAAAAACTAACTTTGTAACACGAAATTTTGCTAAAAGTTACACATAAATACATTAAAATTGGTCAAAATAGATAAACATGTCCCAAATAGAGCAATGCAAACATAGAAAAACCTAACTACAAAACCCGACCCGACCGAAAAATTAAAACCTAATTAACAGTTCGAAAGATGACTAAAAGTTTTTAGAAAAATCTAATTTAAATCCGCCAAATTAGATTAACTAGAACTTGACCAGTTTTGTTAAGTCTTTATTTCTTTCATACCTAACTTCTTTTGTATGCACCAATTATCATTCTCTGCCAATCTTAGTCAAATTGTGACCTGGGTGCCATCCAAAACCCAACTCAGCTTTCGGATAAGTCTAAGTCTTTCCTCCACTTTTCATTTCTACGAAAGCTCCCTTAGTAGGCCCAAAACTACCAAAGTTGACCTGACGCGGTCTAACCCGATGCCTTCCCAGACGTTTTAGTGGGAAGTGAGAATCTCTCCCAACTACAACCCTCCATGCCTACAAGGTTACAAGACTACAAGTTGGGCAATTAACCAAATTGGTACTTAAAATGAGGCCCCCTCGACAAATCGGTATTTTTTTCTTGCTCATGCGACATATGAGTATTAAAAAAACACTTTGGGGGACAATTACACCCATAAAATATATCACCAGCGAAAATATTTGATTAAAGAATTATTTTTTTCGTATTTAAAAGGTATTCTTACCATTTTCAGCCTAAAAATTGGCGCTCTCTCTCTAAGATGCACTATTTCCTTCTTCTCCTCTCTCCTCCTCCCTTGGATTCCTCGCTCTCTCTAGTGGGATCTCCACAACAGCCCACTACGGTCCAGATTGAAGGGGAAATCCTTCAATCTGTACTATCAAAAACACAGGGAAGGAAGTTTTTGAAGGAATTTCTAACCACTAACATGATCATACATGCATAATAGAAATTCGATTAACCCAGAAAAACATGTGATTACTGTAATTAAATATCAAATCGAAATCCTACCTCACTCCTTGGTCGCTGGTTGGATGAACAGTGGTTGGGTATGGATGACACGTCAGATGTCGTGCCTCAACTGGTATCCACACACAGACTCGAATCCACACGTCAGTATGCTAGTACAGCGATCCCGTTCACAACCTCCGTTCTCTCCTTACTCTAATGACACACAATGAGGGTTCCGTGAAAACTGATTATCACGTGTAACCCTAACTGATCAGGAGTCACGATATATATAGGGAGGCAGGAGGTCTGATTAGGTTAAGTGTGTGATGGGCCTAATCCGAATTAGACCCTTCTAATAAAACGAGCATGTTAGTGTGCGACCCTGCTGGTTTACTTAATCTAGCAGTAAGTCCAAAACTCTTTTCGGGCCCACAAACCGTAATTGGTTTCTAGCAAAACATTACGATTACCCATATTAAGTAAAGATCGGTTTCCATAGTCCAACCAATAATGCAATTATTAATATTATTATGATTAGTTCATAGGGCAAATCCAACAATCTCCCACTTGCACTATAGCTAATCATACACCGATGATCCCTTTGTCATGTGATACCTAAATTGACCATAAGGAAGGATTAGTGTCATCCCTATATAGTTCAATTATGACTTTCTCGATTCCGCAGTTAAACTGTTTAAAACAAATGATTGACTTTCAATCCATTTGAGCACGACCATGCATTTCACAGTTTAAACTCATCGAGGGGCCCATAGATATCTTACTCCCGTTATATGAGAGTGACAAATCCCATCTTGCTCACTCACATTCCTCTACATGACTTACAACACATCATTCAATTATCTTTATAGTCATCCGATTAAGGATTAACGTTTGACAATATCAAGATATGCTAAACATCATGTAGGAAACCATGGTGAGCTCAGGTCAAAGGATCAAATTAAAAGTTGCATATGAAAAACATTGATGACACTTATATAATAATCCTTTCAATGTTTTTGAAATGGGTCGGTCCAATACAATGTTCTCTAACATTTATCCATGTGATTAATTTTATATCTCATAATTATGACCTGTGAAACTTGGTCATCAATCAATCCACATGATAGTCTCAATAGTTATCAAATTCCCACAAATAATGATAACTGACTACGGACAATTTAGAATAATTATATTTATAACAATAGAGTCTCACAATCAAGTCACATACTTGATGATCTACATCATATAAATTATTCATTGGGACAGTAATAAATAAATCGAACATAAGTCACAAGATAAACCTCCTACTAGGACAGAGACCAATCATTCATAAATCTAAGTTCTTGTGTAATAGTATGACGCTCATGCTTATCCTGTGGTAGAGGCTTAGTCAGCGGATCAGCAATGTTCATCTCCGATGATACTCTGCACACCTTGACATCTCCCATTTGTACAAAGCTTCGTGTCAAATGGTAACGTCTGAGTATATGCCTAGTTTTCTGATGATACCTAGGCTCCTTCGCAAGTGCAATGGTCCCATTACTGTCACAATAAAGGTCCATTGGATTCGAAATATTAGGTATCACCCCAAGTTCAATGATGAATTTTCGAATCCACACTACTTCTTTTGCTGCTACAGAAGCAGCAATATACTCGGCTTCTGTTGTGAATCAGCAACTGTATCTTGTTTGGAACTCTTCCAACTAACTGCTCCTCTATTCAGAATGAATACAAATCCTGACTGCGATCGGGAATCATCCTTATCCGTTTGGAAGCTTGCATCAGTGTAACCACTTACAGTGAGTTCTTCTTCACCACCATAGACAAGAAACACATCCTTAGTCCTTCTTAAGTACTTGAGGATGCTCTTGAATGCGACCCAGTGACTTTCACCTGGATTAGATTGGTATCTACTCGTCATGCTCAAAGCACAAGCAACGTCAGGACGAGTACACATCATGGCATACATGATAGAACCTGTAGCAGAAGCATAAGGAATTCTACTCATGCGATCTCGCTCATCTTGTGTCGAAGGACACTGAGTCCGCTAAGAGTTATGCCATGTGACATGGGAAGATTACCTTTCTTGGAATCTTGCATGTTGAACCTTTTCAACACCTTATCTATATAGGTACTCTGGCTTAAGCCCAAGAGTCTTTTTGATCTATCTCTATAGATCCTAATCCCCAAGATATAGGTTGCCTCTCCCATGTCTTTTATTGAGAAACACTTTCCCAAAAAGGCCTCGACTGACTGAAGTGTAGGAATATCATTTCCAATCAGTAATATGTCGTCCACATATAAAACCAAGAATACCACAGTGCTCCCACTAACCTTCTTGTAAACACAAGGTTCTTCTTCGCATCTAAGAAAATCAAACTCTTTGATTGCCTCATTGAAGCGAAGATTCCAACTCCTGGATGCTTGCTTCAATCCATAAATAGATCACTGAAGCTTGCATACCTTTCCTCCTGGTGATGTGAAGCCCTCGGGTTGTCTCATGTACACATCCTCTTCTAGGTTTCCATTAAGGAAAGCTGTCTTCACATCCATTTGCCATATCTCATAGTCATAATATGTAGCAATGGCAAGGAGTATCCTAATGGATTTAAGCATTGCGACGGGCGAAAAGGTTTCATCATAATTTATCCCATGAATTTGATTATACCCTTTTGCCACCAATCGTGCCTTGAATATATAAACATTCCCATGCATGTCAATTTTCTTCTTGAAAACCCATTTACACTCAATGGTTTTAACGCCATCAGGTGGGTCTACCAAAGTCCATACTTTGTTTTCATACATGGAATCCATTTCAGATTTCATGGCTTGAAGCCATTTGTCGGAATCTGGGCCCATCATTGCTTCCATGTAGGTCGTAGGCTTGTCATCCTCTATTAATAATATATGACGATGTTCAGTCACCAGGAAACCATACCTAATGGGTTCTCGACGCACTCTTTCAGACCTACGAGGGGATGGTGCCACAGGTGTAGCTACTACAACATCTTGTAAACTACTTTGAGTCTCCTCAGAAATTGGAGTACTCTCCTGTGGCTCTCGAACCTCTTCGAGTTGCACTTTACTCCCACTGGTTCCTTTAGAAAGAAACTCTCTTTCTAAGAAGACACCGTGTCGAGCCACAAACACTTTGTTGTTGGTGGGATGGTAAAAGTAATATCCTTTAGTTTCTTTAGGATATCCCACAAAGAAGCATTTATCAGATTTAGGTCCAAGTTTGTCAGAAAGTAAACGTTTTACATAAGCTTCACAACCCCAAATCTTTAAAAAAGTCAAGTTGGGAACTTTTTCCGTCCACTTCTCAAATGGTGTCTTTTCTACTGATTTTGATGGACTCCTGTTAAGTGTGAACGTGGCTATCTCAAGAGCATATCCCCAAAAAGATATTGGAAGACTAGTAAGGCTCATCATTGATCGAACCATGTCTAACAAAGTTCGATTTCTCCTCTCTGATACACCATTCCATTGTGGTGTACCTGGAGGGGTGAGTTGTGAAACAATTCCAAAATCTTTCAAATGACTATCGAACTCTTGGCTTAGATACTCACCCCCTCGATCAGATCGAAGGGCTTTAATCTTTTTTCCAAGTTGATTCTGTACTTCATTCTGAAACTCCCTGAACTTTTCAAAGGATTCAGATTTATGCCTCATCAAGTAGACATAACCATACCTGTTGAAGTCATCAGTAAAGGTAATGAAGTAGTGGTAACCTCCTCTAGCAACTGTGCTTAATGATCCGCATACATCAGTATGTATGAGGCCTAATAAGCCACTTGCTCTTTCAATGTGACCAGTGAAAGGTGCCTTAGTCATCTTCCCTAATAAACAAGACTCACATGTCTCAAATGGCTCAAAGTCAAATGAGTTTAAAGTCCATCATTATGGAGCTTCTGAACACGCTTCTCGTTTATATGTCCAAGACGACAATGCCAAAGGTAAATTGGGTTAGAGTCATTTGATTTGAGCCTCTTAGTAGTTATGTTATATACTGGAATTTTAAGGTCTAGAACATAAAGGCCATTCTTCATTGGACCGCTACCATAAAATATATCATCTTTATAAAAGGAACAACATTTGTTCTTAATCACAAAGACAAAATCTTCCAAGTCCAAAACTGAAACAGAAATAATATTCCTGCTAATGGCAAGTACATAATAACAATTACTTAGTTCTAAAACCAATCCAGATGGCAAACTTAAATAAAATGTTCCTACAGATAACGCAGCAACTCTTGCTCCATTTCCAACGCGTAGGTCCACTTCACCTTTTGCCAAATTCCTACTTCTCTTTAGTCCCTGCACATTTGCACAAATGTGAGCACCACATCCGGTATCTAATACCCACGAAGTAGAATTTGAAGAAGTAAATACATTTACTTCTATAACATAACATTTACCTGAAGTTGAAGGAACACTTCCCTTATTCTTCTTCAGATCCTCCAAATATTTCTTGCAATTCCTCTTCCAATGCCCAAGCTCATTGCAGTAGAAGCACTTGGTTTCATCATTAGGACCAGACGAGAGTTTGAATTTAGGCTTTCCTTTGGGTTGATTCAAAATCGGACCCTTCGTGATAACCTTTCCCTTGTCCTTAGCTTGATCATGTTTCTTAAACTGGCCCCCTTTTCTAACCATTAGAACACTGGGAGTTGGGTCCTTCTTGACGTTTTGCTCAGCAGTTTTGAGCATCCCATGGAGCTCAGCCAAGGACTTGTTAAGATTATGCATATTATAGTTCATAACAAAAGTATCATAATCATTAGTCAATGACGCTAAGATGATATCAGTGGCCAACTCTTTGCCCATTGGGGAGCTCAGCTTTTCCAAGTACTCAACATAACCAATCATCTTGATTACATGAGGACTAACTGAACTTCCTTTCCCCATCTTGTACTTAACCAAGTCACTCACAGTGTTAAACCTCTCAGTTCGTGCTTGCTCCTGAAACATTCCTTTCAGGCTCTCAATCATCTCATAAGTCTCTATACTTTCATATCGCTTCTGAAGCTCAGAATTCATGGTGGCCAGCATGAGACAACTGACATCAATTGAATCATCTTTGAGCTTCTGATAAGCATTCCTCTCAGCATGAGGAGCATTGGTAGCAGGAGCCTTCTTGGGGACTGGTTTCTCAAGGACATATTCCTTTTTCTCTTGTTTGAGAACAATTCTCAAGTTT
The DNA here is from genome assembly GCA_038025085.1 of Tetragonia tetragonoides. NCBI lineage: Eukaryota > Viridiplantae > Streptophyta > Magnoliopsida > Caryophyllales > Aizoaceae > Tetragonia > Tetragonia tetragonoides. The sequence goes on from CM076153.1 coordinate 34,069,757, forward strand.
CGATATCAGTCTAAGAAATTGGTTCCATTCAGTTTGTCCTTCTCAAGGACGGATCGCAGTGAAAATGAGTGTGATGGTGTAGGGTTTGACATTATCTACAACAAATGTACAAAGATTTTAGTGACTTACTTCATAAATATTTCGTTAACAATTTAACAAAATAAATCCACTATATTAATGTGACAGATATCCCTATAAAATATAGTGGAGCCAAGATCCATATTTCCTACGTATCAAGTAAGCTTTGGCTTATCACTTTACACTTAGTTATTCAGGTAAGTAACTCTTTACTAATTGTATCCTATACAACTCCTGGTTGTTGGGATGACATCATATGTCCCGGCTCCCAACTCTATGCCTTAAGGTCCAAAACTGTTTTGATAGCCTTATTAAGTAAACCAATTTATACATATGGGTAACTGTTACTCATCCTAACATACTTGAGTAATTAAGAATGCTCTACTTTGGCAGACACATTTTAATGAACCAAGTCCTAATAGGTGTATTATATTGGAAAGGCATCAAGTTAACTTAATATTACTAAGGGATGTGATTGATTATATGGAGTTGAGTTTCATGTAAACATAACAATAAATATAATCAACAGTAAATAAGCGGAAGCATAAATAATAACACATGTGATATAGTATGGCCCCCTAAGCTATGGTGATCTAATCTCCACACTTTGCTTCTTCCATATAGTAGCTGGATGGTCATCTCCATGATATCCTTTGACCTTCATGAGCTTGATTTTACAATCAACTATATCATAAAAGTTACACTACCAATAATCTAATTATTACATTCAAAGTAACGACACGCAGGTCGTATTTAATAATTACATTCAAATAAACGACACGCAGGTCGTATTTAAAACCAAAATAAAATTATGGGCCATACTATTCACCATACCATACCATTCAATATCATGTGAACTAAGATATCATATATCAAACATCAAAGATTTGTAATGGCATAAAAATAAAACATCATTCGCACAAACAAGCGGATCCATACAGGGGTCAAGGGGGCAGCGCCCCCTGGCGGGGTTGAGGGGTAGCGCCCCTCGAGGGGTAAAAATAAAACATCATTCGCACAAACAACCTAAACAGAATTCTCAATTCCGTTTAGTGGGGAAACTGTCACGATTAATCTCATTAATCGTGAACCCTAGGCTAATCGTATTACAATATTTTAGGATTTTGCCCTAGTTTATCTATGTGAATTCGTCAAACAGTAGCATACAGAATTACAACGACTTACATTCAAACAACATGCTAATTGTAATATACGAATCTAAACATATGAACTATTCATACAGACATGCTTTCATAGATAGATAAATCCTAACATGCTCAGATCCGAATATTAGAAAAACAGAAAACGAATCACACATAAACATATTATATACATATTATGATTTCGAACTTACTCATATATCTACCATATATCATATATTCGAAAACAGTAAAACACAAGCAGCTCTGATACCACTGAAGGAATTTCTAACCACTAACATGATCATACATGCATAATAGAAATTCGATTAACTCAGAAAAACATGTGATTACTGTAATTAAATATCAAATCGAAATTCTACCTCACTCCTTGGTCGCTGGTTGGATGAACAGTGGTTGGGTATGGATGAACACGTCAGATGTCGTGTCTCAACTGGTATCCACACACGGGCTCGAATCCACACGTCAGTATGCTAGTACAGCGATCCCGTTCACAACCTCCGTTCTCTCCTTACTCTAATGACACACAATTAGGGTTCCGTGAAAACTGATTATCACGTGTAACCCTAACTGATCAGGAGTCACGATATATATAGGGAGGCAGGAGGTCTGATTAGGTTAAGTGTGTGATGGGCCTAATCCGAATTAGACCCTTCTAATAAAACGAGCTTGTTTAGTGTGCGACCCTGCTGGTTTACTTAATCTGGCAGTAAGTCCAAAACTCTTTTCGGGCCCACAAACCGTAATTGGTTTCTAGCAAAACATTACGATTACCCATATTAAGTAAAGATCAGTTTCCATAGTCCAACCAATAATGCAATTATTAATTCTTATTATGATTAGTTCATAGGGCAAATCCAACAGTTTTGTCAAGATCTGGGAGAAAGGCCGCAAGAAATGTCGCAGGGTCCACATGGCGGCGACGATGTCGCGGTGATTAGAAAGACTTATTGGCTCTGATCTGCTAAACAAGGCGAAATTGAAGAGAAGAGGCGATTTGGGAGAACCCTAGGATGGGTTAAGACTAGTTCAAACCCTAGGGGCTCTTTTTTGGAGATCTGCTTGAGTTGCCGTGGTAAATCAATGACGGTTTTCGTTTCTGGTAGCAAGGAAGGTCGGAGATGGGATGATTTCAAGGTAGCACTCTCCAAGGTGGTCACATCTCAAATATGAAAAAAATAGTTTTTTAAATCAAAGCAAAAACTTCCTTTGGCGATTTATTTTTGGGTGTATTTGTTCCCGAAGTGTTTTTTTAATACCCATATGTCGCATGACTAAGGCTATGTTTTTCTCAACTTAATCTAAATTTATTTCACTTTAATTTAGTTCATTTCAATTGTGTTCAATTCATGTGTAACTTTATCACTCAAATAACTAATTGTTCCGAAATAATTTCATGATGAATTGAAGATAACTATGTTAACGGAAAGGAAAATGAATCTAATACACCAAGTGTAACCTACACCAATTTTAATGTGTTTATCTCCCTCCTTTCCATGTGTTCATCATACCAAAGCTACCATTTGAAATCTAAAGAAGTATGGTGCCCACTTTTCCTCCCCTCACATAAAAATAAAAAGGGATTGCTAAATGTAAACACCAAATTACTAAACGTAAATCTTCCTTTTCAAAAATACCCCTCACATAATACAATCCCTAATTTCCCCTCTCTCTCCTCTCTCTCTAGCAAATGGAAGGAAAACAACCGCATTTACCAAATCAAATACTTTGAAACTAAAAGAACAATTAATGTCAATCACATAAAAGGAACTATTACTGAAGGATTTTGCAGCCATGGATAATTAGAGTGATTTAGTGTAATCCATCATTAGCCTCTATGTACAATTGTCAATTATTGCCATTTGCTACACAGCACGCATCGTGTAAAATAATCTTGTAGTTGTAGGTAGAAAGACAATGGCTGACATCTTTAGTTTCAGTTCCTCTTGGCTCCCTTTTCACTTGAATCGGGTATTTTATGCACCTTTTATCTCTCTGACTTCCCTTCGACCACCCATACAAGCCACTTAAACAGTTAAACTGCCTCACCTAGCCATTGAAAACCGTTCAGGCAGCCACCGCCACCCAACCACAGATAACCCTAAATCTAATGTTTATAAAAAAAAATCAAATTTAATAGAACTTGAACAATAATTTTGTCAATATTACTTGATTATATATTACAGTATTATTGTTGATGAAGATATTGTAAATATAAACTATATTTAGGCGATTTTAATTTAGTTACTCAAATGAACCCAACCAGTTGAAGATACGGTAGAATGTAGAAAAATGAATAAGAAGAGAGAATTGGGTATTAAATGTTAATGGTATTTCAAACTAGTAATGATGCCCGTGCGATGTACGGGTTAAGTTATATATATTTTTATTAATTATGCACGGGTTAAGTTATATATTTTTATTATTTTCTTTGTTATTTTATTCTCCAATATTATATATTCTAAAATATATTTACGCTAATTAAAATTGGATATGATCTTACATGTTAAGATTAAACATATTGTAAATGCATCTCATTTTGAAGTATTTTCCGATGTGAATACGATGGTACAAGTATTATTTTTTTTTAAGATGTGTAGAAGATTACATTTGCTTTTGAAGTTTTGACAAAGATTAAGTTATAACACTTATAAAACTCTAGTTATTCATCACAAGTCAAATTCTCAATTTTATTTTTTTAAAAATTATTCTAATAATACATTTAATGATGTGGCATGGCTCAAAACTCACAAAATATGCTAGTTTTATATATATAGAGAAGATTTACGTTAAGCAGTTTCAAAATAAAATTGATGCAAAGATATATCTAGTGTATACCAATCACTAACCTATTAAAAAGATCTCAAAATATACTTTTAAGTAGGTGTACAACTCTCAACTTAACTTCAATCGTACAACTTAGTTTGAATTTCCCCCGGAGAGCTTAACCCAACCCAAAACAATGTCCAAGGACTTGACACCCCAACACCCACAACCGCCACCCCCACCGGAGGTCTCACCGGCCACCACCTCCGCCCTTACAACCACCGTGGCTCCGCCGCATCTATCTACCCCTCCCTTCGACTCCAAGAAACAACCACCCACCGACCTCGATTTCGTCACCGTCCCCTACTCTAGTAATAACTCCCTCTCTCTCTCTCTCTCAAATTTCCACTTCTTTTTGGTTATATTTTTGCTGATAATAATCTCTCTCTTGCAGGATGGTTCACATTCGAGGGAATCGACGAGTGCGAAACCCGAAACTTGCCGGAGTTCTTCGAGGCAAAATCAGCTTCAAAAAACCCTAATGTATACAAATACTACCGTAATTCAATCATTAATTACTACAGAAACAACCATCAATCCTCTAAAAAACTCACCTTCACCGAGGTTCGAAGGACGATCGTCGGAGATGTTGGGTAAATTCGTCGGGTTTTCGATTTCCTCGACACTTGGGGCCTCATCAATTACATTCCCACTTCCAAGCAGCCCTTCAAATGGGAGGAGAGAGAGAGAGCAAACCCGCCACCGCCAACGTTGCCAGTCCTCCGTCGTCCGCTGCCAATGCTGGTGGCGGGGACAGGGCGGCTGTAGAGTCGAATGGTGATGCGGGTAATGAGAGGTTTAAGAAGTGTAGTGGTTGTAAGGGTCCTTGCACTTTTGCCTGCTTTGTTTCTGATAAGGTTATTCATCTCTCTATTTAACTTTCTATTTGTTGTTCTGTTCAATATTTGCTTATGATTTGGATTCTAAATTTGTAAAAATGATGCAATCTGCCAAAAGAAGGATGATGGTAGAAAAGAATCAAGTAGGGTAGTAGTAGTTGTTGAATTGATGAGATTGGACTGGTTTTGATGTTATTATCTGATATTGAATGATTTAGGTGTCGATATGCCTAACTTACATACATCGTTGTAGCTTGAGATACTGAATTTTTCGCTACGCATATCGTGGACAGTCACAATTTATTGCCACTGCATAGTCGGTTGGTGTAGCTTTTGTGACAGCTGCATTGAGTCATTGACAATTTGATTTGTTAGCTCTACTCCCGCTTGTATTCTTCAACATACTTGCAAGTTAGGCCTCGTTTACTAGCTTGCAATCAAATGTAATGCAATGCAATCATCTTGTAGAGTAAATGTGGGGTGAAAAGTGAAGGAGTGGGAGGAGAGGGATGAGAAAAGTGGGGTTGATTGCATCATTCAATGTAATCACAATTACTCAACTTTTCACATGTAATGGTGATTACTTTGAGTGATGTAATCAACCTTACTTTTTCCATCTTTTTCATTCCCCTCCTTCATTTTCCACCTCACAACTACCTTATAAAATGATTGCTTGCAAGCATTTGATTGCAAGGTAGTAAACACCACCTTAGTGTTTGACTCTTGCAACTCCAAGTTAATCATATCCATTCATCGGGTGCCATGATCATTAGCCTAATTTATATCTCAAGGTTTCACAAGGCACACCTCTCCACTATCTCATAGCAATGGTACTCTTGATGTACCTTGATTTTCAATGTTTTGTTTGGGATTCTTTTGAATCAACTTACCACGTGATTGATTTTGTTAGATATATACAATACATATGGATTAGGTCTTGCACCGACTTGGTTGATCGTAGGAACTTGCCATGTGATATGCTAAGTCTTGTCAAAGTCAGGTGGACTTGATTCTGGGCTGCATGTACATCATGACATCCTCCAAGTCCTTCTATTCTACCAAACACATTCTAGCAGTATCTCCTCCGTGTTGAGGTTGGCTTGCAATCTAGTATTCCGTACTTGTGATGTTTCCAGAGTAGGTCTTTGCGCGTATGGCGTACCTTTCCCAGCACAGACACTATTAACTCGCTCTACCTCAAGGCGCACAAATGTTCCAGTTTTCTATCTCTTATTCTCTTCTACAAATTTCCTGTTTGTCATGGTGATGATAAGATCATCCTTTTAAACTAGCACTATATCTATTTTTTTACGATCTTGAAATCAACTCTGGTGTATAGGTTTGAAGAATTATAGTTTATAAGTTTTCCTTTATCTTTCTCAAAGAAAAAAAGGGCTTAAAGAAGCATTACCATACCATCATCTTGGCGTCCGTTTGTATAGTGCTTTCTATGACTTGCACATATAGCTTGAGTGAGCCTTACTCTGGAAACTTCTTGGTTGCTCCTTACATTTTCTCCAATCTAGTTCACCGTGTCATTGTGATGGTAACATAACAGATACAGTGGGAACTGTCTTTTCAGAGTAGGTCTTGGCCGTCCTGCGCGTACCTTTCCCGGCATAGACACTCTTCGTTCGCTCTACCTCAAGTTGCACAAATGTTCCACTTTTCTATCTCTTGTTTTACAAATTTCCTGTTTGTCATGGTGATGATAAGATCATCCTTTTAAACTGGCACTATATCTATTTTATCATCTTCAATCCTTGAAATCAACTCTGTTATATAGGATTGAAGAAATTTACAGTTTTTTAAATTTTCCTTTACTATTTTTTAAAGAAGAAAGTTTAACGAAGTATTACCATACCATCCTCTTGGTGTCTGTTTATATACTTCTTTCTATAACTTGCACATATAGCTTGAGTGTCCTTTGCTCTGAAAACTTCTTGGTTGCTCCTTACATTTTCTCCAATCTAGTTCACCGTGTAATTGCGATGGTAGCACAACAGACACAGTGGGAACTGTCTTGTCAATGTCATATCCAATAGTATTTGGAAAATCCTTGAGCCACCAAAAGAGTCCTATACTTCTCTATTAATCTATCCAGATGAGTCTTGACTTCCTACACCTACAGTGACGGGTGACCTACTTACATGAATGGATTGTACACTAATGGATTTTGGCACTGATTTCATTGTTTCAGTTTGATTAGTGCCTTCATCTCTTCTTCCATTGTTCTCTCCACTCCTTAGACTAAGCGACTTTTTTGTAATTCATTGATATTTAGGTTCTTAGATTATATCTCCTTGTAGAATTGCATGTGGATACTTAGGACTTCGCTTCCAAGATTGATCTACTTAGATGTGACTGAGGAACTTCCTCCTTAATTACTCTTTCCAACTACTTAGTCTCTCTTCCTCTACTTCAAAATCAAGATACAGTGCATACTCGCATTTTAAATGGTTGTTCTCGCATCATGGGGTCTTGTTGTGGCTTCGTTAGCTATAATATCAACTACAACCACTTCTTGAACTGGTTGAAACTTTTCTGTATCAAGTTCTTCCTTCAATTGCTTTTGTTGTTGCTCTTCTTTGATGCACAGACACTTTTGGAGGGTAGCATATATGTTACAACACGTGTCCCATTTCACTAGATGCTCAAAGGACTTTTAGCGTAGGAGACACACAATACTCAAAAATAAACTCACAATACTCAAAAATAAACTCACAGATGGCTTTGTGTTTCAACAAATTCACAACTTTTCATATGTAAGATTAGTCCAAGGCTTGCTTGAGGTAGCACATAGGTGACATAATCAGCTGTTTTGTTGTGAACTCTTTGAATTTTATTCTTCCCTGTATGTTTTTTCCCCTGAAAAGAATTTTATTGTTTTCTGACCCTCTGAAATTTAACTACTCTAGAAAAGTTATTTCAGCTATAGGGTAGGTGGTCAATCTGTTTGAAAAAGTAGGGAAGAGGTGTTGCATATACGTAGCTTCAAGTTCAACAGAAGCTTGGTTGGATTGATTTAGTAAGAAACCAAGTTCAGGAGCAATTGCTTGGTGTTTGTTTTGGGCAGCTGAGGTTTAGAGAGCTTGTTAAAAGCACAATTAGGGATTTGTTCCACATGTAGGCCCATAGCCTATTTTAGTTTTAGTTTTCTATTTTATTTTTGAATGGAACAAAAGTCTGTTAAGATTTTGCACTGAGACTACTATCCTAAGATGATATTTACCTCATTTGAAGAGTCTTATTAACTGCTACAGGTGTGTATTATCTCTCTTTTTTTCCCTTACTTGGAAAAATAAGCAATTAATATTTGGTGTGAGATAAACCATTTATGAACAAAAAGAAGTTTAGACTACATAGGGATGATGGGTCGGTCTTGCTATGTAAAACATACAAAGAATACAAAATGGAAGGAGAACAGAAAGGGTGAGTGTGAGTGTGAGTGTGTGCATATATGTTTTTCGTGTATGGGGGACCGCAAAGGTAGCTGAATAGATGAAATGAAGAAGCTTCAAACCAAAATGTGCATGAAGTTGCTGAGTATAGCTTATTAGGTAAGTTGAGGATGGTGAAGAAAGGGACTTAAATTGGGATGTAGTAGTAAGGATTAGTTTGTTCATCGAATTTTTAGTGTTATTGACCTTTATGATTGTTGTCAGATATATTTGATTACCAACTTTCTTTTTGTAAGTAATAAGTTTTTTAAGATGAAGCTCGAACTAATAATTCAATAAATTGCACTGGGAATTTAAACATGATACTGATCATGACTTATTCCAGCATTTTTATTTTGGTTGAATGAAGACAATCCCTCTTCCTGCGGACTTATTCCCTGAGCTCTTACTTAGTCTTATTGTGGGGTGAAGAAACTCTTTTGACCTTAGGGTGTGTTCTTTTGCATTGATCTCAACTGAAAATGAATAGTAGTATGTGAAAATAAACAATAATTACTTAACTAAACTCACTAAACTGAACTAAACCAAACCGATTCTAAAATAAGTGGAAAAGAACACACACTTTCTTGCCTCTGACATGAACCGAGTCAACTGGCAGGGTTCTGTTTAGGACTTCTAACTGTTAATACTTAATAGTTAAGAGGAGTTGGTTTGGAATGTGAGTTTGGTTGGAAGACGTTCAAGATTTTCTTACAGTGTTCTCCTAATACTGATATCTGAAAGTATCTGCTAGTGGAGAAATGCCCTTCCATTCTGGTAACGATGTTGGTTCATAAAAGTCATTCCAACTAATTAGTGCGGAAAAAGTGTTGCTTTCCATAGCTTATTTTGAACTCCGTGTATGGTTGTAACTTGTAAATCTGTATATTCTTCTAAGAGTAGTCCTTCTCCAGTTCTGGTTTTTGACTGCCGGAAGTGGTTTCCTTAGTGGCCAACTGGCCGTGAAGGTTGCCTTTGAGTTTTTTGCTGAGTAGTTTTTGTTGCATTAATGTCTTGTTTATTGTTGTCGCCACACATTTTGAAAGTTACATGTGTAAAGTGCTTTGCTTCTGACATGTTTATCATTGTTGGCAGTATGACCTGGTGCTCTGTACAAGATGCTACGTTTGTAGGGTTGGTGTCAGTTCTACTGATTTCAGACGGGTTGAGATAAGTGAACCAGTGAAAACCGATTGGACGGACAAAGAAACTTTGCATCTTCTGGAAGCCAGTATGCATTACGGTGATAATCGGAAGCTTGTCTCCGAACATGTTCGCAGAACCGAGAAAGAATGTGTTGCTCGTTTTATCAAGCTTCCTTTTGGTGAACAATTTTTGGAGCATGCAGACCAGGGTGAGGAAGATAGCTTATCTTATCAAAGTAAGGACCAAACTAATGTTGAATCTGGCATTGAACCCCCCGCTAAGAGAAGGCATCTAACGCCGCTTGCTGACTCAAGCAACCCGATCATGGGTCAGGTATAAATTTGTATCATTGCTGCCTGGCTGGTCTTAGATTATCTGCAACACCCAAACACAAAACAAAAAAAACAAAAAAAAAAAGACGAAGAAGGAATTAGGTTGTACTGTAAGTGTAAACATTTTGTAGATTTGATTGAGAGTAGAGATCTTCCAAAACAAAATTGTTTTCCAGTTCAGTTTTCTAAATTAGGTAAGGGCTTTTATATGTTTCAGGCTTCTTTTTTGTCAGCTTTGGCTGGTGTTGAGGTTTCAGAAGCTGCTGCTCGAGCAGCAGTTGCAACTCTGTATGATATGAATCATATAACAAGTAGGGGAAGTGCTCTGTGGCAAGCACCTACTACGAGAGAGCAAGGTATTGCTGATCATTTTGTCATTTTCCATAACCTTATCGCCACAGTTCTCAGCAGTTTTGCTAGGATCAGATGATCAGATCACTGATTAGTATCACGGGCTCAGTTTGAAATTGTAACGTAACAATTGTTTCCTCTCTCGTTGTATTAGTGTTTGTGCATCATATTATAGAGAGCACTATCTTAATAGTATCTGAAAGGTTTCAACATCACTTGATTGATTTGTGAATAGTATAGGACATGGGCTGCGTTGAACATGGGGCTATTAACTACGAGTATTAATCTTATAGAGCTGCTTAATGTGACTTCACTTTAAAAGTAGCTGAAGAGTGAGCCGATATAGCCCTCCTCGGCGTGGCCATTGCGATTGCGGTATATGTTTGGTTTTGGCTCCTAAGTCCTAACAAGAAATTCGTGTTGGCTATTTCGAAGCTCAAAGATCCATTTTTACTTTAAATACAGTGAGTGGTTTTTACATTATTAGGACCCATTTGTTCTGTGGTTCTCGGGTGTTGGGCATTCCAAACCCATACATAGGTCGGGGGGGATTTTGGAGGGGGGTTTGAGTGCATAATGCCTCGAATGTCCTAGGAACGAGTGAAGCCTGAGTCAGTTCACTTGAGCTTTGCGCTTAAACATATACATGGCATTTGGTTGCACACACATCTCAGCCCCCATACCCATGGGAAAGCCACAGTTTTGAGTTTTGACCCCCACCCCTCTTCTTGTTTTGCTGATTCCTGCCCCCCCCCCCCCTGCTATCACTAAAGTAGCATGTACCGTCACCAGAGTCACCACCCATCTACTCACTGATCAACCACCTCCCTACACACTGACTAGAGCTGGCAATTTGTCGGGTTGGGTCGGGTTCGTGTTCGGGTTATATATAAACGGGTTGAAAAATGCTTGACCCAACCCTAACCCGTTTATTAAACGGGTTGAAAACTCCAACCTTAACCCTACCCATTTAATAAATGGGTTGATCAGGTCGACCCATTTAACCCATTTAACTAATTAATTTTTGGATAAAATGATTCAATTTTATATATAAATGAAAAATATATATATTCAAATCATCAAATAAGTATGTAATGGAGAAATAAACTATTGGGTTAAGAGAAGATGATACATTCTCATCATTATCAAATATTTATGTCACAAAATATGTTGATATTCAATTTTCTTTTTTGTCAAAAGTGAGTAAACGGGTTAGGTGGGTTATTGTCGGGTTTCAACCCTAACCTTACCCATTTATTAAACGGGTTAGTCGTGTCGGACCCATTTAATTAAACGGGTTGAAAATGTCAACCCAAACCCGCTTATTTCGGGTTAGGTTCGTGTCGGGTCAGTTTTTGCCAGCTCTAACACTGACTGCCATGAGGGCACCACATCTGGTCGCCCCTGCCCACCACCATAACCTCTGCCTCCACATCCGACCACCACGCATCACCAGGCTCCACTGCCCAACCACCAAGTCTCACCACCTATCGCTATGCACCAGCCTGCAACCCGTCATACCAAGCACTGATACGTACCAGCTTGCAAGTTGCAACCTACCATTCCGATCACCTCACCCAAAAAAAAAAAAAAAAAAAAAAAAAAAAAAAAAAAAAAAGAAAAGACGAAGAAGGAATTAGGTTGTACTGTAAGTGTAAACATTTTGAAGATTTGATTGAGAGTAGAGATCTTCCAAAACAAAATTGTTTTCCAGTTCAGTTTTCTAAATTAGGTAAGGGCTTTTATGTGTTTCAGGCTTCCTTTTTGTCAGCTTTGGCTGGTGTTGAGGTTTCAGAAGCTGCTGCTCGAGCAGCAGTTGCAACTCTGTATGATATGAATCATATAACAAGTAGGGGAAGTGCTCTGTGGCAAGCACCTACTACGAGAGAGCAAGGTATTGCTGATCATTTTGTTATTTTCCATAACCTTATCGCCACAGTTCTCAGTAGTTTTGCTAGGATCAGATGATCAGATCACTGATTAGTATCACGGGCTCAGTTTGAAATTGTAACGTAACAATTGTTTCCTCTCTCGTTGTATTAGTGTTTGTGCATCATATTATAGAGAGCACTATCTTAATAGTATCTGAAAAGTTTCAACATCACTTGATTGATTTGTGAATAGTATAGGACATGGGCTGAGTTGAACATGGGACTATTAACTACGAGTATTAATCTTATAGAGCTGCTTAATGTGACTTCACTTTAAAAGTAGCTGAAGAGTGAGCCGATATAGCCCTCCTCGGCGTGGCCATTGCGATTGCGGTATATGTTTGGTTTTGGCTCCTAAGTCCTAACAAGAAATTCGTGTTGGCTATTTCGAAGCTCAAAGATCCGTTTTTACTTTAAATACAGTGAGTGGTTTTTACATTATTAGGACCCATTTGTTCTGTGGTTCTCTGGTGTTGGGCATTCCAAACCCATACATAGGACGGGGGGGATTTTGGAGGGGGGTTTGAGTGCATAATGCCTCGAATGTCCTAGGAACGAGTGAAGCCTGAGTCAGTTCACTTGAGCTTTGCGCTTAAACATATACATGGCATTTGGTTGCACACACATCTCAGCCCCCATACCCATGGGAAAGTCACAGTTTTGAGTTTTGACCCCCACCCCTCTTCTTGTTTTGCTGATTCCTGCCCCCCACCCTGCTATCACTAAAGTAGCATGTACCATCACCAGAGTCACCACCCATCTACTCACTGATCAACCACCTCCCTACACACTGACTGCCTTGAGGGCACCGCATCTGGTCGCCCCTGCCCACCACCATAACCTCTGCCTCCACATCCGACCACCACGCATCACCAGGCTCCACTGCCCAACCACCAAGTCTCACCACCTATCGCTATGCACCAGCCTGCAACCCATCATACCAAGCACTGATATGTACCAGCTTGCAAGTTGCAACCTACCATTCCGATCACCTCAATTCGTCGGCTGTCACTGCCTCTAATAAGCTAGAGCTGTACTGTCCAATCCCTAGAAGGCCACAAGGCCCACAACTTATCATCACCAAGGCAAGGACCACAGCGCTAATCTTCACGGATAGATTACGAGACCATCCTACCCTTGTTTCACACTTGTTTCCAGAGCCATAGCTGTTGAAGCAAATGCACCATTGATTTGATATTTTTTTTCTTGGCAGTAGTAAGACTAGTAACTTTGTGATTTTTTTCTTATTCTTAGGCCTGTGAACTTATACTGGTAGTTTATCTTCCAACTGCATGTGGTGTCAGCTTCAAGTAATGGTCCTCAGTTTTTGTTAGAATTTTCTGTTGATGGGCCATGAGAATGCATGTGAAGCTAGGGGCTCAGTGCCACCATTTTGTCACAATGCTAGATATCTGTAAGCATCAGTATTTCATTAGTTCAGCATCTGTATCAGTTCTCTACTGACCATGACTTTAGAACTTGCTGAGCAAGGATCTACTTTTTGTGTGCTCATACACCCTTGTGTAAGGTCATTGGTGTTTCTTCTCTTATCCATCTTAACATCCTTTCCATGTGTGATACAGAACCTGCTGTTGCATCCAATGGTGATTCTTCATTTTGTGCACCCGGAGAAATTCGTGCAGATGCAGGGTCCCTTCTTCAGCAAGAAGAGAATGAGTTTGTAAATTCCATATCAACCATTATGGAAGTGCAGGTTGGTAATGGATAAATGTGTGCTTTAGCTTAAATTCCTTTCAGTGAATAACTGGTGGTTGCTGTTGGATTTCCTTGCAGATGAAAGAGATCCTAGATAAGGCTGCCCGTTATGATCAAATGGAATCGCAATTGGAAAGGGAGCGACGCGAATTGCAACAGATGAAGCACCAGGTTTTCCTAGACCAGCTGACTCTTGTATCTAAAAAAGCTGCGGCACCTAAATCTGTAGGGGAAAACATTAGAACAGAATTGACTACATCCAGTTAGTTCAGTATATTTTGATCTCTTAGGACTAGACATCAATGACAAATCTACACTGATGGGAGTTATGATTGTAGGGTGTTTATTGCTTTGTACATGTAACTGACGTGATATAAGCTAATCAAAAAAAGACTTGACAACTTTCTCTCCTATTTTCATCTGTTGAGGTAACTTTGAGGGCCTACTTCCCTCCCGAAACTGCAAAACTGAATGAATATGGTGCCGCCAGTTTACTAGTCATACCGATGTTTGCTGAATGATGTATGGACCTGATTTCCAAATGAAATTAGTCATTTGCGCCTCTGTGTGCTGCAAAGTCTTTTAAATCCAGTCAAAACTTTTCCGGGTTAAGAGTAACTAACACCAATCTGAGCCCCCTGTACCTCTATCTAATTTTTGTAGAATAAAAGCATTATTCCTATTTAATTTTTTTCTTCCACATAAAGGGATTGTTATTGGTAAGGACACTTTCGAAGTTAAGTGCTACACAAAAATTATTAAGCCTAGAATAATGATGGAAAGTGGTATCCTCTTTTTTTTTTTTTTTTTTTTTTTTCAGACGAGCAAAAAAAAAAAAGTGGTATCCTCTTTTTTGTCACAAGCTAAAAACACGTTCGTTAAAATCACCGATAATACACCAAATCATGGTAATTTCAGAGTTAAACCATCCTAATAAATTCTAAAATGGGTCTTTGAGGGATTCTTGTGTCAGAGAATAAATATAAGAAATAGTACATAGATTTATTTAATACAAGATCACAAATTTCTAACATGATAATTCTATCCTTTTTGAAATAACTCTCACGTGATTAATCGGGTTAATGTATTCATAATCGGAGAAATCGAGTTTTCTAATTATAAGATGTAAGTTATTAGCATTAGTCAATGTTTCTGTAAGGAAAAAAAATGTCAGAATTAACAGATTTCCTTAAAACACACATTTTTCTTAGTGCCTAGTCCTTTTTTGCCCCATTAATGTTTCACTCTAAAATATTCAAAAAGGTAAGGAAAGAGGGGGAAAAGGTGCAAAAATAAGCTCTGAAAAACCATACAAAAACTGAAGACCAAAACAAAACCATACAAAAACTATTTCAAGATTTATCTAGGCAATGTCGTGATGAGAGAAAAAATGGGTAATTAAAATAGGGTAAATTACATTGAGGTATATACACCGAGGTATATTTATTGACCACTTTTTGACCGTTGATCAAAGTCAAACTAATTTTTGGACTTAAATACCCTAGTATACCTCATTTAAAATTTATAGAAAAAATTATTGTCCAATAATCTCCCGCTTACTTTACATTGCATGCTCGTATATCTTTTGCTGATTGTGTCATATCATGCTCAAATTTGTTACTATGATCGACCCAAAATTAGCATCAAACTCTCATAATTTTAGATTGATAGCTTTTTCTCTGTGCAGAGTGCAAACACAAGATTAGACTTGTGTAGTCAATGTTGCATGATGATAAAATTGTTTAAATCGAGCCACGAAATTTATTAATTTATGGTGCAGTTTCTCTCAAAATAAAAAAATAAATAAAAAGGAAAAAAGTGGGAAATCATTGAACAAATTTTTTTTTACACTTTCAATGAGGTATATTAGGGGGTATTTATGTCCAAAAATTAATTTGACTTTGGTCAACGTTAAAAAGTGGTCAAGGACTCAAGGAGTATAACTCAGTGTATTTAATCAAACGTGAATATACCTCTATGTAATTTCGCCAAACCTCAGTATACCTTAAAGGTGAATACCGATGCTAGCCCTCTTTGGGGGGTGGGACAGGCATGGAAGTTGTGGTGCATGACTATAATGGCGAGCTAGTACGGACAGCGGTGAAGTAAACTGGTGCTGCGTGGGAGATACTAGAGGAGAGGCACAAGCTCTCACGTTTGGCTTGTAAGTGGCTTTTCAATGTGGCACGAGGAGAATTGTTGCTGAGAGTGATAGTTTAAGTCTTATATCCATCTTACAGAAAAGAGAGCACCATATTTCTTTCTTAGGTACTTTTCTAGATGAAATCTTTGATTTGGTAGCTTTATTTGATAGTGTAGTTTGGAGTCATGTTAGAAGGAATGGGAATAAGGCTGCCCATGTTATGGCACACTTAAATCCAATTTCGTTTTCTACTAGAGTTTAGATAGATGGAGGACCAATGAGAATTCTTGATGTAATAGCGGATAATCACTGTAACAAAATATCCATCCTACTTTTAAAAAAAAAAACTTACCCATCTAAATAATATCGCATGAAACAACACATTCCAAAAGCAGTAGGGGTGTAAACGAGCCAAGCCGAATCGAGCCGTGGAGTGTTCGTGTTCGTTTATTTACTAAATGAACGAATTTTGACCGAACGCGAGCTTTGACCGAGCTTCACTTTTATGTTCGTGTTCGTTTATTTACTAAATGAACGAGTATCGAGCTTGTTCACGAACATAGATAATGGTACCAAATAAATGATCACACGTGTGAAAGGAAAAATATATGTAAAGAGAATGTTAAATGTATTAGTAACATACTAATACTAGATTTAATTGATC
Source organism: Tetragonia tetragonoides (assembly GCA_038025085.1). Lineage (NCBI taxonomy): Eukaryota > Viridiplantae > Streptophyta > Magnoliopsida > Caryophyllales > Aizoaceae > Tetragonia > Tetragonia tetragonoides. Next base: position 34,086,383 of record CM076153.1, read on the forward strand.
AAATCACATGTTCAAAAATATAAATGAAAGAAAAGTACTACCTCCGTTTCAGATAAATGTGTACAATTACTTTTTCACGGTCTCTAATGTACTACTTTGACCATGAATATTTGTATTTAAATGAAGATATAAATTTTTAAAAATTTGATTTTTCGAAAGTACTTTTGAAAATGAATCTAACCATAATATTTTTACATTGTGAATCCTTATATTTTTTCTTAAATTAATGGTCAAAGTTTTTAAACTTTGACTTTCAAAAAACAACTGTATACATTTATCTGAAACGGAGGGAGTAACTTATTACTTAAATATCTAGAAAGATTAAATTAATCGAGTTGTTCACGAACGTAATTGAGTGAATGGAGTGATATTCATGTTCGTTTGTTTATCAATGAGCTTTGAAAATGTTGTTTATGTTAGTTCATTTAGCTAACGAACGTAAATAAACGAATTTTGACCGAGATTGTTCGCGAGAGCTTGGAGGCTTACAACCCCTACCAAAGGGTAATTCAAATATACAATGAATGTAGATTATTGTACTTTATAAAAATAAAAAAATAATAAAAAAAAGGTAATTTTTGTCCAGAGCCAAACAGTATTGTCGATCTTTATTGTTATCCATCTGTTTTTCAAGGTGTGAACCCAATTCATCACTTGGAAGGAGATATCAAGCAAATGAGAAATTATAAGAGAGTTTCGAATTATGCTCGCACTTCTCAAGTTGTCATAATTACTGAGTATTTTTTTAAAAAGTGTAATTTTAAGTAGAGTTTACTTATTTTATAAGAGGTGGGAGTATTAATTTCGGACCACGTCATAATTTCTCCAAGCTAACAACTTGTACAGAATTCCTCACACAAAAAGCAAAAAAAAAAAACAGTAAACCAAAACGAAACACAAGTGCAGCTAACAAAAAGGGCAGAAAAATGACGAGAAACTGAAAAACCCAAAATGTAAAACAGTGACCAAGAAAAAAAATCATCCCACAAATAGTCAGTCTCTTTCATCCCCCTTCCTCCACAACCACCAGTCCTCTTTCTCTCTCCTTTCTTTCACTCTAATCAACAACTAATCCCAGTTTGTTCTTGTTTTGTTTTGTTGTTGAACAAATCCAATCCATTTGAGTTTAAGCGTGATTTGAGCAAATGCAATTTTAATAGTGAGTTTGATTTCCACCAAATTCGAATAATGTTGATTTTCTGATCAATCTTTTTCTTCTTCTGATCAATTTTTTTCCTTGCTAGTTCAGCGGTTTCTTCTGATTGAATTTTACTAGACTTTTATTTGCTCCAGTAAAAGGAGAGAGACAGGGGGGAGATAGCTGGAAGATGAAGAAAGAGGAGAGAGAAAGGGGGGAAGCGTTAATCATTTTTGTTAAAACAAAAATCGAGGGGCTTTTGGTAATTCTTTATTTTTTCAGCTTTCCTATAAAAATTCCCTTAAATTCCTAATTTATTTTTGTTCAATGTTTTCTCCTGCTTTAATTATTTTATTGTGTCTACTTCTATTGAGATTTTGTGTAATCTTTTTATATTCCATATATTTATTATTGGGTAGGATTAGAATATCTCCTAGTTTTAGAAAACTTCTCCTTTTTTTTTGGTGGGAAAACTTCTCCTTTTTTGGGGCTTAAGCATAACACGCACCTTTTATGTGTATATATATATCGCACGCACTATATGTTAATGAGAAGATTGAACGCTTCTAATATTAATCGGAACTGCTTAACGTAAATTCTAAATTACTAAACGCAAATTTTATTTTCGCGATATTTCCCGAAGTACCCTTTTCATTTGCAAACCAAACTCTTTCACCTTTAATCTCTAAAAAAAAATCTCCCAATTATATTTTGGTCTTTAGAATGAAAATAAACCTAAGATCCGATCAACATGGGTGATTCATTTAATCAAGATCAAACTTTTGATGGAAATAAATGGTGAATTAGTTAACCAAAAGAGTTAGAATTAAACCTTTTTTTATTTATTTATCGATATACATTGAGGTTTATGATTGGTTTAATGAGTGGCTGGGTGGTGAGGAATCAAAGGAGAGAGAGACCAGTGGGGCGGCGGTCAAATGGTGGTTGGGCGACGTGTGGGAAAGGAGGCGGCGGCTTGGGGTGGCTTGGGCTAATGGGAGGCCGCCAAGGGAGGCGCTGGGGTACCGATGGGAGATGACGGCAGAAGGGGCTGACGGTGGGGTAAGGGAAGTAGGGAACTGATGGGGGAGGGGCTGGCGATTTCGGGGGAGGGGCTACTGTGGCTGCTGAACGTGAGAATGGAGTTCGACGGTGGAGGGTGGAGGGTTTTGGTCTCATTTTTTGGGTTTTTCTGATTTTTTGTTTTTTTATATTTCTATTTTGTATTTTTCTAGAGATGAACTAATAGAGAGAAAATAACAATGTGGAAAAAGGATGAGAAAATAGTTAGGGGTACTATGGGAAAACAAGATTTGCATTCAGTAATTTGCGATTTACGTTTAGCAATCCCCATATTAATTACTTCCAATATTAATTTCTTCCAATATCAATTTCCTAATCGTACCCAATAACACATATATAAAATATATACACAAAAAGGAATATAAAAAACTTACACACAATCTCAATAACCTTTTTTCTTGGCCGATGTTATGTGATACATACTTGTGTTGTGAGTTGTGAGAAAGGAAAAGGAAATTTAGGAGGCCAAGGGTCAGTTCACACAGAGGGAGAGAGAGAGAGAGATTACTCAAAAATGGGCCATAATTAAAGCATGAGTAGTTTGATCATCTCAATAAATGAGCAGCGAGGATGCATATGCACGAGAGAGAAAATCCAGAAAATTGTGCCACTAAAGTATATACAGGCAGCTGAACCGTCTGGCAATAATAACCAACCAACTTTGGAACTACCAAAAAAAAAACAACACTTAATTAGTCTTATATATATATATGCATGCATTAGCAATTCAACTCTTGATGGGGTTAGTAGTTTGATCAATAATTTATTGTGGTTTTGTTCTCTCTTTTCAAGCCACTGTGACCTCATCAACTCAGCTCTTTGATCCTCTTTTGCATTATCCATCGTCCTTACATATTACTACCACTATATATTATTATTCATATGGAGCATAGAGTAGGGATCCGGAGGCAGGTTGATAGGCGTCTGGTCTTCGAAAACCCGCCCGTTTTATCTTCTCCAACTTCCACTTCATCTTCATGGGGTTCGTTCGTCGTCCTGTTGTTGTTGTTGTTGTTGTTGTTGTTGTTGTAGTATGAACTATGGTAGTAAGATTTATGATCAATACATTACTATTTACTGTTGAAATAATGTATGTAGGGGTGACGGTAACGCCTCAAGAGTCTGCCACCGTGCATCTCATTGATTCCACCATCATGCTTACCATATCTCAGGTTTATAACTTTCAACTCAACTTTCTTCCGTTTCTCAATAATATATACTCCCTCCGTTTTAGATAAATGTTTACCATATTATGTTGCTTGCATTTCACTATTTCAGTTCTTCCCCTGAATTTTTGTGTACGGCCATCATGGCATCTTGGATTCAGCTTCTGTAATTAAATCTTCATTTTCATCCTATAAAATTTTCTTTTTCATTCCATTTTAAAGTTTTTTTTTTTTTTGAATTTTTTACAGGTTACTTTGATGAAAGTCAATCAAAGATCAAGCAAAAAGGCCAGCACTGTCCTTTTCTGCAAAGTTGGGGAAATGCCTCAGATTTCAGTTTGCTCCCTTAGTATGCATTTAAATGAGAAATATCCATTAGAACTTGCATTTACAGGACCCTGCAAGCTCATTTTCTCGGTTGAAGGTCCCCAACCTATTCAAATTGCTGGTTATTATCTTCATCATCTTTGTCCGGATGCCCGTGCCATCGTCTATCAAATGTATTTACCTTCATGATCTCTTCTCCTTCTTTCTGATTACTATTACCACAACTATTACAATTACCTAATCATAGTTGATTACTAAGTACGTAGTAATATACATATATATGTTTATGTATGTTTGCCTGTATGCATGTAATGGTAGTGATGCACTAGATGGAGGAGCAGTAGTTGCTAGGAGTGCTGCTTCAGATCTGCCAAATGATGACCAAAAATGGAGGACCAGAGGTTGGTGGTAACAAACTATAGAGAATCTGTTCTTTTATATATCTAACACTTTATTTAGAGGGTGTAGTTAGTGAATCTATGTAAGCTACTAAGACATTAGCTATATATGTTGTGTTATATCTATTACATCCATAAATCTGTTGTGTTATATCTATTACGTACATCCAGCTGGTGCATGTTCAGCTGGTTTGTTGTCGCTTTGTCGGTGTATTCTATAGTCCTCTGATGTACCACCAGATTTATTAACTTCTTTTCAATTCCATGTTTTTATTGTATATTTCAACAATTTGTTTCTCAATCCTGCTAAAGAAAAAAAAAGCATTCTTTGAATGGTAGGTATCATTGGTCAACGGAGCAAAGACATGGAGTTGGGCAGTATCGATAAGACTATGATGAGTGTGAGTGAAGCTTCTCACCAACCACTAACCAGTGGTGAAACTTTGCGACGACCTGAGAGCACTTCTGAAAGGCAAAACGAATTTCCAAACCATGAAGTCTTTGTCCGTAATGATGATGTTAAGGATAATGTTGATGAGAATGAAATCCAAAATAATGATGGCACTGTGATTGAGAGGTCCATGGTAGGTAGTGAAGCAGACTCACAAGCCAAGTCTATTGCATATATGACTACTGTGTCTGTTGAATGTGGAGAAACAGAAAGGTGAGGATCTACCTGCTTGAAACTCAAACTTTACTGTTGTAAATATGAAAGGAAAGTTATCTAGAAGATTAACTGCTTTCAAATCATTCTTCTGTTGAGAGATGTTATTATTGCTCTATTATACTGACAAGACTCAAAATTTTCGTATCGTTAGAGCAAGACCTGCTGTGCAAAGTGACTTAGTCTGTGAACTAGAGCATCCTGACAATGCTTCAGAGGAGAATAATAGTGAAAGGTAATGCTGTTTCCTTCTTATACAAACAACACTTCATCAAATCTTTCTTGGTATTTCCAGAAAATTAATTGAAATGGACTTTGGTGTAAGTTATTGTAATCATGAAAACTTCTGTAATGCTCTTTTACCGTGGTATTCATCATTTTATAATTTCAGGATTTTTTACAAAAAGCTATGTAGCCTAAATTTACTACTGGCTTCTCATATGACAATCTTTGAAACAAAATGAAGCAACTTGACTAGTGAACTTGGTAAAATAGTTTTGTAAAAAGCCATTTCATACTTTACTTAATCTTTCAATTAATGTGCATGTTTATCGATTAGGATATATAGTTGCTGTGAGATAGAGTGTTTGTCTATTGATGCTAGGTTATCTTTCGATCATCTATGTTATAATTACTGGTGCTTCCTGTCACCTAGTTTTCAGTCTTTTGACGTGTCAGTATTTTTCTGTCTACATCCTAGGCATGCTGAGAAGATAGTCATAGATGGTGAATCACAGCATTGCAACCTTCTTGTTGAGGGGAATAGATGCCAAAGGTAACATCTTCTGGTCTTCCTTGCTTATTCTTTTGCTGATTTGTTTGACTTCCTTTAGAAGGCTTATTCTTTGGTAATACAGTATGATTTAGGCAGATAGTATTTGTCATTTTAAACATGACCAAACTTCAAGGTGATCAGTTCCATGGAATTTTGATGAGTGGGTTATTTAAGGTATGATTTTGCTGATTTACAAGTCAACAGGGGTTGTACTTGGTCCCAAATCATCTGCTCTTGGAATGATGATTGGGATAACTGAGGTGAAATAAGTGAACTTCACACTTTCTCTAGGAAATGGAATGTGACTCTGCTTGTTTAACTGTATTTCAAAAAGACAGCAGGAAATCTATACCATCTAGTATCTACAGGTCATTCAGATTTCCTTACATTCTATAAACTAAAGAGGATTTCAAGTACAGTAAGGAAAATTGATTGCAAATGAGCTTTGATGCCACCATTCTTGTATTGAAGTATCTTACTTTTTAATTTTTGCATATAACCATATATGAAGCAGCCTGACAAGTGAATTTGGTTAAATCTTTATAGTAAAGGCCACTTTAGCCTCTATCTGTTATTTTCTAGTTTTAATCATCTAGGATGATAACCATGATGCGTGACGTGTATGCGCCCTAAGATCATGTTGTAATTCTTCTGTTTCTTAATCCATATGATATATCTGATCTCATTGATGTGTACAAGGTCAATGCCTTTGTTTTCTGTTACACTGTCACTTCTACTTGTGAATGTTCTGATATATTTATATGGGTACTATACTGGAATTAGGGAAAATAATGAAGATCCTAATCATGAAGTAGTGCCAGTGGTAGAAGGTTTGGAGCTGAAAGTGGCAGTGGAAGAAGAGTTCGACTTGGAAAAAGCTATATGCAATCACGGTTTTTTCATGACAGCTCCAAACAAATGGAACCCGTCGTCTAAAACTTTCCAACGTCCTCTACGCATTGCTTCCTCCATGTCCACACAATCTCTCGTCGTCTCCATTTCTCAATCCGCCAAGCCTAGTAGTTTTCTTCTAGTGCGAGTCCATGGTGTCAGTTCGCTTCCCTCCTCTGATGAGCAGCTCATATTGGTATGTACTTATATACTCCATGTATATATACCAACAACATTGTCATTTGTTACTTAATGGAGTACTACCAATCAGCTTGTTCTTGTACACATTACCAAATTACCATATTTACAGAAACAAGTTGCTCGAATGCTGAGGATATCAAGCAAGGATGACCATGACATGAAAAAGTTCCATGGACTCCATGCTAAAGCAAAGAAAAGTGGCTTTGGCCGAATTTTTCGCTCCCCTGACTTATTTGAGGATATCATCAAATCCATTCTTCTATGCAATACATCGTATGTTCATCAACTTCATTGATGCCTAGCTTTCTAATTAGTAAATTGCTTAGTATTATTACTTACCTTATTGTCATGATTCTTTGAAACATTACTATTGAACTAAAATGCTCAATTTTATTATTCTATAGGTGGCATAGAACATTACAGATGTGCCAAGCACTTTGTCAGCTTAAACCTGAGCTGAATTTAGGAAACTTTCCAAGCTCCAAAGAATTGGCTAGTTTAAATGAAAGGTTCCTTAAACAAAATTGTCATCTTGGATACAGAGCGAAAACAATCACAGGAGTAGCTCGAATGGTAGAGAATGGTAAGCTTAAGCTCAATGAATTGGAGGGATCCCAAGCTGTTGATACAATAATTTACAAGAAACTAGTGAAAGTAAAAGGATTTGGTCCATTTACGATTGCTAATATTTTTATGTGTATTGGAATTTACCATCGAATTCCAGTTGATACAGAAACCATTGCTCATATGGAGCAGGTAAGAAGGAACAATTGATTTTCCCTTTAAATTTCAAGTGTTTGCTTGTTTAATGAATTTATTCATTACCATCACATGCTAAATTATGATTACGTGTCATTTAGGTGCATCATAGAAAACCCACCAAAAATAATCCCATGGAGGCAATCATAAGCCTTTTGTATGACAAAATTGCACCTTACCAGTGCCTTGCTTATTGGTATGAGTTTCATTACAACTTCATTTAATAGTATCATGCAATTTGTCATTATATATTGGAAAACTTATGTAGTTGTATAATTTGGGGTATAGGTACGAGCGTGTTGGATTTTATGAAAAGAAAGTAGGAGAAAAATTGAGTGAGTTAAGTCCTTCGCGCTACAGTACCGTAACTAGCCCTCGCAAGAAAAACAGTGGTAATTGAATGATCATTATCAATAGTTGAATCTCTTTGTTAATAAGGAATTGCTATTTTTCATTTACGTAAATTCAATTTGCAGAATAAATGAAGATTTAGCCTAAAATGAAGTCAGTAGAAGGAGAAACCTACATAGAGCTTTCTCTTGTAGAACCGTCCATTCTCCTGAGGGAGTTGGGCGTGTTGACCCGCTTGGAATCTTCATTGTAGAAAGAGGAAATGCTTTAGGTCCAAAGTTTATTTTGAGGTCTTAAAAGTCCAAATCCTTTATAAAGAAAATTTATTACTATTAGTTATCTTTTTATAGATTGTCTATTTTGTAGTCCCATACTCTATTGAATTTGCCGACAACGACATTACCAAACTTTAATTTTTCTTGGTAAAAATATCATTCAAAATGCTTAAAGAGTTTGATTGTGTTACAAAAGTATAATATTTCCATGTTTAAGAAGGGACAAGCAAAAAAAAAAAAGAAGAAGATCCATACCTTAAAAATCTAAGTAAACTTGTTTCTTGATGCAATCTAATCGAATTGAACTTTGAATGAGAACAATGTGGCAAACGTATACGATATTAATTATTATATGGTTGAGGTAGATCAACATGTTATTTTATGGAGTAGTATCAAAATTGGTGGAAAACCTTTGCTCACATGCTATGAGAGGATTATTATCAAAATCCAATAGATTCTCGTGCTTAAAGTGGGAATTAGATCGAATGGCCGATTAGCTCAGTAAGGACTAAATATCCTCTATCCTACATTGTGTGTCATCTCTCTATTCCAATCCTTTATATATTTGAGTATTTGACATATCAGCTTTTAAATTTAATTTATTATAAAAGGAATGAAAAGTTAGGATATGATGGAGATAAGGAGTGCTAGGGATAGAGGATAAGGATTACAATTAGCCGGGCCAAAAATGGTAGAAGGTTAGTAGATACTGCTTGCTAAAAATGTAATGTAATGTAATTAATCTCTCAGACATGGAAAAGAAGTGTACACATTTTCAAGATTTGATTGAGAGTAGAGACTTCCAAATTTTATTCAAAATTGTTTTTCAGTTTAGTTTTCTAAATAAGGTAAGGGTTTTCTAAATGGTTGGGCTTTTTTGTCAGCTTTGGGTCGAGCAGCAGTTGCAACTCTGTATGATATGAATCATATAACAAGTAGGGGAAGTGCTCTATCGAAAGCACGTACTACGAGAGACCAAGGTATTGCTGATCATTTTGTTATTTTCCATAACCTTATCGCCAAAGTTCTCACCGCTTTTTTACTTTGACCAAGGTTCGATGCACAGTTCAAGAAAAAAGGATTTTAGGGTGGAGCTGCATGGGTATGCATTTGTATGAATTTATTATGGTTGAAAGATATTATACCCAATGATAGACTCAAGAGGGGTGTTTTGAATTGAGTGTTAGAGAGTTTTTCAAATTTTCCGCGCATTATCAATTTAAGCACAATTTATTAGCCTATTAATTACAGCGTTGTTAATAGCAAAGCAATATAACAAAGCAATAAATAAAGAGACACAAATTTTTACGTGAAAACCTTCTTGAGCTCAACTAAGAAGTAAAACCACGACCTGGGGGATTTTCCAAACTCCACTAAGAGCCACAAAACCAAACTCAATACAATAGACCCTAATCTATTGCTGAGCCGTACAACCTGAATTCAACCTCGAAACCAAGTTCCAAACTATCCACTAAGACAACCGTATTCTTTAACAAATATATCTTACCAGAATGCTTCTTTATGTGGTACAATCAAACCTTATGAGAAATCACGCTTAAGTATCATGACGAATTCCAAGGTAACAGTGAATTAACTCGTGCAATAACAGTCAGGACGCCTCTTATGAAATCACTCAAGAGGAAATAAGAAAATCATATTATCCATACAAGACCAAATGATCATTTCAACCTCTCAAATGTATAAAAGCATAAAATTGGAACATAAAATAATCTTGTGTGTTTCACCTATTGTATTGACCATATCTCAGTTCTTTCAAAATAACACTATCACAAAAGTTATGTCATCATTAATGTCTTTGATACAAACCCGATTCAAACATTTATATAACTATTATTATAATAACTAATAGTTGTACGATACCATCATTATTAACCTCCATAATAGTAGAGTAATCACGACCCCCCATTGACAACAGTCATGCATCATCGCATTGTTTTGCATTCCGTTGAGTTTAAAATAGAAAGTCATTTCGCGCTTAAACAGATTCTAGAATCAGAACTAGGAACATTTAAATTGAGAAGCTCCTTAACATAAATCTAAATAGGATAATTAATGATGACAATATATTACACTCTAGGTCACATAAAGCCCCATGTATATCCTTTCTTCAACTACTCAAGAGATGTCAACATTTACCCCAGACCCCCACTCTCCCACCCACAACATCTCTCACCCACCCACCCACCCAACCCCCCCCCCATCCCGGACACAAGCATACACATGCACATCACACCCATGAAGATGGCATAACATACAGTAGAAGCACGCAACATTAAGGATAGATCACGAACATGTGATGAATCTCACACCCACCAACTTTAAATCCCACTCGTTCAGGTGTATGATCCTACCATAGTACCATTCCTTCTAGATCTGACAAAATCTTACCTAATCCAATTAAAAAAATCAGACAAAAACTAACTTTGTAACACGAAATTTTGCTAAAAGTTACACATAAATACATTAAAATTGGTCAAAATAGATAAACATGTCCCAAATAGAGCAATGCAAACATAGAAAAACCTAACTACAAAACCCGACCCGACCGAAAAATTAAAACCTAATTAACAGTTCGAAAGATGACTAAAAGTTTTTAGAAAAATCTAATTTAAATCCGCCAAATTAGATTAACTAGAACTTGACCAGTTTTGTTAAGTCTTTATTTCTTTCATACCTAACTTCTTTTGTATGCACCAATTATCATTCTCTGCCAATCTTAGTCAAATTGTGACCTGGGTGCCATCCAAAACCCAACTCAGCTTTCGGATAAGTCTAAGTCTTTCCTCCACTTTTCATTTCTACGAAAGCTCCCTTAGTAGGCCCAAAACTACCAAAGTTGACCTGACGCGGTCTAACCCGATGCCTTCCCAGACGTTTTAGTGGGAAGTGAGAATCTCTCCCAACTACAACCCTCCATGCCTACAAGGTTACAAGACTACAAGTTGGGCAATTAACCAAATTGGTACTTAAAATGAGGCCCCCTCGACAAATCGGTATTTTTTTCTTGCTCATGCGACATATGAGTATTAAAAAAACACTTTGGGGGACAATTACACCCATAAAATATATCACCAGCGAAAATATTTGATTAAAGAATTATTTTTTTCGTATTTAAAAGGTATTCTTACCATTTTCAGCCTAAAAATTGGCGCTCTCTCTCTAAGATGCACTATTTCCTTCTTCTCCTCTCTCCTCCTCCCTTGGATTCCTCGCTCTCTCTAGTGGGATCTCCACAACAGCCCACTATGGTCCAGATTGAAGGGGAAATCCTTCAATCTGTACTATCAAAAACACAGGGAAGGAAGTTTTTGAAGGAATTTCTAACCACTAACATGATCATACATGCATAATAGAAATTCGATTAACCCAGAAAAACATGTGATTACTGTAATTAAATATCAAATCGAAATCCTACCTCACTCCTTGGTCGCTGGTTGGATGAACAGTGGTTGGGTATGGATGACACGTCAGATGTCGTGCCTCAACTGGTATCCACACACAGACTCGAATCCACACGTCAGTATGCTAGTACAGCGATCCCGTTCACAACCTCCGTTCTCTCCTTACTCTAATGACACACAATGAGGGTTCCGTGAAAACTGATTATCACGTGTAACCCTAACTGATCAGGAGTCACGATATATATAGGGAGGCAGGAGGTCTGATTAGGTTAAGTGTGTGATGGGCCTAATCCGAATTAGACCCTTCTAATAAAACGAGCATGTTAGTGTGCGACCCTGCTGGTTTACTTAATCTAGCAGTAAGTCCAAAACTCTTTTCGGGCCCACAAACCGTAATTGGTTTCTAGCAAAACATTACGATTACCCATATTAAGTAAAGATCGGTTTCCATAGTCCAACCAATAATGCAATTATTAATATTATTATGATTAGTTCATAGGGCAAATCCAACAATCTCCCACTTGCACTATAGCTAATCATACACCGATGATCCCTTTGTCATGTGATACCTAAATTGACCATAAGGAAGGATTAGTGTCATCCCTATATAGTTCAATTATGACTTTCTCGATTCCGCAGTTAAACTGTTTAAAACAAATGATTGACTTTCAATCCATTTGAGCACGACCATGCATTTCACAGTTTAAACTCATCGAGGGGCCCATAGATATCTTACTCCCGTTATATGAGAGTGACAAATCCCATCTTGCTCACTCACATTCCTCTACATGACTTACAACACATCATTCAATTATCTTTATAGTCATCCGATTAAGGATTAACGTTTGACAATATCAAGATATGCTAAACATCATGTAGGAAACCATGGTGAGCTCAGGTCAAAGGATCAAATTAAAAGTTGCATATGAAAAACATTGATGACACTTATATAATAATCCTTTCAATGTTTTTGAAATGGGTCGGTCCAATACAATGTTCTCTAACATTTATCCATGTGATTAATTTTATATCTCATAATTATGACCTGTGAAACTTGGTCATCAATCAATCCACATGATAGTCTCAATAGTTATCAAATTCCCACAAATAATGATAACTGACTACGGACAATTTAGAATAATTATATTTATAACAATAGAGTCTCACAATCAAGTCACATACTTGATGATCTACATCATATAAATTATTCATTGGGACAGTAATAAATAAATCGAACATAAGTCACAAGATAAACCTCCTACTAGGACAGAGACCAATCATTCATGAATCTAAGTTCTTGTGTAATAGTATGACGCTCATGCTTATCCTGTGGTAGAGGCTTAGTCAGCGGATCAGCAATGTTCATCTCCGATGATACTCTGCACACCTTGACATCTCCCATTTGTACAAAGCTTCGTGTCAAATGGTAACGTCTGAGTATATGCCTAGTTTTCTGATGATACCTAGGCTCCTTCGCAAGTGCAATGGTCCCATTACTGTCACAATAAAGGTCCATTGGATTCGAAATATTAGGTATCACCCCAAGTTCAATGATGAATTTTCGAATCCACACTACTTCTTTTGCTGCTACAGAAGCAGCAATATACTCGGCTTCTGTTGTGAATCAGCAACTGTATCTTGTTTGGAACTCTTCCAACTAACTGCTCCTCTATTCAGAATGAATACAAATCCTGACTGCGATCGGGAATCATCCTTATCCGTTTGGAAGCTTGCATCAGTGTAACCACTTACAGTGAGTTCTTCTTCACCACCATAGACAAGAAACACATCCTTAGTCCTTCTTAAGTACTTGAGGATGCTCTTGAATGCGACCCAGTGACTTTCACCTGGATTAGATTGGTATCTACTCGTCATGCTCAAAGCACAAGCAACGTCAGGACGAGTACACATCATGGCATACATGATAGAACCTGTAGCAGAAGCATAAGGAATTCTACTCATGCGATCTCGCTCATCTTGTGTCGAAGGACACTGAGTCCGCTAAGAGTTATGCCATGTGACATGGGAAGATTACCTTTCTTGGAATCTTGCATGTTGAACCTTTTCAACACCTTATCTATATAGGTACTCTGGCTTAAGCCCAAGAGTCTTTTTGATCTATCTCTATAGATCCTAATCCCCAAGATATAGGTTGCCTCTCCCATGTCTTTTATTGAGAAACACTTTCCCAAAAAGGCCTCGACTGACTGAAGTGTAGGAATATCATTTCCAATCAGTAATATGTCGTCCACATATAAAACCAAGAATACCACAGTGCTCCCACTAACCTTCTTGTAAACACAAGGTTCTTCTTCGCATCTAAGAAAATCAAACTCTTTGATTGCCTCATTGAAGCGAAGATTCCAACTCCTGGATGCTTGCTTCAATCCATAAATAGATCACTGAAGCTTGCATACCTTTCCTCCTGGTGATGTGAAGCCCTCGGGTTGTCTCATGTACACATCCTCTTCTAGGTTTCCATTAAGGAAAGCTGTCTTCACATCCATTTGCCATATCTCATAGTCATAATATGTAGCAATGGCAAGGAGTATCCTAATGGATTTAAGCATTGCGACGGGCGAAAAGGTTTCATCATAATTTATCCCATGAATTTGATTATACCCTTTTGCCACCAATCGTGCCTTGAATATATAAACATTCCCATGCATGTCAATTTTCTTCTTGAAAACCCATTTACACTCAATGGTTTTAACGCCATCAGGTGGGTCTACCAAAGTCCATACTTTGTTTTCATACATGGAATCCATTTCAGATTTCATGGCTTGAAGCCATTTGTCGGAATCTGGGCCCATCATTGCTTCCATGTAGGTCGTAGGCTTGTCATCCTCTATTAATAATATATGACGATGTTCAGTCACCAGGAAACCATACCTAATGGGTTCTCGACGCACTCTTTCAGACCTACGAGGGGATGGTGCCACAGGTGTAGCTACTACAACATCTTGTAAACTACTTTGAGTCTCCTCAGAAATTGGAGTACTCTCCTGTGGCTCTCGAACCTCTTCGAGTTGCACTTTACTCCCACTGGTTCCTTTAGAAAGAAACTCTCTTTCTAAGAAGACACCGTGTCGAGCCACAAACACTTTGTTGTTGGTGGGATGGTAAAAGTAATATCCTTTAGTTTCTTTAGGATATCCCACAAAGAAGCATTTATCAGATTTAGGTCCAAGTTTGTCAGAAAGTAAACGTTTTACATAAGCTTCACAACCCCAAATCTTTAAAAAAGTCAAGTTGGGAACTTTTTCCGTCCACTTCTCAAATGGTGTCTTTTCTACTGATTTTGATGGACTCCTGTTAAGTGTGAACGTGGCTATCTCAAGAGCATATCCCCAAAAAGATATTGGAAGACTAGTAAGGCTCATCATTGATCGAACCATGTCTAACAAAGTTCGATTTCTCCTCTCTGATACACCATTCCATTGTGGTGTACCTGGAGGGGTGAGTTGTGAAACAATTCCAAAATCTTTCAAATGACTATCGAACTCTTGGCTTAGATACTCACCCCCTCGATCAGATCGAAGGGCTTTAATCTTTTTTCCAAGTTGATTCTGTACTTCATTCTGAAACTCCCTGAACTTTTCAAAGGATTCAGATTTATGCCTCATCAAGTAGACATAACCATACCTGTTGAAGTCATCAGTAAAGGTAATGAAGTAGTGGTAACCTCCTCTAGCAACTGTGCTTAATGATCCGCATACATCAGTATGTATGAGGCCTAATAAGCCACTTGCTCTTTCAATGTGACCAGTGAAAGGTGCCTTAGTCATCTTCCCTAATAAACAAGACTCACATGTCTCAAATGGCTCAAAGTCAAATGAGTTTAAAGTCCATCATTATGGAGCTTCTGAACACGCTTCTCGTTTATATGTCCAAGACGACAATGCCAAAGGTAAATTGGGTTAGAGTCATTTGATTTGAGCCTCTTAGTAGTTATGTTATATACTGGAATTTTAAGGTCTAGAACATAAAGGCCATTCTTCATTGGACCGCTACCATAAAATATATCATCTTTATAAAAGGAACAACATTTGTTCTTAATCACAAAGACAAAATCTTCCAAGTCCAAAACTGAAACAGAAATAATATTCCTGCTAATGGCAAGTACATAATAACAATTACTTAGTTCTAAAACCAATCCAGATGGCAAACTTAAATAAAATGTTCCTACAGATAACGCAGCAACTCTTGCTCCATTTCCAACGCGTAGGTCCACTTCACCTTTTGCCAAATTCCTACTTCTCTTTAGTCCCTGCACATTTGCACAAATGTGAGCACCACATCCGGTATCTAATACCCACGAAGTAGAATTTGAAGAAGTAAATACATTTACTTCTATAACATAACATTTACCTGAAGTTGAAGGAACACTTCCCTTATTCTTCTTCAGATCCTCCAAATATTTCTTGCAATTCCTCTTCCAATGCCCAAGCTCATTGCAGTAGAAGCACTTGGTTTCATCATTAGGACCAGACGAGAGTTTGAATTTAGGCTTTCCTTTGGGTTGATTCAAAATCGGACCCTTCGTGATAACCTTTCCCTTGTCCTTAGCTTGATCATGTTTCTTAAACTGGCCCCCTTTTCTAACCATTAGAACACTGGGAGTTGGGTCCTTCTTGACGTTTTGCTCAGCAGTTTTGAGCATCCCATGGAGCTCAGCCAAGGACTTGTTAAGATTATGCATATTATAGTTCATAACAAAAGTATCATAATCATTAGTCAATGACGCTAAGATGATATCAGTGGCCAACTCTTTGCCCATTGGGGAGCTCAGCTTTTCCAAGTACTCAACATAACCAATCATCTTGATTACATGAGGACTAACTGAACTTCCTTTCCCCATCTTGTACTTAACCAAGTCACTCACAGTGTTAAACCTCTCAGTTCGTGCTTGCTCCTGAAACATTCCTTTCAGGCTCTCAATCATCTCATAAGTCTCTATACTTTCATATCGCTTCTGAAGCTCAGAATTCATGGTGGCCAGCATGAGACAACTGACATCAATTGAATCATCTTTGAGCTTCTGATAAGCATTCCTCTCAGCATGAGGAGCATTGGTAGCAGGAGCCTTCTTGGGGACTGGTTTCTCAAGGACATATTCCTTTTTCTCTTGTTTGAGAACAATTCTCAAGTTTCGATATCAGTCTAAGAAATTGGTTCCATTCAGTTTGTCCTTCTCAAGGACGGATCGCAGTGAAAATGAGTGTGATGGTGTAGGGTTTGACATTATCTACAACAAATGTACAAAGATTTTAGTGACTTACTTCATAAATATTTCGTTAACAATTTAACAAAATAAATCCACTATATTAATGTGACAGATATCCCTATAAAATATAGTGGAGCCAAGATCCATATTTCCTACGTATCAAGTAAGCTTTGGCTTATCACTTTACACTTAGTTATTCAGGTAAGTAACTCTTTACTAATTGTATCCTATACAACTCCTGGTTGTTGGGATGACATCATATGTCCCGGCTCCCAACTCTATGCCTTAAGGTCCAAAACTGTTTTGATAGCCTTATTAAGTAAACCAATTTATACATATGGGTAACTGTTACTCATCCTAACATACTTGAGTAATTAAGAATGCTCTACTTTGGCAGACACATTTTAATGAACCAAGTCCTAATAGGTGTATTATATTGGAAAGGCATCAAGTTAACTTAATATTACTAAGGGATGTGATTGATTATATGGAGTTGAGTTTCATGTAAACATAACAATAAATATAATCAACAGTAAATAAGCGGAAGCATAAATAATAACACATGTGATATAGTATGGCCCCCTAAGCTATGGTGATCTAATCTCCACACTTTGCTTCTTCCATATAGTAGCTGGATGGTCATCTCCATGATATCCTTTGACCTTCATGAGCTTGATTTTACAATCAACTATATCATAAAAGTTACACTACCAATAATCTAATTATTACATTCAAAGTAACGACACGCAGGTCGTATTTAATAATTACATTCAAATAAACGACACGCAGGTCGTATTTAAAACCAAAATAAAATTATGGGCCATACTATTCACCATACCATACCATTCAATATCATGTGAACTAAGATATCATATATCAAACATCAAAGATTTGTAATGGCATAAAAATAAAACATCATTCGCACAAACAAGCGGATCCATACAGGGGTCAAGGGGGCAGCGCCCCCTGGCGGGGTTGAGGGGTAGCGCCCCTCGAGGGGTAAAAATAAAACATCATTCGCACAAACAACCTAAACAGAATTCTCAATTCCGTTTAGTGGGGAAACTGTCACGATTAATCTCATTAATCGTGAACCCTAGGCTAATCGTATTACAATATTTTAGGATTTTGCCCTAGTTTATCTATGTGAATTCGTCAAACAGTAGCATACAGAATTACAACGACTTACATTCAAACAACATGCTAATTGTAATATACGAATCTAAACATATGAACTATTCATACAGACATGCTTTCATAGATAGATAAATCCTAACATGCTCAGATCCGAATATTAGAAAAACAGAAAACGAATCACACATAAACATATTATATACATATTATGATTTCGAACTTACTCATATATCTACCATATATCATATATTCGAAAACAGTAAAACACAAGCAGCTCTGATACCACTGAAGGAATTTCTAACCACTAACATGATCATACATGCATAATAGAAATTCGATTAACTCAGAAAAACATGTGATTACTGTAATTAAATATCAAATCGAAATTCTACCTCACTCCTTGGTCGCTGGTTGGATGAACAGTGGTTGGGTATGGATGAACACGTCAGATGTCGTGTCTCAACTGGTATCCACACACGGGCTCGAATCCACACGTCAGTATGCTAGTACAGCGATCCCGTTCACAACCTCCGTTCTCTCCTTACTCTAATGACACACAATTAGGGTTCCGTGAAAACTGATTATCACGTGTAACCCTAACTGATCAGGAGTCACGATATATATAGGGAGGCAGGAGGTCTGATTAGGTTAAGTGTGTGATGGGCCTAATCCGAATTAGACCCTTCTAATAAAACGAGCTTGTTTAGTGTGCGACCCTGCTGGTTTACTTAATCTGGCAGTAAGTCCAAAACTCTTTTCGGGCCCACAAACCGTAATTGGTTTCTAGCAAAACATTACGATTACCCATATTAAGTAAAGATCAGTTTCCATAGTCCAACCAATAATGCAATTATTAATTCTTATTATGATTAGTTCATAGGGCAAATCCAACAGTTTTGTCAAGATCTGGGAGAAAGGCCGCAAGAAATGTCGCAGGGTCCACATGGCGGCGACGATGTCGCGGTGATTAGAAAGACTTATTGGCTCTGATCTGCTAAACAAGGCGAAATTGAAGAGAAGAGGCGATTTGGGAGAACCCTAGGATGGGTTAAGACTAGTTCAAACCCTAGGGGCTCTTTTTTGGAGATCTGCTTGAGTTGCCGTGGTAAATCAATGACGGTTTTCGTTTCTGGTAGCAAGGAAGGTCGGAGATGGGATGATTTCAAGGTAGCACTCTCCAAGGTGGTCACATCTCAAATATGAAAAAAATAGTTTTTTAAATCAAAGCAAAAACTTCCTTTGGCGATTTATTTTTGGGTGTATTTGTTCCCGAAGTGTTTTTTTAATACCCATATGTCGCATGACTAAGGCTATGTTTTTCTCAACTTAATCTAAATTTATTTCACTTTAATTTAGTTCATTTCAATTGTGTTCAATTCATGTGTAACTTTATCACTCAAATAACTAATTGTTCCGAAATAATTTCATGATGAATTGAAGATAACTATGTTAACGGAAAGGAAAATGAATCTAATACACCAAGTGTAACCTACACCAATTTTAATGTGTTTATCTCCCTCCTTTCCATGTGTTCATCATACCAAAGCTACCATTTGAAATCTAAAGAAGTATGGTGCCCACTTTTCCTCCCCTCACATAAAAATAAAAAGGGATTGCTAAATGTAAACACCAAATTACTAAACGTAAATCTTCCTTTTCAAAAATACCCCTCACATAATACAATCCCTAATTTCCCCTCTCTCTCCTCTCTCTCTAGCAAATGGAAGGAAAACAACCGCATTTACCAAATCAAATACTTTGAAACTAAAAGAACAATTAATGTCAATCACATAAAAGGAACTATTACTGAAGGATTTTGCAGCCATGGATAATTAGAGTGATTTAGTGTAATCCATCATTAGCCTCTATGTACAATTGTCAATTATTGCCATTTGCTACACAGCACGCATCGTGTAAAATAATCTTGTAGTTGTAGGTAGAAAGACAATGGCTGACATCTTTAGTTTCAGTTCCTCTTGGCTCCCTTTTCACTTGAATCGGGTATTTTATGCACCTTTTATCTCTCTGACTTCCCTTCGACCACCCATACAAGCCACTTAAACAGTTAAACTGCCTCACCTAGCCATTGAAAACCGTTCAGGCAGCCACCGCCACCCAACCACAGATAACCCTAAATCTAATGTTTATAAAAAAAAATCAAATTTAATAGAACTTGAACAATAATTTTGTCAATATTACTTGATTATATATTACAGTATTATTGTTGATGAAGATATTGTAAATATAAACTATATTTAGGCGATTTTAATTTAGTTACTCAAATGAACCTAACCAGTTGAAGATACGGTAGAATGTAGAAAAATGAATAAGAAGAGAGAATTGGGTATTAAATGTTAATGGTATTTCAAACTAGTAATGATGCCCGTGCGATGTACGGGTTAAGTTATATATATTTTTATTAATTATGCACGGGTTAAGTTATATATTTTTATTATTTTCTTTGTTATTTTATTCTCCAATATTATATATTCTAAAATATATTTACGCTAATTAAAATTGGATATGATCTTACATGTTAAGATTAAACATATTGTAAATGCATCTCATTTTGAAGTATTTTCCGATGTGAATACGATGGTACAAGTATTATTTTTTTTTAAGATGTGTAGAAGATTACATTTGCTTTTGAAGTTTTGACAAAGATTAAGTTATAACACTTATAAAACTCTAGTTATTCATCACAAGTCAAATTCTCAATTTTATTTTTTTAAAAATTATTCTAATAATACATTTAATGATGTGGCATGGCTCAAAACTCACAAAATATGCTAGTTTTATATATATAGAGAAGATTTACGTTAAGCAGTTTCAAAATAAAATTGATGCAAAGATATATCTAGTGTATACCAATCACTAACCTATTAAAAAGATCTCAAAATATACTTTTAAGTAGGTGTACAACTCTCAACTTAACTTCAATCGTACAACTTAGTTTGAATTTCCCCCGGAGAGCTTAACCCAACCCAAAACAATGTCCAAGGACTTGACACCCCAACACCCACAACCGCCACCCCCACCGGAGGTCTCACCGGCCACCACCTCCGCCCTTACAACCACCGTGGCTCCGCCGCATCTATCTACCCCTCCCTTCGACTCCAAGAAACAACCACCCACCGACCTCGATTTCGTCACCGTCCCCTACTCTAGTAATAACTCCCTCTCTCTCTCTCTCTCAAATTTCCACTTCTTTTTGGTTATATTTTTGCTGATAATAATCTCTCTCTTGCAGGATGGTTCACATTCGAGGGAATCGACGAGTGCGAAACCCGAAACTTGCCGGAGTTCTTCGAGGCAAAATCAGCTTCAAAAAACCCTAATGTATACAAATACTACCGTAATTCAATCATTAATTACTACAGAAACAACCATCAATCCTCTAAAAAACTCACCTTCACCGAGGTTCGAAGGACGATCGTCGGAGATGTTGGGTAAATTCGTCGGGTTTTCGATTTCCTCGACACTTGGGGCCTCATCAATTACATTCCCACTTCCAAGCAGCCCTTCAAATGGGAGGAGAGAGAGAGAGCAAACCCGCCACCGCCAACGTTGCCAGTCCTCCGTCGTCCGCTGCCAATGCTGGTGGCGGGGACAGGGCGGCTGTAGAGTCGAATGGTGATGCGGGTAATGAGAGGTTTAAGAAGTGTAGTGGTTGTAAGGGTCCTTGCACTTTTGCCTGCTTTGTTTCTGATAAGGTTATTCATCTCTCTATTTAACTTTCTATTTGTTGTTCTGTTCAATATTTGCTTATGATTTGGATTCTAAATTTGTAAAAATGATGCAATCTGCCAAAAGAAGGATGATGGTAGAAAAGAATCAAGTAGGGTAGTAGTAGTTGTTGAATTGATGAGATTGGACTGGTTTTGATGTTATTATCTGATATTGAATGATTTAGGTGTCGATATGCCTAACTTACATACATCGTTGTAGCTTGAGATACTGAATTTTTCGCTACGCATATCGTGGACAGTCACAATTTATTGCCACTGCATAGTCGGTTGGTGTAGCTTTTGTGACAGCTGCATTGAGTCATTGACAATTTGATTTGTTAGCTCTACTCCCGCTTGTATTCTTCAACATACTTGCAAGTTAGGCCTCGTTTACTAGCTTGCAATCAAATGTAATGCAATGCAATCATTTTGTAGAGTAAATGTGGGGTGAAAAGTGAAGGAGTGGGAGGAGAGGGATGAGAAAAGTGGGGTTGATTGCATCATTCAATGTAATCACAATTACTCAACTTTTCACATGTAATGGTGATTACTTTGAGTGATGTAATCAACCTTACTTTTTCCATCTTTTTCATTCCCCTCCTTCATTTTCCACCTCACAACTACCTTATAAAATGATTGCTTGCAAGCATTTGATTGCAAGGTAGTAAACACCACCTTAGTGTTTGACTCTTGCAACTCCAAGTTAATCATATCCATTCATCGGGTGCCATGATCATTAGCCTAATTTATATCTCAAGGTTTCACAAGGCACACCTCTCCACTATCTCATAGCAATGGTACTCTTGATGTACCTTGATTTTCAATGTTTTGTTTGGGATTCTTTTGAATCAACTTACCACGTGATTGATTTTGTTAGATATATACAATACATATGGATTAGGTCTTGCACCGACTTGGTTGATCGTAGGAACTTGCCATGTGATATGCTAAGTCTTGTCAAAGTCAGGTGGACTTGATTCTGGGCTGCATGTACATCATGACATCCTCCAAGTCCTTCTATTCTACCAAACACATTCTAGCAGTATCTCCTCCGTGTTGAGGTTGGCTTGCAATCTAGTATTCCGTACTTGTGATGTTTCCAGAGTAGGTCTTTGCGCGTATGGCGTACCTTTCCCAGCACAGACACTATTAACTCGCTCTACCTCAAGGCGCACAAATGTTCCAGTTTTCTATCTCTTATTCTCTTCTACAAATTTCCTGTTTGTCATGGTGATGATAAGATCATCCTTTTAAACTAGCACTATATCTATTTTTTTACGATCTTGAAATCAACTCTGGTGTATAGGTTTGAAGAGTTATAGTTTATAAGTTTTCCTTTATCTTTCTCAAAGTAAAAAAGGGCTTAAAGAAGCATTACCATACCATCATCTTGGCGTCCGTTTGTATAGTGCTTTCTATGACTTGCACATATAGCTTGAGTGAGCCTTACTCTGGAAACTTCTTGGTTGCTCCTTACATTTTCTCCAATCTAGTTCACCGTGTCATTGTGATGGTAACATAACAGATACAGTGGGAACTGTCTTTTCAGAGTAGGTCTTGGCCGTCCTGCGCGTACCTTTCCCGGCATAGACACTCTTCGTTCGCTCTACCTCAAGTTGCACAAATGTTCCACTTTTCTATCTCTTGTTTTACAAATTTCCTGTTTGTCATGGTGATGATAAGATCATCCTTTTAAACTGGCACTATATCTATTTTATCATCTTCAATCCTTGAAATCAACTCTGTTATATAGGATTGAAGAAATTTACAGTTTTTTAAATTTTCCTTTACTATTTTTTAAAGAAGAAAGTTTAACGAAGTATTACCATACCATCCTCTTGGTGTCTGTTTATATACTTCTTTCTATAACTTGCACATATAGCTTGAGTGTCCTTTGCTCTGAAAACTTCTTGGTTGCTCCTTACATTTTCTCCAATCTAGTTCACCGTGTAATTGCGATGGTAGCACAACAGACACAGTGGGAACTGTCTTGTCAATGTCATATCCAATAGTATTTGGAAAATCCTTGAGCCACCAAAAGAGTCCTATACTTCTCTATTAATCTATCCAGATGAGTCTTGACTTCCTACACCTACAGTGACGGGTGACCTACTTACATGAATGGATTGTACACTAATGGATTTTGGCACTGATTTCATTGTTTCAGTTTGATTAGTGCCTTCATCTCTTCTTCCATTGTTCTCTCCACTCCTTAGACTAAGCGACTTTTTTGTAATTCATTGATATTTAGGTTCTTAGATTATATCTCCTTGTAGAATTGCATGTGGATACTTAGGACTTCGCTTCCAAGATTGATCTACTTAGATGTGACTGAGGAACTTCCTCCTTAATTACTCTTTCCAACTACTTAGTCTCTCTTCCTCTACTTCAAAATCAAGATACAGTGCATACTCGCATTTTAAATGGTTGTTCTCGCATCATGGGGTCTTGTTGTGGCTTCGTTAGCTATAATATCAACTACAACCACTTCTTGAACTGGTTGAAACTTTTCTGTATCAAGTTCTTCCTTCAATTGCTTTTGTTGTTGCTCTTCTTTGATGCACAGACACTTTTGGAGGGTAGCATATATGTTACAACACGTGTCCCATTTCACTAGATGCTCAAAGGACTTTTAGCGTAGGAGACACACAATACTCAAAAATAAACTCACAATACTCAAAAATAAACTCACAGATGGCTTTGTGTTTCAACAAATTCACAACTTTTCATATGTAAGATTAGTCCAAGGCTTGCTTGAGGTAGCACATAGGTGACATAATCAGCTGTTTTGTTGTGAACTCTTTGAATTTTATTCTTCCCTGTATGTTTTTTCCCCTGAAAAGAATTTTATTGTTTTCTGACCCTCTGAAATTTAACTACTCTAGAAAAGTTATTTCAGCTATAGGGTAGGTGGTCAATCTGTTTGAAAAAGTAGGGAAGAGGTGTTGCATATACGTAGCTTCAAGTTCAACAGAAGCTTGGTTGGATTGATTTAGTAAGAAACCAAGTTCAGGAGCAATTGCTTGGTGTTTGTTTTGGGCAGCTGAGGTTTAGAGAGCTTGTTAAAAGCACAATTAGGGATTTGTTCCACATGTAGGCCCATAGCCTATTTTAGTTTTAGTTTTCTATTTTATTTTTGAATGGAACAAAAGTCTGTTAAGATTTTGCACTGAGACTACTATCCTAAGATGATATTTACCTCATTTGAAGAGTCTTATTAACTGCTACAGGTGTGTATTATCTCTCTTTTTTTCCCTTACTTGGAAAAATAAGCAATTAATATTTGGTGTGAGATAAACCATTTATGAACAAAAAGAAGTTTAGACTACATAGGGATGATGGGTCGGTCTTGCTATGTAAAACATACAAAGAATACAAAATGGAAGGAGAACAGAAAGGGTGAGTGTGAGTGTGAGTGTGTGCATATATGTTTTTCGTGTATGGGGGACCGCAAAGGTAGCTGAATAGATGAAATGAAGAAGCTTCAAACCAAAATGTGCATGAAGTTGCTGAGTATAGCTTATTAGGTAAGTTGAGGATGGTGAAGAAAGGGACTTAAATTGGGATGTAGTAGTAAGGATTAGTTTGTTCATCGAATTTTTAGTGTTATTGACCTTTATGATTGTTGTCAGATATATTTGATTACCAACTTTCTTTTTGTAAGTAATAAGTTTTTTAAGATGAAGCTCGAACTAATAATTCAATAAATTGCACTGGGAATTTAAACATGATACTGATCATGACTTATTCCAGCATTTTTATTTTGGTTGAATGAAGACAATCCCTCTTCCTGCGGACTTATTCCCTGAGCTCTTACTTAGTCTTATTGTGGGGTGAAGAAACTCTTTTGACCTTAGGGTGTGTTCTTTTGCATTGATCTCAACTGAAAATGAATAGTAGTATGTGAAAATAAACAATAATTACTTAACTAAACTCACTAAACTGAACTAAACCAAACCGATTCTAAAATAAGTGGAAAAGAACACACACTTTCTTGCCTCTGACATGAACCGAGTCAACTGGCAGGGTTCTGTTTAGGACTTCTAACTGTTAATACTTAATAGTTAAGAGGAGTTGGTTTGGAATGTGAGTTTGGTTGGAAGACGTTCAAGATTTTCTTACAGTGTTCTCCTAATACTGATATCTGAAAGTATCTGCTAGTGGAGAAATGCCCTTCCATTCTGGTAACGATGTTGGTTCATAAAAGTCATTCCAACTAATTAGTGCGGAAAAAGTGTTGCTTTCCATAGCTTATTTTGAACTCCGTGTATGGTTGTAACTTGTAAATCTGTATATTCTTCTAAGAGTAGTCCTTCTCCAGTTCTGGTTTTTGACTGCCGGAAGTGGTTTCCTTAGTGGCCAACTGGCCGTGAAGGTTGCCTTTGAGTTTTTTGCTGAGTAGTTTTTGTTGCATTAATGTCTTGTTTATTGTTGTCGCCACACATTTTGAAAGTTACATGTGTAAAGTGCTTTGCTTCTGACATGTTTATCATTGTTGGCAGTATGACCTGGTGCTCTGTACAAGATGCTACGTTTGTAGGGTTGGTGTCAGTTCTACTGATTTCAGACGGGTTGAGATAAGTGAACCAGTGAAAACCGATTGGACGGACAAAGAAACTTTGCATCTTCTGGAAGCCAGTATGCATTACGGTGATAATCGGAAGCTTGTCTCCGAACATGTTCGCAGAACCGAGAAAGAATGTGTTGCTCGTTTTATCAAGCTTCCTTTTGGTGAACAATTTTTGGAGCATGCAGACCAGGGTGAGGAAGATAGCTTATCTTATCAAAGTAAGGACCAAACTAATGTTGAATCTGGCATTGAACCCCCCGCTAAGAGAAGGCATCTAACGCCGCTTGCTGACTCAAGCAACCCGATCATGGGTCAGGTATAAATTTGTATCATTGCTGCCTGGCTGGTCTTAGATTATCTGCAACACCCAAACACAAAACAAAAAAAACAAAAAAAAAAAGACGAAGAAGGAATTAGGTTGTACTGTAAGTGTAAACATTTTGTAGATTTGATTGAGAGTAGAGATCTTCCAAAACAAAATTGTTTTCCAGTTCAGTTTTCTAAATTAGGTAAGGGCTTTTATATGTTTCAGGCTTCTTTTTTGTCAGCTTTGGCTGGTGTTGAGGTTTCAGAAGCTGCTGCTCGAGCAGCAGTTGCAACTCTGTATGATATGAATCATATAACAAGTAGGGGAAGTGCTCTGTGGCAAGCACCTACTACGAGAGAGCAAGGTATTGCTGATCATTTTGTCATTTTCCATAACCTTATCGCCACAGTTCTCAGCAGTTTTGCTAGGATCAGATGATCAGATCACTGATTAGTATCACGGGCTCAGTTTGAAATTGTAACGTAACAATTGTTTCCTCTCTCGTTGTATTAGTGTTTGTGCATCATATTATAGAGAGCACTATCTTAATAGTATCTGAAAGGTTTCAACATCACTTGATTGATTTGTGAATAGTATAGGACATGGGCTGCGTTGAACATGGGGCTATTAACTACGAGTATTAATCTTATAGAGCTGCTTAATGTGACTTCACTTTAAAAGTAGCTGAAGAGTGAGCCGATATAGCCCTCCTCGGCGTGGCCATTGCGATTGCGGTATATGTTTGGTTTTGGCTCCTAAGTCCTAACAAGAAATTCGTGTTGGCTATTTCGAAGCTCAAAGATCCATTTTTACTTTAAATACAGTGAGTGGTTTTTACATTATTAGGACCCATTTGTTCTGTGGTTCTCGGGTGTTGGGCATTCCAAACCCATACATAGGTCGGGGGGGATTTTGGAGGGGGGTTTGAGTGCATAATGCCTCGAATGTCCTAGGAACGAGTGAAGCCTGAGTCAGTTCACTTGAGCTTTGCGCTTAAACATATACATGGCATTTGGTTGCACACACATCTCAGCCCCCATACCCATGGGAAAGCCACAGTTTTGAGTTTTGACCCCCACCCCTCTTCTTGTTTTGCTGATTCCTGCCCCCCCCCCCCCTGCTATCACTAAAGTAGCATGTACCGTCACCAGAGTCACCACCCATCTACTCACTGATCAACCACCTCCCTACACACTGACTAGAGCTGGCAATTTGTCGGGTTGGGTCGGGTTCGTGTTCGGGTTATATATAAACGGGTTGAAAAATGCTTGACCCAACCCTAACCCGTTTATTAAACGGGTTGAAAACTCCAACCCTAACCCTACCCATTTAATAAATGGGTTGATCAGGTCGACCCATTTAACCCATTTAACTAATTAATTTTTGGATAAAATGATTCAATTTTATATATAAATGAAAAATATATATATTCAAATCATCAAATAAGTATGTAATGGAGAAATAAACTATTGGGTTAAGAGAAGATGATACATTCTCATCATTATCAAATATTTATGTCACAAAATATGTTGATATTCAATTTTCTTTTTTGTCAAAAGTGAGTAAACGGGTTAGGTGGGTTATTGTCGGGTTTCAACCCTAACCTTACCCATTTATTAAACGGGTTAGTCGTGTCGGACCCATTTAATTAAACGGGTTGAAAATGTCAACCCAAACCCGCTTATTTCGGGTTAGGTTCGTGTCGGGTCAGTTTTTGCCAGCTCTAACACTGACTGCCATGAGGGCACCACATCTGGTCGCCCCTGCCCACCACCATAACCTCTGCCTCCACATCCGACCACCACGCATCACCAGGCTCCACTGCCCAACCACCAAGTCTCACCACCTATCGCTATGCACCAGCCTGCAACCCGTCATACCAAGCACTGATACGTACCAGCTTGCAAGTTGCAACCTACCATTCCGATCACCTCACCCAAAAAAAAAAAAAAAAAAAAAAAAAAAAAAAAAAAAAAGAAAAGACGAAGAAGGAATTAGGTTGTACTGTAAGTGTAAACATTTTGAAGATTTGATTGAGAGTAGAGATCTTCCAAAACAAAATTGTTTTCCAGTTCAGTTTTCTAAATTAGGTAAGGGCTTTTATGTGTTTCAGGCTTCCTTTTTGTCAGCTTTGGCTGGTGTTGAGGTTTCAGAAGCTGCTGCTCGAGCAGCAGTTGCAACTCTGTATGATATGAATCATATAACAAGTAGGGGAAGTGCTCTGTGGCAAGCACCTACTACGAGAGAGCAAGGTATTGCTGATCATTTTGTTATTTTCCATAACCTTATCGCCACAGTTCTCAGTAGTTTTGCTAGGATCAGATGATCAGATCACTGATTAGTATCACGGGCTCAGTTTGAAATTGTAACGTAACAATTGTTTCCTCTCTCGTTGTATTAGTGTTTGTGCATCATATTATAGAGAGCACTATCTTAATAGTATCTGAAAAGTTTCAACATCACTTGATTGATTTGTGAATAGTATAGGACATGGGCTGAGTTGAACATGGGACTATTAACTACGAGTATTAATCTTATAGAGCTGCTTAATGTGACTTCACTTTAAAAGTAGCTGAAGAGTGAGCCGATATAGCCCTCCTCGGCGTGGCCATTGCGATTGCGGTATATGTTTGGTTTTGGCTCCTAAGTCCTAACAAGAAATTCGTGTTGGCTATTTCGAAGCTCAAAGATCCGTTTTTACTTTAAATACAGTGAGTGGTTTTTACATTATTAGGACCCATTTGTTCTGTGGTTCTCTGGTGTTGGGCATTCCAAACCCATACATAGGACGGGGGGGATTTTGGAGGGGGGTTTGAGTGCATAATGCCTCGAATGTCCTAGGAACGAGTGAAGCCTGAGTCAGTTCACTTGAGCTTTGCGCTTAAACATATACATGGCATTTGGTTGCACACACATCTCAGCCCCCATACCCATGGGAAAGTCACAGTTTTGAGTTTTGACCCCCACCCCTCTTCTTGTTTTGCTGATTCCTGCCCCCCACCCTGCTATCACTAAAGTAGCATGTACCATCACCAGAGTCACCACCCATCTACTCACTGATCAACCACCTCCCTACACACTGACTGCCATGAGGGCACCGCATCTGGTCGCCCCTGCCCACCACCATAACCTCTGCCTCCACATCCGACCACCACGCATCACCAGGCTCCACTGCCCAACCACCAAGTCTCACCACCTATCGCTATGCACCAGCCTGCAACCCATCATACCAAGCACTGATATGTACCAGCTTGCAAGTTGCAACCTACCATTCCGATCACCTCAATTCGTCGGCTGTCACTGCCTCTAATAAGCTAGAGCTGTACTGTCCAATCCCTAGAAGGCCACAAGGCCCACAACTTATCATCACCAAGGCAAGGACCACAGCGCTAATCTTCACGGATAGATTACGAGACCATCCTACCCTTGTTTCACACTTGTTTCCAGAGCCATAGCTGTTGAAGCAAATGCACCATTGATTTGATATTTTTTTTCTTGGCAGTAGTAAGACTAGTAACTTTGTGATTTTTTTCTTATTCTTAGGCCTGTGAACTTATACTGGTAGTTTATCTTCCAACTGCATGTGGTGTCAGCTTCAAGTAATGGTCCTCAGTTTTTGTTAGAATTTTCTGTTGATGGGCCATGAGAATGCATGTGAAGCTAGGGGCTCAGTGCCACCATTTTGTCACAATGCTAGATATCTGTAAGCATCAGTATTTCATTAGTTCAGCATCTGTATCAGTTCTCTACTGACCATGACTTTAGAACTTGCTGAGCAAGGATCTACTTTTTGTGTGCTCATACACCCTTGTGTAAGGTCATTGGTGTTTCTTCTCTTATCCATCTTAACATCCTTTCCATGTGTGATACAGAACCTGCTGTTGCATCCAATGGTGATTCTTCATTTTGTGCACCCGGAGAAATTCGTGCAGATGCAGGGTCCCTTCTTCAGCAAGAAGAGAATGAGTTTGTAAATTCCATATCAACCATTATGGAAGTGCAGGTTGGTAATGGATAAATGTGTGCTTTAGCTTAAATTCCTTTCAGTGAATAACTGGTGGTTGCTGTTGGATTTCCTTGCAGATGAAAGAGATCCTAGATAAGGCTGCCCGTTATGATCAAATGGAATCGCAATTGGAAAGGGAGCGACGCGAATTGCAACAGATGAAGCACCAGGTTTTCCTAGACCAGCTGACTCTTGTATCTAAAAAAGCTGCGGCACCTAAATCTGTAGGGGAAAACATTAGAACAGAATTGACTACATCCAGTTAGTTCAGTATATTTTGATCTCTTAGGACTAGACATCAATGACAAATCTACACTGATGGGAGTTATGATTGTAGGGTGTTTATTGCTTTGTACATGTAACTGACGTGATATAAGCTAATCAAAAAAAGACTTGACAACTTTCTCTCCTATTTTCATCTGTTGAGGTAACTTTGAGGGCCTACTTCCCTCCCGAAACTGCAAAACTGAATGAATATGGTGCCGCCAGTTTACTAGTCATACCGATGTTTGCTGAATGATGTATGGACCTGATTTCCAAATGAAATTAGTCATTTGCGCCTCTGTGTGCTGCAAAGTCTTTTAAATCCAGTCAAAACTTTTCCGGGTTAAGAGTAACTAACACCAATCTGAGCCCCCTGTACCTCTATCTAATTTTTGTAGAATAAAAGCATTATTCCTATTTAATTTTTTTCTTCCACATAAAGGGATTGTTATTGGTAAGGACACTTTCGAAGTTAAGTGCTACACAAAAATTATTAAGCCTAGAATAATGATGGAAAGTGGTATCCTCTTTTTTTTTTTTTTTTTTTTTTTTCAGACGAGCAAAAAAAAAAAAGTGGTATCCTCTTTTTTGTCACAAGCTAAAAACACGTTCGTTAAAATCACCGATAATACACCAAATCATGGTAATTTCAGAGTTAAACCATCCTAATAAATTCTAAAATGGGTCTTTGAGGGATTCTTGTGTCAGAGAATAAATATAAGAAATAGTACATAGATTTATTTAATACAAGATCACAAATTTCTAACATGATAATTCTATCCTTTTTGAAATAACTCTCACGTGATTAATCGGGTTAATGTATTCATAATCGGAGAAATCGAGTTTTCTAATTATAAGATGTAAGTTATTAGCATTAGTCAATGTTTCTGTAAGGAAAAAAAATGTCAGAATTAACAGATTTCCTTAAAACACACATTTTTCTTAGTGCCTAGTCCTTTTTTGCCCCATTAATGTTTCACTCTAAAATATTCAAAAAGGTAAGGAAAGAGGGGGAAAAGGTGCAAAAATAAGCTCTGAAAAACCATACAAAAACTGAAGACCAAAACAAAACCATACAAAAACTATTTCAAGATTTATCTAGGCAATGTCGTGATGAGAGAAAAAATGGGTAATTAAAATAGGGTAAATTACATTGAGGTATATACACCGAGGTATATTTATTGACCACTTTTTGACCGTTGATCAAAGTCAAACTAATTTTTGGACTTAAATACCCTAGTATACCTCATTTAAAATTTATAGAAAAAATTATTGTCCAATAATCTCCCGCTTACTTTACATTGCATGCTCGTATATCTTTTGCTGATTGTGTCATATCATGCTCAAATTTGTTACTATGATCGACCCAAAATTAGCATCAAACTCTCATAATTTTAGATTGATAGCTTTTTCTCTGTGCAGAGTGCAAACACAAGATTAGACTTGTGTAGTCAATGTTGCATGATGATAAAATTGTTTAAATCGAGCCACGAAATTTATTAATTTATGGTGCAGTTTCTCTCAAAATAAAAAAATAAATAAAAAGGAAAAAAGTGGGAAATCATTGAACAAATTTTTTTTTACACTTTCAATGAGGTATATTAGGGGGTATTTATGTCCAAAAATTAATTTGACTTTGGTCAACGTTAAAAAGTGGTCAAGGACTCAAGGAGTATAACTCAGTGTATTTAATCAAACGTGAATATACCTCTATGTAATTTCGCCAAACCTCAGTATACCTTAAAGGTGAATACCGATGCTAGCCCTCTTTGGGGGGTGGGACAGGCATGGAAGTTGTGGTGCATGACTATAATGGCGAGCTAGTACGGACAGCGGTGAAGTAAACTGGTGCTGCGTGGGAGATACTAGAGGAGAGGCACAAGCTCTCACGTTTGGCTTGTAAGTGGCTTTTCAATGTGGCACGAGGAGAATTGTTGCTGAGAGTGATAGTTTAAGTCTTATATCCATCTTACAGAAAAGAGAGCACCATATTTCTTTCTTAGGTACTTTTCTAGATGAAATCTTTGATTTGGTAGCTTTATTTGATAGTGTAGTTTGGAGTCATGTTAGAAGGAATGGGAATAAGGCTGCCCATGTTATGGCACACTTAAATCCAATTTCGTTTTCTACTAGAGTTTAGATAGATGGAGGACCAATGAGAATTCTTGATGTAATAGCGGATAATCACTGTAACAAAATATCCATCCTACTTTTAAAAAAAAAAACTTACCCATCTAAATAATATCGCATGAAACAACACATTCCAAAAGCAGTAGGGGTGTAAACGAGCCAAGCCGAATCGAGCCGTGGAGTGTTCGTGTTCGTTTATTTACTAAATGAACGAATTTTGACCGAACGCGAGCTTTGACCGAGCTTCACTTTTATGTTCGTGTTCGTTTATTTACTAAATGAACGAGTATCGAGCTTGTTCACGAACATAGATAATGGTACCAAATAAATGATCACACGTGTGAAAGGAAAAATATATGTAAAGAGAATGTTAAATGTATTAGTAACATACTAATACTAGATTTAATTGATCAAATCACATGTTCAAAAATATAAATGAAAGAAAAGTACTACCTCCGTTTCAGATAAATGTGTACAATTACTTTTTCACGGTCTCTAATGTACTACTTTGACCATGAATATTTGTATTTAAATGAAGATATAAATTTTTAAAAATTTGATTTTTCGAAAGTACTTTTGAAAATGAATCTAACCATAATATTTTTACATTGTGAATCCTTATATTTTTTCTTAAATTAATGGTCAAAGTTTTTAAACTTTGACTTTCAAAAAACAACTGTATACATTTATCTGAAACGGAGGGAGTAACTTATTACTTAAATATCTAGAAAGATTAAATTAATCGAGTTGTTCACGAACGTAATTGAGTGAATGGAGTGATATTCATGTTCGTTTGTTTATCAATGAGCTTTGAAAATGTTGTTTATGTTAGTTCATTTAGCTAACGAACGTAAATAAACGAATTTTGACCGAGATTGTTCGCGAGAGCTTGGAGGCTTACAACCCCTACCAAAGGGTAATTCAAATATACAATGAATGTAGATTATTGTACTTTATAAAAATAAAAAAATAATAAAAAAAAGGTAATTTTTGTCCAGAGCCAAACAGTATTGTCGATCTTTATTGTTATCCATCTGTTTTTCAAGGTGTGAACCCAATTCATCACTTGGAAGGAGATATCAAGCAAATGAGAAATTATAAGAGAGTTTCGAATTATGCTCGCACTTCTCAAGTTGTCATAATTACTGAGTATTTTTTTAAAAAGTGTAATTTTAAGTAGAGTTTACTTATTTTATAAGAGGTGGGAGTATTAATTTCGGACCACGTCATAATTTCTCCAAGCTAACAACTTGTACAGAATTCCTCACACAAAAAGCAAAAAAAAAAAACAGTAAACCAAAACGAAACACAAGTGCAGCTAACAAAAAGGGCAGAAAAATGACGAGAAACTGAAAAACCCAAAATGTAAAACAGTGACCAAGAAAAAAAATCATCCCACAAATAGTCAGTCTCTTTCATCCCCCTTCCTCCACAACCACCAGTCCTCTTTCTCTCTCCTTTCTTTCACTCTAATCAACAACTAATCCCAGTTTGTTCTTGTTTTGTTTTGTTGTTGAACAAATCCAATCCATTTGAGTTTAAGCGTGATTTGAGCAAATGCAATTTTAATAGTGAGTTTGATTTCCACCAAATTCGAATAATGTTGATTTTCTGATCAATCTTTTTCTTCTTCTGATCAATTTTTTTCCTTGCTAGTTCAGCGGTTTCTTCTGATTGAATTTTACTAGACTTTTATTTGCTCCAGTAAAAGGAGAGAGACAGGGGGGAGATAGCTGGAAGATGAAGAAAGAGGAGAGAGAAAGGGGGGAAGCGTTAATCATTTTTGTTAAAACAAAAATCGAGGGGCTTTTGGTAATTCTTTATTTTTTCAGCTTTCCTATAAAAATTCCCTTAAATTCCTAATTTATTTTTGTTCAATGTTTTCTCCTGCTTTAATTATTTTATTGTGTCTACTTCTATTGAGATTTTGTGTAATCTTTTTATATTCCATATATTTATTATTGGGTAGGATTAGAATATCTCCTAGTTTTAGAAAACTTCTCCTTTTTTTTTGGTGGGAAAACTTCTCCTTTTTTGGGGCTTAAGCATAACACGCACCTTTTATGTGTATATATATATCGCACGCACTATATGTTAATGAGAAGATTGAACGCTTCTAATATTAATCGGAACTGCTTAACGTAAATTCTAAATTACTAAACGCAAATTTTATTTTCGCGATATTTCCCGAAGTACCCTTTTCATTTGCAAACCAAACTCTTTCACCTTTAATCTCTAAAAAAAAATCTCCCAATTATATTTTGGTCTTTAGAATGAAAATAAACCTAAGATCCGATCAACATGGGTGATTCATTTAATCAAGATCAAACTTTTGATGGAAATAAATGGTGAATTAGTTAACCAAAAGAGTTAGAATTAAACCTTTTTTTATTTATTTATCGATATACATTGAGGTTTATGATTGGTTTAATGAGTGGCTGGGTGGTGAGGAATCAAAGGAGAGAGAGACCAGTGGGGCGGCGGTCAAATGGTGGTTGGGCGACGTGTGGGAAAGGAGGCGGCGGCTTGGGGTGGCTTGGGCTAATGGGAGGCCGCCAAGGGAGGCGCTGGGGTACCGATGGGAGATGACGGCAGAAGGGGCTGACGGTGGGGTAAGGGAAGTAGGGAACTGATGGGGGAGGGGCTGGCGATTTCGGGGGAGGGGCTACTGTGGCTGCTGAACGTGAGAATGGAGTTCGACGGTGGAGGGTGGAGGGTTTTGGTCTCATTTTTTGGGTTTTTCTGATTTTTTGTTTTTTTATATTTCTATTTTGTATTTTTCTAGAGATGAACTAATAGAGAGAAAATAACAATGTGGAAAAAGGATGAGAAAATAGTTAGGGGTACTATGGGAAAACAAGATTTGCATTCAGTAATTTGCGATTTACGTTTAGCAATCCCCATATTAATTACTTCCAATATTAATTTCTTCCAATATCAATTTCCTAATCGTACCCAATAACACATATATAAAATATATACACAAAAAGGAATATAAAAAACTTACACACAATCTCAATAACCTTTTTTCTTGGCCGATGTTATGTGATACATACTTGTGTTGTGAGTTGTGAGAAAGGAAAAGGAAATTTAGGAGGCCAAGGGTCAGTTCACACAGAGGGAGAGAGAGAGAGAGATTACTCAAAAATGGGCCATAATTAAAGCATGAGTAGTTTGATCATCTCAATAAATGAGCAGCGAGGATGCATATGCACGAGAGAGAAAATCCAGAAAATTGTGCCACTAAAGTATATACAGGCAGCTGAACCGTCTGGCAATAATAACCAACCAACTTTGGAACTACCAAAAAAAAAACAACACTTAATTAGTCTTATATATATATATGCATGCATTAGCAATTCAACTCTTGATGGGGTTAGTAGTTTGATCAATAATTTATTGTGGTTTTGTTCTCTCTTTTCAAGCCACTGTGACCTCATCAACTCAGCTCTTTGATCCTCTTTTGCATTATCCATCGTCCTTACATATTACTACCACTATATATTATTATTCATATGGAGCATAGAGTAGGGATCCGGAGGCAGGTTGATAGGCGTCTGGTCTTCGAAAACCCGCCCGTTTTATCTTCTCCAACTTCCACTTCATCTTCATGGGGTTCGTTCGTCGTCCTGTTGTTGTTGTTGTTGTTGTTGTTGTTGTTGTAGTATGAACTATGGTAGTAAGATTTATGATCAATACATTACTATTTACTGTTGAAATAATGTATGTAGGGGTGACGGTAACGCCTCAAGAGTCTGCCACCGTGCATCTCATTGATTCCACCATCATGCTTACCATATCTCAGGTTTATAACTTTCAACTCAACTTTCTTCCGTTTCTCAATAATATATACTCCCTCCGTTTTAGATAAATGTTTACCATATTATGTTGCTTGCATTTCACTATTTCAGTTCTTCCCCTGAATTTTTGTGTACGGCCATCATGGCATCTTGGATTCAGCTTCTGTAATTAAATCTTCATTTTCATCCTATAAAATTTTCTTTTTCATTCCATTTTAAAGTTTTTTTTTTTTTTGAATTTTTTACAGGTTACTTTGATGAAAGTCAATCAAAGATCAAGCAAAAAGGCCAGCACTGTCCTTTTCTGCAAAGTTGGGGAAATGCCTCAGATTTCAGTTTGCTCCCTTAGTATGCATTTAAATGAGAAATATCCATTAGAACTTGCATTTACAGGACCCTGCAAGCTCATTTTCTCGGTTGAAGGTCCCCAACCTATTCAAATTGCTGGTTATTATCTTCATCATCTTTGTCCGGATGCCCGTGCCATCGTCTATCAAATGTATTTACCTTCATGATCTCTTCTCCTTCTTTCTGATTACTATTACCACAACTATTACAATTACCTAATCATAGTTGATTACTAAGTACGTAGTAATATACATATATATGTTTATGTATGTTTGCCTGTATGCATGTAATGGTAGTGATGCACTAGATGGAGGAGCAGTAGTTGCTAGGAGTGCTGCTTCAGATCTGCCAAATGATGACCAAAAATGGAGGACCAGAGGTTGGTGGTAACAAACTATAGAGAATCTGTTCTTTTATATATCTAACACTTTATTTAGAGGGTGTAGTTAGTGAATCTATGTAAGCTACTAAGACATTAGCTATATATGTTGTGTTATATCTATTACATCCATAAATCTGTTGTGTTATATCTATTACGTACATCCAGCTGGTGCATGTTCAGCTGGTTTGTTGTCGCTTTGTCGGTGTATTCTATAGTCCTCTGATGCACCACCAGATTTATTAACTTCTTTTCAATTCCATGTTTTTATTGTATATTTCAACAATTTGTTTCTCAATCCTGCTAAAGAAAAAAAAAGCATTCTTTGAATGGTAGGTATCATTGGTCAACGGAGCAAAGACATGGAGTTGGGCAGTATCGATAAGACTATGATGAGTGTGAGTGAAGCTTCTCACCAACCACTAACCAGTGGTGAAACTTTGCGACGACCTGAGAGCACTTCTGAAAGGCAAAACGAATTTCCAAACCATGAAGTCTTTGTCCGTAATGATGATGTTAAGGATAATGTTGATGAGAATGAAATCCAAAATAATGATGGCACTGTGATTGAGAGGTCCATGGTAGGTAGTGAAGCAGACTCACAAGCCAAGTCTATTGCATATATGACTACTGTGTCTGTTGAATGTGGAGAAACAGAAAGGTGAGGATCTACCTGCTTGAAACTCAAACTTTACTGTTGTAAATATGAAAGGAAAGTTATCTAGAAGATTAACTGCTTTCAAATCATTCTTCTGTTGAGAGATGTTATTATTGCTCTATTATACTGACAAGACTCAAAATTTTCGTATCGTTAGAGCAAGACCTGCTGTGCAAAGTGACTTAGTCTGTGAACTAGAGCATCCTGACAATGCTTCAGAGGAGAATAATAGTGAAAGGTAATGCTGTTTCCTTCTTATACAAACAACACTTCATCAAATCTTTCTTGGTATTTCCAGAAAATTAATTGAAATGGACTTTGGTGTAAGTTATTGTAATCATGAAAACTTCTGTAATGCTCTTTTACCGTGGTATTCATCATTTTATAATTTCAGGATTTTTTACAAAAAGCTATGTAGCCTAAATTTACTACTGGCTTCTCATATGACAATCTTTGAAACAAAATGAAGCAACTTGACTAGTGAACTTGGTAAAATAGTTTTGTAAAAAGCCATTTCATACTTTACTTAATCTTTCAATTAATGTGCATGTTTATCGATTAGGATATATAGTTGCTGTGAGATAGAGTGTTTGTCTATTGATGCTAGGTTATCTTTCGATCATCTATGTTATAATTACTGGTGCTTCCTGTCACCTAGTTTTCAGTCTTTTGACGTGTCAGTATTTTTCTGTCTACATCCTAGGCATGCTGAGAAGATAGTCATAGATGGTGAATCACAGCATTGCAACCTTCTTGTTGAGGGGAATAGATGCCAAAGGTAACATCTTCTGGTCTTCCTTGCTTATTCTTTTGCTGATTTGTTTGACTTCCTTTAGAAGGCTTATTCTTTGGTAATACAGTATGATTTAGGCAGATAGTATTTGTCATTTTAAACATGACCAAACTTCAAGGTGATCAGTTCCATGGAATTTTGATGAGTGGGTTATTTAAGGTATGATTTTGCTGATTTACAAGTCAACAGGGGTTGTACTTGGTCCCAAATCATCTGCTCTTGGAATGATGATTGGGATAACTGAGGTGAAATAAGTGAACTTCACACTTTCTCTAGGAAATGGAATGTGACTCTGCTTGTTTAACTGTATTTCAAAAAGACAGCAGGAAATCTATACCATCTAGTATCTACAGGTCATTCAGATTTCCTTACATTCTATAAACTAAAGAGGATTTCAAGTACAGTAAGGAAAATTGATTGCAAATGAGCTTTGATGCCACCATTCTTGTATTGAAGTATCTTACTTTTTAATTTTTGCATATAACCATATATGAAGCAGCCTGACAAGTGAATTTGGTTAAATCTTTATAGTAAAGGCCACTTTAGCCTCTATCTGTTATTTTCTAGTTTTAATCATCTAGGATGATAACCATGATGCGTGACGTGTATGCGCCCTAAGATCATGTTGTAATTCTTCTGTTTCTTAATCCATATGATATATCTGATCTCATTGATGTGTACAAGGTCAATGCCTTTGTTTTCTGTTACACTGTCACTTCTACTTGTGAATGTTCTGATATATTTATATGGGTACTATACTGGAATTAGGGAAAATAATGAAGATCCTAATCATGAAGTAGTGCCAGTGGTAGAAGGTTTGGAGCTGAAAGTGGCAGTGGAAGAAGAGTTCGACTTGGAAAAAGCTATATGCAATCACGGTTTTTTCATGACAGCTCCAAACAAATGGAACCCGTCGTCTAAAACTTTCCAACGTCCTCTACGCATTGCTTCCTCCATGTCCACACAATCTCTCGTCGTCTCCATTTCTCAATCCGCCAAGCCTAGTAGTTTTCTTCTAGTGCGAGTCCATGGTGTCAGTTCGCTTCCCTCCTCTGATGAGCAGCTCATATTGGTATGTACTTATATACTCCATGTATATATACCAACAACATTGTCATTTGTTACTTAATGGAGTACTACCAATCAGCTTGTTCTTGTACACATTACCAAATTACCATATTTACAGAAACAAGTTGCTCGAATGCTGAGGATATCAAGCAAGGATGACCATGACATGAAAAAGTTCCATGGACTCCATGCTAAAGCAAAGAAAAGTGGCTTTGGCCGAATTTTTCGCTCCCCTGACTTATTTGAGGATATCATCAAATCCATTCTTCTATGCAATACATCGTATGTTCATCAACTTCATTGATGCCTAGCTTTCTAATTAGTAAATTGCTTAGTATTATTACTTACCTTATTGTCATGATTCTTTGAAACATTACTATTGAACTAAAATGCTCAATTTTATTATTCTATAGGTGGCATAGAACATTACAGATGTGCCAAGCACTTTGTCAGCTTAAACCTGAGCTGAATTTAGGAAACTTTCCAAGCTCCAAAGAATTGGCTAGTTTAAATGAAAGGTTCCTTAAACAAAATTGTCATCTTGGATACAGAGCGAAAACAATCACAGGAGTAGCTCGAATGGTAGAGAATGGTAAGCTTAAGCTCAATGAATTGGAGGGATCCCAAGCTGTTGATACAATAATTTACAAGAAACTAGTGAAAGTAAAAGGATTTGGTCCATTTACGATTGCTAATATTTTTATGTGTATTGGAATTTACCATCGAATTCCAGTTGATACAGAAACCATTGCTCATATGGAGCAGGTAAGAAGGAACAATTGATTTTCCCTTTAAATTTCAAGTGTTTGCTTGTTTAATGAATTTATTCATTACCATCACATGCTAAATTATGATTACGTGTCATTTAGGTGCATCATAGAAAACCCACCAAAAATAATCCCATGGAGGCAATCATAAGCCTTTTGTATGACAAAATTGCACCTTACCAGTGCCTTGCTTATTGGTATGAGTTTCATTACAACTTCATTTAATAGTATCATGCAATTTGTCATTATATATTGGAAAACTTATGTAGTTGTATAATTTGGGGTATAGGTACGAGCGTGTTGGATTTTATGAAAAGAAAGTAGGAGAAAAATTGAGTGAGTTAAGTCCTTCGCGCTATAGTACCGTAACTAGCCCTCGCAAGAAAAACAGTGGTAATTGAATGATCATTATCAATAGTTGAATCTCTTTGTTAATAAGGAATTGCTATTTTTCATTTACGTAAATTCAATTTGCAGAATAAATGAAGATTTAGCCTAAAATGAAGTCAGTAGAAGGAGAAACCTACATAGAGCTTTCTCTTGTAGAACCGTCCATTCTCCTGAGGGAGTTGGGCGTGTTGACCCGCTTGGAATCTTCATTGTAGAAAGAGGAAATGCTTTAGGTCCAAAGTTTATTTTGAGGTCTTAAAAGTCCAAATCCTTTATAAAGAAAATTTATTACTATTAGTTATCTTTTTATAGATTGTCTATTTTGTAGTCCCATACTCTATTGAATTTGCCGACAACGACATTACCAAACTTTAATTTTTCTTGGTAAAAATATCATTCAAAATGCTTAAAGAGTTTGATTGTGTTACAAAAGTATAATATTTCCATGTTTAAGAAGGGACAAGCAAAAAAAAAAAAGAAGAAGATCCATACCTTAAAAATCTAAGTAAACTTGTTTCTTGATGCAATCTAATCGAATTGAACTTTGAATGAGAACAATGTGGCAAACGTATACGATATTAATTATTATATGGTTGAGGTAGATCAACATGTTATTTTATGGAGTAGTATCAAAATTGGTGGAAAACCTTTGCTCACATGCTATGAGAGGATTATTATCAAAATCCAATAGATTCTCGTGCTTAAAGTGGGAATTAGATCGAATGGCCGATTAGCTCAGTAAGGACTAAATATCCTCTATCCTACATTGTGTGTCATCTCTCTATTCCAATCCTTTATATATTTGAGTATTTGACATATCAGCTTTTAAATTTAATTTATTATAAAAGGAATGAAAAGTTAGGATATGATGGAGATAAGGAGTGCTAGGGATAGAGGATAAGGATTACAATTAGCCGGGCCAAAAATGGTAGAAGGTTAGTAGATACTGCTTGCTAAAAATGTAATGTAATGTAATTAATCTCTCAGACATGGAAAAGAAGTGTACACATTTTCAAGATTTGATTGAGAGTAGAGACTTCCAAATTTTATTCAAAATTGTTTTTCAGTTTAGTTTTCTAAATAAGGTAAGGGTTTTCTAAATGGTTGGGCTTTTTTGTCAGCTTTGGGTCGAGCAGCAGTTGCAACTCTGTATGATATGAATCATATAACAAGTAGGGGAAGTGCTCTATCGAAAGCACGTACTACGAGAGACCAAGGTATTGCTAATCATTTTGTTATTTTCCATAACCTTATCGCCAAAGTTCTCACCGCTTTTTTACTTTGACCAAGGTTCGATGCACAGTTCAAGAAAAAAGGATTTTAGGGTGGAGCTGCATGGGTATGCATTTGTATGAATTTATTATGGTTGAAAGATATTATACCCAATGATAGACTCAAGAGGGGTGTTTTGAATTGAGTGTTAGAGAGTTTTTCAAATTTTCCGCGCATTATCAATTTAAGCACAATTTATTAGCCTATTAATTACAGCGTTGTTAATAGCAAAGCAATATAACAAAGCAATAAATAAAGAGACACAAATTTTTACGTGAAAACCTTCTTGAGCTCAACTAAGAAGTAAAACCACGACCTGGGGGATTTTCCAAACTCCACTAAGAGCCACAAAACCAAACTCAATACAATAGACCCTAATCTATTGCTGAGCCGTACAACCTGAATTCAACCTCGAAACCAAGTTCCAAACTATCCACTAAGACAACCGTATTCTTTAACAAATATATCTTACCAGAATGCTTCTTTATGTGGTACAATCAAACCTTATGAGAAATCACGCTTAAGTATCATGACGAATTCCAAGGTAACAGTGAATTAACTCGTGCAATAACAGTCAGGACGCCTCTTATGAAATCACTCAAGAGGAAATAAGAAAATCATATTATCCATACAAGACCAAATGATCATTTCAACCTCTCAAATGTATAAAAGCATAAAATTGGAACATAAAATAATCTTGTGTGTTTCACCTATTGTATTGACCATATCTCAGTTCTTTCAAAATAACACTATCACAAAAGTTATGTCATCATTAATGTCTTTGATACAAACCCGATTCAAACATTTATATAACTATTATTATAATAACTAATAGTTGTACGATACCATCATTATTAACCTCCATAATAGTAGAGTAATCACGACCCCCCATTGACAACAGTCATGCATCATCGCATTGTTTTGCATTCCGTTGAGTTTAAAATAGAAAGTCATTTCGCGCTTAAACAGATTCTAGAATCAGAACTAGGAACATTTAAATTGAGAAGCTCCTTAACATAAATCTAAATAGGATAATTAATGATGACAATATATTACACTCTAGGTCACATAAAGCCCCATGTATATCCTTTCTTCAACTACTCAAGAGATGTCAACATTTACCCCAGACCCCCACTCTCCCACCCACAACATCTCTCACCCACCCACCCACCCACCCCCCCCCCCCCCCATCCCGGACACAAGCATACACATGCACATCACACCCATGAAGATGGCATAACATACAGTAGAAGCACGCAACATTAAGGATAGATCACGAACATGTGATGAATCTCACACCCACCAACTTTAAATCCCACTCGTTCAGGTGTATGATCCTACCATAGTACCATTCCTTCTAGATCTGACAAAATCTTACCTAATCCAATTAAAAAAATCAGACAAAAACTAACTTTGTAACACGAAATTTTGCTAAAAGTTACACATAAATACATTAAAATTGGTCAAAATAGATAAACATGTCCCAAATAGAGCAATGCAAACATAGAAAAACCTAACTACAAAACCCGACCCGACCGAAAAATTAAAACCTAATTAACAGTTCGAAAGATGACTAAAAGTTTTTAGAAAAATCTAATTTAAATCCGCCAAATTAG
The DNA here is from genome assembly GCA_038025085.1 of Tetragonia tetragonoides. Lineage (NCBI taxonomy): Eukaryota > Viridiplantae > Streptophyta > Magnoliopsida > Caryophyllales > Aizoaceae > Tetragonia > Tetragonia tetragonoides. Next base: position 34,130,290 of record CM076153.1, read on the forward strand.
ATTAACTAGAACTTGACCAGTTTTGTTAAGTCTTTATTTCTTTCATACCTAACTTCTTTTGTATGCACCAATTATCATTCTCTGCCAATCTTAGTCAAATTGTGACCTGGGTGCCATCCAAAACCCAACTCAGCTTTCGGATAAGTCTAAGTCTTTCCTCCACTTTTCATTTCTACGAAAGCTCCCTTAGTAGGCCCAAAACTACCAAAGTTGACCTGACGCGGTCTAACCCGATGCCTTCCCAGACGTTTTAGTGGGAAGTGAGAATCTCTCCCAACTACAACCCTCCATGCCTACAAGGTTACAAGACTACAAGTTGGGCAATTAACCAAATTGGTACTTAAAATGAGGCCCCCTCGACAAATCGGTATTTTTTTCTTGCTCATGCGACATATGAGTATTAAAAAAACACTTTGGGGGACAATTACACCCATAAAATATATCACCAGCGAAAATATTTGATTAAAGAATTATTTTTTTCGTATTTAAAAGGTATTCTTACCATTTTCAGCCTAAAAATTGGCGCTCTCTCTCTAAGATGCACTATTTCCTTCTTCTCCTCTCTCCTCCTCCCTTGGATTCCTCGCTCTCTCTAGTGGGATCTCCACAACAGCCCACTACGGTCCAGATTGAAGGGGAAATCCTTCAATCTGTACTATCAAAAACACAGGGAAGGAAGTTTTTGAAGGAATTTCTAACCACTAACATGATCATACATGCATAATAGAAATTCGATTAACCCAGAAAAACATGTGATTACTGTAATTAAATATCAAATCGAAATCCTACCTCACTCCTTGGTCGCTGGTTGGATGAACAGTGGTTGGGTATGGATGACACGTCAGATGTCGTGCCTCAACTGGTATCCACACACAGACTCGAATCCACACGTCAGTATGCTAGTACAGCGATCCCGTTCACAACCTCCGTTCTCTCCTTACTCTAATGACACACAATGAGGGTTCCGTGAAAACTGATTATCACGTGTAACCCTAACTGATCAGGAGTCACGATATATATAGGGAGGCAGGAGGTCTGATTAGGTTAAGTGTGTGATGGGCCTAATCCGAATTAGACCCTTCTAATAAAACGAGCATGTTAGTGTGCGACCCTGCTGGTTTACTTAATCTAGCAGTAAGTCCAAAACTCTTTTCGGGCCCACAAACCGTAATTGGTTTCTAGCAAAACATTACGATTACCCATATTAAGTAAAGATCGGTTTCCATAGTCCAACCAATAATGCAATTATTAATATTATTATGATTAGTTCATAGGGCAAATCCAACAATCTCCCACTTGCACTATAGCTAATCATACACCGATGATCCCTTTGTCATGTGATACCTAAATTGACCATAAGGAAGGATTAGTGTCATCCCTATATAGTTCAATTATGACTTTCTCGATTCCGCAGTTAAACTGTTTAAAACAAATGATTGACTTTCAATCCATTTGAGCACGACCATGCATTTCACAGTTTAAACTCATCGAGGGGCCCATAGATATCTTACTCCCGTTATATGAGAGTGACAAATCCCATCTTGCTCACTCACATTCCTCTACATGACTTACAACACATCATTCAATTATCTTTATAGTCATCCGATTAAGGATTAACGTTTGACAATATCAAGATATGCTAAACATCATGTAGGAAACCATGGTGAGCTCAGGTCAAAGGATCAAATTAAAAGTTGCATATGAAAAACATTGATGACACTTATATAATAATCCTTTCAATGTTTTTGAAATGGGTCGGTCCAATACAATGTTCTCTAACATTTATCCATGTGATTAATTTTATATCTCATAATTATGACCTGTGAAACTTGGTCATCAATCAATCCACATGATAGTCTCAATAGTTATCAAATTCCCACAAATAATGATAACTGACTACGGACAATTTAGAATAATTATATTTATAACAATAGAGTCTCACAATCAAGTCACATACTTGATGATCTACATCATATAAATTATTCATTGGGACAGTAATAAATAAATCGAACATAAGTCACAAGATAAACCTCCTACTAGGACAGAGACCAATCATTCATGAATCTAAGTTCTTGTGTAATAGTATGACGCTCATGCTTATCCTGTGGTAGAGGCTTAGTCAGCGGATCAGCAATGTTCATCTCCGATGATACTCTGCACACCTTGACATCTCCCATTTGTACAAAGCTTCGTGTCAAATGGTAACGTCTGAGTATATGCCTAGTTTTCTGATGATACCTAGGCTCCTTCGCAAGTGCAATGGTCCCATTACTGTCACAATAAAGGTCCATTGGATTCGAAATATTAGGTATCACCCCAAGTTCAATGATGAATTTTCGAATCCACACTACTTCTTTTGCTGCTACAGAAGCAGCAATATACTCGGCTTCTGTTGTGAATCAGCAACTGTATCTTGTTTGGAACTCTTCCAACTAACTGCTCCTCTATTCAGAATGAATACAAATCCTGACTGCGATCGGGAATCATCCTTATCCGTTTGGAAGCTTGCATCAGTGTAACCACTTACAGTGAGTTCTTCTTCACCACCATAGACAAGAAACACATCCTTAGTCCTTCTTAAGTACTTGAGGATGCTCTTGAATGCGACCCAGTGACTTTCACCTGGATTAGATTGGTATCTACTCGTCATGCTCAAAGCACAAGCAACGTCAGGACGAGTACACATCATGGCATACATGATAGAACCTGTAGCAGAAGCATAAGGAATTCTACTCATGCGATCTCGCTCATCTTGTGTCGAAGGACACTGAGTCCGCTAAGAGTTATGCCATGTGACATGGGAAGATTACCTTTCTTGGAATCTTGCATGTTGAACCTTTTCAACACCTTATCTATATAGGTACTCTGGCTTAAGCCCAAGAGTCTTTTTGATCTATCTCTATAGATCCTAATCCCCAAGATATAGGTTGCCTCTCCCATGTCTTTTATTGAGAAACACTTTCCCAAAAAGGCCTCGACTGACTGAAGTGTAGGAATATCATTTCCAATCAGTAATATGTCGTCCACATATAAAACCAAGAATACCACAGTGCTCCCACTAACCTTCTTGTAAACACAAGGTTCTTCTTCGCATCTAAGAAAATCAAACTCTTTGATTGCCTCATTGAAGCGAAGATTCCAACTCCTGGATGCTTGCTTCAATCCATAAATAGATCACTGAAGCTTGCATACCTTTCCTCCTGGTGATGTGAAGCCCTCGGGTTGTCTCATGTACACATCCTCTTCTAGGTTTCCATTAAGGAAAGCTGTCTTCACATCCATTTGCCATATCTCATAGTCATAATATGTAGCAATGGCAAGGAGTATCCTAATGGATTTAAGCATTGCGACGGGCGAAAAGGTTTCATCATAATTTATCCCATGAATTTGATTATACCCTTTTGCCACCAATCGTGCCTTGAATATATAAACATTCCCATGCATGTCAATTTTCTTCTTGAAAACCCATTTACACTCAATGGTTTTAACGCCATCAGGTGGGTCTACCAAAGTCCATACTTTGTTTTCATACATGGAATCCATTTCAGATTTCATGGCTTGAAGCCATTTGTCGGAATCTGGGCCCATCATTGCTTCCATGTAGGTCGTAGGCTTGTCATCCTCTATTAATAATATATGACGATGTTCAGTCACCAGGAAACCATACCTAATGGGTTCTCGACGCACTCTTTCAGACCTACGAGGGGATGGTGCCACAGGTGTAGCTACTACAACATCTTGTAAACTACTTTGAGTCTCCTCAGAAATTGGAGTACTCTCCTGTGGCTCTCGAACCTCTTCGAGTTGCACTTTACTCCCACTGGTTCCTTTAGAAAGAAACTCTCTTTCTAAGAAGACACCGTGTCGAGCCACAAACACTTTGTTGTTGGTGGGATGGTAAAAGTAATATCCTTTAGTTTCTTTAGGATATCCCACAAAGAAGCATTTATCAGATTTAGGTCCAAGTTTGTCAGAAAGTAAACGTTTTACATAAGCTTCACAACCCCAAATCTTTAAAAAAGTCAAGTTGGGAACTTTTTCCGTCCACTTCTCAAATGGTGTCTTTTCTACTGATTTTGATGGACTCCTGTTAAGTGTGAACGTGGCTATCTCAAGAGCATATCCCCAAAAAGATATTGGAAGACTAGTAAGGCTCATCATTGATCGAACCATGTCTAACAAAGTTCGATTTCTCCTCTCTGATACACCATTCCATTGTGGTGTACCTGGAGGGGTGAGTTGTGAAACAATTCCAAAATCTTTCAAATGACTATCGAACTCTTGGCTTAGATACTCACCCCCTCGATCAGATCGAAGGGCTTTAATCTTTTTTCCAAGTTGATTCTGTACTTCATTCTGAAACTCCCTGAACTTTTCAAAGGATTCAGATTTATGCCTCATCAAGTAGACATAACCATACCTGTTGAAGTCATCAGTAAAGGTAATGAAGTAGTGGTAACCTCCTCTAGCAACTGTGCTTAATGATCCGCATACATCAGTATGTATGAGGCCTAATAAGCCACTTGCTCTTTCAATGTGACCAGTGAAAGGTGCCTTAGTCATCTTCCCTAATAAACAAGACTCACATGTCTCAAATGGCTCAAAGTCAAATGAGTTTAAAGTCCATCATTATGGAGCTTCTGAACACGCTTCTCGTTTATATGTCCAAGACGACAATGCCAAAGGTAAATTGGGTTAGAGTCATTTGATTTGAGCCTCTTAGTAGTTATGTTATATACTGGAATTTTAAGGTCTAGAACATAAAGGCCATTCTTCATTGGACCGCTACCATAAAATATATCATCTTTATAAAAGGAACAACATTTGTTCTTAATCACAAAGACAAAATCTTCCAAGTCCAAAACTGAAACAGAAATAATATTCCTGCTAATGGCAAGTACATAATAACAATTACTTAGTTCTAAAACCAATCCAGATGGCAAACTTAAATAAAATGTTCCTACAGATAACGCAGCAACTCTTGCTCCATTTCCAACGCGTAGGTCCACTTCACCTTTTGCCAAATTCCTACTTCTCTTTAGTCCCTGCACATTTGCACAAATGTGAGCACCACATCCGGTATCTAATACCCACGAAGTAGAATTTGAAGAAGTAAATACATTTACTTCTATAACATAACATTTACCTGAAGTTGAAGGAACACTTCCCTTATTCTTCTTCAGATCCTCCAAATATTTCTTGCAATTCCTCTTCCAATGCCCAAGCTCATTGCAGTAGAAGCACTTGGTTTCATCATTAGGACCAGACGAGAGTTTGAATTTAGGCTTTCCTTTGGGTTGATTCAAAATCGGACCCTTCGTGATAACCTTTCCCTTGTCCTTAGCTTGATCATGTTTCTTAAACTGGCCCCCTTTTCTAACCATTAGAACACTGGGAGTTGGGTCCTTCTTGACGTTTTGCTCAGCAGTTTTGAGCATCCCATGGAGCTCAGCCAAGGACTTGTTAAGATTATGCATATTATAGTTCATAACAAAAGTATCATAATCATTAGTCAATGACGCTAAGATGATATCAGTGGCCAACTCTTTGCCCATTGGGGAGCTCAGCTTTTCCAAGTACTCAACATAACCAATCATCTTGATTACATGAGGACTAACTGAACTTCCTTTCCCCATCTTGTACTTAACCAAGTCACTCACAGTGTTAAACCTCTCAGTTCGTGCTTGCTCCTGAAACATTCCTTTCAGGCTCTCAATCATCTCATAAGTCTCTATACTTTCATATCGCTTCTGAAGCTCAGAATTCATGGTGGCCAGCATGAGACAACTGACATCAATTGAATCATCTTTGAGCTTCTGATAAGCATTCCTCTCAGCATGAGGAGCATTGGTAGCAGGAGCCTTCTTGGGGACTGGTTTCTCAAGGACATATTCCTTTTTCTCTTGTTTGAGAACAATTCTCAAGTTTCGATATCAGTCTAAGAAATTGGTTCCATTCAGTTTGTCCTTCTCAAGGACGGATCGCAGTGAAAATGAGTGTGATGGTGTAGGGTTTGACATTATCTACAACAAATGTACAAAGATTTTAGTGACTTACTTCATAAATATTTCGTTAACAATTTAACAAAATAAATCCACTATATTAATGTGACAGATATCCCTATAAAATATAGTGGAGCCAAGATCCATATTTCCTACGTATCAAGTAAGCTTTGGCTTATCACTTTACACTTAGTTATTCAGGTAAGTAACTCTTTACTAATTGTATCCTATACAACTCCTGGTTGTTGGGATGACATCATATGTCCCGGCTCCCAACTCTATGCCTTAAGGTCCAAAACTGTTTTGATAGCCTTATTAAGTAAACCAATTTATACATATGGGTAACTGTTACTCATCCTAACATACTTGAGTAATTAAGAATGCTCTACTTTGGCAGACACATTTTAATGAACCAAGTCCTAATAGGTGTATTATATTGGAAAGGCATCAAGTTAACTTAATATTACTAAGGGATGTGATTGATTATATGGAGTTGAGTTTCATGTAAACATAACAATAAATATAATCAACAGTAAATAAGCGGAAGCATAAATAATAACACATGTGATATAGTATGGCCCCCTAAGCTATGGTGATCTAATCTCCACACTTTGCTTCTTCCATATAGTAGCTGGATGGTCATCTCCATGATATCCTTTGACCTTCATGAGCTTGATTTTACAATCAACTATATCATAAAAGTTACACTACCAATAATCTAATTATTACATTCAAAGTAACGACACGCAGGTCGTATTTAATAATTACATTCAAATAAACGACACGCAGGTCGTATTTAAAACCAAAATAAAATTATGGGCCATACTATTCACCATACCATACCATTCAATATCATGTGAACTAAGATATCATATATCAAACATCAAAGATTTGTAATGGCATAAAAATAAAACATCATTCGCACAAACAAGCGGATCCATACAGGGGTCAAGGGGGCAGCGCCCCCTGGCGGGGTTGAGGGGTAGCGCCCCTCGAGGGGTAAAAATAAAACATCATTCGCACAAACAACCTAAACAGAATTCTCAATTCCGTTTAGTGGGGAAACTGTCACGATTAATCTCATTAATCGTGAACCCTAGGCTAATCGTATTACAATATTTTAGGATTTTGCCCTAGTTTATCTATGTGAATTCGTCAAACAGTAGCATACAGAATTACAACGACTTACATTCAAACAACATGCTAATTGTAATATACGAATCTAAACATATGAACTATTCATACAGACATGCTTTCATAGATAGATAAATCCTAACATGCTCAGATCCGAATATTAGAAAAACAGAAAACGAATCACACATAAACATATTATATACATATTATGATTTCGAACTTACTCATATATCTACCATATATCATATATTCGAAAACAGTAAAACACAAGCAGCTCTGATACCACTGAAGGAATTTCTAACCACTAACATGATCATACATGCATAATAGAAATTCGATTAACTCAGAAAAACATGTGATTACTGTAATTAAATATCAAATCGAAATTCTACCTCACTCCTTGGTCGCTGGTTGGATGAACAGTGGTTGGGTATGGATGAACACGTCAGATGTCGTGTCTCAACTGGTATCCACACACGGGCTCGAATCCACACGTCAGTATGCTAGTACAGCGATCCCGTTCACAACCTCCGTTCTCTCCTTACTCTAATGACACACAATTAGGGTTCCGTGAAAACTGATTATCACGTGTAACCCTAACTGATCAGGAGTCACGATATATATAGGGAGGCAGGAGGTCTGATTAGGTTAAGTGTGTGATGGGCCTAATCCGAATTAGACCCTTCTAATAAAACGAGCTTGTTTAGTGTGCGACCCTGCTGGTTTACTTAATCTGGCAGTAAGTCCAAAACTCTTTTCGGGCCCACAAACCGTAATTGGTTTCTAGCAAAACATTACGATTACCCATATTAAGTAAAGATCAGTTTCCATAGTCCAACCAATAATGCAATTATTAATTCTTATTATGATTAGTTCATAGGGCAAATCCAACAGTTTTGTCAAGATCTGGGAGAAAGGCCGCAAGAAATGTCGCAGGGTCCACATGGCGGCGACGATGTCGCGGTGATTAGAAAGACTTATTGGCTCTGATCTGCTAAACAAGGCGAAATTGAAGAGAAGAGGCGATTTGGGAGAACCCTAGGATGGGTTAAGACTAGTTCAAACCCTAGGGGCTCTTTTTTGGAGATCTGCTTGAGTTGCCGTGGTAAATCAATGACGGTTTTCGTTTCTGGTAGCAAGGAAGGTCGGAGATGGGATGATTTCAAGGTAGCACTCTCCAAGGTGGTCACATCTCAAATATGAAAAAAATAGTTTTTTAAATCAAAGCAAAAACTTCCTTTGGCGATTTATTTTTGGGTGTATTTGTTCCCGAAGTGTTTTTTTAATACCCATATGTCGCATGACTAAGGCTATGTTTTTCTCAACTTAATCTAAATTTATTTCACTTTAATTTAGTTCATTTCAATTGTGTTCAATTCATGTGTAACTTTATCACTCAAATAACTAATTGTTCCGAAATAATTTCATGATGAATTGAAGATAACTATGTTAACGGAAAGGAAAATGAATCTAATACACCAAGTGTAACCTACACCAATTTTAATGTGTTTATCTCCCTCCTTTCCATGTGTTCATCATACCAAAGCTACCATTTGAAATCTAAAGAAGTATGGTGCCCACTTTTCCTCCCCTCACATAAAAATAAAAAGGGATTGCTAAATGTAAACACCAAATTACTAAACGTAAATCTTCCTTTTCAAAAATACCCCTCACATAATACAATCCCTAATTTCCCCTCTCTCTCCTCTCTCTCTAGCAAATGGAAGGAAAACAACCGCATTTACCAAATCAAATACTTTGAAACTAAAAGAACAATTAATGTCAATCACATAAAAGGAACTATTACTGAAGGATTTTGCAGCCATGGATAATTAGAGTGATTTAGTGTAATCCATCATTAGCCTCTATGTACAATTGTCAATTATTGCCATTTGCTACACAGCACGCATCGTGTAAAATAATCTTGTAGTTGTAGGTAGAAAGACAATGGCTGACATCTTTAGTTTCAGTTCCTCTTGGCTCCCTTTTCACTTGAATCGGGTATTTTATGCACCTTTTATCTCTCTGACTTCCCTTCGACCACCCATACAAGCCACTTAAACAGTTAAACTGCCTCACCTAGCCATTGAAAACCGTTCAGGCAGCCACCGCCACCCAACCACAGATAACCCTAAATCTAATGTTTATAAAAAAAAATCAAATTTAATAGAACTTGAACAATAATTTTGTCAATATTACTTGATTATATATTACAGTATTATTGTTGATGAAGATATTGTAAATATAAACTATATTTAGGCGATTTTAATTTAGTTACTCAAATGAACCCAACCAGTTGAAGATACGGTAGAATGTAGAAAAATGAATAAGAAGAGAGAATTGGGTATTAAATGTTAATGGTATTTGAAACTAGTAATGATGCCCGTGCGATGTACGGGTTAAGTTATATATATTTTTATTAATTATGCACGGGTTAAGTTATATATTTTTATTATTTTCTTTGTTATTTTATTCTCCAATATTATATATTCTAAAATATATTTACGCTAATTAAAATTGGATATGATCTTACATGTTAAGATTAAACATATTGTAAATGCATCTCATTTTGAAGTATTTTCCGATGTGAATACGATGGTACAAGTATTATTTTTTTTTAAGATGTGTAGAAGATTACATTTGCTTTTGAAGTTTTGACAAAGATTAAGTTATAACACTTATAAAACTCTAGTTATTCATCACAAGTCAAATTCTCAATTTTATTTTTTTAAAAATTATTCTAATAATACATTTAATGATGTGGCATGGCTCAAAACTCACAAAATATGCTAGTTTTATATATATAGAGAAGATTTACGTTAAGCAGTTTCAAAATAAAATTGATGCAAAGATATATCTAGTGTATACCAATCACTAACCTATTAAAAAGATCTCAAAATATACTTTTAAGTAGGTGTACAACTCTCAACTTAACTTCAATCGTACAACTTAGTTTGAATTTCCCCCGGAGAGCTTAACCCAACCCAAAACAATGTCCAAGGACTTGACACCCCAACACCCACAACCGCCACCCCCACCGGAGGTCTCACCGGCCACCACCTCCGCCCTTACAACCACCGTGGCTCCGCCGCATCTATCTACCCCTCCCTTCGACTCCAAGAAACAACCACCCACCGACCTCGATTTCGTCACCGTCCCCTACTCTAGTAATAACTCCCTCTCTCTCTCTCTCTCAAATTTCCACTTCTTTTTGGTTATATTTTTGCTGATAATAATCTCTCTCTTGCAGGATGGTTCACATTCGAGGGAATCGACGAGTGCGAAACCCGAAACTTGCCGGAGTTCTTCGAGGCAAAATCAGCTTCAAAAAACCCTAATGTATACAAATACTACCGTAATTCAATCATTAATTACTACAGAAACAACCATCAATCCTCTAAAAAACTCACCTTCACCGAGGTTCGAAGGACGATCGTCGGAGATGTTGGGTAAATTCGTCGGGTTTTCGATTTCCTCGACACTTGGGGCCTCATCAATTACATTCCCACTTCCAAGCAGCCCTTCAAATGGGAGGAGAGAGAGAGAGCAAACCCGCCACCGCCAACGTTGCCAGTCCTCCGTCGTCCGCTGCCAATGCTGGTGGCGGGGACAGGGCGGCTGTAGAGTCGAATGGTGATGCGGGTAATGAGAGGTTTAAGAAGTGTAGTGGTTGTAAGGGTCCTTGCACTTTTGCCTGCTTTGTTTCTGATAAGGTTATTCATCTCTCTATTTAACTTTCTATTTGTTGTTCTGTTCAATATTTGCTTATGATTTGGATTCTAAATTTGTAAAAATGATGCAATCTGCCAAAAGAAGGATGATGGTAGAAAAGAATCAAGTAGGGTAGTAGTAGTTGTTGAATTGATGAGATTGGACTGGTTTTGATGTTATTATCTGATATTGAATGATTTAGGTGTCGATATGCCTAACTTACATACATCGTTGTAGCTTGAGATACTGAATTTTTCGCTACGCATATCGTGGACAGTCACAATTTATTGCCACTGCATAGTCGGTTGGTGTAGCTTTTGTGACAGCTGCATTGAGTCATTGACAATTTGATTTGTTAGCTCTACTCCCGCTTGTATTCTTCAACATACTTGCAAGTTAGGCCTCGTTTACTAGCTTGCAATCAAATGTAATGCAATGCAATCATTTTGTAGAGTAAATGTGGGGTGAAAAGTGAAGGAGTGGGAGGAGAGGGATGAGAAAAGTGGGGTTGATTGCATCATTCAATGTAATCACAATTACTCAACTTTTCACATGTAATGGTGATTACTTTGAGTGATGTAATCAACCTTACTTTTTCCATCTTTTTCATTCCCCTCCTTCATTTTCCACCTCACAACTACCTTATAAAATGATTGCTTGCAAGCATTTGATTGCAAGGTAGTAAACACCACCTTAGTGTTTGACTCTTGCAACTCCAAGTTAATCATATCCATTCATCGGGTGCCATGATCATTAGCCTAATTTATATCTCAAGGTTTCACAAGGCACACCTCTCCACTATCTCATAGCAATGGTACTCTTGATGTACCTTGATTTTCAATGTTTTGTTTGGGATTCTTTTGAATCAACTTACCACGTGATTGATTTTGTTAGATATATACAATACATATGGATTAGGTCTTGCACCGACTTGGTTGATCGTAGGAACTTGCCATGTGATATGCTAAGTCTTGTCAAAGTCAGGTGGACTTGATTCTGGGCTGCATGTACATCATGACATCCTCCAAGTCCTTCTATTCTACCAAACACATTCTAGCAGTATCTCCTCCGTGTTGAGGTTGGCTTGCAATCTAGTATTCCGTACTTGTGATGTTTCCAGAGTAGGTCTTTGCGCGTATGGCGTACCTTTCCCAGCACAGACACTATTAACTCGCTCTACCTCAAGGCGCACAAATGTTCCAGTTTTCTATCTCTTATTCTCTTCTACAAATTTCCTGTTTGTCATGGTGATGATAAGATCATCCTTTTAAACTAGCACTATATCTATTTTTTTACGATCTTGAAATCAACTCTGGTGTATAGGTTTGAAGAATTATAGTTTATAAGTTTTCCTTTATCTTTCTCAAAGAAAAAAAGGGCTTAAAGAAGCATTACCATACCATCATCTTGGCGTCCGTTTGTATAGTGCTTTCTATGACTTGCACATATAGCTTGAGTGAGCCTTACTCTGGAAACTTCTTGGTTGCTCCTTACATTTTCTCCAATCTAGTTCACCGTGTCATTGTGATGGTAACATAACAGATACAGTGGGAACTGTCTTTTCAGAGTAGGTCTTGGCCGTCCTGCGCGTACCTTTCCCGGCATAGACACTCTTCGTTCGCTCTACCTCAAGTTGCACAAATGTTCCACTTTTCTATCTCTTGTTTTACAAATTTCCTGTTTGTCATGGTGATGATAAGATCATCCTTTTAAACTGGCACTATATCTATTTTATCATCTTCAATCCTTGAAATCAACTCTGTTATATAGGATTGAAGAAATTTACAGTTTTTTAAATTTTCCTTTACTATTTTTTAAAGAAGAAAGTTTAACGAAGTATTACCATACCATCCTCTTGGTGTCTGTTTATATACTTCTTTCTATAACTTGCACATATAGCTTGAGTGTCCTTTGCTCTGAAAACTTCTTGGTTGCTCCTTACATTTTCTCCAATCTAGTTCACCGTGTAATTGCGATGGTAGCACAACAGACACAGTGGGAACTGTCTTGTCAATGTCATATCCAATAGTATTTGGAAAATCCTTGAGCCACCAAAAGAGTCCTATACTTCTCTATTAATCTATCCAGATGAGTCTTGACTTCCTACACCTACAGTGACGGGTGACCTACTTACATGAATGGATTGTACACTAATGGATTTTGGCACTGATTTCATTGTTTCAGTTTGATTAGTGCCTTCATCTCTTCTTCCATTGTTCTCTCCACTCCTTAGACTAAGCGACTTTTTTGTAATTCATTGATATTTAGGTTCTTAGATTATATCTCCTTGTAGAATTGCATGTGGATACTTAGGACTTCGCTTCCAAGATTGATCTACTTAGATGTGACTGAGGAACTTCCTCCTTAATTACTCTTTCCAACTACTTAGTCTCTCTTCCTCTACTTCAAAATCAAGATACAGTGCATACTCGCATTTTAAATGGTTGTTCTCGCATCATGGGGTCTTGTTGTGGCTTCGTTAGCTATAATATCAACTACAACCACTTCTTGAACTGGTTGAAACTTTTCTGTATCAAGTTCTTCCTTCAATTGCTTTTGTTGTTGCTCTTCTTTGATGCACAGACACTTTTGGAGGGTAGCATATATGTTACAACACGTGTCCCATTTCACTAGATGCTCAAAGGACTTTTAGCGTAGGAGACACACAATACTCAAAAATAAACTCACAATACTCAAAAATAAACTCACAGATGGCTTTGTGTTTCAACAAATTCACAACTTTTCATATGTAAGATTAGTCCAAGGCTTGCTTGAGGTAGCACATAGGTGACATAATCAGCTGTTTTGTTGTGAACTCTTTGAATTTTATTCTTCCCTGTATGTTTTTTCCCCTGAAAAGAATTTTATTGTTTTCTGACCCTCTGAAATTTAACTACTCTAGAAAAGTTATTTCAGCTATAGGGTAGGTGGTCAATCTGTTTGAAAAAGTAGGGAAGAGGTGTTGCATATACGTAGCTTCAAGTTCAACAGAAGCTTGGTTGGATTGATTTAGTAAGAAACCAAGTTCAGGAGCAATTGCTTGGTGTTTGTTTTGGGCAGCTGAGGTTTAGAGAGCTTGTTAAAAGCACAATTAGGGATTTGTTCCACATGTAGGCCCATAGCCTATTTTAGTTTTAGTTTTCTATTTTATTTTTGAATGGAACAAAAGTCTGTTAAGATTTTGCACTGAGACTACTATCCTAAGATGATATTTACCTCATTTGAAGAGTCTTATTAACTGCTACAGGTGTGTATTATCTCTCTTTTTTTCCCTTACTTGGAAAAATAAGCAATTAATATTTGGTGTGAGATAAACCATTTATGAACAAAAAGAAGTTTAGACTACATAGGGATGATGGGTCGGTCTTGCTATGTAAAACATACAAAGAATACAAAATGGAAGGAGAACAGAAAGGGTGAGTGTGAGTGTGAGTGTGAGTGTGTGCATATATGTTTTTCGTGTATGGGGGACCGCAAAGGTAGCTGAATAGATGAAATGAAGAAGCTTCAAACCAAAATGTGCATGAAGTTGCTGAGTATAGCTTATTAGGTAAGTTGAGGATGGTGAAGAAAGGGACTTAAATTGGGATGTAGTAGTAAGGATTAGTTTGTTCATCGAATTTTTAGTGTTATTGACCTTTATGATTGTTGTCAGATATATTTGATTACCAACTTTCTTTTTGTAAGTAATAAGTTTTTTAAGATGAAGCTCGAACTAATAATTCAATAAATTGCACTGGGAATTTAAACATGATACTGATCATGACTTATTCCAGCATTTTTATTTTGGTTGAATGAAGACAATCCCTCTTCCTGCGGACTTATTCCCTGAGCTCTTACTTAGTCTTATTGTGGGGTGAAGAAACTCTTTTGACCTTAGGGTGTGTTCTTTTGCATTGATCTCAACTGAAAATGAATAGTAGTATGTGAAAATAAACAATAATTACTTAACTAAACTCACTAAACTGAACTAAACCAAACCGATTCTAAAATAAGTGGAAAAGAACACACACTTTCTTGCCTCTGACATGAACCGAGTCAACTGGCAGGGTTCTGTTTAGGACTTCTAACTGTTAATACTTAATAGTTAAGAGGAGTTGGTTTGGAATGTGAGTTTGGTTGGAAGACGTTCAAGATTTTCTTACAGTGTTCTCCTAATACTGATATCTGAAAGTATCTGCTAGTGGAGAAATGCCCTTCCATTCTGGTAACGATGTTGGTTCATAAAAGTCATTCCAACTAATTAGTGCGGAAAAAGTGTTGCTTTCCATAGCTTATTTTGAACTCCGTGTATGGTTGTAACTTGTAAATCTGTATATTCTTCTAAGAGTAGTCCTTCTCCAGTTCTGGTTTTTGACTGCCGGAAGTGGTTTCCTTAGTGGCCAACTGGCCGTGAAGGTTGCCTTTGAGTTTTTTGCTGAGTAGTTTTTGTTGCATTAATGTCTTGTTTATTGTTGTCGCCACACATTTTGAAAGTTACATGTGTAAAGTGCTTTGCTTCTGACATGTTTATCATTGTTGGCAGTATGACCTGGTGCTCTGTACAAGATGCTACGTTTGTAGGGTTGGTGTCAGTTCTACTGATTTCAGACGGGTTGAGATAAGTGAACCAGTGAAAACCGATTGGACGGACAAAGAAACTTTGCATCTTCTGGAAGCCAGTATGCATTACGGTGATAATCGGAAGCTTGTCTCCGAACATGTTCGCAGAACCGAGAAAGAATGTGTTGCTCGTTTTATCAAGCTTCCTTTTGGTGAACAATTTTTGGAGCATGCAGACCAGGGTGAGGAAGATAGCTTATCTTATCAAAGTAAGGACCAAACTAATGTTGAATCTGGCATTGAACCCCCCGCTAAGAGAAGGCATCTAACGCCGCTTGCTGACTCAAGCAACCCGATCATGGGTCAGGTATAAATTTGTATCATTGCTGCCTGGCTGGTCTTAGATTATCTGCAACACCCAAACACAAAACAAAAAAAACAAAAAAAAAAAGACGAAGAAGGAATTAGGTTGTACTGTAAGTGTAAACATTTTGTAGATTTGATTGAGAGTAGAGATCTTCCAAAACAAAATTGTTTTCCAGTTCAGTTTTCTAAATTAGGTAAGGGCTTTTATATGTTTCAGGCTTCTTTTTTGTCAGCTTTGGCTGGTGTTGAGGTTTCAGAAGCTGCTGCTCGAGCAGCAGTTGCAACTCTGTATGATATGAATCATATAACAAGTAGGGGAAGTGCTCTGTGGCAAGCACCTACTACGAGAGAGCAAGGTATTGCTGATCATTTTGTCATTTTCCATAACCTTATCGCCACAGTTCTCAGCAGTTTTGCTAGGATCAGATGATCAGATCACTGATTAGTATCACGGGCTCAGTTTGAAATTGTAACGTAACAATTGTTTCCTCTCTCGTTGTATTAGTGTTTGTGCATCATATTATAGAGAGCACTATCTTAATAGTATCTGAAAGGTTTCAACATCACTTGATTGATTTGTGAATAGTATAGGACATGGGCTGCGTTGAACATGGGGCTATTAACTACGAGTATTAATCTTATAGAGCTGCTTAATGTGACTTCACTTTAAAAGTAGCTGAAGAGTGAGCCGATATAGCCCTCCTCGGCGTGGCCATTGCGATTGCGGTATATGTTTGGTTTTGGCTCCTAAGTCCTAACAAGAAATTCGTGTTGGCTATTTCGAAGCTCAAAGATCCATTTTTACTTTAAATACAGTGAGTGGTTTTTACATTATTAGGACCCATTTGTTCTGTGGTTCTCGGGTGTTGGGCATTCCAAACCCATACATAGGTCGGGGGGGATTTTGGAGGGGGGTTTGAGTGCATAATGCCTCGAATGTCCTAGGAACGAGTGAAGCCTGAGTCAGTTCACTTGAGCTTTGCGCTTAAACATATACATGGCATTTGGTTGCACACACATCTCAGCCCCCATACCCATGGGAAAGCCACAGTTTTGAGTTTTGACCCCCACCCCTCTTCTTGTTTTGCTGATTCCTGCCCCCCCCCCCCTGCTATCACTAAAGTAGCATGTACCGTCACCAGAGTCACCACCCATCTACTCACTGATCAACCACCTCCCTACACACTGACTAGAGCTGGCAATTTGTCGGGTTGGGTCGGGTTCGTGTTCGGGTTATATATAAACGGGTTGAAAAATGCTTGACCCAACCCTAACCCGTTTATTAAACGGGTTGAAAACTCCAACCCTAACCCTACCCATTTAATAAATGGGTTGATCAGGTCGACCCATTTAACCCATTTAACTAATTAATTTTTGGATAAAATGATTCAATTTTATATATAAATGAAAAATATATATATTCAAATCATCAAATAAGTATGTAATGGAGAAATAAACTATTGGGTTAAGAGAAGATGATACATTCTCATCATTATCAAATATTTATGTCACAAAATATGTTGATATTCAATTTTCTTTTTTGTCAAAAGTGAGTAAACGGGTTAGGTGGGTTATTGTCGGGTTTCAACCCTAACCTTACCCATTTATTAAACGGGTTAGTCGTGTCGGACCCATTTAATTAAACGGGTTGAAAATGTCAACCCAAACCCGCTTATTTCGGGTTAGGTTCGTGTCGGGTCAGTTTTTGCCAGCTCTAACACTGACTGCCATGAGGGCACCACATCTGGTCGCCCCTGCCCACCACCATAACCTCTGCCTCCACATCCGACCACCACGCATCACCAGGCTCCACTGCCCAACCACCAAGTCTCACCACCTATCGCTATGCACCAGCCTGCAACCCGTCATACCAAGCACTGATACGTACCAGCTTGCAAGTTGCAACCTACCATTCCGATCACCTCACCCAAAAAAAAAAAAAAAAAAAAAAAAAAAAAAAAAAAAAAAGAAAAGACGAAGAAGGAATTAGGTTGTACTGTAAGTGTAAACATTTTGAAGATTTGATTGAGAGTAGAGATCTTCCAAAACAAAATTGTTTTCCAGTTCAGTTTTCTAAATTAGGTAAGGGCTTTTATGTGTTTCAGGCTTCCTTTTTGTCAGCTTTGGCTGGTGTTGAGGTTTCAGAAGCTGCTGCTCGAGCAGCAGTTGCAACTCTGTATGATATGAATCATATAACAAGTAGGGGAAGTGCTCTGTGGCAAGCACCTACTACGAGAGAGCAAGGTATTGCTGATCATTTTGTTATTTTCCATAACCTTATCGCCACAGTTCTCAGTAGTTTTGCTAGGATCAGATGATCAGATCACTGATTAGTATCACGGGCTCAGTTTGAAATTGTAACGTAACAATTGTTTCCTCTCTCGTTGTATTAGTGTTTGTGCATCATATTATAGAGAGCACTATCTTAATAGTATCTGAAAAGTTTCAACATCACTTGATTGATTTGTGAATAGTATAGGACATGGGCTGAGTTGAACATGGGACTATTAACTACGAGTATTAATCTTATAGAGCTGCTTAATGTGACTTCACTTTAAAAGTAGCTGAAGAGTGAGCCGATATAGCCCTCCTCGGCGTGGCCATTGCGATTGCGGTATATGTTTGGTTTTGGCTCCTAAGTCCTAACAAGAAATTCGTGTTGGCTATTTCGAAGCTCAAAGATCCGTTTTTACTTTAAATACAGTGAGTGGTTTTTACATTATTAGGACCCATTTGTTCTGTGGTTCTCTGGTGTTGGGCATTCCAAACCCATACATAGGACGGGGGGGATTTTGGAGGGGGGTTTGAGTGCATAATGCCTCGAATGTCCTAGGAACGAGTGAAGCCTGAGTCAGTTCACTTGAGCTTTGCGCTTAAACATATACATGGCATTTGGTTGCACACACATCTCAGCCCCCATACCCATGGGAAAGTCACAGTTTTGAGTTTTGACCCCCACCCCTCTTCTTGTTTTGCTGATTCCTGCCCCCCACCCTGCTATCACTAAAGTAGCATGTACCATCACCAGAGTCACCACCCATCTACTCACTGATCAACCACCTCCCTACACACTGACTGCCATGAGGGCACCGCATCTGGTCGCCCCTGCCCACCACCATAACCTCTGCCTCCACATCCGACCACCACGCATCACCAGGCTCCACTGCCCAACCACCAAGTCTCACCACCTATCGCTATGCACCAGCCTGCAACCCATCATACCAAGCACTGATATGTACCAGCTTGCAAGTTGCAACCTACCATTCCGATCACCTCAATTCGTCGGCTGTCACTGCCTCTAATAAGCTAGAGCTGTACTGTCCAATCCCTAGAAGGCCACAAGGCCCACAACTTATCATCACCAAGGCAAGGACCACAGCGCTAATCTTCACGGATAGATTACGAGACCATCCTACCCTTGTTTCACACTTGTTTCCAGAGCCATAGCTGTTGAAGCAAATGCACCATTGATTTGATATTTTTTTTCTTGGCAGTAGTAAGACTAGTAACTTTGTGATTTTTTTCTTATTCTTAGGCCTGTGAACTTATACTGGTAGTTTATCTTCCAACTGCATGTGGTGTCAGCTTCAAGTAATGGTCCTCAGTTTTTGTTAGAATTTTCTGTTGATGGGCCATGAGAATGCATGTGAAGCTAGGGGCTCAGTGCCACCATTTTGTCACAATGCTAGATATCTGTAAGCATCAGTATTTCATTAGTTCAGCATCTGTATCAGTTCTCTACTGACCATGACTTTAGAACTTGCTGAGCAAGGATCTACTTTTTGTGTGCTCATACACCCTTGTGTAAGGTCATTGGTGTTTCTTCTCTTATCCATCTTAACATCCTTTCCATGTGTGATACAGAACCTGCTGTTGCATCCAATGGTGATTCTTCATTTTGTGCACCCGGAGAAATTCGTGCAGATGCAGGGTCCCTTCTTCAGCAAGAAGAGAATGAGTTTGTAAATTCCATATCAACCATTATGGAAGTGCAGGTTGGTAATGGATAAATGTGTGCTTTAGCTTAAATTCCTTTCAGTGAATAACTGGTGGTTGCTGTTGGATTTCCTTGCAGATGAAAGAGATCCTAGATAAGGCTGCCCGTTATGATCAAATGGAATCGCAATTGGAAAGGGAGCGACGCGAATTGCAACAGATGAAGCACCAGGTTTTCCTAGACCAGCTGACTCTTGTATCTAAAAAAGCTGCGGCACCTAAATCTGTAGGGGAAAACATTAGAACAGAATTGACTACATCCAGTTAGTTCAGTATATTTTGATCTCTTAGGACTAGACATCAATGACAAATCTACACTGATGGGAGTTATGATTGTAGGGTGTTTATTGCTTTGTACATGTAACTGACGTGATATAAGCTAATCAAAAAAAGACTTGACAACTTTCTCTCCTATTTTCATCTGTTGAGGTAACTTTGAGGGCCTACTTCCCTCCCGAAACTGCAAAACTGAATGAATATGGTGCCGCCAGTTTACTAGTCATACCGATGTTTGCTGAATGATGTATGGACCTGATTTCCAAATGAAATTAGTCATTTGCGCCTCTGTGTGCTGCAAAGTCTTTTAAATCCAGTCAAAACTTTTCCGGGTTAAGAGTAACTAACACCAATCTGAGCCCCCTGTACCTCTATCTAATTTTTGTAGAATAAAAGCATTATTCCTATTTAATTTTTTTCTTCCACATAAAGGGATTGTTATTGGTAAGGACACTTTCGAAGTTAAGTGCTACACAAAAATTATTAAGCCTAGAATAATGATGGAAAGTGGTATCCTCTTTTTTTTTTTTTTTTTTTTTTTTCAGACGAGCAAAAAAAAAAAAGTGGTATCCTCTTTTTTGTCACAAGCTAAAAACACGTTCGTTAAAATCACCGATAATACACCAAATCATGGTAATTTCAGAGTTAAACCATCCTAATAAATTCTAAAATGGGTCTTTGAGGGATTCTTGTGTCAGAGAATAAATATAAGAAATAGTACATAGATTTATTTAATACAAGATCACAAATTTCTAACATGATAATTCTATCCTTTTTGAAATAACTCTCACGTGATTAATCGGGTTAATGTATTCATAATCGGAGAAATCGAGTTTTCTAATTATAAGATGTAAGTTATTAGCATTAGTCAATGTTTCTGTAAGGAAAAAAAATGTCAGAATTAACAGATTTCCTTAAAACACACATTTTTCTTAGTGCCTAATCCTTTTTTGCCCCATTAATGTTTCACTCTAAAATATTCAAAAAGGTAAGGAAAGAGGGGGAAAAGGTGCAAAAATAAGCTCTGAAAAACCATACAAAAACTGAAGACCAAAACAAAACCATACAAAAACTATTTCAAGATTTATCTAGGCAATGTCGTGATGAGAGAAAAAATGGGTAATTAAAATAGGGTAAATTACATTGAGGTATATACACCGAGGTATATTTATTGACCACTTTTTGACCGTTGATCAAAGTCAAACTAATTTTTGGACTTAAATACCCTAGTATACCTCATTTAAAATTTATAGAAAAAATTATTGTCCAATAATCTCCCGCTTACTTTACATTGCATGCTCGTATATCTTTTGCTGATTGTGTCATATCATGCTCAAATTTGTTACTATGATCGACCCAAAATTAGCATCAAACTCTCATAATTTTAGATTGATAGCTTTTTCTCTGTGCAGAGTGCAAACACAAGATTAGACTTGTGTAGTCAATGTTGCATGATGATAAAATTGTTTAAATCGAGCCACGAAATTTATTAATTTATGGTGGAGTTTCTCTCAAAATAAAAAAATAAATAAAAAGGAAAAAAGTGGGAAATCATTGAACAAATTTTTTTTTACACTTTCAATGAGGTATATTAGGGGGTATTTATGTCCAAAAATTAATTTGACTTTGGTCAACGTTAAAAAGTGGTCAAGGACTCAAGGAGTATAACTCAGTGTATTTAATCAAACGTGAATATACCTCTATGTAATTTCGCCAAACCTCAGTATACCTTAAAGGTGAATACCGATGCTAGCCCTCTTTGGGGGGTGGGACAGGCATGGAAGTTGTGGTGCATGACTATAATGGCGAGCTAGTACGGACAGCGGTGAAGTAAACTGGTGCTGCGTGGGAGATACTAGAGGAGAGGCACAAGCTCTCACGTTTGGCTTGTAAGTGGCTTTTCAATGTGGCACGAGGAGAATTGTTGCTGAGAGTGATAGTTTAAGTCTTATATCCATCTTACAGAAAAGAGAGCACCATATTTCTTTCTTAGGTACTTTTCTAGATGAAATCTTTGATTTGGTAGCTTTATTTGATAGTGTAGTTTGGAGTCATGTTAGAAGGAATGGGAATAAGGCTGCCCATGTTATAGCACACTTAAATCCAATTTCGTTTTCTACTAGAGTTTAGATAGATGGAGGACCAATGAGAATTCTTGATGTAATAGCGGATAATCACTGTAACAAAATATCCATCCTACTTTTAAAAAAAAAAACTTACCCATCTAAATAATATCGCATGAAACAACACATTCCAAAAGCAGTAGGGGTGTAAACGAGCCAAGCCGAATCGAGCCGTGGAGTGTTCGTGTTCGTTTATTTACTAAATGAACGAATTTTGACCGAACGCGAGCTTTGACCGAGCTTCACTTTTATGTTCGTGTTCGTTTATTTACTAAATGAACGAGTATCGAGCTTGTTCACGAACATAGATAATGGTACCAAATAAATGATCACACGTGTGAAAGGAAAAATATATGTAAAGAGAATGTTAAATGTATTAGTAACATACTAATACTAGATTTAATTGATCAAATCACATGTTCAAAAATATAAATGAAAGAAAAGTACTCCCTCCGTTTCAGATAAATGTGTACAATTACTTTTTCACGGTCTCTAATGTACTACTTTGACCATGAATATTTGTATTTAAATGAAGATATAAATTTTTAAAAATTTGATTTTTCGAAAGTACTTTTGAAAATGAATCTAACCATAATATTTTTACATTGTGAATCCTTATATTTTTTCTTAAATTAATGGTCAAAGTTTTTAAACTTTGACTTTCAAAAAACAACTGTATACATTTATCTGAAACGGAGGGAGTAACTTATTACTTAAATATCTAGAAAGATTAAATTAATCGAGTTGTTCACGAACGTAATTGAGTGAATGGAGTGATATTCATGTTCGTTTGTTTATCAATGAGCTTTGAAAATGTTGTTTATGTTAGTTCATTTAGCTAACGAACGTAAATAAACGAATTTTGACCGAGATTGTTCGCGAGAGCTTGGAGGCTTACAACCCCTACCAAAGGGTAATTCAAATATACAATGAATGTAGATTATTGTACTTTATAAAAATAAAAAAATAATAAAAAAAAGGTAATTTTTGTCCAGAGCCAAACAGTATTGTCGATCTTTATTGTTATCCATCTGTTTTTCAAGGTGTGAACCCAATTCATCACTTGGAAGGAGATATCAAGCAAATGAGAAATTATAAGAGAGTTTCGAATTATGCTCGCACTTCTCAAGTTGTCATAATTACTGAGTATTTTTTTAAAAAGTGTAATTTTAAGTAGAGTTTACTTATTTTATAAGAGGTGGGAGTATTAATTTCGGACCACGTCATAATTTCTCCAAGCTAACAACTTGTACAGAATTCCTCACACAAAAAGCAAAAAAAAAAAACAGTAAACCAAAACGAAACACAAGTGCAGCTAACAAAAAGGGCAGAAAAATGACGAGAAACTGAAAAACCCAAAATGTAAAACAGTGACCAAGAAAAAAAATCATCCCACAAATAGTCAGTCTCTTTCATCCCCCTTCCTCCACAACCACCAGTCCTCTTTCTCTCTCCTTTCTTTCACTCTAATCAACAACTAATCCCAGTTTGTTCTTGTTTTGTTTTGTTGTTGAACAAATCCAATCCATTTGAGTTTAAGCGTGATTTGAGCAAATGCAATTTTAATAGTGAGTTTGATTTCCACCAAATTCGAATAATGTTGATTTTCTGATCAATCTTTTTCTTCTTCTGATCAATTTTTTTCCTTGCTAGTTCAGCGGTTTCTTCTGATTGAATTTTACTAGACTTTTATTTGCTCCAGTAAAAGGAGAGAGACAGGGGGGAGATAGCTGGAAGATGAAGAAAGAGGAGAGAGAAAGGGGGGAAGCGTTAATCATTTTTGTTAAAACAAAAATCGAGGGGCTTTTGGTAATTCTTTATTTTTTCAGCTTTCCTATAAAAATTCCCTTAAATTCCTAATTTATTTTTGTTCAATGTTTTCTCCTGCTTTAATTATTTTATTGTGTCTACTTCTATTGAGATTTTGTGTAATCTTTTTATATTCCATATATTTATTATTGGGTAGGATTAGAATATCTCCTAGTTTTAGAAAACTTCTCCTTTTTTTTTGGTGGGAAAACTTCTCCTTTTTTGGGGCTTAAGCATAACACGCACCTTTTATGTGTATATATATATCGCACGCACTATATGTTAATGAGAAGATTGAACGCTTCTAATATTAATCGGAACTGCTTAACGTAAATTCTAAATTACTAAACGCAAATTTTATTTTCGCGATATTTCCCGAAGTACCCTTTTCATTTGCAAACCAAACTCTTTCACCTTTAATCTCTAAAAAAAAATCTCCCAATTATATTTTGGTCTTTAGAATGAAAATAAACCTAAGATCCGATCAACATGGGTGATTCATTTAATCAAGATCAAACTTTTGATGGAAATAAATGGTGAATTAGTTAACCAAAAGAGTTAGAATTAAACCTTTTTTTATTTATTTATCGATATACATTGAGGTTTATGATTGGTTTAATGAGTGGCTGGGTGGTGAGGAATCAAAGGAGAGAGAGACCAGTGGGGCGGCGGTCAAATGGTGGTTGGGCGACGTGTGGGAAAGGAGGCGGCGGCTTGGGGTGGCTTGGGCTAATGGGAGGCCGCCAAGGGAGGCGCTGGGGTACCGATGGGAGATGACGGCAGAAGGGGCTGACGGTGGGGTAAGGGAAGTAGGGAACTGATGGGGGAGGGGCTGGCGATTTCGGGGGAGGGGCTACTGTGGCTGCTGAACGTGAGAATGGAGTTCGACGGTGGAGGGTGGAGGGTTTTGGTCTCATTTTTTGGGTTTTTCTGATTTTTTGTTTTTTTATATTTCTATTTTGTATTTTTCTAGAGATGAACTAATAGAGAGAAAATAACAATGTGGAAAAAGGATGAGAAAATAGTTAGGGGTACTATGGGAAAACAAGATTTGCATTCAGTAATTTGCGATTTACGTTTAGCAATCCCCATATTAATTACTTCCAATATTAATTTCTTCCAATATCAATTTCCTAATCGTACCCAATAACACATATATAAAATATATACACAAAAAGGAATATAAAAAACTTACACACAATCTCAATAACCTTTTTTCTTGGCCGATGTTATGTGATACATACTTGTGTTGTGAGTTGTGAGAAAGGAAAAGGAAATTTAGGAGGCCAAGGGTCAGTTCACACAGAGGGAGAGAGAGAGAGAGATTACTCAAAAATGGGCCATAATTAAAGCATGAGTAGTTTGATCATCTCAATAAATGAGCAGCGAGGATGCATATGCACGAGAGAGAAAATCCAGAAAATTGTGCCACTAAAGTATATACAGGCAGCTGAACCGTCTGGCAATAATAACCAACCAACTTTGGAACTACCAAAAAAAAAACAACACTTAATTAGTCTTATATATATATATGCATGCATTAGCAATTCAACTCTTGATGGGGTTAGTAGTTTGATCAATAATTTATTGTGGTTTTGTTCTCTCTTTTCAAGCCACTGTGACCTCATCAACTCAGCTCTTTGATCCTCTTTTGCATTATCCATCGTCCTTACATATTACTACCACTATATATTATTATTCATATGGAGCATAGAGTAGGGATCCGGAGGCAGGTTGATAGGCGTCTGGTCTTCGAAAACCCGCCCGTTTTATCTTCTCCAACTTCCACTTCATCTTCATGGGGTTCGTTCGTCGTCCTGTTGTTGTTGTTGTTGTTGTTGTTGTTGTTGTAGTATGAACTATGGTAGTAAGATTTATGATCAATACATTACTATTTACTGTTGAAATAATGTATGTAGGGGTGACGGTAACGCCTCAAGAGTCTGCCACCGTGCATCTCATTGATTCCACCATCATGCTTACCATATCTCAGGTTTATAACTTTCAACTCAACTTTCTTCCGTTTCTCAATAATATATACTCCCTCCGTTTTAGATAAATGTTTACCATATTATGTTGCTTGCATTTCACTATTTCAGTTCTTCCCCTGAATTTTTGTGTACGGCCATCATGGCATCTTGGATTCAGCTTCTGTAATTAAATCTTCATTTTCATCCTATAAAATTTTCTTTTTCATTCCATTTTAAAGTTTTTTTTTTTTTTGAATTTTTTACAGGTTACTTTGATGAAAGTCAATCAAAGATCAAGCAAAAAGGCCAGCACTGTCCTTTTCTGCAAAGTTGGGGAAATGCCTCAGATTTCAGTTTGCTCCCTTAGTATGCATTTAAATGAGAAATATCCATTAGAACTTGCATTTACAGGACCCTGCAAGCTCATTTTCTCGGTTAAAGGTCCCCAACCTATTCAAATTGCTGGTTATTATCTTCATCATCTTTGTCCGGATGCCCGTGCCATCGTCTATCAAATGTATTTACCTTCATGATCTCTTCTCCTTCTTTCTGATTACTATTACCACAACTATTACAATTACCTAATCATAGTTGATTACTAAGTACGTAGTAATATACATATATATGTTTATGTATGTTTGCCTGTATGCATGTAATGGTAGTGATGCACTAGATGGAGGAGCAGTAGTTGCTAGGAGTGCTGCTTCAGATCTGCCAAATGATGACCAAAAATGGAGGACCAGAGGTTGGTGGTAACAAACTATAGAGAATCTGTTCTTTTATATATCTAACACTTTATTTAGAGGGTGTAGTTAGTGAATCTATGTAAGCTACTAAGACATTAGCTATATATGTTGTGTTATATCTATTACATCCATAAATCTGTTGTGTTATATCTATTACGTACATCCAGCTGGTGCATGTTCAGCTGGTTTGTTGTCGCTTTGTCGGTGTATTCTATAGTCCTCTGATGCACCACCAGATTTATTAACTTCTTTTCAATTCCATGTTTTTATTGTATATTTCAACAATTTGTTTCTCAATCCTGCTAAAGAAAAAAAAAGCATTCTTTGAATGGTAGGTATCATTGGTCAACGGAGCAAAGACATGGAGTTGGGCAGTATCGATAAGACTATGATGAGTGTGAGTGAAGCTTCTCACCAACCACTAACCAGTGGTGAAACTTTGCGACGACCTGAGAGCACTTCTGAAAGGCAAAACGAATTTCCAAACCATGAAGTCTTTGTCCGTAATGATGATGTTAAGGATAATGTTGATGAGAATGAAATCCAAAATAATGATGGCACTGTGATTGAGAGGTCCATGGTAGGTAGTGAAGCAGACTCACAAGCCAAGTCTATTGCATATATGACTACTGTGTCTGTTGAATGTGGAGAAACAGAAAGGTGAGGATCTACCTGCTTGAAACTCAAACTTTACTGTTGTAAATATGAAAGGAAAGTTATCTAGAAGATTAACTGCTTTCAAATCATTCTTCTGTTGAGAGATGTTATTATTGCTCTATTATACTGACAAGACTCAAAATTTTCGTATCGTTAGAGCAAGACCTGCTGTGCAAAGTGACTTAGTCTGTGAACTAGAGCATCCTGACAATGCTTCAGAGGAGAATAATAGTGAAAGGTAATGCTGTTTCCTTCTTATACAAACAACACTTCATCAAATCTTTCTTGGTATTTCCAGAAAATTAATTGAAATGGACTTTGGTGTAAGTTATTGTAATCATGAAAACTTCTGTAATGCTCTTTTACCGTGGTATTCATCATTTTATAATTTCAGGATTTTTTACAAAAAGCTATGTAGCCTAAATTTACTACTGGCTTCTCATATGACAATCTTTGAAACAAAATGAAGCAACTTGACTAGTGAACTTGGTAAAATAGTTTTGTAAAAAGCCATTTCATACTTTACTTAATCTTTCAATTAATGTGCATGTTTATCGATTAGGATATATAGTTGCTGTGAGATAGAGTGTTTGTCTATTGATGCTAGGTTATCTTTCGATCATCTATGTTATAATTACTGGTGCTTCCTGTCACCTAGTTTTCAGTCTTTTGACGTGTCAGTATTTTTCTGTCTACATCCTAGGCATGCTGAGAAGATAGTCATAGATGGTGAATCACAGCATTGCAACCTTCTTGTTGAGGGGAATAGATGCCAAAGGTAACATCTTCTGGTCTTCCTTGCTTATTCTTTTGCTGATTTGTTTGACTTCCTTTAGAAGGCTTATTCTTTGGTAATACAGTATGATTTAGGCAGATAGTATTTGTCATTTTAAACATGACCAAACTTCAAGGTGATCAGTTCCATGGAATTTTGATGAGTGGGTTATTTAAGGTATGATTTTGCTGATTTACAAGTCAACAGGGGTTGTACTTGGTCCCAAATCATCTGCTCTTGGAATGATGATTGGGATAACTGAGGTGAAATAAGTGAACTTCACACTTTCTCTAGGAAATGGAATGTGACTCTGCTTGTTTAACTGTATTTCAAAAAGACAGCAGGAAATCTATACCATCTAGTATCTACAGGTCATTCAGATTTCCTTACATTCTATAAACTAAAGAGGATTTCAAGTACAGTAAGGAAAATTGATTGCAAATGAGCTTTGATGCCACCATTCTTGTATTGAAGTATCTTACTTTTTAATTTTTGCATATAACCATATATGAAGCAGCCTGACAAGTGAATTTGGTTAAATCTTTATAGTAAAGGCCACTTTAGCCTCTATCTGTTATTTTCTAGTTTTAATCATCTAGGATGATAACCATGATGCGTGACGTGTATGCGCCCTAAGATCATGTTGTAATTCTTCTGTTTCTTAATCCATATGATATATCTGATCTCATTGATGTGTACAAGGTCAATGCCTTTGTTTTCTGTTACACTGTCACTTCTACTTGTGAATGTTCTGATATATTTATATGGGTACTATACTGGAATTAGGGAAAATAATGAAGATCCTAATCATGAAGTAGTGCCAGTGGTAGAAGGTTTGGAGCTGAAAGTGGCAGTGGAAGAAGAGTTCGACTTGGAAAAAGCTATATGCAATCACGGTTTTTTCATGACAGCTCCAAACAAATGGAACCCGTCGTCTAAAACTTTCCAACGTCCTCTACGCATTGCTTCCTCCATGTCCACACAATCTCTCGTCGTCTCCATTTCTCAATCCGCCAAGCCTAGTAGTTTTCTTCTAGTGCGAGTCCATGGTGTCAGTTCGCTTCCCTCCTCTGATGAGCAGCTCATATTGGTATGTACTTATATACTCCATGTATATATACCAACAACATTGTCATTTGTTACTTAATGGAGTACTACCAATCAGCTTGTTCTTGTACACATTACCAAATTACCATATTTACAGAAACAAGTTGCTCGAATGCTGAGGATATCAAGCAAGGATGACCATGACATGAAAAAGTTCCATGGACTCCATGCTAAAGCAAAGAAAAGTGGCTTTGGCCGAATTTTTCGCTCCCCTGACTTATTTGAGGATATCATCAAATCCATTCTTCTATGCAATACATCGTATGTTCATCAACTTCATTGATGCCTAGCTTTCTAATTAGTAAATTGCTTAGTATTATTACTTACCTTATTGTCATGATTCTTTGAAACATTACTATTGAACTAAAATGCTCAATTTTATTATTCTATAGGTGGCATAGAACATTACAGATGTGCCAAGCACTTTGTCAGCTTAAACCTGAGCTGAATTTAGGAAACTTTCCAAGCTCCAAAGAATTGGCTAGTTTAAATGAAAGGTTCCTTAAACAAAATTGTCATCTTGGATACAGAGCGAAAACAATCACAGGAGTAGCTCGAATGGTAGAGAATGGTAAGCTTAAGCTCAATGAATTGGAGGGATCCCAAGCTGTTGATACAATAATTTACAAGAAACTAGTGAAAGTAAAAGGATTTGGTCCATTTACGATTGCTAATATTTTTATGTGTATTGGAATTTACCATCGAATTCCAGTTGATACAGAAACCATTGCTCATATGGAGCAGGTAAGAAGGAACAATTGATTTTCCCTTTAAATTTCAAGTGTTTGCTTGTTTAATGAATTTATTCATTACCATCACATGCTAAATTATGATTACGTGTCATTTAGGTGCATCATAGAAAACCCACCAAAAATAATCCCATGGAGGCAATCATAAGCCTTTTGTATGACAAAATTGCACCTTACCAGTGCCTTGCTTATTGGTATGAGTTTCATTACAACTTCATTTAATAGTATCATGCAATTTGTCATTATATATTGGAAAACTTATGTAGTTGTATAATTTGGGGTATAGGTACGAGCGTGTTGGATTTTATGAAAAGAAAGTAGGAGAAAAATTGAGTGAGTTAAGTCCTTCGCGCTACAGTACCGTAACTAGCCCTCGCAAGAAAAACAGTGGTAATTGAATGATCATTATCAATAGTTGAATCTCTTTGTTAATAAGGAATTGCTATTTTTCATTTACGTAAATTCAATTTGCAGAATAAATGAAGATTTAGCCTAAAATGAAGTCAGTAGAAGGAGAAACCTACATAGAGCTTTCTCTTGTAGAACCGTCCATTCTCCTGAGGGAGTTGGGCGTGTTGACCCGCTTGGAATCTTCATTGTAGAAAGAGGAAATGCTTTAGGTCCAAAGTTTATTTTGAGGTCTTAAAAGTCCAAATCCTTTATAAAGAAAATTTATTACTATTAGTTATCTTTTTATAGATTGTCTATTTTGTAGTCCCATACTCTATTGAATTTGCCGACAACGACATTACCAAACTTTAATTTTTCTTGGTAAAAATATCATTCAAAATGCTTAAAGAGTTTGATTGTGTTACAAAAGTATAATATTTCCATGTTTAAGAAGGGACAAGCAAAAAAAAAAAAGAAGAAGATCCATACCTTAAAAATCTAAGTAAACTTGTTTCTTGATGCAATCTAATCGAATTGAACTTTGAATGAGAACAATGTGGCAAACGTATACGATATTAATTATTATATGGTTGAGGTAGATCAACATGTTATTTTATGGAGTAGTATCAAAATTGGTGGAAAACCTTTGCTCACATGCTATGAGAGGATTATTATCAAAATCCAATAGATTCTCGTGCTTAAAGTGGGAATTAGATCGAATGGCCGATTAGCTCAGTAAGGACTAAATATCCTCTATCCTACATTGTGTGTCATCTCTCTATTCCAATCCTTTATATATTTGAGTATTTGACATATCAGCTTTTAAATTTAATTTATTATAAAAGGAATGAAAAGTTAGGATATGATGGAGATAAGGAGTGCTAGGGATAGAGGATAAGGATTACAATTAGCCAGGCCAAAAATGGTAGAAGGTTAGTAGATACTGCTTGCTAAAAATGTAATGTAATGTAATTAATCTCTCAGACATGGAAAAGAAGTGTACACATTTTCAAGATTTGATTGAGAGTAGAGACTTCCAAATTTTATTCAAAATTGTTTTTCAGTTTAGTTTTCTAAATAAGGTAAGGGTTTTCTAAATGGTTGGGCTTTTTTGTCAGCTTTGGGTCGAGCAGCAGTTGCAACTCTGTATGATATGAATCATATAACAAGTAGGGGAAGTGCTCTATCGAAAGCACGTACTACGAGAGACCAAGGTATTGCTGATCATTTTGTTATTTTCCATAACCTTATCGCCAAAGTTCTCACCGCTTTTTTACTTTGACCAAGGTTCGATGCACAGTTCAAGAAAAAAGGATTTTAGGGTGGAGCTGCATGGGTATGCATTTGTATGAATTTATTATGGTTGAAAGATATTATACCCAATGATAGACTCAAGAGGGGTGTTTTGAATTGAGTGTTAGAGAGTTTTTCAAATTTTCCGCGCATTATCAATTTAAGCATAATTTATTAGCCTATTAATTACAGCGTTGTTAATAGCAAAGCAATATAACAAAGCAATAAATAAAGAGACACAAATTTTTACGTGAAAACCTTCTTGAGCTCAACTAAGAAGTAAAACCACGACCTGGGGGATTTTCCAAACTCCACTAAGAGCCACAAAACCAAACTCAATACAATAGACCCTAATCTATTGCTGAGCCGTACAACCTGAATTCAACCTCGAAACCAAGTTCCAAACTATCCACTAAGACAACCGTATTCTTTAACAAATATATCTTACCAGAATGCTTCTTTATGTGGTACAATCAAACCTTATGAGAAATCACGCTTAAGTATCATGACGAATTCCAAGGTAACAGTGAATTAACTCGTGCAATAACAGTCAGGACGCCTCTTATGAAATCACTCAAGAGGAAATAAGAAAATCATATTATCCATACAAGACCAAATGATCATTTCAACCTCTCAAATGTATAAAAGCATAAAATTGGAACATAAAATAATCTTGTGTGTTTCACCTATTGTATTGACCATATCTCAGTTCTTTCAAAATAACACTATCACAAAAGTTATGTCATCATTAATGTCTTTGATACAAACCCGATTCAAACATTTATATAACTATTATTATAATAACTAATAGTTGTACGATACCATCATTATTAACCTCCATAATAGTAGAGTAATCACGACCCCCCATTGACAACAGTCATGCATCATCGCATTGTTTTGCATTCCGTTGAGTTTAAAATAGAAAGTCATTTCGCGCTTAAACAGATTCTAGAATCAGAACTAGGAACATTTAAATTGAGAAGCTCCTTAACATAAATCTAAATAGGATAATTAATGATGACAATATATTACACTCTAGGTCACATAAAGCCCCATGTATATCCTTTCTTCAACTACTCAAGAGATGTCAACATTTACCCCAGACCCCCACTCTCCCACCCACAACATCTCTCACCCACCCACCCACCCAACCCCCCCCCCATCCCGGACACAAGCATACACATGCACATCACACCCATGAAGATGGCATAACATACAGTAGAAGCACGCAACATTAAGGATAGATCACGAACATGTGATGAATCTCACACCCACCAACTTTAAATCCCACTCGTTCAGGTGTATGATCCTACCATAGTACCATTCCTTCTAGATCTGACAAAATCTTACCTAATCCAATTAAAAAAATCAGACAAAAACTAACTTTGTAACACGAAATTTTGCTAAAAGTTACACATAAATACATTAAAATTGGTCAAAATAGATAAACATGTCCCAAATAGAGCAATGCAAACATAGAAAAACCTAACTACAAAACCCGACCCGACCGAAAAATTAAAACCTAATTAACAGTTCGAAAGATGACTAAAAGTTTTTAGAAAAATCTAATTTAAATCCGCCAAATTAGATTAACTAGAACTTGACCAGTTTTGTTAAGTCTTTATTTCTTTCATACCTAACTTCTTTTGTATGCACCAATTATCATTCTCTGCCAATCTTAGTCAAATTGTGACCTGGGTGCCATCCAAAACCCAACTCAGCTTTCGGATAAGTCTAAGTCTTTCCTCCACTTTTCATTTCTACGAAAGCTCCCTTAGTAGGCCCAAAACTACCAAAGTTGACCTGACGCGGTCTAACCCGATGCCTTCCCAGACGTTTTAGTGGGAAGTGAGAATCTCTCCCAACTACAACCCTCCATGCCTACAAGGTTACAAGACTACAAGTTGGGCAATTAACCAAATTGGTACTTAAAATGAGGCCCCCTCGACAAATCGGTATTTTTTTCTTGCTCATGCGACATATGAGTATTAAAAAAACACTTTGGGGGACAATTACACCCATAAAATATATCACCAGCGAAAATATTTGATTAAAGAATTATTTTTTTCGTATTTAAAAGGTATTCTTACCATTTTCAGCCTAAAAATTGGCGCTCTCTCTCTAAGATGCACTATTTCCTTCTTCTCCTCTCTCCTCCTCCCTTGGATTCCTCGCTCTCTCTAGTGGGATCTCCACAACAGCCCACTACGGTCCAGATTGAAGGGGAAATCCTTCAATCTGTACTATCAAAAACACAGGGAAGGAAGTTTTTGAAGGAATTTCTAACCACTAACATGATCATACATGCATAATAGAAATTCGATTAACCCAGAAAAACATGTGATTACTGTAATTAAATATCAAATCGAAATCCTACCTCACTCCTTGGTCGCTGGTTGGATGAACAGTGGTTGGGTATGGATGACACGTCAGATGTCGTGCCTCAACTGGTATCCACACACAGACTCGAATCCACACGTCAGTATGCTAGTACAGCGATCCCGTTCACAACCTCCGTTCTCTCCTTACTCTAATGACACACAATGAGGGTTCCGTGAAAACTGATTATCACGTGTAACCCTAACTGATCAGGAGTCACGATATATATAGGGAGGCAGGAGGTCTGATTAGGTTAAGTGTGTGATGGGCCTAATCCGAATTAGACCCTTCTAATAAAACGAGCATGTTAGTGTGCGACCCTGCTGGTTTACTTAATCTAGCAGTAAGTCCAAAACTCTTTTCGGGCCCACAAACCGTAATTGGTTTCTAGCAAAACATTACGATTACCCATATTAAGTAAAGATCGGTTTCCATAGTCCAACCAATAATGCAATTATTAATATTATTATGATTAGTTCATAGGGCAAATCCAACAATCTCCCACTTGCACTATAGCTAATCATACACCGATGATCCCTTTGTCATGTGATACCTAAATTGACCATAAGGAAGGATTAGTGTCATCCCTATATAGTTCAATTATGACTTTCTCGATTCCGCAGTTAAACTGTTTAAAACAAATGATTGACTTTCAATCCATTTGAGCACGACCATGCATTTCACAGTTTAAACTCATCGAGGGGCCCATAGATATCTTACTCCCGTTATATGAGAGTGACAAATCCCATCTTGCTCACTCACATTCCTCTACATGACTTACAACACATCATTCAATTATCTTTATAGTCATCCGATTAAGGATTAACGTTTGACAATATCAAGATATGCTAAACATCATGTAGGAAACCATGGTGAGCTCAGGTCAAAGGATCAAATTAAAAGTTGCATATGAAAAACATTGATGACACTTATATAATAATCCTTTCAATGTTTTTGAAATGGGTCGGTCCAATACAATGTTCTCTAACATTTATCCATGTGATTAATTTTATATCTCATAATTATGACCTGTGAAACTTGGTCATCAATCAATCCACATGATAGTCTCAATAGTTATCAAATTCCCACAAATAATGATAACTGACTACGGACAATTTAGAATAATTATATTTATAACAATAGAGTCTCACAATCAAGTCACATACTTGATGATCTACATCATATAAATTATTCATTGGGACAGTAATAAATAAATCGAACATAAGTCACAAGATAAACCTCCTACTAGGACAGAGACCAATCATTCATGAATCTAAGTTCTTGTGTAATAGTATGACGCTCATGCTTATCCTGTGGTAGAGGCTTAGTCAGCGGATCAGCAATGTTCATCTCCGATGATACTCTGCACACCTTGACATCTCCCATTTGTACAAAGCTTCGTGTCAAATGGTAACGTCTGAGTATATGCCTAGTTTTCTGATGATACCTAGGCTCCTTCGCAAGTGCAATGGTCCCATTACTGTCACAATAAAGGTCCATTGGATTCGAAATATTAGGTATCACCCCAAGTTCAATGATGAATTTTCGAATCCACACTACTTCTTTTGCTGCTACAGAAGCAGCAATATACTCGGCTTCTGTTGTGAATCAGCAACTGTATCTTGTTTGGAACTCTTCCAACTAACTGCTCCTCTATTCAGAATGAATACAAATCCTGACTGCGATCGGGAATCATCCTTATCCGTTTGGAAGCTTGCATCAGTGTAACCACTTACAGTGAGTTCTTCTTCACCACCATAGACAAGAAACACATCCTTAGTCCTTCTTAAGTACTTGAGGATGCTCTTGAATGCGACCCAGTGACTTTCACCTGGATTAGATTGGTATCTACTCGTCATGCTCAAAGCACAAGCAACGTCAGGACGAGTACACATCATGGCATACATGATAGAACCTGTAGCAGAAGCATAAGGAATTCTACTCATGCGATCTCGCTCATCTTGTGTCGAAGGACACTGAGTCCGCTAAGAGTTATGCCATGTGACATGGGAAGATTACCTTTCTTGGAATCTTGCATGTTGAACCTTTTCAACACCTTATCTATATAGGTACTCTGGCTTAAGCCCAAGAGTCTTTTTGATCTATCTCTATAGATCCTAATCCCCAAGATATAGGTTGCCTCTCCCATGTCTTTTATTGAGAAACACTTTCCCAAAAAGGCCTCGACTGACTGAAGTGTAGGAATATCATTTCCAATCAGTAATATGTCGTCCACATATAAAACCAAGAATACCACAGTGCTCCCACTAACCTTCTTGTAAACACAAGGTTCTTCTTCGCATCTAAGAAAATCAAACTCTTTGATTGCCTCATTGAAGCGAAGATTCCAACTCCTGGATGCTTGCTTCAATCCATAAATAGATCACTGAAGCTTGCATACCTTTCCTCCTGGTGATGTGAAGCCCTCGGGTTGTCTCATGTACACATCCTCTTCTAGGTTTCCATTAAGGAAAGCTGTCTTCACATCCATTTGCCATATCTCATAGTCATAATATGTAGCAATGGCAAGGAGTATCCTAATGGATTTAAGCATTGCGACGGGCGAAAAGGTTTCATCATAATTTATCCCATGAATTTGATTATACCCTTTTGCCACCAATCGTGCCTTGAATATATAAACATTCCCATGCATGTCAATTTTCTTCTTGAAAACCCATTTACACTCAATGGTTTTAACGCCATCAGGTGGGTCTACCAAAGTCCATACTTTGTTTTCATACATGGAATCCATTTCAGATTTCATGGCTTGAAGCCATTTGTCGGAATCTGGGCCCATCATTGCTTCCATGTAGGTCGTAGGCTTGTCATCCTCTATTAATAATATATGACGATGTTCAGTCACCAGGAAACCATACCTAATGGGTTCTCGACGCACTCTTTCAGACCTACGAGGGGATGGTGCCACAGGTGTAGCTACTACAACATCTTGTAAACTACTTTGAGTCTCCTCAGAAATTGGAGTACTCTCCTGTGGCTCTCGAACCTCTTCGAGTTGCACTTTACTCCCACTGGTTCCTTTAGAAAGAAACTCTCTTTCTAAGAAGACACCGTGTCGAGCCACAAACACTTTGTTGTTGGTGGGATGGTAAAAGTAATATCCTTTAGTTTCTTTAGGATATCCCACAAAGAAGCATTTATCAGATTTAGGTCCAAGTTTGTCAGAAAGTAAACGTTTTACATAAGCTTCACAACCCCAAATCTTTAAAAAAGTCAAGTTGGGAACTTTTTCCGTCCACTTCTCAAATGGTGTCTTTTCTACTGATTTTGATGGACTCCTGTTAAGTGTGAACGTGGCTATCTCAAGAGCATATCCCCAAAAAGATATTGGAAGACTAGTAAGGCTCATCATTGATCGAACCATGTCTAACAAAGTTTGATTTCTCCTCTCTGATACACCATTCCATTGTGGTGTACCTGGAGGGGTGAGTTGTGAAACAATTCCAAAATCTTTCAAATGACTATCGAACTCTTGGCTTAGATACTCACCCCCTCGATCAGATCGAAGGGCTTTAATCTTTTTTCCAAGTTGATTCTGTACTTCATTCTGAAACTCCCTGAACTTTTCAAAGGATTCAGATTTATGCCTCATCAAGTAGACATAACCATACCTGTTGAAGTCATCAGTAAAGGTAATGAAGTAGTGGTAACCTCCTCTAGCAACTGTGCTTAATGATCCGCATACATCAGTATGTATGAGGCCTAATAAGCCACTTGCTCTTTCAATGTGACCAGTGAAAGGTGCCTTAGTCATCTTCCCTAATAAACAAGACTCACATGTCTCAAATGGCTCAAAGTCAAATGAGTTTAAAGTCCATCATTATGGAGCTTCTGAACACGCTTCTCGTTTATATGTCCAAGACGACAATGCCAAAGGTAAATTGGGTTAGAGTCATTTGATTTGAGCCTCTTAGTAGTTATGTTATATACTGGAATTTTAAGGTCTAGAACATAAAGGCCATTCTTCATTGGACCGCTACCATAAAATATATCATCTTTATAAAAGGAACAACATTTGTTCTTAATCACAAAGACAAAATCTTCCAAGTCCAAAACTGAAACAGAAATAATATTCCTGCTAATGGCAAGTACATAATAACAATTACTTAGTTCTAAAACCAATCCAGATGGCAAACTTAAATAAAATGTTCCTACAGATAACGCAGCAACTCTTGCTCCATTTCCAACGCGTAGGTCCACTTCACCTTTTGCCAAATTCCTACTTCTCTTTAGTCCCTGCACATTTGCACAAATGTGAGCACCACATCCGGTATCTAATACCCACGAAGTAGAATTTGAAGAAGTAAATACATTTACTTCTATAACATAACATTTACCTGAAGTTGAAGGAACACTTCCCTTATTCTTCTTCAGATCCTCCAAATATTTCTTGCAATTCCTCTTCCAATGCCCAAGCTCATTGCAGTAGAAGCACTTGGTTTCATCATTAGGACCAGACGAGAGTTTGAATTTAGGCTTTCCTTTGGGTTGATTCAAAATCGGACCCTTCGTGATAACCTTTCCCTTGTCCTTAGCTTGATCATGTTTCTTAAACTGGCCCCCTTTTCTAACCATTAGAACACTGGGAGTTGGGTCCTTCTTGACGTTTTGCTCAGCAGTTTTGAGCATCCCATGGAGCTCAGCCAAGGACTTGTTAAGATTATGCATATTATAGTTCATAACAAAAGTATCATAATCATTAGTCAATGACGCTAAGATGATATCAGTGGCCAACTCTTTGCCCATTGGGGAGCTCAGCTTTTCCAAGTACTCAACATAACCAATCATCTTGATTACATGAGGACTAACTGAACTTCCTTTCCCCATCTTGTACTTAACCAAGTCACTCACAGTGTTAAACCTCTCAGTTCGTGCTTGCTCCTGAAACATTCCTTTCAGGCTCTCAATCATCTCATAAGTCTCTATACTTTCATATCGCTTCTGAAGCTCAGAATTCATGGTGGCCAGCATGAGACAACTGACATCAATTGAATCATCTTTGAGCTTCTGATAAGCATTCCTCTCAGCATGAGGAGCATTGGTAGCAGGAGCCTTCTTGGGGACTGGTTTCTCAAGGACATATTCCTTTTTCTCTTGTTTGAGAACAATTCTCAAGTTTCGATATCAGTCTAAGAAATTGGTTCCATTCAGTTTGTCCTTCTCAAGGACGGATCGCAGTGAAAATGAGTGTGATGGTGTAGGGTTTGACATTATCTACAACAAATGTACAAAGATTTTAGTGACTTACTTCATAAATATTTCGTTAACAATTTAACAAAATAAATCCACTATATTAATGTGACAGATATCCCTATAAAATATAGTGGAGCCAAGATCCATATTTCCTACGTATCAAGTAAGCTTTGGCTTATCACTTTACACTTAGTTATTCAGGTAAGTAACTCTTTACTAATTGTATCCTATACAACTCCTGGTTGTTGGGATGACATCATATGTCCCGGCTCCCAACTCTATGCCTTAAGGTCCAAAACTGTTTTGATAGCCTTATTAAGTAAACCAATTTATACATATGGGTAACTGTTACTCATCCTAACATACTTGAGTAATTAAGAATGCTCTACTTTGGCAGACACATTTTAATGAACCAAGTCCTAATAGGTGTATTATATTGGAAAGGCATCAAGTTAACTTAATATTACTAAGGGATGTGATTGATTATATGGAGTTGAGTTTCATGTAAACATAACAATAAATATAATCAACAGTAAATAAGCGGAAGCATAAATAATAACACATGTGATATAGTATGGCCCCCTAAGCTATGGTGATCTAATCTCCACACTTTGCTTCTTCCATATAGTAGCTGGATGGTCATCTCCATGATATCCTTTGACCTTCATGAGCTTGATTTTACAATCAACTATATCATAAAAGTTACACTACCAATAATCTAATTATTACATTCAAAGTAACGACACGCAGGTCGTATTTAATAATTACATTCAAATAAACGACACGCAGGTCGTATTTAAAACCAAAATAAAATTATGGGCCATACTATTCACCATACCATACCATTCAATATCATGTGAACTAAGATATCATATATCAAACATCAAAGATTTGTAATGGCATAAAAATAAAACATCATTCGCACAAACAAGCGGATCCATACAGGGGTCAAGGGGGCAGCGCCCCCTGGCGGGGTTGAGGGGTAGCGCCCCTCGAGGGGTAAAAATAAAACATCATTCGCACAAACAACCTAAACAGAATTCTCAATTCCGTTTAGTGGGGAAACTGTCACGATTAATCTCATTAATCGTGAACCCTAGGCTAATCGTATTACAATATTTTAGGATTTTGCCCTAGTTTATCTATGTGAATTCGTCAAACAGTAGCATACAGAATTACAACGACTTACATTCAAACAACATGCTAATTGTAATATACGAATCTAAACATATGAACTATTCATACAGACATGCTTTCATAGATAGATAAATCCTAACATGCTCAGATCCGAATATTAGAAAAACAGAAAACGAATCACACATAAACATATTATATACATATTATGATTTCGAACTTACTCATATATCTACCATATATCATATATTCGAAAACAGTAAAACACAAGCAGCTCTGATACCACTGAAGGAATTTCTAACCACTAACATGATCATACATGCATAATAGAAATTCGATTAACTCAGAAAAACATGTGATTACTGTAATTAAATATCAAATCGAAATTCTACCTCACTCCTTGGTCGCTGGTTGGATGAACAGTGGTTGGGTATGGATGAACACGTCAGATGTCGTGTCTCAACTGGTATCCACACACGGGCTCGAATCCACACGTCAGTATGCTAGTACAGCGATCCCGTTCACAACCTCCGTTCTCTCCTTACTCTAATGACACACAATTAGGGTTCCGTGAAAACTGATTATCACGTGTAACCCTAACTGATCAGGAGTCACGATATATATAGGGAGGCAGGAGGTCTGATTAGGTTAAGTGTGTGATGGGCCTAATCCGAATTAGACCCTTCTAATAAAACGAGCTTGTTTAGTGTGCGACCCTGCTGGTTTACTTAATCTGGCAGTAAGTCCAAAACTCTTTTCGGGCCCACAAACCGTAATTGGTTTCTAGCAAAACATTACGATTACCCATATTAAGTAAAGATCAGTTTCCATAG
Source organism: Tetragonia tetragonoides (assembly GCA_038025085.1). Classification (NCBI taxonomy): domain Eukaryota; kingdom Viridiplantae; phylum Streptophyta; class Magnoliopsida; order Caryophyllales; family Aizoaceae; genus Tetragonia; species Tetragonia tetragonoides. Next base: position 34,171,493 of record CM076153.1, read on the forward strand.
TCCAACCAATAATGCAATTATTAATTCTTATTATGATTAGTTCATAGGGCAAATCCAACAGTTTTGTCAAGATCTGGGAGAAAGGCCGCAAGAAATGTCGCAGGGTCCACATGGCGGCGACGATGTCGCGGTGATTAGAAAGACTTATTGGCTCTGATCTGCTAAACAAGGCGAAATTGAAGAGAAGAGGCGATTTGGGAGAACCCTAGGATGGGTTAAGACTAGTTCAAACCCTAGGGGCTCTTTTTTGGAGATCTGCTTGAGTTGCCGTGGTAAATCAATGACGGTTTTCGTTTCTGGTAGCAAGGAAGGTCGGAGATGGGATGATTTCAAGGTAGCACTCTCCAAGGTGGTCACATCTCAAATATGAAAAAAATAGTTTTTTAAATCAAAGCAAAAACTTCCTTTGGCGATTTATTTTTGGGTGTATTTGTTCCCGAAGTGTTTTTTTAATACCCATATGTCGCATGACTAAGGCTATGTTTTTCTCAACTTAATCTAAATTTATTTCACTTTAATTTAGTTCATTTCAATTGTGTTCAATTCATGTGTAACTTTATCACTCAAATAACTAATTGTTCCGAAATAATTTCATGATGAATTGAAGATAACTATGTTAACGGAAAGGAAAATGAATCTAATACACCAAGTGTAACCTACACCAATTTTAATGTGTTTATCTCCCTCCTTTCCATGTGTTCATCATACCAAAGCTACCATTTGAAATCTAAAGAAGTATGGTGCCCACTTTTCCTCCCCTCACATAAAAATAAAAAGGGATTGCTAAATGTAAACACCAAATTACTAAACGTAAATCTTCCTTTTCAAAAATACCCCTCACATAATACAATCCCTAATTTCCCCTCTCTCTCCTCTCTCTCTAGCAAATGGAAGGAAAACAACCGCATTTACCAAATCAAATACTTTGAAACTAAAAGAACAATTAATGTCAATCACATAAAAGGAACTATTACTGAAGGATTTTGCAGCCATGGATAATTAGAGTGATTTAGTGTAATCCATCATTAGCCTCTATGTACAATTGTCAATTATTGCCATTTGCTACACAGCACGCATCGTGTAAAATAATCTTGTAGTTGTAGGTAGAAAGACAATGGCTGACATCTTTAGTTTCAGTTCCTCTTGGCTCCCTTTTCACTTGAATCGGGTATTTTATGCACCTTTTATCTCTCTGACTTCCCTTCGACCACCCATACAAGCCACTTAAACAGTTAAACTGCCTCACCTAGCCATTGAAAACCGTTCAGGCAGCCACCGCCACCCAACCACAGATAACCCTAAATCTAATGTTTATAAAAAAAAATCAAATTTAATAGAACTTGAACAATAATTTTGTCAATATTACTTGATTATATATTACAGTATTATTGTTGATGAAGATATTGTAAATATAAACTATATTTAGGCGATTTTAATTTAGTTACTCAAATGAACCCAACCAGTTGAAGATACGGTAGAATGTAGAAAAATGAATAAGAAGAGAGAATTGGGTATTAAATGTTAATGGTATTTCAAACTAGTAATGATGCCCGTGCGATGTACGGGTTAAGTTATATATATTTTTATTAATTATGCACGGGTTAAGTTATATATTTTTATTATTTTCTTTGTTATTTTATTCTCCAATATTATATATTCTAAAATATATTTACGCTAATTAAAATTGGATATGATCTTACATGTTAAGATTAAACATATTGTAAATGCATCTCATTTTGAAGTATTTTCCGATGTGAATACGATGGTACAAGTATTATTTTTTTTTAAGATGTGTAGAAGATTACATTTGCTTTTGAAGTTTTGACAAAGATTAAGTTATAACACTTATAAAACTCTAGTTATTCATCACAAGTCAAATTCTCAATTTTATTTTTTTAAAAATTATTCTAATAATACATTTAATGATGTGGCATGGCTCAAAACTCACAAAATATGCTAGTTTTATATATATAGAGAAGATTTACGTTAAGCAGTTTCAAAATAAAATTGATGCAAAGATATATCTAGTGTATACCAATCACTAACCTATTAAAAAGATCTCAAAATATACTTTTAAGTAGGTGTACAACTCTCAACTTAACTTCAATCGTACAACTTAGTTTGAATTTCCCCCGGAGAGCTTAACCCAACCCAAAACAATGTCCAAGGACTTGACACCCCAACACCCACAACCGCCACCCCCACCGGAGGTCTCACCGGCCACCACCTCCGCCCTTACAACCACCGTGGCTCCGCCGCATCTATCTACCCCTCCCTTCGACTCCAAGAAACAACCACCCACCGACCTCGATTTCGTCACCGTCCCCTACTCTAGTAATAACTCCCTCTCTCTCTCTCTCTCAAATTTCCACTTCTTTTTGGTTATATTTTTGCTGATAATAATCTCTCTCTTGCAGGATGGTTCACATTCGAGGGAATCGACGAGTGCGAAACCCGAAACTTGCCGGAGTTCTTCGAGGCAAAATCAGCTTCAAAAAACCCTAATGTATACAAATACTACCGTAATTCAATCATTAATTACTACAGAAACAACCATCAATCCTCTAAAAAACTCACCTTCACCGAGGTTCGAAGGACGATCGTCGGAGATGTTGGGTAAATTCGTCGGGTTTTCGATTTCCTCGACACTTGGGGCCTCATCAATTACATTCCCACTTCCAAGCAGCCCTTCAAATGGGAGGAGAGAGAGAGAGCAAACCCGCCACCGCCAACGTTGCCAGTCCTCCGTCGTCCGCTGCCAATGCTGGTGGCGGGGACAGGGCGGCTGTAGAGTCGAATGGTGATGCGGGTAATGAGAGGTTTAAGAAGTGTAGTGGTTGTAAGGGTCCTTGCACTTTTGCCTGCTTTGTTTCTGATAAGGTTATTCATCTCTCTATTTAACTTTCTATTTGTTGTTCTGTTCAATATTTGCTTATGATTTGGATTCTAAATTTGTAAAAATGATGCAATCTGCCAAAAGAAGGATGATGGTAGAAAAGAATCAAGTAGGGTAGTAGTAGTTGTTGAATTGATGAGATTGGACTGGTTTTGATGTTATTATCTGATATTGAATGATTTAGGTGTCGATATGCCTAACTTACATACATCGTTGTAGCTTGAGATACTGAATTTTTCGCTACGCATATCGTGGACAGTCACAATTTATTGCCACTGCATAGTCGGTTGGTGTAGCTTTTGTGACAGCTGCATTGAGTCATTGACAATTTGATTTGTTAGCTCTACTCCCGCTTGTATTCTTCAACATACTTGCAAGTTAGGCCTCGTTTACTAGCTTGCAATCAAATGTAATGCAATGCAATCATTTTGTAGAGTAAATGTGGGGTGAAAAGTGAAGGAGTGGGAGGAGAGGGATGAGAAAAGTGGGGTTGATTGCATCATTCAATGTAATCACAATTACTCAACTTTTCACATGTAATGGTGATTACTTTGAGTGATGTAATCAACCTTACTTTTTCCATCTTTTTCATTCCCCTCCTTCATTTTCCACCTCACAACTACCTTATAAAATGATTGCTTGCAAGCATTTGATTGCAAGGTAGTAAACACCACCTTAGTGTTTGACTCTTGCAACTCCAAGTTAATCATATCCATTCATCGGGTGCCATGATCATTAGCCTAATTTATATCTCAAGGTTTCACAAGGCACACCTCTCCACTATCTCATAGCAATGGTACTCTTGATGTACCTTGATTTTCAATGTTTTGTTTGGGATTCTTTTGAATCAACTTACCACGTGATTGATTTTGTTAGATATATACAATACATATGGATTAGGTCTTGCACCGACTTGGTTGATCGTAGGAACTTGCCATGTGATATGCTAAGTCTTGTCAAAGTCAGGTGGACTTGATTCTGGGCTGCATGTAGATCATGACATCCTCCAAGTCCTTCTATTCTACCAAACACATTCTAGCAGTATCTCCTCCGTGTTGAGGTTGGCTTGCAATCTAGTATTCCGTACTTGTGATGTTTCCAGAGTAGGTCTTTGCGCGTATGGCGTACCTTTTCCAGCACAGACACTATTAACTCGCTCTACCTCAAGGCGCACAAATGTTCCAGTTTTCTATCTCTTATTCTCTTCTACAAATTTCCTGTTTGTCATGGTGATGATAAGATCATCCTTTTAAACTAGCACTATATCTATTTTTTTACGATCTTGAAATCAACTCTGGTGTATAGGTTTGAAGAATTATAGTTTATAAGTTTTCCTTTATCTTTCTCAAAGAAAAAAAGGGCTTAAAGAAGCATTACCATACCATCATCTTGGCGTCCGTTTGTATAGTGCTTTCTATGACTTGCACATATAGCTTGAGTGAGCCTTACTCTGGAAACTTCTTGGTTGCTCCTTACATTTTCTCCAATCTAGTTCACCGTGTCATTGTGATGGTAACATAACAGATACAGTGGGAACTGTCTTTTCAGAGTAGGTCTTGGCCGTCCTGCGCGTACCTTTCCCGGCATAGACACTCTTCGTTCGCTCTACCTCAAGTTGCACAAATGTTCCACTTTTCTATCTCTTGTTTTACAAATTTCCTGTTTGTCATGGTGATGATAAGATCATCCTTTTAAACTGGCACTATATCTATTTTATCATCTTCAATCCTTGAAATCAACTCTGTTATATAGGATTGAAGAAATTTACAGTTTTTTAAATTTTCCTTTACTATTTTTTAAAGAAGAAAGTTTAACGAAGTATTACCATACCATCCTCTTGGTGTCTGTTTATATACTTCTTTCTATAACTTGCACATATAGCTTGAGTGTCCTTTGCTCTGAAAACTTCTTGGTTGCTCCTTACATTTTCTCCAATCTAGTTCACCGTGTAATTGCGATGGTAGCACAACAGACACAGTGGGAACTGTCTTGTCAATGTCATATCCAATAGTATTTGGAAAATCCTTGAGCCACCAAAAGAGTCCTATACTTCTCTATTAATCTATCCAGATGAGTCTTGACTTCCTACACCTACAGTGACGGGTGACCTACTTACATGAATGGATTGTACACTAATGGATTTTGGCACTGATTTCATTGTTTCAGTTTGATTAGTGCCTTCATCTCTTCTTCCATTGTTCTCTCCACTCCTTAGACTAAGCGACTTTTTTGTAATTCATTGATATTTAGGTTCTTAGATTATATCTCCTTGTAGAATTGCATGTGGATACTTAGGACTTCGCTTCCAAGATTGATCTACTTAGATGTGACTGAGGAACTTCCTCCTTAATTACTCTTTCCAACTACTTAGTCTCTCTTCCTCTACTTCAAAATCAAGATACAGTGCATACTCGCATTTTAAATGGTTGTTCTCGCATCATGGGGTCTTGTTGTGGCTTCGTTAGCTATAATATCAACTACAACCACTTCTTGAACTGGTTGAAACTTTTCTGTATCAAGTTCTTCCTTCAATTGCTTTTGTTGTTGCTCTTCTTTGATGCACAGACACTTTTGGAGGGTAGCATATATGTTACAACACGTGTCCCATTTCACTAGATGCTCAAAGGACTTTTAGCGTAGGAGACACACAATACTCAAAAATAAACTCACAATACTCAAAAATAAACTCACAGATGGCTTTGTGTTTCAACAAATTCACAACTTTTCATATGTAAGATTAGTCCAAGGCTTGCTTGAGGTAGCACATAGGTGACATAATCAGCTGTTTTGTTGTGAACTCTTTGAATTTTATTCTTCCCTGTATGTTTTTTCCCCTGAAAAGAATTTTATTGTTTTCTGACCCTCTGAAATTTAACTACTCTAGAAAAGTTATTTCAGCTATAGGGTAGGTGGTCAATCTGTTTGAAAAAGTAGGGAAGAGGTGTTGCATATACGTAGCTTCAAGTTCAACAGAAGCTTGGTTGGATTGATTTAGTAAGAAACCAAGTTCAGGAGCAATTGCTTGGTGTTTGTTTTGGGCAGCTGAGGTTTAGAGAGCTTGTTAAAAGCACAATTAGGGATTTGTTCCACATGTAGGCCCATAGCCTATTTTAGTTTTAGTTTTCTATTTTATTTTTGAATGGAACAAAAGTCTGTTAAGATTTTGCACTGAGACTACTATCCTAAGATGATATTTACCTCATTTGAAGAGTCTTATTAACTGCTACAGGTGTGTATTATCTCTCTTTTTTTCCCTTACTTGGAAAAATAAGCAATTAATATTTGGTGTGAGATAAACCATTTATGAACAAAAAGAAGTTTAGACTACATAGGGATGATGGGTCGGTCTTGCTATGTAAAACATACAAAGAATACAAAATGGAAGGAGAACAGAAAGGGTGAGTGTGAGTGTGAGTGTGTGCATATATGTTTTTCGTGTATGGGGGACCGCAAAGGTAGCTGAATAGATGAAATGAAGAAGCTTCAAACCAAAATGTGCATGAAGTTGCTGAGTATAGCTTATTAGGTAAGTTGAGGATGGTGAAGAAAGGGACTTAAATTGGGATGTAGTAGTAAGGATTAGTTTGTTCATCGAATTTTTAGTGTTATTGACCTTTATGATTGTTGTCAGATATATTTGATTACCAACTTTCTTTTTGTAAGTAATAAGTTTTTTAAGATGAAGCTCGAACTAATAATTCAATAAATTGCACTGGGAATTTAAACATGATACTGATCATGACTTATTCCAGCATTTTTATTTTGGTTGAATGAAGACAATCCCTCTTCCTGCGGACTTATTCCCTGAGCTCTTACTTAGTCTTATTGTGGGGTGAAGAAACTCTTTTGACCTTAGGGTGTGTTCTTTTGCATTGATCTCAACTGAAAATGAATAGTAGTATGTGAAAATAAACAATAATTACTTAACTAAACTCACTAAACTGAACTAAACCAAACCGATTCTAAAATAAGTGGAAAAGAACACACACTTTCTTGCCTCTGACATGAACCGAGTCAACTGGCAGGGTTCTGTTTAGGACTTCTAACTGTTAATACTTAATAGTTAAGAGGAGTTGGTTTGGAATGTGAGTTTGGTTGGAAGACGTTCAAGATTTTCTTACAGTGTTCTCCTAATACTGATATCTGAAAGTATCTGCTAGTGGAGAAATGCCCTTCCATTCTGGTAACGATGTTGGTTCATAAAAGTCATTCCAACTAATTAGTGCGGAAAAAGTGTTGCTTTCCATAGCTTATTTTGAACTCCGTGTATGGTTGTAACTTGTAAATCTGTATATTCTTCTAAGAGTAGTCCTTCTCCAGTTCTGGTTTTTGACTGCCGGAAGTGGTTTCCTTAGTGGCCAACTGGCCGTGAAGGTTGCCTTTGAGTTTTTTGCTGAGTAGTTTTTGTTGCATTAATGTCTTGTTTATTGTTGTCGCCACACATTTTGAAAGTTACATGTGTAAAGTGCTTTGCTTCTGACATGTTTATCATTGTTGGCAGTATGACCTGGTGCTCTGTACAAGATGCTACGTTTGTAGGGTTGGTGTCAGTTCTACTGATTTCAGACGGGTTGAGATAAGTGAACCAGTGAAAACCGATTGGACGGACAAAGAAACTTTGCATCTTCTGGAAGCCAGTATGCATTACGGTGATAATCGGAAGCTTGTCTCCGAACATGTTCGCAGAACCGAGAAAGAATGTGTTGCTCGTTTTATCAAGCTTCCTTTTGGTGAACAATTTTTGGAGCATGCAGACCAGGGTGAGGAAGATAGCTTATCTTATCAAAGTAAGGACCAAACTAATGTTGAATCTGGCATTGAACCCCCCGCTAAGAGAAGGCATCTAACGCCGCTTGCTGACTCAAGCAACCCGATCATGGGTCAGGTATAAATTTGTATCATTGCTGCCTGGCTGGTCTTAGATTATCTGCAACACCCAAACACAAAACAAAAAAAACAAAAAAAAAAAGACGAAGAAGGAATTAGGTTGTACTGTAAGTGTAAACATTTTGTAGATTTGATTGAGAGTAGAGATCTTCCAAAACAAAATTGTTTTCCAGTTCAGTTTTCTAAATTAGGTAAGGGCTTTTATATGTTTCAGGCTTCTTTTTTGTCAGCTTTGGCTGGTGTTGAGGTTTCAGAAGCTGCTGCTCGAGCAGCAGTTGCAACTCTGTATGATATGAATCATATAACAAGTAGGGGAAGTGCTCTGTGGCAAGCACCTACTACGAGAGAGCAAGGTATTGCTGATCATTTTGTCATTTTCCATAACCTTATCGCCACAGTTCTCAGCAGTTTTGCTAGGATCAGATGATCAGATCACTGATTAGTATCACGGGCTCAGTTTGAAATTGTAACGTAACAATTGTTTCCTCTCTCGTTGTATTAGTGTTTGTGCATCATATTATAGAGAGCACTATCTTAATAGTATCTGAAAGGTTTCAACATCACTTGATTGATTTGTGAATAGTATAGGACATGGGCTGCGTTGAACATGGGGCTATTAACTACGAGTATTAATCTTATAGAGCTGCTTAATGTGACTTCACTTTAAAAGTAGCTGAAGAGTGAGCCGATATAGCCCTCCTCGGCGTGGCCATTGCGATTGCGGTATATGTTTGGTTTTGGCTCCTAAGTCCTAACAAGAAATTCGTGTTGGCTATTTCGAAGCTCAAAGATCCATTTTTACTTTAAATACAGTGAGTGGTTTTTACATTATTAGGACCCATTTGTTCTGTGGTTCTCGGGTGTTGGGCATTCCAAACCCATACATAGGTCGGGGGGGATTTTGGAGGGGGGTTTGAGTGCATAATGCCTCGAATGTCCTAGGAACGAGTGAAGCCTGAGTCAGTTCACTTGAGCTTTGCGCTTAAACATATACATGGCATTTGGTTGCACACACATCTCAGCCCCCATACCCATGGGAAAGCCACAGTTTTGAGTTTTGACCCCCACCCCTCTTCTTGTTTTGCTGATTCCTGCCCCCCCCCCCCCCTGCTATCACTAAAGTAGCATGTACCGTCACCAGAGTCACCACCCATCTACTCACTGATCAACCACCTCCCTACACACTGACTAGAGCTGGCAATTTGTCGGGTTGGGTCGGGTTCGTGTTCGGGTTATATATAAACGGGTTGAAAAATGCTTGACCCAACCCTAACCCGTTTATTAAACGGGTTGAAAACTCCAACCCTAACCCTACCCATTTAATAAATGGGTTGATCAGGTCGACCCATTTAACCCATTTAACTAATTAATTTTTGGATAAAATGATTCAATTTTATATATAAATGAAAAATATATATATTCAAATCATCAAATAAGTATGTAATGGAGAAATAAACTATTGGGTTAAGAGAAGATGATACATTCTCATCATTATCAAATATTTATGTCACAAAATATGTTGATATTCAATTTTCTTTTTTGTCAAAAGTGAGTAAACGGGTTAGGTGGGTTATTGTCGGGTTTCAACCCTAACCTTACCCATTTATTAAACGGGTTAGTCGTGTCGGACCCATTTAATTAAACGGGTTGAAAATGTCAACCCAAACCCGCTTATTTCGGGTTAGGTTCGTGTCGGGTCAGTTTTTGCCAGCTCTAACACTGACTGCCATGAGGGCACCACATCTGGTCGCCCCTGCCCACCACCATAACCTCTGCCTCCACATCCGACCACCACGCATCACCAGGCTCCACTGCCCAACCACCAAGTCTCACCACCTATCGCTATGCACCAGCCTGCAACCCGTCATACCAAGCACTGATACGTACCAGCTTGCAAGTTGCAACCTACCATTCCGATCACCTCACCCAAAAAAAAAAAAAAAAAAAAAAAAAAAAAAAAGAAAAAAGAAAAGACGAAGAAGGAATTAGGTTGTACTGTAAGTGTAAACATTTTGAAGATTTGATTGAGAGTAGAGATCTTCCAAAACAAAATTGTTTTCCAGTTCAGTTTTCTAAATTAGGTAAGGGCTTTTATGTGTTTCAGGCTTCCTTTTTGTCAGCTTTGGCTGGTGTTGAGGTTTCAGAAGCTGCTGCTCGAGCAGCAGTTGCAACTCTGTATGATATGAATCATATAACAAGTAGGGGAAGTGCTCTGTGGCAAGCACCTACTACGAGAGAGCAAGGTATTGCTGATCATTTTGTTATTTTCCATAACCTTATCGCCACAGTTCTCAGTAGTTTTGCTAGGATCAGATGATCAGATCACTGATTAGTATCACGGGCTCAGTTTGAAATTGTAACGTAACAATTGTTTCCTCTCTCGTTGTATTAGTGTTTGTGCATCATATTATAGAGAGCACTATCTTAATAGTATCTGAAAAGTTTCAACATCACTTGATTGATTTGTGAATAGTATAGGACATGGGCTGAGTTGAACATGGGACTATTAACTACGAGTATTAATCTTATAGAGCTGCTTAATGTGACTTCACTTTAAAAGTAGCTGAAGAGTGAGCCGATATAGCCCTCCTCGGCGTGGCCATTGCGATTGCGGTATATGTTTGGTTTTGGCTCCTAAGTCCTAACAAGAAATTCGTGTTGGCTATTTCGAAGCTCAAAGATCCGTTTTTACTTTAAATACAGTGAGTGGTTTTTACATTATTAGGACCCATTTGTTCTGTGGTTCTCTGGTGTTGGGCATTCCAAACCCATACATAGGACGGGGGGGATTTTGGAGGGGGGTTTGAGTGCATAATGCCTCGAATGTCCTAGGAACGAGTGAAGCCTGAGTCAGTTCACTTGAGCTTTGCGCTTAAACATATACATGGCATTTGGTTGCACACACATCTCAGCCCCCATACCCATGGGAAAGTCACAGTTTTGAGTTTTGACCCCCACCCCTCTTCTTGTTTTGCTGATTCCTGCCCCCCACCCTGCTATCACTAAAGTAGCATGTACCATCACCAGAGTCACCACCCATCTACTCACTGATCAACCACCTCCCTACACACTGACTGCCATGAGGGCACCGCATCTGGTCGCCCCTGCCCACCACCATAACCTCTGCCTCCACATCCGACCACCACGCATCACCAGGCTCCACTGCCCAACCACCAAGTCTCACCACCTATCGCTATGCACCAGCCTGCAACCCATCATACCAAGCACTGATATGTACCAGCTTGCAAGTTGCAACCTACCATTCCGATCACCTCAATTCGTCGGCTGTCACTGCCTCTAATAAGCTAGAGCTGTACTGTCCAATCCCTAGAAGGCCACAAGGCCCACAACTTATCATCACCAAGGCAAGGACCACAGCGCTAATCTTCACGGATAGATTACGAGACCATCCTACCCTTGTTTCACACTTGTTTCCAGAGCCATAGCTGTTGAAGCAAATGCACCATTGATTTGATATTTTTTTTCTTGGCAGTAGTAAGACTAGTAACTTTGTGATTTTTTTCTTATTCTTAGGCCTGTGAACTTATACTGGTAGTTTATCTTCCAACTGCATGTGGTGTCAGCTTCAAGTAATGGTCCTCAGTTTTTGTTAGAATTTTCTGTTGATGGGCCATGAGAATGCATGTGAAGCTAGGGGCTCAGTGCCACCATTTTGTCACAATGCTAGATATCTGTAAGCATCAGTATTTCATTAGTTCAGCATCTGTATCAGTTCTCTACTGACCATGACTTTAGAACTTGCTGAGCAAGGATCTACTTTTTGTGTGCTCATACACCCTTGTGTAAGGTCATTGGTGTTTCTTCTCTTATCCATCTTAACATCCTTTCCATGTGTGATACAGAACCTGCTGTTGCATCCAATGGTGATTCTTCATTTTGTGCACCCGGAGAAATTCGTGCAGATGCAGGGTCCCTTCTTCAGCAAGAAGAGAATGAGTTTGTAAATTCCATATCAACCATTATGGAAGTGCAGGTTGGTAATGGATAAATGTGTGCTTTAGCTTAAATTCCTTTCAGTGAATAACTGGTGGTTGCTGTTGGATTTCCTTGCAGATGAAAGAGATCCTAGATAAGGCTGCCCGTTATGATCAAATGGAATCGCAATTGGAAAGGGAGCGACGCGAATTGCAACAGATGAAGCACCAGGTTTTCCTAGACCAGCTGACTCTTGTATCTAAAAAAGCTGCGGCACCTAAATCTGTAGGGGAAAACATTAGAACAGAATTGACTACATCCAGTTAGTTCAGTATATTTTGATCTCTTAGGACTAGACATCAATGACAAATCTACACTGATGGGAGTTATGATTGTAGGGTGTTTATTGCTTTGTACATGTAACTGACGTGATATAAGCTAATCAAAAAAAGACTTGACAACTTTCTCTCCTATTTTCATCTGTTGAGGTAACTTTGAGGGCCTACTTCCCTCCCGAAACTGCAAAACTGAATGAATATGGTGCCGCCAGTTTACTAGTCATACCGATGTTTGCTGAATGATGTATGGACCTGATTTCCAAATGAAATTAGTCATTTGCGCCTCTGTGTGCTGCAAAGTCTTTTAAATCCAGTCAAAACTTTTCCGGGTTAAGAGTAACTAACACCAATCTGAGCCCCCTGTACCTCTATCTAATTTTTGTAGAATAAAAGCATTATTCCTATTTAATTTTTTTCTTCCACATAAAGGGATTGTTATTGGTAAGGACACTTTCGAAGTTAAGTGCTACACAAAAATTATTAAGCCTAGAATAATGATGGAAAGTGGTATCCTCTTTTTTTTTTTTTTTTTTTTTTTTCAGACGAGCAAAAAAAAAAAAGTGGTATCCTCTTTTTTGTCACAAGCTAAAAACACGTTCGTTAAAATCACCGATAATACACCAAATCATGGTAATTTCAGAGTTAAACCATCCTAATAAATTCTAAAATGGGTCTTTGAGGGATTCTTGTGTCAGAGAATAAATATAAGAAATAGTACATAGATTTATTTAATACAAGATCACAAATTTCTAACATGATAATTCTATCCTTTTTGAAATAACTCTCACGTGATTAATCGGGTTAATGTATTCATAATCGGAGAAATCGAGTTTTCTAATTATAAGATGTAAGTTATTAGCATTAGTCAATGTTTCTGTAAGGAAAAAAAATGTCAGAATTAACAGATTTCCTTAAAACACACATTTTTCTTAGTGCCTAGTCCTTTTTTGCCCCATTAATGTTTCACTCTAAAATATTCAAAAAGGTAAGGAAAGAGGGGGAAAAGGTGCAAAAATAAGCTCTGAAAAACCATACAAAAACTGAAGACCAAAACAAAACCATACAAAAACTATTTCAAGATTTATCTAGGCAATGTCGTGATGAGAGAAAAAATGGGTAATTAAAATAGGGTAAATTACATTGAGGTATATACACCGAGGTATATTTATTGACCACTTTTTGACCGTTGATCAAAGTCAAACTAATTTTTGGACTTAAATACCCTAGTATACCTCATTTAAAATTTATAGAAAAAATTATTGTCCAATAATCTCCCGCTTACTTTACATTGCATGCTCGTATATCTTTTGCTGATTGTGTCATATCATGCTCAAATTTGTTACTATGATCGACCCAAAATTAGCATCAAACTCTCATAATTTTAGATTGATAGCTTTTTCTCTGTGCAGAGTGCAAACACAAGATTAGACTTGTGTAGTCAATGTTGCATGATGATAAAATTGTTTAAATCGAGCCACGAAATTTATTAATTTATGGTGCAGTTTCTCTCAAAATAAAAAAATAAATAAAAAGGAAAAAAGTGGGAAATCATTGAACAAATTTTTTTTTACACTTTCAATGAGGTATATTAGGGGGTATTTATGTCCAAAAATTAATTTGACTTTGGTCAACGTTAAAAAGTGGTCAAGGACTCAAGGAGTATAACTCAGTGTATTTAATCAAACGTGAATATACCTCTATGTAATTTCGCCAAACCTCAGTATACCTTAAAGGTGAATACCGATGCTAGCCCTCTTTGGGGGGTGGGACAGGCATGGAAGTTGTGGTGCATGACTATAATGGCGAGCTAGTACGGACAGCGGTGAAGTAAACTGGTGCTGCGTGGGAGATACTAGAGGAGAGGCACAAGCTCTCACGTTTGGCTTGTAAGTGGCTTTTCAATGTGGCACGAGGAGAATTGTTGCTGAGAGTGATAGCTTAAGTCTTATATCCATCTTACAGAAAAGAGAGCACCATATTTCTTTCTTAGGTACTTTTCTAGATGAAATCTTTGATTTGGTAGCTTTATTTGATAGTGTAGTTTGGAGTCATGTTAGAAGGAATGGGAATAAGGCTGCCCATGTTATAGCACACTTAAATCCAATTTCGTTTTCTACTAGAGTTTAGATAGATGGAGGACCAATGAGAATTCTTGATGTAATAGCGGATAATCACTGTAACAAAATATCCATCCTACTTTTAAAAAAAAAAACTTACCCATCTAAATAATATCGCATGAAACAACACATTCCAAAAGCAGTAGGGGTGTAAACGAGCCAAGCCGAATCGAGCCGTGGAGTGTTCGTGTTCGTTTATTTACTAAATGAACGAATTTTGACCGAACGCGAGCTTTGACCGAGCTTCACTTTTATGTTCGTGTTCGTTTATTTACTAAATGAACGAGTATCGAGCTTGTTCACGAACATAGATAATGGTACCAAATAAATGATCACACGTGTGAAAGGAAAAATATATGTAAAGAGAATGTTAAATGTATTAGTAACATACTAATACTAGATTTAATTGATCAAATCACATGTTCAAAAATATAAATGAAAGAAAAGTACTCCCTCCGTTTCAGATAAATGTGTACAATTACTTTTTCACGGTCTCTAATGTACTACTTTGACCATGAATATTTGTATTTAAATGAAGATATAAATTTTTAAAAATTTGATTTTTCGAAAGTACTTTTGAAAATGAATCTAACCATAATATTTTTACATTGTGAATCCTTATATTTTTTCTTAAATTAATGGTCAAAGTTTTTAAACTTTGACTTTCAAAAAACAACTGTATACATTTATCTGAAACGGAGGGAGTAACTTATTACTTAAATATCTAGAAAGATTAAATTAATCGAGTTGTTCACGAACGTAATTGAGTGAATGGAGTGATATTCATGTTCGTTTGTTTATCAATGAGCTTTGAAAATGTTGTTTATGTTAGTTCATTTAGCTAACGAACGTAAATAAACGAATTTTGACCGAGATTGTTCGCGAGAGCTTGGAGGCTTACAACCCCTACCAAAGGGTAATTCAAATATACAATGAATGTAGATTATTGTACTTTATAAAAATAAAAAAATAATAAAAAAAAGGTAATTTTTGTCCAGAGCCAAACAGTATTGTCGATCTTTATTGTTATCCATCTGTTTTTCAAGGTGTGAACCCAATTCATCACTTGGAAGGAGATATCAAGCAAATGAGAAATTATAAGAGAGTTTCGAATTATGCTCGCACTTCTCAAGTTGTCATAATTACTGAGTATTTTTTTAAAAAGTGTAATTTTAAGTAGAGTTTACTTATTTTATAAGAGGTGGGAGTATTAATTTCGGACCACGTCATAATTTCTCCAAGCTAACAACTTGTACAGAATTCCTCACACAAAAAGCAAAAAAAAAAAACAGTAAACCAAAACGAAACACAAGTGCAGCTAACAAAAAGGGCAGAAAAATGACGAGAAACTGAAAAACCCAAAATGTAAAACAGTGACCAAGAAAAAAAATCATCCCACAAATAGTCAGTCTCTTTCATCCCCCTTCCTCCACAACCACCAGTCCTCTTTCTCTCTCCTTTCTTTCACTCTAATCAACAACTAATCCCAGTTTGTTCTTGTTTTGTTTTGTTGTTGAACAAATCCAATCCATTTGAGTTTAAGCGTGATTTGAGCAAATGCAATTTTAATAGTGAGTTTGATTTCCACCAAATTCGAATAATGTTGATTTTCTGATCAATCTTTTTCTTCTTCTGATCAATTTTTTTCCTTGCTAGTTCAGCGGTTTCTTCTGATTGAATTTTACTAGACTTTTATTTGCTCCAGTAAAAGGAGAGAGACAGGGGGGAGATAGCTGGAAGATGAAGAAAGAGGAGAGAGAAAGGGGGGAAGCGTTAATCATTTTTGTTAAAACAAAAATCGAGGGGCTTTTGGTAATTCTTTATTTTTTCAGCTTTCCTATAAAAATTCCCTTAAATTCCTAATTTATTTTTGTTCAATGTTTTCTCCTGCTTTAATTATTTTATTGTGTCTACTTCTATTGAGATTTTGTGTAATCTTTTTATATTCCATATATTTATTATTGGGTAGGATTAGAATATCTCCTAGTTTTAGAAAACTTCTCCTTTTTTTTTGGTGGGAAAACTTCTCCTTTTTTGGGGCTTAAGCATAACACGCACCTTTTATGTGTATATATATATCGCACGCACTATATGTTAATGAGAAGATTGAACGCTTCTAATATTAATCGGAACTGCTTAACGTAAATTCTAAATTACTAAACGCAAATTTTATTTTCGCGATATTTCCCGAAGTACCCTTTTCATTTGCAAACCAAACTCTTTCACCTTTAATCTCTAAAAAAAAATCTCCCAATTATATTTTGGTCTTTAGAATGAAAATAAACCTAAGATCCGATCAACATGGGTGATTCATTTAATCAAGATCAAACTTTTGATGGAAATAAATGGTGAATTAGTTAACCAAAAGAGTTAGAATTAAACCTTTTTTTATTTATTTATCGATATACATTGAGGTTTATGATTGGTTTAATGAGTGGCTGGGTGGTGAGGAATCAAAGGAGAGAGAGACCAGTGGGGCGGCGGTCAAATGGTGGTTGGGCGACGTGTGGGAAAGGAGGCGGCGGCTTGGGGTGGCTTGGGCTAATGGGAGGCCGCCAAGGGAGGCGCTGGGGTACCGATGGGAGATGACGGCAGAAGGGGCTGACGGTGGGGTAAGGGAAGTAGGGAACTGATGGGGGAGGGGCTGGCGATTTCGGGGGAGGGGCTACTGTGGCTGCTGAACGTGAGAATGGAGTTCGACGGTGGAGGGTGGAGGGTTTTGGTCTCATTTTTTGGGTTTTTCTGATTTTTTGTTTTTTTATATTTCTATTTTGTATTTTTCTAGAGATGAACTAATAGAGAGAAAATAACAATGTGGAAAAAGGATGAGAAAATAGTTAGGGGTACTATGGGAAAACAAGATTTGCATTCAGTAATTTGCGATTTACGTTTAGCAATCCCCATATTAATTACTTCCAATATTAATTTCTTCCAATATCAATTTCCTAATCGTACCCAATAACACATATATAAAATATATACACAAAAAGGAATATAAAAAACTTACACACAATCTCAATAACCTTTTTTCTTGGCCGATGTTATGTGATACATACTTGTGTTGTGAGTTGTGAGAAAGGAAAAGGAAATTTAGGAGGCCAAGGGTCAGTTCACACAGAGGGAGAGAGAGAGAGAGATTACTCAAAAATGGGCCATAATTAAAGCATGAGTAGTTTGATCATCTCAATAAATGAGCAGCGAGGATGCATATGCACGAGAGAGAAAATCCAGAAAATTGTGCCACTAAAGTATATACAGGCAGCTGAACCGTCTGGCAATAATAACCAACCAACTTTGGAACTACCAAAAAAAAAACAACACTTAATTAGTCTTATATATATATATGCATGCATTAGCAATTCAACTCTTGATGGGGTTAGTAGTTTGATCAATAATTTATTGTGGTTTTGTTCTCTCTTTTCAAGCCACTGTGACCTCATCAACTCAGCTCTTTGATCCTCTTTTGCATTATCCATCGTCCTTACATATTACTACCACTATATATTATTATTCATATGGAGCATAGAGTAGGGATCCGGAGGCAGGTTGATAGGCGTCTGGTCTTCGAAAACCCGCCCGTTTTATCTTCTCCAACTTCCACTTCATCTTCATGGGGTTCGTTCGTCGTCCTGTTGTTGTTGTTGTTGTTGTTGTTGTTGTTGTAGTATGAACTATGGTAGTAAGATTTATGATCAATACATTACTATTTACTGTTGAAATAATGTATGTAGGGGTGACGGTAACGCCTCAAGAGTCTGCCACCGTGCATCTCATTGATTCCACCATCATGCTTACCATATCTCAGGTTTATAACTTTCAACTCAACTTTCTTCCGTTTCTCAATAATATATACTCCCTCCGTTTTAGATAAATGTTTACCATATTATGTTGCTTGCATTTCACTATTTCAGTTCTTCCCCTGAATTTTTGTGTACGGCCATCATGGCATCTTGGATTCAGCTTCTGTAATTAAATCTTCATTTTCATCCTATAAAATTTTCTTTTTCATTCCATTTTAAAGTTTTTTTTTTTTTTGAATTTTTTACAGGTTACTTTGATGAAAGTCAATCAAAGATCAAGCAAAAAGGCCAGCACTGTCCTTTTCTGCAAAGTTGGGGAAATGCCTCAGATTTCAGTTTGCTCCCTTAGTATGCATTTAAATGAGAAATATCCATTAGAACTTGCATTTACAGGACCCTGCAAGCTCATTTTCTCGGTTGAAGGTCCCCAACCTATTCAAATTGCTGGTTATTATCTTCATCATCTTTGTCCGGATGCCCGTGCCATCGTCTATCAAATGTATTTACCTTCATGATCTCTTCTCCTTCTTTCTGATTACTATTACCACAACTATTACAATTACCTAATCATAGTTGATTACTAAGTACGTAGTAATATACATATATATGTTTATGTATGTTTGCCTGTATGCATGTAATGGTAGTGATGCACTAGATGGAGGAGCAGTAGTTGCTAGGAGTGCTGCTTCAGATCTGCCAAATGATGACCAAAAATGGAGGACCAGAGGTTGGTGGTAACAAACTATAGAGAATCTGTTCTTTTATATATCTAACACTTTATTTAGAGGGTGTAGTTAGTGAATCTATGTAAGCTACTAAGACATTAGCTATATATGTTGTGTTATATCTATTACATCCATAAATCTGTTGTGTTATATCTATTACGTACATCCAGCTGGTGCATGTTCAGCTGGTTTGTTGTCGCTTTGTCGGTGTATTCTATAGTCCTCTGATGCACCACCAGATTTATTAACTTCTTTTCAATTCCATGTTTTTATTGTATATTTCAACAATTTGTTTCTCAATCCTGCTAAAGAAAAAAAAAGCATTCTTTGAATGGTAGGTATCATTGGTCAACGGAGCAAAGACATGGAGTTGGGCAGTATCGATAAGACTATGATGAGTGTGAGTGAAGCTTCTCACCAACCACTAACCAGTGGTGAAACTTTGCGACGACCTGAGAGCACTTCTGAAAGGCAAAACGAATTTCCAAACCATGAAGTCTTTGTCCGTAATGATGATGTTAAGGATAATGTTGATGAGAATGAAATCCAAAATAATGATGGCACTGTGATTGAGAGGTCCATGGTAGGTAGTGAAGCAGACTCACAAGCCAAGTCTATTGCATATATGACTACTGTGTCTGTTGAATGTGGAGAAACAGAAAGGTGAGGATCTACCTGCTTGAAACTCAAACTTTACTGTTGTAAATATGAAAGGAAAGTTATCTAGAAGATTAACTGCTTTCAAATCATTCTTCTGTTGAGAGATGTTATTATTGCTCTATTATACTGACAAGACTCAAAATTTTCGTATCGTTAGAGCAAGACCTGCTGTGCAAAGTGACTTAGTCTGTGAACTAGAGCATCCTGACAATGCTTCAGAGGAGAATAATAGTGAAAGGTAATGCTGTTTCCTTCTTATACAAACAACACTTCATCAAATCTTTCTTGGTATTTCCAGAAAATTAATTGAAATGGACTTTGGTGTAAGTTATTGTAATCATGAAAACTTCTGTAATGCTCTTTTACCGTGGTATTCATCATTTTATAATTTCAGGATTTTTTACAAAAAGCTATGTAGCCTAAATTTACTACTGGCTTCTCATATGACAATCTTTGAAACAAAATGAAGCAACTTGACTAGTGAACTTGGTAAAATAGTTTTGTAAAAAGCCATTTCATACTTTACTTAATCTTTCAATTAATGTGCATGTTTATCGATTAGGATATATAGTTGCTGTGAGATAGAGTGTTTGTCTATTGATGCTAGGTTATCTTTCGATCATCTATGTTATAATTACTGGTGCTTCCTGTCACCTAGTTTTCAGTCTTTTGACGTGTCAGTATTTTTCTGTCTACATCCTAGGCATGCTGAGAAGATAGTCATAGATGGTGAATCACAGCATTGCAACCTTCTTGTTGAGGGGAATAGATGCCAAAGGTAACATCTTCTGGTCTTCCTTGCTTATTCTTTTGCTGATTTGTTTGACTTCCTTTAGAAGGCTTATTCTTTGGTAATACAGTATGATTTAGGCAGATAGTATTTGTCATTTTAAACATGACCAAACTTCAAGGTGATCAGTTCCATGGAATTTTGATGAGTGGGTTATTTAAGGTATGATTTTGCTGATTTACAAGTCAACAGGGGTTGTACTTGGTCCCAAATCATCTGCTCTTGGAATGATGATTGGGATAACTGAGGTGAAATAAGTGAACTTCACACTTTCTCTAGGAAATGGAATGTGACTCTGCTTGTTTAACTGTATTTCAAAAAGACAGCAGGAAATCTATACCATCTAGTATCTACAGGTCATTCAGATTTCCTTACATTCTATAAACTAAAGAGGATTTCAAGTACAGTAAGGAAAATTGATTGCAAATGAGCTTTGATGCCACCATTCTTGTATTGAAGTATCTTACTTTTTAATTTTTGCATATAACCATATATGAAGCAGCCTGACAAGTGAATTTGGTTAAATCTTTATAGTAAAGGCCACTTTAGCCTCTATCTGTTATTTTCTAGTTTTAATCATCTAGGATGATAACCATGATGCGTGACGTGTATGCGCCCTAAGATCATGTTGTAATTCTTCTGTTTCTTAATCCATATGATATATCTGATCTCATTGATGTGTACAAGGTCAATGCCTTTGTTTTCTGTTACACTGTCACTTCTACTTGTGAATGTTCTGATATATTTATATGGGTACTATACTGGAATTAGGGAAAATAATGAAGATCCTAATCATGAAGTAGTGCCAGTGGTAGAAGGTTTGGAGCTGAAAGTGGCAGTGGAAGAAGAGTTCGACTTGGAAAAAGCTATATGCAATCACGGTTTTTTCATGACAGCTCCAAACAAATGGAACCCGTCGTCTAAAACTTTCCAACGTCCTCTACGCATTGCTTCCTCCATGTCCACACAATCTCTCGTCGTCTCCATTTCTCAATCCGCCAAGCCTAGTAGTTTTCTTCTAGTGCGAGTCCATGGTGTCAGTTCGCTTCCCTCCTCTGATGAGCAGCTCATATTGGTATGTACTTATATACTCCATGTATATATACCAACAACATTGTCATTTGTTACTTAATGGAGTACTACCAATCAGCTTGTTCTTGTACACATTACCAAATTACCATATTTACAGAAACAAGTTGCTCGAATGCTGAGGATATCAAGCAAGGATGACCATGACATGAAAAAGTTCCATGGACTCCATGCTAAAGCAAAGAAAAGTGGCTTTGGCCGAATTTTTCGCTCCCCTGACTTATTTGAGGATATCATCAAATCCATTCTTCTATGCAATACATCGTATGTTCATCAACTTCATTGATGCCTAGCTTTCTAATTAGTAAATTGCTTAGTATTATTACTTACCTTATTGTCATGATTCTTTGAAACATTACTATTGAACTAAAATGCTCAATTTTATTATTCTATAGGTGGCATAGAACATTACAGATGTGCCAAGCACTTTGTCAGCTTAAACCTGAGCTGAATTTAGGAAACTTTCCAAGCTCCAAAGAATTGGCTAGTTTAAATGAAAGGTTCCTTAAACAAAATTGTCATCTTGGATACAGAGCGAAAACAATCACAGGAGTAGCTCGAATGGTAGAGAATGGTAAGCTTAAGCTCAATGAATTGGAGGGATCCCAAGCTGTTGATACAATAATTTACAAGAAACTAGTGAAAGTAAAAGGATTTGGTCCATTTACGATTGCTAATATTTTTATGTGTATTGGAATTTACCATCGAATTCCAGTTGATACAGAAACCATTGCTCATATGGAGCAGGTAAGAAGGAACAATTGATTTTCCCTTTAAATTTCAAGTGTTTGCTTGTTTAATGAATTTATTCATTACCATCACATGCTAAATTATGATTACGTGTCATTTAGGTGCATCATAGAAAACCCACCAAAAATAATCCCATGGAGGCAATCATAAGCCTTTTGTATGACAAAATTGCACCTTACCAGTGCCTTGCTTATTGGTATGAGTTTCATTACAACTTCATTTAATAGTATCATGCAATTTGTCATTATATATTGGAAAACTTATGTAGTTGTATAATTTGGGGTATAGGTACGAGCGTGTTGGATTTTATGAAAAGAAAGTAGGAGAAAAATTGAGTGAGTTAAGTCCTTCGCGCTACAGTACCGTAACTAGCCCTCGCAAGAAAAACAGTGGTAATTGAATGATCATTATCAATAGTTGAATCTCTTTGTTAATAAGGAATTGCTATTTTTCATTTACGTAAATTCAATTTGCAGAATAAATGAAGATTTAGCCTAAAATGAAGTCAGTAGAAGGAGAAACCTACATAGAGCTTTCTCTTGTAGAACCGTCCATTCTCCTGAGGGAGTTGGGCGTGTTGACCCGCTTGGAATCTTCATTGTAGAAAGAGGAAATGCTTTAGGTCCAAAGTTTATTTTGAGGTCTTAAAAGTCCAAATCCTTTATAAAGAAAATTTATTACTATTAGTTATCTTTTTATAGATTGTCTATTTTGTAGTCCCATACTCTATTGAATTTGCCGACAACGACATTACCAAACTTTAATTTTTCTTGGTAAAAATATCATTCAAAATGCTTAAAGAGTTTGATTGTGTTACAAAAGTATAATATTTCCATGTTTAAGAAGGGACAAGCAAAAAAAAAAAAGAAGAAGATCCATACCTTAAAAATCTAAGTAAACTTGTTTCTTGATGCAATCTAATCGAATTGAACTTTGAATGAGAACAATGTGGCAAACGTATACGATATTAATTATTATATGGTTGAGGTAGATCAACATGTTATTTTATGGAGTAGTATCAAAATTGGTGGAAAACCTTTGCTCACATGCTATGAGAGGATTATTATCAAAATCCAATAGATTCTCGTGCTTAAAGTGGGAATTAGATCGAATGGCCGATTAGCTCAGTAAGGACTAAATATCCTCTATCCTACATTGTGTGTCATCTCTCTATTCCAATCCTTTATATATTTGAGTATTTGACATATCAGCTTTTAAATTTAATTTATTATAAAAGGAATGAAAAGTTAGGATATGATGGAGATAAGGAGTGCTAGGGATAGAGGATAAGGATTACAATTAGCCAGGCCAAAAATGGTAGAAGGTTAGTAGATACTGCTTGCTAAAAATGTAATGTAATGTAATTAATCTCTCAGACATGGAAAAGAAGTGTACACATTTTCAAGATTTGATTGAGAGTAGAGACTTCCAAATTTTATTCAAAATTGTTTTTCAGTTTAGTTTTCTAAATAAGGTAAGGGTTTTCTAAATGGTTGGGCTTTTTTGTCAGCTTTGGGTCGAGCAGCAGTTGCAACTCTGTATGATATGAATCATATAACAAGTAGGGGAAGTGCTCTATCGAAAGCACGTACTACGAGAGACCAAGGTATTGCTGATCATTTTGTTATTTTCCATAACCTTATCGCCAAAGTTCTCACCGCTTTTTTACTTTGACCAAGGTTCGATGCACAGTTCAAGAAAAAAGGATTTTAGGGTGGAGCTGCATGGGTATGCATTTGTATGAATTTATTATGGTTGAAAGATATTATACCCAATGATAGACTCAAGAGGGGTGTTTTGAATTGAGTGTTAGAGAGTTTTTCAAATTTTCCGCGCATTATCAATTTAAGCACAATTTATTAGCCTATTAATTACAGCGTTGTTAATAGCAAAGCAATATAACAAAGCAATAAATAAAGAGACACAAATTTTTACGTGAAAACCTTCTTGAGCTCAACTAAGAAGTAAAACCACGACCTGGGGGATTTTCCAAACTCCACTAAGAGCCACAAAACCAAACTCAATACAATAGACCCTAATCTATTGCTGAGCCGTACAACCTGAATTCAACCTCGAAACCAAGTTCCAAACTATCCACTAAGACAACCGTATTCTTTAACAAATATATCTTACCAGAATGCTTCTTTATGTGGTACAATCAAACCTTATGAGAAATCACGCTTAAGTATCATGACGAATTCCAAGGTAACAGTGAATTAACTCGTGCAATAACAGTCAGGACGCCTCTTATGAAATCACTCAAGAGGAAATAAGAAAATCATATTATCCATACAAGACCAAATGATCATTTCAACCTCTCAAATGTATAAAAGCATAAAATTGGAACATAAAATAATCTTGTGTGTTTCACCTATTGTATTGACCATATCTCAGTTCTTTCAAAATAACACTATCACAAAAGTTATGTCATCATTAATGTCTTTGATACAAACCCGATTCAAACATTTATATAACTATTATTATAATAACTAATAGTTGTACGATACCATCATTATTAACCTCCATAATAGTAGAGTAATCACGACCCCCCATTGACAACAGTCATGCATCATCGCATTGTTTTGCATTCCGTTGAGTTTAAAATAGAAAGTCATTTCGCGCTTAAACAGATTCTAGAATCAGAACTAGGAACATTTAAATTGAGAAGCTCCTTAACATAAATCTAAATAGGATAATTAATGATGACAATATATTACACTCTAGGTCACATAAAGCCCCATGTATATCCTTTCTTCAACTACTCAAGAGATGTCAACATTTACCCCAGACCCCCACTCTCCCACCCACAACATCTCTCACCCACCCACCCACCCAACCCCCCCCCCCCCCATCCCGGACACAAGCATACACATGCACATCACACCCATGAAGATGGCATAACATACAGTAGAAGCACGCAACATTAAGGATAGATCACGAACATGTGATGAATCTCACACCCACCAACTTTAAATCCCACTCGTTCAGGTGTATGATCCTACCATAGTACCATTCCTTCTAGATCTGACAAAATCTTACCTAATCCAATTAAAAAAATCAGACAAAAACTAACTTTGTAACACGAAATTTTGCTAAAAGTTACACATAAATACATTAAAATTGGTCAAAATAGATAAACATGTCCCAAATAGAGCAATGCAAACATAGAAAAACCTAACTACAAAACCCGACCCGACCGAAAAATTAAAACCTAATTAACAGTTCGAAAGATGACTAAAAGTTTTTAGAAAAATCTAATTTAAATCCGCCAAATTAGATTAACTAGAACTTGACCAGTTTTGTTAAGTCTTTATTTCTTTCATACCTAACTTCTTTTGTATGCACCAATTATCATTCTCTGCCAATCTTAGTCAAATTGTGACCTGGGTGCCATCCAAAACCCAACTCAGCTTTCGGATAAGTCTAAGTCTTTCCTCCACTTTTCATTTCTACGAAAGCTCCCTTAGTAGGCCCAAAACTACCAAAGTTGACCTGACGCGGTCTAACCCGATGCCTTCCCAGACGTTTTAGTGGGAAGTGAGAATCTCTCCCAACTACAACCCTCCATGCCTACAAGGTTACAAGACTACAAGTTGGGCAATTAACCAAATTGGTACTTAAAATGAGGCCCCCTCGACAAATCGGTATTTTTTTCTTGCTCATGCGACATATGAGTATTAAAAAAACACTTTGGGGGACAATTACACCCATAAAATATATCACCAGCGAAAATATTTGATTAAAGAATTATTTTTTTCGTATTTAAAAGGTATTCTTACCATTTTCAGCCTAAAAATTGGCGCTCTCTCTCTAAGATGCACTATTTCCTTCTTCTCCTCTCTCCTCCTCCCTTGGATTCCTCGCTCTCTCTAGTGGGATCTCCACAACAGCCCACTACGGTCCAGATTGAAGGGGAAATCCTTCAATCTGTACTATCAAAAACACAGGGAAGGAAGTTTTTGAAGGAATTTCTAACCACTAACATGATCATACATGCATAATAGAAATTCGATTAACCCAGAAAAACATGTGATTACTGTAATTAAATATCAAATCGAAATCCTACCTCACTCCTTGGTCGCTGGTTGGATGAACAGTGGTTGGGTATGGATGACACGTCAGATGTCGTGCCTCAACTGGTATCCACACACAGACTCGAATCCACACGTCAGTATGCTAGTACAGCGATCCCGTTCACAACCTCCGTTCTCTCCTTACTCTAATGACACACAATGAGGGTTCCGTGAAAACTGATTATCACGTGTAACCCTAACTGATCAGGAGTCACGATATATATAGGGAGGCAGGAGGTCTGATTAGGTTAAGTGTGTGATGGGCCTAATCCGAATTAGACCCTTCTAATAAAACGAGCATGTTAGTGTGCGACCCTGCTGGTTTACTTAATCTAGCAGTAAGTCCAAAACTCTTTTCGGGCCCACAAACCGTAATTGGTTTCTAGCAAAACATTACGATTACCCATATTAAGTAAAGATCGGTTTCCATAGTCCAACCAATAATGCAATTATTAATATTATTATGATTAGTTCATAGGGCAAATCCAACAATCTCCCACTTGCACTATAGCTAATCATACACCGATGATCCCTTTGTCATGTGATACCTAAATTGACCATAAGGAAGGATTAGTGTCATCCCTATATAGTTCAATTATGACTTTCTCGATTCCGCAGTTAAACTGTTTAAAACAAATGATTGACTTTCAATCCATTTGAGCACGACCATGCATTTCACAGTTTAAACTCATCGAGGGGCCCATAGATATCTTACTCCCGTTATATGAGAGTGACAAATCCCATCTTGCTCACTCACATTCCTCTACATGACTTACAACACATCATTCAATTATCTTTATAGTCATCCGATTAAGGATTAACGTTTGACAATATCAAGATATGCTAAACATCATGTAGGAAACCATGGTGAGCTCAGGTCAAAGGATCAAATTAAAAGTTGCATATGAAAAACATTGATGACACTTATATAATAATCCTTTCAATGTTTTTGAAATGGATCGGTCCAATACAATGTTCTCTAACATTTATCCATGTGATTAATTTTATATCTCATAATTATGACCTGTGAAACTTGGTCATCAATCAATCCACATGATAGTCTCAATAGTTATCAAATTCCCACAAATAATGATAACTGACTACGGACAATTTAGAATAATTATATTTATAACAATAGAGTCTCACAATCAAGTCACATACTTGATGATCTACATCATATAAATTATTCATTGGGACAGTAATAAATAAATCGAACATAAGTCACAAGATAAACCTCCTACTAGGACAGAGACCAATCATTCATGAATCTAAGTTCTTGTGTAATAGTATGACGCTCATGCTTATCCTGTGGTAGAGGCTTAGTCAGCGGATCAGCAATGTTCATCTCCGATGATACTCTGCACACCTTGACATCTCCCATTTGTACAAAGCTTCGTGTCAAATGGTAACGTCTGAGTATATGCCTAGTTTTCTGATGATACCTAGGCTCCTTCGCAAGTGCAATGGTCCCATTACTGTCACAATAAAGGTCCATTGGATTCGAAATATTAGGTATCACCCCAAGTTCAATGATGAATTTTCGAATCCACACTACTTCTTTTGCTGCTACAGAAGCAGCAATATACTCGGCTTCTGTTGTGAATCAGCAACTGTATCTTGTTTGGAACTCTTCCAACTAACTGCTCCTCTATTCAGAATGAATACAAATCCTGACTGCGATCGGGAATCATCCTTATCCGTTTGGAAGCTTGCATCAGTGTAACCACTTACAGTGAGTTCTTCTTCACCACCATAGACAAGAAACACATCCTTAGTCCTTCTTAAGTACTTGAGGATGCTCTTGAATGCGACCCAGTGACTTTCACCTGGATTAGATTGGTATCTACTCGTCATGCTCAAAGCACAAGCAACGTCAGGACGAGTACACATCATGGCATACATGATAGAACCTGTAGCAGAAGCATAAGGAATTCTACTCATGCGATCTCGCTCATCTTGTGTCGAAGGACACTGAGTCCGCTAAGAGTTATGCCATGTGACATGGGAAGATTACCTTTCTTGGAATCTTGCATGTTGAACCTTTTCAACACCTTATCTATATAGGTACTCTGGCTTAAGCCCAAGAGTCTTTTTGATCTATCTCTATAGATCCTAATCCCCAAGATATAGGTTGCCTCTCCCATGTCTTTTATTGAGAAACACTTTCCCAAAAAGGCCTCGACTGACTGAAGTGTAGGAATATCATTTCCAATCAGTAATATGTCGTCCACATATAAAACCAAGAATACCACAGTGCTCCCACTAACCTTCTTGTAAACACAAGGTTCTTCTTCGCATCTAAGAAAATCAAACTCTTTGATTGCCTCATTGAAGCGAAGATTCCAACTCCTGGATGCTTGCTTCAATCCATAAATAGATCACTGAAGCTTGCATACCTTTCCTCCTGGTGATGTGAAGCCCTCGGGTTGTCTCATGTACACATCCTCTTCTAGGTTTCCATTAAGGAAAGCTGTCTTCACATCCATTTGCCATATCTCATAGTCATAATATGTAGCAATGGCAAGGAGTATCCTAATGGATTTAAGCATTGCGACGGGCGAAAAGGTTTCATCATAATTTATCCCATGAATTTGATTATACCCTTTTGCCACCAATCGTGCCTTGAATATATAAACATTCCCATGCATGTCAATTTTCTTCTTGAAAACCCATTTACACTCAATGGTTTTAACGCCATCAGGTGGGTCTACCAAAGTCCATACTTTGTTTTCATACATGGAATCCATTTCAGATTTCATGGCTTGAAGCCATTTGTCGGAATCTGGGCCCATCATTGCTTCCATGTAGGTCGTAGGCTTGTCATCCTCTATTAATAATATATGACGATGTTCAGTCACCAGGAAACCATACCTAATGGGTTCTCGACGCACTCTTTCAGACCTACGAGGGGATGGTGCCACAGGTGTAGCTACTACAACATCTTGTAAACTACTTTGAGTCTCCTCAGAAATTGGAGTACTCTCCTGTGGCTCTCGAACCTCTTCGAGTTGCACTTTACTCCCACTGGTTCCTTTAGAAAGAAACTCTCTTTCTAAGAAGACACCGTGTCGAGCCACAAACACTTTGTTGTTGGTGGGATGGTAAAAGTAATATCCTTTAGTTTCTTTAGGATATCCCACAAAGAAGCATTTATCAGATTTAGGTCCAAGTTTGTCAGAAAGTAAACGTTTTACATAAGCTTCACAACCCCAAATCTTTAAAAAAGTCAAGTTGGGAACTTTTTCCGTCCACTTCTCAAATGGTGTCTTTTCTACTGATTTTGATGGACTCCTGTTAAGTGTGAACGTGGCTATCTCAAGAGCATATCCCCAAAAAGATATTGGAAGACTAGTAAGGCTCATCATTGATCGAACCATGTCTAACAAAGTTCGATTTCTCCTCTCTGATACACCATTCCATTGTGGTGTACCTGGAGGGGTGAGTTGTGAAACAATTCCAAAATCTTTCAAATGACTATCGAACTCTTGGCTTAGATACTCACCCCCTCGATCAGATCGAAGGGCTTTAATCTTTTTTCCAAGTTGATTCTGTACTTCATTCTGAAACTCCCTGAACTTTTCAAAGGATTCAGATTTATGCCTCATCAAGTAGACATAACCATACCTGTTGAAGTCATCAGTAAAGGTAATGAAGTAGTGGTAACCTCCTCTAGCAACTGTGCTTAATGATCCGCATACATCAGTATGTATGAGGCCTAATAAGCCACTTGCTCTTTCAATGTGACCAGTGAAAGGTGCCTTAGTCATCTTCCCTAATAAACAAGACTCACATGTCTCAAATGGCTCAAAGTCAAATGAGTTTAAAGTCCATCATTATGGAGCTTCTGAACACGCTTCTCGTTTATATGTCCAAGACGACAATGCCAAAGGTAAATTGGGTTAGAGTCATTTGATTTGAGCCTCTTAGTAGTTATGTTATATACTGGAATTTTAAGGTCTAGAACATAAAGGCCATTCTTCATTGGACCGCTACCATAAAATATATCATCTTTATAAAAGGAACAACATTTGTTCTTAATCACAAAGACAAAATCTTC
This sequence comes from Tetragonia tetragonoides, assembly GCA_038025085.1. Lineage (NCBI taxonomy): Eukaryota > Viridiplantae > Streptophyta > Magnoliopsida > Caryophyllales > Aizoaceae > Tetragonia > Tetragonia tetragonoides. The sequence goes on from CM076153.1 coordinate 34,201,611, forward strand.
CAAGTCCAAAACTGAAACAGAAATAATATTCCTGCTAATGGCAAGTACATAATAACAATTACTTAGTTCTAAAACCAATCCAGATGGCAAACTTAAATAAAATGTTCCTACAGATAACGCAGCAACTCTTGCTCCATTTCCAACGCGTAGGTCCACTTCACCTTTTGCCAAATTCCTACTTCTCTTTAGTCCCTGCACATTTGCACAAATGTGAGCACCACATCCGGTATCTAATACCCACGAAGTAGAATTTGAAGAAGTAAATACATTTACTTCTATAACATAACATTTACCTGAAGTTGAAGGAACACTTCCCTTATTCTTCTTCAGATCCTCCAAATATTTCTTGCAATTCCTCTTCCAATGCCCAAGCTCATTGCAGTAGAAGCACTTGGTTTCATCATTAGGACCAGACGAGAGTTTGAATTTAGGCTTTCCTTTGGGTTGATTCAAAATCGGACCCTTCGTGATAACCTTTCCCTTGTCCTTAGCTTGATCATGTTTCTTAAACTGGCCCCCTTTTCTAACCATTAGAACACTGGGAGTTGGGTCCTTCTTGACGTTTTGCTCAGCAGTTTTGAGCATCCCATGGAGCTCAGCCAAGGACTTGTTAAGATTATGCATATTATAGTTCATAACAAAAGTATCATAATCATTAGTCAATGACGCTAAGATGATATCAGTGGCCAACTCTTTGCCCATTGGGGAGCTCAGCTTTTCCAAGTACTCAACATAACCAATCATCTTGATTACATGAGGACTAACTGAACTTCCTTTCCCCATCTTGTACTTAACCAAGTCACTCACAGTGTTAAACCTCTCAGTTCGTGCTTGCTCCTGAAACATTCCTTTCAGGCTCTCAATCATCTCATAAGTCTCTATACTTTCATATCGCTTCTGAAGCTCAGAATTCATGGTGGCCAGCATGAGACAACTGACATCAATTGAATCATCTTTGAGCTTCTGATAAGCATTCCTCTCAGCATGAGGAGCATTGGTAGCAGGAGCCTTCTTGGGGACTGGTTTCTCAAGGACATATTCCTTTTTCTCTTGTTTGAGAACAATTCTCAAGTTTCGATATCAGTCTAAGAAATTGGTTCCATTCAGTTTGTCCTTCTCAAGGACGGATCGCAGTGAAAATGAGTGTGATGGTGTAGGGTTTGACATTATCTACAACAAATGTACAAAGATTTTAGTGACTTACTTCATAAATATTTCGTTAACAATTTAACAAAATAAATCCACTATATTAATGTGACAGATATCCCTATAAAATATAGTGGAGCCAAGATCCATATTTCCTACGTATCAAGTAAGCTTTGGCTTATCACTTTACACTTAGTTATTCAGGTAAGTAACTCTTTACTAATTGTATCCTATACAACTCCTGGTTGTTGGGATGACATCATATGTCCCGGCTCCCAACTCTATGCCTTAAGGTCCAAAACTGTTTTGATAGCCTTATTAAGTAAACCAATTTATACATATGGGTAACTGTTACTCATCCTAACATACTTGAGTAATTAAGAATGCTCTACTTTGGCAGACACATTTTAATGAACCAAGTCCTAATAGGTGTATTATATTGGAAAGGCATCAAGTTAACTTAATATTACTAAGGGATGTGATTGATTATATGGAGTTGAGTTTCATGTAAACATAACAATAAATATAATCAACAGTAAATAAGCGGAAGCATAAATAATAACACATGTGATATAGTATGGCCCCCTAAGCTATGGTGATCTAATCTCCACACTTTGCTTCTTCCATATAGTAGCTGGATGGTCATCTCCATGATATCCTTTGACCTTCATGAGCTTGATTTTACAATCAACTATATCATAAAAGTTACACTACCAATAATCTAATTATTACATTCAAAGTAACGACACGCAGGTCGTATTTAATAATTACATTCAAATAAACGACACGCAGGTCGTATTTAAAACCAAAATAAAATTATGGGCCATACTATTCACCATACCATACCATTCAATATCATGTGAACTAAGATATCATATATCAAACATCAAAGATTTGTAATGGCATAAAAATAAAACATCATTCGCACAAACAAGCGGATCCATACAGGGGTCAAGGGGGCAGCGCCCCCTGGCGGGGTTGAGGGGTAGCGCCCCTCGAGGGGTAAAAATAAAACATCATTCGCACAAACAACCTAAACAGAATTCTCAATTCCGTTTAGTGGGGAAACTGTCACGATTAATCTCATTAATCGTGAACCCTAGGCTAATCGTATTACAATATTTTAGGATTTTGCCCTAGTTTATCTATGTGAATTCGTCAAACAGTAGCATACAGAATTACAACGACTTACATTCAAACAACATGCTAATTGTAATATACGAATCTAAACATATGAACTATTCATACAGACATGCTTTCATAGATAGATAAATCCTAACATGCTCAGATCCGAATATTAGAAAAACAGAAAACGAATCACACATAAACATATTATATACATATTATGATTTCGAACTTACTCATATATCTACCATATATCATATATTCGAAAACAGTAAAACACAAGCAGCTCTGATACCACTGAAGGAATTTCTAACCACTAACATGATCATACATGCATAATAGAAATTCGATTAACTCAGAAAAACATGTGATTACTGTAATTAAATATCAAATCGAAATTCTACCTCACTCCTTGGTCGCTGGTTGGATGAACAGTGGTTGGGTATGGATGAACACGTCAGATGTCGTGTCTCAACTGGTATCCACACACGGGCTCGAATCCACACGTCAGTATGCTAGTACAGCGATCCCGTTCACAACCTCCGTTCTCTCCTTACTCTAATGACACACAATTAGGGTTCCGTGAAAACTGATTATCACGTGTAACCCTAACTGATCAGGAGTCACGATATATATAGGGAGGCAGGAGGTCTGATTAGGTTAAGTGTGTGATGGGCCTAATCCGAATTAGACCCTTCTAATAAAACGAGCTTGTTTAGTGTGCGACCCTGCTGGTTTACTTAATCTGGCAGTAAGTCCAAAACTCTTTTCGGGCCCACAAACCGTAATTGGTTTCTAGCAAAACATTACGATTACCCATATTAAGTAAAGATCAGTTTCCATAGTCCAACCAATAATGCAATTATTAATTCTTATTATGATTAGTTCATAGGGCAAATCCAACAGTTTTGTCAAGATCTGGGAGAAAGGCCGCAAGAAATGTCGCAGGGTCCACATGGCGGCGACGATGTCGCGGTGATTAGAAAGACTTATTGGCTCTGATCTGCTAAACAAGGCGAAATTGAAGAGAAGAGGCGATTTGGGAGAACCCTAGGATGGGTTAAGACTAGTTCAAACCCTAGGGGCTCTTTTTTGGAGATCTGCTTGAGTTGCCGTGGTAAATCAATGACGGTTTTCGTTTCTGGTAGCAAGGAAGGTCGGAGATGGGATGATTTCAAGGTAGCACTCTCCAAGGTGGTCACATCTCAAATATGAAAAAAATAGTTTTTTAAATCAAAGCAAAAACTTCCTTTGGCGATTTATTTTTGGGTGTATTTGTTCCCGAAGTGTTTTTTTAATACCCATATGTCGCATGACTAAGGCTATGTTTTTCTCAACTTAATCTAAATTTATTTCACTTTAATTTAGTTCATTTCAATTGTGTTCAATTCATGTGTAACTTTATCACTCAAATAACTAATTGTTCCGAAATAATTTCATGATGAATTGAAGATAACTATGTTAACGGAAAGGAAAATGAATCTAATACACCAAGTGTAACCTACACCAATTTTAATGTGTTTATCTCCCTCCTTTCCATGTGTTCATCATACCAAAGCTACCATTTGAAATCTAAAGAAGTATGGTGCCCACTTTTCCTCCCCTCACATAAAAATAAAAAGGGATTGCTAAATGTAAACACCAAATTACTAAACGTAAATCTTCCTTTTCAAAAATACCCCTCACATAATACAATCCCTAATTTCCCCTCTCTCTCCTCTCTCTCTAGCAAATGGAAGGAAAACAACCGCATTTACCAAATCAAATACTTTGAAACTAAAAGAACAATTAATGTCAATCACATAAAAGGAACTATTACTGAAGGATTTTGCAGCCATGGATAATTAGAGTGATTTAGTGTAATCCATCATTAGCCTCTATGTACAATTGTCAATTATTGCCATTTGCTACACAGCACGCATCGTGTAAAATAATCTTGTAGTTGTAGGTAGAAAGACAATGGCTGACATCTTTAGTTTCAGTTCCTCTTGGCTCCCTTTTCACTTGAATCGGGTATTTTATGCACCTTTTATCTCTCTGACTTCCCTTCGACCACCCATACAAGCCACTTAAACAGTTAAACTGCCTCACCTAGCCATTGAAAACCGTTCAGGCAGCCACCGCCACCCAACCACAGATAACCCTAAATCTAATGTTTATAAAAAAAAATCAAATTTAATAGAACTTGAACAATAATTTTGTCAATATTACTTGATTATATATTACAGTATTATTGTTGATGAAGATATTGTAAATATAAACTATATTTAGGCGATTTTAATTTAGTTACTCAAATGAACCCAACCAGTTGAAGATACGGTAGAATGTAGAAAAATGAATAAGAAGAGAGAATTGGGTATTAAATGTTAATGGTATTTCAAACTAGTAATGATGCCCGTGCGATGTACGGGTTAAGTTATATATATTTTTATTAATTATGCACGGGTTAAGTTATATATTTTTATTATTTTCTTTGTTATTTTATTCTCCAATATTATATATTCTAAAATATATTTACGCTAATTAAAATTGGATATGATCTTACATGTTAAGATTAAACATATTGTAAATGCATCTCATTTTGAAGTATTTTCCGATGTGAATACGATGGTACAAGTATTATTTTTTTTTAAGATGTGTAGAAGATTACATTTGCTTTTGAAGTTTTGACAAAGATTAAGTTATAACACTTATAAAACTCTAGTTATTCATCACAAGTCAAATTCTCAATTTTATTTTTTTAAAAATTATTCTAATAATACATTTAATGATGTGGCATGGCTCAAAACTCACAAAATATGCTAGTTTTATATATATAGAGAAGATTTACGTTAAGCAGTTTCAAAATAAAATTGATGCAAAGATATATCTAGTGTATACCAATCACTAACCTATTAAAAAGATCTCAAAATATACTTTTAAGTAGGTGTACAACTCTCAACTTAACTTCAATCGTACAACTTAGTTTGAATTTCCCCCGGAGAGCTTAACCCAACCCAAAACAATGTCCAAGGACTTGACACCCCAACACCCACAACCGCCACCCCCACCGGAGGTCTCACCGGCCACCACCTCCGCCCTTACAACCACCGTGGCTCCGCCGCATCTATCTACCCCTCCCTTCGACTCCAAGAAACAACCACCCACCGACCTCGATTTCGTCACCGTCCCCTACTCTAGTAATAACTCCCTCTCTCTCTCTCTCTCAAATTTCCACTTCTTTTTGGTTATATTTTTGCTGATAATAATCTCTCTCTTGCAGGATGGTTCACATTCGAGGGAATCGACGAGTGCGAAACCCGAAACTTGCCGGAGTTCTTCGAGGCAAAATCAGCTTCAAAAAACCCTAATGTATACAAATACTACCGTAATTCAATCATTAATTACTACAGAAACAACCATCAATCCTCTAAAAAACTCACCTTCACCGAGGTTCGAAGGACGATCGTCGGAGATGTTGGGTAAATTCGTCGGGTTTTCGATTTCCTCGACACTTGGGGCCTCATCAATTACATTCCCACTTCCAAGCAGCCCTTCAAATGGGAGGAGAGAGAGAGAGCAAACCCGCCACCGCCAACGTTGCCAGTCCTCCGTCGTCCGCTGCCAATGCTGGTGGCGGGGACAGGGCGGCTGTAGAGTCGAATGGTGATGCGGGTAATGAGAGGTTTAAGAAGTGTAGTGGTTGTAAGGGTCCTTGCACTTTTGCCTGCTTTGTTTCTGATAAGGTTATTCATCTCTCTATTTAACTTTCTATTTGTTGTTCTGTTCAATATTTGCTTATGATTTGGATTCTAAATTTGTAAAAATGATGCAATCTGCCAAAAGAAGGATGATGGTAGAAAAGAATCAAGTAGGGTAGTAGTAGTTGTTGAATTGATGAGATTGGACTGGTTTTGATGTTATTATCTGATATTGAATGATTTAGGTGTCGATATGCCTAACTTACATACATCGTTGTAGCTTGAGATACTGAATTTTTCGCTACGCATATCGTGGACAGTCACAATTTATTGCCACTGCATAGTCGGTTGGTGTAGCTTTTGTGACAGCTGCATTGAGTCATTGACAATTTGATTTGTTAGCTCTACTCCCGCTTGTATTCTTCAACATACTTGCAAGTTAGGCCTCGTTTACTAGCTTGCAATCAAATGTAATGCAATGCAATCATTTTGTAGAGTAAATGTGGGGTGAAAAGTGAAGGAGTGGGAGGAGAGGGATGAGAAAAGTGGGGTTGATTGCATCATTCAATGTAATCACAATTACTCAACTTTTCACATGTAATGGTGATTACTTTGAGTGATGTAATCAACCTTACTTTTTCCATCTTTTTCATTCCCCTCCTTCATTTTCCACCTCACAACTACCTTATAAAATGATTGCTTGCAAGCATTTGATTGCAAGGTAGTAAACACCACCTTAGTGTTTGACTCTTGCAACTCCAAGTTAATCATATCCATTCATCGGGTGCCATGATCATTAGCCTAATTTATATCTCAAGGTTTCACAAGGCACACCTCTCCACTATCTCATAGCAATGGTACTCTTGATGTACCTTGATTTTCAATGTTTTGTTTGGGATTCTTTTGAATCAACTTACCACGTGATTGATTTTGTTAGATATATACAATACATATGGATTAGGTCTTGCACCGACTTGGTTGATCGTAGGAACTTGCCATGTGATATGCTAAGTCTTGTCAAAGTCAGGTGGACTTGATTCTGGGCTGCATGTACATCATGACATCCTCCAAGTCCTTCTATTCTACCAAACACATTCTAGCAGTATCTCCTCCGTGTTGAGGTTGGCTTGCAATCTAGTATTCCGTACTTGTGATGTTTCCAGAGTAGGTCTTTGCGCGTATGGCGTACCTTTCCCAGCACAGACACTATTAACTCGCTCTACCTCAAGGCGCACAAATGTTCCAGTTTTCTATCTCTTATTCTCTTCTACAAATTTCCTGTTTGTCATGGTGATGATAAGATCATCCTTTTAAACTAGCACTATATCTATTTTTTTACGATCTTGAAATCAACTCTGGTGTATAGGTTTGAAGAATTATAGTTTATAAGTTTTCCTTTATCTTTCTCAAAGAAAAAAAGGGCTTAAAGAAGCATTACCATACCATCATCTTGGCGTCCGTTTGTATAGTGCTTTCTATGACTTGCACATATAGCTTGAGTGAGCCTTACTCTGGAAACTTCTTGGTTGCTCCTTACATTTTCTCCAATCTAGTTCACCGTGTCATTGTGATGGTAACATAACAGATACAGTGGGAACTGTCTTTTCAGAGTAGGTCTTGGCCGTCCTGCGCGTACCTTTCCCGGCATAGACACTCTTCGTTCGCTCTACCTCAAGTTGCACAAATGTTCCACTTTTCTATCTCTTGTTTTACAAATTTCCTGTTTGTCATGGTGATGATAAGATCATCCTTTTAAACTGGCACTATATCTATTTTATCATCTTCAATCCTTGAAATCAACTCTGTTATATAGGATTGAAGAAATTTACAGTTTTTTAAATTTTCCTTTACTATTTTTTAAAGAAGAAAGTTTAACGAAGTATTACCATACCATCCTCTTGGTGTCTGTTTATATACTTCTTTCTATAACTTGCACATATAGCTTGAGTGTCCTTTGCTCTGAAAACTTCTTGGTTGCTCCTTACATTTTCTCCAATCTAGTTCACCGTGTAATTGCGATGGTAGCACAACAGACACAGTGGGAACTGTCTTGTCAATGTCATATCCAATAGTATTTGGAAAATCCTTGAGCCACCAAAAGAGTCCTATACTTCTCTATTAATCTATCCAGATGAGTCTTGACTTCCTACACCTACAGTGACGGGTGACCTACTTACATGAATGGATTGTACACTAATGGATTTTGGCACTGATTTCATTGTTTCAGTTTGATTAGTGCCTTCATCTCTTCTTCCATTGTTCTCTCCACTCCTTAGACTAAGCGACTTTTTTGTAATTCATTGATATTTAGGTTCTTAGATTATATCTCCTTGTAGAATTGCATGTGGATACTTAGGACTTCGCTTCCAAGATTGATCTACTTAGATGTGACTGAGGAACTTCCTCCTTAATTACTCTTTCCAACTACTTAGTCTCTCTTCCTCTACTTCAAAATCAAGATACAGTGCATACTCGCATTTTAAATGGTTGTTCTCGCATCATGGGGTCTTGTTGTGGCTTCGTTAGCTATAATATCAACTACAACCACTTCTTGAACTGGTTGAAACTTTTCTGTATCAAGTTCTTCCTTCAATTGCTTTTGTTGTTGCTCTTCTTTGATGCACAGACACTTTTGGAGGGTAGCATATATGTTACAACACGTGTCCCATTTCACTAGATGCTCAAAGGACTTTTAGCGTAGGAGACACACAATACTCAAAAATAAACTCACAATACTCAAAAATAAACTCACAGATGGCTTTGTGTTTCAACAAATTCACAACTTTTCATATGTAAGATTAGTCCAAGGCTTGCTTGAGGTAGCACATAGGTGACATAATCAGCTGTTTTGTTGTGAACTCTTTGAATTTTATTCTTCCCTGTATGTTTTTTCCCCTGAAAAGAATTTTATTGTTTTCTGACCCTCTGAAATTTAACTACTCTAGAAAAGTTATTTCAGCTATAGGGTAGGTGGTCAATCTGTTTGAAAAAGTAGGGAAGAGGTGTTGCATATACGTAGCTTCAAGTTCAACAGAAGCTTGGTTGGATTGATTTAGTAAGAAACCAAGTTCAGGAGCAATTGCTTGGTGTTTGTTTTGGGCAGCTGAGGTTTAGAGAGCTTGTTAAAAGCACAATTAGGGATTTGTTCCACATGTAGGCCCATAGCCTATTTTAGTTTTAGTTTTCTATTTTATTTTTGAATGGAACAAAAGTCTGTTAAGATTTTGCACTGAGACTACTATCCTAAGATGATATTTACCTCATTTGAAGAGTCTTATTAACTGCTACAGGTGTGTATTATCTCTCTTTTTTTCCCTTACTTGGAAAAATAAGCAATTAATATTTGGTGTGAGATAAACCATTTATGAACAAAAAGAAGTTTAGACTACATAGGGATGATGGGTCGGTCTTGCTATGTAAAACATACAAAGAATACAAAATGGAAGGAGAACAGAAAGGGTGAGTGTGAGTGTGAGTGTGTGCATATATGTTTTTCGTGTATGGGGGACCGCAAAGGTAGCTGAATAGATGAAATGAAGAAGCTTCAAACCAAAATGTGCATGAAGTTGCTGAGTATAGCTTATTAGGTAAGTTGAGGATGGTGAAGAAAGGGACTTAAATTGGGATGTAGTAGTAAGGATTAGTTTGTTCATCGAATTTTTAGTGTTATTGACCTGAGCTCTTACTTAGTCTTATTGTGGGGTGAAGAAACTCTTTTGACCTTAGGGTGTGTTCTTTTGCATTGATCTCAACTGAAAATGAATAGTAGTATGTGAAAATAAACAATAATTACTTAACTAAACTCACTAAACTGAACTAAACCAAACCGATTCTAAAATAAGTGGAAAAGAACACACACTTTCTTGCCTCTGACATGAACCGAGTCAACTGGCAGGGTTCTGTTTAGGACTTCTAACTGTTAATACTTAATAGTTAAGAGGAGTTGGTTTGGAATGTGAGTTTGGTTGGAAGACGTTCAAGATTTTCTTACAGTGTTCTCCTAATACTGATATCTGAAAGTATCTGCTAGTGGAGAAATGCCCTTCCATTCTGGTAACGATGTTGGTTCATAAAAGTCATTCCAACTAATTAGTGCGGAAAAAGTGTTGCTTTCCATAGCTTATTTTGAACTCCGTGTATGGTTGTAACTTGTAAATCTGTATATTCTTCTAAGAGTAGTCCTTCTCCAGTTCTGGTTTTTGACTGCCGGAAGTGGTTTCCTTAGTGGCCAACTGGCCGTGAAGGTTGCCTTTGAGTTTTTTGCTGAGTAGTTTTTGTTGCATTAATGTCTTGTTTATTGTTGTCGCCACACATTTTGAAAGTTACATGTGTAAAGTGCTTTGCTTCTGACATGTTTATCATTGTTGGCAGTATGACCTGGTGCTCTGTACAAGATGCTACGTTTGTAGGGTTGGTGTCAGTTCTACTGATTTCAGACGGGTTGAGATAAGTGAACCAGTGAAAACCGATTGGACGGACAAAGAAACTTTGCATCTTCTGGAAGCCAGTATGCATTACGGTGATAATCGGAAGCTTGTCTCCGAACATGTTCGCAGAACCGAGAAAGAATGTGTTGCTCGTTTTATCAAGCTTCCTTTTGGTGAACAATTTTTGGAGCATGCAGACCAGGGTGAGGAAGATAGCTTATCTTATCAAAGTAAGGACCAAACTAATGTTGAATCTGGCATTGAACCCCCCGCTAAGAGAAGGCATCTAACGCCGCTTGCTGACTCAAGCAACCCGATCATGGGTCAGGTATAAATTTGTATCATTGCTGCCAACACCCAAACACAAAACAAAAAAAACAAAAAAAAAAAGACGAAGAAGGAATTAGGTTGTACTGTAAGTGTAAACATTTTGTAGATTTGATTGAGAGTAGAGATCTTCCAAAACAAAATTGTTTTCCAGTTCAGTTTTCTAAATTAGGTAAGGGCTTTTATATGTTTCAGGCTTCTTTTTTGTCAGCTTTGGCTGGTGTTGAGGTTTCAGAAGCTGCTGCTCGAGCAGCAGTTGCAACTCTGTATGATATGAATCATATAACAAGTAGGGGAAGTGCTCTGTGGCAAGCACCTACTACGAGAGAGCAAGGTATTGCTGATCATTTTGTCATTTTCCATAACCTTATCGCCACAGTTCTCAGCAGTTTTGCTAGGATCAGATGATCAGATCACTGATTAGTATCACGGGCTCAGTTTGAAATTGTAACGTAACAATTGTTTCCTCTCTCGTTGTATTAGTGTTTGTGCATCATATTATAGAGAGCACTATCTTAATAGTATCTGAAAGGTTTCAACATCACTTGATTGATTTGTGAATAGTATAGGACATGGGCTGCGTTGAACATGGGGCTATTAACTACGAGTATTAATCTTATAGAGCTGCTTAATGTGACTTCACTTTAAAAGTAGCTGAAGAGTGAGCCGATATAGCCCTCCTCGGCGTGGCCATTGCGATTGCGGTATATGTTTGGTTTTGGCTCCTAAGTCCTAACAAGAAATTCGTGTTGGCTATTTCGAAGCTCAAAGATCCATTTTTACTTTAAATACAGTGAGTGGTTTTTACATTATTAGGACCCATTTGTTCTGTGGTTCTCGGGTGTTGGGCATTCCAAACCCATACATAGGTCGGGGGGGATTTTGGAGGGGGGTTTGAGTGCATAATGCCTCGAATGTCCTAGGAACGAGTGAAGCCTGAGTCAGTTCACTTGAGCTTTGCGCTTAAACATATACATGGCATTTGGTTGCACACACATCTCAGCCCCCATACCCATGGGAAAGCCACAGTTTTGAGTTTTGACCCCCACCCCTCTTCTTGTTTTGCTGATTCCTGCCCCCCCCCCCCCTGCTATCACTAAAGTAGCATGTACCGTCACCAGAGTCACCACCCATCTACTCACTGATCAACCACCTCCCTACACACTGACTAGAGCTGGCAATTTGTCGGGTTGGGTCGGGTTCGTGTTCGGGTTATATATAAACGGGTTGAAAAATGCTTGACCCAACCCTAACCCGTTTATTAAACGGGTTGAAAACTCCAACCCTAACCCTACCCATTTAATAAATGGGTTGATCAGGTCGACCCATTTAACCCATTTAACTAATTAATTTTTGGATAAAATGATTCAATTTTATATATAAATGAAATATATATATATTCAAATCATCAAATAAGTATGTAATGGAGAAATAAACTATTGGGTTAAGAGAAGATGATACATTCTCATCATTATCAAATATTTATGTCACAAAATATGTTGATATTCAATTTTCTTTTTTGTCAAAAGTGAGTAAACGGGTTAGGTGGGTTATTGTCGGGTTTCAACCCTAACCTTACCCATTTATTAAACGGGTTAGTCGTGTCGGACCCATTTAATTAAACGGGTTGAAAATGTCAACCCAAACCCGCTTATTTCGGGTTAGGTTCGTGTCGGGTCAGTTTTTGCCAGCTCTAACACTGACTGCCATGAGGGCACCACATCTGGTCGCCCCTGCCCACCACCATAACCTCTGCCTCCACATCCGACCACCACGCATCACCAGGCTCCACTGCCCAACCACCAAGTCTCACCACCTATCGCTATGCACCAGCCTGCAACCCGTCATACCAAGCACTGATACGTACCAGCTTGCAAGTTGCAACCTACCATTCCGATCACCTCACCCAAAAAAAAAAAAAAAAAAAAAAAAAAAAAAAAAAAAAAAAGAAAAGACGAAGAAGGAATTAGGTTGTACTGTAAGTGTAAACATTTTGAAGATTTGATTGAGAGTAGAGATCTTCCAAAACAAAATTGTTTTCCAGTTCAGTTTTCTAAATTAGGTAAGGGCTTTTATGTGTTTCAGGCTTCCTTTTTGTCAGCTTTGGCTGGTGTTGAGGTTTCAGAAGCTGCTGCTCGAGCAGCAGTTGCAACTCTGTATGATATGAATCATATAACAAGTAGGGGAAGTGCTCTGTGGCAAGCACCTACTACGAGAGAGCAAGGTATTGCTGATCATTTTGTTATTTTCCATAACCTTATCGCCACAGTTCTCAGTAGTTTTGCTAGGATCAGATGATCAGATCACTGATTAGTATCACGGGCTCAGTTTGAAATTGTAACGTAACAATTGTTTCCTCTCTCGTTGTATTAGTGTTTGTGCATCATATTATAGAGAGCACTATCTTAATAGTATCTGAAAAGTTTCAACATCACTTGATTGATTTGTGAATAGTATAGGACATGGGCTGAGTTGAACATGGGACTATTAACTACGAGTATTAATCTTATAGAGCTGCTTAATGTGACTTCACTTTAAAAGTAGCTGAAGAGTGAGCCGATATAGCCCTCCTCGGCGTGGCCATTGCGATTGCGGTATATGTTTGGTTTTGGCTCCTAAGTCCTAACAAGAAATTCGTGTTGGCTATTTCGAAGCTCAAAGATCCGTTTTTACTTTAAATACAGTGAGTGGTTTTTACATTATTAGGACCCATTTGTTCTGTGGTTCTCTGGTGTTGGGCATTCCAAACCCATACATAGGACGGGGGGGATTTTGGAGGGGGGTTTGAGTGCATAATGCCTCGAATGTCCTAGGAACGAGTGAAGCCTGAGTCAGTTCACTTGAGCTTTGCGCTTAAACATATACATGGCATTTGGTTGCACACACATCTCAGCCCCCATACCCATGGGAAAGTCACAGTTTTGAGTTTTGACCCCCACCCCTCTTCTTGTTTTGCTGATTCCTGCCCCCCACCCTGCTATCACTAAAGTAGCATGTACCATCACCAGAGTCACCACCCATCTACTCACTGATCAACCACCTCCCTACACACTGACTGCCATGAGGGCACCGCATCTGGTCGCCCCTGCCCACCACCATAACCTCTGCCTCCACATCCGACCACCACGCATCACCAGGCTCCACTGCCCAACCACCAAGTCTCACCACCTATCGCTATGCACCAGCCTGCAACCCATCATACCAAGCACTGATATGTACCAGCTTGCAAGTTGCAACCTACCATTCCGATCACCTCAATTCGTCGGCTGTCACTGCCTCTAATAAGCTAGAGCTGTACTGTCCAATCCCTAGAAGGCCACAAGGCCCACAACTTATCATCACCAAGGCAAGGACCACAGCGCTAATCTTCACGGATAGATTACGAGACCATCCTACCCTTGTTTCACACTTGTTTCCAGAGCCATAGCTGTTGAAGCAAATGCACCATTGATTTGATATTTTTTTTCTTGGCAGTAGTAAGACTAGTAACTTTGTGATTTTTTTCTTATTCTTAGGCCTGTGAACTTATACTGGTAGTTTATCTTCCAACTGCATGTGGTGTCAGCTTCAAGTAATGGTCCTCAGTTTTTGTTAGAATTTTCTGTTGATGGGCCATGAGAATGCATGTGAAGCTAGGGGCTCAGTGCCACCATTTTGTCACAATGCTAGATATCTGTAAGCATCAGTATTTCATTAGTTCAGCATCTGTATCAGTTCTCTACTGACCATGACTTTAGAACTTGCTGAGCAAGGATCTACTTTTTGTGTGCTCATACACCCTTGTGTAAGGTCATTGGTGTTTCTTCTCTTATCCATCTTAACATCCTTTCCATGTGTGATACAGAACCTGCTGTTGCATCCAATGGTGATTCTTCATTTTGTGCACCCGGAGAAATTCGTGCAGATGCAGGGTCCCTTCTTCAGCAAGAAGAGAATGAGTTTGTAAATTCCATATCAACCATTATGGAAGTGCAGGTTGGTAATGGATAAATGTGTGCTTTAGCTTAAATTCCTTTCAGTGAATAACTGGTGGTTGCTGTTGGATTTCCTTGCAGATGAAAGAGATCCTAGATAAGGCTGCCCGTTATGATCAAATGGAATCGCAATTGGAAAGGGAGCGACGCGAATTGCAACAGATGAAGCACCAGGTTTTCCTAGACCAGCTGACTCTTGTATCTAAAAAAGCTGCGGCACCTAAATCTGTAGGGGAAAACATTAGAACAGAATTGACTACATCCAGTTAGTTCAGTATATTTTGATCTCTTAGGACTAGACATCAATGACAAATCTACACTGATGGGAGTTATGATTGTAGGGTGTTTATTGCTTTGTACATGTAACTGACGTGATATAAGCTAATCAAAAAAAGACTTGACAACTTTCTCTCCTATTTTCATCTGTTGAGGTAACTTTGAGGGCCTACTTCCCTCCCGAAACTGCAAAACTGAATGAATATGGTGCCGCCAGTTTACTAGTCATACCGATGTTTGCTGAATGATGTATGGACCTGATTTCCAAATGAAATTAGTCATTTGCGCCTCTGTGTGCTGCAAAGTCTTTTAAATCCAGTCAAAACTTTTCCGGGTTAAGAGTAACTAACACCAATCTGAGCCCCCTGTACCTCTATCTAATTTTTGTAGAATAAAAGCATTATTCCTATTTAATTTTTTTCTTCCACATAAAGGGATTGTTATTGGTAAGGACACTTTCGAAGTTAAGTGCTACACAAAAATTATTAAGCCTAGAATAATGATGGAAAGTGGTATCCTCTTTTTTTTTTTTTTTTTTTTTTTCAGACGAGCAAAAAAAAAAAAGTGGTATCCTCTTTTTTGTCACAAGCTAAAAACACGTTCGTTAAAATCACCGATAATACACCAAATCATGGTAATTTCAGAGTTAAACCATCCTAATAAATTCTAAAATGGGTCTTTGAGGGATTCTTGTGTCAGAGAATAAATATAAGAAATAGTACATAGATTTATTTAATACAAGATCACAAATTTCTAACATGATAATTCTATCCTTTTTGAAATAACTCTCACGTGATTAATCGGGTTAATGTATTCATAATCGGAGAAATCGAGTTTTCTAATTATAAGATGTAAGTTATTAGCATTAGTCAATGTTTCTGTAAGGAAAAAAAATGTCAGAATTAACAGATTTCCTTAAAACACACATTTTTCTTAGTGCCTAGTCCTTTTTTGCCCCATTAATGTTTCACTCTAAAATATTCAAAAAGGTAAGGAAAGAGGGGGAAAAGGTGCAAAAATAAGCTCTGAAAAACCATACAAAAACTGAAGACCAAAACAAAACCATACAAAAACTATTTCAAGATTTATCTAGGCAATGTCGTGATGAGAGAAAAAATGGGTAATTAAAATAGGGTAAATTACATTGAGGTATATACACCGAGGTATATTTATTGACCACTTTTTGACCGTTGATCAAAGTCAAACTAATTTTTGGACTTAAATACCCTAGTATACCTCATTTAAAATTTATAGAAAAAATTATTGTCCAATAATCTCCCGCTTACTTTACATTGCATGCTCGTATATCTTTTGCTGATTGTGTCATATCATGCTCAAATTTGTTACTATGATCGACCCAAAATTAGCATCAAACTCTCATAATTTTAGATTGATAGCTTTTTCTCTGTGCAGAGTGCAAACACAAGATTAGACTTGTGTAGTCAATGTTGCATGATGATAAAATTGTTTAAATCGAGCCACGAAATTTATTAATTTATGGTGCAGTTTCTCTCAAAATAAAAAAATAAATAAAAAGGAAAAAAGTGGGAAATCATTGAACAAATTTTTTTTTACACTTTCAATGAGGTATATTAGGGGGTATTTATGTCCAAAAATTAATTTGACTTTGGTCAACGTTAAAAAGTGGTCAAGGACTCAAGGAGTATAACTCAGTGTATTTAATCAAACGTGAATATACCTCTATGTAATTTCGCCAAACCTCAGTATACCTTAAAGGTGAATACCGATGCTAGCCCTCTTTGGGGGGTGGGACAGGCATGGAAGTTGTGGTGCATGACTATAATGGCGAGCTAGTACGGACAGCGGTGAAGTAAACTGGTGCTGCGTGGGAGATACTAGAGGAGAGGCACAAGCTCTCACGTTTGGCTTGTAAGTGGCTTTTCAATGTGGCACGAGGAGAATTGTTGCTGAGAGTGATAGTTTAAGTCTTATATCCATCTTACAGAAAAGAGAGCACCATATTTCTTTCTTAGGTACTTTTCTAGATGAAATCTTTGATTTGGTAGCTTTATTTGATAGTGTAGTTTGGAGTCATGTTAGAAGGAATGGGAATAAGGCTGCCCATGTTATAGCACACTTAAATCCAATTTCGTTTTCTACTAGAGTTTAGATAGATGGAGGACCAATGAGAATTCTTGATGTAATAGCGGATAATCACTGTAACAAAATATCCATCCTACTTTTAAAAAAAAAAACTTACCCATCTAAATAATATCGCATGAAACAACACATTCCAAAAGCAGTAGGGGTGTAAACGAGCCAAGCCGAATCGAGCCGTGGAGTGTTCGTGTTCGTTTATTTACTAAATGAACGAATTTTGACCGAACGCGAGCTTTGACCGAGCTTCACTTTTATGTTCGTGTTCGTTTATTTACTAAATGAACGAGTATCGAGCTTGTTCACGAACATAGATAATGGTACCAAATAAATGATCACACGTGTGAAAGGAAAAATATATGTAAAGAGAATGTTAAATGTATTAGTAACATACTAATACTAGATTTAATTGATCAAATCACATGTTCAAAAATATAAATGAAAGAAAAGTACTCCCTCCGTTTCAGATAAATGTGTACAATTACTTTTTCACGGTCTCTAATGTACTACTTTGACCATGAATATTTGTATTTAAATGAAGATATAAATTTTTAAAAATTTGATTTTTCGAAAGTACTTTTGAAAATGAATCTAACCATAATATTTTTACATTGTGAATCCTTATATTTTTTCTTAAATTAATGGTCAAAGTTTTTAAACTTTGACTTTCAAAAAACAACTGTATACATTTATCTGAAACGGAGGGAGTAACTTATTACTTAAATATCTAGAAAGATTAAATTAATCGAGTTGTTCACGAACGTAATTGAGTGAATGGAGTGATATTCATGTTCGTTTGTTTATCAATGAGCTTTGAAAATGTTGTTTATGTTAGTTCATTTAGCTAACGAACGTAAATAAACGAATTTTGACCGAGATTGTTCGCGAGAGCTTGGAGGCTTACAACCCCTACCAAAGGGTAATTCAAATATACAATGAATGTAGATTATTGTACTTTATAAAAATAAAAAAATAATAAAAAAAAGGTAATTTTTGTCCAGAGCCAAACAGTATTGTCGATCTTTATTGTTATCCATCTGTTTTTCAAGGTGTGAACCCAATTCATCACTTGGAAGGAGATATCAAGCAAATGAGAAATTATAAGAGAGTTTCGAATTATGCTCGCACTTCTCAAGTTGTCATAATTACTGAGTATTTTTTTAAAAAGTGTAATTTTAAGTAGAGTTTACTTATTTTATAAGAGGTGGGAGTATTAATTTCGGACCACGTCATAATTTCTCCAAGCTAACAACTTGTACAGAATTCCTCACACAAAAAGCAAAAAAAAAAAACAGTAAACCAAAACGAAACACAAGTGCAGCTAACAAAAAGGGCAGAAAAATGACGAGAAACTGAAAAACCCAAAATGTAAAACAGTGACCAAGAAAAAAAATCATCCCACAAATAGTCAGTCTCTTTCATCCCCCTTCCTCCACAACCACCAGTCCTCTTTCTCTCTCCTTTCTTTCACTCTAATCAACAACTAATCCCAGTTTGTTCTTGTTTTGTTTTGTTGTTGAACAAATCCAATCCATTTGAGTTTAAGCGTGATTTGAGCAAATGCAATTTTAATAGTGAGTTTGATTTCCACCAAATTCGAATAATGTTGTTTTTCTGATCAATCTTTTTCTTCTTCTGATCAATTTTTTTCCTTGCTAGTTCAGCGGTTTCTTCTGATTGAATTTTACTAGACTTTTATTTGCTCCAGTAAAAGGAGAGAGACAGGGGGGAGATAGCTGGAAGATGAAGAAAGAGGAGAGAGAAAGGGGGGAAGCGTTAATCATTTTTGTTAAAACAAAAATCGAGGGGCTTTTGGTAATTCTTTATTTTTTCAGCTTTCCTATAAAAATTCCCTTAAATTCCTAATTTATTTTTGTTCAATGTTTTCTCCTGCTTTAATTATTTTATTGTGTCTACTTCTATTGAGATTTTGTGTAATCTTTTTATATTCCATATATTTATTATTGGGTAGGATTAGAATATCTCCTAGTTTTAGAAAACTTCTCCTTTTTTTTTGGTGGGAAAACTTCTCCTTTTTTGGGGCTTAAGCATAACACGCACCTTTTATGTGTATATATATATCGCACGCACTATATGTTAATGAGAAGATTGAACGCTTCTAATATTAATCGGAACTGCTTAACGTAAATTCTAAATTACTAAACGCAAATTTTATTTTCGCGATATTTCCCGAAGTACCCTTTTCATTTGCAAACCAAACTCTTTCACCTTTAATCTCTAAAAAAAAATCTCCCAATTATATTTTGGTCTTTAGAATGAAAATAAACCTAAGATCCGATCAACATGGGTGATTCATTTAATCAAGATCAAACTTTTGATGGAAATAAATGGTGAATTAGTTAACCAAAAGAGTTAGAATTAAACCTTTTTTTATTTATTTATCGATATACATTGAGGTTTATGATTGGTTTAATGAGTGGCTGGGTGGTGAGGAATCAAAGGAGAGAGAGACCAGTGGGGCGGCGGTCAAATGGTGGTTGGGCGACGTGTGGGAAAGGAGGCGGCGGCTTGGGGTGGCTTGGGCTAATGGGAGGCCGCCAAGGGAGGCGCTGGGGTACCGATGGGAGATGACGGCAGAAGGGGCTGACGGTGGGGTAAGGGAAGTAGGGAACTGATGGGGGAGGGGCTGGCGATTTCGGGGGAGGGGCTACTGTGGCTGCTGAACGTGAGAATGGAGTTCGACGGTGGAGGGTGGAGGGTTTTGGTCTCATTTTTTGGGTTTTTCTGATTTTTTGTTTTTTTATATTTCTATTTTGTATTTTTCTAGAGATGAACTAATAGAGAGAAAATAACAATGTGGAAAAAGGATGAGAAAATAGTTAGGGGTACTATGGGAAAACAAGATTTGCATTCAGTAATTTGCGATTTACGTTTAGCAATCCCCATATTAATTACTTCCAATATTAATTTCTTCCAATATCAATTTCCTAATCGTACCCAATAACACATATATAAAATATATACACAAAAAGGAATATAAAAAACTTACACACAATCTCAATAACCTTTTTTCTTGGCCGATGTTATGTGATACATACTTGTGTTGTGAGTTGTGAGAAAGGAAAAGGAAATTTAGGAGGCCAAGGGTCAGTTCACACAGAGGGAGAGAGAGAGAGAGATTACTCAAAAATGGGCCATAATTAAAGCATGAGTAGTTTGATCATCTCAATAAATGAGCAGCGAGGATGCATATGCACGAGAGAGAAAATCCAGAAAATTGTGCCACTAAAGTATATACAGGCAGCTGAACCGTCTGGCAATAATAACCAACCAACTTTGGAACTACCAAAAAAAAAACAACACTTAATTAGTCTTATATATATATATGCATGCATTAGCAATTCAACTCTTGATGGGGTTAGTAGTTTGATCAATAATTTATTGTGGTTTTGTTCTCTCTTTTCAAGCCACTGTGACCTCATCAACTCAGCTCTTTGATCCTCTTTTGCATTATCCATCGTCCTTACATATTACTACCACTATATATTATTATTCATATGGAGCATAGAGTAGGGATCCGGAGGCAGGTTGATAGGCGTCTGGTCTTCGAAAACCCGCCCGTTTTATCTTCTCCAACTTCCACTTCATCTTCATGGGGTTCGTTCGTCGTCCTGTTGTTGTTGTTGTTGTTGTTGTTGTTGTTGTAGTATGAACTATGGTAGTAAGATTTATGATCAATACATTACTATTTACTGTTGAAATAATGTATGTAGGGGTGACGGTAACGCCTCAAGAGTCTGCCACCGTGCATCTCATTGATTCCACCATCATGCTTACCATATCTCAGGTTTATAACTTTCAACTCAACTTTCTTCCGTTTCTCAATAATATATACTCCCTCCGTTTTAGATAAATGTTTACCATATTATGTTGCTTGCATTTCACTATTTCAGTTCTTCCCCTGAATTTTTGTGTACGGCCATCATGGCATCTTGGATTCAGCTTCTGTAATTAAATCTTCATTTTCATCCTATAAAATTTTCTTTTTCATTCCATTTTAAAGTTTTTTTTTTTTTTGAATTTTTTACAGGTTACTTTGATGAAAGTCAATCAAAGATCAAGCAAAAAGGCCAGCACTGTCCTTTTCTGCAAAGTTGGGGAAATGCCTCAGATTTCAGTTTGCTCCCTTAGTATGCATTTAAATGAGAAATATCCATTAGAACTTGCATTTACAGGACCCTGCAAGCTCATTTTCTCGGTTGAAGGTCCCCAACCTATTCAAATTGCTGGTTATTATCTTCATCATCTTTGTCCGGATGCCCGTGCCATCGTCTATCAAATGTATTTACCTTCATGATCTCTTCTCCTTCTTTCTGATTACTATTACCACAACTATTACAATTACCTAATCATAGTTGATTACTAAGTACGTAGTAATATACATATATATGTTTATGTATGTTTGCCTGTATGCATGTAATGGTAGTGATGCACTAGATGGAGGAGCAGTAGTTGCTAGGAGTGCTGCTTCAGATCTGCCAAATGATGACCAAAAATGGAGGACCAGAGGTTGGTGGTAACAAACTATAGAGAATCTGTTCTTTTATATATCTAACACTTTATTTAGAGGGTGTAGTTAGTGAATCTATGTAAGCTACTAAGACATTAGCTATATATGTTGTGTTATATCTATTACATCCATAAATCTGTTGTGTTATATCTATTACGTACATCCAGCTGGTGCATGTTCAGCTGGTTTGTTGTCGCTTTGTCGGTGTATTCTATAGTCCTCTGATGCACCACCAGATTTATTAACTTCTTTTCAATTCCATGTTTTTATTGTATATTTCAACAATTTGTTTCTCAATCCTGCTAAAGAAAAAAAAAGCATTCTTTGAATGGTAGGTATCATTGGTCAACGGAGCAAAGACATGGAGTTGGGCAGTATCGATAAGACTATGATGAGTGTGAGTGAAGCTTCTCACCAACCACTAACCAGTGGTGAAACTTTGCGACGACCTGAGAGCACTTCTGAAAGGCAAAACGAATTTCCAAACCATGAAGTCTTTGTCCGTAATGATGATGTTAAGGATAATGTTGATGAGAATGAAATCCAAAATAATGATGGCACTGTGATTGAGAGGTCCATGGTAGGTAGTGAAGCAGACTCACAAGCCAAGTCTATTGCATATATGACTACTGTGTCTGTTGAATGTGGAGAAACAGAAAGGTGAGGATCTACCTGCTTGAAACTCAAACTTTACTGTTGTAAATATGAAAGGAAAGTTATCTAGAAGATTAACTGCTTTCAAATCATTCTTCTGTTGAGAGATGTTATTATTGCTCTATTATACTGACAAGACTCAAAATTTTCGTATCGTTAGAGCAAGACCTGCTGTGCAAAGTGACTTAGTCTGTGAACTAGAGCATCCTGACAATGCTTCAGAGGAGAATAATAGTGAAAGGTAATGCTGTTTCCTTCTTATACAAACAACACTTCATCAAATCTTTCTTGGTATTTCCAGAAAATTAATTGAAATGGACTTTGGTGTAAGTTATTGTAATCATGAAAACTTCTGTAATGCTCTTTTACCGTGGTATTCATCATTTTATAATTTCAGGATTTTTTACAAAAAGCTATGTAGCCTAAATTTACTACTGGCTTCTCATATGACAATCTTTGAAACAAAATGAAGCAACTTGACTAGTGAACTTGGTAAAATAGTTTTGTAAAAAGCCATTTCATACTTTACTTAATCTTTCAATTAATGTGCATGTTTATCGATTAGGATATATAGTTGCTGTGAGATAGAGTGTTTGTCTATTGATGCTAGGTTATCTTTCGATCATCTATGTTATAATTACTGGTGCTTCCTGTCACCTAGTTTTCAGTCTTTTGACGTGTCAGTATTTTTCTGTCTACATCCTAGGCATGCTGAGAAGATAGTCATAGATGGTGAATCACAGCATTGCAACCTTCTTGTTGAGGGGAATAGATGCCAAAGGTAACATCTTCTGGTCTTCCTTGCTTATTCTTTTGCTGATTTGTTTGACTTCCTTTAGAAGGCTTATTCTTTGGTAATACAGTATGATTTAGGCAGATAGTATTTGTCATTTTAAACATGACCAAACTTCAAGGTGATCAGTTCCATGGAATTTTGATGAGTGGGTTATTTAAGGTATGATTTTGCTGATTTACAAGTCAACAGGGGTTGTACTTGGTCCCAAATCATCTGCTCTTGGAATGATGATTGGGATAACTGAGGTGAAATAAGTGAACTTCACACTTTCTCTAGGAAATGGAATGTGACTCTGCTTGTTTAACTGTATTTCAAAAAGACAGCAGGAAATCTATACCATCTAGTATCTACAGGTCATTCAGATTTCCTTACATTCTATAAACTAAAGAGGATTTCAAGTACAGTAAGGAAAATTGATTGCAAATGAGCTTTGATGCCACCATTCTTGTATTGAAGTATCTTACTTTTTAATTTTTGCATATAACCATATATGAAGCAGCCTGACAAGTGAATTTGGTTAAATCTTTATAGTAAAGGCCACTTTAGCCTCTATCTGTTATTTTCTAGTTTTAATCATCTAGGATGATAACCATGATGCGTGACGTGTATGCGCCCTAAGATCATGTTGTAATTCTTCTGTTTCTTAATCCATATGATATATCTGATCTCATTGATGTGTACAAGGTCAATGCCTTTGTTTTCTGTTACACTGTCACTTCTACTTGTGAATGTTCTGATATATTTATATGGGTACTATACTGGAATTAGGGAAAATAATGAAGATCCTAATCATGAAGTAGTGCCAGTGGTAGAAGGTTTGGAGCTGAAAGTGGCAGTGGAAGAAGAGTTCGACTTGGAAAAAGCTATATGCAATCACGGTTTTTTCATGACAGCTCCAAACAAATGGAACCCGTCGTCTAAAACTTTCCAACGTCCTCTACGCATTGCTTCCTCCATGTCCACACAATCTCTCGTCGTCTCCATTTCTCAATCCGCCAAGCCTAGTAGTTTTCTTCTAGTGCGAGTCCATGGTGTCAGTTCGCTTCCCTCCTCTGATGAGCAGCTCATATTGGTATGTACTTATATACTCCATGTATATATACCAACAACATTGTCATTTGTTACTTAATGGAGTACTACCAATCAGCTTGTTCTTGTACACATTACCAAATTACCATATTTACAGAAACAAGTTGCTCGAATGCTGAGGATATCAAGCAAGGATGACCATGACATGAAAAAGTTCCATGGACTCCATGCTAAAGCAAAGAAAAGTGGCTTTGGCCGAATTTTTCGCTCCCCTGACTTATTTGAGGATATCATCAAATCCATTCTTCTATGCAATACATCGTATGTTCATCAACTTCATTGATGCCTAGCTTTCTAATTAGTAAATTGCTTAGTATTATTACTTACCTTATTGTCATGATTCTTTGAAACATTACTATTGAACTAAAATGCTCAATTTTATTATTCTATAGGTGGCATAGAACATTACAGATGTGCCAAGCACTTTGTCAGCTTAAACCTGAGCTGAATTTAGGAAACTTTCCAAGCTCCAAAGAATTGGCTAGTTTAAATGAAAGGTTCCTTAAACAAAATTGTCATCTTGGATACAGAGCGAAAACAATCACAGGAGTAGCTCGAATGGTAGAGAATGGTAAGCTTAAGCTCAATGAATTGGAGGGATCCCAAGCTGTTGATACAATAATTTACAAGAAACTAGTGAAAGTAAAAGGATTTGGTCCATTTACGATTGCTAATATTTTTATGTGTATTGGAATTTACCATCGAATTCCAGTTGATACAGAAACCATTGCTCATATGGAGCAGGTAAGAAGGAACAATTGATTTTCCCTTTAAATTTCAAGTGTTTGCTTGTTTAATGAATTTATTCATTACCATCACATGCTAAATTATGATTACGTGTCATTTAGGTGCATCATAGAAAACCCACCAAAAATAATCCCATGGAGGCAATCATAAGCCTTTTGTATGACAAAATTGCA
The DNA here is from genome assembly GCA_038025085.1 of Tetragonia tetragonoides. Lineage (NCBI taxonomy): Eukaryota > Viridiplantae > Streptophyta > Magnoliopsida > Caryophyllales > Aizoaceae > Tetragonia > Tetragonia tetragonoides. Next base: position 34,226,674 of record CM076153.1, read on the forward strand.
CCTTACCAGTGCCTTGCTTATTGGTATGAGTTTCATTACAACTTCATTTAATAGTATCATGCAATTTGTCATTATATATTGGAAAACTTATGTAGTTGTATAATTTGGGGTATAGGTACGAGCGTGTTGGATTTTATGAAAAGAAAGTAGGAGAAAAATTGAGTGAGTTAAGTCCTTCGCGCTACAGTACCGTAACTAGCCCTCGCAAGAAAAACAGTGGTAATTGAATGATCATTATCAATAGTTGAATCTCTTTGTTAATAAGGAATTGCTATTTTTCATTTACGTAAATTCAATTTGCAGAATAAATGAAGATTTAGCCTAAAATGAAGTCAGTAGAAGGAGAAACCTACATAGAGCTTTCTCTTGTAGAACCGTCCATTCTCCTGAGGGAGTTGGGCGTGTTGACCCGCTTGGAATCTTCATTGTAGAAAGAGGAAATGCTTTAGGTCCAAAGTTTATTTTGAGGTCTTAAAAGTCCAAATCCTTTATAAAGAAAATTTATTACTATTAGTTATCTTTTTATAGATTGTCTATTTTGTAGTCCCATACTCTATTGAATTTGCCGACAACGACATTACCAAACTTTAATTTTTCTTGGTAAAAATATCATTCAAAATGCTTAAAGAGTTTGATTGTGTTACAAAAGTATAATATTTCCATGTTTAAGAAGGGACAAGCAAAAAAAAAAAAGAAGAAGATCCATACCTTAAAAATCTAAGTAAACTTGTTTCTTGATGCAATCTAATCGAATTGAACTTTGAATGAGAACAATGTGGCAAACGTATACGATATTAATTATTATATGGTTGAGGTAGATCAACATGTTATTTTATGGAGTAGTATCAAAATTGGTGGAAAACCTTTGCTCACATGCTATGAGAGGATTATTATCAAAATCCAATAGATTCTCGTGCTTAAAGTGGGAATTAGATCGAATGGTCGATTAGCTCAGTAAGGACTAAATATCCTCTATCCTACATTGTGTGTCATCTCTCTATTCCAATCCTTTATATATTTGAGTATTTGACATATCAGCTTTTAAATTTAATTTATTATAAAAGGAATGAAAAGTTAGGATATGATGGAGATAAGGAGTGCTAGGGATAGAGGATAAGGATTACAATTAGCCAGGCCAAAAATGGTAGAAGGTTAGTAGATACTGCTTGCTAAAAATGTAATGTAATGTAATTAATCTCTCAGACATGGAAAAGAAGTGTACACATTTTCAAGATTTGATTGAGAGTAGAGACTTCCAAATTTTATTCAAAATTGTTTTTCAGTTTAGTTTTCTAAATAAGGTAAGGGTTTTCTAAATGGTTGGGCTTTTTTGTCAGCTTTGGGTCGAGCAGCAGTTGCAACTCTGTATGATATGAATCATATAACAAGTAGGGGAAGTGCTCTATCGAAAGCACGTACTACGAGAGACCAAGGTATTGCTGATCATTTTGTTATTTTCCATAACCTTATCGCCAAAGTTCTCACCGCTTTTTTACTTTGACCAAGGTTCGATGCACAGTTCAAGAAAAAAGGATTTTAGGGTGGAGCTGCATGGGTATGCATTTGTATGAATTTATTATGGTTGAAAGATATTATACCCAATGATAGACTCAAGAGGGGTGTTTTGAATTGAGTGTTAGAGAGTTTTTCAAATTTTCCGCGCATTATCAATTTAAGCACAATTTATTAGCCTATTAATTACAGCGTTGTTAATAGCAAAGCAATATAACAAAGCAATAAATAAAGAGACACAAATTTTTACGTGAAAACCTTCTTGAGCTCAACTAAGAAGTAAAACCACGACCTGGGGGATTTTCCAAACTCCACTAAGAGCCACAAAACCAAACTCAATACAATAGACCCTAATCTATTGCTGAGCCGTACAACCTGAATTCAACCTCGAAACCAAGTTCCAAACTATCCACTAAGACAACCGTATTCTTTAACAAATATATCTTACCAGAATGCTTCTTTATGTGGTACAATCAAACCTTATGAGAAATCACGCTTAAGTATCATGACGAATTCCAAGGTAACAGTGAATTAACTCGTGCAATAACAGTCAGGACGCCTCTTATGAAATCACTCAAGAGGAAATAAGAAAATCATATTATCCATACAAGACCAAATGATCATTTCAACCTCTCAAATGTATAAAAGCATAAAATTGGAACATAAAATAATCTTGTGTGTTTCACCTATTGTATTGACCATATCTCAGTTCTTTCAAAATAACACTATCACAAAAGTTATGTCATCATTAATGTCTTTGATACAAACCCGATTCAAACATTTATATAACTATTATTATAATAACTAATAGTTGTACGATACCATCATTATTAACCTCCATAATAGTAGAGTAATCACGACCCCCCATTGACAACAGTCATGCATCATCGCATTGTTTTGCATTCCGTTGAGTTTAAAATAGAAAGTCATTTCGCGCTTAAACAGATTCTAGAATCAGAACTAGGAACATTTAAATTGAGAAGCTCCTTAACATAAATCTAAATAGGATAATTAATGATGACAATATATTACACTCTAGGTCACATAAAGCCCCATGTATATCCTTTCTTCAACTACTCAAGAGATGTCAACATTTACCCCAGACCCCCACTCTCCCACCCACAACATCTCTCACCCACCCACCCACCCAACCCCCCCCCCCCATCCCGGACACAAGCATACACATGCACATCACACCCATGAAGATGGCATAACATACAGTAGAAGCACGCAACATTAAGGATAGATCACGAACATGTGATGAATCTCACACCCACCAACTTTAAATCCCACTCGTTCAGGTGTATGATCCTACCATAGTACCATTCCTTCTAGATCTGACAAAATCTTACCTAATCCAATTAAAAAAATCAGACAAAAACTAACTTTGTAACACGAAATTTTGCTAAAAGTTACACATAAATACATTAAAATTGGTCAAAATAGATAAACATGTCCCAAATAGAGCAATGCAAACATAGAAAAACCTAACTACAAAACCCGACCCGACCGAAAAATTAAAACCTAATTAACAGTTCGAAAGATGACTAAAAGTTTTTAGAAAAATCTAATTTAAATCCGCCAAATTAGATTAACTAGAACTTGACCAGTTTTGTTAAGTCTTTATTTCTTTCATACCTAACTTCTTTTGTATGCACCAATTATCATTCTCTGCCAATCTTAGTCAAATTGTGACCTGGGTGCCATCCAAAACCCAACTCAGCTTTCGGATAAGTCTAAGTCTTTCCTCCACTTTTCATTTCTACGAAAGCTCCCTTAGTAGGCCCAAAACTACCAAAGTTGACCTGACGCGGTCTAACCCGATGCCTTCCCAGACGTTTTAGTGGGAAGTGAGAATCTCTCCCAACTACAACCCTCCATGCCTACAAGGTTACAAGACTACAAGTTGGGCAATTAACCAAATTGGTACTTAAAATGAGGCCCCCTCGACAAATCGGTATTTTTTTCTTGCTCATGCGACATATGAGTATTAAAAAAACACTTTGGGGGACAATTACACCCATAAAATATATCACCAGCGAAAATATTTGATTAAAGAATTATTTTTTTCGTATTTAAAAGGTATTCTTACCATTTTCAGCCTAAAAATTGGCGCTCTCTCTCTAAGATGCACTATTTCCTTCTTCTCCTCTCTCCTCCTCCCTTGGATTCCTCGCTCTCTCTAGTGGGATCTCCACAACAGCCCACTACGGTCCAGATTGAAGGGGAAATCCTTCAATCTGTACTATCAAAAACACAGGGAAGGAAGTTTTTGAAGGAATTTCTAACCACTAACATGATCATACATGCATAATAGAAATTCGATTAACCCAGAAAAACATGTGATTACTGTAATTAAATATCAAATCGAAATCCTACCTCACTCCTTGGTCGCTGGTTGGATGAACAGTGGTTGGGTATGGATGACACGTCAGATGTCGTGCCTCAACTGGTATCCACACACAGACTCGAATCCACACGTCAGTATGCTAGTACAGCGATCCCGTTCACAACCTCCGTTCTCTCCTTACTCTAATGACACACAATGAGGGTTCCGTGAAAACTGATTATCACGTGTAACCCTAACTGATCAGGAGTCACGATATATATAGGGAGGCAGGAGGTCTGATTAGGTTAAGTGTGTGATGGGCCTAATCCGAATTAGACCCTTCTAATAAAACGAGCATGTTAGTGTGCGACCCTGCTGGTTTACTTAATCTAGCAGTAAGTCCAAAACTCTTTTCGGGCCCACAAACCGTAATTGGTTTCTAGCAAAACATTACGATTACCCATATTAAGTAAAGATCGGTTTCCATAGTCCAACCAATAATGCAATTATTAATATTATTATGATTAGTTCATAGGGCAAATCCAACAATCTCCCACTTGCACTATAGCTAATCATACACCGATGATCCCTTTGTCATGTGATACCTAAATTGACCATAAGGAAGGATTAGTGTCATCCCTATATAGTTCAATTATGACTTTCTCGATTCCGCAGTTAAACTGTTTAAAACAAATGATTGACTTTCAATCCATTTGAGCACGACCATGCATTTCACAGTTTAAACTCATCGAGGGGCCCATAGATATCTTACTCCCGTTATATGAGAGTGACAAATCCCATCTTGCTCACTCACATTCCTCTACATGACTTACAACACATCATTCAATTATCTTTATAGTCATCCGATTAAGGATTAACGTTTGACAATATCAAGATATGCTAAACATCATGTAGGAAACCATGGTGAGCTCAGGTCAAAGGATCAAATTAAAAGTTGCATATGAAAAACATTGATGACACTTATATAATAATCCTTTCAATGTTTTTGAAATGGGTCGGTCCAATACAATGTTCTCTAACATTTATCCATGTGATTAATTTTATATCTCATAATTATGACCTGTGAAACTTGGTCATCAATCAATCCACATGATAGTCTCAATAGTTATCAAATTCCCACAAATAATGATAACTGACTACGGACAATTTAGAATAATTATATTTATAACAATAGAGTCTCACAATCAAGTCACATACTTGATGATCTACATCATATAAATTATTCATTGGGACAGTAATAAATAAATCGAACATAAGTCACAAGATAAACCTCCTACTAGGACAGAGACCAATCATTCATGAATCTAAGTTCTTGTGTAATAGTATGACGCTCATGCTTATCCTGTGGTAGAGGCTTAGTCAGCGGATCAGCAATGTTCATCTCCGATGATACTCTGCACACCTTGACATCTCCCATTTGTACAAAGCTTCGTGTCAAATGGTAACGTCTGAGTATATGCCTAGTTTTCTGATGATACCTAGGCTCCTTCGCAAGTGCAATGGTCCCATTACTGTCACAATAAAGGTCCATTGGATTCGAAATATTAGGTATCACCCCAAGTTCAATGATGAATTTTCGAATCCACACTACTTCTTTTGCTGCTACAGAAGCAGCAATATACTCGGCTTCTGTTGTGAATCAGCAACTGTATCTTGTTTGGAACTCTTCCAACTAACTGCTCCTCTATTCAGAATGAATACAAATCCTGACTGCGATCGGGAATCATCCTTATCCGTTTGGAAGCTTGCATCAGTGTAACCACTTACAGTGAGTTCTTCTTCACCACCATAGACAAGAAACACATCCTTAGTCCTTCTTAAGTACTTGAGGATGCTCTTGAATGCGACCCAGTGACTTTCACCTGGATTAGATTGGTATCTACTCGTCATGCTCAAAGCACAAGCAACGTCAGGACGAGTACACATCATGGCATACATGATAGAACCTGTAGCAGAAGCATAAGGAATTCTACTCATGCGATCTCGCTCATCTTGTGTCGAAGGACACTGAGTCCGCTAAGAGTTATGCCATGTGACATGGGAAGATTACCTTTCTTGGAATCTTGCATGTTGAACCTTTTCAACACCTTATCTATATAGGTACTCTGGCTTAAGCCCAAGAGTCTTTTTGATCTATCTCTATAGATCCTAATCCCCAAGATATAGGTTGCCTCTCCCATGTCTTTTATTGAGAAACACTTTCCCAAAAAGGCCTCGACTGACTGAAGTGTAGGAATATCATTTCCAATCAGTAATATGTCGTCCACATATAAAACCAAGAATACCACAGTGCTCCCACTAACCTTCTTGTAAACACAAGGTTCTTCTTCGCATCTAAGAAAATCAAACTCTTTGATTGCCTCATTGAAGCGAAGATTCCAACTCCTGGATGCTTGCTTCAATCCATAAATAGATCACTGAAGCTTGCATACCTTTCCTCCTGGTGATGTGAAGCCCTCGGGTTGTCTCATGTACACATCCTCTTCTAGGTTTCCATTAAGGAAAGTTGTCTTCACATCCATTTGCCATATCTCATAGTCATAATATGTAGCAATGGCAAGGAGTATCCTAATGGATTTAAGCATTGCGACGGGCGAAAAGGTTTCATCATAATTTATCCCATGAATTTGATTATACCCTTTTGCCACCAATCGTGCCTTGAATATATAAACATTCCCATGCATGTCAATTTTCTTCTTGAAAACCCATTTACACTCAATGGTTTTAACGCCATCAGGTGGGTCTACCAAAGTCCATACTTTGTTTTCATACATGGAATCCATTTCAGATTTCATGGCTTGAAGCCATTTGTCGGAATCTGGGCCCATCATTGCTTCCATGTAGGTCGTAGGCTTGTCATCCTCTATTAATAATATATGACGATGTTCAGTCACCAGGAAACCATACCTAATGGGTTCTCGACGCACTCTTTCAGACCTACGAGGGGATGGTGCCACAGGTGTAGCTACTACAACATCTTGTAAACTACTTTGAGTCTCCTCAGAAATTGGAGTACTCTCCTGTGGCTCTCGAACCTCTTCGAGTTGCACTTTACTCCCACTGGTTCCTTTAGAAAGAAACTCTCTTTCTAAGAAGACACCGTGTCGAGCCACAAACACTTTGTTGTTGGTGGGATGGTAAAAGTAATATCCTTTAGTTTCTTTAGGATATCCCACAAAGAAGCATTTATCAGATTTAGGTCCAAGTTTGTCAGAAAGTAAACGTTTTACATAAGCTTCACAACCCCAAATCTTTAAAAAAGTCAAGTTGGGAACTTTTTCCGTCCACTTCTCAAATGGTGTCTTTTCTACTGATTTTGATGGACTCCTGTTAAGTGTGAACGTGGCTATCTCAAGAGCATATCCCCAAAAAGATATTGGAAGACTAGTAAGGCTCATCATTGATCGAACCATGTCTAACAAAGTTTGATTTCTCCTCTCTGATACACCATTCCATTGTGGTGTACCTGGAGGGGTGAGTTGTGAAACAATTCCAAAATCTTTCAAATGACTATCGAACTCTTGGCTTAGATACTCACCCCCTCGATCAGATCGAAGGGCTTTAATCTTTTTTCCAAGTTGATTCTGTACTTCATTCTGAAACTCCCTGAACTTTTCAAAGGATTCAGATTTATGCCTCATCAAGTAGACATAACCATACCTGTTGAAGTCATCAGTAAAGGTAATGAAGTAGTGGTAACCTCCTCTAGCAACTGTGCTTAATGATCCGCATACATCAGTATGTATGAGGCCTAATAAGCCACTTGCTCTTTCAATGTGACCAGTGAAAGGTGCCTTAGTCATCTTCCCTAATAAACAAGACTCACATGTCTCAAATGGCTCAAAGTCAAATGAGTTTAAAGTCCATCATTATGGAGCTTCTGAACACGCTTCTCGTTTATATGTCCAAGACGACAATGCCAAAGGTAAATTGGGTTAGAGTCATTTGATTTGAGCCTCTTAGTAGTTATGTTATATACTGGAATTTTAAGGTCTAGAACATAAAGGCCATTCTTCATTGGACCGCTACCATAAAATATATCATCTTTATAAAAGGAACAACATTTGTTCTTAATCACAAAGACAAAATCTTCCAAGTCCAAAACTGAAACAGAAATAATATTCCTGCTAATGGCAAGTACATAATAACAATTACTTAGTTCTAAAACCAATCCAGATGGCAAACTTAAATAAAATGTTCCTACAGATAACGCAGCAACTCTTGCTCCATTTCCAACGCGTAGGTCCACTTCACCTTTTGCCAAATTCCTACTTCTCTTTAGTCCCTGCACATTTGCACAAATGTGAGCACCACATCCGGTATCTAATACCCACGAAGTAGAATTTGAAGAAGTAAATACATTTACTTCTATAACATAACATTTACCTGAAGTTGAAGGAACACTTCCCTTATTCTTCTTCAGATCCTCCAAATATTTCTTGCAATTCCTCTTCCAATGCCCAAGCTCATTGCAGTAGAAGCACTTGGTTTCATCATTAGGACCAGACGAGAGTTTGAATTTAGGCTTTCCTTTGGGTTGATTCAAAATCGGACCCTTCGTGATAACCTTTCCCTTGTCCTTAGCTTGATCATGTTTCTTAAACTGGCCCCCTTTTCTAACCATTAGAACACTGGGAGTTGGGTCCTTCTTGACGTTTTGCTCAGCAGTTTTGAGCATCCCATGGAGCTCAGCCAAGGACTTGTTAAGATTATGCATATTATAGTTCATAACAAAAGTATCATAATCATTAGTCAATGACGCTAAGATGATATCAGTGGCCAACTCTTTGCCCATTGGGGAGCTCAGCTTTTCCAAGTACTCAACATAACCAATCATCTTGATTACATGAGGACTAACTGAACTTCCTTTCCCCATCTTGTACTTAACCAAGTCACTCACAGTGTTAAACCTCTCAGTTCGTGCTTGCTCCTGAAACATTCCTTTCAGGCTCTCAATCATCTCATAAGTCTCTATACTTTCATATCGCTTCTGAAGCTCAGAATTCATGGTGGCCAGCATGAGACAACTGACATCAATTGAATCATCTTTGAGCTTCTGATAAGCATTCCTCTCAGCATGAGGAGCATTGGTAGCAGGAGCCTTCTTGGGGACTGGTTTCTCAAGGACATATTCCTTTTTCTCTTGTTTGAGAACAATTCTCAAGTTTCGATATCAGTCTAAGAAATTGGTTCCATTCAGTTTGTCCTTCTCAAGGACGGATCGCAGTGAAAATGAGTGTGATGGTGTAGGGTTTGACATTATCTACAACAAATGTACAAAGATTTTAGTGACTTACTTCATAAATATTTCGTTAACAATTTAACAAAATAAATCCACTATATTAATGTGACAGATATCCCTATAAAATATAGTGGAGCCAAGATCCATATTTCCTACGTATCAAGTAAGCTTTGGCTTATCACTTTACACTTAGTTATTCAGGTAAGTAACTCTTTACTAATTGTATCCTATACAACTCCTGGTTGTTGGGATGACATCATATGTCCCGGCTCCCAACTCTATGCCTTAAGGTCCAAAACTGTTTTGATAGCCTTATTAAGTAAACCAATTTATACATATGGGTAACTGTTACTCATCCTAACATACTTGAGTAATTAAGAATGCTCTACTTTGGCAGACACATTTTAATGAACCAAGTCCTAATAGGTGTATTATATTGGAAAGGCATCAAGTTAACTTAATATTACTAAGGGATGTGATTGATTATATGGAGTTGAGTTTCATGTAAACATAACAATAAATATAATCAACAGTAAATAAGCGGAAGCATAAATAATAACACATGTGATATAGTATGGCCCCCTAAGCTATGGTGATCTAATCTCCACACTTTGCTTCTTCCATATAGTAGCTGGATGGTCATCTCCATGATATCCTTTGACCTTCATGAGCTTGATTTTACAATCAACTATATCATAAAAGTTACACTACCAATAATCTAATTATTACATTCAAAGTAACGACACGCAGGTCGTATTTAATAATTACATTCAAATAAACGACACGCAGGTCGTATTTAAAACCAAAATAAAATTATGGGCCATACTATTCACCATACCATACCATTCAATATCATGTGAACTAAGATATCATATATCAAACATCAAAGATTTGTAATGGCATAAAAATAAAACATCATTCGCACAAACAAGCGGATCCATACAGGGGTCAAGGGGGCAGCGCCCCCTGGCGGGGTTGAGGGGTAGCGCCCCTCGAGGGGTAAAAATAAAACATCATTCGCACAAACAACCTAAACAGAATTCTCAATTCCGTTTAGTGGGGAAACTGTCACGATTAATCTCATTAATCGTGAACCCTAGGCTAATCGTATTACAATATTTTAGGATTTTGCCCTAGTTTATCTATGTGAATTCGTCAAACAGTAGCATACAGAATTACAACGACTTACATTCAAACAACATGCTAATTGTAATATACGAATCTAAACATATGAACTATTCATACAGACATGCTTTCATAGATAGATAAATCCTAACATGCTCAGATCCGAATATTAGAAAAACAGAAAACGAATCACACATAAACATATTATATACATATTATGATTTCGAACTTACTCATATATCTACCATATATCATATATTCGAAAACAGTAAAACACAAGCAGCTCTGATACCACTGAAGGAATTTCTAACCACTAACATGATCATACATGCATAATAGAAATTCGATTAACTCAGAAAAACATGTGATTACTGTAATTAAATATCAAATCGAAATTCTACCTCACTCCTTGGTCGCTGGTTGGATGAACAGTGGTTGGGTATGGATGAACACGTCAGATGTCGTGTCTCAACTGGTATCCACACACGGGCTCGAATCCACACGTCAGTATGCTAGTACAGCGATCCCGTTCACAACCTCCGTTCTCTCCTTACTCTAATGACACACAATTAGGGTTCCGTGAAAACTGATTATCACGTGTAACCCTAACTGATCAGGAGTCACGATATATATAGGGAGGCAGGAGGTCTGATTAGGTTAAGTGTGTGATGGGCCTAATCCGAATTAGACCCTTCTAATAAAACGAGCTTGTTTAGTGTGCGACCCTGCTGGTTTACTTAATCTGGCAGTAAGTCCAAAACTCTTTTCGGGCCCACAAACCGTAATTGGTTTCTAGCAAAACATTACGATTACCCATATTAAGTAAAGATCAGTTTCCATAGTCCAACCAATAATGCAATTATTAATTCTTATTATGATTAGTTCATAGGGCAAATCCAACAGTTTTGTCAAGATCTGGGAGAAAGGCCGCAAGAAATGTCGCAGGGTCCACATGGCGGCGACGATGTCGCGGTGATTAGAAAGACTTATTGGCTCTGATCTGCTAAACAAGGCGAAATTGAAGAGAAGAGGCGATTTGGGAGAACCCTAGGATGGGTTAAGACTAGTTCAAACCCTAGGGGCTCTTTTTTGGAGATCTGCTTGAGTTGCCGTGGTAAATCAATGACGGTTTTCGTTTCTGGTAGCAAGGAAGGTCGGAGATGGGATGATTTCAAGATAGCACTCTCCAAGGTGGTCACATCTCAAATATGAAAAAAATAGTTTTTTAAATCAAAGCAAAAACTTCCTTTGGCGATTTATTTTTGGGTGTATTTGTTCCCGAAGTGTTTTTTTAATACCCATATGTCGCATGACTAAGGCTATGTTTTTCTCAACTTAATCTAAATTTATTTCACTTTAATTTAGTTCATTTCAATTGTGTTCAATTCATGTGTAACTTTATCACTCAAATAACTAATTGTTCCGAAATAATTTCATGATGAATTGAAGATAACTATGTTAACGGAAAGGAAAATGAATCTAATACACCAAGTGTAACCTACACCAATTTTAATGTGTTTATCTCCCTCCTTTCCATGTGTTCATCATACCAAAGCTACCATTTGAAATCTAAAGAAGTATGGTGCCCACTTTTCCTCCCCTCACATAAAAATAAAAAGGGATTGCTAAATGTAAACACCAAATTACTAAACGTAAATCTTCCTTTTCAAAAATACCCCTCACATAATACAATCCCTAATTTCCCCTCTCTCTCCTCTCTCTCTAGCAAATGGAAGGAAAACAACCGCATTTACCAAATCAAATACTTTGAAACTAAAAGAACAATTAATGTCAATCACATAAAAGGAACTATTACTGAAGGATTTTGCAGCCATGGATAATTAGAGTGATTTAGTGTAATCCATCATTAGCCTCTATGTACAATTGTCAATTATTGCCATTTGCTACACAGCACGCATCGTGTAAAATAATCTTGTAGTTGTAGGTAGAAAGACAATGGCTGACATCTTTAGTTTCAGTTCCTCTTGGCTCCCTTTTCACTTGAATCGGGTATTTTATGCACCTTTTATCTCTCTGACTTCCCTTCGACCACCCATACAAGCCACTTAAACAGTTAAACTGCCTCACCTAGCCATTGAAAACCGTTCAGGCAGCCACCGCCACCCAACCACAGATAACCCTAAATCTAATGTTTATAAAAAAAAATCAAATTTAATAGAACTTGAACAATAATTTTGTCAATATTACTTGATTATATATTACAGTATTATTGTTGATGAAGATATTGTAAATATAAACTATATTTAGGCGATTTTAATTTAGTTACTCAAATGAACCCAACCAGTTGAAGATACGGTAGAATGTAGAAAAATGAATAAGAAGAGAGAATTGGGTATTAAATGTTAATGGTATTTCAAACTAGTAATGATGCCCGTGCGATGTACGGGTTAAGTTATATATATTTTTATTAATTATGCACGGGTTAAGTTATATATTTTTATTATTTTCTTTGTTATTTTATTCTCCAATATTATATATTCTAAAATATATTTACGCTAATTAAAATTGGATATGATCTTACATGTTAAGATTAAACATATTGTAAATGCATCTCATTTTGAAGTATTTTCCGATGTGAATACGATGGTACAAGTATTATTTTTTTTTAAGATGTGTAGAAGATTACATTTGCTTTTGAAGTTTTGACAAAGATTAAGTTATAACACTTATAAAACTCTAGTTATTCATCACAAGTCAAATTCTCAATTTTATTTTTTTAAAAATTATTCTAATAATACATTTAATGATGTGGCATGGCTCAAAACTCACAAAATATGCTAGTTTTATATATATAGAGAAGATTTACGTTAAGCAGTTTCAAAATAAAATTGATGCAAAGATATATCTAGTGTATACCAATCACTAACCTATTAAAAAGATCTCAAAATATACTTTTAAGTAGGTGTACAACTCTCAACTTAACTTCAATCGTACAACTTAGTTTGAATTTCCCCCGGAGAGCTTAACCCAACCCAAAACAATGTCCAAGGACTTGACACCCCAACACCCACAACCGCCACCCCCACCGGAGGTCTCACCGGCCACCACCTCCGCCCTTACAACCACCGTGGCTCCGCCGCATCTATCTACCCCTCCCTTCGACTCCAAGAAACAACCACCCACCGACCTCGATTTCGTCACCGTCCCCTACTCTAGTAATAACTCCCTCTCTCTCTCTCTCTCAAATTTCCACTTCTTTTTGGTTATATTTTTGCTGATAATAATCTCTCTCTTGCAGGATGGTTCACATTCGAGGGAATCGACGAGTGCGAAACCCGAAACTTGCCGGAGTTCTTCGAGGCAAAATCAGCTTCAAAAAACCCTAATGTATACAAATACTACCGTAATTCAATCATTAATTACTACAGAAACAACCATCAATCCTCTAAAAAACTCACCTTCACCGAGGTTCGAAGGACGATCGTCGGAGATGTTGGGTAAATTCGTCGGGTTTTCGATTTCCTCGACACTTGGGGCCTCATCAATTACATTCCCACTTCCAAGCAGCCCTTCAAATGGGAGGAGAGAGAGAGAGCAAACCCGCCACCGCCAACGTTGCCAGTCCTCCGTCGTCCGCTGCCAATGCTGGTGGCGGGGACAGGGCGGCTGTAGAGTCGAATGGTGATGCGGGTAATGAGAGGTTTAAGAAGTGTAGTGGTTGTAAGGGTCCTTGCACTTTTGCCTGCTTTGTTTCTGATAAGGTTATTCATCTCTCTATTTAACTTTCTATTTGTTGTTCTGTTCAATATTTGCTTATGATTTGGATTCTAAATTTGTAAAAATGATGCAATCTGCCAAAAGAAGGATGATGGTAGAAAAGAATCAAGTAGGGTAGTAGTAGTTGTTGAATTGATGAGATTGGACTGGTTTTGATGTTATTATCTGATATTGAATGATTTAGGTGTCGATATGCCTAACTTACATACATCGTTGTAGCTTGAGATACTGAATTTTTCGCTACGCATATCGTGGACAGTCACAATTTATTGCCACTGCATAGTCGGTTGGTGTAGCTTTTGTGACAGCTGCATTGAGTCATTGACAATTTGATTTGTTAGCTCTACTCCCGCTTGTATTCTTCAACATACTTGCAAGTTAGGCCTCGTTTACTAGCTTGCAATCAAATGTAATGCAATGCAATCATTTTGTAGAGTAAATGTGGGGTGAAAAGTGAAGGAGTGGGAGGAGAGGGATGAGAAAAGTGGGGTTGATTGCATCATTCAATGTAATCACAATTACTCAACTTTTCACATGTAATGGTGATTACTTTGAGTGATGTAATCAACCTTACTTTTTCCATCTTTTTCATTCCCCTCCTTCATTTTCCACCTCACAACTACCTTATAAAATGATTGCTTGCAAGCATTTGATTGCAAGGTAGTAAACACCACCTTAGTGTTTGACTCTTGCAACTCCAAGTTAATCATATCCATTCATCGGGTGCCATGATCATTAGCCTAATTTATATCTCAAGGTTTCACAAGGCACACCTCTCCACTATCTCATAGCAATGGTACTCTTGATGTACCTTGATTTTCAATGTTTTGTTTGGGATTCTTTTGAATCAACTTACCACGTGATTGATTTTGTTAGATATATACAATACATATGGATTAGGTCTTGCACCGACTTGGTTGATCGTAGGAACTTGCCATGTGATATGCTAAGTCTTGTCAAAGTCAGGTGGACTTGATTCTGGGCTGCATGTACATCATGACATCCTCCAAGTCCTTCTATTCTACCAAACACATTCTAGCAGTATCTCCTCCGTGTTGAGGTTGGCTTGCAATCTAGTATTCCGTACTTGTGATGTTTCCAGAGTAGGTCTTTGCGCGTATGGCGTACCTTTCCCAGCACAGACACTATTAACTCGCTCTACCTCAAGGCGCACAAATGTTCCAGTTTTCTATCTCTTATTCTCTTCTACAAATTTCCTGTTTGTCATGGTGATGATAAGATCATCCTTTTAAACTAGCACTATATCTATTTTTTTACGATCTTGAAATCAACTCTGGTGTATAGGTTTGAAGAATTATAGTTTATAAGTTTTCCTTTATCTTTCTCAAAGAAAAAAAGGGCTTAAAGAAGCATTACCATACCATCATCTTGGCGTCCGTTTGTATAGTGCTTTCTATGACTTGCACATATAGCTTGAGTGAGCCTTACTCTGGAAACTTCTTGGTTGCTCCTTACATTTTCTCCAATCTAGTTCACCGTGTCATTGTGATGGTAACATAACAGATACAGTGGGAACTGTCTTTTCAGAGTAGGTCTTGGCCGTCCTGCGCGTACCTTTCCCGGCATAGACACTCTTCGTTCGCTCTACCTCAAGTTGCACAAATGTTCCACTTTTCTATCTCTTGTTTTACAAATTTCCTGTTTGTCATGGTGATGATAAGATCATCCTTTTAAACTGGCACTATATCTATTTTATCATCTTCAATCCTTGAAATCAACTCTGTTATATAGGATTGAAGAAATTTACAGTTTTTTAAATTTTCCTTTACTATTTTTTAAAGAAGAAAGTTTAACGAAGTATTACCATACCATCCTCTTGGTGTCTGTTTATATACTTCTTTCTATAACTTGCACATATAGCTTGAGTGTCCTTTGCTCTGAAAACTTCTTGGTTGCTCCTTACATTTTCTCCAATCTAGTTCACCGTGTAATTGCGATGGTAGCACAACAGACACAGTGGGAACTGTCTTGTCAATGTCATATCCAATAGTATTTGGAAAATCCTTGAGCCACCAAAAGAGTCCTATACTTCTCTATTAATCTATCCAGATGAGTCTTGACTTCCTACACCTACAGTGACGGGTGACCTACTTACATGAATGGATTGTACACTAATGGATTTTGGCACTGATTTCATTGTTTCAGTTTGATTAGTGCCTTCATCTCTTCTTCCATTGTTCTCTCCACTCCTTAGACTAAGCGACTTTTTTGTAATTCATTGATATTTAGGTTCTTAGATTATATCTCCTTGTAGAATTGCATGTGGATACTTAGGACTTCGCTTCCAAGATTGATCTACTTAGATGTGACTGAGGAACTTCCTCCTTAATTACTCTTTCCAACTACTTAGTCTCTCTTCCTCTACTTCAAAATCAAGATACAGTGCATACTCGCATTTTAAATGGTTGTTCTCGCATCATGGGGTCTTGTTGTGGCTTCGTTAGCTATAATATCAACTACAACCACTTCTTGAACTGGTTGAAACTTTTCTGTATCAAGTTCTTCCTTCAATTGCTTTTGTTGTTGCTCTTCTTTGATGCACAGACACTTTTGGAGGGTAGCATATATGTTACAACACGTGTCCCATTTCACTAGATGCTCAAAGGACTTTTAGCGTAGGAGACACACAATACTCAAAAATAAACTCACAATACTCAAAAATAAACTCACAGATGGCTTTGTGTTTCAACAAATTCACAACTTTTCATATGTAAGATTAGTCCAAGGCTTGCTTGAGGTAGCACATAGGTGACATAATCAGCTGTTTTGTTGTGAACTCTTTGAATTTTATTCTTCCCTGTATGTTTTTTCCCCTGAAAAGAATTTTATTGTTTTCTGACCCTCTGAAATTTAACTACTCTAGAAAAGTTATTTCAGCTATAGGGTAGGTGGTCAATCTGTTTGAAAAAGTAGGGAAGAGGTGTTGCATATACGTAGCTTCAAGTTCAACAGAAGCTTGGTTGGATTGATTTAGTAAGAAACCAAGTTCAGGAGCAATTGCTTGGTGTTTGTTTTGGGCAGCTGAGGTTTAGAGAGCTTGTTAAAAGCACAATTAGGGATTTGTTCCACATGTAGGCCCATAGCCTATTTTAGTTTTAGTTTTCTATTTTATTTTTGAATGGAACAAAAGTCTGTTAAGATTTTGCACTGAGACTACTATCCTAAGATGATATTTACCTCATTTGAAGAGTCTTATTAACTGCTACAGGTGTGTATTATCTCTCTTTTTTTCCCTTACTTGGAAAAATAAGCAATTAATATTTGGTGTGAGATAAACCATTTATGAACAAAAAGAAGTTTAGACTACATAGGGATGATGGGTCGGTCTTGCTATGTAAAACATACAAAGAATACAAAATGGAAGGAGAACAGAAAGGGTGAGTGTGAGTGTGAGTGTGTGCATATATGTTTTTCGTGTATGGGGGACCGCAAAGGTAGCTGAATAGATGAAATGAAGAAGCTTCAAACCAAAATGTGCATGAAGTTGCTGAGTATAGCTTATTAGGTAAGTTGAGGATGGTGAAGAAAGGGACTTAAATTGGGATGTAGTAGTAAGGATTAGTTTGTTCATCGAATTTTTAGTGTTATTGACCTTTATGATTGTTGTCAGATATATTTGATTACCAACTTTCTTTTTGTAAGTAATAAGTTTTTTAAGATGAAGCTCGAACTAATAATTCAATAAATTGCACTGGGAATTTAAACATGATACTGATCATGACTTATTCCAGCATTTTTATTTTGGTTGAATGAAGACAATCCCTCTTCCTGCGGACTTATTCCCTGAGCTCTTACTTAGTCTTATTGTGGGGTGAAGAAACTCTTTTGACCTTAGGGTGTGTTCTTTTGCATTGATCTCAACTGAAAATGAATAGTAGTATGTGAAAATAAACAATAATTACTTAACTAAACTCACTAAACTGAACTAAACCAAACCGATTCTAAAATAAGTGGAAAAGAACACACACTTTCTTGCCTCTGACATGAACCGAGTCAACTGGCAGGGTTCTGTTTAGGACTTCTAACTGTTAATACTTAATAGTTAAGAGGAGTTGGTTTGGAATGTGAGTTTGGTTGGAAGACGTTCAAGATTTTCTTACAGTGTTCTCCTAATACTGATATCTGAAAGTATCTGCTAGTGGAGAAATGCCCTTCCATTCTGGTAACGATGTTGGTTCATAAAAGTCATTCCAACTAATTAGTGCGGAAAAAGTGTTGCTTTCCATAGCTTATTTTGAACTCCGTGTATGGTTGTAACTTGTAAATCTGTATATTCTTCTAAGAGTAGTCCTTCTCCAGTTCTGGTTTTTGACTGCCGGAAGTGGTTTCCTTAGTGGCCAACTGGCCGTGAAGGTTGCCTTTGAGTTTTTTGCTGAGTAGTTTTTGTTGCATTAATGTCTTGTTTATTGTTGTCGCCACACATTTTGAAAGTTACATGTGTAAAGTGCTTTGCTTTTGACATGTTTATCATTGTTGGCAGTATGACCTGGTGCTCTGTACAAGATGCTACGTTTGTAGGGTTGGTGTCAGTTCTACTGATTTCAGACGGGTTGAGATAAGTGAACCAGTGAAAACCGATTGGACGGACAAAGAAACTTTGCATCTTCTGGAAGCCAGTATGCATTACGGTGATAATCGGAAGCTTGTCTCCGAACATGTTCGCAGAACCGAGAAAGAATGTGTTGCTCGTTTTATCAAGCTTCCTTTTGGTGAACAATTTTTGGAGCATGCAGACCAGGGTGAGGAAGATAGCTTATCTTATCAAAGTAAGGACCAAACTAATGTTGAATCTGGCATTGAACCCCCCGCTAAGAGAAGGCATCTAACGCCGCTTGCTGACTCAAGCAACCCGATCATGGGTCAGGTATAAATTTGTATCATTGCTGCCTGGCTGGTCTTAGATTATCTGCAACACCCAAACACAAAACAAAAAAAACAAAAAAAAAAAGACGAAGAAGGAATTAGGTTGTACTGTAAGTGTAAACATTTTGTAGATTTGATTGAGAGTAGAGATCTTCCAAAACAAAATTGTTTTCCAGTTCAGTTTTCTAAATTAGGTAAGGGCTTTTATATGTTTCAGGCTTCTTTTTTGTCAGCTTTGGCTGGTGTTGAGGTTTCAGAAGCTGCTGCTCGAGCAGCAGTTGCAACTCTGTATGATATGAATCATATAACAAGTAGGGGAAGTGCTCTGTGGCAAGCACCTACTACGAGAGAGCAAGGTATTGCTGATCATTTTGTCATTTTCCATAACCTTATCGCCACAGTTCTCAGCAGTTTTGCTAGGATCAGATGATCAGATCACTGATTAGTATCACGGGCTCAGTTTGAAATTGTAACGTAACAATTGTTTCCTCTCTCGTTGTATTAGTGTTTGTGCATCATATTATAGAGAGCACTATCTTAATAGTATCTGAAAGGTTTCAACATCACTTGATTGATTTGTGAATAGTATAGGACATGGGCTGCGTTGAACATGGGGCTATTAACTACGAGTATTAATCTTATAGAGCTGCTTAATGTGACTTCACTTTAAAAGTAGCTGAAGAGTGAGCCGATATAGCCCTCCTCGGCGTGGCCATTGCGATTGCGGTATATGTTTGGTTTTGGCTCCTAAGTCCTAACAAGAAATTCGTGTTGGCTATTTCGAAGCTCAAAGATCCATTTTTACTTTAAATACAGTGAGTGGTTTTTACATTATTAGGACCCATTTGTTCTGTGGTTCTCGGGTGTTGGGCATTCCAAACCCATACATAGGTCGGGGGGGATTTTGGAGGGGGGTTTGAGTGCATAATGCCTCGAATGTCCTAGGAACGAGTGAAGCCTGAGTCAGTTCACTTGAGCTTTGCGCTTAAACATATACATGGCATTTGGTTGCACACACATCTCAGCCCCCATACCCATGGGAAAGCCACAGTTTTGAGTTTTGACCCCCACCCCTCTTCTTGTTTTGCTGATTCCTGCCCCCCCCCCCCCTGCTATCACTAAAGTAGCATGTACCGTCACCAGAGTCACCACCCATCTACTCACTGATCAACCACCTCCCTACACACTGACTAGAGCTGGCAATTTGTCGGGTTGGGTCGGGTTCGTGTTCGGGTTATATATAAACGGGTTGAAAAATGCTTGACCCAACCCTAACCCGTTTATTAAACGGGTTGAAAACTCCAACCCTAACCCTACCCATTTAATAAATGGGTTGATCAGGTCGACCCATTTAACCCATTTAACTAATTAATTTTTGGATAAAATGATTCAATTTTATATATAAATGAAAAATATATATATTCAAATCATCAAATAAGTATGTAATGGAGAAATAAACTATTGGGTTAAGAGAAGATGATACATTCTCATCATTATCAAATATTTATGTCACAAAATATGTTGATATTCAATTTTCTTTTTTGTCAAAAGTGAGTAAACGGGTTAGGTGGGTTATTGTCGGGTTTCAACCCTAACCTTACCCATTTATTAAACGGGTTAGTCGTGTCGGACCCATTTAATTAAACGGGTTGAAAATGTCAACCCAAACCCGCTTATTTCGGGTTAGGTTCGTGTCGGGTCAGTTTTTGCCAGCTCTAACACTGACTGCCATGAGGGCACCACATCTGGTCGCCCCTGCCCACCACCATAACCTCTGCCTCCACATCCGACCACCACGCATCACCAGGCTCCACTGCCCAACCACCAAGTCTCACCACCTATCGCTATGCACCAGCCTGCAACCCGTCATACCAAGCACTGATACGTACCAGCTTGCAAGTTGCAACCTACCATTCCGATCACCTCACCCAAAAAAAAAAAAAAAAAAAAAAAAAAAAAAAAAAAAAAAAAAAGAAAAGACGAAGAAGGAATTAGGTTGTACTGTAAGTGTAAACATTTTGAAGATTTGATTGAGAGTAGAGATCTTCCAAAACAAAATTGTTTTCCAGTTCAGTTTTCTAAATTAGGTAAGGGCTTTTATGTGTTTCAGGCTTCCTTTTTGTCAGCTTTGGCTGGTGTTGAGGTTTCAGAAGCTGCTGCTCGAGCAGCAGTTGCAACTCTGTATGATATGAATCATATAACAAGTAGGGGAAGTGCTCTGTGGCAAGCACCTACTACGAGAGAGCAAGGTATTGCTGATCATTTTGTTATTTTCCATAACCTTATCGCCACAGTTCTCAGTAGTTTTGCTAGGATCAGATGATCAGATCACTGATTAGTATCACGGGCTCAGTTTGAAATTGTAACGTAACAATTGTTTCCTCTCTCGTTGTATTAGTGTTTGTGCATCATATTATAGAGAGCACTATCTTAATAGTATCTGAAAAGTTTCAACATCACTTGATTGATTTGTGAATAGTATAGGACATGGGCTGAGTTGAACATGGGACTATTAACTACGAGTATTAATCTTATAGAGCTGCTTAATGTGACTTCACTTTAAAAGTAGCTGAAGAGTGAGCCGATATAGCCCTCCTCGGCGTGGCCATTGCGATTGCGGTATATGTTTGGTTTTGGCTCCTAAGTCCTAACAAGAAATTCGTGTTGGCTATTTCGAAGCTCAAAGATCCGTTTTTACTTTAAATACAGTGAGTGGTTTTTACATTATTAGGACCCATTTGTTCTGTGGTTCTCTGGTGTTGGGCATTCCAAACCCATACATAGGACGGGGGGGATTTTGGAGGGGGGTTTGAGTGCATAATGCCTCGAATGTCCTAGGAACGAGTGAAGCCTGAGTCAGTTCACTTGAGCTTTGCGCTTAAACATATACATGGCATTTGGTTGCACACACATCTCAGCCCCCATACCCATGGGAAAGTCACAGTTTTGAGTTTTGACCCCCACCCCTCTTCTTGTTTTGCTGATTCCTGCCCCCCACCCTGCTATCACTAAAGTAGCATGTACCATCACCAGAGTCACCACCCATCTACTCACTGATCAACCACCTCCCTACACACTGACTGCCATGAGGGCACCGCATCTGGTCGCCCCTGCCCACCACCATAACCTCTGCCTCCACATCCGACCACCACGCATCACCAGGCTCCACTGCCCAACCACCAAGTCTCACCACCTATCGCTATGCACCAGCCTGCAACCCATCATACCAAGCACTGATATGTACCAGCTTGCAAGTTGCAACCTACCATTCCGATCACCTCAATTCGTCGGCTGTCACTGCCTCTAATAAGCTAGAGCTGTACTGTCCAATCCCTAGAAGGCCACAAGGCCCACAACTTATCATCACCAAGGCAAGGACCACAGCGCTAATCTTCACGGATAGATTACGAGACCATCCTACCCTTGTTTCACACTTGTTTCCAGAGCCATAGCTGTTGAAGCAAATGCACCATTGATTTGATATTTTTTTTCTTGGCAGTAGTAAGACTAGTAACTTTGTGATTTTTTTCTTATTCTTAGGCCTGTGAACTTATACTGGTAGTTTATCTTCCAACTGCATGTGGTGTCAGCTTCAAGTAATGGTCCTCAGTTTTTGTTAGAATTTTCTGTTGATGGGCCATGAGAATGCATGTGAAGCTAGGGGCTCAGTGCCACCATTTTGTCACAATGCTAGATATCTGTAAGCATCAGTATTTCATTAGTTCAGCATCTGTATCAGTTCTCTACTGACCATGACTTTAGAACTTGCTGAGCAAGGATCTACTTTTTGTGTGCTCATACACCCTTGTGTAAGGTCATTGGTGTTTCTTCTCTTATCCATCTTAACATCCTTTCCATGTGTGATACAGAACCTGCTGTTGCATCCAATGGTGATTCTTCATTTTGTGCACCCGGAGAAATTCGTGCAGATGCAGGGTCCCTTCTTCAGCAAGAAGAGAATGAGTTTGTAAATTCCATATCAACCATTATGGAAGTGCAGGTTGGTAATGGATAAATGTGTGCTTTAGCTTAAATTCCTTTCAGTGAATAACTGGTGGTTGCTGTTGGATTTCCTTGCAGATGAAAGAGATCCTAGATAAGGCTGCCCGTTATGATCAAATGGAATCGCAATTGGAAAGGGAGCGACGCGAATTGCAACAGATGAAGCACCAGGTTTTCCTAGACCAGCTGACTCTTGTATCTAAAAAAGCTGCGGCACCTAAATCTGTAGGGGAAAACATTAGAACAGAATTGACTACATCCAGTTAGTTCAGTATATTTTGATCTCTTAGGACTAGACATCAATGACAAATCTACACTGATGGGAGTTATGATTGTAGGGTGTTTATTGCTTTGTACATGTAACTGACGTGATATAAGCTAATCAAAAAAAGACTTGACAACTTTCTCTCCTATTTTCATCTGTTGAGGTAACTTTGAGGGCCTACTTCCCTCCCGAAACTGCAAAACTGAATGAATATGGTGCCGCCAGTTTACTAGTCATACCGATGTTTGCTGAATGATGTATGGACCTGATTTCCAAATGAAATTAGTCATTTGCGCCTCTGTGTGCTGCAAAGTCTTTTAAATCCAGTCAAAACTTTTCCGGGTTAAGAGTAACTAACACCAATCTGAGCCCCCTGTACCTCTATCTAATTTTTGTAGAATAAAAGCATTATTCCTATTTAATTTTTTTCTTCCACATAAAGGGATTGTTATTGGTAAGGACACTTTCGAAGTTAAGTGCTACACAAAAATTATTAAGCCTAGAATAATGATGGAAAGTGGTATCCTCTTTTTTTTTTTTTTTTTTTTTTTCAGACGAGCAAAAAAAAAAAAGTGGTATCCTCTTTTTTGTCACAAGCTAAAAACACGTTCGTTAAAATCACCGATAATACACCAAATCATGGTAATTTCAGAGTTAAACCATCCTAATAAATTCTAAAATGGGTCTTTGAGGGATTCTTGTGTCAGAGAATAAATATAAGAAATAGTACATAGATTTATTTAATACAAGATCACAAATTTCTAACATGATAATTCTATCCTTTTTGAAATAACTCTCACGTGATTAATCGGGTTAATGTATTCATAATCGGAGAAATCGAGTTTTCTAATTATAAGATGTAAGTTATTAGCATTAGTCAATGTTTCTGTAAGGAAAAAAAATGTCAGAATTAACAGATTTCCTTAAAACACACATTTTTCTTAGTGCCTAGTCCTTTTTTGCCCCATTAATGTTTCACTCTAAAATATTCAAAAAGGTAAGGAAAGAGGGGGAAAAGGTGCAAAAATAAGCTCTGAAAAACCATACAAAAACTGAAGACCAAAACAAAACCATACAAAAACTATTTCAAGATTTATCTAGGCAATGTCGTGATGAGAGAAAAAATGGGTAATTAAAATAGGGTAAATTACATTGAGGTATATACACCGAGGTATATTTATTGACCACTTTTTGACCGTTGATCAAAGTCAAACTAATTTTTGGACTTAAATACCCTAGTATACCTCATTTAAAATTTATAGAAAAAATTATTGTCCAATAATCTCCCGCTTACTTTACATTGCATGCTCGTATATCTTTTGCTGATTGTGTCATATCATGCTCAAATTTGTTACTATGATCGACCCAAAATTAGCATCAAACTCTCATAATTTTAGATTGATAGCTTTTTCTCTGTGCAGAGTGCAAACACAAGATTAGACTTGTGTAGTCAATGTTGCATGATGATAAAATTGTTTAAATCGAGCCACGAAATTTATTAATTTATGGTGCAGTTTCTCTCAAAATAAAAAAATAAATAAAAAGGAAAAAAGTGGGAAATCATTGAACAAATTTTTTTTTACACTTTCAATGAGGTATATTAGGGGGTATTTATGTCCAAAAATTAATTTGACTTTGGTCAACGTTAAAAAGTGGTCAAGGACTCAAGGAGTATAACTCAGTGTATTTAATCAAACGTGAATATACCTCTATGTAATTTCGCCAAACCTCAGTATACCTTAAAGGTGAATACCGATGCTAGCCCTCTTTGGGGGGTGGGACAGGCATGGAAGTTGTGGTGCATGACTATAATGGCGAGCTAGTACGGACAGCGGTGAAGTAAACTGGTGCTGCGTGGGAGATACTAGAGGAGAGGCACAAGCTCTCACGTTTGGCTTGTAAGTGGCTTTTCAATGTGGCACGAGGAGAATTGTTGCTGAGAGTGATAGCTTAAGTCTTATATCCATCTTACAGAAAAGAGAGCACCATATTTCTTTCTTAGGTACTTTTCTAGATGAAATCTTTGATTTGGTAGCTTTATTTGATAGTGTAGTTTGGAGTCATGTTAGAAGGAATGGGAATAAGGCTGCCCATGTTATAGCACACTTAAATCCAATTTCGTTT
This sequence comes from Tetragonia tetragonoides, assembly GCA_038025085.1. Lineage (NCBI taxonomy): Eukaryota > Viridiplantae > Streptophyta > Magnoliopsida > Caryophyllales > Aizoaceae > Tetragonia > Tetragonia tetragonoides. The sequence continues at coordinate 34,251,916 of CM076153.1, forward strand.
TCTACTAGAGTTTAGATAGATGGAGGACCAATGAGAATTCTTGATGTAATAGCGGATAATCACTGTAACAAAATATCCATCCTACTTTTAAAAAAAAAAACTTACCCATCTAAATAATATCGCATGAAACAACACATTCCAAAAGCAGTAGGGGTGTAAACGAGCCAAGCCGAATCGAGCCGTGGAGTGTTCGTGTTCGTTTATTTACTAAATGAACGAATTTTGACCGAACGCGAGCTTTGACCGAGCTTCACTTTTATGTTCGTGTTCGTTTATTTACTAAATGAACGAGTATCGAGCTTGTTCACGAACATAGATAATGGTACCAAATAAATGATCACACGTGTGAAAGGAAAAATATATGTAAAGAGAATGTTAAATGTATTAGTAACATACTAATACTAGATTTAATTGATCAAATCACATGTTCAAAAATATAAATGAAAGAAAAGTACTCCCTCCGTTTCAGATAAATGTGTACAATTACTTTTTCACGGTCTCTAATGTACTACTTTGACCATGAATATTTGTATTTAAATGAAGATATAAATTTTTAAAAATTTGATTTTTCGAAAGTACTTTTGAAAATGAATCTAACCATAATATTTTTACATTGTGAATCCTTATATTTTTTCTTAAATTAATGGTCAAAGTTTTTAAACTTTGACTTTCAAAAAACAACTGTATACATTTATCTGAAACGGAGGGAGTAACTTATTACTTAAATATCTAGAAAGATTAAATTAATCGAGTTGTTCACGAACGTAATTGAGTGAATGGAGTGATATTCATGTTCGTTTGTTTATCAATGAGCTTTGAAAATGTTGTTTATGTTAGTTCATTTAGCTAACGAACGTAAATAAACGAATTTTGACCGAGATTGTTCGCGAGAGCTTGGAGGCTTACAACCCCTACCAAAGGGTAATTCAAATATACAATGAATGTAGATTATTGTACTTTATAAAAATAAAAAAATAATAAAAAAAAGGTAATTTTTGTCCAGAGCCAAACAGTATTGTCGATCTTTATTGTTATCCATCTGTTTTTCAAGGTGTGAACCCAATTCATCACTTGGAAGGAGATATCAAGCAAATGAGAAATTATAAGAGAGTTTCGAATTATGCTCGCACTTCTCAAGTTGTCATAATTACTGAGTATTTTTTTAAAAAGTGTAATTTTAAGTAGAGTTTACTTATTTTATAAGAGGTGGGAGTATTAATTTCGGACCACGTCATAATTTCTCCAAGCTAACAACTTGTACAGAATTCCTCACACAAAAAGCAAAAAAAAAAAAACAGTAAACCAAAACGAAACACAAGTGCAGCTAACAAAAAGGGCAGAAAAATGACGAGAAACTGAAAAACCCAAAATGTAAAACAGTGACCAAGAAAAAAAATCATCCCACAAATAGTCAGTCTCTTTCATCCCCCTTCCTCCACAACCACCAGTCCTCTTTCTCTCTCCTTTCTTTCACTCTAATCAACAACTAATCCCAGTTTGTTCTTGTTTTGTTTTGTTGTTGAACAAATCCAATCCATTTGAGTTTAAGCGTGATTTGAGCAAATGCAATTTTAATAGTGAGTTTGATTTCCACCAAATTCGAATAATGTTGATTTTCTGATCAATCTTTTTCTTCTTCTGATCAATTTTTTTCCTTGCTAGTTCAGCGGTTTCTTCTGATTGAATTTTACTAGACTTTTATTTGCTCCAGTAAAAGGAGAGAGACAGGGGGGAGATAGCTGGAAGATGAAGAAAGAGGAGAGAGAAAGGGGGGAAGCGTTAATCATTTTTGTTAAAACAAAAATCGAGGGGCTTTTGGTAATTCTTTATTTTTTCAGCTTTCCTATAAAAATTCCCTTAAATTCCTAATTTATTTTTGTTCAATGTTTTCTCCTGCTTTAATTATTTTATTGTGTCTACTTCTATTGAGATTTTGTGTAATCTTTTTATATTCCATATATTTATTATTGGGTAGGATTAGAATATCTCCTAGTTTTAGAAAACTTCTCCTTTTTTTTTGGTGGGAAAACTTCTCCTTTTTTGGGGCTTAAGCATAACACGCACCTTTTATGTGTATATATATATCGCACGCACTATATGTTAATGAGAAGATTGAACGCTTCTAATATTAATCGGAACTGCTTAACGTAAATTCTAAATTACTAAACGCAAATTTTATTTTCGCGATATTTCCCGAAGTACCCTTTTCATTTGCAAACCAAACTCTTTCACCTTTAATCTCTAAAAAAAAATCTCCCAATTATATTTTGGTCTTTAGAATGAAAATAAACCTAAGATCCGATCAACATGGGTGATTCATTTAATCAAGATCAAACTTTTGATGGAAATAAATGGTGAATTAGTTAACCAAAAGAGTTAGAATTAAACCTTTTTTTATTTATTTATCGATATACATTGAGGTTTATGATTGGTTTAATGAGTGGCTGGGTGGTGAGGAATCAAAGGAGAGAGAGACCAGTGGGGCGGCGGTCAAATGGTGGTTGGGCGACGTGTGGGAAAGGAGGCGGCGGCTTGGGGTGGCTTGGGCTAATGGGAGGCCGCCAAGGGAGGCGCTGGGGTACCGATGGGAGATGACGGCAGAAGGGGCTGACGGTGGGGTAAGGGAAGTAGGGAACTGATGGGGGAGGGGCTGGCGATTTCGGGGGAGGGGCTACTGTGGCTGCTGAACGTGAGAATGGAGTTCGACGGTGGAGGGTGGAGGGTTTTGGTCTCATTTTTTGGGTTTTTCTGATTTTTTGTTTTTTTATATTTCTATTTTGTATTTTTCTAGAGATGAACTAATAGAGAGAAAATAACAATGTGGAAAAAGGATGAGAAAATAGTTAGGGGTACTATGGGAAAACAAGATTTGCATTCAGTAATTTGCGATTTACGTTTAGCAATCCCCATATTAATTACTTCCAATATTAATTTCTTCCAATATCAATTTCCTAATCGTACCCAATAACACATATATAAAATATATACACAAAAAGGAATATAAAAAACTTACACACAATCTCAATAACCTTTTTTCTTGGCCGATGTTATGTGATACATACTTGTGTTGTGAGTTGTGAGAAAGGAAAAGGAAATTTAGGAGGCCAAGGGTCAGTTCACACAGAGGGAGAGAGAGAGAGAGATTACTCAAAAATGGGCCATAATTAAAGCATGAGTAGTTTGATCATCTCAATAAATGAGCAGCGAGGATGCATATGCACGAGAGAGAAAATCCAGAAAATTGTGCCACTAAAGTATATACAGGCAGCTGAACCGTCTGGCAATAATAACCAACCAACTTTGGAACTACCAAAAAAAAAACAACACTTAATTAGTCTTATATATATATATGCATGCATTAGCAATTCAACTCTTGATGGGGTTAGTAGTTTGATCAATAATTTATTGTGGTTTTGTTCTCTCTTTTCAAGCCACTGTGACCTCATCAACTCAGCTCTTTGATCCTCTTTTGCATTATCCATCGTCCTTACATATTACTACCACTATATATTATTATTCATATGGAGCATAGAGTAGGGATCCGGAGGCAGGTTGATAGGCGTCTGGTCTTCGAAAACCCGCCCGTTTTATCTTCTCCAACTTCCACTTCATCTTCATGGGGTTCGTTCGTCGTCCTGTTGTTGTTGTTGTTGTTGTTGTTGTTGTTGTAGTATGAACTATGGTAGTAAGATTTATGATCAATACATTACTATTTACTGTTGAAATAATGTATGTAGGGGTGACGGTAACGCCTCAAGAGTCTGCCACCGTGCATCTCATTGATTCCACCATCATGCTTACCATATCTCAGGTTTATAACTTTCAACTCAACTTTCTTCCGTTTCTCAATAATATATACTCCCTCCGTTTTAGATAAATGTTTACCATATTATGTTGCTTGCATTTCACTATTTCAGTTCTTCCCCTGAATTTTTGTGTACGGCCATCATGGCATCTTGGATTCAGCTTCTGTAATTAAATCTTCATTTTCATCCTATAAAATTTTCTTTTTCATTCCATTTTAAAGTTTTTTTTTTTTTTGAATTTTTTACAGGTTACTTTGATGAAAGTCAATCAAAGATCAAGCAAAAAGGCCAGCACTGTCCTTTTCTGCAAAGTTGGGGAAATGCCTCAGATTTCAGTTTGCTCCCTTAGTATGCATTTAAATGAGAAATATCCATTAGAACTTGCATTTACAGGACCCTGCAAGCTCATTTTCTCGGTTGAAGGTCCCCAACCTATTCAAATTGCTGGTTATTATCTTCATCATCTTTGTCCGGATGCCCGTGCCATCGTCTATCAAATGTATTTACCTTCATGATCTCTTCTCCTTCTTTCTGATTACTATTACCACAACTATTACAATTACCTAATCATAGTTGATTACTAAGTACGTAGTAATATACATATATATGTTTATGTATGTTTGCCTGTATGCATGTAATGGTAGTGATGCACTAGATGGAGGAGCAGTAGTTGCTAGGAGTGCTGCTTCAGATCTGCCAAATGATGACCAAAAATGGAGGACCAGAGGTTGGTGGTAACAAACTATAGAGAATCTGTTCTTTTATATATCTAACACTTTATTTAGAGGGTGTAGTTAGTGAATCTATGTAAGCTACTAAGACATTAGCTATATATGTTGTGTTATATCTATTACATCCATAAATCTGTTGTGTTATATCTATTACGTACATCCAGCTGGTGCATGTTCAGCTGGTTTGTTGTCGCTTTGTCGGTGTATTCTATAGTCCTCTGATGCACCACCAGATTTATTAACTTCTTTTCAATTCCATGTTTTTATTGTATATTTCAACAATTTGTTTCTCAATCCTGCTAAAGAAAAAAAAAGCATTCTTTGAATGGTAGGTATCATTGGTCAACGGAGCAAAGACATGGAGTTGGGCAGTATCGATAAGACTATGATGAGTGTGAGTGAAGCTTCTCACCAACCACTAACCAGTGGTGAAACTTTGCGACGACCTGAGAGCACTTCTGAAAGGCAAAACGAATTTCCAAACCATGAAGTCTTTGTCCGTAATGATGATGTTAAGGATAATGTTGATGAGAATGAAATCCAAAATAATGATGGCACTGTGATTGAGAGGTCCATGGTAGGTAGTGAAGCAGACTCACAAGCCAAGTCTATTGCATATATGACTACTGTGTCTGTTGAATGTGGAGAAACAGAAAGGTGAGGATCTACCTGCTTGAAACTCAAACTTTACTGTTGTAAATATGAAAGGAAAGTTATCTAGAAGATTAACTGCTTTCAAATCATTCTTCTGTTGAGAGATGTTATTATTGCTCTATTATACTGACAAGACTCAAAATTTTCGTATCGTTAGAGCAAGACCTGCTGTGCAAAGTGACTTAGTCTGTGAACTAGAGCATCCTGACAATGCTTCAGAGGAGAATAATAGTGAAAGGTAATGCTGTTTCCTTCTTATACAAACAACACTTCATCAAATCTTTCTTGGTATTTCCAGAAAATTAATTGAAATGGACTTTGGTGTAAGTTATTGTAATCATGAAAACTTCTGTAATGCTCTTTTACCGTGGTATTCATCATTTTATAATTTCAGGATTTTTTACAAAAAGCTATGTAGCCTAAATTTACTACTGGCTTCTCATATGACAATCTTTGAAACAAAATGAAGCAACTTGACTAGTGAACTTGGTAAAATAGTTTTGTAAAAAGCCATTTCATACTTTACTTAATCTTTCAATTAATGTGCATGTTTATCGATTAGGATATATAGTTGCTGTGAGATAGAGTGTTTGTCTATTGATGCTAGGTTATCTTTCGATCATCTATGTTATAATTACTGGTGCTTCCTGTCACCTAGTTTTCAGTCTTTTGACGTGTCAGTATTTTTCTGTCTACATCCTAGGCATGCTGAGAAGATAGTCATAGATGGTGAATCACAGCATTGCAACCTTCTTGTTGAGGGGAATAGATGCCAAAGGTAACATCTTCTGGTCTTCCTTGCTTATTCTTTTGCTGATTTGTTTGACTTCCTTTAGAAGGCTTATTCTTTGGTAATACAGTATGATTTAGGCAGATAGTATTTGTCATTTTAAACATGACCAAACTTCAAGGTGATCAGTTCCATGGAATTTTGATGAGTGGGTTATTTAAGGTATGATTTTGCTGATTTACAAGTCAACAGGGGTTGTACTTGGTCCCAAATCATCTGCTCTTGGAATGATGATTGGGATAACTGAGGTGAAATAAGTGAACTTCACACTTTCTCTAGGAAATGGAATGTGACTCTGCTTGTTTAACTGTATTTCAAAAAGACAGCAGGAAATCTATACCATCTAGTATCTACAGGTCATTCAGATTTCCTTACATTCTATAAACTAAAGAGGATTTCAAGTACAGTAAGGAAAATTGATTGCAAATGAGCTTTGATGCCACCATTCTTGTATTGAAGTATCTTACTTTTTAATTTTTGCATATAACCATATATGAAGCAGCCTGACAAGTGAATTTGGTTAAATCTTTATAGTAAAGGCCACTTTAGCCTCTATCTGTTATTTTCTAGTTTTAATCATCTAGGATGATAACCATGATGCGTGACGTGTATGCGCCCTAAGATCATGTTGTAATTCTTCTGTTTCTTAATCCATATGATATATCTGATCTCATTGATGTGTACAAGGTCAATGCCTTTGTTTTCTGTTACACTGTCACTTCTACTTGTGAATGTTCTGATATATTTATATGGGTACTATACTGGAATTAGGGAAAATAATGAAGATCCTAATCATGAAGTAGTGCCAGTGGTAGAAGGTTTGGAGCTGAAAGTGGCAGTGGAAGAAGAGTTCGACTTGGAAAAAGCTATATGCAATCACGGTTTTTTCATGACAGCTCCAAACAAATGGAACCCGTCGTCTAAAACTTTCCAACGTCCTCTACGCATTGCTTCCTCCATGTCCACACAATCTCTCGTCGTCTCCATTTCTCAATCCGCCAAGCCTAGTAGTTTTCTTCTAGTGCGAGTCCATGGTGTCAGTTCGCTTCCCTCCTCTGATGAGCAGCTCATATTGGTATGTACTTATATACTCCATGTATATATACCAACAACATTGTCATTTGTTACTTAATGGAGTACTACCAATCAGCTTGTTCTTGTACACATTACCAAATTACCATATTTACAGAAACAAGTTGCTCGAATGCTGAGGATATCAAGCAAGGATGACCATGACATGAAAAAGTTCCATGGACTCCATGCTAAAGCAAAGAAAAGTGGCTTTGGCCGAATTTTTCGCTCCCCTGACTTATTTGAGGATATCATCAAATCCATTCTTCTATGCAATACATCGTATGTTCATCAACTTCATTGATGCCTAGCTTTCTAATTAGTAAATTGCTTAGTATTATTACTTACCTTATTGTCATGATTCTTTGAAACATTACTATTGAACTAAAATGCTCAATTTTATTATTCTATAGGTGGCATAGAACATTACAGATGTGCCAAGCACTTTGTCAGCTTAAACCTGAGCTGAATTTAGGAAACTTTCCAAGCTCCAAAGAATTGGCTAGTTTAAATGAAAGGTTCCTTAAACAAAATTGTCATCTTGGATACAGAGCGAAAACAATCACAGGAGTAGCTCGAATGGTAGAGAATGGTAAGCTTAAGCTCAATGAATTGGAGGGATCCCAAGCTGTTGATACAATAATTTACAAGAAACTAGTGAAAGTAAAAGGATTTGGTCCATTTACGATTGCTAATATTTTTATGTGTATTGGAATTTACCATCGAATTCCAGTTGATACAGAAACCATTGCTCATATGGAGCAGGTAAGAAGGAACAATTGATTTTCCCTTTAAATTTCAAGTGTTTGCTTGTTTAATGAATTTATTCATTACCATCACATGCTAAATTATGATTACGTGTCATTTAGGTGCATCATAGAAAACCCACCAAAAATAATCCCATGGAGGCAATCATAAGCCTTTTGTATGACAAAATTGCACCTTACCAGTGCCTTGCTTATTGGTATGAGTTTCATTACAACTTCATTTAATAGTATCATGCAATTTGTCATTATATATTGGAAAACTTATGTAGTTGTATAATTTGGGGTATAGGTACGAGCGTGTTGGATTTTATGAAAAGAAAGTAGGAGAAAAATTGAGTGAGTTAAGTCCTTCGCGCTATAGTACCGTAACTAGCCCTCGCAAGAAAAACAGTGGTAATTGAATGATCATTATCAATAGTTGAATCTCTTTGTTAATAAGGAATTGCTATTTTTCATTTACGTAAATTCAATTTGCAGAATAAATGAAGATTTAGCCTAAAATGAAGTCAGTAGAAGGAGAAACCTACATAGAGCTTTCTCTTGTAGAACCGTCCATTCTCCTGAGGGAGTTGGGCGTGTTGACCCGCTTGGAATCTTCATTGTAGAAAGAGGAAATGCTTTAGGTCCAAAGTTTATTTTGAGGTCTTAAAAGTCCAAATCCTTTATAAAGAAAATTTATTACTATTAGTTATCTTTTTATAGATTGTCTATTTTGTAGTCCCATACTCTATTGAATTTGCCGACAACGACATTACCAAACTTTAATTTTTCTTGGTAAAAATATCATTCAAAATGCTTAAAGAGTTTGATTGTGTTACAAAAGTATAATATTTCCATGTTTAAGAAGGGACAAGCAAAAAAAAAAAAAGAAGAAGATCCATACCTTAAAAATCTAAGTAAACTTGTTTCTTGATGCAATCTAATCGAATTGAACTTTGAATGAGAACAATGTGGCAAACGTATACGATATTAATTATTATATGGTTGAGGTAGATCAACATGTTATTTTATGGAGTAGTATCAAAATTGGTGGAAAACCTTTGCTCACATGCTATGAGAGGATTATTATCAAAATCCAATAGATTCTCGTGCTTAAAGTGGGAATTAGATCGAATGGCCGATTAGCTCAGTAAGGACTAAATATCCTCTATCCTACATTGTGTGTCATCTCTCTATTCCAATCCTTTATATATTTGAGTATTTGACATATCAGCTTTTAAATTTAATTTATTATAAAAGGAATGAAAAGTTAGGATATGATGGAGATAAGGAGTGCTAGGGATAGAGGATAAGGATTACAATTAGCCAGGCCAAAAATGGTAGAAGGTTAGTAGATACTGCTTGCTAAAAATGTAATGTAATGTAATTAATCTCTCAGACATGGAAAAGAAGTGTACACATTTTCAAGATTTGATTGAGAGTAGAGACTTCCAAATTTTATTCAAAATTGTTTTTCAGTTTAGTTTTCTAAATAAGGTAAGGGTTTTCTAAATGGTTGGGCTTTTTTGTCAGCTTTGGGTCGAGCAGCAGTTGCAACTCTGTATGATATGAATCATATAACAAGTAGGGGAAGTGCTCTATCGAAAGCACGTACTACGAGAGACCAAGGTATTGCTGATCATTTTGTTATTTTCCATAACCTTATCGCCAAAGTTCTCACCGCTTTTTTACTTTGACCAAGGTTCGATGCACAGTTCAAGAAAAAAGGATTTTAGGGTGGAGCTGCATGGGTATGCATTTGTATGAATTTATTATGGTTGAAAGATATTATACCCAATGATAGACTCAAGAGGGGTGTTTTGAATTGAGTGTTAGAGAGTTTTTCAAATTTTCCGCGCATTATCAATTTAAGCACAATTTATTAGCCTATTAATTACAGCGTTGTTAATAGCAAAGCAATATAACAAAGCAATAAATAAAGAGACACAAATTTTTACGTGAAAACCTTCTTGAGCTCAACTAAGAAGTAAAACCACGACCTGGGGGATTTTCCAAACTCCACTAAGAGCCACAAAACCAAACTCAATACAATAGACCCTAATCTATTGCTGAGCCGTACAACCTGAATTCAACCTCGAAACCAAGTTCCAAACTATCCACTAAGACAACCGTATTCTTTAACAAATATATCTTACCAGAATGCTTCTTTATGTGGTACAATCAAACCTTATGAGAAATCACGCTTAAGTATCATGACGAATTCCAAGGTAACAGTGAATTAACTCGTGCAATAACAGTCAGGACGCCTCTTATGAAATCACTCAAGAGGAAATAAGAAAATCATATTATCCATACAAGACCAAATGATCATTTCAACCTCTCAAATGTATAAAAGCATAAAATTGGAACATAAAATAATCTTGTGTGTTTCACCTATTGTATTGACCATATCTCAGTTCTTTCAAAATAACACTATCACAAAAGTTATGTCATCATTAATGTCTTTGATACAAACCCGATTCAAACATTTATATAACTATTATTATAATAACTAATAGTTGTACGATACCATCATTATTAACCTCCATAATAGTAGAGTAATCACGACCCCCCATTGACAACAGTCATGCATCATCGCATTGTTTTGCATTCCGTTGAGTTTAAAATAGAAAGTCATTTCGCGCTTAAACAGATTCTAGAATCAGAACTAGGAACATTTAAATTGAGAAGCTCCTTAACATAAATCTAAATAGGATAATTAATGATGACAATATATTACACTCTAGGTCACATAAAGCCCCATGTATATCCTTTCTTCAACTACTCAAGAGATGTCAACATTTACCCCAGACCCCCACTCTCCCACCCACAACATCTCTCACCCACCCACCCACCCAACCCCCCCCCCCATCCCGGACACAAGCATACACATGCACATCACACCCATGAAGATGGCATAACATACAGTAGAAGCACGCAACATTAAGGATAGATCACGAACATGTGATGAATCTCACACCCACCAACTTTAAATCCCACTCGTTCAGGTGTATGATCCTACCATAGTACCATTCCTTCTAGATCTGACAAAATCTTACCTAATCCAATTAAAAAAATCAGACAAAAACTAACTTTGTAACACGAAATTTTGCTAAAAGTTACACATAAATACATTAAAATTGGTCAAAATAGATAAACATGTCCCAAATAGAGCAATGCAAACATAGAAAAACCTAACTACAAAACCCGACCCGACCGAAAAATTAAAACCTAATTAACAGTTCGAAAGATGACTAAAAGTTTTTAGAAAAATCTAATTTAAATCCGCCAAATTAGATTAACTAGAACTTGACCAGTTTTGTTAAGTCTTTATTTCTTTCATACCTAACTTCTTTTGTATGCACCAATTATCATTCTCTGCCAATCTTAGTCAAATTGTGACCTGGGTGCCATCCAAAACCCAACTCAGCTTTCGGATAAGTCTAAGTCTTTCCTCCACTTTTCATTTCTACGAAAGCTCCCTTAGTAGGCCCAAAACTACCAAAGTTGACCTGACGCGGTCTAACCCGATGCCTTCCCAGACGTTTTAGTGGGAAGTGAGAATCTCTCCCAACTACAACCCTCCATGCCTACAAGGTTACAAGACTACAAGTTGGGCAATTAACCAAATTGGTACTTAAAATGAGGCCCCCTCGACAAATCGGTATTTTTTTCTTGCTCATGCGACATATGAGTATTAAAAAAACACTTTGGGGGACAATTACACCCATAAAATATATCACCAGCGAAAATATTTGATTAAAGAATTATTTTTTTCGTATTTAAAAGGTATTCTTACCATTTTCAGCCTAAAAATTGGCGCTCTCTCTCTAAGATGCACTATTTCCTTCTTCTCCTCTCTCCTCCTCCCTTGGATTCCTCGCTCTCTCTAGTGGGATCTCCACAACAGCCCACTACGGTCCAGATTGAAGGGGAAATCCTTCAATCTGTACTATCAAAAACACAGGGAAGGAAGTTTTTGAAGGAATTTCTAACCACTAACATGATCATACATGCATAATAGAAATTCGATTAACCCAGAAAAACATGTGATTACTGTAATTAAATATCAAATCGAAATCCTACCTCACTCCTTGGTCGCTGGTTGGATGAACAGTGGTTGGGTATGGATGACACGTCAGATGTCGTGCCTCAACTGGTATCCACACACAGACTCGAATCCACACGTCAGTATGCTAGTACAGCGATCCCGTTCACAACCTCCGTTCTCTCCTTACTCTAATGACACACAATGAGGGTTCCGTGAAAACTGATTATCACGTGTAACCCTAACTGATCAGGAGTCACGATATATATAGGGAGGCAGGAGGTCTGATTAGGTTAAGTGTGTGATGGGCCTAATCCGAATTAGACCCTTCTAATAAAACGAGCATGTTAGTGTGCGACCCTGCTGGTTTACTTAATCTAGCAGTAAGTCCAAAACTCTTTTCGGGCCCACAAACCGTAATTGGTTTCTAGCAAAACATTACGATTACCCATATTAAGTAAAGATCGGTTTCCATAGTCCAACCAATAATGCAATTATTAATATTATTATGATTAGTTCATAGGGCAAATCCAACAATCTCCCACTTGCACTATAGCTAATCATACACCGATGATCCCTTTGTCATGTGATACCTAAATTGACCATAAGGAAGGATTAGTGTCATCCCTATATAGTTCAATTATGACTTTCTCGATTCCGCAGTTAAACTGTTTAAAACAAATGATTGACTTTCAATCCATTTGAGCACGACCATGCATTTCACAGTTTAAACTCATCGAGGGGCCCATAGATATCTTACTCCCGTTATATGAGAGTGACAAATCCCATCTTGCTCACTCACATTCCTCTACATGACTTACAACACATCATTCAATTATCTTTATAGTCATCCGATTAAGGATTAACGTTTGACAATATCAAGATATGCTAAACATCATGTAGGAAACCATGGTGAGCTCAGGTCAAAGGATCAAATTAAAAGTTGCATATGAAAAACATTGATGACACTTATATAATAATCCTTTCAATGTTTTTGAAATGGGTCGGTCCAATACAATGTTCTCTAACATTTATCCATGTGATTAATTTTATATCTCATAATTATGACCTGTGAAACTTGGTCATCAATCAATCCACATGATAGTCTCAATAGTTATCAAATTCCCACAAATAATGATAACTGACTACGGACAATTTAGAATAATTATATTTATAACAATAGAGTCTCACAATCAAGTCACATACTTGATGATCTACATCATATAAATTATTCATTGGGACAGTAATAAATAAATCGAACATAAGTCACAAGATAAACCTCCTACTAGGACAGAGACCAATCATTCATGAATCTAAGTTCTTGTGTAATAGTATGACGCTCATGCTTATCCTGTGGTAGAGGCTTAGTCAGCGGATCAGCAATGTTCATCTCCGATGATACTCTGCACACCTTGACATCTCCCATTTGTACAAAGCTTCGTGTCAAATGGTAACGTCTGAGTATATGCCTAGTTTTCTGATGATACCTAGGCTCCTTCGCAAGTGCAATGGTCCCATTACTGTCACAATAAAGGTCCATTGGATTCGAAATATTAGGTATCACCCCAAGTTCAATGATGAATTTTCGAATCCACACTACTTCTTTTGCTGCTACAGAAGCAGCAATATACTCGGCTTCTGTTGTGAATCAGCAACTGTATCTTGTTTGGAACTCTTCCAACTAACTGCTCCTCTATTCAGAATGAATACAAATCCTGACTGCGATCGGGAATCATCCTTATCCGTTTGGAAGCTTGCATCAGTGTAACCACTTACAGTGAGTTCTTCTTCACCACCATAGACAAGAAACACATCCTTAGTCCTTCTTAAGTACTTGAGGATGCTCTTGAATGCGACCCAGTGACTTTCACCTGGATTAGATTGGTATCTACTCGTCATGCTCAAAGCACAAGCAACGTCAGGACGAGTACACATCATGGCATACATGATAGAACCTGTAGCAGAAGCATAAGGAATTCTACTCATGCGATCTCGCTCATCTTGTGTCGAAGGACACTGAGTCCGCTAAGAGTTATGCCATGTGACATGGGAAGATTACCTTTCTTGGAATCTTGCATGTTGAACCTTTTCAACACCTTATCTATATAGGTACTCTGGCTTAAGCCCAAGAGTCTTTTTGATCTATCTCTATAGATCCTAATCCCCAAGATATAGGTTGCCTCTCCCATGTCTTTTATTGAGAAACACTTTCCCAAAAAGGCCTCGACTGACTGAAGTGTAGGAATATCATTTCCAATCAGTAATATGTCGTCCACATATAAAACCAAGAATACCACAGTGCTCCCACTAACCTTCTTGTAAACACAAGGTTCTTCTTCGCATCTAAGAAAATCAAACTCTTTGATTGCCTCATTGAAGCGAAGATTCCAACTCCTGGATGCTTGCTTCAATCCATAAATAGATCACTGAAGCTTGCATACCTTTCCTCCTGGTGATGTGAAGCCCTCGGGTTGTCTCATGTACACATCCTCTTCTAGGTTTCCATTAAGGAAAGCTGTCTTCACATCCATTTGCCATATCTCATAGTCATAATATGTAGCAATGGCAAGGAGTATCCTAATGGATTTAAGCATTGCGACGGGCGAAAAGGTTTCATCATAATTTATCCATGAATTTGATTATACCCTTTTGCCACCAATCGTGCCTTGAATATATAAACATTCCCATGCATGTCAATTTTCTTCTTGAAAACCCATTTACACTCAATGGTTTTAACGCCATCAGGTGGGTCTACCAAAGTCCATACTTTGTTTTCATACATGGAATCCATTTCAGATTTCATGGCTTGAAGCCATTTGTCGGAATCTGGGCCCATCATTGCTTCCATGTAGGTCGTAGGCTTGTCATCCTCTATTAATAATATATGACGATGTTCAGTCACCAGGAAACCATACCTAATGGGTTCTCGACGCACTCTTTCAGACCTACGAGGGGATGGTGCCACAGGTGTAGCTACTACAACATCTTGTAAACTACTTTGAGTCTCCTCAGAAATTGGAGTACTCTCCTGTGGCTCTCGAACCTCTTCGAGTTGCACTTTACTCCCACTGGTTCCTTTAGAAAGAAACTCTCTTTCTAAGAAGACACCGTGTCGAGCCACAAACACTTTGTTGTTGGTGGGATGGTAAAAGTAATATCCTTTAGTTTCTTTAGGATATCCCACAAAGAAGCATTTATCAGATTTAGGTCCAAGTTTGTCAGAAAGTAAACGTTTTACATAAGCTTCACAACCCCAAATCTTTAAAAAAGTCAAGTTGGGAACTTTTTCCGTCCACTTCTCAAATGGTGTCTTTTCTACTGATTTTGATGGACTCCTGTTAAGTGTGAACGTGGCTATCTCAAGAGCATATCCCCAAAAAGATATTGGAAGACTAGTAAGGCTCATCATTGATCGAACCATGTCTAACAAAGTTTGATTTCTCCTCTCTGATACACCATTCCATTGTGGTGTACCTGGAGGGGTGAGTTGTGAAACAATTCCAAAATCTTTCAAATGACTATCGAACTCTTGGCTTAGATACTCACCCCCTCGATCAGATCGAAGGGCTTTAATCTTTTTTCCAAGTTGATTCTGTACTTCATTCTGAAACTCCCTGAACTTTTCAAAGGATTCAGATTTATGCCTCATCAAGTAGACATAACCATACCTGTTGAAGTCATCAGTAAAGGTAATGAAGTAGTGGTAACCTCCTCTAGCAACTGTGCTTAATGATCCGCATACATCAGTATGTATGAGGCCTAATAAGCCACTTGCTCTTTCAATGTGACCAGTGAAAGGTGCCTTAGTCATCTTCCCTAATAAACAAGACTCACATGTCTCAAATGGCTCAAAGTCAAATGAGTTTAAAGTCCATCATTATGGAGCTTCTGAACACGCTTCTCGTTTATATGTCCAAGACGACAATGCCAAAGGTAAATTGGGTTAGAGTCATTTGATTTGAGCCTCTTAGTAGTTATGTTATATACTGGAATTTTAAGGTCTAGAACATAAAGGCCATTCTTCATTGGACCGCTACCATAAAATATATCATCTTTATAAAAGGAACAACATTTGTTCTTAATCACAAAGACAAAATCTTCCAAGTCCAAAACTGAAACAGAAATAATATTCCTGCTAATGGCAAGTACATAATAACAATTACTTAGTTCTAAAACCAATCCAGATGGCAAACTTAAATAAAATGTTCCTACAGATAACGCAGCAACTCTTGCTCCATTTCCAACGCGTAGGTCCACTTCACCTTTTGCCAAATTCCTACTTCTCTTTAGTCCCTGCACATTTGCACAAATGTGAGCACCACATCCGGTATCTAATACCCACGAAGTAGAATTTGAAGAAGTAAATACATTTACTTCTATAACATAACATTTACCTGAAGTTGAAGGAACACTTCCCTTATTCTTCTTCAGATCCTCCAAATATTTCTTGCAATTCCTCTTCCAATGCCCAAGCTCATTGCAGTAGAAGCACTTGGTTTCATCATTAGGACCAGACGAGAGTTTGAATTTAGGCTTTCCTTTGGGTTGATTCAAAATCGGACCCTTCGTGATAACCTTTCCCTTGTCCTTAGCTTGATCATGTTTCTTAAACTGGCCCCCTTTTCTAACCATTAGAACACTGGGAGTTGGGTCCTTCTTGACGTTTTGCTCAGCAGTTTTGAGCATCCCATGGAGCTCAGCCAAGGACTTGTTAAGATTATGCATATTATAGTTCATAACAAAAGTATCATAATCATTAGTCAATGACGCTAAGATGATATCAGTGGCCAACTCTTTGCCCATTGGGGAGCTCAGCTTTTCCAAGTACTCAACATAACCAATCATCTTGATTACATGAGGACTAACTGAACTTCCTTTCCCCATCTTGTACTTAACCAAGTCACTCACAGTGTTAAACCTCTCAGTTCGTGCTTGCTCCTGAAACATTCCTTTCAGGCTCTCAATCATCTCATAAGTCTCTATACTTTCATATCGCTTCTGAAGCTCAGAATTCATGGTGGCCAGCATGAGACAACTGACATCAATTGAATCATCTTTGAGCTTCTGATAAGCATTCCTCTCAGCATGAGGAGCATTGGTAGCAGGAGCCTTCTTGGGGACTGGTTTCTCAAGGACATATTCCTTTTTCTCTTGTTTGAGAACAATTCTCAAGTTTCGATATCAGTCTAAGAAATTGGTTCCATTCAGTTTGTCCTTCTCAAGGACGGATCGCAGTGAAAATGAGTGTGATGGTGTAGGGTTTGACATTATCTACAACAAATGTACAAAGATTTTAGTGACTTACTTCATAAATATTTCGTTAACAATTTAACAAAATAAATCCACTATATTAATGTGACAGATATCCCTATAAAATATAGTGGAGCCAAGATCCATATTTCCTACGTATCAAGTAAGCTTTGGCTTATCACTTTACACTTAGTTATTCAGGTAAGTAACTCTTTACTAATTGTATCCTATACAACTCCTGGTTGTTGGGATGACATCATATGTCCCGGCTCCCAACTCTATGCCTTAAGGTCCAAAACTGTTTTGATAGCCTTATTAAGTAAACCAATTTATACATATGGGTAACTGTTACTCATCCTAACATACTTGAGTAATTAAGAATGCTCTACTTTGGCAGACACATTTTAATGAACCAAGTCCTAATAGGTGTATTATATTGGAAAGGCATCAAGTTAACTTAATATTACTAAGGGATGTGATTGATTATATGGAGTTGAGTTTCATGTAAACATAACAATAAATATAATCAACAGTAAATAAGCGGAAGCATAAATAATAACACATGTGATATAGTATGGCCCCCTAAGCTATGGTGATCTAATCTCCACACTTTGCTTCTTCCATATAGTAGCTGGATGGTCATCTCCATGATATCCTTTGACCTTCATGAGCTTGATTTTACAATCAACTATATCATAAAAGTTACACTACCAATAATCTAATTATTACATTCAAAGTAACGACACGCAGGTCGTATTTAATAATTACATTCAAATAAACGACACGCAGGTCGTATTTAAAACCAAAATAAAATTATGGGCCATACTATTCACCATACCATACCATTCAATATCATGTGAACTAAGATATCATATATCAAACATCAAACATCAAAGATTTGTAATGGCATAAAAATAAAACATCATTCGCACAAACAAGCGGATCCATACAGGGGTCAAGGGGGCAGCGCCCCCTGGCGGGGTTGAGGGGTAGCGCCCCTCGAGGGGTAAAAATAAAACATCATTCGCACAAACAACCTAAACAGAATTCTCAATTCCGTTTAGTGGGGAAACTGTCACGATTAATCTCATTAATCGTGAACCCTAGGCTAATCGTATTACAATATTTTAGGATTTTGCCCTAGTTTATCTATGTGAATTCGTCAAACAGTAGCATACAGAATTACAACGACTTACATTCAAACAACATGCTAATTGTAATATACGAATCTAAACATATGAACTATTCATACAGACATGCTTTCATAGATAGATAAATCCTAACATGCTCAGATCCGAATATTAGAAAAACAGAAAACGAATCACACATAAACATATTATATACATATTATGATTTCGAACTTACTCATATATCTACCATATATCATATATTCGAAAACAGTAAAACACAAGCAGCTCTGATACCACTGAAGGAATTTCTAACCACTAACATGATCATACATGCATAATAGAAATTCGATTAACTCAGAAAAACATGTGATTACTGTAATTAAATATCAAATCGAAATTCTACCTCACTCCTTGGTCGCTGGTTGGATGAACAGTGGTTGGGTATGGATGAACACGTCAGATGTCGTGTCTCAACTGGTATCCACACACGGGCTCGAATCCACACGTCAGTATGCTAGTACAGCGATCCCGTTCACAACCTCCGTTCTCTCCTTACTCTAATGACACACAATTAGGGTTCCGTGAAAACTGATTATCACGTGTAACCCTAACTGATCAGGAGTCACGATATATATAGGGAGGCAGGAGGTCTGATTAGGTTAAGTGTGTGATGGGCCTAATCCGAATTAGACCCTTCTAATAAAACGAGCTTGTTTAGTGTGCGACCCTGCTGGTTTACTTAATCTGGCAGTAAGTCCAAAACTCTTTTCGGGCCCACAAACCGTAATTGGTTTCTAGCAAAACATTACGATTACCCATATTAAGTAAAGATCAGTTTCCATAGTCCAACCAATAATGCAATTATTAATTCTTATTATGATTAGTTCATAGGGCAAATCCAACAGTTTTGTCAAGATCTGGGAGAAAGGCCGCAAGAAATGTCGCAGGGTCCACATGGCGGCGACGATGTCGCGGTGATTAGAAAGACTTATTGGCTCTGATCTGCTAAACAAGGCGAAATTGAAGAGAAGAGGCGATTTGGGAGAACCCTAGGATGGGTTAAGACTAGTTCAAACCCTAGGGGCTCTTTTTTGGAGATCTGCTTGAGTTGCCGTGGTAAATCAATGACGGTTTTCGTTTCTGGTAGCAAGGAAGGTCGGAGATGGGATGATTTCAAGGTAGCACTCTCCAAGGTGGTCACATCTCAAATATGAAAAAAATAGTTTTTTAAATCAAAGCAAAAACTTCCTTTGGCGATTTATTTTTGGGTGTATTTGTTCCCGAAGTGTTTTTTTAATACCCATATGTCGCATGACTAAGGCTATGTTTTTCTCAACTTAATCTAAATTTATTTCACTTTAATTTAGTTCATTTCAATTGTGTTCAATTCATGTGTAACTTTATCACTCAAATAACTAATTGTTCCGAAATAATTTCATGATGAATTGAAGATAACTATGTTAACGGAAAGGAAAATGAATCTAATACACCAAGTGTAACCTACACCAATTTTAATGTGTTTATCTCCCTCCTTTCCATGTGTTCATCATACCAAAGCTACCATTTGAAATCTAAAGAAGTATGGTGCCCACTTTTCCTCCCCTCACATAAAAATAAAAAGGGATTGCTAAATGTAAACACCAAATTACTAAACGTAAATCTTCCTTTTCAAAAATACCCCTCACATAATACAATCCCTAATTTCCCCTCTCTCTCCTCTCTCTCTAGCAAATGGAAGGAAAACAACCGCATTTACCAAATCAAATACTTTGAAACTAAAAGAACAATTAATGTCAATCACATAAAAGGAACTATTACTGAAGGATTTTGCAGCCATGGATAATTAGAGTGATTTAGTGTAATCCATCATTAGCCTCTATGTACAATTGTCAATTATTGCCATTTGCTACACAGCACGCATCGTGTAAAATAATCTTGTAGTTGTAGGTAGAAAGACAATGGCTGACATCTTTAGTTTCAGTTCCTCTTGGCTCCCTTTTCACTTGAATCGGGTATTTTATGCACCTTTTATCTCTCTGACTTCCCTTCGACCACCCATACAAGCCACTTAAACAGTTAAACTGCCTCACCTAGCCATTGAAAACCGTTCAGGCAGCCACCGCCACCCAACCACAGATAACCCTAAATCTAATGTTTATAAAAAAAAATCAAATTTAATAGAACTTGAACAATAATTTTGTCAATATTACTTGATTATATATTACAGTATTATTGTTGATGAAGATATTGTAAATATAAACTATATTTAGGCGATTTTAATTTAGTTACTCAAATGAACCCAACCAGTTGAAGATACGGTAGAATGTAGAAAAATGAATAAGAAGAGAGAATTGGGTATTAAATGTTAATGGTATTTCAAACTAGTAATGATGCCCGTGCGATGTACGGGTTAAGTTATATATATTTTTATTAATTATGCACGGGTTAAGTTATATATTTTTATTATTTTCTTTGTTATTTTATTCTCCAATATTATATATTCTAAAATATATTTACGCTAATTAAAATTGGATATGATCTTACATGTTAAGATTAAACATATTGTAAATGCATCTCATTTTGAAGTATTTTCCGATGTGAATACGATGGTACAAGTATTATTTTTTTTTAAGATGTGTAGAAGATTACATTTGCTTTTGAAGTTTTGACAAAGATTAAGTTATAACACTTATAAAACTCTAGTTATTCATCACAAGTCAAATTCTCAATTTTATTTTTTTAAAAATTATTCTAATAATACATTTAATGATGTGGCATGGCTCAAAACTCACAAAATATGCTAGTTTTATATATATAGAGAAGATTTACGTTAAGCAGTTTCAAAATAAAATTGATGCAAAGATATATCTAGTGTATACCAATCACTAACCTATTAAAAAGATCTCAAAATATACTTTTAAGTAGGTGTACAACTCTCAACTTAACTTCAATCGTACAACTTAGTTTGAATTTCCCCCGGAGAGCTTAACCCAACCCAAAACAATGTCCAAGGACTTGACACCCCAACACCCACAACCGCCACCCCCACCGGAGGTCTCACCGGCCACCACCTCCGCCCTTACAACCACCGTGGCTCCGCCGCATCTATCTACCCCTCCCTTCGACTCCAAGAAACAACCACCCACCGACCTCGATTTCGTCACCGTCCCCTACTCTAGTAATAACTCCCTCTCTCTCTCTCTCTCAAATTTCCACTTCTTTTTGGTTATATTTTTGCTGATAATAATCTCTCTCTTGCAGGATGGTTCACATTCGAGGGAATCGACGAGTGCGAAACCCGAAACTTGCCGGAGTTCTTCGAGGCAAAATCAGCTTCAAAAAACCCTAATGTATACAAATACTACCGTAATTCAATCATTAATTACTACAGAAACAACCATCAATCCTCTAAAAAACTCACCTTCACCGAGGTTCGAAGGACGATCGTCGGAGATGTTGGGTAAATTCGTCGGGTTTTCGATTTCCTCGACACTTGGGGCCTCATCAATTACATTCCCACTTCCAAGCAGCCCTTCAAATGGGAGGAGAGAGAGAGAGCAAACCCGCCACCGCCAACGTTGCCAGTCCTCCGTCGTCCGCTGCCAATGCTGGTGGCGGGGACAGGGCGGCTGTAGAGTCGAATGGTGATGCGGGTAATGAGAGGTTTAAGAAGTGTAGTGGTTGTAAGGGTCCTTGCACTTTTGCCTGCTTTGTTTCTGATAAGGTTATTCATCTCTCTATTTAACTTTCTATTTGTTGTTCTGTTCAATATTTGCTTATGATTTGGATTCTAAATTTGTAAAAATGATGCAATCTGCCAAAAGAAGGATGATGGTAGAAAAGAATCAAGTAGGGTAGTAGTAGTTGTTGAATTGATGAGATTGGACTGGTTTTGATGTTATTATCTGATATTGAATGATTTAGGTGTCGATATGCCTAACTTACATACATCGTTGTAGCTTGAGATACTGAATTTTTCGCTACGCATATCGTGGACAGTCACAATTTATTGCCACTGCATAGTCGGTTGGTGTAGCTTTTGTGACAGCTGCATTGAGTCATTGACAATTTGATTTGTTAGCTCTACTCCCGCTTGTATTCTTCAACATACTTGCAAGTTAGGCCTCGTTTACTAGCTTGCAATCAAATGTAATGCAATGCAATCATTTTTGTAGAGTAAATGTGGGGTGAAAAGTGAAGGAGTGGGAGGAGAGGGATGAGAAAAGTGGGGTTGATTGCATCATTCAATGTAATCACAATTACTCAACTTTTCACATGTAATGGTGATTACTTTGAGTGATGTAATCAACCTTACTTTTTCCATCTTTTTCATTCCCCTCCTTCATTTTCCACCTCACAACTACCTTATAAAATGATTGCTTGCAAGCATTTGATTGCAAGGTAGTAAACACCACCTTAGTGTTTGACTCTTGCAACTCCAAGTTAATCATATCCATTCATCGGGTGCCATGATCATTAGCCTAATTTATATCTCAAGGTTTCACAAGGCACACCTCTCCACTATCTCATAGCAATGGTACTCTTGATGTACCTTGATTTTCAATGTTTTGTTTGGGATTCTTTTGAATCAACTTACCACGTGATTGATTTTGTTAGATATATACAATACATATGGATTAGGTCTTGCACCGACTTGGTTGATCGTAGGAACTTGCCATGTGATATGCTAAGTCTTGTCAAAGTCAGGTGGACTTGATTCTGGGCTGCATGTACATCATGACATCCTCCAAGTCCTTCTATTCTACCAAACACATTCTAGCAGTATCTCCTCCGTGTTGAGGTTGGCTTGCAATCTAGTATTCCGTACTTGTGATGTTTCCAGAGTAGGTCTTTGCGCGTATGGCGTACCTTTCCCAGCACAGACACTATTAACTCGCTCTACCTCAAGGCGCACAAATGTTCCAGTTTTCTATCTCTTATTCTCTTCTACAAATTTCCTGTTTGTCATGGTGATGATAAGATCATCCTTTTAAACTAGCACTATATCTATTTTTTTACGATCTTGAAATCAACTCTGGTGTATAGGTTTGAAGAATTATAGTTTATAAGTTTTCCTTTATCTTTCTCAAAGAAAAAAAGGGCTTAAAGAAGCATTACCATACCATCATCTTGGCGTCCGTTTGTATAGTGCTTTCTATGACTTGCACATATAGCTTGAGTGAGCCTTACTCTGGAAACTTCTTGGTTGCTCCTTACATTTTCTCCAATCTAGTTCACCGTGTCATTGTGATGGTAACATAACAGATACAGTGGGAACTGTCTTTTCAGAGTAGGTCTTGGCCGTCCTGCGCGTACCTTTCCCGGCATAGACACTCTTCGTTCGCTCTACCTCAAGTTGCACAAATGTTCCACTTTTCTATCTCTTGTTTTACAAATTTCCTGTTTGTCATGGTGATGATAAGATCATCCTTTTAAACTGGCACTATATCTATTTTATCATCTTCAATCCTTGAAATCAACTCTGTTATATAGGATTGAAGAAATTTACAGTTTTTTAAATTTTCCTTTACTATTTTTTAAAGAAGAAAGTTTAACGAAGTATTACCATACCATCCTCTTGGTGTCTGTTTATATACTTCTTTCTATAACTTGCACATATAGCTTGAGTGTCCTTTGCTCTGAAAACTTCTTGGTTGCTCCTTACATTTTCTCCAATCTAGTTCACCGTGTAATTGCGATGGTAGCACAACAGACACAGTGGGAACTGTCTTGTCAATGTCATATCCAATAGTATTTGGAAAATCCTTGAGCCACCAAAAGAGTCCTATACTTCTCTATTAATCTATCCAGATGAGTCTTGACTTCCTACACCTACAGTGACGGGTGACCTACTTACATGAATGGATTGTACACTAATGGATTTTGGCACTGATTTCATTGTTTCAGTTTGATTAGTGCCTTCATCTCTTCTTCCATTGTTCTCTCCACTCCTTAGACTAAGCGACTTTTTTGTAATTCATTGATATTTAGGTTCTTAGATTATATCTCCTTGTAGAATTGCATGTGGATACTTAGGACTTCGCTTCCAAGATTGATCTACTTAGATGTGACTGAGGAACTTCCTCCTTAATTACTCTTTCCAACTACTTAGTCTCTCTTCCTCTACTTCAAAATCAAGATACAGTGCATACTCGCATTTTAAATGGTTGTTCTCGCATCATGGGGTCTTGTTGTGGCTTCGTTAGCTATAATATCAACTACAACCACTTCTTGAACTGGTTGAAACTTTTCTGTATCAAGTTCTTCCTTCAATTGCTTTTGTTGTTGCTCTTCTTTGATGCACAGACACTTTTGGAGGGTAGCATATATGTTACAACACGTGTCCCATTTCACTAGATGCTCAAAGGACTTTTAGCGTAGGAGACACACAATACTCAAAAATAAACTCACAATACTCAAAAATAAACTCACAGATGGCTTTGTGTTTCAACAAATTCACAACTTTTCATATGTAAGATTAGTCCAAGGCTTGCTTGAGGTAGCACATAGGTGACATAATCAGCTGTTTTGTTGTGAACTCTTTGAATTTTATTCTTCCCTGTATGTTTTTTCCCCTGAAAAGAATTTTATTGTTTTCTGACCCTCTGAAATTTAACTACTCTAGAAAAGTTATTTCAGCTATAGGGTAGGTGGTCAATCTGTTTGAAAAAGTAGGGAAGAGGTGTTGCATATACGTAGCTTCAAGTTCAACAGAAGCTTGGTTGGATTGATTTAGTAAGAAACCAAGTTCAGGAGCAATTGCTTGGTGTTTGTTTTGGGCAGCTGAGGTTTAGAGAGCTTGTTAAAAGCACAATTAGGGATTTGTTCCACATGTAGGCCCATAGCCTATTTTAGTTTTAGTTTTCTATTTTATTTTTGAATGGAACAAAAGTCTGTTAAGATTTTGCACTGAGACTACTATCCTAAGATGATATTTACCTCATTTGAAGAGTCTTATTAACTGCTACAGGTGTGTATTATCTCTCTTTTTTTCCCTTACTTGGAAAAATAAGCAATTAATATTTGGTGTGAGATAAACCATTTATGAACAAAAAGAAGTTTAGACTACATAGGGATGATGGGTCGGTCTTGCTATGTAAAACATACAAAGAATACAAAATGGAAGGAGAACAGAAAGGGTGAGTGTGAGTGTGAGTGTGTGCATATATGTTTTTCGTGTATGGGGGACCGCAAAGGTAGCTGAATAGATGAAATGAAGAAGCTTCAAACCAAAATGTGCATGAAGTTGCTGAGTATAGCTTATTAGGTAAGTTGAGGATGGTGAAGAAAGGGACTTAAATTGGGATGTAGTAGTAAGGATTAGTTTGTTCATCGAATTTTTAGTGTTATTGACCTGAGCTCTTACTTAGTCTTATTGTGGGGTGAAGAAACTCTTTTGACCTTAGGGTGTGTTCTTTTGCATTGATCTCAACTGAAAATGAATAGTAGTATGTGAAAATAAACAATAATTACTTAACTAAACTCACTAAACTGAACTAAACCAAACCGATTCTAAAATAAGTGGAAAAGAACACACACTTTCTTGCCTCTGACATGAACCGAGTCAACTGGCAGGGTTCTGTTTAGGACTTCTAACTGTTAATACTTAATAGTTAAGAGGAGTTGGTTTGGAATGTGAGTTTGGTTGGAAGACGTTCAAGATTTTCTTACAGTGTTCTCCTAATACTGATATCTGAAAGTATCTGCTAGTGGAGAAATGCCCTTCCATTCTGGTAACGATGTTGGTTCATAAAAGTCATTCCAACTAATTAGTGCGGAAAAAGTGTTGCTTTCCATAGCTTATTTTGAACTCCGTGTATGGTTGTAACTTGTAAATCTGTATATTCTTCTAAGAGTAGTCCTTCTCCAGTTCTGGTTTTTGACTGCCGGAAGTGGTTTCCTTAGTGGCCAACTGGCCGTGAAGGTTGCCTTTGAGTTTTTTGCTGAGTAGTTTTTGTTGCATTAATGTCTTGTTTATTGTTGTCGCCACACATTTTGAAAGTTACATGTGTAAAGTGCTTTGCTTCTGACATGTTTATCATTGTTGGCAGTATGACCTGGTGCTCTGTACAAGATGCTACGTTTGTAGGGTTGGTGTCAGTTCTACTGATTTCAGACGGGTTGAGATAAGTGAACCAGTGAAAACCGATTGGACGGACAAAGAAACTTTGCATCTTCTGGAAGCCAGTATGCATTACGGTGATAATCGGAAGCTTGTCTCCGAACATGTTCGCAGAACCGAGAAAGAATGTGTTGCTCGTTTTATCAAGCTTCCTTTTGGTGAACAATTTTTGGAGCATGCAGACCAGGGTGAGGAAGATAGCTTATCTTATCAAAGTAAGGACCAAACTAATGTTGAATCTGGCATTGAACCCCCCGCTAAGAGAAGGCATCTAACGCCGCTTGCTGACTCAAGCAACCCGATCATGGGTCAGGTATAAATTTGTATCATTGCTGCCAACACCCAAACACAAAACAAAAAAAACAAAAAAAAAAAGACGAAGAAGGAATTAGGTTGTACTGTAAGTGTAAACATTTTGTAGATTTGATTGAGAGTAGAGATCTTCCAAAACAAAATTGTTTTCCAGTTCAGTTTTCTAAATTAGGTAAGGGCTTTTATATGTTTCAGGCTTCTTTTTTGTCAGCTTTGGCTGGTGTTGAGGTTTCAGAAGCTGCTGCTCGAGCAGCAGTTGCAACTCTGTATGATATGAATCATATAACAAGTAGGGGAAGTGCTCTGTGGCAAGCACCTACTACGAGAGAGCAAGGTATTGCTGATCATTTTGTCATTTTCCATAACCTTATCGCCACAGTTCTCAGCAGTTTTGCTAGGATCAGATGATCAGATCACTGATTAGTATCACGGGCTCAGTTTGAAATTGTAACGTAACAATTGTTTCCTCTCTCGTTGTATTAGTGTTTGTGCATCATATTATAGAGAGCACTATCTTAATAGTATCTGAAAGGTTTCAACATCACTTGATTGATTTGTGAATAGTATAGGACATGGGCTGCGTTGAACATGGGGCTATTAACTACGAGTATTAATCTTATAGAGCTGCTTAATGTGACTTCACTTTAAAAGTAGCTGAAGAGTGAGCCGATATAGCCCTCCTCGGCGTGGCCATTGCGATTGCGGTATATGTTTGGTTTTGGCTCCTAAGTCCTAACAAGAAATTCGTGTTGGCTATTTCGAAGCTCAAAGATCCATTTTTACTTTAAATACAGTGAGTGGTTTTTACATTATTAGGACCCATTTGTTCTGTGGTTCTCGGGTGTTGGGCATTCCAAACCCATACATAGGTCGGGGGGGATTTTGGAGGGGGGTTTGAGTGCATAATGCCTCGAATGTCCTAGGAACGAGTGAAGCCTGAGTCAGTTCACTTGAGCTTTGCGCTTAAACATATACATGGCATTTGGTTGCACACACATCTCAGCCCCCATACCCATGGGAAAGCCACAGTTTTGAGTTTTGACCCCCACCCCTCTTCTTGTTTTGCTGATTCCTGCCCCCCCCCCCCCTGCTATCACTAAAGTAGCATGTACCGTCACCAGAGTCACCACCCATCTACTCACTGATCAACCACCTCCCTACACACTGACTAGAGCTGGCAATTTGTCGGGTTGGGTCGGGTTCGTGTTCGGGTTATATATAAACGGGTTGAAAAATGCTTGACCCAACCCTAACCCGTTTATTAAACGGGTTGAAAACTCCAACCCTAACCCTACCCATTTAATAAATGGGTTGATCAGGTCGACCCATTTAACCCATTTAACTAATTAATTTTTGGATAAAATGATTCAATTTTATATATAAATGAAAAATATATATATTCAAATCATCAAATAAGTATGTAATGGAGAAATAAACTATTGGGTTAAGAGAAGATGATACATTCTCATCATTATCAAATATTTATGTCACAAAATATGTTGATATTCAATTTTCTTTTTTGTCAAAAGTGAGTAAACGGGTTAGGTGGGTTATTGTCGGGTTTCAACCCTAACCTTACCCATTTATTAAACGGGTTAGTCGTGTCGGACCCATTTAATTAAACGGGTTGAAAATGTCAACCCAAACCCGCTTATTTCGGGTTAGGTTCGTGTCGGGTCAGTTTTTGCCAGCTCTAACACTGACTGCCATGAGGGCACCACATCTGGTCGCCCCTGCCCACCACCATAACCTCTGCCTCCACATCCGACCACCACGCATCACCAGGCTCCACTGCCCAACCACCAAGTCTCACCACCTATCGCTATGCACCAGCCTGCAACCCGTCATACCAAGCACTGATACGTACCAGCTTGCAAGTTGCAACCTACCATTCCGATCACCTCACCCAAAAAAAAAAAAAAAAAAAAAAAAAAAAAGAAAAGACGAAGAAGGAATTAGGTTGTACTGTAAGTGTAAACATTTTGAAGATTTGATTGAGAGTAGAGATCTTCCAAAACAAAATTGTTTTCCAGTTCAGTTTTCTAAATTAGGTAAGGGCTTTTATGTGTTTCAGGCTTCCTTTTTGTCAGCTTTGGCTGGTGTTGAGGTTTCAGAAGCTGCTGCTCGAGCAGCAGTTGCAACTCTGTATGATATGAATCATATAACAAGTAGGGGAAGTGCTCTGTGGCAAGCACCTACTACGAGAGAGCAAGGTATTGCTGATCATTTTGTTATTTTCCATAACCTTATCGCCACAGTTCTCAGTAGTTTTGCTAGGATCAGATGATCAGATCACTGATTAGTATCACGGGCTCAGTTTGAAATTGTAACGTAACAATTGTTTCCTCTCTCGTTGTATTAGTGTTTGTGCATCATATTATAGAGAGCACTATCTTAATAGTATCTGAAAAGTTTCAACATCACTTGATTGATTTGTGAATAGTATAGGACATGGGCTGAGTTGAACATGGGACTATTAACTACGAGTATTAATCTTATAGAGCTGCTTAATGTGACTTCACTTTAAAAGTAGCTGAAGAGTGAGCCGATATAGCCCTCCTCGGCGTGGCCATTGCGATTGCGGTATATGTTTGGTTTTGGCTCCTAAGTCCTAACAAGAAATTCGTGTTGGCTATTTCGAAGCTCAAAGATCCGTTTTTACTTTAAATACAGTGAGTGGTTTTTACATTATTAGGACCCATTTGTTCTGTGGTTCTCTGGTGTTGGGCATTCCAAACCCATACATAGGACGGGGGGGATTTTGGAGGGGGGTTTGAGTGCATAATGCCTCGAATGTCCTAGGAACGAGTGAAGCCTGAGTCAGTTCACTTGAGCTTTGCGCTTAAACATATACATGGCATTTGGTTGCACACACATCTCAGCCCCCATACCCATGGGAAAGTCACAGTTTTGAGTTTTGACCCCCACCCCTCTTCTTGTTTTGCTGATTCCTGCCCCCCACCCTGCTATCACTAAAGTAGCATGTACCATCACCAGAGTCACCACCCATCTACTCACTGATCAACCACCTCCCTACACACTGACTGCCATGAGGGCACCGCATCTGGTCGCCCCTGCCCACCACCATAACCTCTGCCTCCACATCCGACCACCACGCATCACCAGGCTCCACTGCCCAACCACCAAGTCTCACCACCTATCGCTATGCACCAGCCTGCAACCCATCATACCAAGCACTGATATGTACCAGCTTGCAAGTTGCAACCTACCATTCCGATCACCTCAATTCGTCGGCTGTCACTGCCTCTAATAAGCTAGAGCTGTACTGTCCAATCCCTAGAAGGCCACAAGGCCCACAACTTATCATCACCAAGGCAAGGACCACAGCGCTAATCTTCACGGATAGATTACGAGACCATCCTACCCTTGTTTCACACTTGTTTCCAGAGCCATAGCTGTTGAAGCAAATGCACCATTGATTTGATATTTTTTTTCTTGGCAGTAGTAAGACTAGTAACTTTGTGATTTTTTTCTTATTCTTAGGCCTGTGAACTTATACTGGTAGTTTATCTTCCAACTGCATGTGGTGTCAGCTTCAAGTAATGGTCCTCAGTTTTTGTTAGAATTTTCTGTTGATGGGCCATGAGAATGCATGTGAAGCTAGGGGCTCAGTGCCACCATTTTGTCACAATGCTAGATATCTGTAAGCATCAGTATTTCATTAGTTCAGCATCTGTATCAGTTCTCTACTGACCATGACTTTAGAACTTGCTGAGCAAGGATCTACTTTTTGTGTGCTCATACACCCTTGTGTAAGGTCATTGGTGTTTCTTCTCTTATCCATCTTAACATCCTTTCCATGTGTGATACAGAACCTGCTGTTGCATCCAATGGTGATTCTTCATTTTGTGCACCCGGAGAAATTCGTGCAGATGCAGGGTCCCTTCTTCAGCAAGAAGAGAATGAGTTTGTAAATTCCATATCAACCATTATGGAAGTGCAGGTTGGTAATGGATAAATGTGTGCTTTAGCTTAAATTCCTTTCAGTGAATAACTGGTGGTTGCTGTTGGATTTCCTTGCAGATGAAAGAGATCCTAGATAAGGCTGCCCGTTATGATCAAATGGAATCGCAATTGGAAAGGGAGCGACGCGAATTGCAACAGATGAAGCACCAGGTTTTCCTAGACCAGCTGACTCTTGTATCTAAAAAAGCTGCGGCACCTAAATCTGTAGGGGAAAACATTAGAACAGAATTGACTACATCCAGTTAGTTCAGTATATTTTGATCTCTTAGGACTAGACATCAATGACAAATCTACACTGATGGGAGTTATGATTGTAGGGTGTTTATTGCTTTGTACATGTAACTGACGTGATATAAGCTAATCAAAAAAAGACTTGACAACTTTCTCTCCTATTTTCATCTGTTGAGGTAACTTTGAGGGCCTACTTCCCTCCCGAAACTGCAAAACTGAATGAATATGGTGCCGCCAGTTTACTAGTCATACCGATGTTTGCTGAATGATGTATGGACCTGATTTCCAAATGAAATTAGTCATTTGCGCCTCTGTGTGCTGCAAAGTCTTTTAAATCCAGTCAAAACTTTTCCGGGTTAAGAGTAACTAACACCAATCTGAGCCCCCTGTACCTCTATCTAATTTTTGTAGAATAAAAGCATTATTCCTATTTAATTTTTTTCTTCCACATAAAGGGATTGTTATTGGTAAGGACACTTTCGAAGTTAAGTGCTACACAAAAATTATTAAGCCTAGAATAATGATGGAAAGTGGTATCCTCTTTTTTTTTTTTTTTTTTTTTTTCAGACGAGCAAAAAAAAAAAAGTGGTATCCTCTTTTTTGTCACAAGCTAAAAACACGTTCGTTAAAATCACCGATAATACACCAAATCATGGTAATTTCAGAGTTAAACCATCCTAATAAATTCTAAAATGGGTCTTTGAGGGATTCTTGTGTCAGAGAATAAATATAAGAAATAGTACATAGATTTATTTAATACAAGATCACAAATTTCTAACATGATAATTCTATCCTTTTTGAAATAACTCTCACGTGATTAATCGGGTTAATGTATTCATAATCGGAGAAATCGAGTTTTCTAATTATAAGATGTAAGTTATTAGCATTAGTCAATGTTTCTGTAAGGAAAAAAAATGTCAGAATTAACAGATTTCCTTAAAACACACATTTTTCTTAGTGCCTAGTCCTTTTTTGCCCCATTAATGTTTCACTCTAAAATATTCAAAAAGGTAAGGAAAGAGGGGGAAAAGGTGCAAAAATAAGCTCTGAAAAACCATACAAAAACTGAAGACCAAAACAAAACCATACAAAAACTATTTCAAGATTTATCTAGGCAATGTCGTGATGAGAGAAAAAATGGGTAATTAAAATAGGGTAAATTACATTGAGGTATATACACCGAGGTATATTTATTGACCACTTTTTGACCGTTGATCAAAGTCAAACTAATTTTTGGACTTAAATACCCTAGTATACCTCATTTAAAATTTATAGAAAAAATTATTGTCCAATAATCTCCCGCTTACTTTACATTGCATGCTCGTATATCTTTTGCTGATTGTGTCATATCATGCTCAAATTTGTTACTATGATCGACCCAAAATTAGCATCAAACTCTCATAATTTTAGATTGATAGCTTTTTCTCTGTGCAGAGTGCAAACACAAGATTAGACTTGTGTAGTCAATGTTGCATGATGATAAAATTGTTTAAATCGAGCCACGAAATTTATTAATTTATGGTGCAGTTTCTCTCAAAATAAAAAAATAAATAAAAAGGAAAAAAGTGGGAAATCATTGAACAAATTTTTTTTTACACTTTCAATGAGGTATATTAGGGGGTATTTATGTCCAAAAATTAATTTGACTTTGGTCAACGTTAAAAAGTGGTCAAGGACTCAAGGAGTATAACTCAGTGTATTTAATCAAACGTGAATATACCTCTATGTAATTTCGCCAAACCTCAGTATACCTTAAAGGTGAATACCGATGCTAGCCCTCTTTGGGGGGTGGGACAGGCATGGAAGTTGTGGTGCATGACTATAATGGCGAGCTAGTACGGACAGCGGTGAAGTAAACTGGTGCTGCGTGGGAGATACTAGAGGAGAGGCACAAGCTCTCACGTTTGGCTTGTAAGTGGCTTTTCAATGTGGCACGAGGAGAATTGTTGCTGAGAGTGATAGTTTAAGTCTTATATCCATCTTACAGAAAAGAGAGCACCATATTTCTTTCTTAGGTACTTTTCTAGATGAAATCTTTGATTTGGTAGCTTTATTTGATAGTGTAGTTTGGAGTCATGTTAGAAGGAATGGGAATAAGGCTGCCCATGTTATAGCACACTTAAATCCAATTTCGTTTTCTACTAGAGTTTAGATAGATGGAGGACCAATGAGAATTCTTGATGTAATAGCGGATAATCACTGTAACAAAATATCCATCCTACTTTTAAAAAAAAAAACTTACCCATCTAAATAATATCGCATGAAACAACACATTCCAAAAGCAGTAGGGGTGTAAACGAGCCAAGCCGAATCGAGCCGTGGAGTGTTCGTGTTCGTTTATTTACTAAATGAACGAATTTTGACCGAACGCGAGCTTTGACCGAGCTTCACTTTTATGTTCGTGTTCGTTTATTTACTAAATGAACGAGTATCGAGCTTGTTCACGAACATAGATAATGGTACCAAATAAATGATCACACGTGTGAAAGGAAAAATATATGTAAAGAGAATGTTAAATGTATTAGTAACATACTAATACTAGATTTAATTGATCAAATCACATGTTCAAAAATATAAATGAAAGAAAAGTACTCCCTCCGTTTCAGATAAATGTGTACAATTACTTTTTCACGGTCTCTAATGTACTACTTTGACCATGAATATTTGTATTTAAATGAAGATATAAATTTTTAAAAATTTGATTTTTCGAAAGTACTTTTGAAAATGAATCTAACCATAATATTTTTACATTGTGAATCCTTATATTTTTTCTTAAATTAATGGTCAAAGTTTTTAAACTTTGACTTTCAAAAAACAACTGTATACATTTATCTGAAACGGAGGGAGTAACTTATTACTTAAATATCTAGAAAGATTAAATTAATCGAGTTGTTCACGAACGTAATTGAGTGAATGGAGTGATATTCATGTTCGTTTGTTTATCAATGAGCTTTGAAAATGTTGTTTATGTTAGTTCATTTAGCTAACGAACGTAAATAAACGAATTTTGACCGAGATTGTTCGCGAGAGCTTGGAGGCTTACAACCCCTACCAAAGGGTAATTCAAATATACAATGAATGTAGATTATTGTACTTTATAAAAATAAAAAAATAATAAAAAAAAGGTAATTTTTGTCCAGAGCCAAACAGTATTGTCGATCTTTATTGTTATCCATCTGTTTTTCAAGGTGTGAACCCAATTCATCACTTGGAAGGAGATATCAAGCAAATGAGAAATTATAAGAGAGTTTCGAATTATGCTCGCACTTCTCAAGTTGTCATAATTACTGAGTATTTTTTTAAAAAGTGTAATTTTAAGTAGAGTTTACTTATTTTATAAGAGGTGGGAGTATTAATTTCGGACCACGTCATAATTTCTCCAAGCTAACAACTTGTACAGAATTCCTCACACAAAAAGCAAAAAAAAAAAACAGTAAACCAAAACGAAACACAAGTGCAGCTAACAAAAAGGGCAGAAAAATGACGAGAAACTGAAAAACCCAAAATGTAAAACAGTGACCAAGAAAAAAAATCATCCCACAAATAGTCAGTCTCTTTCATCCCCCTTCCTCCACAACCACCAGTCCTCTTTCTCTCTCCTTTCTTTCACTCTAATCAACAACTAATCCCAGTTTGTTCTTGTTTTGTTTTGTTGTTGAACAAATCCAATCCATTTGAGTTTAAGCGTGATTTGAGCAAATGCAATTTTAATAGTGAGTTTGATTTCCACCAAATTCGAATAATGTTGATTTTCTGATCAATCTTTTTCTTCTTCTGATCAATTTTTTTCCTTGCTAGTTCAGCGGTTTCTTCTGATTGAATTTTACTAGACTTTTATTTGCTCCAGTAAAAGGAGAGAGACAGGGGGGAGATAGCTGGAAGATGAAGAAAGAGGAGAGAGAAAGGGGGGAAGCGTTAATCATTTTTGTTAAAACAAAAATCGAGGGGCTTTTGGTAATTCTTTATTTTTTCAGCTTTCCTATAAAAATTCCCTTAAATTCCTAATTTATTTTTGTTCAATGTTTTCTCCTGCTTTAATTATTTTATTGTGTCTACTTCTATTGAGATTTTGTGTAATCTTTTTATATTCCATATATTTATTATTGGGTAGGATTAGAATATCTCCTAGTTTTAGAAAACTTCTCCTTTTTTTTTGGTGGGAAAACTTCTCCTTTTTTGGGGCTTAAGCATAACACGCACCTTTTATGTGTATATATATATCGCACGCACTATATGTTAATGAGAAGATTGAACGCTTCTAATATTAATCGGAACTGCTTAACGTAAATTCTAAATTACTAAACGCAAATTTTATTTTCGCGATATTTCCCGAAGTACCCTTTTCATTTGCAAACCAAACTCTTTCACCTTTAATCTCTAAAAAAAAATCTCCCAATTATATTTTGGTCTTTAGAATGAAAATAAACCTAAGATCCGATCAACATGGGTGATTCATTTAATCAAGATCAAACTTTTGATGGAAATAAATGGTGAATTAGTTAACCAAAAGAGTTAGAATTAAACCTTTTTTTATTTATTTATCGATATACATTGAGGTTTATGATTGGTTTAATGAGTGGCTGGGTGGTGAGGAATCAAAGGAGAGAGAGACCAGTGGGGCGGCGGTCAAATGGTGGTTGGGCGACGTGTGGGAAAGGAGGCGGCGGCTTGGGGTGGCTTGGGCTAATGGGAGGCCGCCAAGGGAGGCGCTGGGGTACCGATGGGAGATGACGGCAGAAGGGGCTGACGGTGGGGTAAGGGAAGTAGGGAACTGATGGGGGAGGGGCTGGCGATTTCGGGGGAGGGGCTACTGTGGCTGCTGAACGTGAGAATGGAGTTCGACGGTGGAGGGTGGAGGGTTTTGGTCTCATTTTTTGGGTTTTTCTGATTTTTTGTTTTTTTATATTTCTATTTTGTATTTTTCTAGAGATGAACTAATAGAGAGAAAATAACAATGTGGAAAAAGGATGAGAAAATAGTTAGGGGTACTATGGGAAAACAAGATTTGCATTCAGTAATTTGCGATTTACGTTTAGCAATCCCCATATTAATTACTTCCAATATTAATTTCTTCCAATATCAATTTCCTAATCGTACCCAATAACACATATATAAAATATATACACAAAAAGGAATATAAAAAACTTACACACAATCTCAATAACCTTTTTTCTTGGCCGATGTTATGTGATACATACTTGTGTTGTGAGTTGTGAGAAAGGAAAAGGAAATTTAGGAGGCCAAGGGTCAGTTCACACAGAGGGAGAGAGAGAGAGAGATTACTCAAAAATGGGCCATAATTAAAGCATGAGTAGTTTGATCATCTCAATAAATGAGCAGCGAGGATGCATATGCACGAGAGAGAAAATCCAGAAAATTGTGCCACTAAAGTATATACAGGCAGCTGAACCGTCTGGCAATAATAACCAACCAACTTTGGAACTACCAAAAAAAAAACAACACTTAATTAGTCTTATATATATATATGCATGCATTAGCAATTCAACTCTTGATGGGGTTAGTAGTTTGATCAATAATTTATTGTGGTTTTGTTCTCTCTTTTCAAGCCACTGTGACCTCATCAACTCAGCTCTTTGATCCTCTTTTGCATTATCCATCGTCCTTACATATTACTACCACTATATATTATTATTCATATGGAGCATAGAGTAGGGATCCGGAGGCAGGTTGATAGGCGTCTGGTCTTCGAAAACCCGCCCGTTTTATCTTCTCCAACTTCCACTTCATCTTCATGGGGTTCGTTCGTCGTCCTGTTGTTGTTGTTGTTGTTGTTGTTGTTGTTGTAGTATGAACTATGGTAGTAAGATTTATGATCAATACATTACTATTTACTGTTGAAATAATGTATGTAGGGGTGACGGTAACGCCTCAAGAGTCTGCCACCGTGCATCTCATTGATTCCACCATCATGCTTACCATATCTCAGGTTTATAACTTTCAACTCAACTTTCTTCCGTTTCTCAATAATATATACTCCCTCCGTTTTAGATAAATGTTTACCATATTATGTTGCTTGCATTTCACTATTTCAGTTCTTCCCCTGAATTTTTGTGTACGGCCATCATGGCATCTTGGATTCAGCTTCTGTAATTAAATCTTCATTTTCATCCTATAAAATTTTCTTTTTCATTCCATTTTAAAGTTTTTTTTTTTTTTGAATTTTTTACAGGTTACTTTGATGAAAGTCAATCAAAGATCAAGCAAAAAGGCCAGCACTGTCCTTTTCTGCAAAGTTGGGGAAATGCCTCAGATTTCAGTTTGCTCCCTTAGTATGCATTTAAATGAGAAATATCCATTAGAACTTGCATTTACAGGACCCTGCAAGCTCATTTTCTCGGTTGAAGGTCCCCAACCTATTCAAATTGCTGGTTATTATCTTCATCATCTTTGTCCGGATGCCCGTGCCATCGTCTATCAAATGTATTTACCTTCATGATCTCTTCTCCTTCTTTCTGATTACTATTACCACAACTATTACAATTACCTAATCATAGTTGATTACTAAGTACGTAGTAATATACATATATATGTTTATGTATGTTTGCCTGTATGCATGTAATGGTAGTGATGCACTAGATGGAGGAGCAGTAGTTGCTAGGAGTGCTGCTTCAGATCTGCCAAATGATGACCAAAAATGGAGGACCAGAGGTTGGTGGTAACAAACTATAGAGAATCTGTTCTTTTATATATCTAACACTTTATTTAGAGGGTGTAGTTAGTGAATCTATGTAAGCTACTAAGACATTAGCTATATATGTTGTGTTATATCTATTACATCCATAAATCTGTTGTGTTATATCTATTACGTACATCCAGCTGGTGCATGTTCAGCTGGTTTGTTGTCGCTTTGTCGGTGTATTCTATAGTCCTCTGATGCACCACCAGATTTATTAACTTCTTTTCAATTCCATGTTTTTATTGTATATTTCAACAATTTGTTTCTCAATCCTGCTAAAGAAAAAAAAAGCATTCTTTGAATGGTAGGTATCATTGGTCAACGGAGCAAAGACATGGAGTTGGGCAGTATCGATAAGACTATGATGAGTGTGAGTGAAGCTTCTCACCAACCACTAACCAGTGGTGAAACTTTGCGACGACCTGAGAGCACTTCTGAAAGGCAAAACGAATTTCCAAACCATGAAGTCTTTGTCCGTAATGATGATGTTAAGGATAATGTTGATGAGAATGAAATCCAAAATAATGATGGCACTGTGATTGAGAGGTCCATGGTAGGTAGTGAAGCAGACTCACAAGCCAAGTCTATTGCATATATGACTACTGTGTCTGTTGAATGTGGAGAAACAGAAAGGTGAGGATCTACCTGCTTGAAACTCAAACTTTACTGTTGTAAATATGAAAGGAAAGTTATCTAGAAGATTAACTGCTTTCAAATCATTCTTCTGTTGAGAGATGTTATTATTGCTCTATTATACTGACAAGACTCAAAATTTTCGTATCGTTAGAGCAAGACCTGCTGTGCAAAGTGACTTAGTCTGTGAACTAGAGCATCCTGACAATGCTTCAGAGGAGAATAATAGTGAAAGGTAATGCTGTTTCCTTCTTATACAAACAACACTTCATCAAATCTTTCTTGGTATTTCCAGAAAATTAATTGAAATGGACTTTGGTGTAAGTTATTGTAATCATGAAAACTTCTGTAATGCTCTTTTACCGTGGTATTCATCATTTTATAATTTCAGGATTTTTTACAAAAAGCTATGTAGCCTAAATTTACTACTGGCTTCTCATATGACAATCTTTGAAACAAAATGAAGCAACTTGACTAGTGAACTTGGTAAAATAGTTTTGTAAAAAGCCATTTCATACTTTACTTAATCTTTCAATTAATGTGCATGTTTATCGATTAGGATATATAGTTGCTGTGAGATAGAGTGTTTGTCTATTGATGCTAGGTTATCTTTCGATCATCTATGTTATAATTACTGGTGCTTCCTGTCACCTAGTTTTCAGTCTTTTGACGTGTCAGTATTTTTCTGTCTACATCCTAGGCATGCTGAGAAGATAGTCATAGATGGTGAATCACAGCATTGCAACCTTCTTGTTGAGGGGAATAGATGCCAAAGGTAACATCTTCTGGTCTTCCTTGCTTATTCTTTTGCTGATTTGTTTGACTTCCTTTAGAAGGCTTATTCTTTGGTAATACAGTATGATTTAGGCAGATAGTATTTGTCATTTTAAACATGACCAAACTTCAAGGTGATCAGTTCCATGGAATTTTGATGAGTGGGTTATTTAAGGTATGATTTTGCTGATTTACAAGTCAACAGGGGTTGTACTTGGTCCCAAATCATCTGCTCTTGGAATGATGATTGGGATAACTGAGGTGAAATAAGTGAACTTCACACTTTCTCTAGGAAATGGAATGTGACTCTGCTTGTTTAACTGTATTTCAAAAAGACAGCAGGAAATCTATACCATCTAGTATCTACAGGTCATTCAGATTTCCTTACATTCTATAAACTAAAGAGGATTTCAAGTACAGTAAGGAAAATTGATTGCAAATGAGCTTTGATGCCACCATTCTTGTATTGAAGTATCTTACTTTTTAATTTTTGCATATAACCATATATGAAGCAGCCTGACAAGTGAATTTGGTTAAATCTTTATAGTAAAGGCCACTTTAGCCTCTATCTGTTATTTTCTAGTTTTAATCATCTAGGATGATAACCATGATGCGTGACGTGTATGCGCCCTAAGATCATGTTGTAATTCTTCTGTTTCTTAATCCATATGATATATCTGATCTCATTGATGTGTACAAGGTCAATGCCTTTGTTTTCTGTTACACTGTCACTTCTACTTGTGAATGTTCTGATATATTTATATGGGTACTATACTGGAATTAGGGAAAATAATGAAGATCCTAATCATGAAGTAGTGCCAGTGGTAGAAGGTTTGGAGCTGAAAGTGGCAGTGGAAGAAGAGTTCGACTTGGAAAAAGCTATATGCAATCACGGTTTTTTCATGACAGCTCCAAACAAATGGAACCCGTCGTCTAAAACTTTCCAACGTCCTCTACGCATTGCTTCCTCCATGTCCACACAATCTCTCGTCGTCTCCATTTCTCAATCCGCCAAGCCTAGTAGTTTTCTTCTAGTGCGAGTCCATGGTGTCAGTTCGCTTCCCTCCTCTGATGAGCAGCTCATATTGGTATGTACTTATATACTCCATGTATATATACCAACAACATTGTCATTTGTTACTTAATGGAGTACTACCAATCAGCTTGTTCTTGTACACATTACCAAATTACCATATTTACAGAAACAAGTTGCTCGAATGCTGAGGATATCAAGCAAGGATGACCATGACATGAAAAAGTTCCATGGACTCCATGCTAAAGCAAAGAAAAGTGGCTTTGGCCGAATTTTTCGCTCCCCTGACTTATTTGAGGATATCATCAAATCCATTCTTCTATGCAATACATCGTATGTTCATCAACTTCATTGATGCCTAGCTTTCTAATTAGTAAATTGCTTAGTATTATTACTTACCTTATTGTCATGATTCTTTGAAACATTACTATTGAACTAAAATGCTCAATTTTATTATTCTATAGGTGGCATAGAACATTACAGATGTGCCAAGCACTTTGTCAGCTTAAACCTGAGCTGAATTTAGGAAACTTTCCAAGCTCCAAAGAATTGGCTAGTTTAAATGAAAGGTTCCTTAAACAAAATTGTCATCTTGGATACAGAGCGAAAACAATCACAGGAGTAGCTCGAATGGTAGAGAATGGTAAGCTTAAGCTCAATGAATTGGAGGGATCCCAAGCTGTTGATACAATAATTTACAAGAAACTAGTGAAAGTAAAAGGATTTGGTCCATTTACGATTGCTAATATTTTTATGTGTATTGGAATTTACCATCGAATTCCAGTTGATACAGAAACCATTGCTCATATGGAGCAGGTAAGAAGGAACAATTGATTTTCCCTTTAAATTTCAAGTGTTTGCTTGTTTAATGAATTTATTCATTACCATCACATGCTAAATTATGATTACGTGTCATTTAGGTGCATCATAGAAAACCCACCAAAAATAATCCCATGGAGGCAATCATAAGCCTTTTGTATGACAAAATTGCACCTTACCAGTGCCTTGCTTATTGGTATGAGTTTCATTACAACTTCATTTAATAGTATCATGCAATTTGTCATTATATATTGGAAAACTTATGTAGTTGTATAATTTGGGGTATAGGTACGAGCGTGTTGGATTTTATGAAAAGAAAGTAGGAGAAAAATTGAGTGAGTTAAGTCCTTC
Source organism: Tetragonia tetragonoides (assembly GCA_038025085.1). NCBI lineage: Eukaryota > Viridiplantae > Streptophyta > Magnoliopsida > Caryophyllales > Aizoaceae > Tetragonia > Tetragonia tetragonoides. The sequence goes on from CM076153.1 coordinate 34,293,101, forward strand.
GCGCTACAGTACCGTAACTAGCCCTCGCAAGAAAAACAGTGGTAATTGAATGATCATTATCAATAGTTGAATCTCTTTGTTAATAAGGAATTGCTATTTTTCATTTACGTAAATTCAATTTGCAGAATAAATGAAGATTTAGCCTAAAATGAAGTCAGTAGAAGGAGAAACCTACATAGAGCTTTCTCTTGTAGAACCGTCCATTCTCCTGAGGGAGTTGGGCGTGTTGACCCGCTTGGAATCTTCATTGTAGAAAGAGGAAATGCTTTAGGTCCAAAGTTTATTTTGAGGTCTTAAAAGTCCAAATCCTTTATAAAGAAAATTTATTACTATTAGTTATCTTTTTATAGATTGTCTATTTTGTAGTCCCATACTCTATTGAATTTGCCGACAACGACATTACCAAACTTTAATTTTTCTTGGTAAAAATATCATTCAAAATGCTTAAAGAGTTTGATTGTGTTACAAAAGTATAATATTTCCATGTTTAAGAAGGGACAAGCAAAAAAAAAAAAGAAGAAGATCCATACCTTAAAAATCTAAGTAAACTTGTTTCTTGATGCAATCTAATCGAATTGAACTTTGAATGAGAACAATGTGGCAAACGTATACGATATTAATTATTATATGGTTGAGGTAGATCAACATGTTATTTTATGGAGTAGTATCAAAATTGGTGGAAAACCTTTGCTCACATGCTATGAGAGGATTATTATCAAAATCCAATAGATTCTCGTGCTTAAAGTGGGAATTAGATCGAATGGCCGATTAGCTCAGTAAGGACTAAATATCCTCTATCCTACATTGTGTGTCATCTCTCTATTCCAATCCTTTATATATTTGAGTATTTGACATATCAGCTTTTAAATTTAATTTATTATAAAAGGAATGAAAAGTTAGGATATGATGGAGATAAGGAGTGCTAGGGATAGAGGATAAGGATTACAATTAGCCGGGCCAAAAATGGTAGAAGGTTAGTAGATACTGCTTGCTAAAAATGTAATGTAATGTAATTAATCTCTCAGACATGGAAAAGAAGTGTACACATTTTCAAGATTTGATTGAGAGTAGAGACTTCCAAATTTTATTCAAAATTGTTTTTCAGTTTAGTTTTCTAAATAAGGTAAGGGTTTTCTAAATGGTTGGGCTTTTTTGTCAGCTTTGGGTCGAGCAGCAGTTGCAACTCTGTATGATATGAATCATATAACAAGTAGGGGAAGTGCTCTATCGAAAGCACGTACTACGAGAGACCAAGGTATTGCTGATCATTTTGTTATTTTCCATAACCTTATCGCCAAAGTTCTCACCGCTTTTTTACTTTGACCAAGGTTCGATGCACAGTTCAAGAAAAAAGGATTTTAGGGTGGAGCTGCATGGGTATGCATTTGTATGAATTTATTATGGTTGAAAGATATTATACCCAATGATAGACTCAAGAGGGGTGTTTTGAATTGAGTGTTAGAGAGTTTTTCAAATTTTCCGCGCATTATCAATTTAAGCACAATTTATTAGCCTATTAATTACAGCGTTGTTAATAGCAAAGCAATATAACAAAGCAATAAATAAAGAGACACAAATTTTTACGTGAAAACCTTCTTGAGCTCAACTAAGAAGTAAAACCACGACCTGGGGGATTTTCCAAACTCCACTAAGAGCCACAAAACCAAACTCAATACAATAGACCCTAATCTATTGCTGAGCCGTACAACCTGAATTCAACCTCGAAACCAAGTTCCAAACTATCCACTAAGACAACCGTATTCTTTAACAAATATATCTTACCAGAATGCTTCTTTATGTGGTACAATCAAACCTTATGAGAAATCACGCTTAAGTATCATGACGAATTCCAAGGTAACAGTGAATTAACTCGTGCAATAACAGTCAGGACGCCTCTTATGAAATCACTCAATAAATATCACGTTCTTGCTCTATGATTTCGTCAGTTATAAAGTCTATTAGCTTTGGTTTATATAGGCAAACTAAATCATCAATAAACCAATAAGGGATAAAACACCTAGAAACAAATTAGGGTTCAAACACAATAGTTTGTTTTCCAACAAAAATAGATTTTCCATAAAACAAATTAACCATCCTAATCCTACTAGACTTCTTTTAAAAAAGATTTTCTAAAATAAAACTTTCACAATTTTAATTAAGTTATTCTTTAAAGCAAAACTCTTTAAAATCGTTTTCATAAATACACGTATGAAACTTACGTACTCAATAATACTTGTTAACTCACACACTGTTCCCTGGCTGTTAGTTCTAGTGTTACCAAGTGTACATTCGATTCCAGCCTCAATGACTCAAGCACGACTTCTCTTACACGAAGTCTAATAAACACAATAAAGCTCTAACTTCCAACTTCATGGCATATTGTTCTTGAATCAATCTTCATTGTATCAACATTAAGATTGATAAAACTTACGACGTTCTTGATTCCGTTCTTATACCGTTCTTAATTCCTTGTATACAAAACTTAGCTAAACAATGTTAGTTTGATAAGTGTCAATTATTTATCATCATCAAAATCATCATAGCTCAACAAAAGTGTTACCTTCATTAACTGTATACGAAGCGAGCTACGCGAAAACACTACGAAAGGATAGAGATGTGCACTAGTTGCAAAATGCAAAACGTCTATACAATATATACCTTTGTATGACCGTTGTCTAGCACTAAAGCAAGTGGTTACCATCTAGTCGAAAATTGTACTACAGAACAATTAATGCATTGTCAGAAAATGTATTCTGAACACTTCAATTACAAGTTAACTGTTGTCAAGAACAAACGGTGTGACATTGTGCCCAAAGGCAATAGGAATAGGAACCAAGAGACAAGCATCCAAAAATTTACAATAATCCATAAGTTCTTTTGATCAACTTAAACTACTCAATATTGGTTGGATTGTCTAACTGTAGTTGTGCAAAACATTCTCTCACTTTGATAGTCCACATCCTATTGATTAACTCGAATGTGACATCACACCAAATTGTCTTGAAATATAATTATCTTTAATGTCATATCAAATAATTTATGTATTTTGACACGTCACCATCTAACACGACTTTTTTTTTTTTTTTTTTTTGATCTCAATGCCGCAATACGACACTTATTTTCATTCAAATAACTCAAAACTAACATCAACGTTCACGCTACAAAGAATTCCAAATACCATAAGACAACTAAGATCTACTTTCGAAGGAAAAAATAGGCTAACTCATGAGCAACCCAATTATCATCTCTACGAATATGACTCCACTTAACATTCTGAAAACAAGAACAATAATCTAATATACCAAGATGAATATGACTTCCACCATCGTTGCTTGAAAGCGGTGTCTTGATCGGCTCCGTCGATAGTAAATACCAAATCCAACATCACTGCTAGAAATCGGCATCTTGATCGGCTCTGCCGATAACTGAAAATTAATTATCAACTGCCTGAACATAGCATAAATTATGCTATAAAGAAAGCGGGGCGCCAACGCGTGATCCCTATGATCGGAGGTAAGCACGAAACGTGCTGCAACTATTTGAAAATGTAGATCCCCTTGACATAGCAGATCGAACTTGTCTTCTCGATTCATGAAATTTAACTCGATAAACAAAACTATATGAAACTCCGACGAACGCGGAGACTCAAACAATCTCCCACACAAGGAGAGTTTATTAATAATCCTACCGAACATTAAACTACAAAAACTAGATTGAAACCAAGGAAAATATAATACCATAGGGTCTAACCAGTGGCAAAAACATCAGTGGTAGCCCCAAGATGAGTCAGGAGGAGAAAGGGAGGCTAGGGTTTTTTTTTTTGGAGAGGGGAGAGAGAGGAGGCTTAATTCCTAACACGGCCTATTTGATAGCTCTAACTTCGATTGAATGTGTTGAAACATCCCCATATATACCTTCATGAGAGGCTTATATTTCTCATTTGACTGAGCTGAGAGATCAGTATAGCTTCAAATCTCCGAACATAAATAGAGAAAAATGCGCATCACTAAAATAATCAAGTTCAAACCTCAAGATTCAAAACAAAACAATAACTAACAATCTTCGGACAATTTTTCAAAAAATAACAAGCAATAATCAAATTACCTATGCGACTTCAGATAAGCATTCAATTCTGGGGTTCTAACATCAACCGTCTGAGAAAGGAAAAAAGAAAATCATATTATCTAGACAAGACCAAATCATTTCAACATCGCGAGTACATAAAAGCATAAAATTGAAACATAAAAATAATCTTGTGTATTTCACCTATTGTATTGATCATCTCCCAGTTCTTTCAAAATAGCAGCACTATAACAGTGAGTTATGTCATCATTGATGTCTTTGATGCAGATCTGATTCAAACATTTATTTAGCTATTATTATAAAAACTAATAGTTGTACGATACCATTCATTAATAACCTATAGAATAGTAGAGTAATCACTGGACCTATTGAAAACAATCCCAGTGTCCTTCAACAAATGACCAACAATACTACAACAAGCTAATACCATAAAAATAAGGGTGGGGATAGCTAAATACTACACCACTAAATATAATCTACCCAAAATACCCATAAAACATAAAAAAAATAATAATAATAAGAAAACTCATAAATACAAACACAAACAGCACACACGACACAAAGAAAGAGGAAGAGAGAAGGATGAATAATGGAGATGCTCACTAAGTGACTTGTTACAATAGAACCCTCCCATTTATACACTTCTAATGCTATGCCACTGCCAACATATCTCTCTGCATGTTGCACCACAACAATACAAAAATTAGCTAGTACTGTAGTTTTTTCCACTTATTTTCACTAACTAGTGTGCATGCTTTTCTCTCCTCTCAAAACCCTAGCTTTTCTCTTTTGCCTCTTCTCATTATTAATTATAGTTTTAGTCCGGGAGGACCGATTTAGGTCATTTTCGACCTGTATTTGATGTTCTTCATCTAGTTTGACTCTAATTTCTACTCTTTTTCGCTTTACGTGGAATAAATTTCTCTCCCTTTGTGGAGTTCATTGGTATTTTCATTTCTTCCTTTTCATAGGATTCCCTTTTCGCCTATGGTGCGATATCTATTTTATAGATTTAATTTGAATTTGGGGACCGGATATACATACAACCGATGGTATCAAATAAAATTTTGTAGGCAAGTGATTGCTTTGCTCGCGGTGAAGATCTCCGCTTCCGTCAAAGATGAAGATACATGATAATATAGGTTTTTGACTATTATTTGTGATCAATTCATGCTCCATTTTACCCATTTTCACAATTGTTTCTTGGCTTTCTCGCTTAGTTTTGCAACTCTTGTTCCTTTTTACGCCTTTTGGGTGTTTCGTGTGTTTGATAATATTTTAGACACATAAATGATGAGAAATAAGAGTATGCAATCAAGGTCGGGAATGAACTCGAAAAGCATTGGAAAAGGGCTTCAAGAGGGTAGGCACAACCACCAAGGTGCACCCATGATCATGTGAAAAGCTCATTTGAAGATTGGAAAAAGGCAATGATTTTAAACTTTACTTGGTCAAGTACTCTGGCAGAGTAACCCATCAATTGGACAGCGTAAAGGACACCTTGTAAAATTCCAGCAGCCTTAATTGGTCGGGTACTCTGGCGGAGTAAAACCCAATTTGACCAAGTACTCACTTAAAAGCACTTAAGACTACCCCACTAAAATACTAGTAATGGATCCTCTCTTGTTCTATCTTACTCTAAACCTAGTTTTAGCTCTTCAAAGAGGCCTAGCCTCCATTATTAGATTTATGAACTTCTTACTTAGTATTATTAGAGTGATTAATCTTAGTTTTGGGGAAGATTATTGAAGAACTTTGTAAGATCTTCTTGACCCTTCTCTTTCCTCTTTTTCTCTCTTCTTTTACTTATTTCTCTTGTGTTGAATATCATGCTTCGGTTAATTAAAGTTGATGACTTTATGATGTTTAGTGGTTAATCCTCTTTAGTAGAGTTGGGATTAGCCCAACTATGGTGTTTTTAATGCTTGGATGATATGATTTGTATGTTATTATTTGGGTAATTGCTTGTTTGGTAGTATGCACCCCAAGTGGTGGTCGTTGGGAATTAGTATTGTGAAAAGAAAAGAAAAACAAAAAAAAAAAGAGGTTGTTTTTTAAAGTAATAAGGAAGTGAAAGGAGTCGAAAATGAAAATCTTACATCTTTAATAGCTCCTCTCATTCCCAATTCGTGTTTGAGGTTTATGGAGTTCATGTGGCATTGATTGGTTGTTTAGTTGGAGTTTTGGGAGTGGAGTATGTTTTTGCGTTTTCTTGATCTTTCGCGAGGATTTGAGACGATGTTATTGACTCCACTAGTCTTTTTGGCTCATAACCTACATTTTCAAAACGATTTACCCTACCCTCATCCTAAGCCTCATTACAACATTTGAAAGTCCTTTTGATTCTTGCACGAAGTGTTGTCCCAAGCGATGGCGAGATAGAATAAGGGCAAGCTTATGGTAGACCCTACTTCGGATTGAGTCTTGAGAGTGATGCATTGCTTTACCCAAAACACATGAGTGATGAGAGTTTCCACTTACTAGAGTGAGGGCCGAGGTTTCAAGGAAGTCTAATCTAGGGAAAAGTGCTATCTTGACTATTTCCAACTTGTTTGGAGAATATATAGGTGTTACTTGTCATATTTCTTGACTAAATTCTTTTGAGGTGTTCAAGAACTTTCATGGGACGAAAAATTATTTTCTTGAGAAAAATTTGAGTGATGTTTGTTTCTCTGTGGGTACCTTGATGCATGTCATTTTGACAAATCTCATTTGGTTGTCTTTGAGAGGGAGATTTTCCCGCTCAACACTTGTTCGCTTATGTGATTTAGGCCTTGCTTGAGGACAAGCAAGATGTAAGCATGGGGGAGTTGATAATATGGGTTTTTGACTATTATTTGTGATCAATTCATGCTCAATTTTACCCATTTTCACAATTGTTTCATGGCTTTCTTGCTTAGTTTTGCAACTCTTGTTCCTCTTTACGCCTTTTGGGTGTTTCCTGTGTTTGATAATATTTTAGGCACATAAATGATGAGAAATAAGAGTATGCAATCAAGGTCGGGAATGAACTCGAAAAGCATTGGAAAAGGGCTTCAAGAGGGCAGGCACAACCACCAAGGTGCACCCATGATCATGTGAAAAGCTCATTTGAAGATTGGAAAAAGGCAATGATTTGAAACTTTACTTGGTCAAGTACTCTGGCAGAGTAACCCATCAATTGGACAGCGTAAAGGACACCTTGTAAAATTCCAGCAGCCTTACTTGGTCGGGTACTATGGCGGAGTAAAACCCAGTTTGACCAAGTACTCACTTAAAAGCACTTGAGACTATAAATACCCCACTAAAATACTAGTAATGGATCCTCTCTTATTCTATCTTACTCTAAACCTAGTTTTAGCTCTCTAAAGAGGCCTAGCCTCCATTATTAGGTTTATGAACTTCTTACTTAGTATTATTTGATTAATCTTAGTTTTGGGGATGATTATTGAAGAACTTTGTAAGATCTTCTTGACCCTTCTCTTTCCTCTTTCTCTCTCTTCTTTTACTTATTTCTCTTGTGTTGAATATCATGTTTTGGTTGATTAAAGTTGATGACTTCACTACTACAAAATATAGTTACAAGACCGCTTTTTTTATGCATTAGACATCGGCTTTAATACCGGTGTGTAAGTAAGCGGTGTTGTAAGGTACCGGCTACTACACCGCTTTTTTAATCGATGTGAAAAGGCGGGATATGACATCCGTTCTTTAGAAAAAACCGGTGTGGAAAGTGGGTATGCCACACCGCTTTTTTTGAAAAAGCGATTTTGTAGATGCATGTTTCTCATCGGTTTTCTTGGAAAAGAAAACCGATTTCGTATTTATGTCTTTCACATCAGTTTTTGAAGAAAACAGATTTCATAGATACACTTCTCACATCGCTTTTCATAAAAACCGATGTGGTAAGTGTTTGTTTTTAAAAAAAAAATAAAATAAACGCAGCTAGCATATAAATATTCAATGTACATTTCAAATAAAATGAAACTTATGTATAAGTCATCAAACTCTGATCCAATATCACCATAAAATTACAAAACTCTATTGTTTGTGCATCTAATACAAAACCTCCGATCCAATATCTGGATAAACAAGCACAAATGGGTTCCTTATTTTCTTTCTAGACATCATTGAAGACTCTTCTTTTACTTGTCCAAGAACAACCAATTAGAGTTGCAGGCAACACTATCTTTTAATTTTTCAGTCACATCTGCAATATGCCTGCATATAGAAAATCGAGCAACAGCAGCAGAATTTAGGGGTAAAAATTATAATTCTCGATCAGAAATTCAAGAAAGCTAGAAAGTATCTCTAACCAACTTTTACCGAGATCACTAAATGCCAATTACCATGAACTGAACGTATGATTTAAAAAACAAAAAGGAAACATAAAATTATAAAGAATTTCTAGCAATCAACAAATCAAACCAGTACAGAAAAGGAAGATGGAAGTTCTGAACTGGAGTTACCTTGATCCCATTTTGTAATTATCATGACCTCCAACGCCATAAAACAGAATTTCTCTGCAAAGAGTTTCACAAACAAGGAAATTATTACTAGGAGACAACACTGAAGTTGTTAAGCTTCAACTTCAACGAACAAAAACAAGTGGAATAAATCCGTAGTAGATTTAAGTAGATTAACCGTAGGCAGCAAAGAACATTCATACCTTCTGTCTACAAATCCGTAAGCAACAAAGAACAGCGCTAGGCAGCAAAGCAACAGCAACTAGCAGCCAGCACTCAGCAGCAGCAACCAGCAGCAGCAACTAGCAGCATCAGCAAACAGCAGCATCAGCAACAGAAAACAGTAGAACCAGCAACAGAAAACAGAAAACAGCAACAGTAGCAGATTCAACAATAGAAAACAGTTTAACTACACTACGGGGTACTTCCTTTTCAAGTTCACATTCATACCTTCTGTCTACATTTACAGGACTTCTCAAATAGCCATGCCATGAATTCATAGTGGTTGTATCCCAAACAACATCTCAATACCTGCATATGTAAGCATTGACCTTTAATGACCATGATTAAAGAGCACTTGCAAAGTTGAAATGCAGTCTAGAATTAACAGTTTAACACAAAAACAAGTTGGCAGAATGTTCTTATTACCATGGCTCTATTAACTTATGATAGTCATGGTTTAAAATTACACGATTAGTTCTGAAATTAAAGATGTCAAAATAAGTGGGCAAAATGGAGATAACAGCGCTGTAAGTTTAGAGAGACCAACTTTCAATCATTCTTCTCACTTTTATATATTAACCAATATAAGACAAACAAATATATACCTGCAGAACTGGTTTGATTACCCCAACCACTAGCCTCAATTCTTATGGTACCTAGGCCTCTTAAACATGTCAAAATAGCAAAGTTGAACTAGATGACATATCTAATACATGCAAATTTGATGACTAGGCTAATAAATGCAAACTTTTAGGATAGTTCCTTTAGTCCTACCAGAATAGGGAACTCTTGAAGAACATAATGAAACACATGTCTTACCTCTATTGGCAATATATTAACATAGTGGATAACTAGTATCACACACTATTTTATAATCAACATAGGCAATTGATTGATGTCGATCCCCTTTTTACAACTTCAAGTCTACAATCCATTTGAACTGAAGCCCTTTTATAGCATCCATGTCTCAACTCCAAGTCTGTTTGAGTGAAATGAACTACATAGCGCATATAACACAAGTAAAAGATAGAAAGGAAATTTTATTTATTTCCAACAAACACAAGGCATTTGAGTATCAGATTCATGGGGATACATAATATAAACACGATGATGTTGTGTCCTCACTATGCTCTGTGCAACGTTGATAAGTAGCTATTATCACTGTGTGAACAGAAAGTAGCCAAAAACATCCACTCTATTACCATATCATAATTGTAACAATAGCAAATTATAGCTATCTTGGAAAAGTAGAGAATTTCAGTCAAGTCACTCTGTGATGAGCGAATAAATTAAAACATCAAAAAAAATAGAAAATAATCATAAACAAACCGAACCAAGTAAGTAATGCATTCCCCAAGGTTATATCAGACCTTTTAGTCCCTTAAAAGCTCATAGATCAGAATTATAATTGAATTTTAAACTGAAGCCATATAAGCTACAAAACCACGTTGATACCTCTTGCAAAATATTGAATAAAACTTATCAAACTGCCTACTCAACTCCCCATAAGCTATTCATTTGATTTAACTGTCAGTTCATGAAACTTGCTAGCGAAAATCACGAATGAAATTCTGATTTTCCACTTCCCTAATATTCAGTTTTAGGGTTTCCTTCATACCCAATGTCTGGCTAAATTAATAAGAAAGCTGAGTAGAGAAATAGTAACTACAAAAACCTAACATCTAAAATCAAATCGATACATTATAAACAACGATCAAATAATATCAATTCAGGGAAGAACTAATTTCAGAGACAGATCTAGGGTTTAGAAAACAAAAAACAATCAACTAATTTGTTGAAATTTAAAAGTACATACCCGAGTGGTTTAACCAAATCGAGGAATTGAATAACTACTCTGCTTGGCCACCTCGTCGCCGTCGTCTGGCTCTTCTTCTCCACCTTGGCAGTCGCGAACCAGAGAAGACGAAAACAAATCGAAAGTAGAAGAAACGAGTTGCAAACCAGAGAAATGTGGGATAATTCCAAATGGTGGTGGGTAGCGTATAAATCGAAGCTGGGCATGGAGGAAGGTGGTGGCAGGCGGTGAACAAGCAGCGACATGTGAGAGGTTGAGAGAGAGAGAAGTGGTGACCGAAGTCTTGATACTTGATAGCGAGGGTTGCTGTAGCCTTAAAAAAAAAAAAAAAGACCTTACCACATCTGTTTTAAAAAAAAGTGATGTTCGAGGTCATTACCTACAAATTCGCTTTTCCGTGAAAAACCGATGTTAGATATACGACACCGCTTTTTTTCAAAAAACAGATGTTAAAATTGTTCAATTATTTATAAGTTTGCCACCGCCTAAGTATACACATCCCTTTTCTCATAAGCGGTGTTATTTCTACGATGTTATATGTATATTCTGTAGTAGTGCTTTATGATTTTTAGTGGCTAATCCTCTTTAATAGAATTGGGATTAGCCCAACTATGGTGTTTTTAATGCTTGTATGATATGATTTGTATGTTATTATTTGGGTAATTGCTTGTTTGGTAGTATGCACTCCAAGTGTTTGATGAAATGCCTAAATGAGTTTATGCCTTTATTTTGATCAATTAATCTAAAATCGATAGGGGAAGATTGATTGTGAGAGGTTTTACTAACCTATCAAGGACATTTAGCCACGAAAGTAAGATAAATCACCTTGGGAACCTATTGATTAGTTTGGACTTAATGGACCTATTTGAATCTAATCCCATGAAAATAGGTGGTTAGTTTGAGTTAGGTGCTTCCTTTGGACCTTGAAAGAGGCCTTAGGTTACTTGAGTTCAAATCGTTCCCTTGCACTACCCATTTGATTGCATGTCATATTATCATCCATTGCATTAGAGCATCATTAGTTGGGTGAACCCCCAACTCTAGCTTTAACTCTTGATTCTCATAACTGTGGTTGTTCTTTTCTCTCATCTTAGTTTGTTATCTTAGCTTAGCTTTAGATTTAGTTAAATTAAATCAACATCACAGTTACCCGAATTTTCTTAGCTTTCTCGATTTAAGAGATTTTGGTAATTGAAGCCCTCGCTCTCTTAGGAGACGATAATTTTACTACGCGATAAACCCGTGCACTTGCGGGGTTATCATGTTTTTGGCGCCGTTGCCGGGGAGCAAGGCTTGTTTCGATATTGAATTTCTCTTGAATGGGATAGATTAGGCACTTTTCTTTTCTTTTGTTTTTTTTGGTTTAAATTTTCCATTTTTATTTTTCTTCTTCGTTTGTGTGATGGAAACTTCATGGCATCAAGAGGGGTATGGTGATTATTATTCGAATTCATGTGATAATGATAATGAAAATTATAACCCACATGGCTACATGAATGAGAATAGATATGGTGTGCATAATGCCTCTTATGATTGTTATGGTTATTTTGGATATGAGGATAATGTGTATCAACTTGGTCATGAAAATGCTAGTTATGTCGATACCCTTTACCAAAGTAACCAAAATGATCATTGCTTTGTTGACTACTCTTGATAATTGGGATCATCCCAATATTCATGAAGAAGAGCAAACTCCCCAACCCAAGTCACACTTGGAGACTCTTTTGGAACAATTTATTTTTCAAACACAAAAGAGCAATGAGGATTTACAAGAAACTCTAGGAAATTTGTGTTCCAAAGTTGATGCATTTATCACCCACACCGAGATGCCCGAGCATCGAGTGGTTCAAGTGGCTAGTGTGTCATCATTTGGGGTTTGTGTTGAGGAAGGGGTGATTGATGTGTTATATTATAACACGTTCTATGACCTTGAATATCCCGATTAATTGTCAAACATGTATATTGATATGATCCCCTCTCCAATTCCAAGTCTTTTCAATGATTCCCCTCCCTCAAAATCCCTTGAATATGCTTTTGTGAAACCCGGTGACGTGATTGTGATCTATGACTCTTGTACTCATCGGGTTGATGATCATATCATAAGTTACAAGCCAAAAAGGAGTTATGGGGATGCTTCTAAGTTGATTCAATGGGAAGGTTCTCCTTTTCATTCTTTTGGCTTTTCGAGGGATTTTAACAAGTCGAGAATGTCATTGATTGCTTACTATATTGTGATGATAATGGCTTCTAACATGTTCCTTGATGAGATGTACTCGAGCTCTTTTGACAAATTGCTACGAGGCTTGGCATGCTATGATGATTGTTCGAAGTAAAGGACAAATGAAAAAGGAGGCATTGTCATCACCGGATCCACAATGACTTAATGCACACTCCCAAATCTCCCCACCACCGAGCATTTTGAAGAGCCAATCATTTTGTAAGTATCACGCCCCTACCCTCCTTTCTCTTTACTTGTTTACATTGAGGACAATGTAATGTTTAAGTATGGGGGAGAGTATTGATGACATGTGGTGGTTTGTGGCTAGTTTTTGTTGGATGTGTGGTTGGTGAATTAATGGTGTTGTGATGGTTTGATGTGTTGTGGATGTGGTGATTACTCTTGCTGAATGTTTGCATATAGGAGCATGCTAGGTTGCATTTTAATTTTTAACCCATTTAGTTGCATGACTTTATAGAAATTATCACTTAGTTTGCATTAAGCATGTTTATGCTTGCATATCATCTAGGTTGCATTTCAAAGAAAAAAAAAAACCAAAAAAAAATCATAAAATATCAAAAATCCAAAAAAATGATAAAATGATAAAATTAGGGGAGAGATGAACCTTTGATGATGAATTGAGAACCTTTTGGATGTGTCATGTGCATGTTTGATAAGATAAACCCGATAGAGGAATAAAATGTCATTCAAATTGGTTTCAAAAATGGTTTTTGTGTCCTATTGTAAATTTTTTAACCATCATTGGACCAAAATCAAGACTTTTTGGCTTGCACACCTAGACACTCTCACAAGATGCATCTAGACATAATGGTCACTTCCCTTTTAGAAGAGAAATCTTTAGAGTCTAGGCAAATGAAACCGGTGAGATCTTGAGCCTAATTCTACCGAAATATCTATTTCGGTCTATTGATTCTTTCTTGTGTGTTTGACTCTCCAATTGTGGGTTATCTCTAGAACTTGCCCCGTTTCTCCTCAAGACCGCATTTGACTCGCTCGTGTTAGGAAGTGATAGAGGCATTCTTTCGTTTTGAGCTACATTAGCCAAATGACCACCCATTTATATGTTCATCCCTTGCAAACCCTTTTGAGCTTTAGCCTCTTTTGTTGAAATTAACCACTTTACAAGCTCGACTTTCCTAAACGTATCCTTTCACCCCGAGCCTAGGCTAGTGGAGTTTTTTTTTTGGAATGTTTATGAAGTTGTTTTTGTTTAGTGAAATGGTGAAAATGATAAGTATGGGGGAACACTTTTCGTGAGCCGTTATATCGGTGGTTGTTAGGAAATAATGATTAAGAAAAAAAAAAAAAGGTTTTTTTTTAAAGTAATAAGGAAGTGAAAGGAGTCAAAAATGAAAATCTTACATCTTTAATAGCTCCTCTCCTTCCCAAGTCGTGTTTGAGGTTTATGGAGTTCATGTGGCGTTGATTGGTTGTTTAGTTGGAGTTTTGGGAGTGGAGTATGTTTTTGCGTTTTCTTGATCTTTCGCGAGGATTTGAGACGATGTTATTGACTCCACTAGTCTTTTTGGCTCCTAACCTACATTTCCAAAACGATTTATACTACCCTCACCCTAAGCCTCATTACAACATTTGAAAGTCCTTTTGATTCTTGCACGAAGTGTTGTCCCAAGCGGTGGCGAGATAGAATAAGTGCAAGCTTATGGTACCCTACTTTAGATTGAGTCTTGAGAGTGATGCGTTGCTTTACCCGAAACACATGAGTGATGAGAGTTTCCACTTACTAGAGTGAAGGCCGAGGTTTCAAGGAAGTCTAATCTAGGGGGAAGTGCTATCTTGACTATTTCCAACTTGTTTGGAGAACATCTAGGTGTTACTTGTCATATTTTTTGACTAAATTCTTTTGAGGTGTTGCAAGAACTTTCATGGGACGAAAGATTGTTTACTTGAGAAAAATTTGAGTGATGTTTGTTTCTCCATGGGTACCTTGATGCATGTCATTTTGACAAATCTCATTTGGTTGTCTTTGAGAGGGCGATTTTCCCGCTCAATACTTGTTTGCTTATGTGATTTAGGCCTTGCTTGAGGACAAGCAAGATGTAAGCATGGGGGAGTTGATAATATGGGTTTTTGACTATTATTTGTGATCAATTCATGCTCAATTTTACCCATTTTTACAATTGTTTCTTGGCTTTCTTGCTTAGTTTTGCAACTCTTGTTCCTCTTTACGCTTTTTATGTGTTTCGTGTGTTTGGTAATATTTTAGGCACATAAATGATGAGAAATAAGAGTATGCAATCAAGGTCGGGAATGAACTCGAAAAGCATTGGAAAAGGGCTTCAAGAGGGTAGGCACAACCACCAAGGTGCACCCATGATCATGTGAAAAGCTCATTTGAAGATTGGAAAAAGGCAATGATTTGAAGCTTTACTTGGTCAAGTACTCTGGCAGAGTAAACCATCAATTGGACAGCGTAAAGGACACCTTGTAAAATTCCAGCAGCCTTACTTGGTCGGATACTCTGGCGGAGTAAAACCCAGTTTGTCCAAGTACTCACTTAAAAGCACTTGAGACTATAAATACCCCACTAAAATACTAGTAATGGATCCTCTCTTGTTCTATCTTACTCTAAACCTAGTTTTAGCTCTCCAAAGAGTCCTAGCCTCCATTATTAGGTTTATGAACTTCATACTTAGTATTATTTGATTAATCTTAGTTTTGGGGAAGATTATTGAAGAACTTTGTAAGGTCTTCTTGACCCTTCTCTTTCCTCTTTTTCTCTCTTCTTTTAATTATTTCTCTTGTATTGAATATCATGTTTTGGTTAATTAAAGTTGATGACTTTATGATTTTTAGTGGCTAATCCTCTTTAATAGAGTTGGGATTAGCCCAACTATGGTGTTTAAATGCTTGGATGATATGATTTGTATGTTATTATTTGGGTAAAAAAAAAATTGCTTGTTTGGTAGTATGAACCCCAAGTGTTTGATGAAATGCCTAAATGAGTTTATGCCTTTATTTTGATCAATTAATCTAAAACCGAAAGGGGAAGGTTGTTTGTGAGGGGTTTTACTAACCAATCAGGGAGATTTAGCCACGAAAGTAGGATAAATCACCTTGGGAACCTATTGATTAGTTTGGACTTAATGGACCTATTTGAATCTAATCCCATGAAAATAGGTGGTTAGTTTGAGTTAGGTGCTTCCTTTGGACCTTGAAAGAGGCCTTAGGTTACTTGAGTTCAAATCGTTCCCTTGCACTATCCATTTGATTGCATGTCATATTATCATCCATTGCATTAGAGCATCATTAGTTGGGTGAACCCCCAACTCTAGCTTTAACTCTTGATTCTCATAATTGTGGTTGTTCTTTTCTCTCATCTTAGTTTGTTATCCTAGCTTAGCTTTAGGTTTAGTTAAATTAAATCAACATCACATTTTACCCGAATTTGCTTAGCTTTCTCGATTTAAGAGATTTTGGTACTCGAAATACCCTCGCTCCTCTTGGGTGATGATAATTTTAGGGTGTTACTATTTACCGCCACAAAATTACTACCTATCGCCCCTAGAAATTCCAATTTTGCCCTTCTTCACATTTTCACCCATCCTCTCCCTATCTAACTCTCACACCAATTCTCCCTCTCTACCACCCACTCTCATACCCAACCTTCATCAACATTCACTCAAGCAACGGCCGCGGATGTCTGCCGGCGACCAGGAAGTGCCGTCGACGGTGGCGGAGGTAAATTTTTTTTTCCGCATATTTTGAACGGGCGTCCGTGATTTACGCCCCGTCCATGGAACAGGCGTCTGAAATTTCCGCCTTGACCAAGGACGGGGCGTAAATCACGGACGCCTCAACCATGGTGGAGCCGTAAATCACGGACGCCTACACCATGGATCATGCGTCTGAGATCTACGCCAAACCCATGGTGTTGTCGTCCGTGATTTCCGCCCTTTCCATGGTCAAGGCGTAAATTTCAGACGCCTGTCCCTTGGTTCAGTCGGTTTTGATAGACGTTTGAATTTAAGATTAAGCTAACATTATTTTCGTTGTTTTCGTTAGGTTCCTTTGGAGCGGTTCGGTGGTGATGGTGTTGATTACAGTACGCATTTCGTCACTGATGAGTTATTTGATAGTGATAGAGATGCAATTAATTGGGCAAAATAAATTGCCCTTACTATCGGGTTTGAGTTGATAATTTCGTCACACAAGAAGAATGGAAGCGTAAAATTGTTAAGATGCAATCGAGGTGAACGCTACAGAAGGGAATTAAAAGACTTAGATACTGCTGCTCGGAAGAATACGAAAGCAAAGGCTTGTAAATGTACGTTCCAGTTAAGAGCTGAGCAAGTATATGGGTCCAGTAGTTGGATGATTGTCACATTGCCTGGGATTAGGGGTACGCACAACCATGACTTTGCTGTGTTTCCTGAGGGATATCGTCAGATGAGTGGTCTTAGTCCTGTGTCAAAGCAACTCGTTCGTGACATGACTTCGGCACAAACAAAGCCATGTGCTATCTTGGCCGCTATTAAGGAAAAATTTCCCGAGGACAATGCAACTAGACGGCATGTGTACAACTACAGAGATCGTATAAGGAAACTTGATTTTGAAGAGAGAGATGTCATTGGTCAGTTTCATCATTTAGCTGTGGAGAATAAGTACGTACATTGGACAAGAGCCGACCCAGCTACTAATGAGGTAACTCACGTGTTCATGGCATACCCTACATCAATTCAGTTACTTCGGTCTTTTCCTTGGTTGATTGGCTTAGATTCCACGTACAAAACAAACAAGTATAAGATGCTGTTTCTTGAGATAGTGGGGATGACTCCCAGCAATAAGAACTTCCTTATAGCTTATGCCATTATGAAGGATGAGACTGAGGCAAGCTATGCGTGGGTCTTAGATAAGTTGAGGATGCTTATTGGAAATGATGTACACCCAACAGCAATTTTGACCGATCGTGAGCTAGGGTTGATGACACCTATTAGAGAGATATTTCCCGAGAGTGCCCATTTGCTCTGTACATGGCACATTAACAAAGTCGTTGAAGACAAAGTGTACAGACTTTGTGGAAAAGATAAGGTCGGCGCGCAGAGGTTCAAGAACGGGAAGTGGAAATCTATCATGGAAGCTTCCACAGAAGCTGAGTATGATAGAGCAGTGCGTATGATGAAGGATAGTTGGAGAAATTACCCTCACGTGATATCCTATGTAGAGGAGACCTGGCTGAGATACAAAGAGATGTTTGTAGCTGCGTGGACGAATAAGGTGCTACACCTTGGCAACACTACGACTTGCAGGGTGGAGAGTGCACATGCCGCGCTAAAACAGTGGTTGAACTCCTCAACTGGAGCTTTGGACAATGTTTGGAACAAGGTCAACAAGTCAATCGAGTCACAACTAACTGAGATCAAGTACACACTTGAAGAGTGCAGAAGACGAAGAAGTGTGTTGTACTCGGGTTTCCCATTCAACTATCTGACCGGGTATGTTTCCCATTACTGCTTAGAAATATTATCGGATGAGCTGAAGAGGATGAGAGAATTGAGTCACCAAGTATTTGATCGTTGCGGTTGTGTATTGAGATCCACTCATCAGATCCCGTGTGCGTGTGAGTTGAAAATGGCCACGGATACGGGCACGCCAATTAGCTTGAATAGTGTCCACAAATTTTGGCGAACACTCGTTATTAGTGATGCAGTGGAGATAGCTACGCTTGACATGACTGAGCATCCATCTGAGGACCATCGATACTTTCACTCTCTCGTCGACGAGGTTAACTCAAGCGACCGGGCAGTTGTGCGCAACATATCTGTCCTTATGAATGAGCAGCTTCATCCTGAGGAAGCGAGTTACGTCGAGCCGGAAGCGAACACGACAGTCAGAGGTCGACCGAGAGGGAGTTCCTCTACCAGACGTGATCCTAGTTCATGGGAGTACTCCCAGAGGGGTCGTGGTCGCCCTAGGTCATCCAGTTCGAGCCGCGGGCGTGGTCGTAGCTCATCCTCATCGAGTAACGTCGTGCGGAGTACTGGTATGAAAACCCATAATTTATTAACATGTACATAATGTTGTTAATTACTTTTTGATAAGTACTATTAATGACTTTCTATTATATTGTCTTGCAGCTGGACACGGAATAGATATCACTGAATTCTATCATGTTAACAAAATTCCGGGAATCATCATACCTTTCATTAAAGGATATCTCGATGTGCTTGGGGATGGTAATTGCGGTTTCCGTGTCATTGCGGACTACGTTTTCGGAGACCAAGAGCAATGGCGATTGACGAGAGTTTGCATTGCAAACGAACTCTTAGCTAACCGAGCATTGTACGAAAACATATACGTTGACGGGGTCGACGCTGGTTACCGCCGTATTATGTGGGACGGAGGTGCGTGTAACGATGATCACTAGATGATAGTACTTGAGGATTTGTTCCCGATTGCCAACCTCTTCAATGCAGCGATTATGTTATTCGGATACGGCAGCGGAAGGGGGTTATATTCTTGTTACACAGTGCTACCGTTGCAAGCACCTTCGACTGCTACACGTCCAAGTAGGGAAATTGTCATAGGTCATTTAGGTGATTCGTACATGCATTATATCCGTCTGAATTTAGCCTCAGATTTCCCTGTTCCTCCGATATGCGCAGCATGGTTTACTTCTCGTTCTGATAGTGTCGCTGGTTGGGAGCAAATGTATGTTAGGCGAAGAGCACATTGGGATCAGTTAGCGAGGTCGACGTAATTGAATGTTTTGCGTGATTGTTATATTTTTCTACTTATATCATTGTCACATTTTTGTGTGATTGTTATATTTTGCATGTTATATTTTTTCGTGATTATTGGAGGTAAATAAAACAACAATTTACAATAAAACAAAAAAGGTAAATAAGAAACAACAAATTACAATAACACAAATAAATAACAATAACAATGAAACTCTTACATAAATATATAACAAATTCATATAATACATCATTTGGCAGCCCGCCAATCTCTCATATACTCCTCCATAACCGATTGAGGACCTTCCGCTTGCTCCGGAGGAAGCAAAGTAATGAAAGACTCAAATGCGACGGCTAGACGATTCACCCACTTCAAAAAAGTAACAATGAGTGTGAGTTCAGAGATATGTAATACGTAAAAAAATATATATTTTAGTTAATCACTTACATAATCGCTGTTGGATCGTGGAGGAATCACAGATCCAGGTGCTGCATCGTCAGGTGTCAGCAGAGGGTGGGAGTGACGGTAGTACCACTCGAGGTAGTCATCCGTACATGCTGTGGGATCTGCGGTGGATGCCTGAAACCCATGGAGAACAAGCATGTAACCTCCCGGGAACATACGCCAGGCATCAGATGATACTCGTACGGGGTAGACAACCCTGTACGAACGATTGGTCCATGACCTGATCGCTCTCTCTGGCCTAGTGATCGGGAAAGGGATACTCTGTACGTACCCGATTTGTCGTAAACAACGACCAGGCATGTACGGTTCGATAATATCCCGATACCGTAGCCACCCCATGAATACAGTCCTCGGTACAGATGCAACCGGGTCAGAACCGTACGGCAGCCACACCACCTACGTAGAAATGTTCAAGTTACGGTAAAGTAAAAAAAACATAGCAAACGACGAAATAAATCATGAACACCGATAACTGCATGACGTACCTTTGACGCTCGCAGCTGATCCAAGCGTCTACATAAGGAGTGCAGTCGAACCACGTCCTTGCCCTCAGCCTGGGCACTCCATACGCACGCACGGGGAGCCTCGCCGTCCCCGACAACCATCCGCTCCCGATGAGGTCGGAAGCAGGGAAAGTACTCGTATATCCATGCCTGGAGGAGAGTTAGGCATCCCCAGATGCCCTGAGAATCCCCCCGACTAGCTATACCGAGCTGACGATATAGGAAGGCGAGGGCAGCAGATCCCCAAGAGAACTCATGCGCCGTTCCGACACCGTCCCTCACCTCCATCACGCAGGAGGGTCTAATACGGTTACCACTCTTGTCGACAAACAAGGTGGATCCAATAAGTAACCACATCCAAGCTACCGCCTGCATGTCCTCCATTCGGTCCTCCACTCGGCAAAGGTCAAAAACCGACTCCGTGAGGACCCCACCGCCCTGCCAGTGGCTATGCATCAGTTCTTCTCGGGTGACCCCGAGAACCTCCATGGCCGTCGCCTGCAGCTGCCCATCCCGTCCCTCACTGGAAACGAGCTCTCCCTCTACAGGAATCCGAAGAATATGCCATACATCGTGCAACATGATGGTCATCTCTCCGAACGGCATGTGGAACGAGTTCGTATCCGGCTGCCACCTTTCAACGAATGCAGATATCAGGGGAAAGTCGATATGTCTGAACATAATGTCTGTCAGGTGTGATAACCCAGTCCCCTCGATCTGCGCCCTCACCTCGGGCGACATCTCCGCTCGCCACTCACTCAGCCGCTGACAGACACTGAATCGGTTCTGACACTTCAACAGACCCCTCGTCTCTCCCATCCACATACGAGACGCTACGTGGCCCAGGAAGCTCGGTATGACGCTATCATCCGCCGGTCCACCGGCCACCTTCCCTGTAACAAGCCACGTACTGTCGTCCTCCGCTATAGATCGTTTGCTACTACTAGACGAGTCAGTACTAACAAACCTACCGCCTCTGCCCTTCACCACGCGCCAATCTGAGGATGATTCGACGCCAATCTGATCATCGTCCATGGACTGATCCCCGGAGTAGAACTCGCTAGATCCGTAATCGTGTTGCTCAGCCTCATCACCGCGATATAAGTGACGGTCAGTCATCTCCCTCATCCGAACTGCCTCTCTCTGTCTCCGTACAGAGGCATCAATCCCGCGCGTCCTCGTGTGACACGGTCCTGAACCAGATAGTTCACTGACTAACCTCGGCATCGATTTACCGGCTCCTCCTCTCCTCTATCATTTCACATTTTTAATTAAACAATAATCAGTAATAAACAATTAAAATAGTAATTGACAACTAATACTAATTGTAATAACAAATAATAATAACAATAATAATATTAATAATAATAACAATAAATAATAATAATAATAATAATAAATAATAATAATAATAATAATAATAACAATAATAATAGCAACAATAACAATAACAATAATAATAACACTAATATTAATAATAATAACAATAATAATAACACTATTTTTTTTTTTTGTCTCGGGTGAGGCGTCTGCAAATGATGCCTCTATCATGGGTGAGGCGTCTGCCGATCTCGCCTCACCCATGGGTGAGGCGTCTGCGACTGGCGCAACACCCATGGGTGAGACGAGATCGGCGGACGACTCACCCATGGGAGAGGCGTCTGCCGATCTCGCCTCACCCATGGGTGCGGCGCCAATCGCAGACGCCTCACCCATGGGTGAGGCGAGATCGGCAGACGCCCGACTCTCGGAACTCGAAAAAAAAAACGACGAACTCACAAATGAATCAACACAACTTCAAACAACACAAATTCAATTCAATTGTCTATAAACCTTGAATAAAAACACTCCTATATCAATACTTTTCGTAAAAATCAAAGCAAATTAGAGTAAATAAAGCAAAAAAATTTCGAATGTATACCCCCCCGCTGCGATGCTCGCCGCCTCCGTCCCCGTCGCCGCCTCTGCCGCTGCCGCTAGCCCCTGACATTGCCGGTGTAATGGTGTGGTGGTTTTGCCGGTGTGATGGTATGGTGGTGAGGATGAGTGAGAGTGAGTGAGGAAGAGAGGAAGGATGAGTGAGAGTGATGAGTGAGAGTGAGTGAGGAAGAGAGGAAGGATGAGTGAGAGTGAGTGAGGGCAAATGGGTAATTTTTATGGGCGGTGGTGAGTAATTTTGGGCGGTATATAGCAATCCACTAATTTTACTACGTGATAAACCCGTGCACTTGCGGGGTTATCAATACATCAAAGGAAGCACATGGTTATTATGCATATTGGGAGTCGCACCGAGGTGTCCTTGTCAATTGTCTTGTTAGCAAAAGTTGTGTTATTATTGTTGATTTAGTATATTCTAGGGTTATTTGATTGTAGATGTCGTATGACTTTTCGATTAATGAAGATTTCCTATTCCCCTCTCAAAAAAAAAAAAAACAAAAAACTAGCTAGTACTTCTCATGCCCAGGCTATTTTTTGGTAAAGCTTGCTTAAATGTACCTGCGACCAAAGTTGGCGCAGATGATGGGAGCCTGCGCCTAAACTGGGCGCATGTATTTCTCACATGCGCCTAGACTGGGCGCATGTATTTCTCACATGCGCCTAGACTGGGCGCATATATTTCTCACCTGCATCTATGTTAGGTGCAAGTCTTTTTGATTTCCAAAAAATAAATCAAATTTAATCTACATAAATTAAAAACGTTGTTTTTCGTTGTCATCGTGATTGAGATTGATTGAACACTTGATTTGAACCGTAACATAAACACACAATTCAAGAGAATATTGTATGACAACAAAACTTATGTTTTTATTAGTATTAGTATTATAATTTGGATAGGGGGAAGAGATTTAGGGCCTAAAGTTATAAGAAGAGCAAATTTGGCAAAATTTTATTAGGTGTGTGGTATTGTTTTAAAATAGGTGTGGTATTAATGCGAACTGAAACAATTATAAGACAACAGGAGATTGAAATAGGAAGTTATTTCGCGCTTAAACAGATTAGAATCAGAACTAGGAACATAAAAATTGAGGAGCTCCTTAACATAAATCTAAATAGGATAATTAATGATGACAATAAATCACATTTTAGGTGAAATAAAGCCCCATGCATAGCCTTCTTCAACTTCGCGACACTCCACCCTACTGCTCAAGAGATGTCAACATTTACCCTGATCTCCGCACTTCCCGATTTTTCTGAAAGATAACATGGGTTATCCAAACTTTCCTTGACAAATCTTATGGGCTCTGAATGACTAGGAAAACCTCCAGTTGCCTGAGGGAACTCTAACTTGGCACCTCTGAAATATATCTCAGTGTTCTTACCAAGTGAAGTACCCCCCTCAGAATTTAGCACAACCAATATCGAGTTTTGAGCATCACTTCACACTTCACACACACACGCAAACACCCCGAACCCCCACTCTCCCACCCACAACATCTCTCTCTCCCGCCCACCCATCCACCCATCAACCCACCAAATGCCCCGCCCCGGACACAAGCATACACAGGCACATCACACCTATAAACCCACAACACCCATAGACATGCACGATAACATACACATGTCGTAGACGCACGCAACATTAAGGATAGATCACGAACATATGCAAAATCTCACACCCACCAACTTTAAATTCGATCAGGTTGTATGATCCTACAATAGTACCATTCCTTCTAGATCTGACAAAATATGACCTAAACTAATGAAAATATCAGACAAAACTAACTTCGTAGCACGGAATTTTGCTAAAAGTTACACATAAATGCATTAAAAATCGTCAAATTAGATAACATGTCTCGAACAGAACAATGCAAACATAGAAAGACTTGACTACAAAACTCGGGCCAACCCCAAAAAAAAACCACTAATTAACAGTTCGAAAGATGACTAAAAGTTTTTAATCTAATTTAAATCCGCAAATTAGATTAACACGAACCCGACCGGTTTGTCAACTCTTAATTTCCTTCATACCTAGCTTCTTTTGCATGCACCAACCATCGTTACTCTGCCAACCTTAGTGAATTGTGAACTGTGCACCATCCAAAACCCCAACTCAGCTTTCGGATAAGCCTAAGCATTCCCTCCACTTTTCATTTCTACCCAAAACTTCCTTACTAGCCCAAAATTACAAAAGTTGACCTTGCCGGATCCGACCCGTTTATTCCCAGACGTTTTAGTGGGAAATGAGAAATTCTCCCTGCTACAACCCTCCAAGCCTACAAGGTTACAAGACTACGAGTTGGGCAATTAACCTGTAACACCCCGGATTTTGCGACCAATAAAAACTTTCATAAATCAATAATATTAACAACAGCGGAAGACTTCTATATAAAATCCAAGGCGTTATCGCCACACTCACTCCAATGAATGAGTGCAAGGCTAAACGATACAGCTTCAACAAACTAGATAGTACAATAAATTACTACTCATTACAAAATATACAAGACAAACTTCTTGGCAGCTCTATCCGATCGTCCAAACTTGATCTTCAATGCAACCTATGAGTCAATCACCAATCTACTCCCCCATGCAATCGAATATCGCATAGGTTCATCATAGGTCCACCATTTGAAGAGACATGGACAACAAACACACGTAGCATAAAAGCAACCAGTCAGCAAAGTTGAGTAACTCAACATTCATCGAACAATATACGAATTCATAATTTCATATGAATATATTCAAAATCTATAAGTGCAATTGTGTCACATAATCAATACACAACTTAGGTCTTCTTGGACCTTACACTCAATCCCAAAGGATATAACTATAACGTCTCAATTCCCAAATGCTCTTGAATACCACTTTGCTAATCACTCAATTAGCCCAATACATGTGTCATTTGCTCTTGGTCATTAACTCCTAGCCTTGGACACGAGGAAAGCGAAGTAGCGGTGACAAAGCCGCAAAACCAATATCAAATATATAACCATAGCCATCATAGGCTCTCAATAACGTAACATAGCCATCACAAGCTTTCAATAACGTAGCCATCACAGGCTCTCAAAAGTCCACTCTGGACCAACTCATATTCAAATCATTACGAGATTCCAATTTTCATAAAAATAATTTCTCATCACCTAAGAGTCAATCTCTTAGGCTACTCGGCAACATGCCAATGTCTAAGTAGCTAACAAACCTATTGAGCCTCAAACCAAAATAATATGTATCAACTCATTCTCAAGTTTATACCTCAATCGATTACCCAACATGGGTTAATTCACAATGTATCCTCAATCACACACCCATTAGGGTTTATAACGATATATAATCACAAGTTGGCACGGTTTTCCAAAGTATAATATATTGTCGGGTTGCACTAACTGTAACTCACATAGTTGCCATAAACTACTCTTAGAGTACTCATCTAGTCATCCCAAATAGAGTAATAAACATCTATCTCAAAAGTATGCTCCTTTGCATTTAATCCATCACAATCTAGTTATCAACTCTCATCGAGTTAAACCACATCTTAATTATATCAATTGATAATCACTAACATGTAAACAATTAATGAACAATAATTTCACTCATGTTCAAGTATCATGCCAAATCAAGCGATACATGAAACAAATATAAACAAACATCTCTAAACAAAGATAATGAAGGTTACACATGAATACATGTTCAAATAACATTAACATACGTCTCCAACAGATAAGAATGATGGTTACCTTTCAATTCAATCACCATAAATCACAAAGAACAAATCTGAAATCTGAAATCAGCACGCGCGATCTGAAACAAACGCTCGAACGAACCATCAAACGAACTCGATATCCTTTAAAATTTGGCGTACATGTTGAGGACACCATAAGGTTCAATTTCACCTAACGGTTTGAACAAATAATGTGTAGGTTTTGAGATATGATAAAACAAAGTAGGCGGATTTGAATCTCGCATCAGCACTGTGCTGACTCAAGAAAAAAATTATTTGGGGTATCAAACGATCTCTAAAAATTACTAAACTTTTCGGTCTGGTTCTAGACATCTAGTTCTAAAACATATCCAAAATTTAAGTCTATTAAATAAGTAGAACAGGAGAAACGGATTTTTCAATCCGAAACTATGTGCTGGACAGTTTTTTAGGGTTTTTGTGAGGCTTGCAAGAGGGAAAACGTGAGTGAGTATTATGGACTCACTAGGGCACGAATTTAGAGGAAAAGATTCGGATTTAGGAGTGTCAAAGGTATTTATAGAGGTTAGAAAACCTTGACCTAGTTAGAGTCCTAATCCAACTAGAACACAACTCAATTAAGGAAACTATCATAAGGAAAATATATTTTCCTTTTCAAACACCAATTAATAAGGAAATGTATATTAATAAATATTCTTTCCTCCAAATATGCATATTCCAAATCAATTAATCACATTATTGAATATAATAAATATTACAAATATGCGGGGTATTACATTAACCAAATTGGTATTTAAAATAAGGAGCCTTCGTCAAATTGGTATTTTTTCTTACTCAAGCGACATATGACGTTTTAGTGGGAAATGAGAAATTCTCCCTGCTACAACCCTCCAAGCCTACAAGGTTACAAGACTACGAGTTGGGCAATTAACCAAATTGGATTTAAAATAAGGTGCCTTCGTCAAATTGGTATTTTTTCTTACTCAAGCGACATATGATTTTAAGAAAACACTCCGGGGACAACCACAACCAAAAATATATCACCGGAGGAAATATTTAATTAAAGTATTATTTTTCGTATTTAAAAGGTATTCTTACCATTTTCAGCCTAAAAAATGCAATTTTTTGTGGTGCTAAGTACCACACCCTATTAAAAAATTTCAGCAATTTGACATTCAGTCGTGTCCATGGACAAGCAATAGGAGAAGACTCATTTTTCTCTCCTCTCAAAACCCTAGCTTTTCTCTTTTGCCTCTTCTCATCTTTTATTATAGTTTCAGGCCGGGAGGACCGATTTAGGTCATTCCCGGCCTGTATTTGATGTTCTTCATCTAGTTTGACTCTAATTTCTACTCTTTTCCGCTTTAGGTGGAATAAATTTTTCTCCCTTTGTGGAGTTCATTGGTATTTTCATTTATTCCTTTTCGTAGGATTCTCTTTTCGCCTATGGTGCGAGATCTATTTTATATATTCAATATGAATTTGGGGACGGATATACATACAACCGATGGTATCAAACAGAGTTTTGTATGCAAGTGATTGCTTTGCTCGCGGTGAAGATCTCCACTTCCGTCAAAGATGAAGATACATCAAAGGAAGCACATGATTACTATGCATGTTGGGAGCCACACCGAGTTGTCTTTGTCAAATTGTCTTGTTAGCAAAAGTTGCGTTGTTATTATTGATTTAGTATATTCTAGGGTTATTTTGATTGTAGATGCCGTATGGCTTTTCTATTAATGAAAATTTCCTATTCCCCTCTCAAAAAAAAAAAATACCACACCCTATTGTAACTAGTAGTTTAATAACAGACCCAACCAATCTAAGTTACCAAAATTACCTTAGACTAAAAAACATTAATTCAATAGCAAAATCCAACGAAACCTCCATGCTCCCATGTTAGGGCTTTCTTCTCCCAAATCACCCATTTCGTTACAATACCCTAACCCATAAACATACAAGAATACAAACCCACCCCACCCCAAAAGCTTATGGCAAGAGAAAATATTGAGACTCCTTATAATTTCCATTTTTTTCTCGTAATTCCAGCCTATTTCCATTGATAGCTTGAAGGTAAGAAGCAAGCAACAGGAACAAAGAGAAGGAAGAAAACAGACAATATAGAGAATCTTGAACAATCAATTTTTGAAATTTTTAATTGATAGAACTTCACTATCAAAGGAAGAATTGGATGCATGGGTTGTAGGGGCGGAACTAGGGGTGGGCCAACAGGGGCTGTCGCCACCCCCAAGTTCTGGACAGTGCCTATATATTCTATTGTACACGATGTTATTGTTAGCGCTTGGTAGCAAAGTTGGCAAAGAATTATTGATGGTTTAGCCCCCCCAACCAGAGTTTGATTCCAGTAGCATGCTTTTATTTTTCTTTTTGGTTATTGCTCTGCCGTTATTATTACTTGCTTCCTTGGCTTTTTAATTCACCAGGCCCATTAATTCCTCCTCCTAGTTTGTTCACTTTATTCTTTCATGATTCCATGTTCACATTATTGTTCCTTTGACTTTACCTTTAGTTTATTCTAGTTTATGTTTGCTCCTTTTGCTTAAAATCATTCTTTTATAATCATTTTCGTTGTCATACTGGTTGTTATTGTTCATTAAGTCACTTATGAGGTGGCCTTATATATTACTTAAAGCTTTAGATTTTCAATATCTTCATTCTCATATTCTTCCTTTTTTTTTGTTTGGAACTTCTTATAGCTGCAAATAAAATTTCACATTTTTCTTTCAAAACAATATTTTGTAAACTCTTACGTTATTTATTTCTAGTGTAATGTTTTTCTTAAAGAAAATGTGTATTAAACATAGATTTTGAATTCAAATATTGGATAACATGTAAAGATTAATAATAAAGGAATAAGTACACTCTGTTCATCAAAAATAAATAATTACGCTCTATTTTTTATAATTGTGATATAGGATGTTATATTGTAAGATCTATGGGACATCTACTTTTTATATAGTTTAATAATGAATATAACTAGTAGCCAAAGTTGACTTCAAAAATCAAACATGACAATTAATTATGGAAGCCGGAGTATGTAATTACTAACATTTAGCCCCCCGAGACCAATAATCTGGTTCCGCCCCTGATGGGTTGAGTTTGAAATGCGAATTAATATGTAATTGGACAAATATGAATCGAGGTGTCCTTTGTCCGAGACATCTTCCAGTGGTTACTTCAAATACAAAAGATGTGAATTTTACGCCTTCTAAAGGAATATTTGCACAGAATTTCTGTATCCCACACAACCAACAACTAAAAAAGAGAAAAAAAGCTTTCACTTTCTTTAATTTCGAACTTTTGGAAGGTGACTATTGGGGAGAAATAGTCTGCTATTATTGTTTCTCCAGAAGATACGTTGAATCCACCACCTCCATCACCCCTTCCTCCAACTCTCTGATATTGGTGAAGAAGATTGTGAAGAACAGAGGGTAAAGGGGGTAAAGAAAAAAAAAAAGAGGGGAGAAAATTCTAATTGTAACTTGTAGGTTGAAAATGGTAGAAATACATCTCAAATACGAAAAAAAGTTTTTTAATCAAAGCAAAATTCCCTTCGGCAATTTATTTTTGGGTATATTTGTTCCTGGACTGTTTTTTTAGTACTCATATGTTGCATGGGGTAAGGCTCTGTTTCCTCAAAAATTAATCTAACTTAAATTCACTTCAGTTTAGTTCATTTCTGTTCAATTCATGTGTAACTTTATCACTTAAACAACTTTTTATTCCGAAATAATTTCATAATGAATTGATGATAACTATGTTATCGGAAAGGAAAATGAATCTCTTACCTTTTTTTTTGTCAAAAAGAGGGTGCAAGTGAATGACGACCGAGGCACCCCCATCTATTTCATGTTCGGACTCTCGTGTTCAATAGCTAACATATCATAATAGCTGAACAACCAGTGCAAGCACTGACCCCGTCAACGTAGCACCAACAAGAGACTACTAGACGACCCCCTTGTTGGTGAAAATGAATCTCATACACCAAGGATAACTTATACCAATTTTGATGTCTCTATCTCTCTCCTCTCCCTTTTTTTCATCATACCCAAACTACTTCCTGAAATCCAAAGGAGCATGGTCCTCACTTTTCCTCCCTTCACATACAAATTGGTGTAAGATACACCTAGTGTATAACAATCACTATTCTGTCGGAAAGATCTCAAAACATCCTTTCAAACGAATCCAAACATCCTTTCAAACGAATCCAATATTAGGAAAAAATTTGATTTTTGGACAAGTTAAAAAACGTTATACAAAAACTTGTGTGGACTTAGTCCAGACCAATGGTTTAAATCTTTTTTAAATATACCCTTTATATCCATAATATTTCTACTAGTGTTCTTGGTCCACGATAGATTAAGTCCACATAAGACATGCTAAAATGGTTAAAGTTATAAAAAAATCATTTCAGTTGGGCTGGGTTCGGTTCAGTTTTACCTCCTCCATGAAAGAACGGAGCTTAAGTGATAACTGATAAGAATCCCACCCTTAAAATCCACTAATTAGGGATTCAAATCCTTATTTATGCAGAGAGAATAAAAACTCTTCTACCCTTTTTGGGGAAAAAAAAATAAGAAATAGAACGGAGCCTACATGTGTACAACTCTCAACTTCAATCGTGCAACTTGTTTGAATATCCCCCGGAGAGCTTAACCCAACCCAAAACAATGTCCAAGGACTTGACACCCCAACACCCACAACCGCCACCTCCACCGGAGGTCTCACCGGCCACCACCTCCGCCCTTACAACCACCGTGGCTCCACCACATCTATCTACCCCTCCCTCCGACTCCAAAAAACAACCACCCACCGACCTCGATTTCGTCACCGTCCCCACCTACTCAAGTAATAATCCCTCTTTCTCTCTCTCTCTCTTTCAAATTTCCACTTTTTTTTGGTTATATTTTAGCTGATCTCAATCTCTCTCTCTCTCTCTTGCAGGATGGTTCACATCCGAGGGAATCGACGAATGCGAAACCCGAAACTTGCCAGAATTCTTCGAGGCAAAATCAGCTTCGAAAAGCCCTAATGTATACAAATACTACCGTAATTCAATCATCAATTACTACAGAAACAACCATCAATCCTCTAGAAAACTCACCTTCACCGAGGTTCGGAGGACGATCGTCGGTGATGTCGGCTCCATTCGTCGGGTTTTCGATTTCCTCGACACTTGGGGCCTCATCAATTACATTCCCACTTCTAAGCAGCCCTTCAAATGGGAGGAGAGAGAGAACAAATCCGCCACCGCCACTGCCAACGCTGGCAATCCTACGTTGTCCGCTGCCAATGCTGGTGGCGAGGATGTGGCGGCTGTAGAGTCGAGTGGTGGTGGGGGTATTGAGAGGTCTAAGAAGTGGTGTAGCGGTTGTAAGCGTCCGAATTCTATTGCCTGCTTTTATTCTGATAAGGTTATTCATCTCTCTATTTTACTTTCAATGTGTTGTTCTGTTCAATATTCCTTTGCTTATGCTTAGAGTTTTAACTTTAGTGAGTAATAATAATAATGCAATCTGCCAAAAGAAGGATGATTGTAGATACTAGATAAGAATCGAGTAGGGTAGTAGTAGTTGTAGTTGAATTGCTGACATTGGATGGGTTTCGATATCTAGTTCCCATATCGAATAGTTAAGGTGGTGATAAACCTAACATACATGCATTGTTGTAGCTTCTAGCTTGAGATACTGAATTTTTCGTTAAACAAATCTTGGACTGTCGCAACATAATGCCACTGCATAGTCGGTTGCTGTAGCTTTTGTGACAGCTGCATTGAGTCATTGACAATTTGATTATCCATTTATGCTCCCGCTTTTATCCTTCACATACGTACAAGTTAGTGTTTGACTCTTGCAACTCCTAGTTAATCATATCTATTCCTCGGGTGCCATGATCATTAGCCTAATTTATATCTCAAGGTTTCACAAGGCACACCTTTCCACTATCTCATGGCAATGGTACTCTTGATGTACCTTGATTTTCAATGTTTTGCTTCCATGTTCTTCGGATTCTTATGAATCAACTTACCACGTGATTTATTTTGTTAGATATATACAATAAATGTGGAGTAGGTCTTGCACAGACTTGGTTGATCGTAGGAACTTACCAGGTGATTTATTAGGTCTTTTCAAAGTCAGATGGACTTGATTCTGGGCTGCATGTAAATCATGGCATCCTCCAAGTCCTTTTGTTTGGCCAAAAACATTCTAGCATTATCTACCTCCGCGTTGAGATTGGCTTGCAATCTAGTATTCCATATTTGTAATGTTTCCAGAGTAGGTCTTGCGCGTACCTTTCCCAGCACAGACACTATTAATTCGCTCTACCTCAAGTCGCACAAATGTTCCAGTTTTCTATCTCTTATTCTCTTGTTCTACGAATTTCCTGTTTGTCATGGTGATGATAAGATCATCCTTTTAAACTAGCACTATATCTATTTTTTACCATCTTGAAATCAACTCTGTTGTATAGGACTGAAGAAATTTGTAGTTTATAAATTTTCCTTTATCTTTCTCAAAGAAAACAAGGGTTTAAAGAAGTATTACCATACCATCCTCTTGGCGTTTGTTTGTATAGTGCTTACTATGACTTGCACATATAGCTTGAGTGAGCCTTACTCTGGAAACTTCTTGGTTGCTCCTTACATTTTCTCCAATTTAGTTCACCGTGTCATTCTGATGGTAGCATAACGGACACAGTGGGAACTGTCTTGTCGATGTCATATCCAATAGTATTTGGAAAATCCTTGAGCCACCAAAAGAGTCCTATACTTCTCTATTAATCCATCCATATGTCTTGACCTCCTACACCTACAGTGTGTCGCTGACCTACTTACATAAATGGATTGTACACTAATTGATTTTGGCACTGATTTCATTGTTTCAGTTTGATTAATGCATTCATCTCTTCTTCCGTTGTTTCTCTCCACTCCTTGGACTAAGCGACTTTTTCATAGTTCGTAGATAGTTAACTTCTTAGACTATCTCTCCTTGTAGAATTGCATTTGGATACTTAGGACTTCGCTTCCAAGATTGATTTCTTAGAGGTGACTATGGAACTTCCTCCTTCATTACTCTTTCTAACTACTTAGTCTCTCCTCCTCTGCTTCAAGAATCAAGATACAGTGCATACTCGTGTTTAAAAGGTTGTTTTACGGGGTGTTGTTGTGGCTTGGTTAGTTATAATGTCAACTACAACCGCTTCTTGTATTGGTTGAAACTTTTCTGTGACATCTAAGAAGATCAATCTTTCATTTTGGGAGCCTGTTGTGTCTAGAGTGGCCAAGCATTTAGATGGTTGGACAGGGGTGTAAATTTTCCTTAAGGGGGGGGGGGGATTACCATTCTCCAGTCCTAATTAGCTAGTGTCCCTCTTTACTACATTTCTCCGTTTAGGATTCCATTCAGTGTGGCTAATAGAACCAATAGAACTGAGAGGATCATGAGGGACTTCCTGTGGTCCGGGGCACGTGAGGGTAGGAGAGAACCCCTGGTTAGCTTGGGATTGTGTCTGTCGGTCGAAAACGGAAGAACATCTCGCTAGTGGATAAGTGGTTGTGGCGGTTCCCCCCGGAGTCCGATTCCCTTTGAGTTATTTGGAGAAGTACGGTCTATTGCACAACCGGTGGGACGCTCATGCCGGATCCGGCATTTCCCATGCATGCCCCTAGAAGTTCATTTCCCAGGTATCGTCTCTCTTCTTTCCACTGGTTAGGTACAATGTGGGAATGGTCACCAGGTTCGGTTCCGGGAGGATGTGTGGAAGGGTAACCTTCCTTTCTCGTCCACATATCCACGGGTTTATCGGATGTCCACCCTTCACTGGCGCTCTCTGCGTTTTTCTGAGGTACGAGTGGATCTTGGGACTTACACTTGCGCCCATCATCACATGATACAGAGATGGAGGAATTTGTTCTATTTTTTAGTGTTCTTAACTCTACTCTCCTCGTCCTAGTGAACGACTCTTGAATTTGGATTGGGGATCCTTCTGGGGTTTTCTCTTGCAAGTCCTTCCTTTATCAACTTAACCTTCCCTCACAATTTTCCCTTTCCCTTTATTCACTTTTATTTGGAAGTCTAAGGCTCCATTGAAAGTACGTGCTTTTGTTTGGACTTTGGTGCTAGGCAACTTGAGCACATATGATATGATGCAACACCAGAAACTTGGTTGGTCCCTTTTACCGGGGTTTTGTGTGATGTGTTGTCATGATGAGGATTGATTGCATTTGTTTGTGTTGTGTGATTTTGCTAGATCCTTATGGGATAGATTGTTGTGTGGGGAGAGTTTTGTGTGTCCTGCCAAGGTTGGTGAGTTTTTACAATTATGGTTTGCAGCTATGAGGAGGGGCAAGGAGGGGAGGTTGTTGTGGAGATGTACATGAATGACGATAAATTAAATCATTCGTCAAAGTAATGTTGGGCAATATATACAGAAATAATAGAAAGTAAAGTTAATCTTAGGATTTTAGATGTCTATTGCTTGGGGAATTGTTGTTTAGATAAAGGAGAAGTTTCCCCTAAGTTTTCTTGAGTTTCCAAGTTTTCAATGTATCTGACATGGGAAACGTGATCTCATCAATGTTATACATAGAGGGTGTACTCTTTTGTAGTGAACTCTTTTGAATTTTATTCTCCCATGTATGTTTTTTTCCTTAAAACCCTCTGAAATTTAAGTATTCTAGAATGTTATTTCAGCTGTAGGGTAGGTGGTCAATCTGTTTGAAAAATTAGGGAAGAGGTGCCTCATATACGTAGCTTCAAGTTCAATAGAAGCTTGGATGGATTGATTTAGTAAGAAACCAAGTTCAGGAGCAATTACTTGGTGCTTGCTTTGGACAGCAGAGGTTTACAGAGCTTGTTGAAAGAACAGTTAAGGATTTGTTCCACGTGTAGGCCTGTAGCCTATTTTTAGTTTTCTATTTTCTTTTTGAACGGAAAAAAAGTCTGTTAGGATTTTGCGCTGTCTTCTCCCTCCACGTATTATCTTACCACCATTGGTGACCTGGAGTCCATTAATAGAAATGGAATTATATTTAGATGTTGACAATTTAAATATACAAGAATATATACATTAGTAAATGTGATGTGGTTTATGGATTGTGTTTTCGGGTATGGGAAAAATTTTTTATACCCAAAATCGCAGTGATTGAAGACACAGTTAGATTTACAATCCTCTCAGATGGTGAATTGGATATTATCATTTGATCCTAGATTGCCACCTCATTGAGAATTTTGTCTAAAATCCATTTACATTTTCCTACCTGCTTTGGTGCTGACAGATAATTGAAAGTATTAACAGCTAATAGAGAATTCTTTCCTAAGATGATATTTACCTCAATTGAAGAGTCTTGTTAACTGCGTTTTTTCTCCTTTCTGGGAAAAATAAGCAGTTAATATTTGGTGTGAGATAAACCATTATGAACAAAAAAGAAGTTTAGACTACACACAGATGGCGGGTTAGTCTTGCATATTCATTCTGGTTGACTGAAGGGAATCCCTCTTCCTGCGGACTTAATCTTACAAATCAGATGCGGCTGTAGTCACTGAAATTAATTTGCTCCCCTTTGTGTGCCTTTCTCCGAGCTGTTACTTACTCGTATGGTGGGGGTGAAGAATCTCTTTTGATCTTAGGGTGTGTTTTTTTCCTCTGAACAGAACTGAAATGAGTAGTAATATGTGAAACAATAATCACTGAACTGCACCGATTCAAAGACAAGAGGGGAAGAACAGACCCTTAATTGCCTCCGGCATGAACTGACAGGGTTCTGTTCAGGGCTTTTAACTGTTGATAGTTAAGAGGAGCTGGTTTGGATTGTGAGTACAGTTGGAAGCCGTTCAAGATTTTACAGTGTAATCCTGACAATGACAGCTGGCAGTCTGTGCAAGCCCAGAAGTTCCCTTCCGTTCTGGTAACGATGAAGGTTCATAGGAGTCATCTCCAACTATCTAGTGGCGAAAAAGTTATTGATTTCCATAGCTTAAGTTTGAATCCCGGTGTATAGTTTTCAATCTGTATATTCTTCTAAGAGTGGTCCTTTACCAGTTCTGGTTTTTGACTGCAAGAAGTGGTTTCCTTAGTAGCCAACTGGCCACCAAGGTTGCCTTTGAGTTTTTGCTGAGCAGTTTTGTTGCATTTACATTGTCTTGTTTATTCGTTGTCGAGATTCATTCTGAAAGTTACATGTGTAAAGTGCTTTGCTTCTGAGATGTTTATCATTGTTGGCAGTATGACCTGGTGCTCTGTGCAAGATGCTTTGTTAGTGGTAGTTATGGGGTTGGTGTCAATTCTACTGAATTCAGACGGGTTGTGGTAAGTGAACCAGTGAAAACCGATTGGACTGACAAAGAAACTTTGCGTCTTCTGGAAGCCATTATGCATTATGGTGATAATTGGAAGCGTGTCTCCGAACATGTTGTTGGTAGAACCGACAAAGAATGTGTTGCTCGTTTTATAAAGCTTCCTTTTGGTGAACAATTTTTGGAGCATGCAGACCAGGGGGAGGAAGATAGCTTATGTTATCAAAGTAAAGACCAAACTAATGTTGAATCTGGCATTGAACCCTCCGCTAAGAGAAGGCATCTTACGCCCCTTGCTGACTCAAGCAACCCGATCATGGCTCAGGTAAATATTTGTTTTATGGCTGCCTGGCTGGTTTTAGATTATCTGCAAAAAAAAGAAAAAGGAAATAGGTTATACTGGAAGTGGGAACATCTTGATTTGACTGAAAGTAGATCTTCTGAATTTATTCAAAATTATTTTGCTATTCATTTTCTTAATTGGATAAGTGCTTTTATATGTTTCAGGCTGCCTTTTTATCAGCTTTGGCTGGTGTTGAGGTTTCAGAAGCTGCTGCTCGAGCAGCAGTTGCAACTCTGTATGACATGATTCATATAACAAGTAGGGGAAGTGCTCTGTCGCAAGCACCTACTACGAGAGAGCGAGGTATTGATTATCATTTTGCTATTTTTCATAACCTTATCGCCATAGTTCCCAGAAGTTTACGAGGATGAGATGATCAGATCACTGATTAGTATCACGAGCTCAGTTAGAAATTGTAATGTAACAGTTGTTTCCTCCCTCATTGTATTAGTTGTTTGGGGATCATATTGTAGAGAGCACTACCTTAATAGTATCTGAAAAGTTTCAACATCACTTGATTGATTTGTGAATAGTATAGGACATGGGCTGAGTTGTACATGGGACTCTTAACTATTAATCTTGTACGGTTGCTTAATCTAGCTTCACTTTGAAGTAGGTGAAGACTGAGCCTATATAGCCCTCCTGGGCGTGGCCATTGTGGTATATGTTTGCTTTTGGCTCCTAAGTCCTAACGAGAAATTCTTGTTGGCCATTTCAAAGCTCAAAGATCCGTTTTTACATTAAATGCAGTGAGTGGTTTTTATGTTATGGGGCCCATTTGTTTTGTGTTTCTCCGGTACAGGGCATTCCAAACCCATACATAGGTCAGGGGGGATTCATTATTTTAATTTTTTTGGAGTAGGGGGGGGGGGGGGGGGGTTGAGTGCATAATTCCTAAATGTCCTAGGAACCCTGAGGGGTTAGCTCAATTGGTAAGATCTCTGAGATTTATTCCAGAGGTTCCAAGTTCGAGTCCCCTCAGGGCCATTGGAGGTTTTTCTGGTCGTTAACTTCAGGGCCCATGGGATTAGTCAAGCAAAAGCTTGGATACCCATGTTATCTGAAAAAAAATGTCTGGGTCAGTTGACTTGAGCTTTGCGCTTAAACATATACATGGCATTTGGTTGCACACAAATCACAGCCCCATACCTATGGGGAAGACCGACCAGCCACAGTTTTGAGATTTGACCCCCACCCCTCTTCTTGTTTTGCTGATTTCTGCCCCCCTGCTATCACCAAAGTAACATGTACCCTCACAAGAGTTAACCACCCATCTACTCACTGTTCAACCACCTACCTACACACTGACTGCCATGATGGCACCACAGCTGCTCGCCCCTCTGCCCACCACCATAACCTAGAACCTGCCTCCACTGCCCACCACCACGCTTCACCAGGCTCCTCTGCCCACCACCAAGCGTCACCACCTATTGCTATGCACCAACCTGCAACCCATTATCCCAAGCACCGCTATGTACCAGCTTGCAATGCTAGAGCCGTATGGTCCAAGAAGGCCACAAGGCCCACAACCCATTATCACAAAGGCAACGGATAGGTTTCGAGACCATACTACCCTTGTTTTATACTTGTTTCCAGAGCCATAGCTGTTGAAGCAAATGCACCATCGATTTGTAATTTTTTCTTGGCAGTAGTAAGACTAGTAATTTTGTGGTTTTTTCTTACTCTTAGGCCTGTGAACTTAAACTGGTACTTTATCTTGCATTTGCATGTGGTGTCAGCTTCAAGTAATGGTCTTCAGTTTTTGTTAAAATTTTCTCTTGATGGGCCATGCAAAGTATGCATGTGAAGTTAGGGGCTCAGTGACACCATTTTGTCACAATGCTAGATATCTGTATGCATCAGTATTTCATTAGTTCATCATCTGTATCAGTTGTCTACTGAACATGTATTTGCCACCTTGCTTAGCAAGAATCTATTTTGTGTGCTTACATATTCATGATGGCTTTGTGAATGTTCGATACATGAAACACATTGTTGTGTGTGCTGGAGGGTGTAAGGTCATTGGTATTTCTTCTCTTATCCCCCTTAACATCCTTCCTTCTGTGATACAGAACCTGCTGTTGCATCCAATGGTGATTCTTCATTTTGTGCACCCGAAAAAATTCGTGCAGATGCAGGGTCCCTTCTTCAGCAAGAAGAGAATGAGTTTGTGAATTCCATATCAACCATTATGGAAGTGCAGGTTGGTAATGGATAAATGTGTGTTTTAGCTTAAATTCCTGTCAGTGAATAAATGGTGGTTGCTGTTGGATTTCCTTGCAGATGAAAGAGATCCTAGATAAGGTTGCCCGTTATGATCAAATGGAATTGCAATTGGAAAGGGAGCGGCATGAATTGCAACAGATGAAGCGCCAACTTTTCCTAGATCAGCTAACTTTACTATTTAAAAAAGCTGCGGCGCCTAAATCTGTAGAAAGTGTTGTAGAGGAAAACGTTAGAACAGAATTGACTACATCCAGTTAATTCAGTGATTATCTGTGTATCTTAAACTCTTGGTGGCTAGACATCAGTGACAATTCAGAGCTGATGGAAGTTATATTGTAGGGTGTTTATTGCTTTGTACATGTAACTGATGTGGTTAAAGCTAATCAAACAGACTTGATAACTTTCTCTCCTGTTTTCACCGTATATTGAGAAATCATGCATTTGTGGAGGTCAACTTTGAGGGAGTACTTCCCTCCAGAAACTGCAAAGCTGAATGAAGATGGTCGCCGGTATACGGGTCAAACTGATGTTTGTGGTAAATCCTAGGTCGAAAGATGAGGGCCTGCTGAATGATGTATGGAATAGTTTTCCATATGATATACTTGTACATGTACTCGAAATAAACTATTTGCCAAAGGTTACTTTCTTTGAAAAGCAAAGGAGATAGCTTCTCTAATCAGTCCATGGTTGATTTGATCTCATGATTGAGGACTATGAGATTGCTATTTGTGAGACTGAGGCCAAAATGGTCTATTTTCGTTTTACTCCACAACTTATTTCCTTATGATACAGTGTTGAGAATCTTTGGGATGAAGTTGCTCACATATGTTCATTCGTAGTGGAAAAGATTAGTGGCGCTAATGATGGAATAGATCACCTGTCTGGTCTTCTTTCCCATTACAGGCACCTTATGAGCATGATTCATACAGTGAAGATTGTCTTTGAACCACGGGAAGCCAATCAAGCAGCGAACGTACTAGCACGGGAAACAAGGACGAAGAGGGAAATTGGACTGTTTTACCCTTTCCCCCATTATGTTTAAATTTTAATTGAACCTCTTCAATTTGACTTGTCGGATTGTAATATTGGGGCCCCTAGCCCTCTAACACTGGACCATGAACTTATGTAACTTTAACTTTTATCAATTTAACACACACTTCCTCCCAAAAAAAAAGAAGCTGCTCACATCTTCAAGTTTTGGCAACCAGACAATTGGTGTTACATTAAAATAGCTGGTTTTCGAGTTCAAAAAAACAAAACAGAAAAAGAAGCTGGTTTTCAGCTCAGGGATTGCACAACCTTACAAACTGAAGCACAGTCATAATTGTCAGTAAATAGCGTTTATGACCAGAAAGGTATATCATTCTCCCCTCTGTGTGCTGCAAGGTCTTCTATATTCACTGTCAAAACTGGCTATGAACCTAACAAAACTGAAGGCACCTCTGAGGATATCCGAGGTTGACCAGAAATGTGTAGAGAGAGTTGTCCACTCCTCTATTTATACGAGAGTCGTAAACTCGTAACCTTTATACACAAAATGCTGCAGTCAGCTCATTCTGTTACAACTCTATGCACCGGATGTAGCTGCTCTTGTTTAGACATCGTCTCTCCCATCAGGTCAATTTGAATGATTGAACAGCCTGCAAAGAAATGGTAATACTAGAATGAGATTTTACTTAATTTGAGGCTTTGAGCCGTTCATCACAACAAACCTTTGTACTTTCTGTGAGATACAGGAGATACAAGGCACTATTGTCAGGAGAATCAATATCTAGGGTCAGGTCAATGGAGTTTAAAGAACTTGCATATGGTGTACCTTCTCAATCTTTGAACTGTATTTATCAGCTTCGTCATCCAGAAACTGTGATATGCAAACCAATACAATTTTAGCCTCATTGCAAACTAAAAACAAATTGAAGACTATTAAATATTAATCCAGCAATCTGATATGCTCAGATATTTTTGACACAGCCAATCCTAGCTAACCTGTCCAGTCACTGTGTAAAGCCTGTTATACCAGCCGTTGTTTGCCATCCCAAGTGCAGAATAGATGTGCCTCCGACTTTCTCCAGGATTTTGGAGTGTGTACTCGATGTAATAAAGTCCTGAACAGATCGAAAGCAGAACATGAAACCAAAATATGTTTTTAATACTATTTGCACATTCTAATATGCTTGTCAGCACTTTCAGATTTATCGTATGCAAAAATAATCAAACATCTACAATAATTGATGGAAGTATATAGTTACCGCGAGAGGCTTAGCAGTCTACGAGCTTTGCTGTCACCCCAGGGGGTCTCTGCCAACTTCTATCCAGTCCGCTAACCTGATCAATTGTGGCAACTATCATACATGGTCTAATCCCCAGATGAACCGCTGAGTTCACTGTAGTAAAGAAGGAACAGAGAAAATCTAACTGTAGGATGGTGAAGTAGTGTGTTTGATTGTTGATTACCAGATTTTCTGCGAAAGCGTCAACCTTGCCAAATGATTCCATTCTGGTAAAATCAGGACCAAGACCTGTGATTACCACGTTCACTGCAAAGGTGATTCATAGAGCAAAGTTAGGGACGTGTTATTATTAATTACTCGAAGAAGGAACAAAGGAGAGAAGGTAATTTACCATTTGAAGTAGAAGCATCTTCAGGATAAAATGCAGTGATGGATTTGATACCGTCTGTTCCCCCTGCTCCAACTTGCCAATCTGTATGACAACATCTACATCACCACTAGAAATTCCAACTGAAACATTACATGATCTTCATTTCTTATTGCTCCAATTCTGTCTATTGAAGCACTGAGATCAACATTTATCAGCTTTGCACTGACAAATGCTGCTAAAGTAGTTTATAAGAAAAGGTAAATGATATCCATGCCTACAGCTAATGGATACTAGGACCCTGCATTCCTGCAATTCAGGCCAACAGCATGAATTGATATTTTCGGAACGTTGCCAAATGCTACATGTAGACACACTGAGATACCCATGTAATGTTAGTTACTTGAAGCCAAGTTCATATAACATAGCCTATAGTCTAGATTTTGTAACACTTAGTATGATAAACAGCACTACAAAATAGATGAACGTTTTGATCCCATTTGTCAAAAAATTTCCTTCTTATTAAGCTTGTAGGTTCCTTGCTCAACATTGTTGAACTAATGAGGCAGTTAATGATAAAAACAAATGATTAACGACGATCGAGTTTATGATGGTACATAGCTATATCCTCTTCTTCTTGAAGACTGATTTATTAATTATTTGAGAACGCTTAACTATCATAAAATAAAAAAAAAAATAAAAAAAAATAAAAACTTTGCTTATGTAGTAAAATTTGGTTTACCTTGAGGAATAAAAATCTTGTACTTTTTAACATCGTCTGAATAAAGGCGAACTTCTGCAGGAGCATCTGAAATATGATAATGTGTATAATCAAAAAGTTACAAAAAGACCGTCTTATAGAAGATTTTGTGATAACCAAATTAGAATAGCAGAGAAATTGATAATATTTATGTGCTACACATATTGAGTATTTACCTGCAATTGTAAGAGACATAGCAGGAGGTGCAATATGCAAAAGTAGTGCAGAAAAGGCCATCTGGAGCATCCCCTCTCTTCTACTTCTTGCTGTTGTAGTAATAGTGTTTCCAACTTCATGACTATGTCCTGTGGCCTTGGATTGAGAGCAGACAATGACTTGAACTTGTTGCGGTTTTCGGGTTCGGTTTCGGATTCTGGCATTGGCACCACCACAAGTGAAGAAGCATATGGGAGGGCACAACCGAACAGATGCTATGGAGGTTGTGCTTGGTGGTGAAATTGGACTTGAAGCTCCTGTTATTCTCATTTTGTCTATCTTTTATCTGGCTCACACAAGCACAAGATGAGCTGCCTTTTTGTATAGAGTATTTTCTTTTTAAAGGATGATTTTTTTTTTTTTTGTCCATCTATTGTCATAATTGGCTCCTGCCTTTGTGGTAGGCATCAAACTGTGACCCACTCGGGCCACTTCCAAATACTCATATCTTGTAATGTGCACCCAACTCGATATTATTATTATTATTATTATTATTATTATTATTATTATTATTATTATTATTATTATTATTATTATTATTATTATTATTATTAGACATTTTTTTAATATGATTAAATCAAACTCTAAGGTTACAATGTTCAATAAAGAACGCCTATGGGACATGTTCATATAATTAACATCTTATAACACCATGACTATATTTGGCAAAACTAGCGGTAGCTGTAGCTGTCAAATGTAAATTAAGGAAAAAAATTAGTAGAAAACTGCTAAAAATTGCTACAAAATACAAATAAACTAGTTATAGTTGTGTTGGAGTTGGAATCCCCTTAACCTGATAAAATGGTATACCCATTATTAGTATAAATGATATTTTCCTCATGTTCGACTGTAGCGAGAATCCCTGAATCTAAAGTCGTTTGGTATTCCAACTCAGTTCCAACAATGCACTTCTCGGATGTTGCATATTAGAAAAGCTCGATTGACATTATTATGATCGATAAAAAAGGAATAAAAATATCTCCGGAAGAACTCTCTCCGCGTATATCCGTCAAGTCGGGCAGATTTTATGAGTAACGTCACCCGGTCGGGCGGCTTCAGCAGAAGTTACTAGTCGACTCGCTAGCTGGCATAAAACCCCTAATGACTCCGCAAGTCGTGCATATACACCTACTTCTCTACTTCCATGACGTTCTCGACTCCGAATTCGATCATTAATGCTCACGACCACCCCTATGACCTACTACACATGCTTTGATTTTGCTAGTCCCAACATGTTGAATATAGCAATTGAGATCATTTATTTCTTGAGTGATGCTACAAACTAAACACTCCATCTCATAAGCTACCCATACATTAAAATAAAATCAAGTTACAAACTCATTTTCAATAGAAATCCATTCTTTAGCTACTTGATCTGCAACAACATTTGAATTGCGAGATCTGTGTACAATGGAGATTTAAGGCTACAATCCTTTTGTACGTCTTATGTAATTTAGATTAAATCTCGCATTTTACATACTGCCTTCTTTAGAGTTACACATGTTCACCGCATTGGTTGAATTGACTCAATACTATTTTAATATGAGTTGAGCACTCCTTGAACAATGTTTCACTGATTACTCTTATGATTATCAAAAATTCCGCCTGGTTGATATCATGAGGAGGAAATCTATGATTATAAGTTACCAAAATGAAAACAATTATTCTAAGTTATTATAAGTAAAAAAAAAACGTTAGTTAATTACTACAGTAATTATCTGGGCACATTCTATTTTTAAGGCCTAATATTCAAATTTTAGTTTTTATTTTTATTTTTCCAGTGATGGAAATGGGTGGTGTCAAAACGGGGTGGGGGGAGGGTTGTAGTCATAAGATAGATTATGCTTGATAGACTATTGAGGCCTATTTGATCACTTAGCTTGCATCATACATGCAAAGATAAAGTGACAAAGGAAAAACAATCATTCTCCATATTTAAAAAAAATTGATAGTACTACAAAACGAATAAGATATATTAATTAATTACATAT
Source organism: Tetragonia tetragonoides (assembly GCA_038025085.1). Classification (NCBI taxonomy): domain Eukaryota; kingdom Viridiplantae; phylum Streptophyta; class Magnoliopsida; order Caryophyllales; family Aizoaceae; genus Tetragonia; species Tetragonia tetragonoides. The sequence continues at coordinate 34,337,658 of CM076153.1, forward strand.
AACGAATATGAATTTGGAATGCCTCAACCAATTCAATATAGAACAATGATAGTTCTATCATTACAATACATTACATATACGATATTTATTTTACCTTCTCAACTTATATAAAAGTGCAAAATATATAGATTGCCTTGTATTTTAGTATAATTGAAAAGAATGATAAATATTTCCTGTATTAAAAGGGCGGGGTTTGAAGGATAAACGGAAAAATTATCAAAATTCATCCAGTCGACTTTTAGAAATTAAATTCCCTCTCACTTCTTCTAGCAGTATATGGTATATCCGAGCAGAGCAGTAGGCCTTTGACTCCTCCTATTATTAAATCAAAGTTTTAGACCATACCTCTGACTTGGTATCCCTAGGAAAAAGAATAAGAAAGAGGTTTGTCTTTTCTTTTTTCTTTTTTTCTTTGGATTTGTTGTTTGCATTTTTTAACTGTTTTTTGAAATCCGAATGAAATCGTTCTAGAATGTATGTTGGGTAACAGTGGTGAAGTAAGACTTTAGATTGAGAGGGTGGAAATAGGATTCAAAATTGAATATAACATAACCAAGGGCAACCACAGAGGGGCCTCGGCCTTGCCTACAAATGTTTTTGCTTTAGTTTATCTACTCTCTCTAAAATTTATTGTCCCCACCCCTTTTTGCCACCTTGTGACTCTCAAGTCTTGACTTCACCTCTCCAAGATTAGAATCATGCGTCCGCCATTGAACAAAACAGAACATAACATTAGGTTGTGGTTGTGGTTGTGGTTAAGAGCGCGGTAAGGGTTTTGGTGAATTGTGTGGCAGAATTCTTGAATAGCAATGAATAGATCGCGTGGAAATTTGTAGCTGAGGTTTTGAAGGAGATTGCGGTTGTGGAAAAAGATTCTTTGTCTGAAGTGAAGGCCAATTGCTTGAAGATCTTCAAAGCAAGAAATTCAATTAGGTTCAATTCAATTTTGTTCATCTTTGTTATTTTGTTCTTTCAATATTGGGGGAAATGACAAATAAATAGTGATATTGACATTGAATTGTTTTCTCAGTTGAAAGTAGTTAGGGAGGCGATGACATAGATAGTGGAGACTTAGAAGGGAAGTCTTATGTTTTTGTGGTAAGATTAATTATCTATGTTTATTCTTTCGAGGATCCGTTAAAAAAAACAGTCTCAATTCATGTGATTTCCCTTACTAAGTTGGCGATTTATGCGCTTTGAAATTATCCAATAAGTGACCAGAGATTTTATAACTGTTTTCTCTATTTACGGGGCATGGAACGGTCTCATTCCCACCAACATTTAAAATCGAGATGGTGAGAAAGGGGCGTAGAGTAATGAGACCCAGAAAAGTAGAATACGTAGCATTGAACAACAAAAGGTAGTAAATGCTTCAACACATTTGGCTTACGCGACATCGACCTGCTTCACCTTGATCGGGTGCCTCTCCTTTGGGGGTAAGGAGAGAGAGACCCAAGTTGCTCCCTATTGCCTTCTTTAGACAACAGATTTCATCCTTTTTGGTCACAGTCTATTGAAGATTGGTCTGGGCCTTGCATATTCAATTGGCTCCTCCAATGATTGGATCCTGTTGTTAGCGGAGATCGGAGACGCAAAAAGGTTCAATTTCATGGCCACCGCCAGAGCACCACCGTAGATGGACTTGCTTTTGCTTGACACGTGACATGTTTGTTAGCTTGTATTTTTTAGGTTGTGGGCACGTGTATGTTTTTTTGGCATGTTGTAACTTTTTAGTAATTTGTTTATTTTTTTTTCTTTTTTAGGTTGTAGTCGTAGGGTGATTAGTAGTTCATGGATGGGGGGCCCATTGGATTCGGGCTCCTTACCCTTGCCCTTTTGGGCTGCCCTATTTTGGGGTTTTAAATAAGTTCGGTTGTCTGACCCAGACTTTTGGGCGCTCTTCCGAATTCAGGGGGTCCCCAATCATAGATGAAATTCATACCTACTTTGTATTCGGATTAGGTTTCTCCTCGAGATGAGGAGTCCTAATCTTCATCATTCTTACCTATATATATATATATATATAAAGAAAACAAAAGGTAGTAAATGCTCTCTTAAAAGTTGAAGAAGTTTTCAAAGGTGCAGAGGAAGTAAATGTATGAATAATTGGAGTACATATTTGCTAAATTTGATGAGAAACTCTCTCATATCCATCCTGATATACCCGAATTTACGAAGACAGATATTTATGATATTGCTGCCATTAAGAAAGTTGTTGTTGGGAATTATTAAATGTCTAGAGAATTATTTGAGTTTGACTCTAGTTTGGTTTTAGAATTTGTTTTGATAGTCTTGTTACTAATTACAAGCAAATTGCTAGTCGAATTGAGAACAACTCCGTTTCTAACCAAAGTTTCAACTTTCATGTGAAAGGGGCTCTTGTTAAAAAATGACTTAAAACAAGTCAAATATACTTAAAATGTATTATGAAATCCACCATGTACCCATTTATGCAAAGCTTAGATTTGATGATTCGAAAAAAGAAATAATTTGTAGGCAATAGTTGCCTTATGTGCATTAGAATTTGTTACAGGGTAGTAATGTGTTACATAGCTAAATCTTGTAGTACGAGTCTCCGCCATAAGCTATAGGTCTCCAGTAAGGAGTTCAGATGGCTAGAAGTTATGGGACTACGAGTATTACTATTGAATGGGCCAATTAACCAAATTGGTATTTTACATGACCCCCGAACGACAAGTTGGTATTTTATAATGTGACGTTTACACATTTTAGATGAATCTCCGGCGAAATTTTGACATTTTCTTTGGACTTTTTGGTCAGATTCACGCGAAAGTTGGTCGCGGGAGGGAATGATCTTTGATTAATGTAATAAAATAGAAAATTATTTTCGTATTGATTTCCTATTTCTACCAAAATTGAATCCATGTTTTATACACCTAAACAAATGCATTTTATTATCTTTTCTTATTTTCTTATCTTTTCCCCTTTCTTTTGTAACTACTCATCTACCTAACCATTTAGGGATTAAAAATCAGGGTTCCTATTCCCACAAAAAAAAAAAAAACGAAAAAAATAGGGTTACTAAAGGTTCTATGCTCCATTTCAATTTTGCACAATGACCCACTTCGCGGCAAATAACACCGTAAATAATTAAAACCCAGAACATACAATTCGCATTGATCTGAGGAAAAATCTTAGTTGATCAAGAATTTTATCTTTCAAAATAGAGCTAACTTGCACAACTAAAACCCAGTAATTCAAACAACTCTGATTAGAACTAACTTAATAAAAATATAACGTCTATCAAAGGTCATGGAGGGATAATTTCAACCAAACAACAATTTTTTACCCCAAGTTTTTTTATAAAAATAATAAAATCGCTCAATTCAAAGCTACACACGAAACAAAATTTACAATTTGTGCCTTCTCAGAATGACAAGAAAAAACAAGAAAAGAAAAATAAGAAGGAAAAGGAAAGAAAATAACGTAAGTAAAGAGAAAAGGGGGAAAAGGAAAAAATATAAGAAAATAAAATAAAAATACATTTAATTATCGCAGAAATAAGCAATAAATACATATATCATTTTAATTATTTCTTTTAATCAAAGATTTCATCTGACGAACTGTTTTGGGGTGAGTCTGACCAAAAAGTCCAAAAAAGAAATGTCAAACAGTCGCCAAAGGTTCACTTAAAATTTGTAAATGTTGCCAGAACTTTATAAAATACCAACTTGTCGTTTGGGGGGTCACTAAAAATACCAATAATATAGTTAATTGACCCTATTGAAGGTGATAATTTAATGGTTATATTATTAAGCCAATCCAAAGAATGACATATAGCATGAGAAATAGAAACTATCATCTTCAATAATCAATACTAAGAAAGATCTGATTTCTTCGTTAATACTGAAATTTCCATTGCTTTCGTGAAATCAATCATGTAGTAGATTTCATGGTCGTTAAGGAACATTGTTGCCTTGACATACTCTTTTGGTCAAATTCTTTCACAAATTCTTGCCTAATCTCATGATTAGAAGGACCCTAATCCCATCATGGGGTGACATTAAATGTGCAAGTAGGGGAGAGGGAAGGAGAGAGTGGTGAGGAAGGAGAGAGAAAGGAAGAGGAAGGAGAGAAAGAGTAGAGAGGTTCCAACTCTTGAGATCATGATTTAATCATTGAATTCTTTTGACCGGTTCTCTATTGAATGACACTTTAAGATAACAGTGATTGAATTCTTCTGGTTGTCTCGCTATTTCAAGGGTAAAGAAGAAAAAAGTAATTGTGTTAGATTTCATCTTTCACAAAGCTTCTTTTACTGCTACAATAGTCATGAAATTATTTTTTTCAAGAACATAAAAAAAAAAAATTATAACAAATTTTGCCCGCTGTTCACGTACTGGTCCCATAGCGATTTATTGGTGAATGACACTATATCGTAGACTTCAAAACCTTTGATTAAAGAAAATGTTCTTTTGGAATGGAAAATAAATTGTTCCGCTTTACTATGATTCCAATTAAAATACCAATATACCCCATTTTATTCAAAAAAATCCCTCCCTATTTCAGTCCAACTAGCACCATTTCAATGACAAGTTTTTGATGAAACCACAAAATAGTTCGGAAAGAACTAACTATAAACTATCTCATTTAACCTTGCAACTACCTCTCAATCATTATATATAAATTTATAAATTATATACAATATATGGGTGATGAGTGGATTCGTGAGTCGAGTTGGCGGGTGAAAAATCATCACCAGAATTCCACGCGCTTATTCACCCATTTAATCACATTTTCATTCATTTATTTATCAGCTCGTCCTGTGTGGACTTAGTCCATCGTGGACCAAATGTTGAATCAAGATGTAGTCCAAATTTTTTAGGGATATGAAAGATATTTTTTGAAAAAGATTTAATCTTGGTCCACTGTGAACTAAGTCCATATAAAATATTGTATTTATTTGGATTGGATGGAGTGGATATTCGTGAATGCGGGTGAGCTATGACTCTAAACGAGGGTGTGTTCTTTTCCACTTATTGGACCTTACTCAATCCGTGAAAATGAGTGGCAAGACCTTACTCAATCAGTGAGAATCAGTAGGTAGACCTTATTGAATCAGTGGCAGGACCTTACTCAATCAGTGGAAATCAGTGGCGTGACCCACATTCCTACTCACAGAAACAGTGGCAGAACCTTATTGAATCAGTGAGAATCAGTGGAAGGACCTTACTCAATCAGTGGAAATCAGTAGCAAGACCTTACTTAATCAGTGAAAAGCTTACTCTGGCAGGACCTTACTCAATCAATGAGAATCAATCAATGAAAATAAGTGAAAAAGAACGCACCCTCAATCAGAAGCTTTTGGTACAATCACAAAGTAGCTCTGAAACAGTTAACTATAAATCGTTTTATTTGAGCTTGCAAGAAGTTGCAACTACCTCTCAAACATTAAGTCAACACAACAGCCTTTCTAACTCTATGAGCACATGATTGATGATCAACACATCTGACGGCTCTCAAAGTACACCTAAAGTGCATCAATTTCCGCACCTAAAACTCCTTACACAAAATAAACTTAAAATTTTACACTTCAATTATTTCCTCATCAATGCCCAACAAAGAACCAAATCAAATTACGTCTCTTGATTTCTTTTCTATTAGAGTATAATTAAAATAAAATAAAAAATCCATATTTGCCAATGCCATCAATGTACCTAACCAAGAAAAAGCTGAGCAGATTTTACCTGCCTTTTTAGTTAAATAAATTATATTTTAAATAATATATTGCTCAATTCATGAAAAAGGTAACAAATCAGAAAAAACAATTGCTTTCTTTTTTCAAAATATAAAAAATAATTACATATGATTTTCATATTTTTTCACATTTATTTATTTACCCATAGTCTCTCAGTTCTCCATCTTCTCCTTTTTCCTTTTCATTTCTCATTTCATTTCAGAAAACCCTAGATAATTATTTTTCTCTCTCTTCCCTGTCCCTCGCCTCTGAATCTGGTTCCTGTCATCTTTGCCGATTTTTCCTCTATTTTTAGGTGAGCCATTTCTTAATTTTAAACCTTTTTATTTATTTTCTTCACCATTTCCCCATTTTCATTTTTTCCAATTCCCCTAAATTCCGAAAATCGAATTTATTTTTTGAGTATTATGGTATTCAATTTTTTTCCCTGAGAAAAATTTAAACTTCGGCGCGATCGACAAATCAATTTGAAAATAAAATTAAAATTGAAATTGTACTAGTAGTAAAGAATTATCTGCTCTACTAATTTTTACTTCAGCTAGGGTTTATCTCACTGAAAAATTGAAAATTCTCCCCAAAAACTTCAAACAAAATCTTGGTGCTTTAATGCTTTTCTGGGTTTGTTTAAGAATCCGTACAGTAACAAAACCCAGATCACAGTTCAAAATTCTCCTCTTTCTTTTTCCTCTGACAAAATGAATTTCTTTTTCCACTGAAGTGAGTGAAGCTCAGTGTGAACAAACAGATTTTTTTCATTTTCATTTTTCACATTTCAACATTTACATTTCTCTGCCATCAACAAAACATTATTCAAATGTTTCCTTTTGCAGGTATTTAAGCGAAATTCAGAGAGGGATTGGCTGAAAAATGTCAGGATCTGAGACAGGGATGATACCGAACAGCGGGATAACTAACAATCAAGGCATGCAAAGGACACCTGGTAATTCGCAACCGGTAATTCAAAATATGCATTTAGCATATGGTGCTGATGGACATGCCGTCTATAAGCCGGTTTCCGGTGGCGAACCACTGTATCCGCCGAGAGCCACCGCCAATGGCGATGGCGCTGTTGCCGAGGGCGGTGAGGGGATGAACATGGGTATGAACATGAACATGAATGTGGGTCCCACTACTGGGTTGGGGATGGGTGGTGAGCCATTGAAGAGGAAAAGAGGGAGACCCAGGAAGTATGGGAATGATGGGGCAATGGCAGTTCCTCTATCCTCTGTGCCTCCTCCTGCTTCTGCTCAGCAGCCTAACATTGGGTTCTCTCAGCAGCCGCAGCCGCAGCCGCAACCGCAACCGCAGATGCCTCCACCACCGCCGCCACAGCAGCAGCAGCCGCAGGGCGGTTCCACAATGGAGTCACCATCTTCCTTCAAGAAGGCTAGAGGGAGACCACCGGGTTCTAGCAAGAAGCTAAAATTAGAAGCTCTGGGTATCTTGTTTTATATTCTCTCTATTTGCCTGCAGTGCTTAATTTTAAATAAGATGGTTTATTGTGATATGTGACTTGGGTTGAAATTTAAATGGTTTCCTTCATGATGGGTTTGGGGATGTTTTTAAAGGGAATTAAAGTTTTGATCTTTTGTCCAGAAAAAAAAAAAAGGTTTTTTTTGCTTGACTTCATCTAATTTCTGTTGGGTTTTGAAGTTGCACAATTGCTGTTAGGAGTATGTAATTTTCTGTAGTGTGCTTTCCTGAGAACCTTGTGTGGGGTTGAAGTTTTTATGAGTGGGGGAAGGGAGGGAATTGTGGTTGTGTTGTGGATACTTATTTATAAGGGGATCTGAGCTGAAAGGGTTATTGACCATTATGTTTGTGCTGCAACTAGGATCTGATCTGTTGCAATCTGAGTTTAAGATTCTTCTGCACTGGGTATAATTACCCTCTTGCCCTTCATCATGCATTGATGTCTTCTTTAGGATCAATGACCTCACTTTGCCTATTTGTTTTTGTCATCTCTATGAGGTGGCAATATGGCATCTGATTCCTTTCTCTATATTTTAGAACAACCTTATGCTGCTCCTGCATCATCATTCTGTCAGTGGAGACTTGTCTGAAACTCTAAAATAATACTTGTATGTTTGTGTCAAAACATATGCCTATCAGTTTTATTAATCTACTCCCTTCAGGTGACCTTGAATTGGTATCCATTCTGTTGTAAACATGAAAGTAGTAGTTTGTTTTACTCTACTTCCACTGGTGGACTTGTGTTAAATTTCCTTAAATAGTTGGTAATTTTTGTATTTAACCCGAGGGAACATATAAATGATTAGTTTTCTTGCTTTGCACTTTTTTTTCTTCTTTCTAATTGACTTTTGTCCTTACTTTCTGCAATTGTGATTTTCATCTTAACGGAATTTTCAAGTCTATAATATCAGCTCATTGGAAGTCTCCTTGTTTGCAGGATCACCTGGGATTGGCTTTACTCCACACATCATTCTTGTGAAAGCTGGCGAGGTCTCCTTCATTTCTCTTGAGTTAATTGTCTTAATGATGCACATAGGAGAAGCTTGTCTGAATATATTTCTCTTAGATGTTGTAATTATGTTAATTTTCTGACTTAGATTTACTAATTTAGTTGGTAGGTCTAATTCTGAGTGCTTTTAAATAGGGGGCATAAGGTATAAGCTATTTAAATGGAAAGTTGGTCCTAGGATCTTGTTTACTTGATCCTTGGAAGTTTTTTAACTTATTGCAGAATATGGCACCTGTCTTTTACATCATACTAATCTAGATGTAACTAAGTGATCTAATGCTGAAAGGTTAAACATGTATGTTATATTCATCCTGGTAGATATTTGCTATTTATTTTCCCTTCATTTATCACCACATATTTACTGTTCCTTTTGCCTTCACTGTTAATTTGAGTTGCCCTCTCATGCTGAATAATTACTGCTTCCTTTGTGTGGCATGCTAATGTCTCTTCTCAACTCTCTCTGGCCATGCTTTTTTCTTATTGCGTTATGAGTTTATTTTATTGAGTGATCAGCAATGTGCGTAATCGTAGATAGTGACCCCCTCTTTTAATCAATGAAAAGTTTGTGGTAAGAATAATATTTTCTGTCATTGAAAATGACAACTCCCTCCATTTCCAAGTGATTGTTGTTCCGTGTCGGTCTTTCAAATTAATATCCTAAATGGCCACTACACTCTATGCATTAATGCATTCACCCATTAAACCTTTTTACTATATGATAGTTTTTAGGAAAAAATCAACTCAGAAATCACTCAAAACCTAGGTATTCACAATTTGCTACTATCTAGTACACTACACAAGTAGATCACAGGACAGTTATTGATGTCCTGCTCTTTTATGCCTGTTTCTTCAACACCAAATATAACCAGCAGTTCATTCAATTTGACAGCAGAGATGCTTAACAAACTGTTGTCCGCTTTTTCTTGTCTCTTTTAATAAATCATAAAACACTAAGTGAGATGCTTTGGGGAAAATCTATGCAAGCGTACACTTCCAGGAAACATATGACTCTCGTATAATGCCTTAGGCTCCTTCCAAGGAAAAAGTTCTAGTAAAAATAAGGCCATTGATTTCATCCTCAGTTGAGGATTCACGCGCAAGGTGCAACTGAAAGAAGCCTTCTGTCAAATTGTTACTGAACATATGAGGAGCGAGTAAAATTTGGTCATTTCACTTCTTAATGTTTGTTGAATGCTTGATTTTCAAATAGGAATCAATTTTTTTAGATTATCGCTTTACATATAGTAAGGTAGGATACCTATTCGGTGACTGTTCCTGATTTTATTAGCAGGAACTCATCACCTTTCATCTATAATTGCATGTTGTTATGAGCGAGGCTTCTGTTAAGCATGGAGATCTTCAAACTGAAGCCACAAATATCTTTTATCGTATCTCCCACTCTCGGCTTTACATGTCAACTATAACAGTAACGTTAGTACTGTGCTTTGTTGAATATCTTATTCTCTAAACAGGGTATTGCGGAAAAAGCAGACGTTAAGAATAGTATTAAGATCCAACATATACAGTAAATTCTGCAAAAAGCTAATGCAAAAGTAAAATTTGATTGTTTACTGGCCTTGTGAAAATAATATAGAATGAGGACCAAAATCTTCGTTCTCGCCAATCCTCTACTTCTGCTCTGATTTATGTTTATCTTTCCTACTGAACTCTGGAGTTATGTCTAGTTCCAGAGTCCATTCTGTGGTTTGCCAGCAAGTTTGAAGTGGTGGAATTGTGTTTCCTTTGTTCCTAGAAAAGCTAAACCTGATACTTAGCATAACAATTTTCTTTTTTTCTTTGAGGTGATGCTATATTGCTATTCAACGTTATAGTCATTCATGTGTCCAAGATTATGTTGATTTCTGACTTGCTTACTGATTTTAGAGTTGCAATATATTTGATCTTCAGGACGTGGCGTCGAAAATCATGTCATTCTCCCAAAATGGTCCAAGGGCTATCTGCATTCTGTCAGCTAATGGGGCCATATCACATGTGACTCTTCGTCAAGCGGCAACATCTGGTGGCTCAGTGACATATGAGGTTTGTGGTAGCATTTGTGTGCTTTCGTAGCTTAGTGTGAACTTCAGATCTGTAGCATTCTACATTTGGACACATTTGTTGACTAATCAGCTGTTTTTCAAATGTTTGAGATGTCGGAAATAAATTCGAGGCTTTGCCAAATTGGTTCCCTTATGGAAAAGTGAATTTTGTATATGAACCAAAATGTGGTGTGAAATAATGTATAGTCCATGTACATAGGGAGCTTGCATTGTGATTTATCATCTAACATACCATAAACCGGGAGAATGGTTTTATTGCTTGGATGTAATTGGTTTAATGTTTTAGGAGTCTTGCTTTTGGAGTAGGTACAATTGTTTACGACCTCATCTAAGCATATGATTGCACGATCCTGCCCAATCCTTCCTAGAAGGTGGAGGTTGTGGTTGTGAATGATGCTACTAATAGATCAGTGTTTGTAGAGTTTTTTTGTAAGCTACGTCTTCATAGTGTAGTGAACTCCTTATTTGTCATTAATAAAATTCACTAAAATACCCCAAAAAAAAAAACGACCAGCAACTAAGTGCTCACGAGGCCCGGGCTTGTGACATGGTGCATGGTCTGAGGTAGAGCCTTTTCTGTCATGCCTTTAATCGGTAAGCATTGAGTGACAGCTACTGCTCAACAAATTAGATGTGGAGATGTTTGATGTAATCCAACACAAATACCAAAAATGGAACATCACTCAATAGTGACTCTTTTCTTTTTAATATCCAAAATTTTGATGGAGAGTGTCATTTTTTCGCATGTTGACTAAGGCACCCTTGGATAACAATAAAGGATAACAGATTTTCCTTGTCCTACCTTGCCTCAATGCATGTTTTCCAACCTGTTTCAGAAACAGAATGTCTAATTTGTTATCTGTCTGATTATGCTTTGCCATGTTGGTTTTGCAAAGTAGGATTGGACATAAATGGATCTGGCAGTCGTTGATTATGAGTCATGAATTTTACCTTCTGTCGGAAACATTTCTAGCATATTTCAATGGGGAAAAAATTTACACTTTCTAAAATAAGCGGTTAACCTTGCGATTAGTCGGGTAAAAGTGTAAAACCTGGGAACCACATTATCCACAAAAAATATGTAAGCTGTTTTTCCATATGTTTAGGTCCTGTTAAACTTTATCATCAAGGGAGGATGAGGTGGGAGCACAAGTGGTAAGTGCCCCACTCTCACAACCCAGTGGTCAGGGGTTTGAATCCTCATGTAGGGAGAATAAAAACCTCCTCTACCTTTCTTTGTAGGGAGGGTCCCCTCCTCTACTTGAGCCCGTCAGTCCATCAAAGATGGGTTGGCTTGCCTGGCGCGTGTGCTATTGCATGCGTCCTTGTAGCAAAAAAAAAAAACTTTATCATCAAGGATAGGGAAAGAACGATGCTCCAAAGTTGCTCAACATTAGTGGCCCTCCTCACCTTGAAACATGATATCTTATTACCATTCATGTTTCTTTCCTTTAATGAATTTGTTGCGCTGCAATTGCTTATTGATGCTACTCTATATGTGGATAATTTCCAAAGAAAGTGGACATCAACTATTGGTTCAGTGAATCTTTGATTATTTTGTGCTTTGTTGCGGAGTGTTTCTGAATAAATTCTTCATTTAACTTGCCGATCTGGCTCTTTTTCTTTCATTGAACTGCAGGGACGCTTTGAAATTCTGTCACTCTCGGGTTCATTCATGCTTTCAGATGCTGGGGGTCAGCGTAGCAGGTCCGGTGGCCTAAGTGTTTCTTTAGCTGGGCCTGATGGCCGTGTGTTAGGAGGCGGAGTGGCTGGTCTCTTAACTGCTGCAACCCCTGTACAGGTTGGACCTTCCTTCTCTCTCAGAGGCAAAATTTTGTAGGATGTCTTACAGTTATACATCGTAAATTCATTGCTTGTAATCTAGGTAAAAATTAGGATAGCACTAACTCTTTACAGAAACATGTGAGCATTGGTCTTGGTGGATTATCAAGTTTTGGACTGGAGCCTAGTTCTCTGATCAATGTGGAAAATGGACTTATCTAATTGAATGAGGCAAAGTTGCTTGGCCACAATGGCACTACGTTTTTTTAGATTAAAAGAAAATGTTTGATGTATGAAAATTGTGGAGAATAGCAAAAGGAGGATAAGGAGTCCTTACAAAGCAAATAAGCAATACAAGTACAATTACAGATTTGCGCAATTTCTCTGCACATCAGAAACAAACTTCTAAAAACGCCTCCCAATGTAGCCCACAAAAAGGTTAAGTCAGTGACGCTACTTAGACAAACTCAGGTGACATTGCTCTCCCGTAAAAATCCTAGTGTTTCTTTTCAACCTAATACACCATTTGATAGCAAAGAAAGCATTCGCCAAAAGAGCTTTTTCTCATTCTCTCTCCCAAATTCCACAAAGGGAGCCTGTACAACTTCTAAAACAAGGCTGGACAAATGCAATGTTCCCCTCTGTCACCAAACATTTTTCCCCAAAGAAACCACGCCAAATCACCAGTCACAATGTCACTATGTTTTATCACTCAGAATTCTAGTGGTATCCTGTTGTGTTGTGGCGTGAATGTGTGATAGTATTAATCAACGAGATGCACTAGAAAAGGAGGTGTGAGGGACTTAGTCGTGAGACATGTCCCTTAGATAACCTCCTTTATTTCAGTTATTTCAGAAATTTTGTTAATTTCTTCCTTATTCTGACTTTTTGTGTCTTACAGTCTTACCTAGACAAGTTAGGTCAAGTTGGTAATATATTAATGGACAGTCATTTTTGTTGATAGATAAGTCAGAGCTAGAGTATAATGCTTATTAGGGAATGGCATCCCTCTCATAACTCCCGTCGATAATACATTCTGGACTTCAAAGCTGCCTGTAGATCAATAGCTAGAAATCTGGTTTCTTGAAATCAAAATGATAGCCAGGGCTACAAAAATTTCACATCTCTATGTGTTGTGGGCTGGCAACTCAAGCAGAGGGATGGGGACGATTGGGCCACTAGAGGGTGTGTAAAGGCTCACATTAGTTGCTTGAATAAAGATAAAAACAATGAAATAGTATGGTACGTGGGGTATCAAGTCTCGGTTGTGGTCGCAACATTGTGGAAAGGTAGTTTCACAGGTGTTGTGTAACGGGGGTGCGGTTATCAGAACGTGAATTTTATATAGACCATATGAGCTGTATTGGCTGTACTGGCGAATCATCAGCTATATATCGGCCGTATCGGCCATTTATCAGCTATTTCTCGGAGTACATGCCATATCAGACACCACATTTCTAACTGAAGTTTCGATTATGAACAAGATCAAAAATCGATATGTACCGGCGATACACAACAGATTGATACGGTGGTACAACTACGAAGTGCTGAGGCCCAAATATGAAGTATCTGTTTACGCCTTTAGAAGATCCAGTCATAGATGTCTTCAACAGTGCTACTTTGTGATAAAATCATAGATAATTTTGTTGTTTACTAAAGTAAATCTAGATCACATTTCAGATATTTGCAAATTTATGTCATTTGTGGTTAAGCAATTTGCACTGTTGATTCTTGGTAATCCTATATTAGGATTTTAGGTTTGGTTTTAAGGGAGCTTAACAAAAGAATAAGAGAATTTGTGATTGATAGCCATTCCTTTGGGTAGATCAAAGCTGATTCTTGACTTGTGTTCCCAACCATAAAATTTTGGTGTAATAGATTATGTTTCGTACTTGATCTGTGTATATAACAGATAATTCATGTGGTTATATTGAACATATTACCTGTCAGCAATTCTTTTTCCTTTCCCCCCCCCCCCCCCTGGTACTTTTAAGTAGGTTCGCTGAGTGAAGTTGCATTATTAATGTCTGGAAGATTTTGCTGGTTCGTTGGGTTTTCCTCCTGGCAACTTAACTTGCAAAGACACAGGAGAACATATACACAATTAGCTATTCATACTGATGATCTGACTTTTCAGCTTATTTGTCTTGTCCTTGTAATGTCAACTTCCTGCATCTCAAGATTGGTATTTAAGTTGCTGTACATGCTTGATTATGTCTTGTTCAAGACCAGAGAGCATATACTGCATTAGCATTTTCTGACAGTGGCTTCTCCCTATTTGTGGCAGGTGGTTGTGGGCAGTTTTATTGCAGATGGTCGAAAAGAAACGAATAATGAAAATCCGATGGACCCTTCATCTGCTCCATCCAGACATCATGCTGGGATGGGATCAACAGGGGTCAGCAGCCCAACATCACGTGGGACACAAAGTGAGTCGTCTGGTGGGGCTGGGAGCCCTATTAATCAAAGTACAGGAGTCGTTAACAGCACTCCACCTGGTATGCCAGGCCTGCCATGGAAGTAACTCTTTCAGTTGCGTGGATTCTCACTAATTGTGTTATATAGGCATGGCTCAGCACTAATATCGTTTTGATTAGTTCATTATAACGATATGGCCGAAGTGTAATTAAATGTCGTTGTGTAGATTAAGGACCCACATTACTTTCCCCATGACTGGCAGCTGGCTGGATAGTGGAGAGCGACGAGTTAGTAGTTAGTTGTAGAATCACAGTCGCAGCCATGAAACTTGGTTAGGGTAGTTAGGTTAAAGTCTAGCACATGTGCAGTGGAGAGGATTAGATTAGCATGGATGGTCAGAGTGTTTGGTCTGTTTTGTTGAACATCACATTATTTTGTTATTGATATCATGTGATGCTTCAACATTCCTGCCCAGGCACTTGGGAGTGAAAGTCTTGTGTACTGGTGGACTCCTATTTTATTTGAATGTTAATCAAAGAGGTGGTATTAGTATGTAAGCTTCAGCTTTATATTGTCAATTTGTCATTGTTACTGTGGGATGTGCTTCAAATTCTTGAATCATATGGAAGATGATACCCAGGTTTTGATTCTTTTCTGAAGCAAGTAATGACAGCAAGTTTTTGATCAAAGATTCAAAATGGAAGAAGTTTGGTATTATATGAAACAGAAAATGTGCAAGGAATCAAGTGATGAATGGATCTTAGTTCCCAATATTAAGGTTGACTGTTCTATTTTTTATTTTTTTACGTTTTTTTTTTTTTTTTTTTTGATTTTGAAATCATAAAGATGTCATGTTCTTTGAGAATAATAAGATTCGATCCCAGGTTATTATTTGAGAGAATGAGTAGGGAATGACAATTTCAGGTTTAGCCAAGATGGCTGCTCCTGCCCCAAACTTTGATAATTCTAAGCCCACCCTTATGTGGTTTGGCCCATTAAGCTATCACTTTGCTAGCATGGTGGCGCTATTTAGTTGCTCTCAATGGTTTTTTTTTTTTTTTTTTTTTTTTTTTTTTTTTTTTTAAATTTTAGTAGAAAACGTGTCCCATCACAATTTAATGGTTCAATCATGATCTCAAGAGTTGGAATCTCCCTACTCTTTCTCTCCTTGCTCTCTCCTTTCTCACCACTCTCTCTCCTCCCCCTCCCCCACTTGCACACCTAATGTCACCCTATGATAAGATTAGGGTCCTTCCTAATCATGAGATTAGGTAAGAATTTGTTAACACAATTCACAAATTTTTACCTACTTTTGGACAGCGCATATTGGCTGGACCAGCCCAATAAACACGCGTTTAAGTGGGCCTAATTCAATTCAAGTTTCGTTATTTGCGCGAAACTCAATTGGGGATTTTGAAAAAATGGATGTTCTCCTACTTCAGCAAAAGTTATTGGGCCCACCCGAATTTACTTGTTAATGAGGAAGGAGCGAAGGAAGCGGCGTTGACTATACTTCGGTCCATTCAAATTGGATGGGCGCAGTCCATATAAAAGTGTATACTCTTGGGAGCATGTACTACCCCTATCAACTTTTTTATATGCTTGGTCCAGAAAAGATTTAGAGCCGGCAAAAGCTGACACGACACGATAGCACGACACGAACCGGACACGAAATAACCGTATCAATGTCGAGATTTTCGACACGATTAACTTAAACGGGTCGACACGAGTTACCTGTTTAGTTACATGGGTTGTGTTAGTGTTGAGATTTTCAACAAAAAGTGACACGCTTTGAGACAATTATTCAAACATATCGAGAAATATGCCACTTAACTAATGATAATATCAAAAAATAAGGTTTAAATCTATGATATTCATTATTTGTATTGACTAGTACACCAATGAAAGCTTAAACGGGTCACACATGAATAACACGATTATTAAGCGGGTTGGGTTAGTGTTGAAGGTTCCCGACATGATTAATAAATGGGTCAGGTTAGTGTCAGGAGTTTTCTGACACGATTGTCTTTGACACGAACACAAACACGAACATGACACGCCACAATCTATTTTCCAACTCTAAGAAAAATGAGATACACACACTTTTTATTAGGAGTATAGTAAGATAAAGTAGATTTGAATTGTTGTACACAATGGGGCTTGAGCAGTTGAGTGACAAAAATTGCCCAATTTTTAACCCATTTCCTATTCCGGTCTCCATCAGTCAACTTCAATTCAACACTCTTTCTCAACTTTACTCGACTCTTTCTACTAACCCATGGAAGAAAACCCAGTAAACCCTAACACTAAAACCAAATTTGATTTTGAATCTCTACCCGTGGAAGTTACTACCGACATTCTCTCAAGATTGCCTTCAAAACCTCTTCACCGCTCCAAATGCGTATGCAAGTCATGGTATGCTCTCATCAAGAGCCCCGATTTCGTGGATTTCCATCTCAAAAATCGCAGCAAATACAATCGGATGATCGTCTTCAACCCTGGCGTCATGTTCCTCGAGTCCCTTGAGCTCAACAACGACGACGACGACGACAACAAAAACAACAACCACCCCTTCACCAACAACAAAAACAACAACCACCCCTTCACCAGACAAGACATTGTCAAAGAGTTTCTCGTTCTCGTGGGCACTTGCAATGGCCTCGTTTGTGTCTTTAAACGTGACTTCAGTTCGGACTTTAACTGCTTTCTCTACAATCCATTTACCCGCAACTTGGAAAATATCCCAATACTCGATCAAAAAATTGATGATCGTGGATTCCGTAATTTCTTCGGATTTGGGTATGATAAGTTCACCAATACTTATAAGATTCTGCATTTAATTGCTTCTGATGGTAAGGCTGAGCTTTATAACTTGACATCCAATTTTTGGAAGAGAATTGAAGATTTTCCTTACTTATCAGGAGAAGTATCTGGTAGGCATTGCGTGTTTACAAATGGTGCCTTGCATTGGCTTCTTTACCAAGGCCCATGGGTTAGTTCTGAATGTGATCATAAAGATGTAGTGGCTTTTGATTTTCACTATGAAAATTTCAGTCTACTGCCATTGCCTAATCAATATGAGGGTTCTAACTGGGAGGGGTCTTTGGAGGATTTCGAGGGTAATATTTCATTGCAGGTTATGGATTTTAGTAATGTTGAGAAACCTTGTACGCATTTATGGGTTATGAAGGAGTATGGGAACAAGGAGTCATGGACCAAGTTGTTTCGTTTCCCGTTGGTGGGTGAGTGTAGTCCATATCAGTCTAATAGAATAAAGGCGTTGGGTTACCCGAAAGCAGGAGGTCAAGTTCTTGTAGAGGAAGATTACAAATATTATTGGTATGACAATGAGGGAGGAATGGAAGATGCTGGTTTTGTTGTTTCCCGTGGTACTGATGCACTGATATGCTTTGGAAGCCTTGTATCTCCTGCGGTTGGTAAGATTTCGAGCCCATTGCTTTGCGTATCAGACCCTAATTAGCAATTGAAGCTCTCAGTTTATATTTTGGTTGCAAATTACTATACTAGGAGAGAACTGAGAATTTGGCATATTACTATGTACAGTACCTAAAATTATAGTGTATTCCTACTTAACAGCTTTGTTAGAAATGCGCTTTATCGACTTTTCGTAATTTCGTACTTTCTTCTCTGAGTTCTTGTCTATGGATATGAATTTAAAGTGGTGAAGTGTATATGTTTGTGGTTTTTGTTATGACGCGCTCTGTTGGTTGTAGTACATACTTAGCTTTCTCAGTTCTACAAATACACACTATAGTTTTCAGAACTTCATGGAGCTATCCCTATCCTGTGCTGTGCTTTGGATTTTGTGAGTTTTTCCGCTAGTCCACCTGAAAGACATGGGCTTCAACAGCTGTCCTGGGAAATATTTTTTGTTTTTAGATAACATGAGTGTCCAAGCTTTGGTTGACTAATCCCATGGGCCCTGAAGTTAACAACTTGAAAACCTCCCGTGAACCTGTGGGGACTCGATGTTATGAGAGCTTGTATATTTCCCTAATGCGAGTTTATTGAATATGAAAGAAAAAATGATTGAATTTTCTCATTGTATGACGTGACATCACCAACCTGCTAATCTTCATTGTAATATTGATTGATAGGTGTTGATATAGTATATCAATTTTTGTCTTGTGAAATTGGAAGTCAGTTACTATTGTTGGCTCAGTTTGGTCTAGGACTTTGCTTTCTTGATTCTACACACTATTGTATTAGAACTTGTGAGTTTTTAATCTAGTTGTCCTTTAGAGTTTGTATATTCCAGTAATGCAAAATCATTAAATACGATTGAATTTTCTCATTGTATCGACATCACCGACCTTCCCATCTTCATCTACAATGTTGATAGGTGTGAAAAAAATGTTAAATTTTTTTTTCAGCTGCTGGTTGTTACAAGCTGTGATTAGCTAAAAACCGCATCTTGCGTAATTGGTTTCTTGCCCAAATGAGAATTGCTAGCAAAAAAAGTGAATTGGAAGCACTATCTTATAGAGCTATTGTACTGCTGTGACGGTTAGCTAGATGAGATTATCTTTTTGCCTCAGAGAAGTGAGGCAATATTATTATTTTTGCTGAATTTGTAGGATTTCATGGTTTATTTTTCTGTGTACAGTAAGGTGTTGTTATAACAATCTTTTTGGTATGACTACTAAGTACTAAGGTATGATGAGTAAATGGGCATACCAAATGTCTTTGTTTACCCCTTTGTGAACTTCTCTCATCAATCCTTGATCCGTGGAACGGTTTCGTGTAAGCTTTAATATGAAGCTAAGGGGATAAATTATATAAATCGACATATCAATGTTATTTTGGAGTTCTTGACATTTCTGATTCTATGTTGCTTTAATTGGCTGTTTTCCTCTTTGTTCTATGGGTCACTAGTAACTCTACCCATTGCTCCCCGTCCGCCCCGGCCCTTGCTGGATGAAACTATTTGCAGAACATTGGGATGATGGTGTGACATTTCCATGGCCAAATCTCCTCTTCCTTAATTGAATCTGTAAAGCTGGCCAGATGCATCCTTTTGCAGAAGCGTTTTTTTGCCATGGAATTATCAATGGCCTTTTTTATTAGGCATTGATCACTCATGATCTAATAGGCACTTCCTTTTGTGTAAAATTTGTGGTTATGTACTTTTGGCAGATTTGCATAAGTTGATAACAATACGGAAATGAAATTCAGTTGTTAGCAAATCCACTAATGATATAAATTAGTTTGCTACCTTAGCTTGCCAATTGGCAAGCATGTTTAATTAAGGGTAATTAGGCAACAGTCTGGCCATCTAGCTTTCAGTAGATGTGGTTAAACTCTGAACATAATCTTCTTTATAGTTGGTTTCCTTGATGCCTAAAGCTCTAACATAATCTTCTTCATCAGGATTTGGTGCAGCGGTAGAATGATGGTGGGACTGGGACATGAAGGAGCTTTTTGGATTGTAAGACTGCTGGTCTGGGTATATTGCGTCAACGATGAAAGTTGCAGATAATATGTTAGGAGTATAACTTTTATCTGAAACTTCTGATGATGATGATAGTACTTAGTAGCTACACCTGCATCTGTTGTCTAATATTCTCTATGTATTTCTGAACTATTGTAGTGATCTTTTGGACTTCATCTTTGTTTTGTGTGGTAGCCAGTTAGCTGTGAATGCCTCAGATACGAGTCTAGTTTATTGGCTCTAAATCTCGATGGCTCAGGCCCGTGATCAACTCTAGAGTTTCTGATCAAAAGTAATTTAGGCACCCTTTACAGGTGCACCAGCACAATCACAGTGAGTTTTTGCTAGCCAGTGGTTTTTCATCACTCTTTCCTGCCTTCTAGTTCTAGGAGCTGTCAGTTTGGTGGTGGAAGGAGATGGTGTTGATGGTAGTGATCTGTTAAGAAATATGCTAACTGCAACCGTTTAGTCATCGAGTGGACATATGTCAAAATTTGAGTGGTAGTTGTTAAACTTTTAGTCATTTTGCTAATACTTGGATTTCATAAAATTATTTTGTGGTTTTTTAAAAAGGATAAAATTTCTTCTTCAAGAATTAGGATTAAATTGTATCAAACAATCCAAAGTTTGTTAAGGAGTAGTTTACTACTCTGTTAGTGAGATGAGATCCTCTCCAATAGAATGGTGTGGTATTCGATGTGGTAACTCACAAGAACACTAAAAAATGGGGAAGAATTAGAGTTGGATGTCTTTTGGAGTGAGCTGGCATGATGATATTGGTTTATTGGAGGGAAGTACTTGAGAGGATCCTTACGCTCTGTCGGTACTATTACTAAATCTAAAATTGCTAGGGTTTAATCTGCCGAACTCAAGGATACTTAAAAACAAACGTAACATTTTTCAAAAAGGAAAATTTGATGAAGATAAGTAAAAGTTTTATCGACTCGACAATAATAATTTCAAGTTGTCATTTTTGTCAGTATTGGACTCGGTACTCACGCCGTCTATTTCTTTTACTATTAGCGCTAAGTTGTTAATGTGTATTAATTCTTAATAAACAAAATTAAGTTAAAATTATTTTTGGATAATTTCTTCCCATCAAATCCAACTTCTCTCTCCTCCGATGTAGGGGTATTTTCTTCTTCTTAAATATCTGGGTAAACGTTAGTATTTAGTAGAAGGAAAAACTTGTAAATTAAAGAAGTAGATAGGGTCATAGTTAAATTAGCGCTAATAGACTAACGGAGTTAGACGGCGTGATTGGAATATTATGAACTCGCATTAAATTAGTGATTATCTTATCCAATAGATTTCATCGACCAGAGACAATATATTATATAGTTTTGTTATAATATTGTGATTATCTCATCCGATGGATCAAATTCTCTTCGATACATCATTTTTATTTGAATTAGATGTTACAAAAAATACTAGAACGGAGGGAGTACAAAAAATACCTGGAGAATCTATAAAATCATTATTGATGCTAGAGAACACAAAGCTGAATGTCATAACTTTTGGGATTGTCTGGGCAACTAGAGTAATAGATTTCTCCATCGCCTCAATGGTGAAGCAGTCAACCACCTTTCCATTTGAAGCTTTTGATTCACGAAACAGGCATTACAACAAAACTATTCTACACTCAGATGAGAAGCAATACAACAATGAGTTGAGACAATCTTCCACAGTAACACTATTTATCTATATAGTATTAGTATATATATAAGAACTTTCATATCCCTACTATATCTTATTTTCTAACTTATGAAAGAAAATAAAGAGAAAAAACCAAACCCACACCATGAGAAACACTCTTATCTTATCTAACTTCGGTCCGTGCCCTTTTCAACAGGAACTGCAATGAGAACATCCCAAGAGCAAATGTCTGCCAAAACCAACCTCTTGCATTTGCAGGGTCCACCTTTTTTGCTAAATGCCATGCATATATGCCCTCCCCAACATGTGCAGATGCAGCTAAAAAGGAAGCTATCCAAACACCTCGCATTGATCGGAAAAGGAACAGCGCAAGAGCTCTGATGAGTGACAGGGGACCATAATCTGGCAAAAAGGGGACGCTAAACAGAGTACCCATTCCGATCAAAACGAAAAGCCATGCAAATATTGTAGGCCCATCTAGACTTCTCCTCTTCCGATCTTGCCAATATGAGATTGTGGCTGCCATGCCTTCCCGTGGACTCACCAAAGGAACATATCCCAACTCCTTAGCTTTTAGCGGAGAGAAGTAATGTGTAACACCAACCTATCATCACACATGTTCTCCAATTCAATGGTTGCTTACGATTTAAATAATAAATCAACCAAGCCCACAGATATTGCCATGCAAAATGCGAAAAAGAACAACAGAAAACAGAAACAAAAAAATGGAAATGCTATAAGACTAAAATTTCAAACAAGCAAATGGAACTGACAAAATAATTCAGTAGATGATTTTGATGATTCCCACAGTACTTTCTTCTGTCTGGTATCCTTTTTACCTTATCTTGGCTGGCCTGGGGAGGAGGGATTAGCGATTGCACACTTTACAGTCCAATTTTATGTAAAATATGCAACTAATACTGCATAGGCCAATGTTATAATCCCAATGGCTAATTAACCCTCAAAGAGTCCCAGGTTTTGGACATTTGGTTAAGTACGACAAGAACCTTAAAGCAAAACAGGGAGGTTAAGAGTACAGAAAATACCTTGTATACTTCAGCAGGAAGAATCAGTGGTTGAGGAAGCCACGACTTGTTTAACCATGGGTATAAAAGAGTATAGAAAACCGAAATCGTCTTTCCTAACACAAGGGCAGAAGGCACAGACAAAGATGTATTTGGCAAGTCATACTCGAGGCTCCTCAATAGAGGACGGATGAACTCGAATGAGTTGACTGGAGATCCTGTTGAAGGCTAACCAAATAAGTATGCTCGCATTTCATCAGAATATCAAGCAGAATGGAAAATCAAGCAGTATTGTAAGAAGTTCATTGCAGGAGTTGCTTATTTAACAGCAGAACACTCCCATTTACTTTAGAACCAGAGATTGTCTACCAAAGAATCGCCGAAAAATGAAGTTGAAAAAGGACTAGAAACTACCATCAGAAATAAAGTATGACTGGCCAGCTGCCACTGGGTTTCCCTCTCTCCCAGGAATGTCATCTAAAAGCCCCATGCTTGCCAATAAAAGAGCATTTATTAGATTATCCATGTAAACCCAGTCACACTTGACAGTTGGATCACCAACTTTAAATAGCAGCAGACCTAACTTTGCAAAATTGACTATTCTTGGCAAATGCCTATCTTCCTCTGGTCCATAGATAGCAGCAGGACGAATTGCACAGGTGTAAAGAAATCCACCATTCTTCTCCCTGCGCAACATAGAGGCATTAGATGTCCAATAGCAACTTGGTGACAGTTTATACCAAAGCAAGAACTTTGAAAAACGCCCTCTGAAGGAGGGGCACCTCCGTAAGGAAATGAAAATCATCCAATTTATAAAGTACACGGCTTTTTTTACCTATATTTATACATATAGGTAGTTGGAGACAAGACGAGAGAGTATATAGGACCTTGATTGTATTTACTAATGCGTAGTAGCGTGAAGTTAGGTCATGAAAATGAAGAATGCAACCCACTTGGTTATAAAAAACTATCCCAAAGTTTTTGTAAGACAAGAAAGGCCGGATAGAGTCATGAGACTTGTTCCATTCATTCCATTCCACTAATGACAAATTGACATTGCCATTAAGCAGTGGACCAAAAAGAAAGAACCAACACTGATGAATTACAGTATGGACAGGTCCCGTCCAATCCTAGCTTCTAGAGCTCTAATCAGCACGAAAAGAACCCGAAGCTAAGAAAGTCATTTGGAAAGCAGTGGACAGAAGTGATGCACGGATTCAGAACATAATGACAATCATAGATGCTGAGACTATACAGTATACAACTCCAGAAGAGAAGTATCTCACCTGAAAGGGCGACCATTATACTTGAGGACCAGCTGTTCAGCAATAGATTTACTACGGCCATATGCATCAATGTGGTCATCTAAAGGAAGATAAGGCAGGGTTTCATTCCCATTCACAATCTCCTTTGCCACAAAAACAACATTATAAGTACTCACATAAACAAGCCTCTTGATCCCAAATTCAACACAGGCATCTAATATGTGGCAGGTCCCGTTGATATTAACTTCATCAATGCGGCCAAATTGAAGCATTTCTTTGCCCGACATGCCATACGAAGCTACATGGAAAACACAATCTGCCCCACGTAGAGCCTTTTCGACATCCTTTTTGCGCGTAATATCCCCTAAGAGTATGAAAAATGGTCATTTTCCCAGGATAATGTCAACAATCAGCAAGTACCATACACAATCAAAGACACAAAGTGGACACTGACCCACTTCACTTATTACTTAAGGCTAAGAACTGAGTCCTCATGACATCTTTCTTTTTTCTTTTCTTTTTCTTCCCTTACCCATCTTTAAAATAAACATAGAACTGATCAATGCAAATGGTATCTCTTCTTTATTTGTCAGAGAAAAATGGGGATGATGATAACTTAAATCTACCCTTTATATGAAATTTAAAAGCCAACAAAGATAACTCAAAATGGGGCAAGAGTAGAAAACACAAACAAAGCAATCATAAGCATAACTTCATAAGCATTTTCTTTCTCTTCCCTTCCCCATCTTCAAAATATACATAGAATTGAGCAATGTAAGTGGGGTTTTTTTTGTTTTTTAAATTTGTCAGAGAGAAATGGGGATGATGATAAAAATCTCCCCTTTAGATGAAATCTAAAACCCAACAAAGATAACTCGAAATGGGGCAAGTGCAAAATGGAAAATTAAGCAAGATTATCAAATTACTAGAAAACATGAACAAAACAATCATAAACATAACTTCATTAAGCATTCACGATCTACAGTAACACATACTAAAACATAAATTTGGGTTGATAACAAAATTACATACAAAAAAGTAAATGGCAAAACCCCAGCTGCATAGATAGATAGAGAGAATGAGAGAGAGAGAAAGTACAAACCAAGAAGGGGTTTAACACCAGCAAGAGAGAGTTGATGAGACCATGGTGAACAAGAACGGATGTCAAGAGAACGAACCTCACGAGCACCACGACGAAGAAGCTCTTGGCATAAGGCGGACCCCACGAAGCCAAACCCACCAGTCACTACAAAGGTCTTCCCTTCAATTCCCTCACTCTCGCTCAAATGCATTCTCTCTCTCTCTCTCTCTCTCTCTCTCTCTCTCTCTCTCTCTTCTTTCTGAATTCTGAATTTTTTTGATTGATCCCTTTTACTGTGATTTTGTTCAATTTGATTCAAATTAGCTCAAGTAAATAGTCCAATTTCAGTTTGATTTCTGTCTCAAATAAGTGGCATCACCCGAATCCAGAAATTGTTGATTTGTTTCCTACTCTGCCCCTGTGTTCATATTTACATTTGCACTACACGTGTCGTTCTAGGGGCATTTCCATTATTATTATTATTATTATTATTATTATTATTATTATTATTATTATTATTATTATTATTATTATTATTATTATTATTATTATTTTGCAAAACACAAAAACTTGTTTAAAATGGTCATATCATAAATTTTTGTTATTGTTGTTTGGGTTGGTTTCAAAAAGGAGGCACAAAATTGATAGGAATAAACTCTCAACGTCAAAATTGGCAATAAATATTCCTAAAGTTCAAAATGATAAAACATTTCATTCATAATTTCTTATAAGCGGTTGATTTTTCTTTTTGGTGCCCATATGCTAAAATTTAACAACTTAAAAGGTTAACTAACATATGAAGTATTGTAGTTTTTTTTTTTTTTTTTTTTTTTTTTCTGAGGGGCAAGAAGTATTGTAGTTAGCATAACACAACTACTACTCCTCCCTTTTTTTTGGCTAAGTGTCCAATAGTAGGTGGTTGGGTGGTGTGTAGATTGGTGTTTGGTAGTTGCAAAAAGGATTTACCGGTGGCCTAGACTTTTAGGAAAGCCTGTAGCGAGAAAGAAATCACTTAAATTTCTTATCTAAAAATAGAAATTTCCAATTATGTTTTTTGAATGGTAAAAATAAGGCTCTGTTTGTGTAAGATTATAAGTTGTGGATCCAAGGATTTAGTTTTTTATGCTTGTCAGAGTAGCATTTAAAAGAAAATTACTAAAAGCAGAACTTATAAGCTATTTCAAGGTATTTGCAAATCCCAAACACACTATAAGAAGGAAAATAAGTTGCGTTGTATCTAAAATACTCCCCCGTCTCATTATATATGTAGTTCTAGAAATTATTTTGTTCCCATAATAAAGCGCAATTTGGCGAAAACCACCTAACATGTTTCAGAATTTGTCCAGTACCCCCTGAAACGTTACTATTTGGCGAGTACCACCTTAAATGTTTATTCCGCCCTGGAAGTCATACCTTAATTAATTTTCTGACCATTTTACCCCTCACGTCGGCCACGTGTGAGTCACGTGACTTTTAATTAAACTAAATAATTAAATAAATAAAAAGTAAAAAATAAAAAATATAAATATAAATAAAACTAAAACTAAAACAAAACCACATCTCTCTCTCTCTCAAGCTCCATCTCCATCTCTCTCTCTCAAGCTCCATCGACCATCTCTCTCTCCATCTCCATCTCCATCTCTCTCTCTCTCAAGCTCCACCATCATCTCTCTCTCTCTCTCTCTCTCAAGCTCGACCATCATCTCTCTCTCTCAAGCTCGACCATCTCTCTCTCTCTCAAGCTCGACCATCATCTCCATCTCTCTCTCTCTCAACGCTCTCTCTCTCTCTCAAGCTCTGAAGATCGTCATTAATGGCGACCACCATTTTTGTCCGACAACCACATCTCAAGCCACCGATTTGTGGTTTCCGGCCATGAACCATGGTCGGCGACATTTCTGATTAATCTCGAGCGAGCTTCAATGGCCATGCATGAGCTTTAGAAGCTCCGATCTGCCGATTCCAAGCTAAGCTTCTCCTTCTATCTTTTTAATTTTTTCCCTTTTTGTCTTAATTTTCGGTTTTGTTTCAGAATTTCTCGTTTTTGTCTTAATTTTCGGTTTGATTGTTTCAGAATTTAATGGATTGTTGTTGTTGTTCTGTTTCGCCACGAAAACAGGGGAAGAGAGAGAGAGAGAGCGAGAGACTGTTGTTGTTGTTGTTGTGTTCTGTTTCGCCACGAAAACAGGGGAAGAGAGAGAGAGAGAGTGTGTTCTGTTTCGCCACGAAAACAGGGGAAGAGAGAGAGAGAGAGCGACAGACTGTTGTTGTTGTTGTTGTTGTTGTTGATGACGAGAGAGAGAGATGACAGGAGAAACAAAGAGAGATTACGAGAGAGAGATGGTAAAGATGGAGATACAGAGAGAGAGGAAGAAGATGGAGTGAGCGAGAGAGAGAAAGAGAGTGAATTAAATTTTTTTTTTTTATATGTGGGAACAGTGAGCGAGAGAGAGAGAGAGAGAGAGAGAGAAAAAAAAAAAATTCATCTAAATGGGGGGGGGGGGTAAAATGGTCAGAAAAAAATTGAATTTGCCCGGAAAATCCATTTAGGTGTGACTTCTACGGCGGAATAAACTTTTAAGGTGGTACTCGCCAAATAGTAAAGTTTCAGGGGGTACTGGACAAATTCTGAAACATGTTAGGTGGTTTTCGCCAAATTGCGCCATAATAAAAGTCATTTTAGAGTTCCAATAAAGCATTTATTACTTTTTACCATGGTACCATTCTTTCACATTATTTTGTTAAGTGTTCACCTTCTTTATCAAATCTAAACTTAAAGGGTAGTCTAGTAAAATAAAACTATTTTTGTTAGAAATGAGATTATTTAATGACTTTCTTAATTATTGTGCAAAACCCTTAAACACCCTATATAATGTGTGAGAGAGAGAGTGTCATTCATAATCTATTCTCTATGACTATATGAGTATATAATCCATTTCAAACCTTGAATACATCCAAATCTTCCTTGAAATCATAAATGAGTGAAGTACAAATAATCGATCTTTTAGAATCCAATCCAATTCCATGACTTCAAAGTCATCCAAATTAATTAACCTAGAATCCAAAACTTCCTCATAAATATTTTAGGTAAATAAGTAGTTTAGAGCATAATAATGCACACCGTCCTCTCCAACTCGTTCTAAAAAATAACATGAAGTTTCATATCGCCAAAAAGGTAAAACTTTTTACCATTTTAAAAAGAGTAGATCTATGTAAAATCGTATGATGATACGGTTGAAAGTAACACCTTTTATTCAAAAAGCAATGTTTTTCTTTTTGACGAGCAATAAATGTTGAAAATAAAATAAAACTTTTCTAAAGTAATCATTTCTTTTTGTTCAAAATGTAAAATGGTTTCACCTTGATACCGTCTTTTATGAGTTTTTATTGGTTGTAGAAAAGGAGGAAAAAAAAAGGAACAAAATAGAAATAGGATAAGGAAATAAATCAGCAATGAGTTAAAAAAAAAAACAAATTCCCAAAATAAATTAAAGGAGTTGACGGGGGTGCAAAAGAGCGGAAATGCCTTGTGTTGTGAGTAACACTATTGTGTCCCTCCGGAGAAGACAGTGTTCTACTCCTGGTATGCTCTCTCTCTCTCTCAAGAAGAACCCCTTTTGGCTTTCTCCTTAATCTTTGCTTAATTGATGCTATATCTATATTACATCTTTGTCATTTAATTGTTGTTCATGAAAGGAATCAAAGTGTCTTAGGTTTGTGTGAATCGTGTTCCGTGTTTCTAGGCCCTATTTTGCAGAGTTTGAGTAACCCAGATTCACATTTTGCCTTTTGGGGTAGCTAATCTAATTCAAATTATGGAGCTTTTTTGTTTTCGTTATTTAGTTTAGCTTTTATCAAAGAAGAAAAAAAAAATTAAGTGTTTGTTTTGTAGAGTAGTGTAACCTGATTGTGAAATTGGGTATTGAAACCCCATTTTTTTTATTTTTTTTGGGTTGAATCTGTGTTGCATACCTGCCTAAATTGATATGCATGGGTTGATTTGTTTGGAGCATGATTTTGATCCTAATTACTGTACTTCAAATTGGATTTATACATGTGAGATTGATTATGTGATGTTGGTAAGGAGCATATATGCTCCCATGAGTAGTAGTCTCAAGTACACCAAGATTGTTGAAGTCGAGAACCATGAAAGGGAACTTCTATGGTAGTTAGCGGGGACATTTAGAAAAGTTCGTCTTTGCACACTAATGACATATTGGCCAAGTTTCGAAGAGAATTAGGCGTAAGAACATGTTTGTTGTTCCTAGGGCAAATGTTGATAACTGATATGTCAAGGTTCAAGGGTCGGCTGGTTATGCCTAAAAGTTTTCTTCTGAAGGAAAATGGATTGAACTGGCAATGCTTAGGACACTATTGATAGAGCTTGATGAAATTCAGAGTTGGATGTTTAGGGTTCTCTAACCTAAAGGCTATAACTCAGGTCAAACAAGTTATGGGGGCATGTAGTAAACAGGTTATATTTTAGGCTCAATAAGGTAAGTGGCGATTGCAACACTCTGAGGACATATAAGAGCCTTAATCTAAGTTTGAGGAGAATCGGAGTTATGACCCATGTATTCCCAAACCGAGGGTTGGAATGTAACTCATGCCATACATGTAATTATTGTGTTTGTTGAAGAGGTTAGGTGGCCATATTTATGGTTTAAGGTCACAAGAAGGAAACTCACAGTCATGGTTGCGGTAGTCTAAGATGAACTGCAAGATTCCTAAACCATAGCTGAAGGCTATTATTAGTATAGATTACAGAATGAACTTGTGGAGCAATTGCAAGGCATGTTCTTGAAACTATAAATTTTGCCTAATGAAGAGCTTCTTTATATCATCCTATTAACTTCTTGATTGTGGTTGAGCTAGGCTACCCATTCGTTCTACTGCTGATGAATTAACTATAGCCCCTAGTTTTTCCTAGAATTATAGGGCGATACCTGCATTATATAACAATATCTGTTTTATATTAGTGCATCTCATTATTATATGTAAAACAGTCCTAATCTATTTTCTACACTTCTTTAGCATGCTAGTTAGCTATGAGATCTTGTTTGAGTAAGATGGAAGTATATTTCTTTCTTTGCAGATCTTTGCTTTAACTGTAAGTATCCAGTTCTGATTCCCTAAAATGGTGAAAGAATAACTTTGGCTGATACTCACACTACAAGTTTAGTACATATGTTCTTTGCATACTACCTCTTGCACTTGGACTGCTGTCCAGTTCTCATAATGGGTGCTCAAGTTGAGTAGTTTTCCCCGTCCCAGCATTCCAAAATCAATATAGAGAGGAAGATAGATTGAGTTAAAATGATGAGAGGTAACAAGGACCACCTAGTAACTTCAAAATACCTTATTCTAGAGTGTCAGATGGTGCCAGTAGATTGTTTTGTCCTGCATCAACAATAAGCAATGCTTGTTTTTCAAAGTTCATCTTTAAAGTGAGTCTTGAAGCAGTGACAAGGTTTCCCTGTAGGGATCTTGGAATCACTAGTTGATTTGATGCCATTCCAAAAACCCTCTTGAGCCTCTCGCACTGTGTTACTCTTTTTTCTTGGAACTTCTCTCTCCATGGTATCTGTATACGTATGTACTTCAGCATGAGTATGATTTTTATGTCAAAGGAGCATTTCTGCACTTTAGAATTTTTTGACACATTTTGTCTAGTAACTTTGTTGGCGGTTTTTGAATCCTCATCAATGCAATGCAATGCAATACCCAATTGTTCTGATATGAGCGAAAGATGAGCCTAAACTTTTACGGAATTTGTGAAGCCATTCGTTTGGTCAGAGCTTGCATTGCCTTCAACTACTCCCAAGTCCTAACCTCTGGGGTCCTGGGGATAGAGAGATGAAAGAGGTTTCCAGGATTTGATATTACGTGTGCTGCCAAGGGGTTTGACACGTAACAGTCATGCATGAAATATATATTTAGTAATATAGCTATTGTATTGTATGAGTTCCTGATCTGAATCTTTTTTATTCCAATTACTTTGAAGAACTTTGCTTCTGCACATGTGAAAATTATGTTGTGTTTAATCATCTTGTATGGGCAGACTTTTTTTTTATAATCCAAGTTCAAAAGCGTAAATTGTTTATTGATGATCACATCTGTTTCATTTGAGATCTGATAATTTAATGTTCTTCTGTTTGCAGGATTCATTTGACGATTGATTTCTCCTTGAAGTACCAAAATCGGCTGGACTGATATGTCAGAAAATTCTACACCTCATGCCACAACCTCTGTTGTTCTTACAGGAACAGCTAAAAATGGGACAGCGGGACCTCCTATCGGTCATGTTGACGTTGGAATAAGTGAATCGGCTTACTTGTTCAGGGTTGCACTTCCTGGTGTTAGAAAGGACCAATGTCTGTTTCTTGTCCTCTCTTGATTATTGCTTATCTATTACTCTTTTTTTGTGTGTTTGTGTGTGTACGTTCTCAAATATTACTCAACATTGCAAGACAGTAAAAATTGCATCGTTGTTTCTTTAAAGGTTAAGGATATATGATTCATGAAGCAAGTAGTTGTTGAGAATAGATGTTGCTCTTGCATGTATCTAACATTAGCCACAATGCTTGTGACATGACAAAGCAAAATGCCTATGCGTCAAAGCATATTCCTTTACTTTACATCTAATTCTAGCTGTTGGTAATCATATTCAATGCGGCGTGCAGGTGATCTGAGTTGTGAAATTGAACGTGATGGGAAGGTCCATCTCCAAGGAGTTATTTCAGGTGGGGAACTAGCCAAAAAGAATCCTAAAGTTGTGTACCAGATGAGCGTGGCACAGTTGAGTCCACCGGGACCGTTCACCATTTCTTTCAAGCTTCCTGGCCCAGTTGATCCGAGGTTATTCTCACCTACTTTCAGGTCAGATGGTATCCTGGAGGGTGTTGTGATGAAATACAGGGCACCTGGTGCACCTCCATCTGGTAATCAGTTTGCTTCACTCACATAAATTGAACTATTGCTTCCCTCCCCAATTCCGTGATGTGGCTGCTGCTTATACAGAATAATGTTCATGTAAAGGTTCTTGGTAGTGTAGTCGAAATTGGTTCACAGAATGGTTACAGTGATGTGAAAAGATTTGCTGACCATGTTAGGGTCTTAGATGGTGTACTCTTCATCTGAGTATTCTGCTTGTTGTTACAAAGGTGTTATCTAGTCTGTGACAGTTGAATTATAAGCATTGACTTAGGAGTATGTTATAACAGAATTGCTCAATGACGGGATCGATATCTTGTTGAACTGCCTCTTGGCCTGTCCATTTTCCTCAGTACAAGACCTGACCAGTGGTTCCAGGTTGTTTTAATGGTGTTAAAAGGAAAAAAGGCTTTTGGGGGCGCCAAAATGAATGCGGCTCACAACATACCGATACTAGTAGTAGTTTTAAAAGTAAAACATGGGCATTCACCAAATGTAGCCTTGTTGATACATTATTAGTTTCATCAAGTACATCGTATTAGAGAAAAGGGCAAGCCCAAAAAAGAAGTCTATATCAACAATATGACCTCTAATATTTGGACAATAGGTCCCAGGTTTGAGTTTTCTCGGGGCCACTAGAGGTTACATGATCGTTAACTTCAAAGCCTGTGGGATTAGTCGGGCACCCATGTTATGAAATGACAAAAACAAGAAAGAAGTGTATGAAGACCATTGATTAATATTTCCCTAATGTTAAAGGGCCACAGTATCTTGACGTACTTGTACAGAGAAATAGAGAGACAGACAGGGCCACAGGGGAAAGACTTAAGGTTAACTGAGGTTGACACTTGACCGTTGACTTGCTTCTTTGTCACCATGTCTCTAGTCCCTACCCTGTCTTGTACATTTGGCCCTCAACAGTTCAGTTCGACTTGACAATGTGTTAATTAAAAGGACAATGGAAAGAAAAGTATTTTTGACTTGTAAAACCTTTGGTCTAACAAATGATTCACATGAGTAGTTGGAACTTTAATATACGATCTAAATTTGAATGATCCTCTCTTACATGTCAATCATCTAAACATATGTAGAGCAAACATTTGCTTCATGGTTCATGTTGCTCTTACTAATCATTCCTTGCTACAATATAAATAATACTCCATCCGTTTTAGAAAAATCTTAATATTTAGTTTTTCACGGTCTCTAATGCATCATTTTAACCTTAAGTAATTGTATATATATAAATATATAAAAAAATGATCTTCCAAAAGTACTAATTAAAATGATTCTAAGTTCTAACTTCTAACCATAGTATTTTTATATTGTAAATCCTTACATTTTTTTTCATAAATCAATGGTCAAAGTTTGTAAACTTTGACCTTTAAAAAATAAATGTTAAGGTTATTTAACACAAAAACTTATTTGAGACGGTCTTTCCGTAACTTTTGGTGATACGAGGGTTATTTTTTAGTGAAATAAGGGTCACTGCTTATAATAAGTGACCCTTACATGTCTAAATAGTAATCCCATTTTTCTGTGAGTTGGTCTTGCACAAGAATTACCAATTTTCGAACCGGAGTGAGAATATTGTAATTTTCCCTTTCTAATAATTGCACAACTCGCGGCTGACCTCTTCCATAAGAATCTAGGACAGGGTTCATGAGGGCGCCCGAAAAAACGGAATCCTTTTTTTTTTTTTTAATTTATAAAAATAGTAGTCAACTTCTCTTGTGTCATATAAATGAAGATCATGATGGCCCTTTATCTTCTGATAAATTTTCCAATGAGAAGGAACACAACAAATTAGCAAACGACTTTTGGGTGTTATACTCATATTAGTCATTAGAGCATATATGGACAGAAAAACGTTTCAAGTTTCAATTGTGGGAGCCACTTTCTGATAGAGAGCTTTTGTTTTTCGTTTTTTTTAGCGCAATTTGGTTAAAACCACCTAATATGTTTCAAAATTTGTCCAGTACCCCCTGAAACGTTACTATTTGGCGAGTACCACCTTAAATGTTTATTCCGCCGTGGAAGTCACACCTTAATTGATTTTCCGGGCAAATCCTAATTTTTTCTGACCATTTTACCCCCCACGTGTGAGTCACGTGACAACTTACATGAATTTTTTTTTTTTTTACTGAATGTTTATTATGTTTTAGCCTTTTCTTTTTTAGCCTTTTTCTTTTCCCTTCTCTCTCTACAATGTCCTCACCAGTCCATTATCAATCAGTTCACTGCCTCACAAGCTACCACAAGTTCAACAATTGCGAGCTCGACAGACTGTCATGGTCGGAGAAGACCCTTTTACAGATCCTCGTTGTTTTTCTTTGTGCGAATTTTGGTTGGGTATTTTTTAATTTTCATTTGGTCACCATCTTAATTAATGTTGGGACTCATGATTTGGCCGATTATTTCGAGATCAAACCCAAAATTGTTCTTGCGCAAATCAAAGAAAAGGATACTAGTATTATAAAGCCAAATGATAATGAAGTTGAGGTTGTTAAGTTTGGAGGTGTAGTGCAATTAAAGAAGAAATTTGCTAACTTGCCAAGGAAAATGGTGATTGTGGCTGGTATACCAACCTATAGCATGGGTTCTTCGAGAATATTATTTCAACAGGTTGATGTATAGGCAGATGGTGGGTGGAGGTCGAGGCTCGTGAAGGTGGTGGTGGTTTCTGGTGGGGTTCAAAAATGGTGGTGGCCTGGTGGGTGGTGATGGTTTAGATGGTAAGGAAGCTGAAATGGATAGAGATATGACAAAAAAAAAAAAAAAACGGAAACCAAACAAGATCTGAAAATGGTGATGGGTGGTGATGTGGGGGTTTCATATTTGTGTGGGGAGATTGGGGTGAAGGAGGTGGTCGGAGATGAGGAGAGAAAGGACTGGTGAGGACATTGTAGAGAGAGAAGGGAAAAGAAAAAGGCTAAAAAAGAAAAGGAAAAATAAAAAGAAAAGAAATGGTCATGTAAAAAAAATTCTTCATGTAAAAAAAATGGTCAGAAAAAACATAATAAACATTCAGTTAAAAAAAAAAAAAAAAAAAAATTCATGTAAGTTGTCACGTGACTCACACGTGGGGGGTAAAATAGTCAGAAAAAAATTGGATTTGCCCGGAAAATCAATTAAGGTGTGACTTTCACGGCGGAATAAACATTTAAGGTGGTACTCGCCAAATAGTAACGTTTCAGGGGGTACTGGACAAATTTTGAAACATATTAGGTGGTTTTAACCAAATTGTGTTTTTTTTTAAAAGGCTAATGCATAATTATTCGCATCTAGAGGGAATTAACACCCTCATTGTCCTTACACAAGTCAAAGTCTACCCTGATCGGCCTTGTTTGCCTTTCATTTGAAGATTTAGATGGTAGTTAGCATGTCTCACTTCTAACTTCTCCTCTCTAATCCCCCATGTTTTTTTGTCAACAAAACGAAAAGGGGCAACCACCTATAATTTGGCCGAGCTAGGCATTATTGTACTAGCACCCCCCACTGTGAAATGTCCGGTTTGAGTCATAGTCCCGAATCCCAAATGAAGGACCCGACAATAGTCGTAATACAGCCCCACAAATTGAGATAAACAAACACTTCATAAATCCTTGATTTTTCTGATTTTCCAAATGAATCTCACTTGGCCACTTTCTAAAATTTTCCCATATACCTACCTTCCTGTCTTGTAACAGTTTGTTGTGATCAAATTTAGTTAGAGATTAGTGTAGTGAAAATCAGTAAGACTTAAGAGATGGCGAGGGTGAAAGTGCTGACAACGCTAGACACAGCAAGAACGCAGTACTACCACTTCAAAGCCATAATCATAGCCGGGATGGGCCTCTTCACCGATGCCTACGACCTGTTCTGCATCGCTCCCGTCACCATCCTCATCTCCCACATCTACTACGAAGGTGACAAACACACAATCCCGCCTGTGGTGCTGTCAGCCCTTTTGGGGGTGGCACTCCTAGGCACGGTCATAGGCCAGCTCGTGTTTGGGCGCCTGGGTGACATGGTAGGCCGTAGGAAAGTCTACGGCATTTCACTTGCCATCGGTGGTCACCTCTATGGGCTCGGGTTTCTCCATCTGCACCACCTCTAAGACGTGTGTCCTTGGCAGCTTGGGCCTCTTCAGGTTTCTGCTGGGTATAGGCATTGGTGGAGACTACCCGCTGTCTGCAGCCATCATGTCCGAGTTTGCTAATAAGCGCACTCGTGGGGCATTCCTTGCCGCTGTCTTCTCTATGCAGGGGTTCGGGAT
Source organism: Tetragonia tetragonoides (assembly GCA_038025085.1). NCBI lineage: Eukaryota > Viridiplantae > Streptophyta > Magnoliopsida > Caryophyllales > Aizoaceae > Tetragonia > Tetragonia tetragonoides. The sequence goes on from CM076153.1 coordinate 34,373,786, forward strand.
CTTGTTCAGCTCAATGGTGATTATGATTGTCTGTGTTATCTTTGATCGCACCACTAATGCCTCCTCGAACCATATCCCCAAGACTGCCGACTTGGCTTGGAGGATTATACTCATGATCGGCGCTGTCCCTGCTGCCATCACACTCTACTGGCGTATGATGATGCCTGAAACCCCAGGTACCTACCTTAATTAGTACTATTATGCCTGTTTAGTTTAAGTGTGAATGTTCTGTCATAAAGTTAAAAAGTATAGATAGAAAAAAAACAGATATATGTTGGTTACATTAGACTGTAGACATATATCAGCGTGCTAAATATATTTATTAAGGAATATAACATTGATTGAGGATTACTACTATAGTATTATAGAACAGTGTGTGCTGTGGCATTTGGAGCAAGTGATGCAGTATCACACTCACGTATTGAAACGCTAATCAAATTCACATAGGTACACGGCCTTGGTGGCGCACAATGTGGTGCAAGCAGCCAAGGACATGGAGAAGGTGCTAGAGGTTTCGATGAGCCAAGTCGCGGAGGACTCAGTAGAGACCTCAAGCTCAGGTACCCCGCAACCACCACCTCAAACTGATTCTTTGACTAATTATCCCCTCTTGTCGAAACAATTCCTTCACCACCATGGGCGAGACCTCTTCGCCTGTGCCATCACATGGTTTCTAGTGGACATTGTCTTCTACAGCAGTAATCTGTTCCAGTCTCACATCTATGACTTCTTTCTCCCGGATAAGCGCACAGTCAATGCCTTTCAGGACGCCTACAATGTTGTTAAACTCCAAGCAATCATCGCTATATGCTCAACAATCCCTGGATACTGGCTACAGTTTTATGCATCGATCGAATAGGAAGAAGGAAGATTCAGATGATGGGTTTTGTTCTCATGGCTGCTGGACTATTCTCCATAGGGGTGCCTTACCCTTACTGGAGTGGTGACAACACAGGTGTGAGAATAGGGTTCATGCTCCTCTATGGCCTCACATTCTTCTTCTCTAATTTTGGCCCAAACACAACCACTATCAATATCCCTGCTGAGCTATTCCCTGCCAGGTTCCGAACCACGTGTCATGGTATCTCGGGGGCTGCTGGCAAGGTGGGGGCTATAATCGGCTCCATCGGTTTCCTGTGGGCTTCTCAGAATAACAATTCGCAACAGAATGGTTACCCGAAAAAAGGGATTGGAATGCAAGGCTCACTCATCACTCTCGCAGTGATCTCTCTTGCTGGGGCTGTGGTCACTTATTTTCTAACTCCTGAGACCAATGGCAGATCCTTGGAAGATAACGAAAAGGGGAATCATGAAGGCAATAGACCTAGTGTTTGAATACCTACACCTGACATTGAACTCCCTGTTTAATTGTCAATTAGAGCTTAAGGCTATAGAGACATAGAGTTGTCTTAGATCTTTTGCGACAGGGTTTAAGCCCTGTTTTGTGTGCATAACAGAAGGTCATATGAAAAAAATGATGCAGTTCATATCCTACAGTAGTTCATTTACTGCTGATATTGAAAACTTGGTTTTGAAATGGATACCGGTATATGATGCTTCAGAGCATTTTGTAGTTGTCCTATATGCAACACTTACACCAAACATCACAAAGAATTGAGTGAAACAGATTGGAAACGGATATGACTAAAGTATGATGGAAAGTTTTTTTTTTTAAATTTTTTATTGAAATAAGAAATCTTCGGTATCAGAAAGAAAATACAATATCAGAAGAAATGATAATACAACTTGTAACAAACATGCAATAAATCAGAAGCTTAAAATTTCTGTCTTGATGGAAACTAAAAGCAGTAAATGGTAGTGAATCTTGTGATCATCACTTGCTTTTAGTAGGGTAAGAAGCCATCTTGTTAATACCACAAAGCCCTTCTGGCTTGCCAGTATTCCTCTTCATCCTGATGTATCCCTTCTCGCCCCATTTGCTTCCCCAAGAGTTCTTCACTATGATGTAATCCGAGCCCTTTGTTGAGCCATATCCAACAGCTGCCACTCCGTGATCCAATGCAGTTCCACAGTGCCCATCAAACACGCCCTACAACAGTGATCAATCAATGTCTGAGTTCAAAACGGATCTCTAATCAGCTGCGTAAGCTAAGAAATCAAATGTTTGCTTAATTAATTACCCCGCTGTAGAACTGGAAGTCTCTGCCAGAGGCTTCAATAGCAACACTGATAGGCTGATGGGCTAGACCTTTGATGAGACCTGCATCATTAGCTGGTACGTCATGGTATCCATCAATGGTGACCGCTCCACTCAAATCCTGAAAATAATTACACAAGATTTAGAGGGTATGTTGCTATGTAAATTGTGATCACAAATCACTAATTAGTAATTACAGTTTCAGAACCTTGTTATTCTGGCAAGTTCCTTCCTCCATAGCATAAGGGTAATCCGCTTCGTTGTGAAGTCCTCCGTTGTCAATGATGTACTGGAAAGCATAGTCCATAAGACCGCCATTGCAGCCACTGTTAAAACTTGTGTCACAGTCAACCAATTGTTGCTCCGAAAGCGAAGTCAAGTTCCCTGTCACAATTTGGTTTATCCCTTCCACTGCTGCCACAGTTGAAAATGCCCAGCAGCTACCTGCACATATATACATATTGTATCCACACATCACAAAAATGACTCGCAAAATCGCGTGTTTCTTGTTGTATAGGATCATCTAGGAGTGACATTATCAAGCCATCATCAAGATGTGTAAGCTCAAATACAGAAGATGCAGTACTTTTACTAAGGGCTAGTGATATAGCATGATATATGTTTATATCACCAAAACTTCTATAAGACAGTTTTTCCGTAACTTCTACATATATACGATATACCCATGATCAGTTAATTATGATAAACAAAAATGACTAATTTAAGGATACTTTAGAAATAAATCACTCACCACAGGAGCCTTGATTTTTGACATCAGTAACAACACCTTTCTTCCTCCAGTCAACAGACTTAGGCAGAGCATCAAGTTGGACATCCTTATAAGAAAACTGATCAGAAGACTTGCCACTCCTTGGCAAATCAGCCTTAAGGCCCAAAAACTTCTGCTTAAACTCTTCATGGGTCATGTCAGCAAACTCATTCAGGCCCAACCAATAATTCTTATTCTTCTTGTTAGTCTCATCAATGTGCTCTAAGTTCTCCCTAAACACCTCAAACCTATGCAACTTCTCTTCAATGCTGTGGTACATCTTACCATGTCTCTCCATCCATGACTCAAAAAGCCTTATCATCCTATCTATGCATGATAGATCATGTGGTGCGTAGCCTACAATCGAGAAATGGTGGTCGAGTTGATGATCAGTTGTAGCACTACATGAGTAGGCTATAAACAAGGAGATCGATAGCGAGACGACCAATTGTTTCAAGAAATGGGAAGAAGCCATAGTATTAGAACAATGGAAGGGTACTTAAAGAGAAAGGATTATTTGTAGAAAATGAGGATGATGAGTTACAGGACAAAGGCTGAATTTATATAGCTAGCTAATAAGCAGGTAATCTTCTAATATGTTACATGAAACAATAGTATAGTTAATTTGTCCAATATTAATGTTGCTTTAAAGTAAAGTTGGTGACTTTCTTTGTCTACATAGTATACGGAGTCTTGAAGCTTAGTTCTGACAGTAAACTTTGAGTCCAAGCACAATTTGTCATGCATTGTCTCCTTTGTACAGCAGCGTTAGCAGTAGTAGTGTATACCAATATAGAGGCTAATGGTTATACATGTTGGCTCAAATGAGTGCTTATCTGACAAGATCACAAGAAGCATTTCTACTTTTTAGAGAGATATCATACATAACTCAAGCGTGTTAGGGTCGCAAATTCAGATTCAAAAATGAAGAGAATGGACATAAAATAAATAAATTAATAAACAAATACATATATGTATTTTACATACGTATAGAATAATGCTTAGCATAACTGTATTATATGGGGGAAACATAGGGAGAGGTACTAAAGGAGTAGATTATACTTCCGAGTAGGGGGGTAATCAGGCGGATTATCGATTCCGTCTGGTTAGAACACTTCGGTTTCAGATTATTTCTGTTACAAGAGTTTGGATCGACTCGGAGTTAACAGGGGTTATATTGATGTGGGGTTACAGACTTATAGGTCAACTCGAGCCGAATTAGTTCGGATTTCGATTAAGTCAATTCGGATTAACTAATTTTTGGGTTGTATCAAGTCAAGTTTAATCCATGTTTTAGAGCATATAAAGTCATAAATAATATGAAAATTTTAATTTTATTTTGAAAAATGTCAAAAATCAAGCATTACATTTATGTTTAGTTTGTATATATCTTTTCAATCATTTTGTATATTAAGTCGTTATGAGTTGGGTATATTTCATATTCTGGATAGATTTGGTTCGGGTTCAATTCGCTTTCAGATTACTTCATATCATCAAGTGTTATCAATTTCAGGGATCAGTTCGGGGTAAGGAGTGTTATTAGTCTTAGGTTCCCAATAATAGTAATTGATATATTATTAGCTGCCGGACAGGTATGATATCGAAAAGTTCGGATCACTTATCTTGAATCTGATCAGGTCATCACATAAACAAAGGGAATCAACTTGAATTCAAAAAAAAAAAAAATTAGTCATCACTTAGAAAAGTTAATACTCCATGAATACCAATTGAAATTTCCCTAATACTAATAACTTGTAATAAACCCCTTAAGCCAGGGCTGACATAGTAAAACATTTATGTCTGATCTGTATTACTTATCCAACAGAGATAACCATAAATCCTTTCTATTGAAATAACAAAAGCAAATTGCAATAACAATAAAACTAACACAAACACAAAATCTAAAATTCTATTTTAGTGGATCATGATGCCTATTTCTCCATCCTAATTCCCAAGCCTCTTGGTTCAGTTATTTCCTTGCCTCAAGGCCCATAAATTAATAGCATGAAGTATGACAACAATGGAAATAAACCCAAAACCCATCATAATAACAGCCATTGGAGAAATCTTCCATCCTGGAGAATCATCTGTATAGAACTGAAGCATAGGCCCCGGAAACCCTGGTCGATTCGCCCCCGCGCCACTAGTAGTAGTAGTCCTGGCACGTCAGGTGATAACTTGAGGTCCTGTTGCCATATCTGATCTGTAAAAGGGTAAACAACATAACAGGTGAGCTCAAGTACGTAGATTGCATTAATTTAGATTATAACAGGTGACCAGTGATGACACTTAATTAAAATTAAACGAGTCTCAAATAGTAAGGGGTGACCAAAAATCTCCGTCACCCGTCACCCCTTGTGGTGACCTATTATAGCACATTAATTACTTTTAATTAAAGAGATCGATCCATCTTAAAGTTGCACATTATGGTTACATAAAACTCATATAAGTATATGAAGAGCGCGCTACCCCACAAATCACATGCAATCCACATGAAACCCTTCAATGGTATAGCTCCCTAAAAACATATACTTTATGTGACTACAATAATATTACTTAGCCTAAGAACTACAGTCGAGCAACCTCAAATAATACTATTATTATAGATTTTTTATTTATTTGGATAATTATTAATTAGGCATATTCTTTATTACTAATCAAGATACTCGGTACAAGTTATTCCAAGTCATACAAAGAACGTCACTACGTCAGGACATACATGTTATATACCATGCATATATTGTCGCTTGGATAAATTATAGGATGAACAGAAAAGAGTGATTGATAACCAAAGAAACTAAATAATCAAGAGGGATTAATCACTCCTCAAAAAAAAAAAAAAAAAAAGAGGGATTAATCACATACCTAGATATACAGATGCAAGAACTAATACACCAGCTTCAACGAACGATCGACGTCGAAAAAAGAAGCAAGCTAGAACTACTAAGTAATCGAGGAAGGAATTTAACCTCGTTAATTAAGACAAATTTCAAAGAGATCACCTCACAAATTCTCAATGCATCTACTTAGGTATTCCCAAGGACGTATATTTATAGGGCTCTAAAACAAAAGGAAATTTATTACAAATCCTAATCGTAATACTAATCCTTATCCTAATCGTAATACTACAATAACTTGAGAACAACTAGGAGATAGGAAATAACACTATATACGTCATATAAATATACCCTTTTATTTTTTATTTTTTATTTTTGAGGGGGTAATAATATAAATATTACGGTAAGAGAGAATTTAGCGGCTGGGGTTTTGAGGAATTTTAGCTCAATTGGGAATTTGGTAGATGTAGTAATTTAGTTGGAATCAAACTGTTTTTTGGCTGTTTAGCCGGTTTTAAACTGCTTTAAGGAAAACAACAATTTGGTTGAAATTAAACCCAGCAAGTTGCTTTTGGTTTCTATAAAAATATAATTACATTTGGTTTACTTGTACGACTATTACTATACGAGTACAGTATTGCTCTCTTTGTTCCTTCCCCGCACGGCCGCACATCATATCGATCACGTCTTGTTGCTTAGTTTGTTACTTAGGGGTCATAAGCAATAGTGAGAGACAATTCTACGGTCCTTAAAAATATTCTAAATAAAGTCAAGGGCTATATTAGAAAAAGCCGCTCCAGAGTCGAACCTACCCTTCCACTCCCAACGTCGGGTCGACGGTGGACAGAGCCGTCCCTAACAATTTAGAAACCCCAGGGCAAACTAAAAATAAACGCCCGGCCCCTAGAGTTGAAATGAGTTGTAAACATCTACTAACAAGCGGCTCCTTCTCTCTCTCAAAAGAAAAAATCCTAGCCCCTCTTCTGCTTTTGACTTCTCTAGGGGCTACCACCAGCAAGATAGCCCCTTCGTTGTTGTTTCTTTGCATTTGATTTAGTTTTTTAGGTTGTTTTTCAATGTGATTAGGAATAAACTCTCTTTTGGTGAGAGATTGTTGAGTCCTCCGCGTTCGTCAGAGTCTTTTAGAATTTGTGTGGTTCGGGTAGATTTCATGAATCAAAAAGACAAGTTCAATCTATTGTGCCAAGGGATTTTGTATTTTCAAATAATTGCAGCACATTTCGTGCTTACCTCCGATCGTAGGAAAAAAAAAAAAAGCGGTGGGCTCCCGTTTTCTGTATAGCATCTTTTTCGCTATTTTAGGGCATTGTCAATCATCGACGAAGCTGATCAAGATGCCGATTTCTAGCAGTGATGGTGAGAGTCATATTCATCTTGTTATGGTAGATTTATATTATGTTCTGTTAGATCTATTTTTGTTTACAGATATTCATCGTTATAGATACCGGATGGCTTTTTATGAATGAATGAATTATCTTTTCCTTCAAAAAAAAAAAAGGGGCCCTTAGATATTAATAATTTTTCACCTGAACTTAAAGTAGGTAGTTGGGCAGTCGGGATCCTCTACTGTTGCTAAAAGAACAGTAGAGTACTTTTCTTCAAATTTCTACCATTGGATTAGAGGAGGTGGGCTTTTGACTATTGGATAGAGGAGGTGGGGTTTTGAAATTTAAACAGTTAGAGGAGAGAGATAGAAAGAAAAAAGAACAGTAGAATACTGTAACAATAGAGGATCTAAATTGGTATTAGTTGGGTGGTTAAAACATAAGTTCAAGTCTCAAATTCTTCAAAATGATTTTTTTTTTTGCTATTAAAAATAAAAAAAATTACCAAAAAAAGAAAAAGAAAAATGAAAGTCATGAAACGTAAAATCATAGTTTGCATATGAAAGACAATTTATGATTTCATAAGAATTCCCCCAATAAAAATAAAATATACACTCAGATGAAAAGAAAATTTGCAATATAGGCATTTGACTCAACTTTTTTAAAGCCCATTTTATCTCAATTTTGCAGGGATTCAAACCTGGATAGAAATCCTAGTTAAATGAAGCACTTACCACCAAACTACTTAACATTTTATGTTTTACATGTTCAGACTCTTATATATAACGTTTTTATTTTTCTTTTTGGGCCCCCTTCTTGTGTTTGACCCTAGGCGATCGCCTCTAGGGTTTACCCTCTAAGACAGACTTGACGGTGGGCACGAACAACAATCTTACCTTACTATTAAAACACAGTGCAGTTCTTTTAAGACTTTCCACGTGTCACATTCGAGATGGACACATGGGATGCCAACGTAAGTCCCTAAATTGTATGGTAACGACATGTAAGCCGCCACGTAATCCGCTCATGTAAGTGTGTCAAACATTTATTTGACTTAATAAATACAAAACGAAATAATTATTATCATTTTATTCAAGTTATAAAATCAAATAACTTTTGTTACGCAGCTATATAAATTTTAATTCTTTCTTCATTTGATCAAGTTCAGAAAATACTTCAAAATGAGATACATATGTCCCGTATTTGACTCTATAATGTTCAGTAGAAATTATAAAACATATAAACTACACAGTTTCTTCTCGCCGTGTGACACTTCTACGAGTTATTTGTTATGTTTGTCATGTGCCCTTTATATCACCATTACATTGTCATGTGTTATTATGTCCTTCGTTACTTTTATTATATAATTAATCTGTTAGCTAAGTTGTCACCAAAATAGATAATTGACTATCAAAACTTCTTTAATTAGACATTTACTTACTTTATTTATAAAATAAAAGAAGAGAAAAGACCCTTAATTACAAGACTATATAATCCGTTTAATTCTATTTTTTTGGTAGGAAAATTCATAAATTAGTTAAGTAATTAGGGAGTTATTAATCCGTGTAATTAAGACATCTAATATAGCACCTAAAAGAATAGGCAACATATAAAATTAAACCTAACCTGGGGCATCGCCCGGGACAAAAACTAGTGATAGTCAATTTCGAGTGCGGGTCACTTAATAGAGTTCCACACCTATGCACATTTCGGCTAACTATATGACCGTTTCAGGAGTCGGTAATGTTTATCGATGTGTGGTTCTAAGTTGACTATCACGTTGGTAACCCTGCTATTCGACAAGGTTTTTTGGTGTTGAGTTGAAATTTTGGATCGATTCATTTAATGTAACGAGGAGGGTGCGATGAGATTTTGAATACTAGTAATTTGTAGGAACAAAGTCATTCATTCGACGATTGATTGTAAACAAAGTACAAACGGGAGGATTTGATGGAGTATGATACACTAAATTACGTTTAATCTACACCTAAAACACTATTACACTAGAGGCTACATTACTCTACTCCCAGTAACGACATTACTCTATCCTATTCTACTCCTAGGAACAAAACAAAGTAAACACATTCTTTGTGGAATTTCATCTGTCTTCTTTTTTAATCCGTCAATCCTATTTATAGGAAAATAGGAGAGTCCTTTGGTCCGGTAACTACCCATTATCGAAACATGGGTAAAAATTAGTCAACAATTATCCCTATATCTTTTATTGAATGGTTGACACCTCATTTACTTTATGGGATAATGTTTTTTTTTTTGCTTGTCGTTATGGGATAGTGTTTAAGTGGATAGTTATTATAGGAAATAACCAACATAGATAGTGTTTTAGTGGATAATCGTTGTAAGAGATAATGGAAGTTGTCAAATTCAACCACTATATTTATTTTAATAGCAATAATATATTTTTATTCGAGTTATCGGTTTTACGATCTACTCAAACTACCCCACTAATTTATTTTCGAGTATAACACTATTACTACGAATTCTAAAATATTTTTACAAGTTTAGTATAGACTAGTATAGTACCCTTTTTTTTTTCTCAACGTTTAACTCACAAAATTTCAACTGATATAAATAAAATGGACAGTCCATATATAGACTACTATGAACGATTGAAATTCTATTTACCCCCTGCACCCCTGATGTGATCATGTTGAAGAAACGATTTCCCCAACCCACAACCAAATGTACATGCAATATTAATTTCTTTCTAATTCAAATTCCAATTTAGTGTCATTATTTCACAAAATCTCGTATGAGGCGGTTTCAGGACGAGGCCCTCCATACAAGCATGGTATAATGCTGACGTCATGCTTGTATATAGAGGTAGCCTCATCTTGGGACAGCCTCATACAAGACTTATTGTTTTTTTTTTTGAGGTTAACAATGGGTTCAGTTCACATAAGTTCTTTGTATCAAAACTAATATTGTTCACACCGGACCGACTCATTAAGAGGTAAAATACTCCCATACTTGTATACCTAGTTAGGTTCATCCCTGTTATACAGTGCCCCTGTGAAATTTCTTCTTGAATTTGCAGATTGTTAGGACAGGGCAAAAGTTTGTTAGGCTATTTCTAAGTTTGTTATCTATGTAGCAAGTTTGTTGGAGTACTTTGCTGAGCTGGCTTTTATATCCTCGTGCTATATAATGGGATAAACAGTGTTGTAATAACTCAAGCAAATTAATCTAATTCTTCTCTCTCTTCTTCTGAATATTCTCTCTATGTAAAGCTTTTGCAAGAACAGTCATGATGTGATTGAAGTTTTTCAGAGGAGGAAGTGGAGGGAGAGGTTTGTGAGGGAAAATAAAAAAAGTAAAAGCTACTCGCAAGTTAGGCCAAATATGCTATTAATTTCAAATTTACATATATCATTCTTTCTAATTATTACCGTCTCATGCATGATGGTAGCAACTAGCTACGAACTTTAGGAATTAACTAGTTTTAACTCCGTGCTTCGCACGGACTCGTTAATATCTCTCGAAAATAAAGATAATTTTCTAGGTGATATCTCATGTTTGTTTTACATTTGACTATTTTAGTTTTTTTTTTTTTTTTTGTTATGCATTATCTTTTTAAATCGATCTATATCTAAAATAGAATAAATGTAAAAGAGATTAATTTATGAACATGAGGCCTACCTCAAAATTCCAAAACGTAAAAGAAAATTCAATTTAATGAAGTAAGATTTATAATTTTTAGAGTTATGTAACTAAAATTATGTTTTTTTAGTTTGAAATAATATAAAAACAAATCAATAATAAAGTCAAGTGATGATGATCATGTGAGACTTGGATGATATTTATTAAGCTATATGTGGCAAAGTTGTTCACATGTAGCGTCTAACATGTCATTTTACACGAACATTCCCTTTATATGGCGTCTACATTTTATCACTGCACGCAAAAGATACAGCTTGTATAAGACATATGTATCTCATTTTGATTTATTTTTTTTTACAAATCCAATCAATTGAACTAAGATTTATAAATTTTTGACTCACGTAACTAAATTATTTTATTTTCTAATATAAAAATATGCTAATATATAAATTATAGTAAATCCAACTTATGATAACACATTTTTGGGTGACACTTGGATAATGAGTTGTTAGATTATGTGGCAAGTTTTGCTTATATTGCGACTTAGGTGTCATCGTCACACGAATGTGGGCCTCTATGTGGCGTCCTACTCGTGTCGTGCCCACGTGAATTGAACTTGGATGATCATGTGGGACTTGGTGATATTTGTTAAGTTATGTGGATGATTATTTCACACGAACATTCCCTCTTCTGTGGCGTTTACATGTTATCACCGCACCGAAATGACCCAATTTGTATAGGATATATATCTCATATTAAACTTTTTGTAAATCCAATCCATTGAAGTCGGATTTATAATTTTTTAACTTAGGTAACTAAAATTATTTTATTTTGTGATATAAAAAAATGCTAATAAATATGTAATAAAGCCAACTAATAATGAGATATTAATGGGTGACACTTGGATGATGATAAGTTGTTATGTTATGTGGCAAACTTTGCTTGTGTGGCGACTTAGGTGTCATCGTCACACGACTTTGAGCCTCTACATGGCGTCCCACGTGTCATGCCCACCCAGATTTGAGTGCTTATGTAGCATCCCACGTGTCGTGCCCACATGAAATCGACTCACTTTTATATCACCACTTGAGTTAGGACCCAATTTTAGTGTGGAACTCAATTAATGTATTACAAATATGGTTATTATACGTATTTTATCCTTAGCCTCTATAAAACTTTCCCTAAAAGATGTCAAACTTTATAAGCTTATATATAGGACATATATATCTCATTTTGAAGTATTTTTCATGACCAATGCAATGACGTAAAACTTCGATTTTTTACAATTGCGTAACCAAAGTTATTTTATCTTCTAATTTGAAACAAATAGGCTAATAAATATAGATGTTATATCTAATTACTATATGAATGTCATGAATAAAGACACATTTATTAGTTACACATGTACGACTTGCTTATGTGGCCGCTTACGTGGCGCTTAGGTATCATCACCACACAAAATTGGGTCTCCAAGGTAGCGGCCTACATGATGTGCCCACACGAAATTGACTCAACTTTATGTATTTTGAAATAATATACTAATAAATATATGATAATGTGGAGTAATAATGACTCTAGGACAGCTCAATGATGATTTGTTAGGCTATGTGGCAAAATTGTGCATATGTGTCATTGTCACATGAACATTCTCTCTTATGTGGCGTCCCACGTGTAATCACCGCACGGAAAAAAAAAAAAAAATTTTATAGGACATATATATCTCATTTTGAAGTACTTTTCAAATCCAATCAAATGGAGTAAGATTTATTTTTTTTTGCATTACGTAACTAAAGTTATTTTATTTTTAAATTTGACAATATGATGATAAATATATAATTAAATGAAACAATGATTAGGCATTAATGGCGGATGATGTGTTATATTACGTGGCGTGCATGTGCTTACGTGTCATCACTATATGAAAGAGCTGCTTGCGTGGCATCACACATGTCGTCCTTACACGATTAAAGCCCCTGCGTGGCGTCCCACGTATCGTGGCCACACGAAATAAACTCACTTTTAAATATATATATACATGATTGCATGATTTAGGTAATTAAAATTAGGATACTTGTATCAGTAGTTTTTTTTTTTTTCCAGAACTTATGTTAGTAGTAGAATACGACTCGGATACTCATTCACAAAAACTTATCTCCCCTCCTCTAATCCTAATACAAATTAAAGTCCGCGAATATGTCTATAAATTCGCAGAGGGACATTAATTAATTATTGGATAAATTCAATACTATTGTCAATCAACCCATGTTCATTATCCCGTGCATTCCACGGGTTTGATAACTAGTTTTTTCAAATTCCAAATGGAATAATTTGAATTTTAAATGTAAATGGATATGGATATGGCTCCACAAAGTAGATATGTGATAATTGCCAGCCCTAAACCGAACAAAACCATAAGAACCGAAGACCTTGCACACCCAAAAGCGGTCGTTGGATTTCTACATGATATTGTGAAGCTGCAATTTTACCAGTAGAAAAAATTCATTCATCTGCATCTGACATTACAAAGTCCGAGTCAAAGCCAGGTTCCTCCTACTAAAGGATATCCGGTTTACCCAGAAAGAAGCAACTGCAACAATCATTTTATCCTCCGCCTTCTATCCTTGTCTCTTTCGCGTCCCCTATCCCTCTCATTGTCATCCCTCTCCAGACTACCACTCTTCTCATAGTCTCTATCTCTCTCCCTACTCTTTTCGCTCTCAGAATCTTCGGATCTGTCCCTGCCCCTAGCACGACGATCCCGGTTCACATCTTTTTCCCTATTTGATGCCCTGCGTTGTGGGCTTCCGCTTCGACTTCTGCTGCGGTGCCGCTTTCTGGAAGACTCCCGCTGATCATCCTTTTTCTCTCTCATCTCAGAAGATGATCTTTCTGCATCATCAGTCAGATATAAACGTCAGCATGGTCCACTAATACAAAAGCATGGTTCATTTTATTGATCAAGGAAGAGCCAAGGTTACACCCTATTGAACGAACAGAAAGCACATAAAAGCGAGGATGAAGCCTCACACACAAGTAAGACAATGGAACAGCTGCGGAGTTGAAGCTCAAACCACCAGAAAAATCCTTAGAACCACAAATACATAGCAACACACCTTTAAGTGTTGATAACTAAACTAACTATAGAACCACTGATAGCAAGAGAGCACCCGACAAAGTCACAAAGCTACAAGATGAATAAGAGCTGCCAAGTCAAATGTTGAGAGCCACTAAACAAAGCTGAGCTAACAAAGAATATAGGGGAAAAAACAAGAACTGGGGAGTTCAAACCTTCCAACAATTGGATGAACCAATATGGTAAAAAAAAAAATACAACACCACGTTCAGAAACCAGGACAGAGTAATCATGAAAACTGGATATCAGGAGTTGCAGTCAAGCTAGCATTAAACATATATAAGATGAATATAAACGACAAGATATGATTGCAAACTTAAAGGTGGAAACCATGGTCTTGATTGCAGACCAAATTACTTTAGGATTAGAGTACAACATCAATATAACAGTGGCTGCATCTTTCACAAGCCCCCAAAAAAGGGAAACATCACTTGCTGCGTAAGGCTGTGTTTGGCAAATTTTAGCTAGCTTTTCAATTCATACATTCTCAGCTTTCAGCTAGTTTTTCAACCCGAAGCTAACGGACAGTTTCTTGGATTATTTTCAAAACTCAACTCAGGCTTTGAGCTTTTACAGCTAGTTTCGGGAAGCTACCCGTACAAGCATACAACTTCAGCTAATTATCATTTCATAGCAACATTCAACTAGTTTTCTACTAATTTTTTACCCTCATTAGGCAGACAGTATGTATATCTCCCAAAGCACCATTAGATCTTCTCCAAGTTCGTCGATACACAGTACACCACTTCCAACATATTTACCTTCTAAACACTGACCCATTTACAATAGGTGGGTAACTTTCCTAACCAGAGTATTGATCATCACCTTCTAAACGCCGAAATTAGTAAGCCAGTAATGGTAGTACAAGTGATAGATCTAAATCAGTGAAATGAAAGTAAAAATAGGAACAAACTTGGGGTATAGGGAAAAAAATAACAATAAAAGGGAAAAATCACAAGAGAAAGGTAAAGCGAAGAAGGCCTACTGTGGATCCTGTTGTGGTGGGGGGAGAGAAAGGTAAGGAAAGTGAGTTATAAAGGACAAAACATAAGAGGACTGAATACAAACACAGGAGAAGAAGTGCATAGAGAAGTAGAAGAAAAGTAAAGGCAAGGAAGAAGGGTTCTAAAACCGCCTGTTTTGACTCAATTTCTTTTCTTCCTCTGTTCATGCAAGTTGCAAAAGTTCCCATCTCATCATCCAAAGAAAGGTGGCATGTAAGGTTCCCATCTTATCATCCAAAGAAAGGTGGCATGCACAAATACTTCAAAGAGAAGCTCAAAAACAGACATGTACAGTGACTTAGACACACTGAGAAAAGATACCAACATTATTAAGGAAAAAAATTAATACTTTAAGAAAAGAAAATAACAAAACAAAGGCTAGAAGTAGTCCGTGAAAAGAGTTCTGCAGAACTTACTGCTCCTGGAAGCATGTTCATTCGAATCTGATAGCCCATACTCTGACTCAAGACGTTTCCTATATATTCCAACCTTCCTTTCAATTTCTTCTGGATTTTTGATACCTTGCTCTTCAAGAGATTCCCGGTATTCCATCAATGCAACTTCCAGGCGTCTCAACTTTTGTCTAAAGGAAGAGAATCGCAGAGTCAAGCACGATATATGTACCAGCATGAAAAATTATGTTGGCAACTTATGGACAAAAATTACAAGATATCTAACCAATTGTCATCAGCTCTTGTATGCATACAACTATAGAAGTACACAATAAGAAACGCCGGAGAGCATGACAACAATTAGTCACATATTAGCACACATACTATATCTACTCTTTTCTTTGCTATTTCCTATTTTAAAAGTTGATATATTCTACCTTCATTACTTGAACAAGCTTCTTAACTACAGAAATGATCGTACTGTCTTTCAGTTACTCATTTATCAAATGAAGGTTTCTGGCAATGTCCTATTTCTAAATAGTAAGGCACATTTCTGATCATTTTAAGTCATTCATACAGGTGCAGATTTTTACCAATCATATGAAGCCACTCATGCAACAATTAATAACATTTGCTGTCAACCAGCCAACGACAGCAGAGAGAGATGGAAGAGAAAACAAGACAGGAACCATTCACAAACCAACCTAACAAAATGACAATGAATAAAAAGCCATTAACAAAATGGTAGCACAAACCGCTGCTCTTCATTTATTGAGATTTCAGGCTGAGTCGTAGAACTAGCGTAAGCAACATGCTCAATTTCCTCAGTGTTGTCAGCATCATCCGCAGCATTCTCACTCCCAGAAGAAGAGTAACCCAACCCCAGACCTCTAGATCCTTGCTTTGGATCATCATCACTTTCATCATCTTCTCGAGCCCACTTTGAGGCTGGCAAGACAGGTTCGGCTTTCTCTTTCTTCAAGAAGGCTTTCATTTCAGGCTGTGGAATAGAAAGGGTTTGAGGCAAAGTGTTGGCTCCCTGTACTTGTGATCTGACTTCATCATTCCCATAATGGTTCCATGTTGATGATCCTGCTACCTCCATTTCAGTATTGGTTTCTTTCTGCGCACTTCCATATCTACCTGAGCTTGAATATTTCAAGTCCTCCACCAGTTCAATTCCCCTTTGTTTTTCTGCTTCTCCCAGGTAAAGCAAACGTGCAACCATCATTTCTCTACCCCCAACAAGTGAGAGTCCATTGTGCCTACAACGCCTTTCCAGCTCAGGAAGAGGCAAACTTAACAGCTCTTCCATGGCAGCTCCCTTGCCCATAGCCAATGCTGCATCTTGGTTAGCTTTGTTCCTGTCGCCTGTAACTTCAGAGCCAACTTTTTCTTCTAGTTCTCGTGCATCACCACAGATTGAGTGGAAAGGGATTACCCCCGAGGTGCTTGGACGAAGAAAAGTAGCTCGTAATCCGTTCACATATGCATCAGAAAACAGAAACCAGTCTGCCCAAACTTGAAGAACTTTCAAAACTCGCTCCTGCAATATTCCAGTTCAAATTTACAGTCAAGCAAAAAGAAATCAGTTAATAACAGAGATCACAGAAAAATGAAAAGCATTTAAATCCGGAAGAAAACCAGTTGCTTACTTTTAGAGCTTCAGCAGTAATTCTTCCAGTTATGCTACGATACAGGTCGTTAAAGCTCTCTATTATGTCAGGCAATGCTGCTTCAAATTTAGTACGGTATGCAGATGCATTTTTCACAGGAGCACTGCTATTATGAAGAATGTCGGATACAAGTATCAGCCTTGAAACTTTTGTTGGTATAGGGGTTTCCTTCAGAGTCAGTGACTCTGTTAAAACCTCAACTATCTGTCGTACATGCCAAAAAGTAATATGAGAAGACAAATAACAAAAAGTTAGAGCACAAGGAAATGTATATTAATGCTAAAGAGAGAGTATATATAAGGAAATGTCAAATTTACAGTAGGAGAGGCAAGATATCCTTTTCATAGAGACATTTACAAATATAATTAAGTTGATGTTCAGTAATAGTGTAACCCCTAAAAGCTCCTGTTGCTTTAGCCCAGAAAGAAGCTAATTAAGTGACGTTTCTCCCAAAGCAAATCCAGAGGAACTAAAGACCAATGAGCACGCATGCAATCCTCTGTCACCAGATGCACCATGAAACCGCTAAAAAAGCATTACACCTTAATATCCTCTTCTCCTTTCCTGCCCCAAAGCCCCAACACTATATCTGCAACAATGCCACAACACTAGAAGGACAAACCCACAGCTTTCCAAAACCCCAAAGAACATACTCCAAAGATGATGGGGGTGCATCACACCAAAGGAAATGATGCACCAATCCGAAAAAGCAAGCAACCGTCGGGCAGTAAAGCCGCTCCCGGCCTCCTCGACTGCCTCAGATAATTTGTGTTGACTGTTGATACTTGACCGTATCCAGCGCAAGGTCAACACAAATACTCGCACCTTGGCTTCCCAAAACTCTAAATTCCTTTATTATGTAGTAGATACAATAACTCATCAAGATACATGCCTCGTTTCGTAGGCCTCAATATTTCTCTCTGGAAACCTAATACTCCCCTGTGAGTCATCCTCGTTTTCGCCGTCAACTTTTATTCCTATTCCAAAAATCCCACCTTTATTACAAAAATCCCCAAAAAAGCTCCCTTTCTTACCTTTTATTCACCCAAAACTATCTTTCTAGTCTAAAATTCCCTCCTTTCCTCCTCTCAAACATATCAAAGCTCTCTTCTTTTTTCATTCTCCTGTGTTTCTGTGCTGTCTAAATGGAAGATATAGACCTGTCCGATTACTATGAAGAACTGCAAAGGGACCAGGAAAACATTAAAAAGTTTGGTGACCCATATGACACCTCAGATGAAGATCCTCACCTTCCTAATAATGAAGAGCTCATCAACAGGGTCACAAACTTATGTGCTGTGGGTAAGGTGAAGACGGAGAAGCCGATTAAGATGAGGTTGGCAAGATCAATCATGGAAAAAACCTGGGGTTTACAAGGTAAACCAAAAATCTCTATAATCGATGATTTTCACTTTCTCTTCACTTATGCTGATAGTAGAGATAGAGATAGACTCTTAGAGGGTAACTGGGGTGTTCTAGGAAGACAAGTTATCATAAAAAAATGGGAACAAAACCAGAATATTCCTGAAATTGATTTTGATACATCTGCTTTCTGGCTGTAAATCCATGACCTTGACTGGCAAAAAGCTTCACCCTAGTGTTGACGGGTAGGAGATATGGCAAGGTTCTAGGTATTGACAGAGTTTCTCCTGATACTTGGATAACTAGACCTTATATGAGGGTAAGGGTTATTTTAGACCTAAATAAACCTCTGCCTAGGGGGTTTGTGTTTTCAAATGAAGGAAAACAAAATTGGGTGAGTATAAAAATGGAGAGGCTCTCTGATTATTGTTATGCATGTGGGAAACTGGGACATGAATCTGGTGATTGCACAACTGAAGATCCCATCAGGCCTAATGGACTGGATCCTGGCCTTAATGAGAGCCTTAGAGCTACAGATTTAGCACACTGGAATGCACCCCTTATCCCTGTTGAGGAAATCATCTCTGAAGCAGAAGGAGACTGAGCCTATGCATCCCAGAAGAGATAGAAATAGACTGCTAGTCTTACCAACAGAAATTTTACCCAAAACCCCTGTCAACAACTCTCCTTCCCCAACCCAACCCCCTGCAGAAAGCCTGGAATATGCTAGGTTATTTCAACAGCAAGAGAAAAATTCAACTGAAACTCAGATTTTTGAAAGGTTTGATAGCAACACTGGTGTGCTAGAAAGATTCAGGCTGGAAAGGGTGGAAACCACTCTGGTAAAGGACCAGGTTGGGACTAAACAGAAAATTGTAATCCCCTTTGACAAGCCTAAGAGAGATTCAGGTGGGACCCCTGTGATGGCAAGAAGAGAGAATGCTTC
This sequence comes from Tetragonia tetragonoides, assembly GCA_038025085.1. Lineage (NCBI taxonomy): Eukaryota > Viridiplantae > Streptophyta > Magnoliopsida > Caryophyllales > Aizoaceae > Tetragonia > Tetragonia tetragonoides. The sequence goes on from CM076153.1 coordinate 34,393,027, forward strand.
TCTCCATTCTCCTATTCACCCAGATGTAAGATTGGGAGGCTTCAGGAGTCAATTACCCCATAAAAATCCTGTGAATCCAAACCTGATTTCCACAAAAACCTTTTGGAAAGGAAGCACCCAGAACCCAAACAACTCTATCTGCAATCTCAGTCCTGTAACACCTGTTACCACCACAAAGAACACAACTCCCCCCCAATCTACCAACTTTCCAAAGCCAAGACAAATGATAACTACAAAAAAGCCAATAACCACAAAGAACCCTTGTCAAACACCTCTCATTATCAAAGAGCAGATTGGTGATAAGATTGTCAAAAGCTTGCAGGACCAAAGGATGCATACCAAGAGATACTGAATCAGTTTGACATTGCAAACAAGAACGCTGAGGAGGCGGGCCTGTCCATGCCCTCAACCCTCATTGATTAGTCTCATCTGGAACTGTCGGGGCTTGGGTCGACCCGCGACAACTTTCCATTTGAAGACCTTGGCTCAGAAGCTGAAACCCGATTTAATATTTCTGTCTGAGACCATCTTAGAGGAGAATAAGGCTAAGGCCAAGTTGAGATGTATGGGGTTTGAAAATGCCGAGGCTGTTTCAGCAGCAGGAAAATCGGGTGGTTTAGCAATTATATGGAACAACAACTGCAATGCAAAATTACTTATTAAAAATGACAAACTCATGGTCATGAGTATAAAGAATCCAAAGAATAATGAAGATTGGATTCTGGTGCTTGTGTACAGGGCCCGCCCAAATCACCCTGACCAAGCAGCCTTTTGGTTTGCCCTAGAGGTTATAATAGCTCAGTTTAACAAACCTACCTGTATAATGGGGGATTTTAATGACATTGTGAGCCTTGAGGAGAGATGGGGAGGTTCCTCTCATTCCCACTCTATGAAAGGAGCTCTCAGTGACATTATGGACAGATTGGCACTCATGGATGTTGGCTTCAATGGCAACAACTATACTTGGTTCAAGAAAAAGCATGGGAAGATTATCTTAAAAGAAAGGTTGGATAGGGCTGTATGTACCACTGAATGGAGAGAGATGTTTACTAGGGCCAGTGTAAGGCATGAAGCAGTTGTGATGTCAGACCACAGTCCCATTGTGCTCAATACTATGGGAGAGATGTGTAGAGGGTCTAGGCCTTTCAAATTTGAATCAATGTGGCTGAGAGATGAATCTTGCAGGGAGGTTGTTCATGAGGCATTGCAGCAGAATCCAGCTTGGATCCTGGGGGTTTAGACTGAAAAGCAAGCTGGGAACAACAATGGGTGCTTTGAGAAAGTGGAACAGGGAGGTTTTTTTGGCAATGTAAAGGAGAAAATAAAAGAGATAACTGGTCAGATTGAGAATATCCAGAGGAATTGTGGTCAAAGGGGTGCTTCTCAGGACTGCTATGAACAACTTCAAGGGCAATTGGCTGAATTATATAATAGGGAAGCTGAAATGCATAAGCAATGATCTAGAGTGCTGTACATGAAGGATGGTGATAGAAACACCAAATTTTTTCATACCATGACTATCAACAGAAGAAGGAATGGTATTCAATCCATTAAAATGGAGAATGGAGAGTGGACTGAGGACCAGGTGAGCATCACAAACAACTTTATCAGATACTTCAAAGAGCTCTTCAAATCATCAAAAGCAGGTACTCATAGTGACATACAAGAGCTTTTCCCTCCTGTTATTAACTCTGATGAAAATGATTTGTTATGTGAAATCCCCTCCCCTCAAGAAATAATTTTCATTGTAAATGGCATGCACCCCACAAAATCACCCGGTCCAGATAGGTTTCCATCCGTCTTTTACCAAAAATTTTGGCCTACTATCCAGCATGAAGTCATAAACATGGTTCAAGCTTTCTTTAGGGAAGGGTTTCTTCTTAGAGAACTTAATCATACTCACATTGCATGGATTCCTAAGAGTGATAAAGCCTGTGTAGTCAAAGATTTTAGGCCTATATCTTTGTGTAATGTTTCATACAAGATCATCTCTAAACTGATTGCTAATAGACTCTCAAGTGTCACCTTGAGAGTATCATTAGCCCCTTTCAATCTGCCTTTGTTTCAGGGAGGGTGATAAGTGACAATACAATTATGATAAATGAAGTCCATAAGATGAAAAAGTCTAGCTCATTGGAAGGACTCATGGCCTTGAAAATTGACATGGCAAAAGCTTATGACAAGATGGAGTGGGAATGCATTGAAGGCATCTTGAGAGCTCTTGGATTTGCTGACAAGTTCATACAGCTCATTATGCAGTGTGTAACAACTCCTTCCTTCTCAGTTCTGATTGGAGGGAGTCCCTATGGATTCTTTAGACCTGAGAGAGGACTGAGACAAGGGGATCCCCTCTCTCCTTTCCTCTTTGTCTTAGTGATGGAGCTACTCTCTAGGCTCATTGCAAAGAAGCAGGGTGAAGGTGGATGGAAAGGATTGGCCAATGACAAGAACTGCAGTGGGATTAGCCACTTACTGTATGCTGACGACCTTGTCATTTTTGCTAGAGCAACTGAGAGGGATGCTTTAGCAATAAAGGATGTCCTTGAAAATATGGAAAAATTCTCCGGGTTGGCAGTAAACCCCCTCAAATCTGGTGTCCACTTCAGCAAGAAAGCTAATATAGCTAAAGTCAACAGAATTCTGGGGTTTAAGAAGATTGAGAAAGATGCAATCTACCTCGGGTTGCCATTTTTCAGAAACTCTTCTAGATCCAAGAGACTCAACTTCATTGTTGAAAAGCTCCAGAATAGGGTTCAGTCTTGGAAAGCAAAAATTCTCTCCTTTGCTGGAGGAGCTACTTTAATCCAGTCTCTAGCTGCTTCAATTCCCTCCTATGCAATGTCAAGCAACCTGCTTCCAAAAGAGATTTGCAAGAAAATGGACTCCTGTATGAGGAATTTCTGGTGGGGATTTGATGATAACAAGAAAGGTATTTTCTTCAAGAGCTAGAAAGAGATATGCCAACCTGTGGCAAGAGGAGGTCTAAATCTTAGAAGAATGGAGGATATGAACCAAGCTATTCACTCAAAACTGACATGGCAACTGATGTCAAAAGAGAAGAGGCTATGGGTGGATCAATGCCTAAAGAAGTACTGCAGAAGACATGATCCTGCCTTTGTCAAGGCAACTAGTAATGACTCTCCTCAATGGAGAGAGATTCTGGAAGGTAGAAGCCTGATCTCAGAGGGATATTGCATACTTATTGGCAAAGGTGAGGGGATTAATATATGGACTGAGCCATGGATACCATATATTCAAGGTTTCAAAGCTCATGCCTTAAACTTGAACAACACTGAGCTAAGTTGGGTTTCTGAATTAATATTCAGCTCATTACTGAAACCTTTGACACTGAGTCAGCACAGGCTATCCTCAAGATAAAGCTTCCACAACATGCTGAAGATGATCAAATCATCTGGACTGAGAGTAAAGATGGTAAGTTTACTGTTAAAAGTGCTTACAAAACCATCATGAAGAAGCATGATCAGATTCCTAGCCAGTTTGCAGAAGGTTTTTGGAAGAAAATTTGGAAAATGAAAATACCACAAAGACTGAAAATGTTCACCTGGAGGATGGCCTCACATTGCATTCCCTCAAAAATTGAAATCCAAAAAAGGATTCATGGAGCAGACAACATATGCATATTGTGTAAGCAACATGAAGAAACACATATGCATCTCTTCTTCCTCGGTCATTGTGCCAGAATAGCATGGTTTGCTACGATGGGGCTCAGAACTGATTGTTACCCTGACTGGACTGAAAAACAGTGGCTAGAGGCTTGTTTGAATCCTAGGCAATTCCATCACTTTTCTGGTGATGAGGATAGCTTCAGTAGAAAGGCTTGTATTTTGGTAGAGGCAATTTGGAGAGAAAGGAACGCAGCCCTACATGAAGATAGGGAAGCATGCCCTGATAATATCATATTCCAATTCCGCAGAAGTTGGAATGAAATTGATGGACTGAGGGAAACAATGTGCAACAAATGGGAACTAGCACTGAGCAACATGCAAATGGGGATGAGGCAGGAGTTTTTGTGGATGCTGCTGTCAGAGGTGATGTCTCATATGGGGCTTGGTATCAGATTAATGGTGACAAACAAGTCCAACAGGGTGGTGCTATAGATATCCAGGTGGGAAATGCCCTTGAAGCTGAAGTTGAAGTGATACTACATGTCATGAGGATCATTGAAGCAGGGGAAATCAAGGAAGGATGGATCTTCTCTGATGCAAAAGTTGCGGTCGATCATATAAACAAGGGGACTGATTTTCCTTGGAAGCTGCGCAGAAACTTTGAAGAAATTTGCTATTTGTGTTTAAAAAACTCTGTTAACATTTGTTTTGTTCCTAGGAATTGTAATGTTGTCGCTCACCACCTAGCAGCATGGGCAGCCTCTGGCAGGTTAGAGAAGGTGTTTGTCCAAACTGTTAGGAATGAGTTGTTTGTAACAAACTCATTATCTAATTAATACAGGTGCTGCGTTTTTTGAGCAAAAAAAAAAAAAGTAGATACAATAACTCTAAATTCATCACCTACAGTAGCACTGTAGATTCAAGCTGAAAGCAGCACCTTATACAGTGACAGGCACGAAATCGATCTTGGAAAACCTCAGATGAAATGGAGACTTCCTTTTCTTTTCTTTTATTCTGGTATTTCATACCTGATATGTACATGCTAAGTGGTACGTGTCTTTTACTCTAATACACTCAATACCATCAATCCTTCTCGTGATCATAACTATTTTCTATTACAATACATGCTGTATCGTCAATTCTTCTACTGGACATGGTTTAGATTTGACATGGCTCATGCTTCTCAGTGCAAAATTAATTTAGTTCATAACATTTGCAAAACTTCTGTTTTTCAGATGAACAAAAAAATCATATTGCTTACCTCGCCTGCTGCATCAGCATTATCCAAAGCAAATCCCATAGCATTTTTAATCTGATTCCTCTCCAATGTCAAAGCACGCAACATATCCTCAAACTCATCCCTCTGAGAGTCTGTAAGTGTTCTTTCAGGCTCTACGCGCTGTTACAAGCCAATAATAGAATTTTTTAGATCAGATAAGAAACCCATGGATCTGAGTCCATCCCCACAAAGGGGAGGACTTCATTTTTTGGATAAAAAAGGGGAAGATTCCTTTCCATTAAAAAAAATAATAAATAGTAGTAATCATGGTGCCAAGAAAGCAAGACATACCCTGCTTCTTCCCGCTGCATGTGTTGAGCTAGACTCCTTCTCAAGATCTGGGCTTTTGGCTGTAGGAAGTGGTGGAGGTACCCATCTGAAAGCCATAAAGAGATCAAAAAGGCTCTTGCATATCAAACATTCTAGAAGAACTACTATATTAGACATAAAGAAAGACAGGGAGTATAAGACCCCTGCAATCTATTCCAGAGGTCCTAGGTTTGAGTCCCCTTAGAGCCACTAGAGGTTTTCCTCGTCGTTAACTTCAGGGCCCATGGATTAGACAAACAAAGCTTGAATACCTATGTTATAGGGAAAAAAATTATTTACATATAAATAAAAGAAACACAGAAAGTATAATTTACCTCCCGCTACCGGTTATCATTATGAAAGGTTCTGTTCTCCACCTCTGTAGTGTGTCACCCTGCAATAAGAAAACAAGTATCACAGGATTGATTCTTCCCAATTGACAGCAGTTCATTTCCCCCATACAAAAAAAATCACATCACTATTGAGTGAATGCCTGTGTTCATACTTCAATCCTTATACCAAATTTGGCACTAACTCCTCCCCACTTTTAACGTAACATCAGCATCAATAACTCAATATGGATCCCGCCAAGTCAATAGCATCAACAACCCAGTACATAGACACAATGAAGGACGACCAGATTCTCCAAACAAAATTGAACGCCATTTATAGCCGGTGAAAAATACTAGAAGCCTGTTCATCAAAAATCTACATTATCCACACCCATGTTAGATGCACTCTTGATTTCACTTGGGATTTGCGTCGGACACACAACTTCTAGGACATGGGTAAGAAACTTGGATACTTCAATTCAGATGTAAAATGATCAAATTTCAATAGAATCATTACCCATGAGTCGAGTGTTGTTTCAATATAGAAACGTTTGTGGGTATTGAGAAGAAGACGTTGTGAAAAAGTGCTATTCATGCAGTATTTTGGTGCATCTGGTTAGAGAGGAATGCTAGGGTCTTTTCTGGTATTTCTATGACAGTGGGATGGGGTAGTTTACTTGGCCTCCCTGTGCGCTAAGGCTGCTGGGTGTTCTTGTAACTATCCGGAATCACAGGTTATGCTTCACGGGCTGACTTGTAAATAGATTCCTTTCGAGGACTCCTTGTTCTCTTAGGATGTAATACTGTTTATTGTACTATCAATAATATTCTCTTTATCCATAAATAAAATAAAATAAAATAAAAATCGGACAATATTAATGTTTATCGAAAGGAGGAAATGTAAGTATCTTCTACCTGGCAATGCGAAACGACCTAGGACATAGATTATGAAGTCCCAGTACTGACCCTGAAATAGTTTATATGCTTATCTTGCAATGCAAGAAAAACCCCTACTTATGACAGATTGCAACTGTTTAGGCTTCATGCAACTGGGGTTTGTATACTTTGCTGGAGATGGAGTCCAACTCGCATTTACATTTCATCTATGTTGCACATGCAGAAATAGGAAGACCTCTGAGACCTCTTTCCAGTCCCCTCAGGGCCATCGGAGGTTCCCCGGTTGTTAACTTCAGGGTCCATGAGATTAGTCGAGCAAATTTTGGATACCCATGCTATCTACAAAGATAGGAAACTAAAATGTAGAAAGAGAGATATGTGAAAAACCTTCTAAGTAGTGAACTTGGAACTTTAAATATATAAGAGAATCGAAATAGGGTTCATTTGCATTAAGTCAACCCTGTGTGGGTGCTTTGTTAAAAGAACCACCCCTAACAGTTTTTACATTTTCGCATAGCCACTTTTTTGTCAACTGTTAGTAAAAAGTTCAGGTGATGTTGAGTGGTTTTCTGGAAAGTGTAGAGGCCATTTGAAGTCAAATTGGTAAAGCATGTTCTATAGCAGCCATGCACGTGATTTGAGAGGGAAAAAAAATTACGTGATGTATCATAACCACATTGGGAAGTACGAGCAAGAAGCAATCTTACCTTCCACACAAAAAAAATGGTCATAAAGTTACTGGTAAAGAGCGGAATCTGATGCCAATCTACCCAAATTGAATTTTTGAACATAGATCACATTGACATATTGTTACATAAGAACAAATAAAGCCATAGCAAAAACATTGACACTTTTTGTCCACAGGGGTCTGAACTTACTATGTTAAAAACATCCTATAATATATTCTATTTTAAAAACAATTGAAGTGACACTTTCTAGTTTCATGCCATACCCAGTAGCTTTACTTTATTATGGTGTTATTTTCGATCCGGTAACTTCGACCCCAACGATATATAATAGACAAAAAAGAAAATTCTTAATCAATAGGATTAAAAACAAATCATCTTACTTTAGCTGCTAGTTCACTAAATTTAGAATTGAAATTTAAAATAATTATTTTGCACCACAGGTTTTGGCTTGAAAGGAAGGGCTACTTTATGGAATTGCAAAAAGTCCATGGGTTGGCTTACGTGTGGTATTTGACTAACAGAACATAAATAACTTTACCCCGAACTAAATAAAAGGTAAAAATAAAAAAAAATTTACTACTAAGGAGTCAAAAATATATCACTTTGCTACAAGCCTATAACACTATAATTCAATCTTGAAATTAAAATTACTATTTTGCATCATACATAATGGTTTCGGAAACAGTCTCTCTTCTAGGCGACTAGTTAGGGGTAAGACTGCGTACATCTGGACCTCCCCAGACCCCGCCCTAGGCGGGATACTTACTGGGTTGTTGTTGTTGTTGTTGTTGCATCATACATAATGGCTTAGGAGGAAGTGGCACTTTCTGGAATTGCAAATAATATTTGAGAGGTGCTGTCTATTTGCCTAACGTAAGATAATTAACACTGGTTTTGGAAGAGGGAATCAGGTAATTTGCGGTTCGCAAGAGCCAACTTGATACTCTTCCCCAGGATCGCGGACGGAGTTGGTCAAGCACTACGTGCAACCTCACCTCTACTGGAAAGCTTGAGACCGCTCCAGGTTAACTGCTTTAGGAGTGCCTACTCCAGGGCTATAGATTTCAGAATCAAATTACCAAAAACGTGGTTTTGGACCCTGCTCCAACCCCCCCCCCCCCAATATACAAGAAAGAAAAAAAGCAGGCAAAACTACAGGAAGATAAGTATCATTGCAAACAAAGAACGCTGATGGTAAGATCATGAGAGAACACACCTGAGCAAAGGAATAAAGCCTCCAAACATAGTACATATGTTCCTTCGTGCCGAGTTCAAACAAGAAACTAAAAAGTGGATTCCCACGGCCCCGCTCCATTATTGCTTGCTCAAAGGCACAACCACCATCCAAAACATACAAAGCCATGGTATCTATGACATGATGGAGATGTCTATCCTCAGGAGGCACAACCGTTATATCTGGCACATTAGGTGTAAGAACCTAAAGATTTGCAAAGTGTATTTAGTGTTAAAAAAAATAGGCGGGAAAACCCACTAAGTATATATTCCAAATATACGGCAACTCATAATACATTATTGGTTCTAGAATGCAACAATTGGAAAACGCTTGATTGGAAAGTCATGATCATTAGGAAAGAAAAAAAAAAAACCATCGTAGAGGGTTATAGAATATCAAAAAGCACAACAAAAACTACATAACAAAATGCAGGGGGGGGAGGGGGGAAGGGAAAGAAAGTCGGCCAATTTCAGATTCTTCGAAGTTTTATCCAAGAAGTAACTGCATTTGATTCACATTATAATAGTGTTGAATATTGCTTTTCCAGCTTACCAAGTTCCACAGTAATTGTATTCTACTGCTGATCACAACAAATTCTGGTTGTCAGTGTAATAGCATTAAATTCTAGCTACATTAAACAGTTACACATAATCGATTCAACAGTTAGAGTAATTGTTGGACCTGTTTTCTCTTTGTGAGCCTCTTTTTTAACATCATTCGATATCAGTTTGACCTAGGGGAACTATTCTATAAACACACAAAGCAATGTTTAAACATATATTACCAGAACTCCATAGCTTTTACTCTTTAGCCTTTTATTTTAGGATAAGAACAAAAGAATATTACAACCTAGGAGGACAAGGATCCCTTACAGAAACTACTTACAGATCACCCCAATGACGTTGGACGTCAGTAAGGTCACCCCCTTAAGTGCCCCAGCTGCCTTCGCCCATACAGAAGCTAAATATACCACATGGTCCCATTTAAACTCAACTGGCCTGGATGCCTTTAAAAAAATCCGGGCATTCTGCTCTCACCAAATACACCAAACAACAGTGAAAAAAGCACACCTCCACAATAATCTAGACTCCTTACCAGTGTACCAAGCCTGCAAATACTGCGCAATAGTTGCTGGATGTAAAACACCACCCCCCCCCCCGGGCCCTCCTCCCCCAAAACCAGTCCGGTAACAAAGCACACACGCATCCGAAGACGAGGCTCACCCAGATCTCCTCCGCTGCAGCGTATCATGGGTGTTCAATCTCTCTAGTACCGGGTCAATACAAACGTATGTACTGTGATGGGAGCCTTAGACTTCCAAATAAAATTATCAACGGAAAGAAGGATAGTATGATGGTAGGTTAAGGTGATGAAGGAAGGACTTTCAAGAGAAAACCCCAGCGGGATCTGCAACCCAGATCCGAGAGTCCTCAATTGAGAACCCCATAGTGCAAAGTGATTTAGCTAAAACACCAGCAAATACCTTGTTCATGGGCTACAGCGCATGCAACTTCCCTCACTGAACCACCACACTTTTAAACAGTCTAGCTTTAAATAAAGATGACACTCCCTCTCTTTTTTTTTAAGATAAGAGATGACAGTCCCTCTCTACATCCTTAAACCTCCTAAAATAAACAATTGTCCCCTTCTTGAAATTGCATAGTTCAAGAGAACTATCATCTTATAAGACATTAAATCAGGTGTTCAGCCTATCTGAGCAAACTACTCCTTTCTTTTGAGTAGCCTGTACGAGAGAGGTTCACCCGGTTCTCCCTGTACAGTGCAATGTCTCACCCAAAGTTGATATCATTTCTAAATAGGTAATCCAGATTTCCAACCGTTCTCCGAAATACTTAGCATACTTACATTGATAAATGAGAGGGCACCTATGCAAACACAAGTTTCAAATTCAATATTATTGTATTATTACAGTGAATACAGCCTAATAGAGGAGCACTTCAGCTATCCACCTCTCAATTGTATTACAAAGTTAATTTACATTTACATTGAACGTCAATGGCCTCATAAACCATAGATGAGCTTTACAAAAAGCACCCCAATAAATATTACAGGGTAACCAAGGCCTTTGTCAAACTAAATAGATCACAAGTTAACCAGACTTCCTCATGTATCCTTAAATGATACCAATATACTGCCCCTTCATGTCAAGGAAAGTCTATTAACATACTTCTTTAATCAAACTGTGTTCAAATAAGAGAATTTCCTTAAGGGTAACAGTAGCACTTCACTATATCAGTCTGAGAAGTGCAAGTGTCGAACCTCCAATAGAACATTGGAAAGTGGAAGAAACTAGAGATAAGCAAGGAAACATATGCTAAGATTCTCTGAAGTTATGGTAGACTTATAAAAGGCTTCCCTAATTTTAGCTGATTTTGTTTGTTCTAATTTTGAGCTAAGAGCATCTCTTGTTCCTCTGATGTGTACTATTTTTCTTAAACAAATCTAATCTTCTAAAGAAAAAAAGCAAAAGGCTCAAACAAGGATGAAATCAAACATAGTAAAATGAATCCCTGACACAAATCAGCACCAGCAAAAAGATGAATAACTTTGAATATTGAAGATAGCATACCAGCTCAGAATTCTGAGACGGGACAGGTGTCACAGGAGTACCCGAACCAGACAAGATTACTGTGCCACCCTAAAAAATCAGATAATAATACAACACAATCAGTGAAGACAGCTTCGTCAATTTATGAGAAAAGAAAGCATTTGGATACAAAATAATAGTTAATATCTGATTTTCCGGTGAATTAAAAATTAGCGATGTTAACCTCTTTACTTCGGATGGCCATTTGACCTGGTGGAGGAGCAGGTAGCGCTTGTGATGGAAGAGCAACAGTTTTACCCCATCCAATCTTCAACTCATATTCATACACAACAACCCCTGAAGCATAAAATTTCCATGAACCCGGTCCAAGAAAAATTCAAGCCAATAATTGAGTAGAAAAGGATACTCAGATAAACATGTAACAGTAGATGGCATGAGAATTTTATTTGGTAAAATTAGCGAATATAATCAGCCACTTAGGAACGGCGAATGGTAGCAGATTGCCAAACAAGGGCAAAATCAAGGTATAAGTCAGACTGGAAGGGAAGAACATATGTAAATGAGATGACAACCATTATGACTTATGAGTCAACCTAAGCATAAGAATATTTATTGACAATCTTTACTTGAATATAAAATCAAATCAAATCAACTAGAAGTCAAATAACAAAGGGAATTCATATCTAGGACTGACACAACGCATGCAGTCAGTCATATTTACGAGTCGACAGAATCAAACCTTGCATTTCATCTTTTGCAGCCTGTGCATCAGGCCTATTCATAAAAGCAACAAAACCACAATTTCTTTGCCGCCTTCGTTCCTCTTCTGTCCTTGGCCACATTATCTTTACACTAGCAATAGGCCCAAACCTCCCAAAGGTCCGCAACAGAAAATTCTCGTCCACCTAAGTAGTAGCATATCAGTATCTAAGTCAAAAGGAATTTATTGGAAGAAGAAAACTGAGTCACGTAATCCAACATTTATGAAGCAGCATCAGAGGGAAACAAATGCAAAGAACTGTTAATGCAGTATCATAAACTAACCTTTGGGGCCAGATTCCCGACATAAAGATTTGTAGTTTGTGGATCGCCATCATCAAATGATCCTCTGGCATCAAATTCATCAGGAAGCTCGTCGAATCGAGTAAAAGGCTGACAATAGTGAAAATAAAACCAAAGTGGGTATCATAAAGATAGAACATGCCTAAAACAAAGATGCTGGAGATAATTACAGTCTTACAGACTAAATGAAATTAACACTAGCATTCTTCAGGTGATCATGACATGTCTTCTCTCTCTAGCTCAACCCCCCTCATCAGTCCTCATTTATATATAGACTATATAGCTATCGAATTCTGTCCCCACCATTTCCAGTGGGGCCAAAAGCTTTACTACCTTTTTGCCTCGGAATATAATGGACTAAAGCAAAATGGCTCATAAAACTGTCAGCACTTCTTATTTATTGTGAAGTTGCCGATGGTCGTCGCACTTCGAATCTCGGGTGAAACGGAAACAGCCTCTCTGTGAGACTCTGTTCACATAGGGGTAAGGCTGCGTACAACCGACCCCCCCCCTACCCTGCCTAGGAGGGAGCCTCTTTGAAGGCGCTGGGGTAATGTTAATGTTAATGAATATAGCTATCGAATTCAAATAAAGCCTAGTAAAGGAGTAGTTCTAACCTCCTCCCTCCCTCTGAGAGAGGATGGCAAATTGTTGGGGAGGACAGAAAATCGCGAAGAAGTTATAGCACTGGATTGCATTAGAAGCCAAGGTATAATATCACCCAATTATTTCAACCCTAGGTTGGGATAATGGTGGAAAAGCAGAGGAGATATTGTGTCTCTGCCCCTCTCCCTGCCTCCCTCTGTGTGTGAAGATTTAACGAAAAAGAAGACAGGCTACATGTTTAGGTTTTTCATATACAGCAAAGAACAAGAGGCACTCTTTTCTTTTAGATCAGAAAATTTGTATAAATAGAGAACCAGCATAAGTACAGCCTAGGAGGACAGGAAGTGCTCAAAAGAAGCATCTAATACGAATCACCCTGGTAATGTTTGTGAGGGACACACCCCTTCCCACTTTGGCCCACAGAGAAGCATACTCACCCAGAAAACCCAAGCAAATTCAAGTGGCTAGGAATTCCTAGTATGAGACAATTTTGTTTCAACCAAAGGTACCAAAAATGGACATAATAGCGAACATCCACAGCAATTAAGCTCAAGAAACAAAGGTACTTACAACAGGATTTCTCTTCTCTCTCATCTCTTGCTCTTGCTTTAACTCCTCCATGAAATTGTCAATATTTCTCAGTCTACCTTTCTCTTTCTCCTTCAATTTATCTTTTGGTTCCTGCAGTGTCGACGCAAAAGTAAAAATGAGTACACCAACTAAGTGGAAAATCAGCTAGCACTTTGCACGAGATATCCGTACCTCCCTCTCAGATTCTTTGCCTTTAGCTGCCATTGGAGGCGGTAAGAATGATGGAACATATCTGCCAATTGGGGACCACAATTTAACTCCAAAAGCAAGAGTGTATGTGTAGCAAAAGGCGACACAGCAAAGAAATCCACAAAAATAGCAAATCACACTATCAAAACTAGAATAACAACAGAACTTACGAACCTATGTGAATACCACCTAGGACGTGGTCTAGGAAGTCAATATGTACACAACCTCACCCTTGAGAAGATGGAATTTTATGCTAGACATTAAGAGGTTATCCTTGATGATTTGTAGGAAATTATCCAAAAAACCCAACCACACTTTTGTCATCACAGAAAAGAAGAAAAAAAATTGCTCCCCCACCCCTCCTCCCGCCCCAATAAATATCTTTGTTGTACATCCATCTACTTTGCTACAAGAAGTGGCCAATAAAAAAATGGTGTCCCCTGTACTATAGTCGAAGAAAGAAGGGCATCAAGGTTGTCATCAAAGGAAAAAAATAATTGCTCCCCCATCCTTCCTGCCCCAAGAAATTTCTTTGTTGTACAGCCATCTACTTTGCTACCACAAGGATGACTCAAGAAGTGTCCAGGAGAAAAACTGGTGTCCCTTGTAATATAGTTTTAAAGAAGAAGGGCGCTTCAATAAAATGGATAAGCGCTAAAGGCAAAACGATTAACTCCTCTACCCAACAAATATTTTGGAAAATAAACCTTATTCCCTCCCAACCTTACTTAGCAGAAGGAAAGAAGAACTTGCCCTCCAAATTTAATTTACACCAAAAAGCATAAGAGCGAGGAAATCTGTCGAAGCATCCCAACATCCATTCTTTTGGAGACCATTTCTTCCGTGACATTGTGCCAGATGGAATTAATTTCCAAACGGAACTAGGCTAGCTTATAGAAGCACCTAACCAACTCATAGGCTTACCAGAGATCAAAATGAAGAAACAACTACAGAAAGGCAGCCCCTTTCCAAACTTTCTCTACCTAACCTCAAAACCCATTTTCCAGATGAGAACAAGTACACAACAAGAGAGGACTACATACCCTCTAGGAGGGAGCTACTTACATGTTAGCCCAATTATGTTAGATCTCTGAAATAGAGCAACTCCTAAAAGCCCCTACCTCCTTAGTCCTTAGAGAGGATAATCTCAACACCTTTTGACTCCATGACTTCATCTAAAAGGCTTCAATGGACTCTATAATAGCCCTTCTCACATCTAACTTCGAATAATTGCCCTTATGCTTCCTCCTAAGCACATTGCCAACCACCTCTATTGTCACTCAAGCGCCTCTACATTTTGTCAACCCTTCAAAATAAAACTGACCAAAATAATCATATCATAAAGGAGCTTGATAAAATAATTCGTCTGTAAAATGAGCTAGAGCATATGAAATTACGAATCATTTTGGTGTGATGATTTAAATATACGAATATACCATCTATACTGAAATTTTGATCTTAGGATTTGGCATACTCTAAATTATAACAATGTTTCATTTAGAAAAAGAGTATAAAAATGAGTTGAATATTTTCAAACTCAATAAAAACCCAAGTGTTAAGAAAATTGTCATTCCCTTACCTAGCATATGAATCACCAAATGTAATGATCATTCTTTATAAATCGAGCATAAGGAAAATATGTCTCCAGGTATTTCTCCATAGGAGATGTTGTACCCGAATTACTTATTAATAACATCAAGTATACCCAAATTACTTATTAACAACATCAAGTATACCCGAATTACTTATTAACAACATATATTCCAAGAATAGGATTGCAAGTGGACCAATAGACTCCCTATAGGCTCGCAAACAAGCTCGGTCAAAACTCGTCCATTCGTAAACGAACCAAGCTTGACTCATTTATGTTAGCAAACAAGATCATTTAAAAGCTGGTTTAGCTTTGGTTCCAGCTTATTTCAAGCTCTATTATATTCTTATTATTATTCTAAATATATTCAAAAATATCAATAATGTTGTGTGTGTGTGTGTGTGTGTTGTGTGTGTGTGTGTGTGTGTGTGTGTGTGTGTGAATGTGAGTGTGTATAGGCTCATATACAAACCTTACTTAGCATAAAAACTTTACAGAAGACAAATTCTTTACATCAACGTACGGTTCATTGTTAAGGAGGCACAAATTCATTACTTGATGACCGTAGATTCATCAATTATTTGTTTTTAGATAGGAAAGATTCATCAATCATTTTAATCTACATATTCATTACATTATTACTGTAGGGTCATCCACTTAGAGAAAAAAAAACATTCTTTTTAAAATGTTATTGAATCTCCACATTTATCGATGAATTTACAGTGATAGAATAATGAATATGCATGTCTATAATAATGTATTTGCACTTACTATGTAATGAATTTGAAAACAACAGGTTAATAAAAAATAAAAATAAAAAAAAAGATGTAGAAACTAAGAAAACCATATGAATCTACAGTTATCACATAATGAATTTGTAGGTATATGACAATGAATTTACAGTTTAATAGAAATGCTCTCTCCTTATCAGGCCAGTATAAGTTCATCTATCCAGCCATGCTCAACCTCAACATCCTAATGGTTGGAGCTGAGATTATGTGGTCTATTATTGTTATGCGTATCAGGCACAGTATTGTGGTTCGGCAACAGCCTGTTAAACTAATGCAAAGGGGGTTCTGGTTTTGGTTGTTTGGTGCCATGGAACATCTCCTTGAGGGGGAAATGTTCATAGGCTGATAGCGCTTCCATCTCAAAGCACAGTCATTATAGGACGTATGGTTTTCAGATTAAATCCCAAACTGACACTCTTGCCAGTCATGAAGCCAATGAAATTTCAGTTTTCAAATTAAAACTATGAGATGAGTCTTTGGATGGTCAGACTTGGAAGGCCCATTTTTTTATTTTTTGGGAAATTCCACATTAGTTCTTGATCATATCCGGATATCCTCTCTTCTACTAGAATGGGAATCTCTTTCCTAGGATCTTCACATGCTTAGGGGTCAAGAGACTGATAAAGAATTGAAGTACCTAGCTTGATTAAATAGTAATTCTTATCACCACTCATTAATCCTCCAAAAAATTCCTCCTTTCCTTTATCCGATTCAATTGAAAGTCCAACATGCCTCCAAGGTGATAGATTATGTTTGGATTAAGGTCTTATTAACGAGGAAAGCCGACCTTTTATTAGATTAAAGAGTAATTGTATTAAAGAAGAATGAATCCCAAAGAACAATCAACACAATAAAGCTCTTCAATCCCTCTATATGTCTGACACGGAATCTTGAGCATATCCAAAGAGCAACAACCTAAAATGAATAATAGAAGTTCACTTTATCTTAAACCAAATCTTTCAGGAAACAAATTGATTCCGGCAAAACCAATTATGTGTCTCTGTCCAAGCACCAAATTCAGACAAACATTACTTATCTCCAAATAAAGCCTCCCCTCCTGCATAAGCCTACACCTCTGCATCCAATCTGGAACAACACGAACAAGCTTGAAGGACAAATCCAGCATTTACTGAATATGCACCCAATAACAGACTAACAGTTGCCAAGCACTACCGGCAAAAGGACGATGCAAAAATAGATATTCATTAGTCTCACCACTCTTATAGCACATGACACACACATTTGACGAGAGCACTTTGTACGGCATCCTTCTCTACAGATTTATAGTGTTAACTCTATCAAGAACCACTGTCCAGAATGATTCATCTCCATTTCTCAACCTGAACTCAAAAAAGCCAAGACCGGGAAATGACGCAAACCCGAAGTAACCCAACCCAAACCCGACCTGCGACTCGCTTGAAAGGTCTATAGACAACTAAAAGTTACAAAAATTTGTATATCTTATAAAGTATATTTCAAAACAAATCTAAACATATAATTTTCATACTGTGAGTGAGTCTATGTGCTTTTTAGAATACTAGAGGTCAAAGTTAGACTAGAACATGTTTTGGCGTTCTTACATCAAACAAATCATAGCAACAAGCGTATTTAGAACATCTTAGAGGCCTCATTGTTATGGCTCATGAAGAGCTATACTATTTCTTTCTAACCCAAAACCCTATAGTGTCAAACACACAAACTTCTATAAGACTGTCTTTTTATAACTATTTTTTTTAGATAAAGGAAATTTTTTATTGATCAAATCAATAAAAAAAATACAAAAAAGGTCTTTTCGTAACTTTTGGTGAGACGATGGTCAATTTTCAATGAAATAAGGGTTACTACCCATCAATAAGTGACCCCCACATTTCCAAATAGTAACCCCATTTTTATGTGAGTTGGTCTCACACAAGACTTGGTGATTATCAATAGCAAAGCAGTCCTTAAAAGCAACGTCATATCCTCTGAAGCTTATGAAACTTACCTTCACCATTGAAGGTAAAATGAAAATAATAAAAAACAATAATAATAAGTACTCCCTCCGTTTCCTTTTAAACTTCCTCCTTGCTTTTTCACGATCTCCAATGCGGCACTTTGACCATAAATATCTCTAAAATTATACAAGTAAAATTTGTAAAAATTTGATATTACGAAAATACATTTCTAAAGGAATCTAATGCATATAATTTCAAATCACAACTCATAATGAATTTTTATATATTAACGGTCAAAGTTTATGACCTCAAAAAAGCAAGTAGGAAGTTTAAAAGGAAACGGAGGGAGTATATTTTAATGAAAAATCAGAATTACAATACGAAATACAAGATGTCTACAAATACACCTCGAAGGACAAAAAGTCTAGTGTTTGCTTTAAGACCTAACAAGCTTTCTTTTCCACAAATGAATGGCCACTTCATATAAACAGTGAGATAGGCATATAGATTTCAACCTTTTGCCAAAGCAAACCAACGGCTAAAACTATTCAATCAAAAGAAAGCGATGATTATCGGGGTTCTCTTTAAACCTTATTCCCTTAGGCATAAGGTGATCAAGATAAGTATGGCTCTACAAGGTAGCACCACGTATATTAAAGTCAAGTCCATAGAAACATATTTCTAAGGTATCTTCCCTCTTGATCCTTTCATCAAATATTCAAATATAGAGCAACATATCTGTCATCTGATATTAGGATGATGAAGTCACGTTTCCATTCATTTTTGTGGTCATTTCTTACACTATGTTGATTCCCAAGTGCCTCCCACACTTAGTTTGAAAAAGCGCGAAGCGCTTCAAGACGATAAGGGTCTTCGGAGTCGGAGCGCAAGGCAAAGGCGCACGCCTCAAGTACGCGAGGCGCACTTTTTCTAAATACTTAAAAATTATTTATATTTTATTTTCACTCAAAACCCATTAATAATATACTAGAATGCTTAAAATCAAGATAGAAATAGAAAACTTGCTAAATATTATAGAAATTGAACAAATTAAAGAGATTAGATGGAAAACTGAAGAAAATCAACATTTTGGACTGAAGCGCCTCGTGCGCCTTACACGCCTCAAGTGCGCCTCGCGCGCTTACTGAGGCGCGCTTTTTAAAACTAAGCTCCCACACCCACATTCGTTCATTTGATTTCCCTTTTTCTGCATTGCCCCCTTCCTTTTAATCTTCACTTCTATTTGTCCATTGTAGCAAAATCCCAATATTCATAAAACCAAGGACATTCATCTTGGATTAATTTTTAGCCAAAAAAGAACCCCAGAAAATGAATTTTTCAATATTAAGCTCCAGTTTTGGCTCACCAACATTTCAACTTTAGCAAAAGCAAACTGGACAAGGGTAAAGTTCGTACTCTCGACCAATTCCTTAGCAATTCTATATAGGGATGGCAGTGGGGCTGGGGCGGGTACAGGTGGGTACCGCCCCGCATCCGCCCCGGTTCGGGCGGGGATGGGGGAGCGCTAGTAGGGGATGGTTTTGATAAAGCAAAACCGCCGCGGGGATGGGGCGGAGGTGGTTTGCCTTCTTCCCCCGATAAAATACCCGTTGGAGCCCCGCCCCACCTTATACCCGCTTACCCGCCCCGCATCATACCCGTACGCCCCTCCTCATAACCACATAAAAATTAAAAAAAAATGTAAAATATAAATATATAAAACATTATTTTACCAAAGATATAGGAAAAAAAAATGGGATTAAATCTAAACTTCCATAGGCACTAAATAGTTTACTTGTTCATCACTGTAATTGGTTGATGGGAATTGTAATTTTATTCGAGTCATTTGCTTTATTTGAGAGGGTTTAGATTCAGATGATCATTGCAGATTAGTCTTTCAGTTTTAGTTGTATTTTTCTTTCTTTCTTTAAATGGGTCAACTTTAGTTTTGATTAGCTCAAGTTCAATGAACATTTTGGTTACTATTTGTTGTTGTATTTTTCATGTTTGTGGAAGTTGCAAATATTGCAAGAAATTGTCTACTGCTATTGCTTATCAAAAAGCTCAATTTTTTCCTTGCAAATTATCTTAGGGTGAATTTGAGGTAGATCCCAGATGTGGGCTTCGTTTGTTTTTGGGCGGGTATAAAGCAGAAATGGATACCCTCGCGGTAAATGGAGCTGAGGTGGATACCCGCCGGGTAAGTGGGGCGGATGTGGATTTGGGATCTCCAACCCGTGGTGGGGATGGGGCGGGTTGCGGAATCAAAATACCCAGGCGGGTATGGGGATGGATCTACCTATATCCACCCCTGCCCCACCCCATTGTCATCCCTAATTCTATAGCAAAGCTCTTAGAGTATATATGCCGAACAAAACTGCCTTTCATACCTTGTATAAAATATCTACCTTCTTGCCACAACTTTGAATAAGTTAAAAATACAATGAAAGATTAGAACTAAAAACAGGTAAATAAATATAGGTTGTAAAGTGTCTTAAACTTATCCCTTAATGCAAATTACTTATTTTAAATTTTTAGTTAGATTTTGTCACTAATTTTCCACGTCCGTTGTAGTAGAATCACTCTTTCCCTTTCCATTTGCCACCCTTTGTCAGAACTTACTTCTCAAAGAGCACTCATATGTTTCTACAATATTTAAGAAAATAGAAACAACTTTCCATGCAGCTATTTGCTAGAAAGATGCCTAACAAAATACTATCTGTGATGCAATGTCCAATAACTGTACCTAATCATTCTATAAAATACACATTGCAATTAAGTACATCATCACAAAGTTTTCCTACTCGCATTGCCTAATCAATGGAGCATTATAACATGGATAATCTAAATGCGTTTATTTACCTACTCCCCTTCTTTGAACCAGATACACCATCTTTGGAATTTCCACCTGCCATTTGTGTATGATAAAAAGGCCCATATTTTTATTAATGTATCCAAAAGTATAGTGTAAATCATCTATCTATATCCATGACATAAAAGAAAGAACAAGTATCTGTACCAGTAAAATCTCAAGAATCAATAATGCAAAAATGGAACATAGATCTTATTCATGATACTAACCTTCAGCGTCGACTTTCGCTTTATCATTGGGATTGATTGTGCCTCCTCTTACAAAATTCTTCGAGCCTGGAAGATCTTCTCCTTGGAATGACTCAAGAAATTCTTCATAGAGACGAGCTGTTTCATCTTCTGCTCTCTGTGAAAACAACACTCATAAACATAAGAGGAAAAAAAGGTCTTTAAATCAGAGCAAACAGGAGAAGAGTCCAGCATAAAACTCACCTTCTTTTTAGCTTCTTTTTCTTCTCTGTGCTTCTGAAATGGAGTCTTCTTCCGAGTGATTGAAAAAGAATTCATCTCTCTGAACCATGATAATAATCAAAACAACGATGCATTAAGAACCATCCCCATAATTACAAATGAAATCGAATGCCCTAAGGTGGTGTTTACTAGCTTGCAATCAAATGCTTGCAATGCAATCATTTTATAAGGTAGTTGTGAGGTGGAAAATGAAGGAGGGGGAGGAAAGGAGATGGGAAAAGTAAGGTTGATTACATCACTCAAAGTAATCACCATTACATGGGAAAAGTTGAGCAATTGTGATTACTTTGAATGATGCAATCAATCCCATTTTTCTCATCCCTCTCCTCCCACTCTTTCACTTTTCACCCCACGTTTACTCTACAAAATGATTGCATTGCATTATATTTGATTGCAAGCTAGTAAACGAGGCCTAAGAGTTTATCTATGGAAATCATTATACTCATATATGAGGTCAAGGGACTATCAGTTGATCAGATTTATAAAATCAGCTAACAGGCTCGTGGATAACAAATATCTTGAAAAAACACTTCCATTTGTTTTATTTTTTTGACCAACTTGAAAAAACACTTTCAAGCAGGTCGTTTGCAAGAAGAAAGTAACAATTTTTGTCATGATTAAACTAGAATGGAGCATAAAATTCACCAAAGTTAACTGCGAAACGGAAACTAGGAACTAAAAGAAG
Organism: Tetragonia tetragonoides; assembly: GCA_038025085.1. Taxonomy (NCBI): domain Eukaryota; kingdom Viridiplantae; phylum Streptophyta; class Magnoliopsida; order Caryophyllales; family Aizoaceae; genus Tetragonia; species Tetragonia tetragonoides. The sequence continues at coordinate 34,414,753 of CM076153.1, forward strand.
AACAACAAATTGCGAATATGGCCGAACAAGATACCCCCATGGTTATTTCTCTTATTTGCAGGTTCCATTCCACACAAAAATAATTGGGAACAGAAATGGAACAAAGAAGCATTTCATATAGAAAGTTACAAACCAGGTGCCAAAAAAAATTCACAATTTTTTTCCACATTGGTTCAATTGGGAAATCAAGTATTGACTTAAAAGTAATATATAACATTAACCAGGTCTGAGTAATTAAACAAGTTCAAAATGAGTAAAATTATAAAGACTGACATGAATCACAGAACAAATAAAACCGAAATCGCAAACTATTGTGAGCCAAGCCAAATCCCTAATTGCAAAACAACAAGCTCAAATCGGAAAATAGTGTAACCGGAGAACACATACCAAATTGGAGAGAGAAAGAGAGAGAAGGCGCCCGCGGTGGCACCGGCTGTTCGTGTTCGCAGTTGAGCAACAGAGGAAGAGAATATGACCGACGGAGGATTCGTCGGCGGGAACACTGACCGCCGTGGCCGGAGGTGAAGTCGTTCAGTAGATGGAGAAGGAAAAGGGAGAGGAGAAGTGCGTGCGAGGAGAGAGAAAGTAAAAACCTGTGAGGGTTCTTTTCTTTGGGGGTTCCAAAATCTAGTAATTATTTTTAGGAAAATTTGCAAAAAAACACCTAATAAAATGATCACTTTGCGAAGAAACACTTAATTAAATTTTTTTTACATAGAAACACCAATTAAAAAAGAAATCACTCACTTTTATCACCACCCTTCCCATTTTGGCCAATTTTCATATTTTCCTTCCTGTTTTGCCCTTATTATCCCATCTAATTTATCTTTCCCATTATATTTTAAAAGCCAATGAAAGCTTGATTCGAATGACCACATCTTACTTTCTATTAAAACAATAACCGGCTGACATCATCGTTGTTCACATGTCAAATTCTCATAAAAAAATTTCCCGCCTAATGCTATTGTGACATCAGCATTAAATATTATTTTTTACCATAAAAAACACACAAAGGAAATACTACCATTATACGTTTAGCTACACCACCTAGCCAGCAACTAGCCAACTAATTGAGTAAAACGTGGCAAGTCTTTTGCAACAACAAGGTCAACAACCGATTCAGATTCACGGGTAGTTCCTCCTACTAGCTAATCTCTACTTTGGCGGTTGCCTCAGTTCTTTCTCTTTTAATTTCTCCAGTTCCATTTCCTTCTTATTTCCCCTGCAAGCTAAGCACTAAGTCGAACTCCATCTCCGTCATCTTCCTCTTCTCCTTTCTACATGTGACTTCTTTTAACACGCAACAAATGATCAAGTAAGAACCCTAATTTTATCAATTTTTTCGTTATATCTGTTGGAAAGAATGCCAAAGTTTCAAGGTGTTTGCAAGTGGGTTTCTCTTTGTGAGTAAAAGGCTTTTGTCCCACATTGGTAGATTTACAAAAGGTTCATTGGTTTATATACTCCAATGTTTTAGTATGGTTTAGTTGAGTTGGAAAGGAGACTCTCCCACGCGCGCGCCGCCGCCGCCGTCCGTCCGTTCGGTTCGTGTTCGTGACACGTGCGCGGTGTGGTGGGGTCTACTTTTTGGGCCGAGTCGTAACTGAGAATCCAGATTTATGAGATTCGTCAGTTACGAATCCAACTCTTCAGTTATACAAAATAAAACGTTACGATTTCGTTTTAATGGCATCCCTTGATTTCCTCCTTGGCTTGATGACTGGTTTGATTTCATCAGTTACAAATTCTTCTCCTTTGGTTATTTATATGCTGAATATTGTATCAATTGATCATGCATTCAGAAACCGTTTTCTTACTCCAAAAACTCAACTGAGCAGTGTTTTTCTTAGAGTTCCAACTCTTCTATTCCGAGTGCACGGAATAGAGGAGCGTTGTGCTAACCTTGGGGGGCGACGCCTTGTTCTGACTGCACTAGTCCGGGCGAAATCGCTTCTAAGGCAGTGGCCTTCGTACCACGACACAACAATCTGAGTTTACAGTAAATCATTCGGCCCACATTCCTTCTTGTTTCCTGTGTTTATTTTTTGGTTTTACAGTATCTTTTCTAACAATTTAGAAGCGATTTCATTCTACTTTTTTACCACCTCAAATGGCCTCTCTTTCGAAATTCATCCCTGACCTATCCAAACTCGAAGCTCTTGATGGTTCTAATTACAAGAGATGGTGACAAAAGGTTCTGATTTTTCTTGAACAGTTGGAGGTTGATTATGTTCTATTTTCTGATGCTCCCACTCCAACTACTGCTGCTGAACCTTCCACTCCTGTAACTCCGTCAGTGGTCCTTGATGCCTCTCCGGGGCAAAAGAAGGATAAGGGTAAGGTGGATGATGCTGGAGCCATTGAGAAGTATGGTAAGGACAACAAGATGGCTCGTGGTCATATGTTATCTCATATGGCTAATCCGATTTTTGATCTGTTCATCAAAAACAAATCGGCTAAGTCTATATGGGAGACACTTGAGTTGAAATATGGTGCTGATGATGCTGGGAAGAAAAAGTACGTGACTGGAGACTGGTTAGAGTTCAAGTTGGTGGATGACCAACCTATCATGCCACAAGTTCATCAATATGAAAACCTTGTTGCTGATATCCTCCTTGAGGGGATGAAAATGTGTGAAGTGTTGCAGGCTAATGTTCTGATTCATAAGCTGCCCGAATCTTGGACAAACTACCGGGCTCATCTCAAACACAAGAAGAGAGATATGACCTTGCAGGAATTAATCGGACATATGAAGATCGAGGAGGCAAACCGTCTCAAGGAGAAGGGTTCCTCTTCCTCTGTCAATGAACTTTCTGTTAAGGCTAACCTTGTGGAATCTTCTGGTGCTAAATTTGACAGGTCTAATGCTGCTGGAAACTCTAAGAAGGGACAGAGACCAAATAACAACAAGAAGCCTGGACCTTTCAAGAAGAACGGCAAGATCCAGAAACAACAATCTAGGGGCCTATGCTATGTGTGCGGAAAACCTGGACATAGAGCTCATCAATGCTTCAAACGCAAAGATGGACAGAACAACCAGGACCAGCCCCGCAACCAGGCCAACATTGCTGAATCTGGAGATGTCATTGCTGCTGTCATCTCTGAGGTGAATCTGGTCAGTAACAATACTGAATGGATTGTTGACACTGGTGCCTCTAGGCACTTTTGTGCCAACAGGTCCCTATTTTCTGATTTTCAGAATGCTGGTGATGGTGAACAAGTGTTCATGGGTAACTCTAGTAGTTCTGAGGTGCTTGGTAAAGGGAAGATATCTCTGAAATTAACGTCTGGAAAATCTTTAGCTTTACAAAATGTGCTTTATGTGCCTTCTCTACGCAGGAACTTAATTTCGGGTGCACTCCTTAACAAAGCTGGAGTTAAGTTAGTGTTTAATGCTGATAAACTTGTATTAACCCGTAATGGAGAATATGTGGGGAAGGGCTATCTGAATGGGGGGCTATTTGTTTTAGACTCTGTTGTTATCGAGGACGTTACTAATAAAGCCTCTACTTCTGCTTATATTGTTGAGTCCATTGATCTTTGGCATACTAGATTAGGACATCTAAATCTCAATTCTATTAAAAGGCTAAAAAGCATGAACTTGATTCCTAATTTGGTGGACAATGGTTCCTCTAAATGTGAAATTTGTGTAGAAGCTAAACATGCCAGAAAATCATTTAAATCTGTAACCGAGAGAGTAACTGAATTATTAGAATTAATTCATACAGATTTAGCTGATTTTAAAAACACTGAGAGTAGAAGTGGCAAAAGATATTATATAACTTTTGTTGACGACCATTCGAGATATACCCAGGTATATCTTTTAAGGACTAAAGATGAGGCTGAAAAAATGTTTCTGATTTACAAAGCGGAAGTAGAAAATCAGTTAGACAGGAAAATAAAACGATTAAGATCCGATAGGGGTGGAGAGTATGGTACAACCTTCTTGAAGGAAGTTTGTGAGAAAAATGGTATCATACATGAGCTCTCCGCTCCTTATACCCCACAACAAAATGGGATTGCCGAGCGCAAGAATAGGACCCTTAAGAACATGATGAATGCTATGCTTTTAAGTTCAGGGTTACCTGAGAACATGTGGGGGGAGGCCGTTTTGTCCTCTAATTATTTGCTTAATCGCGTGCCTCATAAGAAATTAGACAAAACCCCCTATGAATTATGGAAAGGCTATGCGCCTAACCTTAAATACTTGAAAGTGTGGGGGTGTCTTGCTAAGGTTGGTCTACCAGATTTTAAACGTACTAATATTGGTTCTAAAACCGTTGATTGTGTGTTTATTGGTTATGCTCTTAATAGTGCTGCTTATAGATTCATGAATATGAGTGATAGAACTATATGTGAATCTAGAGATGCTGATTTTTTTGAGCATATTTTTCCTATGAAGAAAAATGATATTTCCCATGTTGTTCCTACATCTGTTCCTATGTCTTTGCCTGCTGCTACTGTTACGACAGAATTACCTGTAATTCGAACTATCAAAAGACGTAGAAAAGAAACTAGTTTTGGTCCTGATTTTATTACTTATCTTGTTGAAATTCGGGATTTGGATAAATTATGTGAGCCTTTGTTGTATGCTTATATGATTGATGAGTATCCCAAAACTTATGAGGAAGCTGTGGGATCAATTGATGCTAGTTTCTGGAAAGATGCTATGAATAGTGAATTAGAATCTATCATGTCTAATCACACTTGGGAATTGGTAAATCTACCTAAAGGGTTTTCTTCCATTGGTTGTAAATGGATTTTCACTAAGAAACTGAATGCTGACGGTTCAATTCAAAGGTTTAAGGCTAGACTTGTGATTAGAGGGTTTAAACAGAAATTTGGTGAAGATTTCTTTTATACATATTCACCTGTCACTAAGATCGCCACTATTCGCACTTTGTTTGCATTAGCCTCTATTCATAATTTACTTGTACATCAAATGGATGTAAAGACGGCTTTTCTATATGGCGACTTAGAAGAAGAGATTTATATGGAACAACCTCCTGGTTTTATTGTTCCTGGTCAAGAACATAAAGTGTGTAGACTTAAGAAATCTTTATATGGCCTTAAACAAGCACCGAAACAGTGGTATGATAAACTTCATAAAACTTTGCTTGGATTTGGTTTTGTGCCTAATGGATCGGATACATGTGTGTATACTAAGTTGTTTGGTTCTGATTGCGTAATCATTTGCTTATATGTAGATGATATGTTGCTTTTTAGTACACACATGAATGTCATTAATGAAACTAAAAATTTCCTTTCCTCCCATTTTGAAATGAAGGATTTGGGTGAAGTTGATGTGATTTTAGGTGTTAAGGTTAATAAAACTGAAAAGGGTTTCATCTTAACACAATCACATTATGTAGAGAAAGTTTTGAAGAAATTTGATAGCTTTGATGTAGCGCCAGTAAGAACTCCCTATGATGCTAGCATAACTTTGAGGAAAAATAAAGAAGAAAGTGTTTCACAATCTGATTATGCTAAGATAATTGGGAGTTTAATGTTTCTTATGAATTGTACTCGGCCTGATATTGCATATGCAGTTAGTAGACTTAGTAGATATACCCATAACCCAAGTAGAGAGCACTGGTTTGCTCTTAGACGTTTACTTAGGTACTTGAGAGGTACCATGGACTTGGGTTTGCATTATGTTGGCTTTCCTTCCGTGTTGGAAGGATATTGTGATGCTAATTGGGTAACTGATAATGATGAAATAAGTTCTACTAGCGGATATGTTTTCACTCTAGGTGGTGCTGCCATATCATGGAAATCTACTAAACAATCCGTTATAGCTCGATCCACTATGGAATCGGAATTTATTGCTCTTGATTTGGCAGGACAAGAGGCCGAGTGGTTGAGAGTCCTACTGGCTGATTTACCTTTTTGGGGTAAACCTACTCCTTCTGTTTCTCTACTTTGTGACTCACAGGCTGCAATTTGTATTGCAAAGAATAAAGGGTATAATGGTAAGAGAAGACATATACGCATTAGGCATGATGCAGTGAGACTTTTGATTGAGACTGGCGTACTCTCTATGGAGTATGTAAGGTCCGAAAGGAACTTGGCTGATCCATTAACTAAAGGACTCAATAGAAAATTGGTCCTAGACACGTCGAGGGGGATGGGTCTAAAACCCATTGGTTGAGGAATTCATGGTGGACACCTAATCTTGTTCACACAAGTAATTATGGTCTAACGAAGCCATGGAAAGACTCATATTTTTTGTACATGTTCTCATCCCTATGGCATATGTTGTACATTCGTGAGGTTGAGCATATTGCTCTTAATGAATCTATAGCCCTAATTGTTGGGTGGTCCTTTGAGACGGACTTGATGGATTCACCGCATGACTTTATTGGAGGATGAGCATTTACTTGCTCTTAATGATTTCATAGTCCAGGTTATGGATGGTCTATTAGAGATAGACTTGATGGAATCACCTACGTGAGTGTGAAGGTGTGGCCGCCTTCTATGAAAGATATTGGGTTATCTTCTCTAAGGCACTCATGAGCGTCCCAAGGAAGCGTATGGCCTTATATGCGCTTTTGGTGTTTATCGCGGAACTCGAAATAAATCTAAGGTAAGATATGGGTTTGCAGGTATTTCTTTGATCTAGGGAGTTTAAGAGTAATTCACTCCACTAGTTTAGAGACTAGCCTCCATTCACTATGTGTTAGTTCAAACTTCATAAGTACTAGCACTTAAGTGTCAAACCTTTTACTGCTCAGTTGTTTAAAATTTTGTTTTCTTAAAACCTTTGCATTTGTGGGGGATTGTTGGAAAGAATGCCAAAGTTTCAAGGTGTTTGCAAGTGGGTTTCTCTTTGTGAGTAAAAGGCTTTTGTCCCACATTGGTAGATTTACAAAAGGTTCATTGGTTTATATACTCCAATGTTTTAGTATGGTTTAGTTGAGTTGGAAAGGAGACTCTCCCACGCGCGCGCCGCCGCCGCCGTCCGTCCGTTCGGTTCGTGTTCGTGACACGTGACACGTGCGCGGTGTGGTGGGGTCTACTTTTTGGGCCGAGTCGTAACTGAGAATCTAGATTTATGAGATTCGTCAGTTACGAATCCAACTCTTCAGTTATACAAAATAAAACGTTACGATTTCGTTTTAATGGCATCCCTTGATTTCCTCCTTGGCTTGATGACTGGTTTGATTTCATCAGTTACAAATTCTTCTCCTTTGGTTATTTATATGCTGAATATTGTATCAATTGATCATGCATTCAGAAACCGTTTTCTTACTCCAAAAACTCAACTGAGCAGTGTTTTTCTTAGAGTTCCAACTCTTCTATTCCGAGTGCACGGAATAGAGGAGCGTTGTGCTAACCTTGGGGGGCGACGCCTTGTTCTGACTGCACTAGTCCGGGCGAAATCGCTTCTAAGGCAGTGGCCTTTGTACCACGACACAACAATCTGAGTTTACAGTAAATCATTCGGCCCACATTCCTTCTTGTTTCCTGTGTTTATTTTTTGGTTTTACAGTATCTTTTCTAACAATATCAGTTGATTGGGAGCATAATTGTTGTTTTTTTTTTTGTTTTTTTTTTTTTGCATATTAAACTTTGAGTTTTAGTATGGTAATCAATTGAGCTTCAGCTATTACAAGTTGAGCTACAAGTATCATGACTGTATGTAATTGCTCAATCCATTCTCCTTATACCTGATTTATTTATTTTTGCATCCAAATACTTGACAATTAATGGCACAGGGGATTTCACCAATTTTTTTAAGGCTACGTATACAGACTTCAGGTGCAAATCAATGTTGAAGGAGGCTCTGGTCTGATGGCCTAGGTTCGGCTCTATCTCATCTCTTTAATTTTATTATCTTCTATGTTGATTGAGAGGTTTTTTGAACTGATGAGCCATTCCATTGCTGATGAAAATTTTCCTTTCTTTTTTTACTGGTTTTTGGGGCTGAACTTTGCAATTTTAGGGATGAAATATTTGATTTTGTGGCCTTGAATTTCCTATTTTATGGGCTGAGCATCCTCCTTTTTTAGTTTGCATGATTATGAAGATTAAACTTTTCAGTTTCAGGGCTGAATATTTTGATTTCAAGAGTTGGATATTCAATGTTCTTCAATCGAGCAATTAATGCGAGCATGATCAAGATAACCAGGATAGGTAGCCAAAAAGTATTTGGATGGTTTTTGCTGGACCACATATCTTATGTCTTTTGTGATTGGTTTTTGTTTGGAAAAAAAAAACAAGTGTATGAAGTTTGCATTTACGAAAGTGTCTGTTGTCATAGATAAATACCTCGATGAACATTTATTTTGACAAAAACCACACGATGTAGTTTTAGTTATGCCACGTAAGCTTCCTTTGTGTATTTTTATATAATGTGCTCTGTTTTTCGCAACTGTTTGTGTACATGGAAGTCAGGATGTGGACTCATAATCCCTTAAGAACATATTATTTGTGGGTAACAACAACCAATTTCTTTGGTAGCAAGTAGCTATCTTTTTTTTTTCATTTTTTCTCCTCTTTGTACGTTTTTCCTACTTGGGTCATCTTAGATTATCTTTTATCCCATACAATTTATATTGATCTCTCAACAATTGAACCCTTGAACACACTCTGCCTCAAATCCTGCTAGCTTCCACTTTGTCTGCATAAATTTGAGTACATGCCTCATGCCTGGATTACTGTAGCTACAAGTTACACACCAATTAAATGGTTACTTAGGTGAGATTTTGCAAGATATAGACAGTGGAGGATCTACAGTGTATAATACCTATGCACGTGCATACCCAGCCCAAAACATAAAAAATCAGTTCAAGTAGCAACGGGCTTAGCTTTGCCGAAAACCTAGTATCTGTTTTCATTCTCTCTCTATGGGTAAAGGCCCACAACTGAAATGTCTAGCTAAATGCATTGTGAGTTCCGCCAATTAATTGACACGGACCCACCTACTTTTTTGTGTTTTATTTATTTAGTTTATTTTATGTTCCTAGGCTCATAACTCTTTCTGTAGTCTGTACCCTCTCTCTCCTATTGATTGTAGACTAATAGTCCTCCTGTAATGAATGAAGACCATTGCTCATTCTAAATTTCTCACCAATTTCACAAAGCAAATTTAATTATATTAATATCAAGTATAGAGTACCGAGTATGTATGCCTTAATTTTTTTGATTTTCATTTATTTGTTCACTTTTTTCTCCCTTTAGTTTGATTTTGAAATTATATTAGTTGAAACTTGATTAAAATTATGTTAGCCATTTAAAATAAAGAAAAATCATGATAATGTAAGTAGTACATACTCCTTTAATTTGGAAGTTGGAGTATTAATTACATATAAAATTTGTAAGTTTGCTAGACCTTAATTTTTCTTTTATATATTATCACACCTTTTTTCACCAAAATGTGCATACCCTGTTATGAAATCCTAGATCCGCCACTGGATATAGAGGGTTGGAACAAGTCGGTTGTCTCTATCCGAACTTTATTTTTTGGCTATTGATGTTGGATAAATTGAAACAGAAGTGATGATTCAGACTTTCATAGTGCTATGTAATAACAACACTAAGACAAACACCTCTTTTTTGAATGTTCCTACAGCAAAAGCATGTAGTTGATGGATGTTTCTGGATGATGAAATCTTCGCAGAGCGTCAAACAACATGGTGTTGAATGTTCAGAGCCAGGTACCAGACTACCAGTTCAGAAAGTGTGTGAGGTCTAAGCTCTTAGTTTCGTCCTTGCAAACCACTGCACGGTGTTGGGAGACTGAGACTGACTGAGACAATGAGAAGAACTGAACTACAAATCCCAATTGGAAGACAATATGGCTCCAATGGAGACATCAATTGTTTGTGAAACACAGACTTAAGGAGAAGAAGAACTTAACTACAAACCAACAGGGAAAGAAGAATAAAGGAAACATGGATTTTTTTTATTTATTTATTTTTTTTCTGAAGGGACATGAATAATTTTTGATATTTTACCAGGTTGTGGTGATGTTACATCGATCAAATTAATCCACCAGTTTGGGTTGTGGTATTTTTCGCTTGGCATATGTATTTGTTATACACAATACTACCAAAAAAAAGTGTGTGTTTTAATAAAAAACGTGGTAGTAGTTTTAAAATCCATAAAGATACAGTTTTATGGTGTCTTGGTTTCGAATTGGTTTAACGCAAAAACTTGAATGCGGTCGCTCGGCGAGTGAGATTCACGCGCGCGCGTGAGATTCACATGCCGACCAATTTTTTTTTTAAAGGGTTCACCATGCCCAAATTTAAACCAATCTAGACCTAGGGTTTTCGTTTTTTGGGATTTTTGAATTTTTTTGGGGGGGTTTTCGATTTTTTTGGGGTTTCGGTTACTTTTCCGGGACGGCGGGGGAGGTGGTTGTCGGGGGAGGCCACGACTGAGGTCGACGGCTGGAGTCGACCTCCGCCGTGGCCAGGGCGGTGGGGAGGTGGGGCGGTGAGGAGAGAGAAAATAATGGTTTGGGGTGAGGGGAGGAGAGAGAGGGGGAGGGTGGGGTGGGTTGGTGGGGGCCACCGTCGTGGTCTCCGGTCAGCGCCGACCACGACGGTGGCCAGGGAGGTGGAGGTGAGGCGGTGGTGGTGGCGGTGAGGTGGTGGCGGTGGTTACGGGGTGAGGGGAGGAGAGAGAGGGGGAGGGGTAGGGTGGGCTGGTGGGGGCCACCGTCGTGGTCTCCGTCCAGCGCCGACCACGACGGTGGCCGAGGAGGTGGAGGTGAGGCGACGGTGGCGGTGGTGAGGCGGTCATGTGGTGGCGGTGTAGGTGTGGGTGAGGGTGAAGGTGAAAGGAGGAGAGAGAGAGGGGGGAAGGGGAAGAGAGAGAAGGGGATTAGTGTTTAGTGGAACACTAAGAGGCTTCAAGGTGAGGGGGCCTCACACAAGACCTATTGTTGGTTTAATCTCGAAAATTTCACTTTTGAAGGAATTGCATTTTAATTAGCGTATCTTTTCATCCCTTTATAAATAAGCGGGAATACATCAGGCACCTGGATAATTCAATTTTTCTTTTCGTTCACCAAATAAAAAAATGCATCGAGCTCTATGATTTGTTCCTTGACTAAAACATTTGCTCCGAACCTTCTCTTATTGCCACGCAAATTCGCTCATAGCCAGGTTGTGAAAATGTGAACCACTCATATGTACTTTCACATGTTAATTCTAAAGGGCAAAGTTAACGATGGTGATTGTTTAGTTTGATATAGATGAACTTCATGATCACTTCAATAATGTTCTAAATTAATTTAATTTTCCTTTTATTGCTATCGAAATCTCATAAGTTATTTCTATCTCCAATTAAAATAAAATTATTAACAATATTCAACCAATATATTTAGTAAATACCGTGCATCGCACGGGTACTAAACTAGTGTTACATCAACATTTAAAACCCAGCTCAAAACTTATTTTCTCTTAATCAACGACACGACATCCTCTCTATTTCTCGCTATTGAAGAGCTTCGAGCTTCAGCTACAATGGAGGAGAGAGATTCTGCCATTGAAGTTACTCTCCATGTTTGTTCTTGGTTTGTTACAGTAGTCTTTTTCTACTCCTCTCTCCTCCTGAATTGCTTAATTGATTATATGGCTATTTGTTCAATAATTCAATCATTATTTAATCAGATTTGGACTCCTTTTTTTTTTCCTTCCCACATGAATTTCTACCATTTAAATCCGTATTTCCCGGAACAACAAAATGTGGATTTCAAATTTCCAAATTAAAATTCAAAGATTACCAAACACTACAATTGAAATTGAATACTTGGATTACAAATTTCGAAATTGAAATTAAGGGTACAAGTGAGGAGAGACAAAGAGATTAACACAGAAGAGAGAGATGGAGACTGAGATTTTTGAAGAGAGAGAAAGTGCATATAGATAGAGAAAAGGAAGAGAGAATTGATTTCAGTATAGTTTAGGTTGGGTGGGCAATAAACTTTTAGAGGGAAAGGTGTTTGGGAAATTAATATTTGGGTGCATGATTTTTGATTATGCCCGTTTAAATAAACAGCATTTACTAACTGATCTTGATTAATTGATAATATTGCATGGTTCCATACAAATTCGGTCGTCCAAAGTCCTAGATTTAACTAAGTGGGTTTGAACATCCATTAAATTATATGTTATCACTTTTGAATTCATTTAATCCAAATTGCATAAGAACAATAGAAAAAGATCAATTAATGCATGCTAAAATAAATTAAAGCAACAACAATAATAAAATCCTCCAACCCTACCTTGATTGCTAAACGCGCCAAGTTGCTAAATTTCATTAATAAACAAGTTAGTGACTTCAAGGCAATTAAAACAATGCAATAGAATTAATCATAATCAAAAATAAAATAAAACATGATTGAATTGATAGAAAATAGATTTAAAGATTAAATAGAGCCTTCAGGTGTGTAACCTTGAATGAAGTAGAATTGAATGTCAATGCTCTTGAACTTGTAGTTGAGAGTGATTGAAGGTTGAATTAGAGGTTGAATGGTAGATGGTAGAGTTTGAAGGTATTTTTATGGTGTTTAGGGCTATTTATTTGATGATGGAGGTAGGAGATGGAGGAATATTGAGAGAATATGGTTAATTAGAGAGATTTAGGGTTTAATATGAGTTCACCATTGTGTTTCCCTTGAAAAAACGGAGGAAAAGAATATATAAAGAGGTAGGTTTAGGTCTGGGACGGAACTGACAAAAAGGCCGGACAAAAAGTCCATCAGGAGCCTATCAATGGGCGCCGCTTGGCGTCCAAGCGGCTACCGCTCCAACAAGCGGCTAGCCTCTAGGACTAACGGTATTTCAACTAGGACAAGCGGCTTAGCCGCTAGGGCAAGCGGTTCAGCCGCTTGGGCAAGCGGTTCAGCCGCTCCAGCTAGCGAGTTTCGACTTCAAAGGCCTATAACTTCTTCGTTTGACCTCCGATTGACCTGATTCTTTTTGCATTGGATTCCTTATTCAAAGGGCTTTCTTTGTACATATTATAAGCCTAATTATAATGAGTATCTCTGGATTTATATCCCAAACACTAAAGATGTGTCCATTTCAGCATACCTTGCGATAATTGGATCAATATCTCATTCATTTCTTATTGGACTAGGACTCATAATATGTCATTTTGAAGGTATTTGTATGAGGAATCCATGTAAATTAGGCCCACTTGAGATTTAATCCTCTAATGGATGAAAATCCTGTTTGAACCGTGGAGTGCGGTAATCAGAACGTCATTTTTGTCCCATAACTTTGTTGAATCACATCTTTTGACTCCGGTGTCCGTCTAGGACAAGGTAAGGAGCGCTGAAATGCTTATAGAAAGGGTTATGAAATGAAAGGGGTTTGATGCAAGTTACTCGAGCATTGACATAGAATTCGTATTCTTAAATGTTGGTTATCGTCATTGGGCATGTAAGAGGTGACATATTTTGGTGTCTACAACTACAGGCCCATAAAAAGACCTAAGAAGGAGGAGTGTCTCTCTATAAATAGAGAGTTATTGGTTCATTTCAAGGGGTTGAGAAAGTCAGATAAGGAGACTCAGCCGATTTATCTCTACCATCTTTAAGCCTGCAAGAGATAAAGCCAGTGGCCCTCGATTCAACAAATTCAATCGGTGATTCGTGATCTGCAGTCAATTCGTGATTTATCAAAAGTTCAAGTTCAAGCAGAGATTTAATTAGGGGATTGAAATAGAGTTTGTAATCCAAATTCAAATTTAAATATAGATTGAATATTTGTTTCTCTATTTTGTCTCTGTTATTTATTTTTAGATACGAAATTTGTGTTTACAAGCACATTATATATATTATGATAAGTTTCTGCGACATATCGAATATTTCTTGCAACTGTTATTGCTGAGACGAACCCCAGTCTTTTAAGGACGCCATGAAAGATATAGGGTGATAACAAGCTATGCAAAAGGAAATCAAAGCATTAGAAGACAATGGCACGTGGACTCTAGGATATCTTCCTCCTAAAAAGCGTGCATTGGGTAATCAGTGGGTATATCGTCAAAAATATCACTCCAATGGCAATCTTGAGAGGTTAAAAGCTCGGCTAGTTGTTTTTGGTAATCATCAGATTGAAGTTTTGGATTAGACAGTGACCTTTGCTCCGGTTGCCAAAATGGCCACCATTCGTACTTTTATCGCCATTGCAGCTTCCAAGAACTGGGAGTTTCACCAGATGGATGTTCACAATGCCTTTCTCAACATTGATCTTGATGAGGAAGTTTACATGACATTATTGCCTTCGAAAATCTTTATATAGGTTGAAACAGGCACCTCGTTGTTGATTTTTGCAAAACTCGTTACTGCTTTAAAAAGGTACAGTTTTCTCCAATCTTACTCTGATTATTCACCGTAACATAATGTCTTTGTGTACGTTGATGATTTAAATATGTCCGGAAACAATTCTGCTACCTTACGGGATTTTAAGCCCTATTTGAGTGATTGTTCTCATATAAGGATCTTGGTGTGCTTAAGTACTTCATTGGTATCGAGGCAGCTCAAAGTTCTTCTGGTTTGTTAATATGCCAACACAAGTATACTCTTGACAACGTTACGGAGGTTGGTCTTTTGGGGGCGAAACCTGCAGATTTTTCTATTGAGCAAAATCATAAGCTAGGCCTTGCTGCAGGTGCTCACCTTGATGATCCAGAATCATATCAGCGCCTTATAGATCGTCTTGTGTACATGTCTATCACAAGACCTGACTTGGCTTACTCAATTCATATTTTATCTCAATTCATGCAAAATCCTTGACATGAGCACTGAGAGGCCGCTTTGAGAGTTGTGAGGTATTTAAAAGGAACTCCAAGTCAGGGCATTTTGTTAAGTGCATTTTGTTACGAGCTGATAGTAACTTGTCTTTACAAGGGTGGTGCGATTTAGACTGGGTTGCGTCTCGTGTCCTCTCACGCGATGGTGCTTGACTGGTTGACTCGTTTTTCTTGGACATTCACCTATTTCATGAAAAACAAAGAAGCAACCATTGTCTCCAAGTCGTCAGCTGAGGCAGAATATCGTTCAGTGGCGACCATCACTTACGAGCTTACGTGGCTCAAAGGTTTGCAATTAAGCTTCGGTGCTCATCATCCTAAAGATGTTCCATTATTTTGTGATAGTTAGTCGGCTTTACAAATTGCTCGGAATCCGGTTTATTATGAACGATGAAGCATATAGAAGTTGATTGTCATTTCGTTCGTGATGCTATTACAGAAGGTTTCATTGATCCCTCATATGTTTCTACGATAGTGCAATGGGCAGATATTTTTACAAAGGCTCTTGGCAAGAAGCAATTTGATATTCTTCTTAGCAAGTTGGGCGTCTTGAATCTGCATGCTCTAACTTGAAGGGGTGTTACGATGTACCAGGAATATTTAGTGATTGTGTTTAATGCAAATTAGGATTGTTTCCTAATATAACAGATATGCTAAAAGATATGCCGCTTGTACTTGTATAAATATTACGTTAAATCAATACAGAGAGGTAACCCTTTGGCTTATACTTTCCATAACAAAACAATGATTATCCGTCTAAATGCTAATAGACTTACTCTAGTTTAATAAAAATATATGGCAAGAATTTACGCAGATCTATAGTCAGTTATAGACTATGACATGCGAACAAATATTTAAAAGGAGAGAAAAAAAATAATATCCTAAGTCGATCACGTCAGAAATAATTAACTACGCAACTATAGTTTGCTGACAAAATATGAAGTTATATTGATCTCAAAACAAAATTGCCGAATAGTCCTACATAAGCAGATTATAGATGTAAGTCACAATACATAGGGTGATGGACATAATGTAAATAAACATGTAGATAACTTTCGAGATGTAAATCAAATGTTCTGAGTGTTGCACAATCAATATATATATAAGAACAAAAAAATACTATAGTATAGTAAAAATTCCCTCGCACATACAACTAGTATAACTCGAAAAGATAAACATTTTGGAAAGAATATAATTAATTCATTGGCAAAAGGCTTATAATTGGAAGTCCGCACCGATTCATATAGACCCACCCCTAGGCCATTCTATGAGAATTAGTTGCGAGAGGACTCAACAGTTCCACACACTGAGGCAGGCCAGAGGGGAGAGGGGGATGCTTCGAGCAAGTCTCGAACCCCTAACCTTGGGCAATATTGGCAAAGCACTTAACCCCAATAATGTTACCATTAAGCCACGACCCTGGAGGTATATATAATTAATTCATGTGTTATCAAGCATTTTACATTGAAATTGTATCTCATATTGGACCTCTTTTTCCAAATAGCATTGAGAATAGAGACGGAGTATGCAGTATGTGATTGAGTATAATACTAGACACTACATATTATATAGGGTGCGTTTTTTTCCACTTACTCAAAAATTAGTTCAGTGGAGTTCACTTCAGTTAAGTGATCTACTTTTTCTCTTAAAGATTACTATACAATTCAGTTTAGTTAAATGAAGTTTAGTTCAATTAAATAGAGCCCACAGTAAGGGTGTGTTTTTCACTTATTGGACCTTACCGAATCAGTGGAAATCAGTGGCAAGACCTTACCCAATTAATGGGAACCAGTGGGAGGACCTTAATGAATTAGTGAGAATCAGTGACAGAACCTTAATCAATCAGTGGAAATCAGTGACATGACTCACATTCCTACTCACAGAATCAGTGGCAGGACCTTACTGAATCAGTGGAAATCAGTGAAAGGGCCTTACCAAATCAGTGAAAATCAGTGACAAGACCTTATTCAATCAGTGAAAATCAGTAAGAGGACCTTATCCAATCGGTGAGAATCAGTGGAAATAAGTGAAAAAGAACCCATCCATGGAGAAATGTCCAAAACCGAAATGAAGGCTAATGTATTGTACCAATCTTAGTATGGGAAGAAAGACGAAACATGGGATCTCAGAGAAGAGCAGGGCTAGTAACATTAATAGCATTAGGAGTATGTAAGTAAGAGTGTAAGACTACAGAAAACAAAAAAGCTAGGCTTACAACTATTGTAGTATACAATAGTTAATAAAGAATTAATTAACTAGTAAGTAGTAGCATTAGGTGAGGATGATCTCACCATTCTGATGCATACAGAAAAAAAAGAAGGTGGCTTTGGCTGGCCCTTTGGCCATTGCCTTTTGGTTAGACCTGGTAGTCCTGATCCGAAACCGATTACCCGACTCGATTGACCCGAAACCTTAACCGAATATATCCGAATAGTGACAACCCGACTTAGAACCGATTATCCGAAATGATCCGAACCGAAACCGAATCGAAACCGAAATGTTATTGACCCGACGATGATCCGTATCCGAATCTGACCCGAACCGAATCAAAACCAAACCGTTCACAACCGAAACCGATTTGATCCGAACTAAATGCAAACCGATTCAAACCGAACCGAACATGACCCGAAACCAAAATAAATAGAACCTAAAATTGATTAAACGCTATTATTTAATGGAAATAATTATTTTTTACCAAAGAATTTAAAGATTATACACTAAACCAGATTTAGTGTTAACCCAATTTAGTGATTTGAATGGAAATTTGAGAATGAAGGCTCAAAATACAGCCTGCCCGAAAGTGACCCGACAGTTCGGACCTGTATCCGAACCCGATCCGAAATGACACAAATCAATTTTAACCCGACCCAAAAGTAACCGACTTTTCAAACAAGAACCGATCCAATATGGACCCAACCCGTATGAACCGACCCGAGATGATCCGAAAAATTACAAACCCGAATAAACCCGAACCCGAAGTACAATCCGAACCGAACCCGACCCATACCCGAGTATAGGTCGACCCAATTAGACCCAAACCGAAATTGATCCGATTGACCCGTTTGCCAGGTCTACTTTTGGTTGGCTATCTACCTGCTCGAAAACCAAAATGTATTGCATTTCATTGCCTTTTTGTTTTAAAAGCATTTTGATTTATGAGATTTATAAGTGAGTTGTTTATTATCGTATTGGATATTTGGATGATAATATGTTCAAATCTGCACGCATAAATCTTTCAATCTCTGGGTTTGCATTTACTGCTTCTGTTTTGGAAGACTTTCAGGTGCAACTTTCTACAGTCCCTATTCACCATTCACCCATTTATGACAATCTAAATTCTTCCCCTTTAATTCTAACCCAATTAAAATCTGTGCTCCCTTATCCTTTGTCATGCAGTGCTACCCATGTCCTGTGCTTCCCTCTCCATGTCATTGCTACATACTGAAAGGCTTAACAATTAACCATGTCACAACACCATTGCTTTACATATGCACCACTCAGTGTTCTTTTTTTCACTGAAGTGAACTCTACTTAATTGAACGGAATTGATTCACTGAACTGAACTGAACAGAACAGAATAGATTCTAAGATAAGTAGAAAAAAAACATACCCTAAACCTCCAACATAAGCTAATTTTCTAGATAATAGACTTTATACCTAACCAAATATAACCTACTAATATTGCTTAACATGGAGGAGAGTTATTATTATTTAGATAAGAAAAAGTTTTATCAAAGATCAAAATAAATTATTACAAAACATAGAGGAGAATTAATGAATGATTACTACTCCATCTAATAAAATACTCTACTCTTTTCAAACCCGTTAAAAACTAAAAATAAAACTATTCTCGTCACATATTGTAAAATACAAGAGACTCAAATTTGAGAATATATAATTTGATTTTTCTTGTGCAAAAAAAGTCAACCCATATACTTCTACCACAGAGTAATAAAAAGAAAATGAAAAACAACAAAAAACTACCTTACTACCTAAATTAGTCTATATATTAAAAATCATCCCTTCGCAATATCTAATTAAAGAGGGTTCCAATCTTGTCTTGAATCTGAAACAATTTTAAATTTCTTAGCTAGTAGTCTCATCATTTGAGGTGCCTATAAGCCAACACGGAAAAATAGTCACTGTAATAGACAGTAAATACTATTGGTTATGAAAAAAAAAATCTAACTGAAAATTTTCTTGCATACTAGTGTACTACCATAGAGTATAATTTAAATTTATAGAAATTATCATACATACTCCTATAACATAGGGCCGTAGTAGCTAGCTACATAGCCATTTAACTTCCCCTCCCCTCCCCTCTTCGATTTCAGTGTATATTAATCCACAAACACTACCGCCCATTCCCCTGCATCCCAATAACAAGTCACACAAACACTACTACTGCTATATTATTTGTCCTTCCCTTCATCACATCATCAACACAGTACTTCTCTCTCTCTCTCTCTCAATGTGGAGAATGGAAGATGTGCTAAGTGAGCTGAAGAATAATGAAGCAGAAGAGTTGAAGAATGAGAAAGGTGGGTTATTAGCACCTGGGTTCAGATTTCATCCAACTGATGAAGAGCTCATCACTTTCTACCTTGCTTCTAAGGTCTTCAATCATCCCACTGCCATTACCACTTCTTCCTGCAGCTCCTTATTCTCTCGTTCCGCTATCGACATTGCTGAAGTAGACCTCAATCGTTGTGAACCTTGGGACCTTCCAGGTACTCAATCGTGGCGCGAAATCTCGAATATTTAGTATTCTCTTATTTATTACATGTGTATACAGAATTCCGTCACCCATTTTTACTAAGAAACTGAAAGAAACCTCGGAAACGAAAGAAAGTACTGTATAATTATGTGCTAGTACTGATGACTGACTGTTTGTTAATGTGAAATGGGGTTTCAGAAAGGGCTAAAATGGGAGAAAAAGAGTGGTATTTCTACAGCTTAAGAGACAGGAAGTATCCAACAGGGTTAAGGACTAACCGAGCCACAGGAAGTGGATACTGGAAGGCAACTGGTAAAGACAGACAAGTTTACACCAACAGCAGCGCAACAGCAGCAGCAGGAAGAGGAACAGCAGCAGCAACGGCGACTGCAGGAGGCGCGGCATCGATAGGGATGAAGAAGACGCTGGTGTTCTACCAGGGCCGCGCTCCTCGCGGTCTCAAGACCCGTTGGGTCATGCATGAGTACCGCCTTGACGGCCATTTCTCCTCCTTTCGCCTCTCCTCCAAGGTTTCCTCTTCTTTCCCCTGAATTTTGTTTTTGCTTAAAACTGTTCTTACTAGATCACTAGATTACACATACAAATGACTAATAATTAATGGTTAAATGAACCCAATATGCTTATAGTTAAGCTAGCCTTATTTTCAATTAAAGTGAAAAGACAATG
The DNA here is from genome assembly GCA_038025085.1 of Tetragonia tetragonoides. Classification (NCBI taxonomy): domain Eukaryota; kingdom Viridiplantae; phylum Streptophyta; class Magnoliopsida; order Caryophyllales; family Aizoaceae; genus Tetragonia; species Tetragonia tetragonoides. The sequence goes on from CM076153.1 coordinate 34,434,929, forward strand.
CCAGGAGATCCAAAGTAGTGTCATTACTAGACATTAGAAGCTTTTTTTCACACAAATGCACAGGACAAGTTAATGGTAAAATGAAACCCCTGCTTAGTTAGTGAAAAGACAATGTCAGGAGATCCAAAGTAAATAATCTTAAAAACACATTTCACCCCCTGAAATTCGTCACTTTGTGGGTTGACTTGTTGGTTTTATAGTGAAAGGGTAAAGGTAAAACTGTTGACAATTCAAAAACTATCAGAATCATCAGATCAATTTTGTTCAACTTTTTGGAAAAAAAAAGGCAGATATCACTTTATCAGTATCATATCACTCAACTGAATTGAAATGAAATGTGATACTTAATTGATACTTTCATTGCAGGAAGAATGGGTGATATGCAGAATATTCCAAAAGAATGGAGGAGATCATCAGAAGAAACAACATTCCCAAATTATGAATAATTATCATCCCTCATCATCATCAACATCCTCATTGTTATCCCCTTTCCTTGGAAGCTTACCACCGCTGCTCGAAACTCCGACTACCTCGGCCTCAAATCTAGATTCTCTCTCACAACCTCCTACTGCTAGGCATCAAGAACACACCAATTTCCTACTCAATTCCTTACTAAACCATCCCCCATCAGGGCTTCATTTCTCGGCTTCCGGATCCTCGTCGTCGTCAGAATCCTTCCTGCAGACGACTGTCAGTGCCACCACCGTTGATCCACCAACGTCGTCCATGTTTCTCAACTTCAAGCCATTCCACCGCACCTCCGAGTACACCGCCACTGACATTGCTAATATGATTGCGGTTCCGAAACAGAGCAACCATGAGGATGATCAACAGCAACATCAACAGCAGTGGGTTCAAAATCAAAATCAGACCCAAGGTCAATACCCAGCAGCTTGTTGTTATCCTCCCATGTTAAGTTATGATGAGTTGGATCCTACAAACAGCTACAGTCGTTGTGGAGTTGATGGAGATGCTTCTGTTCATCATGTTGACATGTCTACTTCCATGGCTGCTTTGGACAGAATGCTACAGTTTCACTCTCCTATCAAGCTCACTGCAGAATCTTCTTGGCCTTTTCATACCTGATTAGTTTTTCTGTTTTTTAGATAATATTGGTATTGAAGGTTTGCTTGACTAAAGTTAACGACAAGGAAAACCTCGAGAAAGCCTAATTACTATTATTATTACTCGTACTTAATGTAGTACTAATTACTAATTAGAATCAATTAATCCTAGAAGAAAGGATCAGTTATCTTAGCTAGCTATTAGTCTATTACTGCTAGTATATACAGTACATTTCTATATATAAATTATTTAAATATATATTGTTATGATTAATTGATTATTATCATGTATAGGTAGAATCTATTTCTGTTGCTTTTATTATTTTTTTTTTGGAAAATGGTGAGTATATATTCCAATTCCAAGGTATGCCAATGTAGCACCCTCAAATCACAAAGCCATACAAGTGCAGGACATTGAACCCACGCACCAAGTTTACAAGCTCCTAATTATAACCTCTGCTTTCTCCCCATACAAGCTATAAAATCTACTACAAATATTAGTCTGTATTTGTTTCACTATACTCTCCACAGAACGAGTTTGCTGCTGAAAAATTCTTCGATTTCTCTCAACCCAAACCTCATAAATGGATGTGACAAAGGCTGCCCTACGCAACTTCATGTTCATACCCTTCCCCCTGCAGTGCTGCGAGAGCCATCTGATTTCGTGCCCAAAACTGAGAGGGCTCCTACATATGCCAACCCAGTCCAAGATCTTCCTCCACACAGCTTGCGACACTACACAATCAAAGAACAGATGTGAGCAGTCTTCCCCATCCTGCCCACACAAACCACACTTATCTTCAACATTCATCCCTTTTGAGCAAAGCACAGCCCTCGTTAGGCCTGGCAAAAGCTGACCCGACCCGATAACCCGACCCGAACCTAACCCGAAAAAAGCGGGTTAGGGTTGGGATTTTCGACCCGAAACATTAAATGGGTCGACCTGATTGACCCGAAAACTTAAATGGGTTAGGTTAAGGTTGAAAATTTCAACCTGCTCAACCTGAAAATTACCTGCTCAACCCGAAAACATTAAATGGGTCAGGTCACAGATCAGGTCGACCTGATTTTTATCGGGTTCGGGTCGACCTGATCCGTTTAACCCATCTAAGAGGGAAACCCAAAACAGCAGCCCAAGCCCAAAATAGAGAAATAAGAATAACAAATAAAAAAGTGACCCAAAACAGCAGCCCAAGCCCAAATAAGAATTACAAATAAAAAAGGAAACCCTAGCCCTCAGCCCCTCATTGTTTTTGCCGTCATTTATCATTCTCGATTTCTCTCTCTTCCTCACTCTCTCTCACTCTCTCATATTCTTCATCTTCAGTTCTTCTTCGGCTCTTCCTCTCTCTACTTCTCTCTTCAGTTCTTCTTCCTCTTCGGCTCTTCCTCTCTCGACTTCTCTGAGAAAAGTTAATCTCATTCTCTCTCATTCTTTATCTTCCTCATCTTCAAGCTCTTCCTCACTCACTCTGTCTCACTCTCTCTCACTCTCAGTCTCACTCTCTCACTCTCTCGATCTCTCGATCTCACTCTCTCGATCTCTCGATCTCTCGATCTCTCGATCTCGATCTCTCGATCTCTCGATCTCGATCTCACTCTCTCGATCTCACTGTCTGCTGTCTCGACTTCTCTCATTCTCTCTCACTCTGTCTCACACTCTCACTCTCTGTCACTCTCAGTCTCACTCTCTCACTCTCTCGATCTCTCGATCTCTCCAAATCAGTAAAATAAACATTCATTCAACAATCAACAGGTATTATTTAGTCATCAAATTTGTGTTCTTTAATTTGTTATTCTTATTTCTCTTATTTTCTTTATACTTTGTTTATTTTTTTTTTTCTGAATCAATATTTTCATTACAGTTCAAGTTTTATTGTGCTTCTTCTCAATCAATCTCATGACTCTCATAATATTGCGGTATGAATTTCTCTCATTTTTCCTCTTTGTTTTCATTATTTGTTAGTTATTAGTAATTAGGGTTTTCATTTCTGATTTCATACAAGTTAGTTTAATTGTTAGTAATTATTAGTAACTAGGGTTTCTGATTTGATTTTATACTTGGGTTTTGATCATTTTGGGTTTCGTTGATTTGGGTGTTATTGATGTTTTGATTTTGGGTTTCATTGTTTTTGGGTTTAGGGTTTCGATTTTTACTTATTATTTAGGATTTAAGATTTCATACTTATTAACTGAAGTTTATGAATACTAATTTCTGGGGTTTTGATTTTGTGTATCAATTTTTCGATTTGTTCTAACTTCTAATGTTTCATTCAGTGATGAAGATTACCCTGGCCATATAAGAGGAGCTGCATTCTGAATTTATGCTTTCTGAGAGCACAAGAGTCTGCCATATTTCATTGATTTGAGCTCAAGTTTATTAAACTTTTTAATTCACTGGTTGTAATTTGTAGGATAGACTTTAATGTTTTGTGGTTGTGAGTTCTAGGTTTTGAAGATCTGAGTTCTGAGACTCCAAAAAGTGCACAAGAATCGGCTATGTTTCATTGATTTGAAGTTCTGAAAACTAGTTTAATGGTTGTGATTTGTAGATGGATTTTATTGGCTGTAAACTTGTAACTTTGTGAGACTTTCTTGTTTGTTATTTGTTATTTGGAGCTTGATTTTGATTATGATGATGCTCCTGTCAGCAACTCAACATGCTTTGAGGTGCTTTGAGGACTTAAGGTGCTGCCAACAGACAGCTTTTATGAATCATTGAATCATTTTACTACTAGTATAGACTTTTTGAGTGAAGTATGAATTGTGCAAAAAAAATCAGGTTACGCAGATCATTTCAGGTCAACCTGATCTGTAACAGATCAGGTTAGAGTTGGATTTTTGACCTGTTTACTAAACAGATCAGGTTAGGGTTGAGTTTTTTGACCTGTTTAGTAATCAGGTCAGTCGGGTTCAACCCGAACCCGACCCAACCTGATCTGTTTGCCAGGCCTAGCCCTCGTTAATAATTTCTGCTAGTATATACAGTACATTTCTATATATAAATTATTTAAATATATATTGTTATGATTAATTGATTATTATCATGTATAGGTAGAATCTATTTCTGTTGCTTGTTTTGTAACATGAGAAATTAAATGATTTCTGATCCAAGCACACGTACGCGAGAACAGAAAAACATAAAAAGGTGAAAGAACAAAAACTGTAAAGATAAACAGAGGAGCAGCACCACACGTGCACAGGAGATGGGAGTGAACTGATGTGCCAAAGCATAGGCTTTTTTGAGGCATAGGCTTTTTTGAGGCATAGGCTAAAAAGCCAATAATAATCAGATGCAAGAAGATCATCTGGATTCTGTGTTTTCACATCCATAATAAATACTTGAAAGAGTAACTGCTGAGGTGACAAAATTACCCAAGGCTAAGGGCGTCTAGGAGTGTGCTAAGAGTGTATTCACTTTCGCTCGATTATTAGACTGAATTGAATAGTAATATATAAGAGAAAATGTAGATCACATAAGTGAACAAAACTCCACTGAATTTATTATTGAGTAAGTGTAAAAAAATACACCTTGATGTACTCTTTAATAGTTGTTCTTAGTTAAATAAAACAATTGCTCATTTAAAATCAATAATGAAAATTTTTGTTCCTAGTTATTTGAGTTTGTCATTTACCGAAAATAAGTTTATTTTCTTCATTTTATCACCTACGACACTATGAATTAAAGCTGGTAAAAACTGATCCGATCCGATGACCGACCCCGCGACCCGCCACAGACCCGATCGGAACCCGACCCGACAAGATGCAAACTCGAAATGACCCGACTCGAACCCGAATATTGTGAGACAATATTTATTAAACCCGTTGGGTAACCCAAAACCGAACCCGAATATTGTGAGACAATATTTATTAAACCCGTTGGGTAACCCAAAACCGAACCCGACCCGACCGGACCGACCGACAAGCAGGAGAGAGAATGATGGGAACCAGTAACCACCAAATATAGGCATATAGCCTTCTGTTTGATGTGATGGCCTTTGATTGGATACCAAGGGATGAATTTTTTTTCTTTTTTCTTTTTTGGTTTAAGCTTGACGTCACATCACTGTGAGAGAGTTGGCATTATTCATTCATTTATACAATTTATTATTTATATATGGCGGAGACTTGTATGGATGGGCAAAAATCCTGCAAATACAACAGTAGGACATGTAGAGTCTAGACCCTAGAGACTAACCTTAGATTTTCCCTACTCTCAAATCTCAATGCATACTGCACAGAATCACACTTTGAGCGGTAGCCAGGGCCTGGTGAATGAATGAATGAATTTTGGGTTTTTATTTTATTATTATTATTATGTTTTTTATTTTTATTTTGACAAAGTCAATGATTTTTGAGCTAGCAAACACTTATTTTTCGAAGAAAAACATAAATACAGAAAAAAAACAGAAGTAAGAACCTAGTGCACTGGACCTGGTGAGGAAAGGATTGAAGTGGGAGAACCAACGTTTGTATCAATACAGTTTCATTTTCAAGGTCATATAACACTCTCATGAACAATTCAGTTCCAAAGCGCAGGTGATGTACTAGTAATTAGGAAGTGTAATCATTAGCCTTAAAGGAAATTGCTCAAGTGAACCCGTTAAGATTCCTACTCGGCTACTCCTCTCAGGTTAAGAGATTATTACATAGTTCGGAACTCCGGGACCAACAAAACGAACCCACTTAAATTCACCCCGAAGAAAAGTGGTAAGTGTGAGAAAATCCCTCTGACCCTCACATTCAAAGCAAAGGTTTCCTCTTGCCTAGAAATCCCTTGTTTCACCAAATCATCAGGCATTAGGCCTTTAGTGTATTTACCTCTTTATGTGAACTAGTAGTACCTTGATAAAGGGCCATTCCAAAGAAATTAACCAGTCACCACCACCCGCTGATTATAAATTTTTACAAAATATTACTTCCTGATGATGAAAAAGAATTCTATTTTGTTATAGTATCAGTGTATCACAGGCTCACAGAGGAGTCACAGTCACAGCTAAGTTTTCAAAGTACAGCTCTAATGGACCCACCTGACCTACTGTCGACAAGGACAAGGGCAAGAGAGCAACCCAGCCCACAGAGTACACCTAGCCTGAAGCCTACAATTTGGGCCAAGACCCAAACACAACCACAAAGAGTAGAGAGTAGGAACCGAATGGTCAAGGGGGAATGGAGCTCTCACCAATGGGGCAACCCAAGATTCCTTGCAAAAACATCGTAGCAGCGGGAAGATAATCAATGTGCTAAGGACAGACGGAAAAGAAAGTTTCAGTACACAGCACACATAGAATTCGCCATACTATTGAGTTTAGTCTCGAAGGTAGGGTAGACTCCCAATTGCTAGCGGATTAGCGTACACAATGGTACGAAATGTCCAAGACCCCCCTCCCCCCACCCACCCACCAAACAAATAAAAAAAAAATCCAAACAAATTTCAGCTATGAACAAGCATCAACACAGAATGAAGGTATAAAAATGAAAAATGATTCAATATTACACAATACTCTAGAGCAAAGAACACAAAACTGGAGGCCCACAACTAGATATTCAAGACATGTTAGAGCTCACATGCCCTGAATACAGGAGTGTAGACAAGGTTAGATAAGGAGAGCAGAGCAACATCCAGGCAGGCAAATCCAGCCACACACCGTTTCAAACTTCCAAGGCTCGTGGCAATGGGAATCTCAGCTAATGTTCAGAAAGGGTGCAAAACGGTTTTACCATTACTAGTTTACTACTTCATCCTACAACCTGATTTGACTTAGCAATATCGCCGCCCATATATTCCCATGCAGCATTTAACTATCAACTTTGTGTCCATTTGCATGTAACTTCTGGTGTCCTGAACCCATATCTATCAAGACTTTCCTCATCTCTCCTCAGCAACATGAGTAAACAAAAGAATTTAACGCTTGCCAATATCATAAACACCATAATATGAAACATCATTGGAATCTCAAGTGCCTATAAAAGAGGGATGAAAGGCCATGATGATCAGGAGAATACTGTTGGTCACTAATTACGGGCAGAATAACAAGCAGGAGAAGAAAACTGTTTTTTTACCCTTTCCTTTATCAACTTCAGAGAGGGGGGAATTGGCACTTTGTATAAATAGGGATTCAAATACCAAAACGTCAAGAACAAACTTTCATTAACTTGAAAACATTACAAGAAAATGTTCTTCAATCTTATAAAATGAAAATTTGATGTCTGACACATATCCCAACAATGAGCAACATCTAAAGTTCATCAGAATTATTGCACTGAAAATGTACCATCACAGCATCATCAAAGGAGCGGACATGATCTGCACCAAGAGGTAAAATAAAATAAGTCAAATGAACAGACAGAATTCACAAGTTTACAGAAAAGAAGCAGAGTTAAGGTATCAGCTTAATATTACATTTCAAGAGCAATTCATGCACTAATTAGCCACTCCTAGCTCAGAGAGAGTCTATCTAAGAGCCTACTTACTTTTTTTAGTTAAGAAATTTTTTTATTAATCAAATGTTAAGAATACAAAAAGATAGGAGGATAAGGCATCCTCAATAACAAAATAAATATAAGTATCTAAACATCTCGCCAATGGCGCTCTACTATAGTCAGCGGGACACCTTTAAAAGCCCCCGCCGCCTTAGCCCAAAGGGAAGCCAAGTAAACTATGTGATCCCAAATATTATCAGTAACTCAGTAGTCTTCTTAGCCTCGGAAAAGATCCTCGAATTCCTCTCCAACCAAATGCACCAAAGTATAGCCAAGCAAGCACACCTCCACAACAACCTCCCCTCCTTATTTCTCCTCATTGCAGCAAACCATAACTGCAAGAACTCGCCCATTGTGTCTAGGCACACAAAACTCTTTCCACACAGCAACCTATCCCATAAACTCCTTGCGAAATCACACAACACAAACAAATGCAAGCAATCCTCTTCACTATGACGACACATCACGCAAAACCTCGGTAAAAGTGACCAACCTGGTCTCCGACGCTGCAGCATATCATATGTGTTCACCCTACCGAGTACCAAAGTCCACACAAAAGCACGTACCTTCAATAGAACCTTAGACTTCAAGATAAATGTAGCTAACAGGCTGGGTTTAAAAAAGCGCGAGGCGCACTGATGCGATGAGGTCCGAAAATTCGAGGCGCGATGCACAAGGCGAAGGCGCACTCATCTCGTACGCGAGGCGCACAAATTTTCATAATTTTTTTTATTTTTATTATAAATTTTGCATAAATTTTTCCTACTTGAAACACCTTTTTTTTAATATTTTATTATAGATAGTCAATTTTATCCTTAAAAAAATTAAACAAAATATATATAAATTACAGGGAAAACATTATAAAGGAAAAGTCAATAGGCTGGAGCGTAGCACGTGAAGCATTAATAAACAAAAATATCAAGAAGACAGTTGTCTAGCATTTAAAACTTTAAAAGAGGCAGGAGAGAGAAAAGACAAGGGTCGGTCAAAAGCAAAAGACTGGCAGCAAATGGAAAACAATCGCTCAGGCAGCGGTATCTCTCTCTAATCTCTCCCAGACGCCCAACAGCCGGTCACTGCACTCCGGCGAAGACTCCGGCGTACCCGCCAGCCTCCGGCGACCAAAACCCCTAATTTTGTTACCCATCTCTTCTTCTCTGAGTGATACAATTGCGAGATCTATTTTTAGGGTTTCAAATACAAGGATCTTTGATTATGAGTTCAATTTGAAGATATTTTTCACAATTAATTGAGGGCTTTTGCTCGAAATCACCTTCTGTCATCTAGGTAACAGGCATACTTAATTTTTTTTAACTTTTCCATTTATTTTTCCTGAGTCTACACCCTTTCACTCAAAACCGTCAATGATGCGACTGATACGACCGCATCTCGCCTCACCATGATGTGGCTTGAGTCGTCGCATCACCTCGCATCAGTGAATTCGCATCGCATCGACCTTCTGTTGTGATGGCCTGATCGCATCACATCGCCTTGCGCAACTGCGCGCCTGAGGCGCGCTTTTTTAAACACAACTAACAGGAAAGGGGGAAATTGTGAAGGAAGGCTAATGTGATAAAGGAAGGACTTCCAAGTGGACCCCAAAGAAATCTCCAGTCCAAGTTCAAGAGTCGTCCCTAGGGACGAGAAGGGTAGAGTTAAGAGCACTCATGAGAGAAACAAGCTTCTCCATCTCCCTATCATATGGTGCCCGGCGGCCGGCGCAAATGTAAGTCCCAAGACCCACCCATGGCGGAGTAAAACGCATCCATTGGGGCCCTGTGAAGGGTGGACAGCCGGAAAACCCGAGGATATGCAGAAGAGAAAGGGATGTCGCCCTTCCACACATCCACCCAGAACCGAACCCGAAGACCATTACCCACATTGTACCTGACCAGTGGAAAGTAAAGAGTCGATACCTGGGAAATGAACTTCCAAGGGCATGCACGAGAAATGTTGGAGCGGCATGAGCGTCCCACCCGTTGTGCATAAGACCGTACTTGCTCCTGGTAACTCGCTGCCAGAGGGATTCAGACTCCAGGGGAAACCGCCACAACCATGTACCCACTCACGAAATGTTCTTGGACACCAATCTACCAAAATTCACCCCCCCTGTTTTCGGCCGGCAAACACGGTCCCAGCTAACCAAAACTAATTGGCAATGGGAGAGTGAAGTGAACTCTCTCTTTCCTAAGAGCCTACTTACTACCTCAACTAACAAGTAATCTTTCCTTTTTCTCATAGATAAGAAGAAGAAAAATACCAATGAAAGATATGAGCTATGAGCCCTTTCCTAGGATAAGAGCGACAAGCTAAACCAATTGTAAAACTCAGATGAGAGTAAATGCACTATCGCCAGAGAACAAAATTCCTAAGGGACGGAACACACGATGAAAGGAGGAAGATATGAGTATATACATGTTTGCAGCAATGAAATTAAAAAACACCAAAGATAAATTTTTTAGGCGTGAAATAAGCTTCACATTAAGGACGATATTGAGGAAGAAGCTACGATACAACACAACAATACTTGTTGTCCGAAGAAAAAAAGAAAATTGAAAGTTTTTATGAATGCCTGATTAAGCGCAATTGTTAGATATGGATGTGAATAGTGTTTAGGAATTTCAAGGATCCAATTATCAAGTTTTGTATGAGAGATAAGGTGGGTGTCTGGGATTTGCCCGACTAATCCCACGGGGCCTAAAGTTAATGGCCAGAAAATTCTCCAGTGGCCCTAATGGGGCTTGATCTAGTGACCTCTGAAATAGATGTTAGGGGTCTTACTAGCTTAACCACCCACTCAAGGTTAGGAATCTAATTATCGAACTAACCCAAGATATGGATGTGACTAGTGTTTAGGGAGTTCAAGGAATCCAAGTATCAGCATTGAATTTTTTTGGTGTGTGTGTGTGACAAGGTGAGTTTTCAGGCTTTTTCCCGACTAATCCCTCCGATGGGGCCTGTTGGGTGTTGACAGCCAGAAAAACCTCCAATGGCCCTAAGAAAGCTCGAACTAGTGACCTCTGAAATAAATGTCAGAGGACTTACCACCTTAGCTACCCACTCAAGGTTAGGAATCCACTATCCAAATACCACAAGAAATATCAAACAAGTCACAACCCACAAGGGTTGAAATTGTAAAAAGAGACAGCAAGCTAAGAGGGTTTGTCCCTGAAATATAACTTGGACAATCTGTTGTGATATTAAAAGTACCTCTAGACAATGGAACTTGTAGTTGTATGTTCTTTTCCATTCACAACATAGAAATACCAAGAACACAAATTGGAGGCAAAAGAACTCCTCACAATTGCATTTGCAAATGCATAACCAATAAACAAAGGAACAAAAAAATATTACATTTTCAACTTGTTTTAGTTGTCCCCTCAGTTACTCTAATATTCTCCGAGTATCATCAATACAGTATAAACTATAGAAGCAACGAGATTCTGCTGATATTGTAACGCCTAATGAACCCGAACAGAAACCGGCAAACCCCTGACCCCAAGTGATTGAATCTATTAGCAATTTAGCATATGCAATCTGAATCTGATATGAACCCTATTTCAATCAAATACACTATCAAACTCAACATCAATTTAAAAATAAATAAACTTGAGCTACAAAAAATCTAACTGCCAATGACGATCCAAAATTCCAAGCAAATCAAATCCAATAAGAAACGAATTACATGACACAACAAAAAGGTAAAACACAAATGAAGCATAAATAATAATCATACGAAACAAAAACCCTAGATTAAGAAAAATACGGGAAAGAGGAGAGAGAATCGATGAATAGCATACCGGAATTAATTAATTGGAAGGGCCGACGGACTTCTTGGGCTTGGAATAATCAGGAGGAGAGTACCAGAGAGAAGCAGCCATGGCACCTGGGAGCACTGCGTATTTGGCTAACATCGCTAGCTTATGCACCAATGGCTCTCCTCGAAGCAACACCATTTTTGCTTTGATTAAGTTTTTAGGGAATCGAGTTGATTTTCTTTGTTGTTGTTCTTCTTCTATGCCCTTGTTAGTTTTTCTTTCAGCTACCAATCCACCCGACTATTCTTTCCTTGGTTTTCTTTGTTTTTCTCAATAATTTATTGTATTAAAAAAAAGAACTTCCAAGACATAAAAACTCTACAAAATATGTTAATTGAAAAGGAAATTCGATGGAATTTGTCTCAAGTATGGATCATAATGTGGTCGTGTTTGGATCCTTTATAGTTCTCTTCTTCTTTTGTTGTGTCTATCTCTCTGCTCTAAGTCTCTAACTACCTATTTTTCAAAAATTACCCCTTCCAATCTAATGGATCCAAACTCCCCCTCCAATTCAATGACGAGAGAAAGAGGAATTCTAGAAAAAAAAATTCTAAAGGATTTGTTCCCTGCTAAGTATGAGGATGTCAAGATGTGGGATCACTTAAAATGTTAAGTTTATTTGGTTGGAGTATATAGAAATCCCGAAATGAAGATAGTTTTAAACAAATCTCAAGTCTCAGTTTTCAAAACTTTTTTTGCGAGTTTAACATCTCTTTCAAGATTGGAATATTCAAGAACTCTAAATGTGTCTTTCCAAACTTATAATTGTAATGGTAAGACCGATACCACTCGTACCAACTCCACCTCCATAAATGTTCAATGGAAATCACTCGGCGTCGCCCCCCTCCACCTCACACACACATGCCGTGAAAATTAACTTTGATGGTGCGAAAAATACTATCAGTACGTAATCACTTTGGACCGATGCTCCATGCAAGGCTCTCAAAATCTAGGTAATGCACCTATTTTAGTAGGTGAAGCCACGACTATCCGCAATGGTGTTTTATTTGCACTCCAAATGGGATATACACATATTGTTATTGAATGCGATAACCAAGTGGCCATCCAAGCCGTTTAGGATCGTTTCGCGTCCCATGGATTATATGTAGTCTAATCCAGGATATACACTGCCTACTTCAACAAATGTCTTCCTTTAGTCTTATTCATAAATTTAGGAAAGCTAATCGAGCAGCGGATTGGTTAGCAAAATACAGCACTACACATACGAATGCATCTGTCTGGCAGATCCCACCTAGTCTAGAATTAGTTACATTATTATTCATGATGCGATGAATGTTTCCCTCAAGAAGAGGGTCTCTTAATTGTTGTCCTTACCTTTATAACAAGGGGGGGTTAATTTGGTTTGTAGAAATTTCGGAATACTGTTAAAAATCTTAGTTTAGGATTCACATGTATTAACTAAGTTGTCACTTCATCAAGAAGTTAAAAAAGAGGGGGACTTACTGTCTATTTCATGATTATTAAGCTCTAGGTGTACTTATACATGTCGTCAATTGTCTTTGGAAGATGGTGAGTTACCTAGTGATCCCTCAACTTACATAATATTAATAGAGAGTATAGTAGGCGTTTGCATTATATGACTGTGACGAGGTCAAACATTACTTTTGATGTTAATATTGTTTGTCAATTCTTATATTACTTATCTTCATAAATTGCAACATAATAATTTTTGCTATTTGAAGGGTCTAACTAAGTATAAGTTATTCTCCTTTAATTGTGGCAGCATATTCTACCATTGATTAGGCAGATTGCCCCGATAGTTCTAATTCTACAACTAAAAATGTCATCTTTCTTGGAACCAATCTTGTTGCTTGACGTAGTAATAAACAACCTACTGTATTCAAGTCCTCTATCTACCTACTGAAGATTAATATCAAGCAATTTCTTATGCTATGGCCAATACAAATACAAATACAAATACAAATACAACTTTCAACAACTCATTGTCGAGTCAGGTCTCATGATCATTATGAGTAATACTTACCTCAATGGTGTAATTATGTCTTTCACCAGTAACTTGTTTGGAACATTGTCTCACGACACTTTCTCTCTCTAACCCCAAAAGAACCTCAAAACCTACAGACTCTGAACCACTGGTCGCCGATCTGAACTCACTTCTGAGTTCTGATGGTCGGCGAGCCACAATTGCTTTTATCTACGCTCCGATCATCTTCTACTGTGGATTAACTTCCACACATGCAATGCAATTCAATTTGGGATTAACTTCCGTTTTCAAGTGTGGGATGATCTTCAATTGTTGAGTTTGTAGATTTTCAAGTCTCTTGTTGTGTATTTGGAGAAATTCGTCTCGTTGGTTCGTTTCGAAGCTACAGTGATTTCCTAGTCTTGCTCTCTTTCTCCTCTTCTTCAGTAATTTCAGATCCTGTGTTCTTGTTTGGGGCTATGTTTGCTTGCTCTTGTATGCTGTGTGTGTGTAGTTGTGTTTGGTTGTTTACAATTACAAGGATTTGCTTGATTAGGGTTTATGAATGGGAAGTGATCTGCATGTTGAGTATGGGGAATGATTCTCTTTATTCTGCTCTTATGTTTGCACATCTGAATGATAATTATGATGAGAATTGATCAATTTTATTTCAAGTATGGAAGGGCCAGAGCAGATTTTACCCATTGATAAAAGTTTGAAGGATGAATAAAATGTCAAGGTTAAAAGAAGGGAGTTTTAACAATTCATCTATGAATTATGATAAGGCGCTTCAGTTTTTATGCTTTTGTTCGCATCTATGGGAATGATGAAAATTTGTTCAAGGAATTTGCTTTGTCTTTGAATCTAAATCTTGCTGCTTGTTATTTGAAACTTGGTGATCTTGAAACAGCAAAAATTTATGTTATTTTGTGATTGAATTTGATCCAAATAATCTTAAAGCATGGTATAGGAGAGCTTTAGCTTCTTCGAAGTTGCATGAGCTTCAAAATGTCCACTGTGACCTTAGTCAAGTTATTGTTATTGATCCTCATAATGGTGAGATAGTGAGAGAGTTGAAAAACGTTGATAGATTATAGAAGATAAAACCAAATGGGAAAAGGAATTTGGACACATCTTTTGAATTGGTTGAGTCTAAGAAAGGAATACGTGTACTCTCTCAAAGTCCAGCTTCGGTTAATGCAATGGATTGTATTAGATGTCCTAGTAGCAAGTTTCATAGTAGCAGGTTAAATTACGATGGTTTCCATAATTCTAGCTTTGAGGTCGTGTTAACTAGCTCCCTAGATAAGATTGATGGTGTTCACCATGATGCTAGTTCCGAGGTTGTGTCTGCTAGTTCCTCTGGTAAGGTGGCTACTACTACTGCCAATGTGGGTTGCAGCCTTGCAGGGAGTCCTCTACCAAGTTTACTTGTAGGAAAATGAATTACTCTCTTCATATTCCTCCATTCGTGTAGAAGACGATTGTGAAAGGTAAGAAAGTCAGTTTTTATCAATCCTCTTCATTGTCACTGATGACAATTTAGGTCCATAAGACTTTTAAGGACATTGCCCATGATCCAGGCATTCCATCTTCTGAAAATTCTGTTGACTCAAGATCTGCAAACATAATGAAAGAGTCTGTTCCCACCTACCTGCGAGAATGTTGCGGTGGATAATCAATGTGTTGCTTACGAGGTTTCCACCTCTGTGGAAATTTTTGAGGTCATCAGTGAAGAGGTTGTGATGGGTAATAAGACCGTGTCTTCCTTTTCTCTCTAACATGGATAATTCTTTTATTATAGCTATATGAATTCGATTGGCCCAGTCATCCTCACTTATAATATTAGAATCCGACGTTCAAGCTACAAGATCAAACTTTAGCGTAGGATTACTTACTTCTGCCGCTCATGCTCGACTTACTATTCTTAGCCTCAGAAATCTTTGTATTCCAATCTTTATTGGAGAAAAGGTCATCAAGCTTTACTTAACAATGAATGATTTTGCAGGTCTCGCTTGCAGTTTAAGCGCAATGCTATTTCTAACATGTATCAAAATAAGTATCTAGCTAGAAGTGTTAAATGTTGTAATTTTTACTTTGTTCTTAGATATTTATATAAGGTAGCACACCTAGCCCGAGGGGTTTTCAGGGTGTGCATATTGTATAAATTATGTAACTATTTTCCTGCTGCCAAAAAAATGGTAATTATATTTTGCACGGCCACGATAAAAGCATATATTTGAGTATCACTTTGTCTGTGAGAGATCCCCTCATAGTAATTTGGTCGTTCGCTATCATCATGATTCGTTTTCAGATGGCCAATATACTCACAGAATCAACAATTTCATTATCTTAATTGTAATATGTTCTTACACCCACCCGATTAACTTGAAGAATGCAATAGAGTGTATTATGTCATATATGTAAATATGTCAAAATATAAAACGTTGGGGCTCCAAGTTGGGTTGACTATTTAGCCATTCATTTCAACATATTCTCTTAAGTCTAGCATTAGGTGTCAAAACTAGAGTTGTTTAGCGCCTTAGTCTATGGTTATCACTTTTCAACATCATCTTTATTTTGCAAGGGAAAAATACAGTAGAGGAGTAATTTTCTTTTTCACTTTCCTTCTTGAGCTCATTGACATCTTTGAAGTCACTTGTCATAGATATCATCAAGGTTCAAACTTTTGTACCCTTGTTTCCCCTTGCCAAAACCCAGTAAAAACAGGAGAAAAGATTATAACTTTGAGGGCCTTATTTACCATGGATGAGCAGTAAAGGCTAGCCAAGCATATTGGAGTTGGAGTTAAACCCAATGTGAAGTTATTGAGCTTTAGCGCACCACTTAGTCTCCGTCCTACTCAATAGTAGCCTAGAGGCACAAAAGCTTACATAAGACAGTTTTATCGTGAGGCGACTATCACATTTTGAAGTTTGAACGAAAGATGTTACTTTTAAACTAAGAAGTATCAAAAGAATGTTACATTTATCTCCCCATGAAACGATCTTATACAAGATCTTTTATCATGAGAAAAATCACGTGATGCCATGTCAGTAAACGGAAATAACAGGGAGGGGTAACTGAGAATGAGGTGGAAGCTCAAGTGGTAAGTGCTCTAGCCTCACAACCTAGTGGTCAGGGGTTCAAATCATTATCTATGTAGGGAGGATAAAAATCTCCTCTACCTTTCTTTGTAGGGAGGGTCTCCTCCTCTACTTGAGCCCGTCACCCCATCAAAGATGGGTTGACTTGTCCGGCGCGTGTGTTTTACGGGCTATTGCATGCATCCTTGTAGCCAAAAAAAAAACATGGAGGGGTAACTAGCCTGCTCCTTGCCTCATTCACGAGGAGGATGCAATCTTAAAAGGTCGCAAGTAGGTAACTAAATAACAAACCTTTGAAAAGTACACAGAATAATGAATAACCCAGAATGCACATCCAGCAGATAACAGCCGCACATACAGTTGTATGAAAGAAAACAATAAATTTCCGGTGGACCATAAACTCTTCCATGTTTCTACATCTGCCAAAAATCAAACAAAAAAATGAAAAAACTAATAAACAAATTAAATTCCATGTCTTTCTAGTCTCAACATCCAAGTCTTTTTCATCACATCACATAAATACAGCAAAACGTACCGGGAACGAAAACTTGCCTATTGCCTGCCTTATCCATCACATGCTTCTCTCTCTCTTTCTCACCCATACAAAATTCATTGGTTTGTGGAACATACAGGCATACAGCTAACGTATATCCACATCGTAAACTCATGGCAGTTTCTCCACCTCTTAAATCCTCCCCTGCACACAAAATCCAGAATGTCTTATCTTCTCTGCCATACCGCCTTTTCTTCAATATCGTTGCCTTTGTTCTAACATTCTTTCAGTCGTATCAGATTACTTTTCTTCCAATTCTGGTACTATCAAATTGCCAAAAGCAATGGCATCTGGTTTACCTGGCAGAAGAAATTCAAACACTCAGTTATTAGATGAGCTTGAAGAACTCAGCCAAACCCTTTACCAGTCTCATGTTTCCACTACGAGAAGAACTGCGTCTCTTGCGCTTCCACGCTCTTCAGCACCTGCGATACCATCTGCTGATGAAGCTGATACAGCTACAAATGAAGACAGGGGTAGTCACAGGCCCCGGTCCAGGAGAATGTCTATGTCACCATGGCGTTCTCGGGCAAAAGATGACAGTGCGAGTGAGCAGAAGAAGAGTACAGGCAAGGCCCCCGGTGAGGAGGAGAATAAGCTGTTCAACGATAATGCATCCTCCACAGAGAAGAAGGGCATCTGGAATTGGAAGCCAATGCGAGCTCTTTCACATATTGGCATGCAGAAGTTGAGCTGCTTATTCTCTGTGGAAGTGGTTGCAGCACAGGGCCTTCCGGCCTCGATGAATGGGCTTCGGCTCTCTGTCTGTGTCAGGAAGAAGGATACCAAGGATGGGGCAGTCCATACCATGCCATCAAGGGTCACTCAGGGAGCTGCTGATTTCGAGGAGACCCTGTTTGTTAAGTGCCACGTTTACTGCACACAATCCAGTGGAACACAACAGCTTAAATTCGAGCCAAGACCTTTCCTAATATATGTTTTTGCAGTAGATGCTGCCAAGCTCGATTTTGGAAAAAGCTCAGTGGAGTTGAGCCGTCTTATTCAGGAATCCCTAGACAAGAATACTGAAGGTGCGCGAATTCGACAGTGGGACACAAGCTTTGACCTTTCAGGAAAGGCAAAAGGAGGACAACTGCTGCTGAAACTAGCATTCCAAATTATGGAGAAAGATGGAATGGGGTTGTTCAATCAGCTTGAGGGATTAAAATCAGGTAAATCTAAAAGATCTTCTTCTACATTTGGACGCAAGCAATCAAAATCATCTTTTAGCATTCCTAGTCCCAAGATCTCCAGCCGGATGGATGTGGAAGTCTGGACCCCATCGCATGCAGGAACAACTGCAGATATTCAAGGTATTGATGACCTGAACCTTGATGAGCCAGCGCCAGTACCTTCATTGCCAGAGCCTCAGAAATCAAAAGAAGCAGATCCCGGAGCAGAAGAACTTGATCTCCCAGAATTTGAAGTGGTGGATAAAGGAGTAGAGATCCAGAGCACTGAAGAGACAAAGGAAGAGGACCTTACTGTAACAGCTGAAGATGCATCTGAGTCAAGTGAGGTCGTTAAAGAAGTGGTGCACGATCAGTTCCACCTGACAAGATTAACAGCGCTAGATTCAATAGCCCAGCAGATAAAGGCTCTTGAATCCTTGATGAGCGAGGGGGACTTGAACCAACCAAATGAAGAAACTGATTCAAATAGGCTTGATGCTCAAGAAGAAAATGTAACTATGGAGTTTCTTCAGATGCTAGAGGATGAGGAAGCTACTGAAGTTAAACAATTTCAAGACAACATGCCTCCTCGCATGCTGGAACAAACTAAAGAAAATGCTGATGTTGATTCAACAGTTTTTCTTCCAGATCTTGGCAAGGGATTGGGCTGTGTGGTTCAAACAAGAAATGGAGGGTTCTTAGCTGCCGCAAATCCTTTGAATGTTGTGGTGCCAAGGAAAGACACTCCTAAACTTGCACTGCAGATATCAAAACCTTTTGTCTTAACTTTGGATAATACCACGAGTGGGTTTGAACTATTTCAGAGGATGGCAGCTGTCGGGCTTGAAGAACTTGGCTCAGAAGTGCTATCCATGATGCCCATAGAAGAACTTATGGGTAAAACTGCAGAACAGGTAGCTTTTGAAGGCATGGCATCAGCAATCATCAGTGGCCGAAACAAAGAACTTGCCAGCTCAAGTGCTGCACGTACTCTTGCTACTGTTAAAAAGATGGCAAATGCAATGAGCACAGGCAGGAAAGAAAGGGTAACAACAGGGATTTGGCATGTCACTGAAGATCCACTAACAGCTGATGAAATCCTGGCATTCTCTATGCAGAAGTTCGAGGCTATGTCGATCGATGCTCTAAAAATTCAGGCAGATATGGCTGAAGAAGATGCTCCGTTTGATGTTTCTCCACTCAGTGGGAGGGCTTTAACTGGTGGTCAAGAGGTCCAAAAACATCCTCTTGCTTCTGCAGTTTCACTTGAGGATTGGACTGAAGATAACAGCATGCTTGTACCTAGAGATAAGATGCCAGAGGATTCAGTGACCATCACACTGGCAGTGGTAGTCCAGCTTCGTGACCCGCTAAGAAGATTTGAAGCAGTTGGGGGACCTTTGATAGCATTGATTCAGGCAACTCCTGCTGACATAAAACAAGACAAATATGATCAGAACGAAAAATTTAGAGTGACTAGTTTGCATGTTGGTGGCTTGAAAGTACAAACGGGGCAAAAGAGGAACACCTGGGATACTGAGAAGCAGACACTGACAGCAATGCAGTGGCTGATAGAATATAATATGGGAAGGGCAGCCAAAAAAGGGAGAAGTCCAGTCTCAAAGGGGCAGGATCTATTATGGAGCATTTCATCAAGGGTAGTGGCAGATATGTGGCTCAAACCGATAAGAAATCCTGATGTGAAGTTCACCAAGTAATAAAAGCATTATGTACCTCTTATTTTTTTTGTTTTTTTTCAGGTGATTTCTTATGTATAATTAATAGTTCTAGCATCTAGTTAAGCCTATTGATTCTTCTACGTGTAATTCATGCATCTTATATATACCACAACGAAAAATAAGATGACATCAACTGATGGTTTCCAAACGAATCCTGCATCACCTGGATAACCTGGTTCTTATATCAGAAAGATACAATTAAAAAAAGCTTTCACAGATAACATAATTCGTACAATCAGAAAGATCCAACAACTAAATTTACACTCTCATTGGCCATGCACAATACAATCCATTGCAAACTAAGCCTCCATAAAGAAGCAAACACTTCTCGTCAGTACAACACTTTCCCTTATTAAACAAATGTCAAACTTCAACTTCCAGTGGTTCTTATATCAATACTTCGCCACCTTTCTTGGTTATTGTACAGAAATTATTCTTTTTAGTGGTTTAGATCCCTTTAAATTCTTTTGGTAAGTAAAAAAAAAATGAAAAGTACAGTAGCAGAGCAACCAACACCATGGGCAATTTGCCATTAAAAAGCATCATTTAACACCACCTCCCCACCTTCTATGAAAGGTTGAATGGGGCATCACAGTCATTTGCTTGGATAATGGTGAGAAAAAACAGAGTTCTCAAAAACAAAAACGACTAGGCAGAATGAAAGCAAGTTGAAGCCAAACAACAAATTGATCATTCCTCAAAAACCCAGTTTTGCGAGACAGCCGACCATAGAGTTTGCACTGTGGGATTTATGGATGGTTGTGAGCCTCAGCCATTTTTGCTTAATCAAAAGATACAACTAAGAGCACAGCGAACAGCCAACAGTTCTCCCATTAGATGTTTGCACCTTCTTACTGCGTTTGTAGAGTCTTATTCTACATTTAAATCCAGCTGGGTCACCCACACCTTTGTAACAGACAGCTCAAGGCCTCAAGAGCTTGAAGAACTGCAATCACCTCAGCCTCGTTGGTTTCCTTATAAATCACTTGCATTGAGAAAAAACAAAGAAAGCGTCCTTTCAAGTCTCTAAGAACACCTCCAACAGCCCCCAAGTCATCCTTCCTAGAAGCGTGAAAATTCCATTTCAAGACCCCTTTGGTGGCGTTTCCCAAACTTCTAATTTTCTTTAATTTCGGGAGCGTAGAGGTCACCTTTAGGCAAGACTCAATACAGACAATATCCTGCGAGGAATATGGAAAAGCCTCGTCCCATGTCTAAACCCACCCCAAGTGGAGTAATGAGAGTTCAAACATCTCCTCAACTGTGCACTCTTTATCCTTTTTTTAGGTGAACTTTTTATTAATGAAAGCAGAGTAAAATTACAAAATGTGAGGACAAGGAGTCCTCAAAAAGAAAGCAAAAAAACTAACTACAAATCAGCCCAATGGCGCTGAACATCCGTAAGAGTCGTCCACTGAAATGCCCCGGCCGCCTTGACCCAAAGCGAGGTCAAGTAAACTACCCGATCCCAAACATATGCAGCAGGTTTACTAGTGCCAGTAAAAACCCTTGAGTTCCTTTCCAACCATAAACACCAAAAGATAGCCATACAGATGCATTGCCAAAGCAACCTACTTTCCTTCCTCCTTCCCATATAAACAAACCGCATCTGCATAAACAAACCAACCACAGCTGGAGTAGCAAAATACTACCCCCGAAACAACCTATCCCACAACGCCTGTCAAATTCACGCTGCACAAACAAATGCAATCAACTCTAGCATCCCTGCAAACACATAACACACATATCTGGTAACACCACCCACCCAGGCCTCCTCCGCTGCAATTGTGCACTTTTTATCCAATAATATTCTCGAGTTTCGGTTCATCCAAAATGACCAAACAAACACAAAGATATAGGTGATCCATACTTAGCGAAAATGTGAACCTGAGACCATGACACACCCTTGCTCATGAAACCCCATCATTAAATTCGGGGTAACCAAGTAATGCTCCAGGCTTGCAGCCAATGCCACCAGAGTGTTCTTGAGTAAATTCCATGTATCAGAAATGGTCCATACTCTGATAGTATTATTCACAGAGACAATAGATGTCATTGCCCAGTTACTGGTAACCATTCTCAAGGGAAGCACCGAGATATTTAAACAAGAGGGCTGAATTGAAGAAGAAGCGAAACTTACCAGATGAGATGAAGGGGCTCTTACAGCCTCTTACAAAAAGCTCCTTTCTTATTCCCCTCTAAAGAGAAAACCGGGGATAATCTGCAATAAAATATTTGCACACAAGCTTCTTCTCGACAACACCGAGCGCCTTGCCATACTTATACTCCGAGCGCCTTGCCATACTTATACACCGAGCGCCTTGCCATACTTATACTTCTCACTCTGGGACCTAATCTGTTCACACGATAATTTGGAATTTACTGGTGGTGGAAAGCTGAATGTTATGAAGCGGATGAAGTTGGAGGGATGACAGAGAGTGAGCCAGTGAGAAATGCAAGTCAAGGTATCTGCAGTATGCGGGAAGTAAGGAGAGCTGCAGCGTGCAGGAAAAGAAAATGAGGGTGGGGAATCCTTGAAACCTGGAACTGTACGCCGAGAAAAGAAAGAACAAATATTTTACGCTTAGGATAGTAGAGAGAAAAATATATATAGAATATAATAATGCTGATCATATAGAAAGGGGAAAGAAGAAACACAAAGGAAAGGAGGAGAAACTTGGATATTGTCCATTTAAATAGTTACAAGCCTTCTGCACTTTTTAATAGTTGTAGAAAGTTGTAGGATGTACTATAATAAGCACTTAAGAAATACAGACAAAATAAACAAAAATTGTAGGACGTACCAGGAGGATCCGATCTTCATCGTGTTGAGTTCCAAATATTGACATCTGAAAGAACAAAATGCCCACCAATTCATAGAGAGAATTGTCAAATACTTCATATCTTCACTCCCCTGAAACCAATGGAAAGGCAGATCAACAAATCAGAACTAGCTGTATCACCAACTTCTTCAAAAACCTTAGATAACATTTATAGATGCAGAACCAATGGTGATAGAAAAAGGTTACATAATACCATATCAAAAGGAATAGCAAGAGGAAATTTTACGACATAGGCTTTCATTAAATCAAACCTTTAAATCCTACTATGTTAATAAATATCTACTCTGCCAAGACAAAAGGGGGGAAGATATGAAGTTCCTTCATTTAAGTGTCCCAAAGAAAACAAATATGTCCCTTCACTTCAGTTTCCAATAATCCTTTACCACATAAATATGAAACGTCAATTAGCTGCAGTATTCACATCAACAACATACTATTCCCCTTTGTCAACAATGCATATTGGAAAATAAACAATAATAAAAGAAGGGATGAAACGAAAGCCAACCAGGTTATCCAATTCAAGAATTTCACCGGTGACATGGAAAATATCTTTGATCTGACTTGAAATGGAAATTGGTTAGCTTGGCTTCACAGCTTTGTTTCCTCTGGGCCAGAAGGAAAGGGCAAAGACATCACAAACATTGGAGTTGGATGCCACTAAACAAAAAGCATTTCCATCTCTGCTAGCATACAGAAAATTCTGCGGTATCAATGCTCTTCATGTCATCCATTTTCCATAGCTTTTCCAACAATTTAAGAGCATCAGCTATTTGTGGGTGGTTCCTGCAATCTGCAGTGAACACATTCACCCTGTTATGTACCTCAATCCAGCTACATCCAGTAATCTTTTGGATTCCTTTTTCTCTCATCATTTTTCTGACAAAAGCTACATGTTCTAATTTCCCAGACTCTGAATAAATGTTAGTCAGAAGGGAATAACTTCCTGATTGTTTTACATCCAGTTCCAGCAACCGGCTTATTGCAAATTCTACTAATTTTGTGTTTCTGTAAGTACGGCAAGCGGCTAGAAGAGCTCCCCAGACATAGGCATTTGCTCTAAAAGGCATTTCAGCTATAACAATCAAGGCTTGTTCAAGAAAGCCAGCTCGGCTAAGCAAATCCACAATACATGCATAATGTTCAGGCATTGGGCAGATATCATGATCATGTTTCATGGAGTTGAAATAATGGCACCCTTCCTCCACAAGTCCTGCATGGCTGCAACCCATTAAAAGTGAGACATAGCTTATGGCATCAGGTGTATAATCTAACATCAACATCGTTTTGAATGTTTCAATCACTTTCGTGCCCTGACCATCGTGAGCATAAGCAGACATCATTGCATTCCAAGATACCACATTTTTCACAGCTACCAATTTAAAAACTTTCTCTGCCTCAACGATCTGTCCGCATTTGGCATACATTGTGATAGCACTGTTTGCAACCGAAACATATGAAGCAAAGCCAGTCTTTTCAGCATGAGACATAATTTGTTTGCCCAACTCTAATAATGCAGAATCTGCACAGGCGCTGATTGAAGTCACAAAAGTAATCGAATCTGGCTTAATCCCATATGCTACCATCAGCATATGCAACTTGAGACCCTCCTCCCATAATTCATTGTTTAAGTACGCTGTCATCATGGAGTTCCAAGTGACAACATTTCGCTCAGGCATTTTATCAAAGTACTCGCGAGCCTTTTTAACATCACTGCTGTGAGAGAACGCGGTGATCATTGCTGTCCATGATACTATATCTTTAGTTGACATCAAATTAAATTGACTTTCAGCGTCCTGGACATTACCAACCTTGCCATACATAGTAATGAGGGCATTTCCCACAGGTATTGAGAAATCAAAGCGAGTCTTGACAGTGTATCCATGGAGCAGTACACCCAAGGTGCTATCCTCACAAGTTGTACATGCACCAAGAACAGTTGCAACAGTGAATGCATCAGGAGCCAGAGGAACCTTCCTCATTTGATTGAACAGCATTAAAGCTTCCTCTTTGCGGCCAAACTGCAGATTTCCTGCAATTAAGGAGGTCCATGAGACTACAGTACGTTCCGTTAAGCAGTCAAATACCCGCCTTGCAACGTCCCAGCACCCACATTTTGCATACATGTCAATTAAGGCACTACCAGTGAAAGCATCAAGGCCTGATTCCATTCTGAGTATCCGAGCATGCAAATGGCAGCCCCAATCAAGATTATACAAGCTTGTGCATGCACTGATAACACTAGCATATGTCATGGAATTTGGTGAGAAACCTTGATTCCACATATCAACAAACATATGAAGGGTTTGAGATCTATAACCATGTTGATACAACAAAGAAATGATTGTACTCCATGAAGCGTCATCATGTTCAGGCATCTGATAAAACAAATTAAGGGCACTTCCAACACCGGATACTATAGAGTAGCCATAGATCATACTATTGCAACAAAACAAATTAGGATTCGCTATCCCACGAAAGACTTTTTCAGCATAGCTAACAGCACCACACTGGATATACATATCAACAATCGAAGAATTAACTGGAGTGCCATTAGAAAACCCATGTCTCTCCACTGACCCATGCAGCTGAAGTGCCAATCTAAAGCAACCAATACTAGCACAAGCCTTCATCACACACGAAAAAGTAGACGGAACAGGATCAACAGTGCTTCCCTGCAACAGCAAGATAAACACCCTTATAGTATCTCTAGGCCTCCCATTGCTAAAATAGCCGGACATCATTGTATTCCACGAAACTACATCTGTATGAGGTATTTTCTCAAACAGCTTAGCTGCTTCACAAATCCTTCCACAGTCTGCCAACCCACTAATCATGGTGTTCCAGCTAAAAACGTTAGCGAACTCGATTTCAGAAAAGACACAATAAGCATCCCCTACCAAATGGCAACTGAAGTACATGTATAAGAGATGGTTTTGCAGAAAAACTGAGGAGCCTAAACCTGTCAAAATGAGCTGAGTGTGGAGTTTTCGGGCAATGGGTAGAGAAGCTAGAGATGCACAGGCTTTCATGGCCTCGTAAAATTTCTGGGATTCGTCCATATAATCGTCCATATAGATATAAGGTTGAGATGATACATTGCGAGGAAATATATGTTTTGAGGAAAGTTTGTATTGGCGAGTGAGCGAACAAATGAGTAGACAAGAGTGAAGAGAAAGAAAGTTCCATCGATGGCACAAGAGCTTGACTATCATTTATAATTGCAAGATCCCTCCACTTGTTTGATGACCATATTTGTCTCTAACTTCTAAATTACAAGTACCTACCTAAGAAGAACACATGTCAATAAATTTTCAAATTCATGCTCTCTAATCTTAAAAGTAAAACCACTCACCAAATAACAACTCACCAAGGGTATTCCAGCATGTAGTGTTCCTTGTGGCATCTAAAATGCACCTCATTCATGCTATCAATAACCATCAACTGAAAAAAAATCATCAAAATGTGAGAAGAGTGGGAAACTATCTGGCAAGAAAAAGAGTATAGAGTAAAAAGAACAGAATGGCAAGACAATAACTGAATCATAAATGAATAAACTCTTGGAAGATGTTAGAATTAAGCTCGCCAAAGGGCTGGCTAGTGTCGGGGCACCAACAACCTGAGTCCATAACATCCTTGCCAGAACGCAATATGGTTTGGTTATGGGTTTCAGTTGGGTAATAGCCTGCCCCAAATTGACCTTTCTTTCCCCTCCTAGAAAACCCATTAAAACTATCTTTTTCGATTCATCCATGGAGTTGAATACCTCATTCAAGAATTGTTTTTGATCCAATCCACATGAATCAATAGAAAAGGCAAACAAACAGATCATACAATTTCTCTGTCAATTATTTTTTGGTTTGTGTCCTTATTACTGAAATAAGTCAAAATTATTTGGACAAACACATTTTAAGGCCCTGTTCGGCAGCATTTTCACATTGAAGATTTGAATAAATTAAAAACTGAAACTGGTTCTAAGATTTCAGATTTCTGTTTTTTAGAGTATTTCAGCAGCAGTATCATTTCACTGTAGGACACGACATCACCCATTTCTATGCTATGAGTGGTCCCCTCTCTCTCTCCTATAAATGAATATGACTGATCCCCCCCTCTCTCTCCTCTATGCCCCTGGTCCCCCCTCTCTCCTCCTTTTTCCCAATTTCTCATTGCAGCGTCAGCCACCCCGACGGCTTCTTCGGTTCCGCGCCTCCGCCTTGCTTTACAAAACTCATATTGAAGGCAAGAAACCATTATTTTTGGTTTCCAGAACCTGGTTGCCAGTTCCGAAATTGGGCGGAAACTCAAAAGTCAGAACCGACTCCAGTCTCTGGCAAACACGTTTCGAGCTGAATTTTGAGTTTGAAAACAGAAAACTGGAAACCTAAAACCACCCCTAACAGGGCTAAGGTTTTGGTTTTTTTTTTTTTAAACACTAGTGTGGGTGCCCGTATTCATTACCCAAAATTATGTACATCAACATCAACATACCCCAGTGCCTCCAAAGAGGCTCCCGCCTAGGCAGAGTAAGGGGGGGTCGGTTGTACGCAACCTTACCCCTGTAAGAGTCTAAATAATAGCATTTAACGTCAATGAAGCATTGAAGCTACAACTCGTTATCACAAGGTTTTAAAAATTGAGAACCATTCTAAATAGTGTCTACTTAGATTACAGATTTTACAGTTGAGTCAAAAAAATAAGCACAGATCAGAAAAAGAGCAAACTCCTCTTCTTTCAGAATATCAACAACTGTTGCATTATATAACTAAACCACCTGTAACATCTTTCAACACCGCAAAAAATCAACAACAATCTTATCTCAACAACTGAAAAATAAATTAACAGTCAGGCACAAAGGACATTACATTTATTTCATTGTCATAAAAAATCTGACTTAAGTAATGGACATCTCTGAATCTCGAATAAGCATGAATGATATTCAGATAAGATTGTCTTTTTTGCAGTACCTCAATAAATATTTCTAATTTATAAATGTTATTGGCTATAAATTGTGGCTAGCTATAATTTAATTCTGAGAGATCCTTCAACAACACAATTTTGAGATCATGGGAGCTACTTTTGGGGTAAGTGAAATTCAATTGTACCAAGGTGAAGTTAGAGAGAGCTCATACTGAGATTCATGCACAAAATTCCCTTAACAGATATCTCCTTTGAGGTTTTAGTATGTTGTGGCCCACGAACAATACCTGTGATATGGGAGTCAGGATCAAAAAGAATTGGCATGGAATATTACAACAAAAAAAAATTCACATAGATGGGAGAAGCAAATAGCTAAAGTAAGTAATTAAATGCAGGGTGTCTACAACAATCAGTACAGAGCCAAAACTTTTTTCACCTATAATAAACATTGAATCTTTATTAATTCAGACCTCAAACATTTATTTTAGAACTGAATTGAGAAGTTTTGGCTCTCCATTTTATTTTATACCAAAAAAAATGGTGAATTGCTCGTTTGCGATTTAGTGCATCTACTTTGAACAGTAGGACAAAGATTAGTTGTTCACATTTAAATTTGTCTAAAATTTACGTCCATCTTTGTTTTGGATTGTTTAACCCGATCTGCCTTATACAGAATAAAAATAATTCAGCACTTCAAATTGCTAGTTCATGATTATACCATATGCAAGCCATGAAAAGCATGTATGGCTGCCAAAGAGCTGAAAAAATGTTATACCCATGCTGTACAGCTGAACAAATGTACAATACTCCAAGCCATCCACATCATGAAACCCGTCATCACCAAAATCTTGAAAGGAGCTTGTGTTACTTCCCAAGCCAAAAGGTAACTAAACTACTAAAAGCAGGCTGGTAAAGAATCAAATGGCTGGAATATAGTTCACATATGACTCTCTTTATCTCTCCCTCTGTCAATAACACATCAAGATGCATTCCCATCTGAAAGCACTATCTTTTGCAGATAACCCATTGACATGTAGCTTACACTTCAGTTGTTCAACAAGCTCCAACACCCCCACCCTCCCACCCACACCCAGTTGCGCGCACGCGTACATACATAGAACATTTATCTCTTGAACTGAAAGTCTGAAAGTCCCTTCTTTTTTTGACAGATTAACACTACAATACTCAACCATTTGCAATTAACAACTACATTCTACCACTATCAAAGAAAAGTAAGCAACCGAGGAAGCAGAAACCCTCATATTGAGCAAACGCTTCCATAAATTTAAGAAATCAACCTATATAATCCAAACCTTACTTCCCAAGTTGATATTTTCCTCCCCATAATTTCAGAAACTTCAAATAGATAACCTAAGAGTAAACTAGTTGCTGCCCTTCTCCCCCCTCTCCATGATCATATGATGTCAAATTCACCCAGGAGAGTGAGCTCATTTTAGTCATAGCGACAAAATCCTATTTATTTCCATCGTACCAAAAATACACGAAATGTCAATACAAAGAGCAATGGAAGCATCTTTTGAACATATCACACTGAATTAAAAGGATTATAAGAAAGGAAGAAGCCAAAACCGCAGTGTAATAATGAAATATAAGATACAATATAAAAAGAGTACAAGATAGAAATTAATAATACCTGCTTGAAAAAAGAGTACAGGATAGATAATAAGACCTGCTTGATTCTGATTGTACTACTGGTTGAGAATTGATTTCCGATCAGTTTCTCGTACACTTGATGATAGAAGTTAATGGTTGAAGTTCAGCCATAATCATCGAAGTTTATGACAAACCAATCATACACCTGATGGTGCAAGCATGAAAGTCTGTCATTGATTTTCATATGAATTACAGTACTCGCAAAGCATCCAAAAGCTGAAATTTGGTTGGGGAATTTTATCAAACACCTTACATGCATATTGAACAACGATTATAACTTCATATAATCTTTTCCCTCCCAAAATTTTCCAAAACATCCAACCACGATTTAACTGAAAAATTAAGAAGATGAGGGATGAAACTACTGCAATGAATCAAACACTTTGAAATAATATATGAAAAAACATGAAAAAGAACTAGTTTTCTTAACCCCTAATCTGAATTAGAAGAAAATGTTACGAATTTCTAAGTTAACAGAGCTTTGATTAGAAATTTCATAAGTACCAAATATCTCAACAGAAAAAATTTGAAAAACATGAAGCACTTTCCTTCAGCTAATTAAAATTCACAAGCAATGACCATTTATGATGTAATCAACAAACAGATTACCTAGATGAATTGCCCAGAAAATTTTGTTGAGTTTATAGCCAAAAATTTGCCTTCAACAAGGCAAGCTATGTAGAATCAGTATTTTCCGGCAATGAAGTAACTATATATTCCAATGGAAGTAATGGCAAATTGGTAATGGTGTTTGTTGCTCCAAGAAAGGGGAAGAGTGGACAATAATTGTGAAGACTGAAGAGTGTTTACTGTTTTGGGCACGGTGTGTGTGAGAAATGACAGGTTAAGCGCATTTCAGTCATTCGTGGGCTAATTTGATGAATACTTGCATTGCACCATGAGTCCATGACTAGCAACGGTCCTTCTGTAACTACACGAGGATCCCTTACGAGGGTCACGACTCACTATGGGTGCGTTTGTTAGAGCTCAACTTATCCGAACTAAACTGAACATGCTACTGAAATGAATTGAAAAAGATAAAAAGTATGTTTCTGAACTCAGCACCACTGAATCGAACTCGACATCATTTAACTGAATTTGAAATCACGGAATTGACAACTGAACTGAACTGACCAGATAAGCTCCATCAAACGCACCCTATAAGTGACTTTTATAATCTAAATAGTGACCCTATTTTATTGAAAATTTGTAGAAATGACTTAAAGCGTCTTCTTTTCCAATTACTCAGGGATCAGTTCATTTCAATTCAACTCAGTGAAAAAGAACACATCTATATTTTACTGAACAATTATTCAAGATTCTCATCTTGGAGAAACAATGCCAAGAGACGATTAGGGGACGAGAGGGGAGGAAAAGTATAAATTTGGGGAAAATATTGGTAAATTAAAGGAAAAGAATCTCAATTGCAGTGGAGGAGCCCCTCATGCCTCGCTTATCCACCTATGGTTGGCAATTAACAAATAAGTTTCGATTTTACAATATCCGACTTAGATAATAGTAAGATCATTCTGTAATATTACAAAATGAAAGTAGAAGGTTCAATTTGGAATGATTGATTACTAATTATCTTTCCCTCTATTCCACCCTCTCATGAGTCCACCTAAAACATTCGTATGTGAAAGTGTGAGTTGATCCCTCTTATAACCATTTGAGATAATTTGTCGGTTGTCCTATTTTTGTGTATCACCTGTTATTGTTTTTTTTTCTTCCAATAAGGTAACATCAAACGCCAGGTTCATCATATATGCCAATGTCAATGACCAAACTCTGACCAATCTTCTTCACACAAACGCCACCAAGACCTTCTTTACACGAATAACAGTCCCACGTTCACCTTGACTAACCATGTACATTGCTCCTCCGAGGTGCAAGCCAGTCGGTGCGAGTGTGTCATGCTCATCAAAATCCTTCACAATGGCAATCATCTTCTCTGAACTGAGAAAATGAAGCGTTTGTCATCGCGTTTGTTGGTGAGATTAACTAGGATAGGAGTTTGGGCATTATAATTCCTTTTTCTTCTAGTGGATACAGACCATGATCGGCCCCCTCACCATGATTGGCCCCATCACCATGATCTACCACTTCTTTTCCTAAAAGTCTTATTGTCTACGAAAATCAAATTATGTTATTGATGCTTTAAAAGAAATTTTAAAAATTTCTATTGAGATATCTAATCAACTTAATTATGAGATGTAAGCAATCTTAAATATCGGGGTATTGTAACATTGTCATCTTGCCGGAGCTCATACTCGTTGTGAAATACAATCAACATAAACATAAATATAGCATAATACATTAAGCGTAACTCTTATGCCATAAATGATAAGCCCAAATCTCACAATCAATGCAGATGAGTTGAGTCTGTTTGAACATCTGATGGCTTCCCCTAGGCCAAAAGCAAGTGTAACATTCAAGACTCGCCATGATATTTTGTCGACTCCTTCTTCGGTCAATTATTTGCATGACATCCGCATCAGTCCATCACATGTATTACAAGTTCAATAGAATCAAAATCTTCACTAAGCAACATCAACATGCGATCAAAAACATATTGCGTCATGTAATGATCATCCTCAAAAGCGGCAGACCATAATAAATTTTTAGCCACGTCTTCCTCGTGCATACGGAAATACTTATGCTGAATAGCACCAATATTAATAATTAGTTTTAAACACAAATATTCATTCAAGGATTACAAACAACTAATAAGGAAGACATATATACAAACCCTAAAAAGACCTCCGCATTTGGGATCTTAAGCTTGATGTCCCTCATTAAAAAACATTTTCAGTCTCCTCTATACAGATGGATTCTTACGGATATTATTCCACGTTATTACCTTTTTTACCACATCGTCCTTATTCCCAATCGAGTTCAGTTGTTTACAACCGAGGTATTAATTAGGAGCAAACTGTAACTAATTGCAAAACATTAACCTCTGTTGACATTATTTCCGCGTCTAATATAAATGAAAATCATACTTCGTAAAAACTCAAATTATAAGTTGCATCAAATAATACAGAGGTGGATGACTGGATCACAATTCACACCAACTATTTTGGATACAAGCAATGCTATTTTGTTCAAGGTAACTACCATAACACATGCTCATTTTTTAACAATGTCAAATTATTACTTCATATATTAGTTCAGTCCACACATAACTCAGGACTACTCTTCCCCATTAAAACTTATGAAATATTCCTGACTTTTGAAGGATTTTTTAGGAGCAATTAATTTTCAAAAATACGCACATGGTAAACAATTTTATGGTTTCACAAAATATCAATTACCAATTTCATTTCAAATATTAGATATTTATTCACGACACCCTCAAATTCAGACTATCCTTCCCCAAATTGTTCCATTTGTGCAATATTTCCATTTTCCTAGGTTATCAACAACCTTTGAAATTGTTCTGGCAATTTGCAACAGCCATAATATGCTCCCGTTAACCATTTCTAGGATTTGTCAACAAAAAATTAACAAAATCATATAAAATATGAACAACTTACCTTTTTTTTTTTCCAGAAAATAAATCATTTCAACCACTTCATTTTTATAGAGTTAAACATTCCTCACATCAGTTTGAAAGGTAATCACGGAGTCACCAATTTTCTTTACAGTCACAGAGTATAGTTAACGGAAAACGTTTGAATGTAAAGTCATGAGAGAGAAACTTAAGAGAGAGAAAGACAAACAAAAGAAACCCAAGGAAAAAAAGCCCCCCGATAAACCCAGATCTTCCCACTGCTTTGCCTCCATTAACAAGATTAAACAAAGTTTTTCATTGCCTACTCCATCTAATCCCCTTCTCAGTTATCATATCTCACTAATTTCAAGTAATTTGAAGATTGTGTGGTCATATTTTGATGCAGTCTTTCTAGGTTGTGGCCCAAACCCTAGATCGTGTAGGAGGTGCGTTTTCCCTTCGATTAGATCCGTAATTTTCCCCTTTTCTCCGAAATCTTCCTCTTTCTAGTGGATTTGGATGGCAAATCGTCCTTTTCCAGCCCAATTTCGTGGTGGGTGGCCACAATTTCCAGCTAATTCCTCTCTTGGGGTTGTAATTCTGAGTTTTCAAGGTGTGTGGGCATTTATTGCGAACATCCACTTTGGTAGATTGCTCGGTTTTTCTGGGAGGATGTTTGTATGCTATCGTCTGCCAAGGACGAATTTCCCTTTTTCATTTCATTTATTTCGAATCATAGGGGAATTAGGCCTGGGTTCGCATTTATGATCGACACTGTTCATGGATGGGTTCGAAGAGTGGTTTCGGTCATTTTCTCTCTCCTCTCTACTGTTCCGCATCCGGTTTTCGAGCTCCGAGCTGCTGGTGATGACGATTTCTGATACTGTTCTTTTTCTAGTCTCTTTTATCCTCCAGTTATTGCTGTTAGCCATCAAGTCTTGGGACTTCTAGCCTTCTATAAAAAGCCAGGTTTGTGTATGGTGAAGCTTGCACCTCTCACTCTCTTCTCCCTCTTTTCTTTCTGGTTTATGTGCTTTAGCTCTCTTTTTATTTCTGTAATGAATCCCAAAAGCTTTAAGTCTGTTGTGGCTGAGGGTGGTCCATTTGATGGTAACCCTATGAAGGCCTCAAATGAAGCGGAGTAGACCCACTTTGGTGAGTCTTCTAGGATTTCTCCTGATAATGTTTGCCCTCCCTCTAAGTTTGATTTCCTCTCTGCTTCGACTCCTGATGGTTTTGTGATGGAGGATATCCCTCAAGTCTGTGCTGATATGGAAAAATTTGATCAGTTTAGTCTTATGGGTAAGGCTTTAGGTGAGAATGTTGATTATAATGCTATAGTTAATAAAACAAAGCATGATTGGAAGCATTTGCATGGTGAGGTTACTTATATGGATGTAGGTTGTTTTTGGGTGATGTTTAAGTTTTCAAATGCTGCTGATAAGTTATCTGTATGGAAAGATAGGCCTTGGCATGTAAATGGATAGTTGCTTGTTTTAGTTCCCTTTAAGCCTAGTTTTGACCCTTATGTGGAAAAATTAAACTTTGCTGATTTCTGGATTAGGATTCCCAAATATCCTGCTGAATTGTTTAGCCTTGAAGCTGCCATGGCTTTCCTCAAGATTAATGATCTAGGTACTTTTATTAAGTTTGAGGATTTCACTAATGCTAAGAAAGGGTTAAAGTTTGCTCGTATTTGTGTGCATGCTGATGTTACTAAACCCCTTAAGACCTATGCTCAAATTCCTAGGAGAGCTGGTTCTGAATGGTATGCTGTTTGGTATGAGAATTTTTCAGTTGGGTGTGCTTGTTGTGCTAATACTGAGCATGTGATTGCTACTTGTCCACTTATGTCTGAAAGTAGCAAAATTACTAAGGTTGTGTTAGAGCAAAGTGATGACCATCAGGAAATGATAGAAAAACCTCTTAGCAAAAGCAAGATAAATGAGCCTGATGTACCTTTGGCTGAGAAAGTTAAACAAAGGGTGCATTATTTACCCGCTAAATCTAAGATGTCTCCAATTCCACCTAAGAAAACATTTGCTAAAGATCATTCAAAGAATATGTCTTCTAGCCAAGTTAAGGATGCTAATCTGTATGCATCTAAAAGGGTCAGTTCTGTGACTCTTAAGTCTGCTGCTTTGTCTATTGTTGAGCCTGATAATGGTAAGAAATCTGTAACTAGTTATTCAAGAAAAGGTAAGCAACTTATGAGGCCTATCCTTGTGGATGATGATAATGATGACAATGTGCTTGCTATTAAGCCTTCTTATGAGGAGAGTGATTTGCTGAAAGTCAATTCAAAGGGCTTGCCCTTTTGTGGCCAACTTAGCCTAGTTACTGTTTCTGGAGCTGTTGTAGAGCCTTTGCAATCAGTTTTTCCTCTTGATCTGGCTATTTCTAATGCCTTTGATCACTTGGGAGAAGAACTGGATTTTTCCTACAAGCCTATGGGTCTGGTAGATAATCTGGATGATGAGGATGACCTGCTGGATGGAGATTCTGAAGAGGAAGAACCTGATAACTCTTTCCATTCGATCAATTCGAACAACTCCATTGTTAAGCACATTTCTCAGCTAGAAGTGGACCACACTGAGGTGTCTACTTGTTCTGCACATTTTGAGACCAAAAGAAGGGTTGCTAATGGGGCAAATGAAGATTCAGCCACCACCTCTCTTAAGAGGCAGAGAAACTAACCTCTGGGTTAATTAGTATTATGTCTTTATTTAAATGTTTTTATGAATAAAGTAGGCTTTTGGAATGTAAGGGGTGCGGGGAAGAAAAATCTGGGTGAAGAAGTTAAATTGTTTTGTAAGTTGCATCAAGTTAGTCTCTTCGCTTTAGCTGAGACTAAGGTTCAAAATGACCCATCCCCTTTTTTAATACAACAGTTTGGTTTTAGTAACTTTAAGTTTGTTCCTTGTGTTGGTTTCTCGGGGAGCTGTGGTTATTTTGGCAAAGCTTGTCTTTTAGTATTTCAGTGCTATTTAAAGACTCACGTTTCATTAGTGTTTTAGCTCAAGACGCTGCAGGTAACCCTCATTGTATTTTTATTTTTGTTTATGCTCCAGCTAAAGCTAATTTCAAGAATCAGTTTTGGAGTGATTTGTCAAGTTATTGTTCCAGCTTAACTGTCCCCTTTGCAACCATGGGGGACCTAAATGAAATAGGATCTTATTGTGAGAAGTTTGGAGGAGTTCTTCCTTCACTTGACAGGTTTGCGAGACTTAACTCTTTCAAGTTTTCAGCTAATGTTTTAGATATTCCTTTTACTGGATCTCCATTTACATGCAGAAAAAAGAAAAGTGGTGCTGGTAACATTTGGGAACGACTAGATGGAGTCCTAGTTTCCCCAGATTGGCTGAGTTCCTATCCTTCAGCTATTATTTCACATCATGACTTTACTAGTTCAGATCATTGTCCAATTGTCTTAAAGTTCATTGATCAAGATTTGTTTTGTCCCCCTCCTTTTAGATTCAATTTAGCTTGGTCACAGCATAAAGAGTATGAGCAATTGGTGCGTAAAGCGTGGTCTTCTAGATTTGAAGGCTCTTGTGGTTTTCAGTTAACAAAAAAAAAAGCAAAATCCTTAAGAATTTGTCTAAGAGTTGAGCTAAATTAAAATTTGGTAATATTTCTCGCCAACTTAAAGACGTGGAAGCTAGTCTTGTAAGTATTCAGACTGATCTTGTGAATAATCCTGTAGACCCAGTGCTTATTAAGCGACAAGAAAATATTTTAGCAAAAAAAGCTTCGTTAGTTAATTTTAATAAAGTATATTGATTTCAAAGATCTCGTGCAAAGAATCTATTACTCGGAGATAGAAATACCAAGTATTTTCAAACCAAAGCTTCTATTTGAAGGAATCGTAAGAAAATCATTAAATTTTAAAGTATAGATGGTTTCCACCATACAGACCCGTCAACTATTGTCAATGAAATCTCTAAAGAATTTAAACTTCATTTTGTTAAGGATCATTCTTGTTATGTTAATCATGTGACAGATTTGAGTGATCTTAATGACGAAATATGTTTCGAAGATAATTTAATGCTAACTCGAGATGTTCTTGATGAAGAAATAAAGGATGCAACTTTCTCGTTAGCTCCAAATAAGTCTGCGGGTCCGGATGATTTTCCGGGTAGCTTTTTTCAAACTTATTGGGATATAGTTGGACCGTCAGTTTGTCGTACAGTTAAGGCTTTTTTCCATTCTGAAAAATTACTTAAAGAATTTAATCAAACTTTTTTAAGCTTGATCCCTAAAATAGATAATCCTTTGTCAGCTAATCATTTTAGACCTATTAGTTTATGTTCCACTATTTATAAGATCATATCCAAGATTCTTACCTCTAGACTTAAAGTGGTTTTATCTAAAATTATTCACCCTCTGCAAGGTGCCTTTGTTGCATATAGGTATATACAAGACAATATTCTTCTAGCTCATGAAGTTTTCCACTCTTTTAAATCTAAAAAAGGCAAAAGTGGGTGGCTAGCAATTAAACTAGATATGGAAAAAGCCTATGATAGACTTGATTGGGTCTTCGTCGTTGAAGTTTTCAGAAAACTAGGTTTTCGTGAAAAATGGATTTCGTGGGTTAAAGAATGTATCTCTTCAGTCTCTTTTTCTATGTTAGTCAACAATTCCCCGGGGCCTACTTTCTCGTCCTCCCGCGGTATTCGACAGGGCGATCCTCTGTCACCGTACATTTTTATTTTGTGTGCGGAAGTTTTGGCTAGAAGACTCCAAAAAGAGAGTGATTCCTCTTCTAAAAGTATTGGAGTCAAGATTTGTAGAGGGGCAGATAAATTGTCTTTTTTGACTTTTGCAGACAACACAATGATTTTTGCAGAGGCATCCAACCAAAGTTGTCATACTATAAAGAATATTCTAGACGAGTACTGTTGTATGTCTAGTCAGAAAGTTAATTTTCACAAGTCTGCTTTTCAGTGTATGAAAAATATTACTCGTAGTCAGATTGATACTTTTAAAGGTATTCTAGAAATGACTCATTCTGCATGTCTCGATAAGTATCTGGGTTGTCCTATAATTAGTGAGCGAGTTACGAAGAATACTTTTAATGATGTTATAGATCGTTCTAACAACCATTTAGCCAAATCGAAAGCAAATTCGCTTTCACAAGCAGGACGAGCTACGCTTATTCAAGCAAATCTCTCAGCGATACCTATTTATCCTATGCAAAGTTTTGCTCTTCCAGTTGAATCTCTTAATAAGCTTGATAAAATTAATAGAAAATTTATTTGGAACAAAGACCCTAATAGTTAAGTCACCAAATCTGATTGGATGAGAGAAGGTATGTCGTCTAAAAGGATTAGGGGGCTTAGGCCTTCGAAAAGAAAGAGTGGTTAAGAAGGTTATGCAAATGAAGCTTATTTGGAAGTTATTGACAGAGCCAGAGAATAGAACCAAAGTTATTGACAGAGCCAGAGAATAGATGGGTTTGGCTTATCAAGCATAAGTATCTCAAAGATTCTGATTTATTTAGTTACTCTAAAGGTAATAATGTTTCCTGGCAATGGTCCCACTTGCTGGAGGTTCGTTCTTTATTTAGAAAAGGGATTCGGTGGCAAGTTGGGAACGGAGACTCTATTAGTTTTTGGAAAGATAATTGGGTATGTCATTTTCCGCTTATGGAGAAATTTCATTTGGCTGAATCTGATGAACCGCTTTACGACTTAGATACTCATGTTAGCTGTTTCATTACAGAAGATCGAGGGTAAATGGGATGTTACTCTTCTAGATCGAGTAGTTCCTACGAAAATTACAGAAGTTATTTTAGGGTTGCCGATTCCTTACAATGAATCTATTGATAGACATTATTGGAGTTTTTCAAGTAGTGGTATGTTTTCAGCAAAATCTGCAACTTGGTTAGCCCAAGGTATTCAGGACAACTACAAAACAAAGTACGAATTTCATTGGATTTGGAATTTAAGTTTACCTAATAAGATTAAAATTTTCCTTTGGAAACTCTGTCTAGATGGGTTGCCTACAAAGCACAGACTGCACCAAAGTAATGTTTTTGTTCCTCAGGAATATGTGTTTTGCAAGCATCACTCAGAAGATAAGTTCTATCTCATTTTTCGATTGTCCCTACTACCTCCAAGTTTGGGCATCGACTCAGGCTCTTCTCAATAAGAATGTCAATTGGAATGTTCCTCAGGATTTCTCCTTTGTTGAAGCTCTGAATCACCTCCGAGGGATTTTGAGTGAATGGGATTTCATCCTCCTTATAATTTCTTGGTGGATTTTTTAGTTTGTCCGTAACAAAATTGAATTTGATGGGCTTGTTACAAATCCTACTCAAGTAGCTCATACAGTTCGTCAAAGCTTTGTTGAGTGGAAGTCTTTGGAAAAAAAACTCTTCCTCTTTTGATGCCAAGGGAGTTTTCTGTAAGAAATCTACCAAGAAACCTCCTAGGCAAGACGTTAGGTGGTTGTCTCCTCGAAACAATTATGTCAAGCTCAATTTTGATGGTTCCAAATTCAGTAATGGTTATGCTTCAGCAGGTTTCTGTATTCGTAATACGGATGGAGAGTTAATTGTTCTGGGTGCCAGATCATGTGGGGACTGCTCAGTCTTGCTTGCAGAAGCTATAGGCCTACGGGAAGGTGTTCGGGAAGCGCGAAATAGAGGTTTTAGAAATATTACCATTGAAGGTGATAATCTCGCGGTTATCAAAGCACTTTATGCAGAATGGCTTATCTCTTGGGAAGTAGAAAATATTTTGATTGATACTAAGAAAGATTTACATTTCTTTGCAAATGTTGAGGTCCTTCATTGTTTAGAGAAGCAAATTCGATAGCAGATTTTAGGGCTAATATTGGTCAGAGCTGCCAATGCCTTACTCTTTGGTCAAACGCAAGTTCGTTTGGCCTGTCCTTATTCAGTCTTTTGGATAAGGATACTTTAGGATGATTTCTGAATCATCCTGGTTGTCTCGCCTTTTCAAAAAAAAAAATAAAAAAAAATAAAAGGTAATCACGAAAATAAAGTAGTAGAAACTAGTGGGAATAAGCTGCTTTTTAAGCAAATGCTCCTCTAATATGTCTACGATTTTTTCTTTTTTCCCTCACTCAACAAACGGTGTCAATCTGTTCATTGATCTTGCTAAATTTTGAGAAGTATTTATAGGCTAAGGCATTACACAAAAGATTGATGGTGGAGCTATTTGTTAAATACTTCGATTTGTGTTGATTCATGTGTCATGTAATTTTAATTACAAATATCTTTCATAATCTATCCACTTTACAGTTAAGCTTTTAACTCAAAACAATCCTTTGTAGGGACGGGTCTGAATGAGTTAAAAGTAAAAAATGAAAATTGCAAGACTTGGTTCCGACCTCAAGCAGGAAGCTCATTTCCGGATGGAGGTAGTATTTTAGTTTATCACTAATTACTAAAATTTATTGTGAATACTCATATTCCCTCAATCTCAATTCTAGTTTAGATAAGGAGTGTATTCTTTTCCACTGAATTGAACAGAACTAATTTCACCGAAATGAATTGAATCGAACTGAACTGAACTCCAATGAACTAACTAGTCATATGCGAGGGAAAATGTGGATCACTAAGTTAACCAATTACTAAGTGAAAAAGATCGAACACATAAATCAAACTCTTTTAATTGCAGTCGAGGCCTAGAGAGAGCTTTTGAGAGATAATTCGAGACATTGTGTGTTTTTTGGAGCTCACCCGGTTAGTTCAGTTCAGTTTAATTTAGCAGTGGTCTCGTGTTAGTTCAGTGATGTTTAGTTCAGTTCGATGGTGTCCAGTTCAGAAACATACTTTTGTCTCACATAGAAAGTGAGTTCAATTCAGTTCAGTTCAGTTCAATGGTGTTCACTTCAATTCTGTGGTGTTCATTTCAATTCAGTATTGTTGAATTCAGTTCAGTCCAGTTCAACCCTTAAAAACACATACACCCATGTGTGAGGCATTTTGATTCACACTTAAGGGCACCAATAATTGTGTGGGTGAGAGAGAATGGTTTTTCATTGATAGTGGAAATTCTCTTTGGCACTCATCAAGTTTTCCATATGAAT
Source organism: Tetragonia tetragonoides (assembly GCA_038025085.1). NCBI lineage: Eukaryota > Viridiplantae > Streptophyta > Magnoliopsida > Caryophyllales > Aizoaceae > Tetragonia > Tetragonia tetragonoides. The sequence goes on from CM076153.1 coordinate 34,475,795, forward strand.
TGGGGGTGTGTCTTTTAGAGTTTACACGGTCAGTTCTGTGGTGCTGAGTTCAAACATACTTTTTATTTTACATATCAAGTTATGTTCAGTGGTGTCCAGTTCAATTAAATAGTGTCTAGTTCAGTTTAGTTTAATTCAGATAAGTTCAGCCATAAAGACTGCACCCAAATGTTTATTTTGTTTGTTATGGTTTAATTCTTTTGTTTTGCATCATAAATCCTAACAACTTTTGTTAAAAAAATAAATCTATTTTTTTTTTTAATTTTAACTATATATGCAATTGAATTTGACTCGTTAAATTAAAGGATTGTTGTATTCTATAATCCTATCCAAATCTAAAGCATGCATAGTTCATGACTCATGACTTACAAAGCAACTAACTAGTCAAATAATTTAAGTTGCCTTTGTCTTTGTTTTTTTTTTTTTTTTTTTCACTTTTGGCAAGGAAGTTGACCTCACCTCACTACTACCGGAGTATGTAACTATGTATAATGCTTCCTTCCGTGCCTCCCGTTCCACCTTGGCACCTTCAAATTGAGCTACTTTACTGTCAGTCTGACATAATTAATTAATTTAGTTAATTAATTAAACAAACAAAATGGGCAAAAATGCTAATGCACGTAAAGGCAGCAATAGCTGAAGAAAGAGAAATGGCTGGTATGGGGCGTATGCGTAATAATTGCGTAATGCGTGTGTTGCCTGTTTGGTCTACTGTACTCTTGCTGAGATCTTCTGGTCGTGTTGACAACTACTATAGTTTACTACGGATGAAACTGCAGTAGTTTTTGTATAATACATTATACATACAAGTACATACTTGTAGTAGTACTGATTTCCTGGCCTCATTGTCTTTTCCATGTCTGCTAGTGCGCCTAGTGGTGCTGAACTATAAATAGCAAATCATCCTATGTAGACGGTCGTCAATTTGGGTCGGCTACGAGTTGGGTTTTGGGTCAAATCTATTCTTTATTCATTTTTAGGGGGCTTTGGTCGAGAAAATTGTGTGAGGATATCCTAAGAAAAACGGACCGAGTCAGATTTTGACAGCTCTGATCATATATGTATATCGAAAGTAAATGTGACCTATTCAGAATAAGCAAATCTCCACCCCCTCCTAATAAGGTAATACTACTCGCTCACCCAATTGAACCCTTTGATTCCTTTTCTTACATCTTCAAAGTTTTTAATTAGCTCCTCAATCGTCGACTTAAATATATCCAATGTGATGTTCTTTCATTTAAGTAGACCGATGAACATGAAGGAACTACTTTCGGATTTGAGAAATAAAAATATCACAAATTTGAAAAGGATTTGATTATCTTTAAGGAAGAACACATTGATTTTGGTGAGGTTATTCAATAGAACTCATCATTAAGAAGCTAGTTTAATAATTGTACATTTTATTATATTCCTAATAAATCTTACTAACGTGAATTGAATTGAACTCTATTAGACTAAACAAAAATTGTGACTTTGGCCTTAAGACACAAAACGATGAAGTAAATAATTATGATTACTCAGCAATGGCAATTAGAAAAAGAAGAAGAAAAATGAGATTACATTAAATTATCCACGTATTATCCAAGAGTGAATCATTACATCAGCTAAATTCAAGATGTGACCCTACAAAGAATTGTAAAGCCATGCATAATTATGTCATTTTCTTTCACCATTACACTTTTTAGCTTGGCAAATTGATATACACATATAATGTATCCCTTTCATAATCAACGGTACAATTATTTCAAAATGGATGTGAAAGTGATGGAGTATATTGCCCCGTTGTCGAACCTTAGAGGGAGATTGGGACAATGCTTGCAATGGTAAGATAGAAGATAGGATGTTGCAAACTAGGATGAATGTTGTTGCCAACTAGATGACACATAAGGATGGGACCAAACCCAAATGATTTTGGATCTTACTCTTCCATTTTGATTTCTACTTAAACATATAATTTACGAATAAGTATCGTGTAAGATCAACTCAAATTAAAATAGTGTCACTATTTAGAAGTGTAGACATCACTGGTTATGAACAACATTACCGTTTCACTAAAAAGTTATCATTATCGTCTCACAAAACGTTATAATTTAACCATGTTATACAAGTTTTTGTGTAATTTTACATCTTTACTATTTTATTTGTAAAATTATATGTTAGTTGTTGTCATCACAAATTCATTTATTTGGCCAGGTGTATGTAATCCAATAACTTTAATATCATTAACGTTGTTAAAGTGCTCAAATTATATATATAAATATTTTTTTTGGAAAAGATATGGATAAGAGTACTAATATCCATAGACGTACAACAATATATTCTATTTAATTTCTCAAAGGAATACATGAAATTTTGTTTTTCTCGAACTAATTCAGCATTGTTATTAAGGGGTAAATAATCAGCCACAATTGAATTGGCCTCATACAACCCTTGGGTGTTTATTTATTAATTTTTTAGTTTTTGGCAAAAATGTTTAAATAGCAAACAATACATCTTTTCCACAAAATTAGCTTTTTCTCTCTTTCATATTCATAAATCATAATTTCAAATGAATACTAGTATCAACATTTTATTAGCTGGACAAAAGGATTAAAGAAAGAAAGAGTTGTGCCATAAAAAGTAAGGACTTCCCCTCACGATTTTATTCTTTAATTTAAGATCATTTGGACCCGTTTAGAGCGGGCCTTGTCTATTCCCAAGAAAAATGTAGAGTATATAAACATGTTACTACAATTTTCTTTCTCAACTTCTTAGCATTTCATTTCCCTTGATTGAATTGATTGAAATTCACATTTTTTTGTGGTTTAATGAAAATTTGAAATTTACCCATTTTGGTGTTTTTCATTTGAATTAATGGGTTCACCCCAGTTCATGTAACTGGGGGAGCTCATTCAATTCTACAGCTACTCTTTGTTTGTGGGTTGAAGGGTGGTTTGTATTTGCATTGCTCTTGTTCATCTTCTCTCAGTTTTCCATATCAGGTGATGCTCTTTCCTTCTATAATCTAAGCACCCTTTTACTGTTTTTGCCATTTTAGTTCAAGGTTTAGACTTTAGAGTAAGTCATTAATGACTAATAATTTTTTAATTTTTTTTTAATTGATGATCCATAGATGGTAACATTTGCAGCAAAATGATATTCACATAGCATAGTGCTGGAAAACAATCTTCAATTTCCAGTCTGCCTGCCTTTATATAAGGTTCCAAACCCTACTGGTAGTCTGACTTTCTGTGTCTCCTCCTTTGGCTGCTTTCAACCATCTTTCTGGTTGTCATAAAGGTGAGCACAAAATATAATCTTTTGGTTTTTCCCTGATATAAGTTTTCTTTTTGACCTGCTTTTTCCCTGAAATGTTTTTGTCTTTGTTTGTGTTTTTGTTTTTTTGTTTTTTTGTTTTTCCCTTTTTCTTTGAGTTTGTGTTAAATTTCAATGTGGCTATATTGACTCAAATGCTGGTTGGCACTTGAAAGTGCTGTCTGTAAACATCTGATGTTGATTGCCAATTTCGATTCTTTTTTGTTGTTTGATCATTATTTTCTTGATTACTCATGTGATTGTAGAAATTTCAAACCTTTATGTGATAATCATGCCTACTGTTTTAGATTGGAAAATTTAAACCATTTCCTAATACCTGTGTTACATTTCATTGACCAGTAGATCAGTTTTTCTTTTTGAAAAATCTTTTTTTTTTCTTTTAAATAATTGAGCAAAAAGCCTCATTTCTCTTTGGCTTTAGGATATAATGGACTAAATCAAATTGGCTCATCAAACTATCTGCTGTACTTATTTGGAGTCACTGGCTATGGGTTATGTTTATGATGTAATTTTATGATTGACTTTTTTTTTGGTATGTGATGTGGGCTTTCCCTATCCAGGTTAGCTTGAGATTTGGAATACATTACTGTTGAGAAGATGAAGGGAGCTGTGCTTGTGGCTCTTGCTGCCACAATTGGTAATTTTATTCAGGGATGGGACAATGCAACAATTGCTGGTAACATTACTTTCCTATGGCTAACTGTGTATTCAAATATGCATTCATTTCTTCGTTTCCTGGATTCAGAGTTCATTTACTTATATTGAAGTAATCTGAATTTATTACTGTTTTGTTTTTAGTATTGAAGAGATATATGGTCACTTGTGGTCACTTATTTATCCATGTTTTATGTTTTATGCATCTTGTAAGGCAAATTTTCTTACATTATCATTGTTTAGGGTCTATTCTTTACATCAAGGCAGAACTTGAGTTGTCGACTGCCATGGAGGGTCTAGTCGTGGCCATGTCACTCATTGGTGCCACAGTTATCACAACTTGCTCAGGAGCCATATCAGATGCAGTTGGACGACGTCCTATGCTCATTCTCTCTGCATCACTGTACTTTGTGAGCAGTTTGGTGATGTTGTGGTCACCCAATGTCTACATTTTGCTTTTAGCAAGATTGTTAGATGGATTTGGGATCGGGTTGGCTGTGACACTCGTGCCTGTCTATATCTCTGAGACTGCTCCACCAGAGATTAGGGGATTGTTAAACACACTTCCTCAATTCACTGGCTCAGGGGGAATGTTTTTATCATATTGCATGATCTTTGGAATGTCACTAATGGCATCGCCTAGCTGGAGACTGATGCTTGGTGTCCTCGGAATTCCTTCTGTCTTCTATCTTCTGTTTGCATTCTTCTGTTTGCCTGAATCTCCTAGGTGGCTTGTGAGTAAAGGAAAGATGTCTGAGGCGAAGAAGGTTCTCCAGCGATTACGTGGCACTGACGATGTTTCAGGTTTGTTCTGCATTAACTTATCTAATATTCTTGTATATTACGAGTGCCCATGGGTTTTGTCCTTGTTGTTGGCTTCAATCCTAGCATTAGAACACACTCAAATTCTTACACACTGCATTCCTTATAGATCTAACATACTCTGAACCACATACATCAACATTAATGTATCATGCTCTCTGCAGTATTTTGTATCCTTGATGGTATTAATGTTGCAACGTGATGTACTGCTTATCCGGACCGGGTAGGATGGGAAGGTTAACCGTTAACTATAAGATTTTGTGATTTTAAACTGAAATCTGTGATCTGACACTAGCTCACATTTATTGTGAAAAGTGAATACTTGTCTTGGTGGATGACTACATGTCATCATCATATACATACATCCTAGTTAGTAATATATCTAAATAAAATGCATTTAATCTTCAGTTTACTCTTTCTTCATAAATAAGTGATATTCATCAGTCTAAATCTCAACTGCTTAAAATCTTTTTTCTTTTTTTGAAAGGACAATCTCTAAGTCCCTCTAAATGAGACTATTTTCGGATTTTGCTTCAGAGGATGCGTTTATAGATGAAATCTTATGGATCTTATGTTCATTGATCCTCTTAAACTTGTAATTTTTTGCATCATATGAGAACATGAACTGCACACAGAAACATCACGTGGCATAGGTTTCTACCTTTGCTTTATTTTGTTTGGAAATTGAATAATTGAGTAACCAAGAAGTGCTAGAAAGGTAGGTTTCTGCAGAACATCTGGTCCAACAGACTGCAGCGCCTGTAAGACCTTTTTTTTATTTATTTTTATTTTTTTTATTTTTATCTTTTCCCTTTCTTCCCTTCATCATATAAGTGCTTATTTACAATGGTCGACCAAGGAACCCAACTATGCACTTTTGAACTGAGCTCTTACATCGGAGTCTGAGAGGAAACAAAAAGAAAAAAGAAGTGATCCTGTCCTCAGGTATGGTTCAACGTCAGTAACAAATAAATCTTTGTGACTCTCAAAGTCTCAACTGCCAATGTGCAAGGCAGTAACAAAATTGCCAGTCAAAAATGACTTGTGTTATATAAAGAGATAACTGGAGGATGGAGCATTTGTAATAAGATAATGGCACTGTGACTCCTTCAGTCAACTGGAGCATATTGTGTTATAGATATATGGTAAAGTAAGCCATTTTTACTTAATAATAGCACAGGGTTTAGGGAAATTGGTCTCCTAGCATTGCACTGCTTGTGTCTTTCCGAGTTTTCAAGCCTTTGCTCGAGGTTACGTCTTATTTTATAAGAAGAAAAGTTTCTCCTTCTTGCAATAGCTAAAGCATTATTGCATAATGCAATATCCTAAGTCGATCTATATTGGGGTATGGTTTTTCATTATGTATTTGTTCTAGTCACATATGATTGGGCATTATAATTTTTCAGAATGTGATCTAGAAATCTCAAGCATCCTTCTGTGTGGCAACAATTATTCTATGCTCTATGCTTTATATATAGTCATGACAATCAACAGAATTCAACATCAAGATATCACCTTTAAGTCATGATAAAAGATCTCCTGATTCCTAATTAAACCTCTCCGTTCCATGTGCAGCTTAATAATTATAGTTAACTAATATAGATGAAGATATGCTGGTCTCTTGAAGTGTTAGCACTTTGTTCTTCCAGTTGCGGCCTTTCTGTGTTTATCTTGACTGCATCATTTGTACTACCATATTCTTACATGTAATCTTATGGAAACAAATATATAAAAAAACCATCATTACTTGAAGGGTCTCCATGCTTTCCCCGAATATCATTTAGATCTGTGCTCTTAAAAAGGAAACTTTGACAATAATTACGGGACACAGGGAGTATGCTTTTGCCTTGGATTTTTTAAAGATCTCCTATAATTGGTGTGATTTTGCATTGGTGTCTTGTACATGTACGTATCAGTGCAAGAAATGCTTGACCTTTCTACTCCAAAGTTGCTGCGGTATCATGCAACCTGGTTTATGACCTAAGTTACATAGATGTTCTCTGAGATTCTGATCTTATTCCTTTACTGCGATGACATGGTGAGATTAATACTCCCTCGGTCCCAAATTATATGGGTGCTTTGAGACTTGTGACTCACAACAATGTGAGTCACAAGTTACAAAGCACTCATATAATTTTGGACCGAGGGAGTAGTAACTAATATTCGTGTGACATGAGCTATTGACTATATATCACATTAATATCATGCTGGGTCAACTTTTAAAACTGCTATACTCGTTTTGTTGCCAATTACTCAAGTGACTATATTGCAAAGGCGAGACTTCTATTTGTCATGTTGGTGTCGTTGGTTTCGATTTTGGTTATTCTCAAAGAGGAATGGCCTCCCTCCCCCCGGGAATTTTTTAGTGCATGATTGATGATTGCATCACTAATGCAATACGTTTCTGTTACAGGTGAAATGGCTTTGCTAGTTGAAGGCCTTGGTGTTGGTGGTGAAACCTCATTCGAAGAGTACATCATAGCACCAGATGAGTTTTCAGAATACCAAGAGCCATGTACTGATAAGGAAAAACTCAACTTATATGGATCCAACGGCAGCCTTTCCTGGATTAAGCCTGTCAATGGCAACAGCACTCTTGGGCTTATATCCCACCATGGAAGCATGGTGAGCCAGAGTCTAGTTGACCCTCTTGTTACTCTTTTTGGAAGCGTCAACGAAAAGCAACCCGAACAAGGAACCATGAGAAGTGCACTTTTTCCTAACTTTGGCAGCATGATCAGCGTGCCAGATCCTCATTATCACAGTTATCCGTCAGATGAAGAAAGCCACCTGAGGGAAGGTGACGACTACCCAGCTGAGCCTGAAGGGGAAGATTCAGATGACAATTTGCAAGCTCCCCTGCTGTCGCGCCAAGCATCAAACACGGACAAAGACATGGTTCGCCCTACTTTGAATGGTAGTGTTTTGAGCATGGGATGCCATGGCAGTCTCTTCCAAGGTGCCGGTGAAACTGTCAGTAGTGCAGATATTGGTGGTGGCTGGCAAATGGCTTGGACATTAGATGAGAAAGAAGGTCAAGATGGAAAGAAAACTAAAGAATTAAGAAGGATCTATTTGCATGCGGACGGGGGCCCTGCTTCTGTGCGTGGATCTGTTGTTTCACTCCCAGGTGGTGATATTCAGGGAGATGGAGGTTATGTCCAGGCATCTGCTCTTGTAAGTACCCGTCTTATTTGTTCGAAGGAGCTCTTGGATCAACATCCAGTTGGTCCTGCAATGGTCCATCCTTCTGATTCTGCTTCTGAAGGATCAACCTGGAAGGCTCTTCTTGATCCAGGTGTCAAGCGGGCATTGATAGTTGGGATAGGAATTCAATTACTTCAGCAGGTAAGAATTCTATATATTTGTTCAAGCTGCTTATTTTCTATTCGTCTTTAATGTGGCCAACCAATCTAATTGACAAAAAGGAGGACAATCACTATACATTAGTAGCTGAAATTTCTGACTGTACTTGCATCTGAGTGCCTACCTCCTTTCATTTTGGCCAAACGATCTCATTGTTTAGCCAATTCATAACAGAGAGAGGACATTAGTATCTCAAATTTCTGACTGTACTTGCATTTGTCGTTGAGGTCTTCTCTTGCAAATTCGTTGTTCGTCAGAGAATACTTCACCTCTAATCTGACTCTGTTGGATCCTATCTGTTGTGACTTATCATGCATACATGCATATATGTAGCATTTTGTTACATTTTCTTCTTTTGTTTGTGCAGTTCTCTGGTATAAATGGTGTTCTGTATTACACCCCCCAAATTCTCGAAGAGGCAGGAGTGGAAGTTCTTCTTTCTGATTTAGGGATCAGTTCTACATCTGCTACATTCCTGATCAGTGCATTAACAACTTTCTTGATGCTTCCTTGTATCGCTGTTGCTATGAGGCTCATGGATATCTCTGGAAGAAGGTATTTGTTGCATTTTTCCCTTTACTGCTTTCCTTATTTGGCAATATTACTCCGTCAGTCCTTGGCACTTGTCTTAAACCCTTAGTAGTTTGTGCATTTAATGGCTTCTCCACCCAACCTATTTCCTGTGGTTTTGTTTTTCTCCATTGCTCTTGAATTTTCCTTTTTCTCTGAAAAATCAACTAGGCAACGTTAACTAATGATTAGTTACATAACTAACTTAAGAATCAATCAAAACAAACATCACCATTAGACTAGTCTTGAGTTTTTACCCGGGTTGGTTAAGTCAGGTTTTCGGTTTGAACTTCCTAGCTGTTATGTAACCAATTGACAGCAAGAGAGGGACCCTGGAAGGGTGTACTCTTCTTTTGAAATTCTTTGCAATCTGGAGTAGGGACCAAGACAGGATCTGTTATGATTTGGAAAGAACAAAAAAATGGAAACATATGCAATCTGGTTGAAAGATACCTACTTAAGGAAATTGATCCTTCGGTTGTTCCCTATAAGCTGAATGTATGAGTGGCAACATGGAACGGTGTGAAGTATGAAAGAACAAATGAACATCACATTTTTATCGTGGAGAATTACCTGAGGCTCAATTCATGTTCTTCATGCTTGCTTCTCTTTGCGCCCAAAAGCTGCAAAGCATGCTTCATCTACATTTGTGCTTATCGCTCTTCTTCAGCTTACTGCAATACCTTGGGTCTTTAATGTGACTTTACTAGCACAGTCCACCAATTTATTTACTTTTTGGGGGTGGGTAGGGGTTGGGGTTGGGGAGGGGGTCTTTGTAGTTGGCATAAAGGCCATATGACATGTATACATTCGTGGGCGGAGGTGTTAAGTGAACCCAGGAGCTATTATACTAAAACCCTCATTTAACCAGTTAGAGAAACCTATAAGCCACCAGGTGCACAATTCATTACAGTATATAAGCGATGAAAATCCAAGTAATCATATTCAGCATATAGTATAAACCCCAAGAACCACACAGGTTTTGATTTCATTTATTTGAGAGGGAATCTATTGTTTAGTTTCTTGCTCGTCTTTTTGCCCTCTACTCACCCTAATATTTGCTCCTTACAGGTCACTGTTGCTTGCTACGATCCCTGTGTTGATTGTGTCGCTCATTATCCTAGTAATTGGCTCCACTGTGAGCATGGGTTCAGTCATCCATGCTGTCATCTCAACTGTATGTGTCATTGTCTACTTCTGTACCTTTGTCATGGCTTACGGACCTGTTCCAAACATCTTATGTTCGGAGATCTTCCCCACACGTGTCCGTGGTGTTTGTATCGCTATCTGTGCCTTGGTTTTCTGGATATGCGATATCATTGTCACCTACTCATTACCTGTGATGCTCAATTCTTTGGGTCTGGCCGGCATATTTGCCATTTATGCCGCTGTTTGCATCATCTCATGGGTGTTTGTCTACATCAAGGTTCCTGAAACTAAGGGAATGCCCCTTGAAGTTATTACCGAGTTCTTTGCAGTTGGCGCAAAACAGCTAGAAACATCCAAGGCTGAGTAGCAACAAGCCAACAGCCTGTAGCTTCACAATTCATTGCGTCAATTTCAAACATTTTCATCGAAATGGAAACATTTTTCCTGTTGGGAAACTGATGACTTCTTTGATCACTTTGACAGTGAGGATAGATTTGATATAAAAAGTTTAAATGCATAGTGAAGCCCTTATACATATTTTACCCATCCACAATTCTACAATAGGTGGGTAACTATACGAAAATTATTGATATTAAACATCATCCTGCTCTATTTATATTTTTCTGTTTGTTTTTTTCTTTTTTCGATACAATGTCACAATGAAAATATTTTGATAAGTTCATTTTTGTCAATGAAGGGGAGAAACTGGTTTGCCAAACATGGTAAACCTTGTATTTTGGTTCAAATACAGCTATTTCAGTGTAGTAGTAGTTGCCAGTTTAGATCTCTGCATCTTTTGCAGAACCTGCATTGCCTTCGAAAGTCTGATCGGATTAATTTCAGAGGCTTGCAGTCACCAGCTTGACCATTATGTGTGCTGTTTTCAGCTCGTTCCTGAGATTTCGATTGAATGTTGAACACTCTCTCGAAATCCTTAGCGTTCACAGGATCAATTGTTAACTTGTTGAGTTTTTTGCTCCTACAATAATGAAATGTTCCACAAATTATATATGGAGAATGTAGTACTTGCACATAGAACTATGCCGCCATTATCCAAATCATTATCACGGGCATAGGTAATACAGTGTCTAGATTACTACACCACATGGATGGATGGTAACTCTTAGTAGAGGCACAAATAAGTTGTAGGTTAAGAGAATTAATAGACCTTAAGGTCTCTTTCTAAACTTCATTTATTGCAAAAAAATAACCATAAAAATGTAAAGTTTATTAATTTAGAACAAGGTTTTTATAAGCCTTCGTCATTACAAAATTTAGTCATACATTCTTGATCTAACATGATAGATAAAGATGGCTTCAGGTCGTGCATGAATCGTGCTTGTATCAGACTATTGTGATTTGTGGCTGTATCTTATCGTGTCGTGTTATCTCATCTCAAAGATCGAGTCAAGGTCCACAACCCACCATGCCGCACATAACATGCCCAAGTTTTTTTCAAATTTTATTGAAACTTTTAGTTGTGTCATATTGTGTCATGTCCGGCGGTACTTGAACACTAAATTTTCCAAGACCCATGCACACAACTGGTTTGAGACCTGCTCATTCGTGCTCGGACTTTCTCGGTAAAAAGCATGTTGGGTCGAGCCGTGCCTCGGCCAAATCCGACCCACACCCAAGGCCTAAGCCACAAATCCAGTTGAGAATGTAGGCCTGGCTCCCTATATCAACAAAAACCCAAGCCCAGATTAGGGATGGTGATGAATCTCATGATCACCAAAGTACAAAACCCAGCACTGAGGGTCAGCCCACAACTCCGATTAGAGTCATTAGACGTAACGTGGTCAATTTGAGATCCATTCATTTCAGACAATTCATTTCCTTCATTTCTCTGTTTCTGCCCTTCACGGTTTCACCCTTCTTGTTCATCAACACACCAATTTGCTTCAACCTTTTTCCACTCTTCATCAACATCACTTACTTCCAAAAAAAAAAAAAAAAGAACCAACAAAATTACACCTTTAGCAGTCTCTTAGAGTTGAGGAGTTATTTTGCAGTGCCCCAGATTCAAAAAATTGTTCAAAATTGGGTGTAAATTTCAATGCTTTTGATGATCATATTGCTTGATTGATTGAATTCTGAGAGACCCATTTTGAAAAAGGAAATTGCCAGAAATGGGTAGCAATTGGAAAAGAACATGGGGAAACATGAGATCATTTGTAGGAAATTCTATGGGAGGGTTACGAGGAGGGTCCAATTTAGCTTCCTGGGTAGTTGCTGGAACTTTGGCATATTATTTATGGGTCAAACCCTCCCAAGACCTCAAGCGTGAACAGGAGGTATGTTTTTCAAGTACCCCCAAGTTTTATTTATTTATTTTTGAAAATGTATATTTGATAGAATTTATTTTTGATAATTACATGTATTCTTGATGTTAAATGTATATATTTTCTTGTTTTTTTACAGGAAAGGGCTGCACTTGCTGCTGCAAATCCAGACCCTTATAGGTATGTCGAGAAGCGCAAGCCAATTCCTGATCCTCAGGTGATTTGATTTTCGTCCTTTAATTTATATATTTTGCTATTAGTACTCTTTAGTTATAAGTAGTGATTTTTATGTTTTTGGGGTTGCTTTGGTTGCAGCAAAGTGGTTTGACATATGGCAACAAGAACAATACTGCTAAGGATTCGGAGGCTTAATGTTAGCTTGTTTTTGTAACTTAATACTGTTTTTGTAAGTTAATCTGCTATGAGATTATAGCTCTGCATAGGTCTCTCCTAGGTTATTGAATCTAGATGTGAACTCATATACTGATGTTTGACTAATTACTGAGTGGGAGTATACAATTGCGATAGATGTTATCGGTATAGAGTTTGTTGATGAATTACTAGTACGGATTATGGATAATGATATCGATGTTGGAAGGGGAATTTTTCTTGGTGCTCCCATATGTGAGATTCATTTCACACTTCATGAAAACAGGAATAATTGATAATTATCAATTTGTGTTGCCTACTCTACTGTTCTCTTTCTTCTATATTGGTGTATTGATGTGGGGAACGTAATGCTTCAAGTTGATTTCTATCAAATGTTGATGATGATTTCAGCTGCGAGTTTGTATCTTTTTTTTTAAATTTTGTTTTTTAACATGGGTATCCAAGCTTTGCTTGACTAATCCCATGAGCCCTGAAGGTAACAACCAGGAAAACCTCGAGTGGCCCTGAGGGGACTCGAACCTGGAACCTCTGGAACTGATCTAAGAGGTTTTACCAGCTGAGCTACCAATTTTGTATCTTTACACATATCACATATGTCTAGTCGTGGCCATGCCACTCATTGGTGCCACAGTTATCACAACTTGCTTGGGAGCATACCAGATGCAGTTGTACGACGTCCTATGCTCATCCTCTCTGTACATTGTGAGCAGTTTGATGATGTTGGGGTCACCCAGTGTCTACATTTTGCTCTTAGCAAGGTTGTTAGATGGATTTGGAATCGGGTTGGCTGTGACGCTCGTGCCTGTTATATGTCTCAGACTGCTCCACCAGAGACTAGGGGATTGTTAAACACACTTCCTCAATTCTCTGGATCAGGTGGAATGTTTTTATCATATTCCATGATCTCTGGAATGTCACTCATGGCATCACCTAGCTGGAGTGTGATGCTTGGTGTCCTAGGGATTCCTTCTGTCTTCTATCTTCTGTTTGGATTCTTCTATTTGCCTGAATCTCCTAGGTGGCTTGTGAGTTGTGTGTAAAGGAAAGATGTTTGAGGCGAAGAAGGTTCTCCAACGATTGCGTGGCACTGATGATGTTTAAGGTTTGTTCTGCCTTAACTTTGCCAATATTCTTCAATATTACAAGTGTCCATGGGTTTTTTCCTTGTTGGCTTCAATCCTAGCATAAGAATAAACTCAAACTTGTACATACTGCATTCCTTATAGATCTAACATACTCTGAACCACTTGATACATGGTGTTTGTTTATTATCTTGCTTTCCAAGTTTCCACAATACTTCATTTCCTGGATGGTATTAATATCGGAATGGGATGTACTGCTGATCTATATAGGATGGCAAGATCATCAGTTAACTTAAGATCTCATGATTTTGAACTGAATTCTGAGACCTGACACTTGCTCACTTCTATTGTGAAGAGTAAAGACTTGCCTGGATGGATCACGACATGTCACTACTAAATACATCCTAGTTAGGAATATATATAAATAGAAAGCATCTCTATCTTCAGTTTACTCCTTCTTTATAACTGAGTGATATACATCAGCCTAAATCTCAGGTCTAGAGTTTTTTGTTCCTGGTATATCACCAGCCTAATTTTTTTTTCCTTTTTTGGAAAGGACTATCTTTAAGACCCTTTAAATGAGACACAAGTTTCGGATTTTGCTTCAGAGGTTGGTTCTATAGATGATCTTTCATGGGTCTAATGTTCATTGATCCTCTTAAACTTGTCACTTTTGCATCAAATGAGAACATGAACCGCAGACTGAAACATCATGAGCCATAGGTTTCTACGTTCTACCTCTCATTTATTTTGTTTGGAATATGAATAATAGACTACCCAATAAGTGCTACAAAGTTAAGTATCTGCAGAAGATCTGGCCCAACAGATTGCAGAGTCTGTAACACCTTTTTCTCCTTTATAGTATAGGTATTATGTTCTGTGGTTGGCCAAGGAACCCAACCGTTCACTTTGAACTGAGCCCTTTCATTTTTTGTGCTCAGGTAAGGTTCAATATCAGTAAAGAAAATAAATCTATGTGACACTTGACTGCCAATGTGCAGGGCAGTAACAAAATTGCCAGTCACTAATGAGTAATGACTTGTGTTATATGAAGAGATAAGAGGAGGACAGAGCATTTGTAAGATAATGACTCTGTGACTCCTTCAGTCAACTCGATGAAGCATATTGTGTAATAGTAAGTGGTAAAGTAAGCCATTTTTACTTAATAGCATAGGGTTTAGCGATGATGATCTCCTAGCAGTGCACAGCTGGTGTCTTTCTGAGTTTTCAAGCCTTTGCTCGAGGTTACCTCTTATTTTATAAAATGAAAACTTCTCTTGTATTCTTTCTCTTCCTTAATAAATTGTTTTCTCTTATCTAATATTTTTTTTATAAGACGAAAAGTTTCACCTTCTTGCAATAGCTAAAGCATTATTGCAGAATGCATAAGTTAGCTCCTTAGTACTTCCATATTGGGGAGTGGATTTTGATTTATGTATTTGTTCCAATTACATATGAGTTAGCACTTATAGTTTTGAAAAGGTGAACTATAACAATCTCAAGCATCCCACTTTTTACTTGTAAAAAGACCATTCTCAGTTCTATCCTTGCTAGAGGTTGCCCTCTTATATTAGGATACCAACAGTTGCACCTACATGCATTAGCTAAAGCGCTATTGCAGAACTTGGCTCCTAAGTAGATCCATATTGGGGGTGTGGTTTTTCATTACGTCTTTGTTCTACTTACATGGGATTGGGCATCATAAGTTTTCAGAATGTGATCTGTCAAGCATCCATCTTTATGGCAACGAGCATTTTCAGCTCTATGCTTGATATATAGTCATGACAATGAACAGAATTCTAAATCAGGTTATCACCTTGAAGTCAAAAAAATCACAATATAATAATAAAGCTCCCTCTTGCCAGTTGAACCTGTCCATTTCATGTGCAGCTGAATAATTGAAGTTAATGGTAATGTAGATGAAGAGATGCTGGTGTCTTGAAGTGTTGGAAGTCTTGCCTTTAGTTAGCACTATGTTCTTGCAGTCTTTCTGTTTTATCTCTATTGCATCATTTGTACTACCATCTACTCCTAGTTCCCACATGTAAAATTAACATCAACATCAACATCAACATTACCCCATTGCCTCCAAAGAGGCTCCCGCCAAGGCAGGGTAAGGAGGGGGGTCGGTTGTACGCAGCCTTACCCCTGTGAGAGTCTCGCAGAGAGGCTGTTTCCGTTTGACCCGAGATCCGAAGTGCGACGACCATCGGCAACTTCACAATAAATAAGACATTCCGACAATTTTATGAGCCATTTTTCTTTAGTCCATTACATTCCGAAGCCAAAAAGTAGAGAAGCTTTTGGCTCCACTGGAAATTGTGGACAAAACATGTAAAATTAAGGAAAGAAAAATAATTTATAGGATTTCAGTACTTTTACCGAATATCATTTAGATCTGTTGTCCTAGAAAGGAAAATTTGACAATATTTATGGGACACAGGCGTATGCTTTTGCATCTCCAATGATTGGGTGTGATCTTGCAGTGCTGTCTTGGATTTGTATGTATCAGTGCGAGAAATGCTTGACCTTTCTGTTGCAAAGTTTCTGCAGTATCATGCAACCTGGTTATTATTTAAGTTACATAGATGTTCTCTGATCTTCGTTCTTTATTGCAATAATAGGGTGAAACTAATAGTAACTAATAATTTATGTGACTTGAGCTATTGACTATATATCACATTAATCGCATGCTGGGACAACTTTTAAAAATGTTATACTTGGCTTGTTGCCAATTATGCAAGTGTCTATGTTGCAAATATGCGGCTTCTATCTGTCATGCTGGGGGACAATGGATTTTAGCTTATGATTGATAATTGCATCACTAACGCAATACATTTCTGTTACAGGTGAAATGGCTTTGCTAGTTGAAGGCCTTGGGGTTGGTGGTGAAACCTCTGTCGAAGAGTACATCATAGCATCAGATGAGTTTTCAGAGTACCAAGAGCCAGGTATCGAGTAGGAAAAACTCAACATAAATGGATCAGACGGCAGCCTTTCCAGGATTACAAACCTGTCAATGGCAACAGCACTCTTGAGCTTATATCCCAGCATGGAAGCATGGTGAATCAGAGTCTAGTTGACCCTCTTGTTACTCTATTTGGAAGCGTCTATGAAAAGCATCCCGAACAAGGAAGCATGAGAAGTGCACTTTTCCTAACTTTGGCAGCATGGTTAGAGCCCCAGATCCTCATTACCACAGTTATCCGTCAGATGAAGAAAGCCACCAGAGGGCAGGTGACGTTTACCCAGCTGAGCCTGAAGGGAAAGATTCATATGACAACTTGCAAGCTCCTCTTCTGTCGTGCCAAGCATCAAACACAGACGAAGACACGGTTTGCCCTCCTTTGAATGGTAGTGTATTGAGCATGGGATGCCATGGTTGTCTCTTCCAAGGTGCTGGTGAAACTCAGTAGTACAGATATTGGTGGTGGTTGGCAAATGTCTTGGACATTAGATGAGAAAGAAGGTCAAGATGGAAAGAAAACCAAAGAATTAAAAAGGATTTATTTGCATCTGGACGGGGGCCTTGCTTCTGTGCTTGGATCTGTTGTTTCACTCCCTGGTGGTGATAGTCAGGGACATGGAGTTTTTGTCCAGGCATCTGCTCGTGTAAGTACCTGTCTTATTTGTTCCAAGGAGCTGTTGGATCAACAGCCTCATCAACATGCAGTTGGTCCTGCAATGGTCCATCCATCTGAATCTGCTTCTGAAGGATCGACCTGGAACGCTCCTCTTGATCCAGGTATCAAGCGGGCATTGATAGTTGGGAGAGGAATTCAATCACTTCAGCAGGTAAGAAATTCCTTAATTTTTTTCAAGCTGTTATGTTCTATTCTTTTTTGTATTTATACTAAATGCGCTGCTAGTAAATGGACGAGTCATCTTCTTCTGACATTGCCACCATCTCTTTAAATCTGTTTCTGGGAATCTTGTTGTGAACTGGACTGCTTGCTTCTCTCTTGCTTTGGCAGGGCTTGAAGGCCAATCATTTTTGGGTCTGATTTCTTATCGATTTGCTTACACACTTTTACCTGTATTCATCACAACCAAAGAGGGGCCATAACGGAAAGATACTATTGCTGACTGTATGATATTTTAAAGCTGAGAGTAAGAGATTTATTTTCCATTTCTGGTTGAGTGCAACAGCAATGCCATCTTATGTGAATCAGCTGAGGCCTGTGGTTGTGGAGAGTGTGATTACGCAGCCTTACGCCTTGCCTTTGACAAGCATGGTCAAGTACCAACCTAAGATGGAAGTACAATAATAATACAAAATAAATCGGAAAACCAATAAATTCTTAGCACAAATTCCGGCCTGCACTCAAGTGCTAGAAGTCGCATCTGGCAAGTTGTGATTGCTGGCATTCCCCCTATAAGGCCTTCCTCTTGTACTTTTCAATCCATTGTTTTCATTGTTGTCCACCTCCTCACTAGAGCACCTGAGTGCCTGCGCCCTTTTATCATGGCCAAGCAATCTCATTGGCTATCCAACCAAAAAAAAGGAGGGCAATCACTATACATAAGTAGCTCAGATTTCTGACTGTACTTGCATTTGCTTTCGAAGTCTTCTCTTGCAGATTCGTTGTTCATCAGAGGATACTTCACCTCTAATCTGACTCTGTTTGATCCTGTCCGTTGAGTTATCTTGCCTCCATGCATGCATGTAGCATTTCCTTAGTTTTTTTTCTTTTGTTTGTGCTGTTCTCTGGTACAAATGGTGTTTTGTATTACACCCCCAAATCCTCGAAGAGGCAGGAGTGGAAGTTCTTCTTTCTGACTTAGGGATCAGTTCTACATCTGCTACATTCTGATTAGTGCATTAACAACTTTCTTGATGCTTCCTTGTATCGCTGTTGCTGTGAGGCTCATGGATATCTCTGGAAGAAGGTATATCTTGCAATTTGTCCCTTTACTGCTTTCCTAATTTGGCCGTTATTTACTCCGTCAGTTCAAACATTAGCAGTTTGTGCAATTAATGGCTTTCCATCCAACATATTTCCAGATGCTTTGTTTTTCTCTATTGCTCTTGAATAATACTTTTTTGGAAAAAGCACCTAGGTGACGTTAACTAATAAATAGTTACATAACAAACGAATCAATCAAAGGCAACAACACCATTAGACTAGTTGGCTGGCTTTTACCCGGGTTGGTTAACTCTTTTCAGGGTGACTTTCCTAGCTGTTATATGACATGATGCAATGCCAGAGGCCTAAATGGTCACTTCTGCCAGGGATTTTTGTGATGTGTTGTCATGATGGGGAAGATTGCTTGCATTTTGATGTGCGAGTTTGCCAGGTCTTTATGGGATAGGTCTGCTGTGTGGGGAGAGCTTCATGTGTCCAGCCACAGCGGGACACTTCTTGCAGCTACGATTCGCAGCAATGAGGAGGGGTAAGGAAGGGAGGTTGTTGTGTTGTGGAGTTGTGGTTGCATGGCCATACTTTGGTGCATTTGGCTGGAGGGATATTTGAGGGTTCTTTCCGATGCTGGGAAGACTATAAACGATGTTTGGAACCATGTGGTCTGTTTGGCTTCGCTTTGGGCTAAGGCAGCAGGGGATTTTAAGGGTGTCCCGCTCATAGTTCTCCAACGCCATTGGCGAGATCTGTAGATATTTTGGTTTACTTTGATTTGCATTTGAGAATACCTTGTCCTCCTTTTTGTATTTTTTAAACTATTGATTGGTAAAATAATTTCCGTATTAAAAGAAAAAAAAGGCTGTTATGTACCCAATTGACTGCAAGAGAGGGCCGGGGATTGTTGAATTGGGTTATACTCTTCTTTTGAACTTCTTTGCTACCTGGAGTAGATACTAAACCAGGAAATATTTCCTGAGGTGGTTCCTTGATCTGGAAAGAATATACAAGGGAAACATTTGCAATCTGATAAAAAGAGACCTACGTAAGGACATTGTTTCTTCGATTGTTCCCTCTAAGCCGAATGTATGAGTTGTGATGTGCAACGGTGCATGCATGAAAGAACAAATGAACAATTGAACAGCATGGGCGGAGAGGGGAGAAGTCATAAGTGAACCTGGGAACTAATATCCTCAAACCCTCATTTAACCATTAAGCAAAACCTATTACTATCAGGTGCAAAATTTCATTACTGTATAGAAGCAATGAAAATCCAAGTTATCAAGTATATTCAGTATATTGTATAAGCCCCCATGAACCACAGAGGTTTTGATTCATTTATTTGAGAGGGAATCTATTGTTTAGTTTCTTGCTACTCTTTTTGTTCTCTACTCACCCTATTATCTGCTTCTTACAGGTCACTGCTGCTTGCTATGATTCCTGTTTTGATTGTGTCGCTCATTATCCTAGTAATTGGCTCCACTGCGAGCATGGATTCAATCATCCATGCTGTCATCTCAACTCTGTGTGTGTCATTGTCTACTTTTGTACCTTTTGGTCATGGCTTAAGGACCCGTTCCAAACATCTTATGTTCGGAGATCTTCTCCATACTGGTTCGTGGTGTTTGTATTGCTATCTGTGCCTTGGTTTTCTGGATATGTGACATAATTGTCATGTACACGTTACCTACGATGCTCAGTTCTTTGGTCTTGCCGGCATCTTTTCCATCTATGCTGCTGTTTGCATCATCTCATGGGTGTATGTCTACCTCAAGGCTCAAGAAGCTAAGGGAATGCTCCAGAAACCGAGTTTTTTGCAGCTGGGGCGAAACAGCTGAAAGCATCTAAGGCTGAGTAGCAACAGCCCATAGCTTAACAATTCGTCGCTTAAATTGAACCATTTCCAATTAAGAAAGAAACAATTTTCTTATTGAGAGAATGTTAGACTGCTTTTCGTCAATGATGTGAGCATAGATGTGATTCAAAAAGTTTATATGCTGAAGCCTCTATATATATATCTTTCTGTTTTTTTTCAATGTTACATGGTCATACGTTCATTTTTGTCAATGAAAGGAGAAACTGGTTTGCTAAATGTGGTAAACCTCGTATTTTGGGTCAAATGTTCAGCGAGGAATGAACCTTGAATGGCCCTCTCTCAGGGAGGCTTACAGTAGTTTCCAGTTCAATGGAACTCATGTATAAGCTCCACAAGGAGGGGTTTTCTTGATCCAAAAATTACACAAACGAACAAACATAATGGCCATGGAGACCAAAGGACAACACAATCTAATACTCCAGGTTCTGAGAAGCAATCTTCTGTTGTTATATTGTGGGTGATACGGCTCGAACAAAGGCTGAGTCACGTTCGAATGAGGGTCTTGATGCAATTTTCTGAAGAATAAATTAGCAAGCAGCCACAACAAAGAACAAAGGACAACACATATATATATCAGACAATTTCTGTACAGTGCTGTAAAAACTATAGATGCTTTTAAACTCAACATTACTACAGCACATAAAGCTGCTGGCACATCACTTCAGATTTCTGCATCTTTGGTAGAACCTGCATTGCCTTCTAAAGTCTGATCTGACTTCAGAGGCTTGTAATCACCAACTTGACCATTTTGAGTGCTGTTTTCAGCTCATTCCTGTGATTTCGGTTGTGTCTTGAACGCTCTCTCGAAATCCTTGGCATTCACAGGATCAATTGTTAACTTGTTGAGTTTTTGCTCCTGCGAGAATGAAATGTTCCACATATTATATATGGAGAAGGTAGTACTTGCACACAGAACTATGCAGCCATTATCCAAATCATTATCACGAGCATTGGTAATACACTATCCAGATTACTATACCACATGGATGGATGGATAGTAACTCTCAGTAGAGGCACAATAATTAAGGAAACATCCAGACACGAATGTCTAATAAGGCTCTTCAACAGATTCATTGAATCTCAAGGATCGTAGGTGTATAATCGATTCTCATTTTGTATAATTCATGTAGATTGGTTGGCAATTAGAAAGTTAGAACTTAGGTCCTTTTGCCTAGAAATATTGGCGTGACAAATGAAAATAGGTTGAGTTCCTCCGAGGCTTTGCTTTTCCAGACTCCTTTGATGGTTCAAGAAGCAAGGATGAAGATCCATAAGTTTTGACAATTGACAAAGAAAGGTGGAGGGCTAAATTGTGCAGGATGAAGAAGTTTTGCTTCCTATCTGTTTCTGAAGCCATGTCATATAAAGGGAGGAATTCCGCAAGCAAGAAGTTGCGCTCTCAGGAATTTATACTAGGCCTGGAGAACATTTATAGAAGAGCCATATTCCATGGCAAGCAGATAACAATGATTATAGATATCTACTAGAGCAGATCTTTCTTTATGTTGAGGCAATCAAAATAATCCTGGTCTTAGGAAGCAAATTTCGTAGTTTCTTTACGTCAGAAAAAACGTTGTAATTGTCTTAAGCTTACTTTATCGTATGATACCTTGAATACGATTTTCTTCCTGTTCTACCGTAATACAAATAGGGTGGATGTCACTAAACTAGTCCCAAGTATGGCCACATCAAGCTAAACCAGACAAATGAAGTCTGACACATCTCAAGCTAAACCTTTCTAGGCTTGTTTCAGGTTGGAGAATACAAGGTTTAAGGTCCGGATATGTTGGACAACCAGACATTAGTATGCAACTATACATGTCATAGGACATAAGCACACAGTTAGTTTCATTGTATGTAACCCTAACCAATAACTCAAATCAGCAGTTGAAAAGTTTCTTAATAAAAGAATTCATTTCTCACATCATGTCAAAGAAGTGTGATCAGATATCTTACATTCTGCAATGCTTCCAACTTCTTCTGTAGTGCCTCATGCTCAGCCTTTATGCGGAATGGAACACCATTCTTTTGATAAATATTACTTTGTGCGAGGTCTTCATCTATATCGTTGACAGTGGTTGCAAAAGGATGATTTGCTGGAATCCACCTGACTGTATCAGGGTCAACATCAGGTGGAATTGAATCTCCTTCTTTAAGAAATACCTTAGGCCGCTTCCACTGATATGCTCTTGATCTCCTTTTTTGATGAATCCCTCGCTCCTCTTCTGTTAAAGTAACAAGGGCCAAGCGATAAACCTTTCCACACATCTCTACAGTAGAATTACCTTTGCCAACCTTTCACCAAAGGATTATTGAACGGGTCTTCATATTTCAGAGGCTTTGAGCTGTTAAGCATACAAAATAAGTAAACCCTTGTCAGCATCATGCACTTCGTGTACCCAAGCACTAATAGGCCATATCAAAATAAAAGTCTGGGACCCTGGGGCCGGTATCAACGCTTAAGGATGATGATTTTAGAAGCTCAGCTGGTAAGACCTCTGAGAAATATTTTAAAGGTCCCAAGTTCGAGTCCCCTCAGGGTCACTGGAGGTTTTCCTGGTTGTTATCTTCAGGGCCCATGGGATTACTCAAGCAAAGCTTGGACACCCATGTTATCAGAAAAAAAAGGATGATGATTTTAGAACAAAAATTGGAGGTATAGATTCTAAACATGTAGTAACCAAACACTCCACAATCACCAGTAATAGCAATAAGGCTTAAAAGGACAGCATTTGATCTGAAAAATGGAAATTCAGGCCTTGCAACATGTAGGGCTAGGACAGAAATGTTAGATAGTATAGTAGAGATTGGGGCCATACATGCCTCTTCTATCAGATCTGAGCTGACCACGTCTTACAAGATCAGCGACAGAGCCAGGACGTTTATCCCCTAAACTTCTAGCAACATAAACTCGCACAGCAATGATCAGGCAAGCGGTTGCGATGCAAAACCCAAGTATTAAATTAGCTCCAGATTGTCTTTTGATCTGAAAGAGTATGAAACAATAAAACCATCAGGCTAAATAGTGAAGGATCTCAGTAAAACAAAGCAATTCTTCGTGTCGGGCTGAATCAAAATGCAGGTTTTTTTCTTTTTAAAAAACCATCTTTCTGGTAACTTCAGAGATATTCAATAACACGAAAAATCTAATAACTTGTTTCCTAATGCCCAAATAAATATCTCTATTTGAGTTGGTGTGGGCTTTAAGAATAACATTAAGATAAGCGAAAGTGGTATTCAGAAAGTTGGAACATCCCTGTATGGAAATTGAATAACACGAAAGGAGAGAATATGTAACATCACAGCCATCTCATCTCATAATCTAAGTGGTTGCCTATATAGGTGTAGATGAGTTACAAAGGGAGAAGTGTCTATAAGCTTCGTCAAATCTCTGCAACTGAAAAATCCTCTCAAAAGTTCATTTCTGTGCCTCCCTTCACACAGTCACCAACTCAATCAAACCATTTTTTCTTATTGGTGGATTAAGTAACCTCTAATGCAAGCAATATCTTTCCGCTAATGTAAATAGTGTACTACAACCTATTCTAGCTCACAGGGATGTTCATATCCAAATAACTCTTAGTATTCACAAAGTACAATCAAATACTTCAATATGATCCACACACCCCTCTCTTGTAAAAAGCTCTAGTCTTTCCTAAAACAAGAAAACGGCATCATAGTCAACACGAAAATGTAAATAAGTACTCCATACATCCACCTTGAGTTTCCTGTTTACTAGATTTAATGGAGGTTAGAGTACAATGTGATACAAGAAGATCCACCCAAGACACAAATCCACACATCCTGATTAGTATCCTAAGCAGTGAGCCAACAAACTTTAAAAGTGGCTCCAACTAGATAGCTAACCAAAATTGTAAAAACCATTATTTACTCGATTCCTTCGTACAACGACTAACTAGATTGGATAATCCTTAGTCCAATCAATGAAGCAATAAGTTATGTTGTGCAATACCCAAAGCTACCTATAAGGGAATCAAAAATACTTATTTCACATGCAATTTAAATTTGTTCTCATTTCAATTCAGGCAAAAAAGGGGTACCTCAAAAAATGGTGAACTTAACAATGAAGATAATTATAATTTACAAGTATCAGATACTGACCACAAGAACAACAGGTGGAAGAGCAGCAATAGCTTGTTGAAATTTGAGAATGGGTTTCTCCAAATTGAAAAGATTCGTAGCTTTATTGTTGCCATTAGGCTCAACTGAAGTGCTAGAGCTAGAACTGGAACTACAAGTTGTCAAAACCAGCTGTCTTTGATAATTTCTTCGTTGATGGAACATCAATTGACAATAATGGGTTACCCCAAATTCTGTTCTGATACAGATCCCTTGCTAAATCAAATTCAAACCCACATTGGAAATTATTAGTTGAAGCAAATTGGAATTCTTATTATATCGAAAATACAAGCAGGAGAGAGAAATACCTGAGGAAAGAGAGAGTGGAATTGGAGGGCACAAAGAGATGCCATTTTTGGCAAATGGGTAGCTGAATTCACATTCAAACACACATTGAATCAAGAAATTTAGTTAGGGTTTTATGGAGCAAATGAATATACGCACTTTTTTCGTAGTGGTGATTTGCGAACTAAACCAGGAACTAGTCGCTACTAGAAGAGGTAGAACGGTCTGAGCCACAAAACGACCAAATTGGTGTTTATTGTTTTTAGTCGTTGCACAGTAGAACGCAAAAACTCGTGCCTCATTTATGAGACAACAAGTATCACCTAAGAGCAAGTCTAATATTTTTGGTCACACCATGCATGAGCTTGTTAGAAAATAATTACCACAAATTATATAACACAAATTTAATGTAATACGAGTAATGGAGAAATGGTAAGAGATCGCTAGTTTTGAGTAAGCACGTCTACAACGCTGTTCTAAAATCATTGTGTCTTCCTACACACGGGTTTGAACTGCTAATCAACAACTCTAAGATATGACCCCAAGGCTCACAGCGATAGTTTCCTCTATGTGCACGTCCACAGTGAGGTCGGATGAATTGATCAAGCCTCGTTACCAAAAACCGAGAACCAAAAAGTGATTTGAGAGTATTTTCGAAAAAACAAGTGGAAAGATTGATGTGTTGTATGTTACGGAAATCAACCTAGCTAGTCCCACTTATATAAGACGACCTAGGTTTGTAACCCTCATGTAGCCAACAATATTAATTTGGTGGATAAAATGAAAGATTACGTGTGATCAAAACCATTAATTTAATTAGAGAATACAATCAGCAATGTAGTTAGAAAATAAAAAGTGAAATTTGAAACTTAATTATTTCCAACAAAACTTTTTTTTTGTAAGAATTAGATCTCATTACCATTTCAGAAATTGCATATTACACCTAAAAGGCAATTAACGAAGAGACTCACCTACTATGTAGGGTATTCTCTACCATTAGCCCCTAGAGAAACAAATAAATACAACTGGAAAAACAAACAAGCTGAAATGCATTAAGAAAATACAAAAAACACAGATTACTCTAATTACATGAGTCTTGCATACAACAACCTGTCACTGCAAGAAAGCTTAGTAACCTTGACACCATGAAGTATTGCTCTCACAGTGAATTTGATCTGCTGTAGAATGGAATCATTACTGCTTTGTTGTTGGCGAAAATAGATGAAGTTCCTTTCCGGCCATACATGGTACGTTGCTGCAGCTATGACAGCAGAGAACAAACAACCTCTGAAACTGAGTTTTCCTCCTAACTGCCCCATTGAGCAGGCCTGGAGTGAGTCTGTTGTTGTCTTCCAGTCCAGCCAAGTTTTGGGTCTGCTTATAAGCTCTGCACATCTGATACACTTAAAGAATAAGTGTTCAACATCTTCATCATGACAATCACACATATAGTAGTTCAAATCCCCATGGTAAAACCCCAAGTGGCTCATGCGATCCTTTGTCAGGAGCTTCCTCAAGTGAGCAAGTCATAGGATGAAACTGTGACGAGGTAGATTGAAATTCCCCCACACCAGATTCGCGTGTCTACGTTTCTCATTGTGCCCCATCAACATATTGTACCCTTCAGCTGCAGTGTAATGACTTTTCCTTCCTGTCAAGTGTCCATGGCCATCATAAACATGTCTAAATTTGTCACGCAGCTTAGTGAGTTTAGACCAATACCAGCTGCAGTCAGTTTTGGGAACATAATCCCAAATGTCAACATCCTTCAAGTACACACCATTAATCCATTTTACTCAGAGAATGTCCTGCTTTGTAGCTAGAGACCATAAGTGTTTCCCATTCAGAGCATAGTTCCAGATTCTACAGTTTTTAAACTGTAAACCCCCATTCTTTCTCGGTTTACATATCCAGTCCCATGAGACTAGATTTGGTTTTCTCTATAGATTAGTGCCTCCCCAAAGGAACCGTCTGCATTTTTGCTCAACTTGTTTCAAGATACAAGTGGGCAAAATAAAGATACTTGACCAGTAGACATGAAGGGACAATAACACAGAATTGATTAGTTGAGCCCTCCCAGCATAAGACATGTTCTTAGTGGCCCAACTATTCAGTTTCTTTGTGATCTTTTCCACCAGAAATGCTAGCTCAAGTTTATTCCATCTTTAGGGGTTAGAGGAACACCCAGGTGTTTCATAGGGAATGTCCCCTCTTGAAATCCTGTCACCCCAATGAGCTTATCCTTCAAATCATGAACAACTCCAGTAATGTAACAGTGAGATTTTTGTTTATTAGCATGCATCCCTGTCACTTGAGTAAAATACTCAAAACTCTCCATAATTCTCAACACAGATTTCTCAGTAGCTTTACAAAATACCATGAGATCATCAGCAAACACAGATGTGGTTCAAATCAACAGATTTACACATAGGATGGTATCTAAAATCAGGAAGATTAGACACCATTTTCCGAATTCCAGAAAGGTACTCCATTACCATGACAAACAGTAGAGGAGAAATATGGTCACCCTGTCTGATTCCTCTCTTACCCTCTTAATATCCAAAGGATTCCCCATTCACACACAGAGAGAAGCTAGCTATCTTGACACAAGACATTACCCAGTTACAAAATTTTGGGGGAAAACCATAACCAGGGAGCATGTCTTCAATGATACCCCAATGAATTGTATCATATGCCTTGCGTAAATACATTTTCATGAGGCATCGAGGGGAAATGTTTTTCCTCCTATAATGTCTACTAATATCCTGGCATATCAAGACATTGTGTATAATACTTCTACCACTAACAAATGCACTTTGGTTCATGGAAATAAGCTCAGGCAAGACATTCTTAAGCCCACGCAACATACGGAGACTCGTAGTTGTGCACCAGAAACAGCCTTTGTTTGCTGCTCGCCGGTGGCCTCAACCATAAATCCGGCCTAGCCAAAGGAGATTTCTTACAGACTGGAGGGAAGATGTGCTGGCCTGGAGTATGAGATTTGTACAGCTTCTTCTAACCAAAAAAAGATAAGAAAGAGGATGAGGTGGAGGAACCGTAAAAAGCCCTACCCTCACAACCCAGTGGTCAAGGATTCGAAACTTCGAATCTCATGTAGGGAGTATAAATTAATTATCTTCTACCTTTCTTTGTAGGGAGGATTTTTTTCTTTGCTTGAGTCCTCAGCCCGTCAAAGATGGGCTAGTTTGCCCGACGCATGTGATTTTAGGGTTGTTTTATGCATCCTTGTAGCGGAAAAAAACAAGATAAACACAACTTTTATATGATTTCGTCTTAACGTGAGGCGCTGCAAATAAGCATAACGTCATGCATAGCTATAAAGGTGATCCTATGTTAAGGCGATCTCACAAGAAACCCATTGCAAAGTACTCCTAAAAAAGAGTGAATAGAACTATTTCCCATAGGGAAATTGATAGTCAAAGTTAGAGCGATTCTCGAGTGAATGCAACAAAGTGGATAAGTTTAGATGAAAGTGGAGCTCACGTGGTGTATATGATCACACATTGGCCTTGTTTGGCACGCAGCTGGTAGATGGTAGCTGGTAGCTGGTTTGGTTAGCTGGTTGTCGTCAACTTGTTGTGCTAGCTGGTTTGACTATTTGATTGTAAAAAGATGTTTGGTAAAGTGAGTTGATTATTGGTAGCTGATTTAGTATAAAATGACCAATATGGACATGGAGATAACTTTCTATTGTTAACAATAAAAATAATTGATAATTATTATTAGTTATATATATTAATATTATTTATGAAAATAATAATAATATTTACAAATTTATTAATATATATTATGTAAATTAATTAAATTTATTTGATTAATTATTTAATTTAAATTATCATTAGTTTCTAAGTAAGTATTAATGCTAATAATGATAATGATAATAATTAATAATAATATTAATATTAATTATATTAACTACTTATAGTAATAATAATAATAATAATAATAATAATAATATTATTATTATTATTATTATTATTATTATTATTATTATTATTATTATTATTATTATTACTATTATTGGGTTAAGATTGTCATTTTACATAATAATCCAATAAGCTGACTTTAAAAGCTACCCCTACCCAACTTTTTGTAAATCAGATTGTTGGGTCCAAAAAGCCAATGAAAAAACTTGTAACCAAACACCAAATTTTAGATGGTTGGATGGTCAACCGGTCAAATAATCCGGATTGCCCAACAAGCTGGCTAAAAAGCCACCAACCAAACAAGGCCATGGTGCTTGAATATTAATCATAGTACTATATATAGCTAACTTTACCCCTAATAAGGTAAGACACGTATGCTTTTAGGATTTGTCCTTGTAAAGTGCTCATGACATTATTGCACGTGTTGTTTCATTTCGAGTACTCTTATTAACTGATTTTCTTTTTAATCTAGACAACTAGTATGAACCCCGTGCGGATTAAAGTTATTATTAGTTAAACTTTTCATAAATGTGAAAGTCATCATATCATATACTAATATTTTTAAAATTTTTAGTTTGCTTGTTAGAGTGTTCTTAACTTCTTATGCCTAATTTAATTGATAGTTCGTATTATAATGCAATTTAATATAGTTATTTTTGAACTATAATTATCAACTGACTTGCTCTTATGCATTTTATATAGTGAACATTATTGAGTATTTGAGTAGGTCTCACACAGAAATATAAACCACATCTTGAAGGGATGACTTTTACGCAATACAGTGTTCAACCTCAAATGGGAAATCTTCCATTGAAATTTAAATATCTATGGAGGGTATTATGACAGGTCCCTTCATCAGTATAGGCATACTGCACATCACAAACTCAGAACACCTCACGCAAATCAAAATGAGTCAACTCCACAAAGACATACAGGGGGAGAAGTTTTCTGATCTGGAGACTTGGAGCACAGGAGAAACAAAATTGCAGACATACAGGAGAATAACAATAGACCTCCAGAGAATCATCACTCAAATCAGCAGCAGCAGAATTCAGCATACAGGTGTAAATCAGGAGCATAACAGCAGCTCAAATGTGACGGGTAACAACTTGCAGGTACCCTGCACATTTCTCCACAGATTGCACTCGGACACAGCACCAGTAGCCATTCTTCGAGTAATAGTCTCAGCATCCTCATTAAAGGACTGGAACATTTGACAGTTTCTCCCACACCAGATGGCATATGTATACTCAGCTGCCAAAGATTTAAGGCACATTGCTTGAGGAATCGTCCCCTTTGTATGCTGCAACAACCATCGTATCTGAGAATCCCTACAGATAGGCTTAGTTCTATGGAATCCCCATTGACTTGTTTAGTTAGGATATTAGTAATCAGTAGCTGGGAAGCGTGCAGGAAAATTTGACAAATGCAAATGCTAAGGTTAAAGTTTAGAAGTAAATATTTATGTTAAGAAAATATACATCTTTTTTTTCCAACACAATTCCTACCCTCCACATCAGTTTCACTTGCTGATGTAACTTGTCCACAGGCTTTTATTTAGCTTATTGAAGGTAACATTGAGGCTTCAAGAATGTCAGCCAATTTTTAGTTCTACGTAGGCAATTCTGCATTTGCTAGCGGTGATCCCGGTCATGATGAATGCATAAGAACGTCACTTCAATGTACATCTAATAATCTAATAGAGTAAATGCTTCAATTCCAAACAAAGACAGCAAAGGATATAACAGGTAAGAGTAACCCCAACAAAAGTGAAAGTTAAGTAAATTGAGTTTAAAAATAAACAAACAGGAAGAATGAGATACCAATTGTCATCGGGGAAGAAGTATTTGATGAGTTCCTCATACTCAGTCACTCACACATCAAGATCCATGAAGATGGTATACGCAATCGACCATAAAAATGGTTCTCTGCTGCAGAAATAAACAGTGATCAGTTGTTGAGGAGGATTGAAAATTGAGATGCTTAGATAGTTGTACGCTTATACAGTTATACACATAACAGACCAAGTATTTCATTATTAACGGTTTACAATGCAGATTTTATCAATTTTTCATTGTTGAGATTATCCTTTCTCCATTCAGGTTTCCATGTATTTCACGATTATCCTTTCTCCATTCAGGTTTCCATGTATTTCACTATTTATAACTTGTGAGCAAAATTGGAGCACTAACATTAACTGTCATTAATAGAAACCTTATAAGCAAAATTGGTGTTTAGGAGGAGGACTGCACATTAGAAGAGAAACTTAAATCTTAGTTAAACCTGAGAATTTTGACATCTTCTTGACATGTGCATGATTGCTAGATTGAAGAAGAACCCTTCTACGTAGGTCAACTAAATCATTTAAGCTACAAAAACAGCATTTTTTACTGGCTCTATCAGCCTTGGTTTAACATTCTGAAGATAAAGAAGTAGAAGTAAGGGAGAAAGATACCTTCCAGGAGATCCAAGTTGAGAAAGTAGCCCAAATACCTGACAGAAGACAAAAATAGAATTATCACACCTGTATTTAAAAAAAAAAGGAAAAAATATATCACACAGTCACAAACTCGGCAAAGAGGTACGGACACCCGACCCGGCCCACCCTAATAGTAAACACTAATGCCTTTAAATGGATATCCAATATAAACTCTAAAAAGGTTAATCCCTACGTTGTTTCTTTCTTAGTTTATCATCAAGAATAACCTGCAAATCCCACATTTAAAAACAGCTTATTCAAAAACCTGCGAATAATCATTTTCATCAACTTGACAGTAGCAGAACAGATGATCATTCTCTGAATACATTAAACTCCTGTAAGATAAAACCTTTCATCAAGATGTATTCCATTTCATTCTGGTCAGTGGTTCACAGCTCATGGGATGCCTATATCTACGATCTGTAAGATGAATCCCAAGAAGGCAATGTAGTTAGAACCAACTCACCTAGAAGACAGGTTTACAGACAAAATGGGAAGGTTTGTGTTCTTACATGGCTTTAAAATGGGATGAATGATGTAGATGAATTGTACTAAGGGTTTCAACTCCTGCAATTAAAGTGTAATCGGCATTTGCTTGATCAGGGAAAGTACAATCACCATTGAAAGATACTCCTGCAATGGTTTTAAGAAGATGGTATTTTTTGTTAAGCTGGTAGGATATATAGTTTGAAAATGTACAGAGACTACCAACAATTTGAATAACATTTTGAAATTCCATCTCCTCTCTCTAAAATTCTCAACATTGCTTCAATGATGTTCATACTCTACAAAAGTAGTAGAAAAGGAAAGGTTGAACATATTGTTATGGTCGTCATAATAATATGCACAAAATTGTGGGTGGTTTAGAATATGTATCTGAAATCGGGATGACGATATTTATGAGTGAAATTGATATTAGTAAATAAGCAAATATAGAGCAATCATTGTCATCTATGGGTTTTTGGTTATCAACGGACACTATGAATTTAAGCTATTCAATGGGAGGTTAATTGCAATTGCTTTGAACCACAATTCATGCCTACATTGACCAACCTGCTCAATCAAAGATTACTGTTATCACATCATTTACTCTTGTCTCTTTTCTCTGTTTACAATTTTTTGTTCTATCAAATTGAGTTCAGTTCTTGAAGTTCAAGAAAATTCACCTCAAACAAATAAGTATATGCCCCTTCATAAAACAACAAATTTACAGTTTACATGGAACAATTTCCTATTCATAACTAACTTCAAGGAGGCCGAAAATAAACAACCTATGAAGCCCAAGAAGTTAACAACTAAAATGCAACCAAATCAGAGCTTCATCGTCTTACACGTTGGCAAACTTTCAGGGACTGGATGAATAAGCATTAGGAGACCGCAAGCCCAGACAGCAGAACTATAGAGCCTTTTTAATTTTTATTTTTATAATTTTAACATTAGATGATCACTCAAATTCATATACCTTTTCGGGTCATAGTTGGATGATGTGCACTTAAATAAAATAGCAACTTTTTCATCTACTTCATCCAAAATATGTCTATTTCCTGCACATTACAGATTTCAATAGAGGGATGAGAGGGGATCATATAATATAATGAAATTGTCTGGAATTGTACTGCAAACTACCCTTACTCGTAGCCTGGCCCATGTTAGGCCATTGAAGATAAAATCCAAACCTTCATTGTGCACAATGATGTGAACCCAAAGATCATATCAATGGTGTAACCAACGCCCAAGGAATTTGATTTCTTT
This sequence comes from Tetragonia tetragonoides, assembly GCA_038025085.1. Taxonomy (NCBI): domain Eukaryota; kingdom Viridiplantae; phylum Streptophyta; class Magnoliopsida; order Caryophyllales; family Aizoaceae; genus Tetragonia; species Tetragonia tetragonoides. The sequence goes on from CM076153.1 coordinate 34,508,766, forward strand.
TACCAAATGTGGGCTATAGAGTGCAGTAGCAATTCAGAAATGTACCGAAAAATATACTCCTGACAAAAGATTTGGTTTGGGTAATCATTAAAGAGTAGAAGAAACGTATTTCAAATTGCTCAATTGGGATAACTGGAAAATTTAAATTGGACAGAATAAGGAATTTATGAGCCTTGCATTTTAATCAGAGATTGAAACTAAGTAATGAGGCTGAAAGCATATTTGTGAGATTGAAGATTAACCTCTTATTCGAGTAGTAATTCAATAATACAGCGTCGATTTGAGAAATTATATTAAACTTGCATATTTAATCAAGAAACTGAATAATGAGCCCTTACCATTAAACAATAATTCGGAAGCGTTGAGTTGGCGGCGTGAGAAGATGTAGATGAATGAATGGGAGATGCCAGAGGGTGTCCATGGCTGAGTGTATGCAATAGATATGAAGGGAAAAGGGCTTCCCGGAGATGGTCCATCTGAGCGTGGCGGCTGGATTCAGGGTGGAGGAAAGAATGAGGAGTGGCGGTGGGCTTGGTGGTTTTATTCAGATTGTGATTATATATGTGTCGCTACTCCCTGCCTAACACAGGACTACATGAAAGGAGGGCTTGGTGGTTTCTGTTCAGAATGTTGTTTCGCTTCATTATCCCGTTTTCTTTTCTTCTTTTAATGACATGTCATGTTTACACATCAGCCCACATATAGGACACATCTGATTTGTCAAGCTCTAATTTAATATTTGTATTTTAAACTAATTATATAGATTATACATTTATATGGAGGAAAATTGTATTCTGTAAATTGGCATATAATTATCTAAAGGTCAATAATCTCAACAAAATAATTTCTTTTTGTATATCTTGGATGAATAGAAAATTTGATGACAGTGATAAGGTTAAAGCATTGTCATAACTGTAGGGAAGTACTCTATATCTACTATATGTGCTGCTTATAGGAAGCTTACCCCATATAGACCTGCTACTGCTTGGGCAAGGTTTGCTGGTCATTCTAGGATCACCTAAACACTGTTTCTACCTGTAGTTGGTTTGTATTCAGAGGCTACCTACTATTGTCAGGCTGTAGTTTGGTATAGGTGCTGGAACTGATCCAAATTGTGTGTTATGCAGCGGAAACCTTGAGTCTGAACACATCTGTCTTTGAGTCTGAGTTTTCTAAGAATTAACTCAATCTCATGCTCTCTGGGTCTGGATGCGTGTTCGAGGTCCTGCTGGGATAAGATTAATTTAATGGCTTGTAGCAGTACAGTGGTGGAAGTGTAATCCTTCAAGCTATCTGGCTGCTACTGCTAGGATGCTACTCTAATTGGGGATCCAAGAATGCAAGAACATTCAAGCAAGAAGCTCCCAGCTTAAGTAGTTTCAGTGGGAAGATGTTCAGACAATTGAAAAATTATGCTTGAAGTTTTTCTTACCTTTGCCTTGAACTATATAATTTTGGTAGGATATATTCATCATTAGATTCTTTTTTTTCCATAATAGTCATTTTTCTTGAGAAAACAGTCAATGCCATAGTATAATCTTCATCAGCCCCCAATTTCAGAGAGTATGAAAATGTTTTTTTATGCTTAGCGATGGTGTTATTGGGGTAACTTTCAATTTTCAAAGACTTAACACTATTTGATGGAACACACACAGATTGAAAGAACATTGGAGCCGTACAAAGCACCTTTAAAGTGAAAAATGACCCAAGAATCAGCAATCGAATGCTGCAAATCAAAAGCAAAATTAATCAATGAGAGTATTACCTAAAACTTTACTGACTTACCTTTATGACTGGATCAACTTTGGAATTGGACAGTTAGTCGCCAGTAGCGTCCTTGGTAATCTTGGGGTAGTATCATGAGCAATGGCCGAGTCAGGGGAAACCAAATCAATAAAATTCACTAACCTGCAAGGTCATTTCTTTGCTATCAAGCTTTGAGTCCTGCAAGCAAACCCCATCGATTCATGTAGAGTGGCAACAACCACGGGTTCCACATGCTCAACTGCTTCATTCAAAATCCACCCAAATTAACCAAAATTCACAATCCCTAATTAACAAAACAATAAATAAATAAAAAAAAGCAAAAAAATTGACATACGGGGCACATTGCAATTGACATTTGGAAACCAAAATAAAATTAGCAATAAAATTCACTAACCTGCAAGGTCATTTCGTTCTTTGCTATCAAGCTTTGAGTTTTCCAAGCAAACCTCATCGATTCATGTAGAGTGGCAACAACCACAGCTTCCACATGCTCAAAAAACATAAACAACCCAAGATCAATGGCCTTGCAAGGAAATTCTCATCCTTGCTAGAGGACTTCAGATCCCTACATGAACAACGCATTCATTCCCCTACATTAATAAACCATATGGATGACAAACACACATAGTAACATAACAAAGTAAAAAATTACTGCCAAAGGTTAAGAATCACTGCCAAGGCTGAGCATTCCAACAAAAACATTGAATCACTTTGGGTTGCTTAAGGGCCCTTCGAGCTTGGCGTTCCTAGTTTCCTCTGATCCTTTTTTGGCCAATATGGTTGTTAATTTTTGACTCGTATCATGAAAGACAAAAGATTAGTTCTGACTTCTGATCACATCTACAAATATGCTTGAAGAACCTAAACAGTTTGTTTTTTAGCTTTTAAATAAATAAAAACCCAAGTAAAAGCAGAGATAAAGCACCATCAAAATCAGCTATTACCATCAACAGTATTTTCAGTTATCTCTTTCGATAATTAAGAGTATTTCCAATTTTCACTCAAAAAACATTATTTCCACTTTACATACTGTAAATAAATTTCAAAAAAAAAAAAAGCATGCATGATAGAGTCATCATTGAAGCTTTTGAGAAGAAATACTACTTTGAAGCACATAAATTTTAGCATACATACTAATTCTTAAAAACATAACTCTAAAATCCAGAAACCCCATATCTTGATCTACACTAAACCCATGCCAACATACAAAATCTCCAATGGGCAGTGCCCAAAATTAGACCTCCCACAATATTAAATTAAATTTAAACAAAACAAATAAAAAAAAATTAACTGGTAAACAAAATTAGAGAAAGCCAGAAAGTTTGAGAAATCAGAAAATACAAAGTATGACAAAAGACTTACCAAAAGAAAGGCTTCTGTTGTTGTATGATCTGGGCTTCAAACCAGCACCCATTTGATTATAATGATGAAATTTCTCCTCTTTTGATTTCCTCCAATCTATATCGTTTGTTTAAAACACAAATTATTATTATCACTCTTATAATTACAATTTCTATCCATCACCCACCATAAATCCATAACCCACCAAGAAAAAATCAAAAGAAAACTCCCCAGAAAAAATAAAATCAAGGGTTTTGTTGAAAAAGCGGCAAAGATAAAAGAAGCGTGATCAAACACTGCGGAGCTAATGCCTAAGGAGAGAGAGTGAATGAGCAATTATTAATGGTGAGAGCCGAGAGGAGCGTTAATGGTGCGGGAGAAGCGTTTTGTTTTTCTGGTACTGCTTGAGGAATTAATTAGCCCATTTACAGCGAAAGTGTTTTTGTAACTGACTGTGGAATTAATTACCCCATTCAATTGATTTGAGCGATAGTACGGTTGAAAGTCTTGTAACGTTTCATATTGATATTGCCAAGTGTCCTTTAACGATTAGTTTATTGTCCACCTAAGCAAGTGACACGTGGCGATCTCTTGTTTAATTTTTGTGTTTTAAACTAACTAGTATGTACCCGTGCGATGCACGGCCGAAACTCTACATTTAGTTAATAGTTTAAAAAAGGAAAGAAAAAATTAATGATCATCTTGTTGTTGTTTTTTTTTTCCATATGCTCATCTTTTTTTCTACCTTTTTATTCTTAAGTAACTGCTATGTGGAAATTGATTTTTTCAGAACATGCATTTTAAGATATAAAATAGCCTGAACTAAATAGTAATACACAATAGAGTACCAAAGTTCTTAAGCTATAATTGAAGTAAAATGCCAGTGTTGATACACATTTAAGCATAGTAAGAGCTAGATAGAGCTTATACAAAGCGGAAAAAAAAAACAAAAATAAATTAAATTTCGGAGCACAAACTCATTTGAGACAGAATATGCCAATATTCAAATGATTCATTTTTTTAACCCATATTTCACAGTTAATGTCTCCTATCTCTCGTATGAGTCATATCAAAGCCCCTGGCCTGGGACCATGCTCTAGTCGCCAAGTTTTTCTCTTCAAGCTCCAAAGGGAGTTCTTGACTTGAGCTTAATAGTTCCCACTTTTGCATTGCAACTTCTTAGAATCTTAGCACTTGGGTTGGCAGTTAGTGTACGTTTCTCCCCATCACAATGTCTTTTAACACCCTGGCTTTCTCATTCTATTGCATCATGTTTTGAACAAACGCAGGGCTAGTGAGTGCTTTGGCCAATATATGTTATCATCTGTTGTTGCTTGTTACCCTGGGGGTGTAGCTCGGATGCTAAGAAATCTGAGAAATATTCTGGGTGTCCCAGTTTGGAGTCCTCTCGGGGCCATTGGAGGTTTTACCGGTCGTTAACTTCAAGGCCCATGGAATTAGTTAGCAAAGCTTGGATACCATGTTATCTAAAAAAAAATGTTATCATCTGTTGTTCTTCCTCTTAGTAGACTGAACCCTACCCTCCATAGCTCGGAGTTGCTCCCTTGAAAACTGTTGCTGCCTTTCAAGTCAGATCATATCCTTAAAATTCAAAGAAGCACACCAATGAATATGAATACTCCAATCATGTCTCAACAAATTATAGGAGGAAATGAGGTTAAAGAGAAAGAGGAAGGATGTGATACTAAATGCCTTCTGGGTACCCGTATTTGATGACTTCCTTACGCCTGTTCCTGCACCTTTGGAGGGCCATAGATATGGTGTACCAGTAGAAAAGATGTTATGATAATCTACATTATGAAATACGCTGGTAAAAATTTATTCTTTCCCAGAATACACAACAATGAGTTTGAGCGTTGTAGCAAGAATCAAACCATCAACTTTCCTAAAAGACAATCTTCTCAAATAAAAACTGCAACCCATGATTAGACTTTAGACCAAACTGTCACACATTTGACAACGGCCAGCAATCATGAATCAGGGTAAGGAAAGGAAATTGACAATGGACTTACTTGACAACATTGGTGATGAAACTAAGGGAGTCAGAGGTAGCAGCCTCATACACCACAATACCATAGAACTCATACCAGCATCTCAGACACTTTAATTCAGATTTAGTGCATCCAAATGACAAATTGAATTCAGGAGAAATATTACACCCAATAGGGCAGGTGAACGAAAAACCGTTCAGTACTTCCTGGATAAGCAATCTCAGTGCAGTTCAAGTTACGAATTTGACCTATGTATAAGCAAACCACGAACCGGTACAATAGCATAACTGAAAGTGTCGTCGAACGTACAGAGGTATTACAACAAATGAAATGTAAAACAGCATGAACATCTGATTGGTTTCTACTTTTTTCTATCAATCTATACAGAAAGAGTCAAAGTAACTTCTGAAAGAGTTTATGTATATAGGACTTCCTCAAGCAATAATAAAAAGCCTCTTAACAACGTTCAAAGAGGATTATGCCCCCAAGGTAAACATATTAGCAGTGCACTATTATCATAAAGCAGAGAATATTATATACTTGTACCAATTCAATAAACTTTTGGAGTGCTCCTAGGAGAAGAATCAGGTGAAGAAGAGAGGCTACTAAAATTAGCTAAGGGATAAAATTCAAGCAAGACATTGACCACATCAGACACAGAATAAAGGAATCATCTCTCATGATCTACACAATAAAACATTGCAGGAAGAAAACCAAGCCAGTGAGCACATAAGACACAGAACAAAAGAACCACCACACACTTTTGACTTTTTTTTGTGTGGAAAATGATGATTTTATTAAATTATTAAAAGGGTGCTTGTCTCACAAAAAAATAAAAATGCAATGTGACACTCTTCTAAAATCAACAACTCACATGTGCAGGGCATTGTACCATACACTTATCTCTCCAGCATATACATAATCAGGAAGTTCCTTGGTTTCATAAAACCTGTAAGTAAACCAGTCCCATGATCCACCCATCTAATTGATCTAAACAAAGCCACACCTCTATTTAATTTTTTTCTTTTAATCTTATCATGTACAACACATAGGCTCCTACTATTCTACATAATTCAAGTTGTTCAACAATGGAACTGAATCTTAGAGTTAGGATGATTTCCCTATATTCTTTATCACTTTTTTAGCGCACCCCATTTAATGATTAGATGGACAATTAAATTACACAAAGAGAAAACACAATGCATGATTATAAGACATACAAATTATTGTCCATGTATGTAGCCAGTAATATTTGATCGGTCTACAATTTAATTGTATTGTATCTACAGTATCTCACTTTCCATTTATTTCTTAAATTGTATGAAATGATCCAATGCAAACTATGTGTCAGACAATTCCATAAGACAGTGTTTAATAAAACCAAACTTTTGTTTGCTAGATGTTAGACAAACAAACAAATGAAAGATTTGACAATTGTGTTACCTTGATTAGTAGGTAAAGAGAGTGATTATGAGTAAGCAGATGGTAGGCTGCAACTGTCCAAGCCTGCATTTGAAAGAGGAAGCAAAAATCAATTGATAATATCACTGACATTATCAATAAGCAGAATAGTGTCATCATTGTAAACATCAAACATGATGTTTAAAAAGCAAAAATTGTAGAGGAAAAAAATGGCATTAGATCAAAACATGAAGAGTAAAAAAAACAAAGTTAAATAAGAAATGATTGGTACATAGTTAAATGTCACTTTTACAGAGTTCTTTGCCTACAAAAGCTATAGGCAATTAAGGGATAACCAGAATATGGCATTGGTGTTGGTGTTGGTTGGTTAACTTTGCTTGGGTATCAATCAATAATTGATTATAACTACTCTATAGAATCTATAGAATTAGTAACCGCTACGAATCTATAAATACTAAACAACATGCCAACATTGAACTGCCATATAAATAAATGGCTTAAAGTTTGAGGCAGTGAAAACATTTTGATGTTCATCTGTCAACCCTTTTTTCACTACAAAATCAATCATTTTGTAAATTTCTGATTATGAACACCAAATTTTGATTCAATTGGTATTTAATAGGATTGCGTTCAAGAAGATTGAATTCTATTATGTGTGTAAAATGAAGATGAAAATTAATTCCTCAAATTAACTAAGAATTGAATGGATTACCATTTCAAAGATGGATAGACTTCGAAATCGGAATGTAGGCCGCGGCGCCATCATCAAGTGGTGGTTGGTGGTTGGTGGTTGGTGGTGCTCTTGGAGAGCGACGGGGAACGATTGTCTTCTTTTTGGCTGTTGGGCTTCTGGTCTCGTGCCTTACACTTTCAAAGCAGGCGTGTTTAGAATTTTTTTTTTCTTTTCTTTTTTTTCCCACACCGGTTAGTGATTTGCTGGTGTGGCAGGTGATGTGCCATGTGGCAGGTGCTGATGTGTCAACCTCTTGTTTAATATCTGTGTTTTAAATTGATTATATAGATTGTTTTTTAGATGGTTTTTTTTCCCCCCTAGATACAACCATTTGGTGACACGTCAGTTGTTTAGGTGTCAAACTCTTATGTAAAAATTGTGTTTTAAACTGATTATATAGATTATAAAGATTAGGTCACTTGTTTCATGTCAATTGTCAAGTCCTTATGGGAATTGCTTACTATGATACTTCAACTTTGAGGTCTATGATCAAGATGAGAAGCTATGGTTGGTACTTGGTAAATACTAATTTTGTTTACCCCTATTTGGAGAAATTTAGGGCGGGTAAAGTGCTATCAGTAACTGACAACCAACGTTTTTATTTACATGAATCAAACTTTAGACGGTGTTGAATGAAAGAAAGAGTCGAATCAGTATGGTTGGTACTCGTTGATAATATTACATCAAGCATCACTAGTTCAGTAAGGCATTTGCAATAGTCAATAGAGCCGACTCTGAGGGGAGGGTTGGAGGCCGACCGCCCAGGGCCCATCATAGAACGGGGTCCAATTATGTACATAATTGTTATATATAGATAATATTATATTTAATGATTAACTAAAGGTGTAGAGTTGAACTGGTATGTAACTTGCAAAATTTGGTACAAGTAGTATGCTAGTCAGTATGTGACTCCCACGCTTCGTATTTTTTTGGACCATTGCACGCAAATTTTCTTAGGTGTCACTTTTTTATTGTACTAAAGTAATTACTGCTCCCACTCAAAATATATTTCATGTTTTTCAAATTGGGGTTGAAAATTTCTCCCAAAAATATATTTAAATTTTTCAGGGGCCTAATGTTTAAATCTCGCCCAGGACTCCTGAAATGTCAGATACGACTCTAAAGTCAAGTCTAGTACCAATACAAAGTAGAGAAATAATTGGGACTGTGTCTCTAACCAACTCAGAAATGATAGGCCACAACTCACGTGCTTCCTCATGTTATTTCATTTCAACTACATAAGGGATTTCTTTGATCAGTAATCTTTTCTTAAAATGGTTGTATTTATCTATTTTAAAAAAAAAACTCGCTCTTTTTATTCGTGTCAAAGTTTTGATTACTATAAAAAGAAAATACCAAAAAATAACTCTCATAACATATTTGCACCCTACCCTTTGACTGGCATGTATCTTACATGCGCATCACAAGATGCCAACATGGTCATATAAAAGTTCAAAGTTACGCATATATTATTTTATTTAATTAGAATATTTTTTGTAATTTTAAGTATTTTCTGTATGTTTAAAATATATTAGTGATTGAAATTCAATATTGTATAATTATCCTTTCAACATACAAACATTAATTTTAATTAAACACTAAACTCACAGCTCATGGAATAAAAAGAACTAGGGTATGTTCATTAGGGTTGAACTAAATTGAATTAGATTGGATAAAATAAAAATGAATTGGATACTGTTGAATACACCACTGAATTGAATTTTAACACCACTGAACGGAATTAAACCCCACTATTTGTATGTAAGATGATATGATATTTCTGAACAGAATACCATTAATCGAACTGAACTGAGTATCACGAGACCTGTACTGTTAAACTGGATTGAACTGAACTAACCGAATAAACTCTAAAGAACACACCGCTTTTCAGTAATCACATGAGTGGTACCAACAAGGGTGGTGGTCTAGTGGTTTCAAGCTTACTCCCAAGTGGTTTGGTAATGCAAGGTCATAGGTTCGAATCCTCATTCCCCCCATACCTTATGTCTGCTAGCTTCTAGGAACTATACTAACCCTTTGTTGGTGCTACATTGACGGGGCCAATGCTTGCGCTCATTGTTCAGCTAGTCTAATATGTTCGCTATTAAACACGAGAGTCCGAACATAATGTAGCAGGGGGTGCTTCGGTCGCCATTCACTTGCACTCCTTTTTAACGAGCAAAAAAGAGTAATAATTAGTGGTACGTAAGCTAGGACTGCGTTAGGACCATTTGAGAAGCTGGTATTAGTCAATAGTCATATTAGTCAAACAACCAAACGAGAAACAGTCATAAGCTCATTCATTTGATCAGCTGCCTTCTTTTGCGTAAAAAGGTATCCCTTCGTTTGTTGCCTGCCTGTGCTGATACTGATAGTGGTAACCGCGCCGAAAGAAACCAAAAAAACTGATATTGAGGAGAGAGAAACAAGATATAAACTGATGATAAAGATAAAGAATGAACCAAAAAGATAAAGATAAGGCTAAAGTTCTAAAGAAAATGCAAAGAAATAAATAAAATAAAATAAAAAAGGTGGGTGTAAACTGTAGGCTACTTTTATGAAACAGTAACTGAAATTGTTGAGATCCGTGAAGGAAGGAAGGAAGGAAGGAAGGGGAACTCTCTCAACAGAATAGAGAATAGAAGAGACTGCCTTTGACTTTTATTGTTAGGGCACTTGTGAGGTGTGCTTGACCAAAAACAAAAAAAACAAATTGTTCTTGCCTTATCCACTCATGCATTTTCAAATCATAGAACCAAGAGGCATTTGCCTCAATGGTCCTCTCACCTTTCAACTTGGAGGTACCAAGCTCAAGGCTCGGGACTCCTATATATTTATGTGGTTGATGAATATATGGGGGGTAATATCAACAGTTGGACTTAGGCCCAGCTGGTATAGGGGATAGGTTGGGAGTGGGGATCATTTATACACTCAGCTCTGGGCCAGCTCGAGATGGACTGGGCTGAATAGAGGCCCGATCTTACCATCTTATATATATATTTTCAAATCGTAGTCTACTTTTCAATTATGCAACTTGAATCACGGATTAATTACCGAGAAATCATCATTGAATCACCTACATTGTTGATTAAAATCATTGTTGTTTAGTTCAGTAGTATTTACTTATGTTTAGTAATATTTTGTTCAATAGTGATGTTCAATTAACAAATATATAAACTTATTGGTATTATTAGGGCATGTTCTTATTAATTTTCCCCTGAAATATTCAGTAAAATTCAGTTCACTTCAGTAAAAATCAGTTTAGTTCTGTAAAAAGAAGTTCAGTTCAGAAAAATTCAATAGAGTTCGGTAAACCAAAGAATAAATTTAATCTTTGTAATTGTATATGCAGCAAAAATAAAATCAGTTCAGTAAATTTCAGTTCAGTTGAGTTGCGAATACCCTAATTTTTGGAAGTTTTTGGAAAATTATTGCTGAAATACCTTACCAAATTAGTTTTAGTAGTCATATTATTTAATAATTCAGTTTTAGCATCCATATTATACAAAATCTCGTATGAGGCGTCCTCAATATGAGACCTCTCATACAAGCATGATGTCATGATGACGTCATGCTTGTATATAAAGGTAGCTTCACCTTAAGGCGACCTCATTCAAGACTTAGGCTCTGTTTGATTCACCTTAATTTTATTTAAATTCAGTTCAGTTCAGTCCAGTTCAATTAAGTTCAGTTCATGTGTAACTTTATAACTCATAACTTTTTATTTCGAAATAATTTCATGATGATAATTATGTCATCGGAAAGATCTCAAAGCATACTTTCAAATTAGTCCAATATTAACTGTGTTTGGACGAATTTTAAATGGTTAACGATTAAGTTTAAAAAAATCAATTCAGTTCAGTTAAATTTAGTTTAGCTCAGTTTAGATCAGTTTTATCCAGGTTAATCAAACGAAGCTTTATTATCCATATTATTAATTTTTTAAATCCGCCACTGCATATAGCAACTCAATACATTGAATGAGGAAGTGTGAGCAAAAAAGTACACTATTGAATGAGGAAGTACACAAATTAAACTAAACAGTAGAAGGTAGATAACAATGACATTAAAAGGCGATAGGCCTAAAAACATAAAACTTTATGTTTTGCACGAAATTATAAGTGCAAAATCATATATATATATATATATATATATATATATATATATATATATATATATATATATATATATATATATATATATATATATATATATATAAGTGAGTTTATTTTGTGTGGCCACGCTATATGGGATGACACGTAAGCGCCCATATTTATGTAAGGACGACACGCGGGATGCCACACAGCGCCCAAATTCGTGTGGTGATGATACGTATGCCGCCACCTAAGCCACCCATCCAAGTGAGTCAATCATTAATGTTTATTATTTGACTTCATAAATTTGACTTAATATAATTATTATAATATTTTTCAAGTTATAAAATAAAATAACTTTAGTTCCGCAACTTTAAAAATTATATTTCTTACTCCATTGGATCAGGTTCGAAAAATACTTCAAAATGAGATACATATGTACTATGTCCTATAAAGTTGAGTTTTTTTTGTCTGTGAGGATGACATGTGGGACGCCACATGGGAGGGATATATTTGTGTGAAGATTACACGTAGGCGCCACATCGGTATATGCATAAGCTTGCCATATAGCCTAATTAATTTTATTATAAATTAGTATGTTGTTTTACAATAGAGAATAAAAAAAATTAAGTTTCATACGTAACTCAAAAAAATTATAATTTTATTTCAATGAATTGGATTTAAAATGTACTTCAAAATGAGATATATATGTTCTATAAATTTTCGTAGAAGTTAAGTGGATAAGACACGTAGGATAATCATATAACGTTGAGTAAATTTCGTGTGAGCACGTCACGTAGGACGCCACTTTGGAGATCCAACTTCCTTAGTGATGACACTTAAGCGCCACATAAGTGGACACATAAGCAAGTTGTACAAGAGACATTAATAAATGCATTCTCATTTTTAACATCAATATAGTAATTAAATATAATATTTATTATGATTATTAGCCTATTTATTTCCAATTAGGAAATAAAATAACTTTGGTTACGCAATTATAAAAAAATCTAAGTTGTACGTCATTGCATTGAAAATAAAAAAAAAATACTTCAAAATGAGATGTATATGTCCTATATTTAAGCTTATGAAGTTTGACCTTTTTTAGGCAAAAATTTATATAGGTTAAGCATAAAATACGTAGAATAACCATACTGGTAATACATTAATTGAGTATATCACACTAAAATTGGGTCCTAATTCGAGTGGTGATATAAAAGTGAGTCAATTTCATGTGGGCACGCCATGTGAGATGCCACATAAGCACTCAATTTTTTGTGGGCATGACATGTGGAACGCCACGTAGAGGCCCACATTCGTGTGACGATGACACCTAAGCTGCCACATAAGCAAAGTTTGCCGCCACATAAGCCAAACTTGCCACATAACCTAACAACTCACCATCATCCAAGTGTCACCAATAATGTCTCATAATTAGTTGGCTTTATTACATAATTATTAGCATTTTTTTATTCTAGGAAAAAAAAAAAAGTTACGTAAGTTAAAAAATTATAAATCCTACTTCAATTGATTGGATTTGAATTTTTCTTAAAATGAGATATATATGTCCTATACAAGTTACGTCCTTCCTGTGCGGTGATACCATGTAGACGCCACATAAGAGGGAATGTTTGTGTGAAAATGACACGTAGATGATACATGTGCACAACTTTGCCACATTACTTAACAAATATCATCCAAATTCAATTCATGTGGGCACGATACGCGTAGGACGCCACGTAGAGGCCCAAATTCGTATGGCGATGACACCTATGCCGCCACATAAGCAAAGAGTGCCACATAACCTAACAACTCATTATCCAAGTGTCAACCATTAATGCGTTATCATTTGTTGGATTTTTTACATATTTATATATTAGCATATTGGTTGGATTTATTAAATATTTATATATTAGCATATTTTAATATTATAAAAATAAAATAATTTAGTTACGCAAGTCAAAAATTTATAAATCTTAGTTCAATGGATTGAATTTGTAAAGAAGTTTCAAAATGAGATATATATATTTCCTATACAAGTTGGGTTCTTTCCCTGCGATGACAGCATATAGACGCCATATAAGAGGGGATATTCGTGTGAAAATGACATGTTAGACAATAGACGCTACATGTGTACAAGTTTGCCACATATAAGTAGCTTAGGAAATATCATCTCCAAGTCCCACATGGATTGAATGGATTGAATTTGTAAGGCCTACTTCTTTCTGTGCGATGATAACATGTAAAAGCTATATTGGAGGGAATGTTCGTGTGGAAATGACATGTTAGACGCTACATGTGCACAACTTTGCCACAGTAGCTTAACAAATATCATCTCCAAGTCCCACATGATTATCATCACTCGACTTTATTATATGTTTTATTTCTATATTATTTCAAACTCCAAAAATATATTTTTAGTTATGCAACTATAAAAATTATAAATCTTACTTCATTAAATTGATTTTTCTTTTTCGTCATGGAATTTTGAAGTAGGCCTCAAATATTTTTCATAAATTAATCTTTTTAACATTCATTTTATTTTAGATATAGATCGATTTAAAAGGACATTTCATACCTAAAAAATTTAAATAGTCAAATGCAAAATTAGTTGTGCAGTACAAAACAGGCATGAGTTATCACCTAAAAAGTTATCTTTATTTTCGAGAGATATTAACGAGTCCGTGCGAAACACGGACATAAAACTAGTTACAACTGAAACTTAACCCATTGTGTGGTGTGGTCCTTGTAGATTAAGCCTGTCATTATTTAGCCACCACCAATCTAAAAATTTCACTACAATACAACCATCTCCTACTTCAATAGAAAGAAAAACAATGGTTTCAATAGCATTTTCATCCACTTTGAAATGTTTTTAGCGAATTTACTAAAAGATCTCGATAGAAATTTTGATTAATGTTTATTTTCACTTTTATTTAATTTTTTTTGTAAATAAGCGGTATGCAATCAGAAAACCTTTCTTACAAAGATTATTCTAACTTGATCATAATACAATATAAGAACTATATCTCTAGTGATCAATGTTTATTTACATACTTAAAACATCGAAATGTTTTACGATTTGTTAAAGAGTAATGTTTTATCATTAAAACATGTCATAGTAGAATTTATAAGATATTCGTAAGAATCAAAAATGACTTTGTTGTTAAGAGTTAGCGGTATCGGTCTCTAATTGTGAGATTGATGGTTCAATTATGATTATCCTTTCTTGTCGGTGTGTCCTTTTTACCTAACCCCGTAAATTTTCAATTTAAGTCAGATCTCTTTTTTTTTTGCTCAAAGTGAGACACATATGTTAGTACAATAAATTTACATATAATGAGTGAGAGGAATTCGAACATAAAACTTAATATATTCAGAGCTTTAGTCTTAATCACTAGTTTAAGACCTCATTGCTAATTTGATTTAGGTCTTTAACGTACTTTTTCTCATACAGTATATCCTTATTAAATCAAGAGTTTAGACACGTTTAGTTCAAAAGAACACACAATAATTATTCATTCAACTCTTATGGTATTTCCTTTAGTGTTGATTCGAACTGATCTGATCTGACTTGATAAGTAAACTTTAGTAATCCAAGCTACCTAAGAAAGTGATCTGACAATAGGATAAGATTGTGACAAACAACAACTACGACACATCAAACTAGAGTTTAAAATTTAATAATGATGCTTGATGCTACTTAAGAAAGTGATCTCACAATATGGTATATCATATATGGACAGACACCCAAATTAAGAAAATATTTTTTTTAAGTAATACTCTCTCCGTCCCATAATATAATTCGTTTAAGTTTTTTTACATGAATTAAAAAAGTTATTAAATATTCTTAATTCTATCAATAATAATTAAACTTGACTAGTTTACTCATTAACTTTGTATTTAGCCAAAAAGTGAGTAATTAATAACGTAATGTTAAATAAGGGTAGAATGGACAAAAAATAATAAATACTTTATTGAAATTCTAAAATAACTTATAATATGAAAAAAAAACCAATTTTCTAAAACAACTTATATTTTGAAACGGATGAAGTATACTTTGTTAATACACTAGTCTTCAAACTAGTACTAATACCATACATATCACTCTTTTTATAAACCTCATCAACCCCTTTCCCCATTTCCTCCCCTCTTTCCCACTCCAACCATTTTCTCTCTCCTCTCTCTCTCCTCATGACTTCTCGCGCCAGATTCCTCAAAACCATAACCTCACCACCACCACCACCACCACCGGTGGCCGGCGGCGGCGAACCCGACACAGTTGATTCCGATTTCGTAGTTATCCTAGCGGCACTTCTCTGCGCCTTAATCTGCGTCCTCGGTTTAGTCGCCGTCGCTCGTTGCGCATGGCTCCGTCGCTTTTCTTCAAATTCTCTCTCCTCACCATCATCAGCACCACCAGCAGCAGCAAACAAAGGCTTGAAAAAGAAAGTCCTGAAATCACTTCCGAAACTACCTTACTCACCAGATATCATCAAGAAAAACTCTGATGGCGATGATGATGATGATGATTGTTGCGCTATTTGTCTCTCTGAATTCTCACAAGGTGAACAGATCCGTATTTTACCTCAGTGTGGCCATTGTTTCCACGTATCATGTATTGACACGTGGCTTGGATCTCACTCCTCTTGTCCTTCTTGTAGACAGATTCTCGCTCTTGCTCCTCCTCCTACTACTACTAATCCTAATCCCACGCGCTGCCATAACTGTGGCGGTGGCTTACACGCGCCACCACAACTACCACAACCGTCTTCTCAACAACCGCCTAGAGTTGGCGATAGTTTCTTGCCTTAAATTAATTAGCCTTTATGAATTAAATTAATTAATTAATTAAGGTTTGGTGATGATTTAGGCTTGGTTGTTTTTTTTAGCTCAATCTCTCTTTGATTATGCTAATGGAGTACATAATTGTCTTTTTTTTTTTTTTTCTACTTCTAGTATAAAAGTCTATAATTAAGTAGAGAAAATCAGAAATGAAATGTATGTAGTTTTTTTTTTTTTTTGTTTTTTAGAATTAATTCACTGTGTAGTGAAGTAGATTAGGTTATGAGTGATGAGGTAAATGAAATGAAATGAAAGGAAATTTGAAGCTGAATTTTCTGTTGACTGTTTGTTGTTGAGTTTTGAAACTGTAAATTGATTATCTGATTGATAATTTTTTTTTATTTAAAATTTGCTGTAAGTATGGAAGTTGGCGAGGGAATCTTAATCTAGTTTTCTCTCTCCATCTTTCTGTGTGCGCCCGAAAAGGATGAAGAAAACTTCGTGCTCTTTTGTTTTCCTTTTTCCTTTATTTTCCTCAGTAGTCTCTATCTTTTCTACTCAATTATCTCCGTTTTAGTATCTTTTCATGTTCTCTTGGCATTTTCCTGGTTTTAATGGTCCCCATTCTCAAGACACGATATTTTGTTTTCCCTTGCTCTTACTTAACTTTGGTACGTAAAAAATGTGGAGATACGAGTACTTTTTGAAATTGTTTGGTAATTTGAATAATTTATGTATCACATTTTTTGAGAGGAAATTACAATGCTCTTAGGCCAATTAATCAAATTGGTATTTTAAATGACCACAAATGACAAGTTGGTATTTTAAAAGAACTTCGGTGAATTTTTACACATTTTAAGTAAACCTTCGACGACACATATTAAATTATGATTCTCTTGTGTTTATGGGGCGTTTGTTTAGTGGAAACAGGAGGTAGGATGAGATAAAAAAGGACTTGTAATCTCACATTTTTAATCCTATAAGGATGTTGGTAATTGGAGGTGGGAATTGAGTTTTTAAAGTCAAAATACTATTTTGCCCAATAAAATAACTACAAATTTTGTCTAATCTCTATAATTCACAATCTATTTCAAAATCTAATACCCACAAATAATAACCATACAAATTTCTACCCTCACAAGGTAAATTTTATTCCTATTTCCGTAATCTTAAAATCTCATTCTCAGTTTCCAAATATCCCCTTATTGTTTAAGTGGAGTTTATGCCACCAAACAAGAAACATGTTGTTATGTACAAGTGTACGGCACTCTTTATTTTATTTTTTTTGTTCGAACCACCGATTATGCCGCCACTAAATTTTTTGGGTCATGACTAATTATCATGGTATCAAGTCGGTCTACGAAGGGTTAAGTGCTCTATCCAGTCGACCATGGAACCTTCAACTAACCTTGGTTTGTCATGCATCAATAGAAACAAAACCTCACCTTGATGTTCGTTCTATTGACAATAATTTCAATCATGGTCAAAAGTAGTGTAGTTAAAACGTTTAACATTGGGTATGAGAAAATCTAACAAAAGAAATGTTTTTCTTGACAGTTTTTGAAAAACTTGTAACTTGGTTGGAATTATAAATGATTTTGAAACACATATTGTATGATTTGGTATCCCTAGCTAGTTATTCTTTTTAGTTGGGTGGGGAAATGCAAAAAGCATGGATAAGGGTTAGTTGGTTCAAGTAAAAGTTGTCATTTGGGGCAAAGAAAGCAGGTTGTCACTTTGAAGTAGAAGAATCTTGTGGAAAGCTAGTTTCGTAAAAAATAAAGATGTCTTTTGATCAAGTACACACTTTTTTTTCTTAATTTATTGTTACGGAGTAGATTTTGTTACATAGAGAATCAAAAAAATTACTAGTTTATTCACTGCGTAGTCTTAATCTCAATCCAATGAGTTTCTTATGAGGCCGCTTGAATATGAGATCATCTCTTTCAACAAGCATGACGTCATGCTTATTTGTTTGTGGCGCTCCTTTTTGAGTCGCGGGTCGTATCATGTTGAGACCATCTCATACGAGTTTTTGTGATCTCGATATGGTTTTGCTCTTTTTCACTTACTTAATAATTGGTTCAGTTGAGTCAAGTTTATTGAAATTCATCAGTTCAATTTAGTTGACTTAACATTTTCCTCATATATTACTATTCTGTTCAGTTCACCGAAATCCAATTGGATTCAAGAACACGCTCACCATCCCTATGTTTTGTTGCATTAGAAACTGAGCAAAAGTGTAGCTAGTGATGTACTTTAATTTTTTATGTCGCAAACGCCAAGCTCAAGCAATGTCTATGAATATGGGGGACATGGACATCAATCATGATCCGAGAATGTAGCTAGATCTTTAAAACGAAATGAGCTCCTACATTATTGGAGAGAAAAAGAGGGGGAGGGGGTGGTTCGATCCGTTTTCTCAATTTTAATTCCCCCCTTTCAACGAGCACACTTTAAAGTCTCTCACTTGAGTCTCAAGGCACTTCTATTGCTGCTCTATTTGGGTGCTCAATGGTCTAGACTTGTCAAATATACCGACTAATCGGGTTCAGTTTAGTGATATACTTTTCTCTATATATTACTATTCAGTTTAACTGATTTGTTTAATTCAATTTACTGATGTTCAATTCAATTCACTTCAGTGCAAAAAGAATAACACTTTTAAGAGAAGAATAAAATTATTTTCCTTACAAGTGTATATGTGTCGTGTTTTTATTTGGTAATATAATTTTAGAATGAGAGCACGCATAACACAATCCATCACCACTAATTTTGTATATCCATGTGGCAAACAATGTCAAAATTCTTCTCACCGGAAAAAAGATATTCAAAGTGCAAATAACGAAATAAGCTCATCAGTATGTATGATTCATATATTTTCTTGAAAGTTTTTTTTTTTTTAATTCTTTGTGTTATAAATGTAAGTAACTATAAAGAAATTTTGATTCTAAGCCTTTCTTGGGCTCTAATAAAAATGATGAACACAAATGAGGAGCATGGAAAAGATCGACTTGCTTGGGTGTAATAATCTAATGTTGCTCGATCTTTGTGAATAGCATGGACCCTTACCAATGAATGATGTTGCTTGATAGATCTTAAATCTTACTTTCTTCTTTTTTTTGGAAAAAAATATAGTTATTCATAATAATAAGTCATACGGTATCTACAAACCAAATCAGAATCACACAAGATGCAATTTTAAAATATCAAACAACATTCGAGTGACAAAACTATTTAATATGGTAGATTCGACAAGTCCGCATGGTCTCCTTTCAATCGTTGTTTTTATATTACAGTTTTTTCGAGGAGGGCCCTGTTGCCATAACTTTGTTGAATATACAAATCTGACATCGTAGAAAGCCTTGAAGAAAAAGATCTGCAGTACCGCCATACGAAAAACGAAATAGAAAAAAACAGTACTCTCACAGAAGAAGAGACAATCATACTCAAAAATTGGGACAAACTAACCCTCACGTAAAGAGAGACTGATTTTATTCCCAACAACAAAACTCAAAAACTAAACAAAACGAAGAAACTAAAAGGACTGGGGCGTACCATTGGTGATTGTCAGCCCCTAGATCACAAAACTCTTGCTTAAAAGGAATTTCTTTTTAATAATGTTATTAATCTCCAAAAGCATACGCTAAGGCTATATTCTTTTTTAATTAGCAATAAAACATGATTTCTCATAAGTCATACGTGACATTTAGAACTATATAAATCATCAAAACGCTGAGTTTATTTGAAAGTATATATTACGGTCTATTTAACGAATAAATTTATCAATTATCATCATGAATAAATATTCTAAAAAAATAACGATTTTATTGAGAAAACTTAATTGAATTGAACTAAATTAGAGTGAACTAGAATTGGACAGAATAAACTATCTATCTATATATATAGTTAACAGAAATAAATTTACAATAGCAATTTTGAACAGTGAAAAAGTTGTGCCACAGTATTATTGAAGAGTGCCTAAGTTACTTTAGAGGGGGGGTGAATAGAGTGACTCCAATTTCTCGCGTTATGCAACTTGAGAACAGGGTAGAGAACAGCGTTATGGACGCTGTTCCTATGCAGCAGACTAAGACAAAATATAAAAGCAGAACGTAAATAACACAAGGCTTTTTTCACGTGGAAAACCTCCTAGGCTCAACAAGAGTAAAAACCACGACCCAGTTACTTGGGATTTTGTCACACTACTTATCTTATAACTAGAGCCGAAATCCAGGATACAGCACAGTACCCTAACACCACCACACACCGTTACTGATGCGTTGCCTATCTCTCAGAATCACACACTGATCTGAGAGATGCTCTACACTCGTTACTGAGTTAGAGACCGTACAAATAACCAGATTGTTTGTCCTATTACACGCTTCAACACTAAGCAATATAAGACCACAAAAACCTATTATGCAATGACCAATCTAAGCGAAGACTCAAACTGACCAGGACAGGGAACAGGGTTCAAGGTTGTTCTTTGTGAGTACTGGACGTATCTGGTTTGGACGAGTAAATGCTTTGCACAACTGATTCTGAGTTCAATGATGCACGCAAAGCTTAACCCTACAACTGAGCATATCAGGCGCCTTATATAGGCAGACCCAAAACAAGCTTAGTCAGTTAGGTTAAATCTCTTCACAATTTTAATGATAAGATTTACCAAAAGATAGGATAGATTTTAAGTAAAGATCAAAAACCTTTCCTTAACTCAACCTATGAGATAAAATCCGTCCAAATTCATTAACATAAAATCTCAGCCAGCTAGCAAGTGATTTATCAGAATATAATCTCTAAAAGATAATCAGAAATATTCCAGAAGATAATTCACTTGCTTAACAATATATACTTGGCCATTAAGTAAAATACTTTTTCCAAGATAATATCTTTTCGAAATAAAATACTTTTCTGTTAAAAATACGATTTTGCAATATTCATTTTTCCAAAATAAAATATATTTCTTCAGAAGAATATTTTTGTGAATATCTAAAAAGATAATACACAAAATATTCGTAGAAATAATAAATATGAATTTATGCAATCTCGTTCAGATACACAGCTTAGAAGGAACAGGGTCCAACCAAGTTGTTCCCCTTTGGTTCCTTCACGCTGTAGTGCTGGTCATAGAGAACAGGGTCCACAAGAATGCTCCCCTGTACTCATGGACACATGCACTCAGTCCTACAACCTTGTCCCCTTGTCATGATCAATTTAGACTCTTGCTAACTAGTCAAGCATAGTACATAAAGACTAATGACAAATGCACTTAACTACATTACATTGTCTTCATGTCTTGTTAGGATCCAAGCATCTTCATGAGCAATCATGCTTTGAGCATTATACCTTCTTGCATCCTTAAGTCAACCTACCATCATAGTTAGTTCACACATAGATAAGGACACTTTGTTTGTTATCATCAAAACCAAGAACCCAACAATTATTAAGAACAAACGGGCCTAGTGATTACAAAAATTCAATGGGTGAATAAACGAAAAAACTGTCCCTTCAAAAATCAAAACCATGTCTCAGTAAATAATAATAAAAAAAAAAAAAAACATGTCTTATCCAATAGTATGATAAATTCACAGAAGGAGTATTATACACTTCGGTTATGTTTGGCAAAGGTAGTTGTAGATGTAGTTATCAAATGTAAATTAAGGAAATAAATTAGTAGAAAACTATTATAAAGTGCTACAAAATGCTAATAAACTAGATGTAGCTGCAGGTGAAAGCTTGCAGGGATAGCTTTCACAAATTTAATTGTGACTATAGCTGCAAAGCGAAAATTTAATGACAAATTATCTGGTAGCAGAGAGTAAAATACTACTTGTAAGCTTCAAGTTGGAACTTTTATTAAAAAACTAAGTGTTCGTGCCAAATATAGCCTTTATGTTCTTAAATCACCTTTCATAAGAGGGGTACACCATAAAGTATAGATTCCCCCATTTTTAACAAAAACCAACCACCACAACCAATAAAATTATTGAAGCTAGCTAGTAGATTGAGTAACAACATTTTTTCGGGTGTTCGAGTCAAATTTAATATTCAAGATCATGAATTCATGATGGTGAAAGAAAACAAACTATGTTGGAGAGAAACAAATTAAAAAGAAAGAAACAGGAGTTGGTATCTGGGTAGCCTACTATATTTGACTATTTGATGAACTTGCTATGTAGGATAATGATACTAATCAACTACTGTATTAGTTATGGGTGATGTCATTGATGCGTCATAAAATACAAAAACTTATATGTGGCAATCTACCTCATGCTTGAGATATGATATCTGGAAGCAAAAACATATACTGACATCAATATACATGAATAGACAAATTGATACGATCTTTTGTCACTATACATGAAAAATGATACTTCCAGAGTTTTAGACAAAAGAATAATATCTCATGCATTGTATGAGCTCGCATCTTAAGAAAGTTTTTGGTCATAAATGACTATTACAAGGCTCAATAATAAAAGACTACACACTTTTATGTTTCCTTATATATATGAGATATAAATGATCTGACAATAATATTTTGTGGCATGGCAATAACGCAACATGCCTTTATTTTTCTTAATGATATCAATGTTGATCCAAAAAGATAATAATATGGATGAACAATAAATTATAGAAGGAAATATTAGTAATATTGATTATTATTATTTTTCTTTTTCTCCAATTAATCTATTACATATATAAGTGAATGTGCACACATGCTTAATGGACATGTGGGCGTCCACATAAGCAAGGCATATCCCCATTTTTTGACACGCCATCATAATATAAAATGCATGAATCTATATTAATGCATGAATCTACATTAATACGTGAATCTACATTAAACTTAAATATATTTTCTTAAAATTTTTATAATGATACATTTATATAATAATACAAAATATATTTATTTTGCTAATCATTTTCTTTTGCGGATGCCTTAACAATAGAGGTTACTATATTCGAGTCAAAGTGTACATCGTTATTATTTCAATTTTTGCGTTATTTGTTCTATAGTAATATTTACAGTAAAAACGGAATGAATATGAACTTCCAATGATGGGTATACATAGTTGTTAACCACTTAATCATAATTTTATTGCATTTATTAGATACTTTGGATATGACTTTTTAGATTGGATATTTGAAGTAAACTGCAGAAAAAGTAGTAGTAGTGGTGGTGGTCTTTTGTACTGAATATTAGACACTAGAAATTGGGTTAAATTGCAACAAAAATAATAAAGATTTGCCGGCTATACAAACCAGCAGGTTTATATCATGATTAATAAGGAATGAGATACTGTATATATTTTGGTATTCAATCCTATAAATTAATGTAGTATTGCAAGTTTGTACCTTATTAAGCGAGATGTTTAACATAAAAGAATTTTTGTATCCAACCGTGCATTGCAAGGGAATGTAACTAGTTTAGCCAAGTTTTCGAAAAATGTAGTAACTCTGTAACCTGATACCCCGCTCTCCATTCGCCACTAACTATAAACCATTTTCGAGCGTCAACTAGTTGGAAGGAAATGCACACTTCAAACAACTACAATATCATTGTTTATTTTCTGGGATTAGGAGCATAAATTTGTTGCTAAGCAGATCTTTAGACTAGTTTACCTACATGCCAATGATGGTGGCCTAAGAGTTCCACGTTAATAATGGTGGTTTAACGAAGATAATGGCGAACATCTTCCTTCATGTGGCCGGGCTTAAGCCTTTTATCATTGTAGTATTCCATTTTTAAAACATTTTCTGGCCCATTTTTATTCCTTATTCTTGGGAGCCATATCAATATTCCACAATGTTTTTGCTTGAAGAGGGCCCACTTTTTGTCTCTATCACTCAATCTCAAGGGCACTATCACCCATATCATCATATGTGCTTTAACAATCAAACCTTCTTTTTAATTTTCACTGATTCACAATCAATGGTATTCACTGTCGACCACAGTGACTATTTCTTCATGTTGGGTTGTAAATATCTCAAAGGGTAGGACAACTATTCAAAAGGTGGTTGGCTCACTGATAAACAAGTTACAATTTGTACACCAAGTCATGGGTTTAAACCTCCTAGGTAACACCTACACGAAATAATAATTCTTGGAATACCTGAGGCCATGTGTTAGGAGGTTCCCTTTAGCCACGCCCAAAAATAAAGTTCTTCTTTGGCAAACCAAAAAAAAAAAGGTTGGACAACTGGTCAAGAAATATAAAACTACTCCATGTATGCACAAAGCAAAATTCGAACCCTTAATTTTGATTAAAAAAAGTCTCTACCACTCAATTATACCTACTCGATTTAAAAAGGTAAACTTTACTCATATGTATTTCTTACATCATCTATACATATCATGCTAGTGTTTGGTAACTTTGGTTAAAAATGATAGAATTGACTTTCTTATTGTAAGCCTCCTCAATAATGAGAGACCCATCATCCTCCATTCTTCGTTGGAGTGGTGGAATTTTTGTGTTTAAAATGTTGTTGACTTTCAAAACCAGAAATATGTCAAATGTCATCTTTGTAAATTTGAAGAATAAAGAATTGGCATAAATCTTTTTCCCTTTTTTCAGTTTACAACTTATCTATGAACTCCAATATTTATCGTGTCTTGGATAACATTAACACCAGTGCACTACCACTACTGAACCTTTTGGAATATTATTTTTTCCTATTCTTTGCATGTGCAGAAAGAATGTTTTTATATATAAAGATATGTTAAGATAATAATATTATCATTGTAAAGGATTATCTTTCTAGAGTATGTATAGTTATTTTTGGTAAACAGTTAACTTTTATAGAAAAAGGACCAATTACACCACTTCTGTAACTTAAGTGGGCAGTACTTCAGGCTGAAAACAACCTTCAAGACCTAATGTTAGCGCCACTTAGCCAAAAAGTGTGCTTTTGCAACATTACAACGAGGAGTAAAGCAAATAGAAGCAGAAATAGTAGTTTGCAAAATGGAAATACAACTAAAAATATGAAATTATCTCTATGAAAACGGGGCCTAAGTTTGATAATTACAACACTTAAACTCTTGAAGAGATGTTACCTATGATTTATACCTAGGTTTGGAGGTACTTGTAAGTAGGGCTTTCAAATTGATAAAATCGGTGTCGTATTGTATTAGTGTAAATTGTCATGTCTGGTTTCGTATTGATTTTGTTTAAGATTCAAACCACATTCGACACTTGAATTTCTCTCTCAACTTGCATCCACGTTGTGGTAGATGCACTTTTGGTTATTAGTCGTAAAATGCATGGTAAATGTAAATGGTGCCTTTGTGTGCAATGAGAATCTCCCTCCTCTTTCTCATTCTCATATAAACGCGACATTGCGGATTGTCTTAATGGTGCTTTTATTGAGAGGTGAGTATGACCGGGCATCCATCGGATATTCTACTTTCCTAAAATTGGAATCAAGTCCAACATTATTTCTGAATTCTTAAGAATAGGTTGGTACTTGATATTGATTTTGAGAATTGAAAATTGGATCCGGTGGGTTCCCATCAATTTTAGGGTAATCAGGACATTTTAATACCCAAATATTTTTGAAAATCGAATTATCTTGTATTTTAATAACAACAACAACACTTAATTACCACTCCAACAAAGATTAATCTCAAACATTACAACGGATTAAAACCACATATTACAATCCAAATACTCAGCATTGTTAATCAAAATTTAAATAACGATTACAAGCCTAAAATCAAATTTTGTGTAACTAAAACTAATTGACTAGCGCGCGAGTAGGAGGTCAGAACGAAGTTTGACGTAAATAACGAGTTATTCGAAATTTAAAAGGAAATTTCAGTTCTAGTTACGAGTATCCAACGGTTCCAGTTATGTTAGAATTGATTTACGTTGGGTACTCATCCGATTCTATTTTGAAGATTGTGAAAGCGGAACTAGAAGTGGTTGATTCCAGTTCCGGTGTTTGGACATTAGAATTGGATACGCATTGGAATCACCACTTTCAAATCCGTTTTGTTCCAATTCTAAGTACCCGGTATATCAACAAAATCATGGCCTTATGGTGTGAAAAATAAGACAAAATGGTATAGGCTATAACCAAAATTAGAAACCTCGATGACAACTAATTCTTAATATACCAAATGAATAATGAGTATTATTTGATGAGTCGTTAATGAAATTTTGATTTTGTTTTTTTCTCCTTAAACCGGCTCACAAAAAATATCTGATAAATTTTGAGGTTTCAATGTTACCATTCGCCGAATAGTCCTAAATTTCTAGTGTGTATCTCATTTCGTCTCTCTTTTTTTTTAATAAATGTATTTACCAAAGGCTTACAAAGTATATGAGGATGTTGTAGAACCTAGGGAAAAAAACCATCAATTCCGTTACGAGGTAAGTTCTGTTGAGAATAAAAAATGCTTTCTCTCTCGGTGCACGACTAGTGCTTCGCGTAAATGACGAGGAAAACTAGAGCCCAGATTAAAGCATTAGAGCTGGAAATCGAAAAACAAAAACAAAAATTACTTGATGAATCGAATAAAACAGTGAATCCTTCAACAATGGGCAGCCCAAATCAACCGAATCCATTAAATGTTCGGAGGAATTTGAACAATGAACTTGAGGGTCTCAATTTGGGGGAAGTTACTCCAAAGACGATTTCTGAAGTAGAAG
The DNA here is from genome assembly GCA_038025085.1 of Tetragonia tetragonoides. Taxonomy (NCBI): domain Eukaryota; kingdom Viridiplantae; phylum Streptophyta; class Magnoliopsida; order Caryophyllales; family Aizoaceae; genus Tetragonia; species Tetragonia tetragonoides. Next base: position 34,535,581 of record CM076153.1, read on the forward strand.
ATGCTCGTTACAAGCTGAATCAATGGCTAGACCTGATTCATGGCAATTCTGGGAGTAAGACTAAGAATTCTTGGGCTGATGAGGTCTCAGAGACAGCTTCAACACCGAAACACCCAGGTAAATTGCAGACTGTTTGGGATTCCTTCGATATTTCAAAATTAGATAATGCTGGATTTAAACTGGATTATATTGCTCCTGAAATTCATGGGGATATGTCTATTACTGGGATAAATAGGGAAGATATTTTATCAGAAATTCAATATTGGAATACTGCTCTTGGGGCTAGACCTCCTAGCACTGCGCTTAATATTTTCATACAAAATGAGTGGGGGAAACATGGAATCAATAAAAGTGTGATGTTGAAGAATGGAATTACCTTGGTTAGGTTTGATAATGAAGCAGGCAGAGATGCTGTTGTTGATATTGGGATTTTTCATTTTGACAATAAACCTGTCATAGTGAGGCCTTGGTCAGAGGATTTAGACTTGTCCAAGGAGGAAATTAACTCTGTCTCTGTATGGGTGAGGTTCCTGGGTTTAGATGTCAAGTACTGGAGTGCTCCAAGATTTAGTAAGCTCAGTAGTCTTATAGGGAACCTTCTCATGGCGGACCAGAACACACAGCAAAAGAGAGGAGTAAATTTTGCTAGGGTATTGATTGAAGTTGAAGTTAATTCAGAGATGCCTGCACTAGTTCATTTTAGAACTGAGAAATGGGCAATACTTGAGCAGCGTGTGAAATATGAGTGGAAACTTGCAACTTGTGATCATTGCAAACTCTATGGTCATGTGGAGCTTGATTGTAGGAAAAAAAAAAAAGAAGAAAGTTTGGGTGTCTGTTCAGAGGGCAGCACCAGTGGATACAGGTCAACATACAAACTGCAGCACCAACTCAAGTAGAGGAGGCCCTTACACCAGCTCAGGAGACATCTGGATGGCAGAATCCACAAAATGCAGCCAGAACAAGGCAAGAACCAAGCACAACAATTTCTCAGTGCTGAATCATGATGAAGTGATACTTAATGATGATGACCATGGTAGTGATGGTGTACTTTATTGCCTCCTGAGGGGCATGGATAGAGTTGCTACATGGAATATTAGGGGCCTGAATACCTTAATAAACAGAAGGAGGTGAACCTCTCCTATAATGTTAATAAGGTTGGCCTTGCTGGCATTCTAGAAACCAAATCAGAGATGAAAATGTTGAAAAAGTTAAAAAAAAAAAAAGAAAAAAAGAAGTTGTTTTACAAGGCTGGGGTTCTTTTATTAACAACCAGGCACACCCCAGGGGTAGGATTTGGGTGTTTTGGAGACCTTTAGTGTACTCTGTAGATATTTTGAGCAGCTCAGAGCAGATGGTCATCTGTAAGGTGACACACTTGTTGCTTAACTCTCAGTTTTATGTTGCTTTTGTCTATGGACTCAATGAGAAAGAGGAACACAGACCTTTATGGCAGGAGATGTCAAATTTTGCTGGTACTTATGATAATGTTCGTTCCTTGGCTAGTTCTTGGTGACTTCAACAATATCCTCTATCCTAGGGATAGAATTGGTGGGAAACCTGCAACTTTGAGTGAGATATATGAGTTCCAAGAATGTTTGCATGACTGCTACCTTTTGGAATTGGCCTACACTGGGTGCTTTTATTCTTGGAACAATAGACATGAACAGGGTTCTAGAATTTTTTCTAAAATTGACAGAGTCCTTTGTAATGAAAGTTGGCTCAAAATGTTTGAAGATTGTGTGGTCCATTTTTCCCCTGAAGGGATCTCTGATCACAGTCCAACAATTGTCACTTTGCAAGTGGATCAGAGCAGGCCTATAGCTAGATTTAGCTATTTCAACATGTGGGGTAAACACCTTGATTTCTTGAATATTGTTAGAAGTGCTTGGGACTACAGGCAAGAGGGGACAAAAATGTTTTCTGTGATCAGTAAACTCAAGAGAACAAAGAAGATGCTCAAAGACCTGAATAGAAGGGAGTATGCAGACCTGCATGCTCAGGTGCAAGTGGCAAGGGTGAAAATGACAACAGCTCAAGAGGCACTTAACCATTCTCCTACTAGTTGTTCACTGCAGGAAATAGAGAGACATGCCAGAATTGAATTCTTAGGAATCAATAACAGTGTGGATTCTTTTCTTCATCAAACGAGTAAGGCAAAATGGATGCAACTAGGAGACTCAAATACACAGTATTTCCATGCCCTTGTGAGACAAAGAAGTCAATCAAATAGGGTTTATACCCTTAAAAACAGCAATGATACACAACTGCAGACTCAAGAGCTTATCCATAAGGAGCTTGATAGCTTTTATAAAGGCATGCTTGGTGTCACCACATCAAGAGTTACCCCTGACCAAAGGGTGTTTAAGTCAGAGCACACACTTGATACTCAGCAGCAACTGTCTCTGATTAAACCAGTTACCAGTGAATAAATCAAGACAGCTTTATTCAGTATTGACATCACCAAAAGCCCAGGCTAGATGGCTTTGGAAGTGGGTTCTATAAAGATGCTTGGCTTGTCATTGGCAAGGAAATTAGGGAAGCAATGCAAGACTTTTTCAATACTGGCAAAATGTTAAAACGGGTGAGTTCTACCAACTTATGCCTGATTCCTAAAATTGATATCCCTGACTATGCTTCAGATTTTTTCCTAATAACTTGTTGTAATACTATCTACAAATGCATTTCCAAAGTCTTGTGTGATTCTAACTCCCAATACACAAAGTAACCATTCCTTAACCTTTATACTTTCAACACATAACAAACACTTTTAAACTACCCCTAATTACCAAAGTCGCCAACCGTTCAATGTGGCTTCAGGTCAGTACAGGATCCAGTTCGGATTCGAACCCCACGACAAAAATCAACGGTTTTTCTTACAATATGTGACCCTACAGAGAAGTTGCTACTCACAATATCAAGATGATGAAAAGCTCAGGCACTTATCCAACTTCCATGACAGAGACTTCCATAGTGGAATTGAGAGAACAGGTCCGATAGTGGGAACTGTGTTGGTTTCGTTGGCGAAAAGGGCAACACTAGCACGGAAAGCCCTCACATTCCTTAGCACACTAGGTCAACCTCAGCACACTGCACACCCATTAGTGGAGTCTATGGAGGTGGACGATAATGGAAAAGAAGAGACAGGGACAGCATAAAAGTTATTCTTTTAATAAGACAAAAACATTCACATGGGTAGCATTTATTCAACATTCATAATAAGCTATTATGGGAAAGCAGAAACCATGATAACTCATAATTTGCCAATAATCAAACGAGCATATCATAGATGAACTGAACTGGGTCAGCAAATGGCTGTCCATCCGATTTCATGAATAGATTAAGACGACTGTCTTTAGCATCAATATCAAAAAATCTAATCTCCAATAGTAAAAGATATAGCTAGCTACCTATTTCTCACAAGTCATATCTGATATTCCAGCCGCCGTTCACGTTCGCATTAAAAGTCCAGTTATTTTCTCTGACCTGAAGGTATGGAACCTGTGACAATCAAAGGGCAAAAGATAGCCCAATTGAAAATGAAACATTAGCGCAGAGCTGTTGATAAGCAAAAACAAAAAAAACAGAAAAGAAAACGAAACATTAGTGCATAGCCATGATGGGCCTGGTTGCAGGATGGCAGAAGAGACTGCATAAAAATAACCGAAAACGATTCAGCACAACAAGCAAAGTCTGAACTATGCTGTCAAAATGATCAAGGGACAGGGGTGCTCCCTTAACATAGAGAACTAAATCAAATATCGTGATCAGAAACACCAAACAAATGTCATCCAGTAACAGCCATTCAAAGGAAATGTGACCAGAGATTAGTTGACTCAGACGACACATGGTACTCAGGGCACAATGGTATTGGAACTTTCCACGTATGATGACTTCTACTTAAAAGTTATAATCAATATATCGTCACTTAGTATAAAGAACTAGTACTAGTGCCAACTTCAAACATTGATGGTTTGACCACCACATCATGTAATATGCCAACAAGGGCAAAATTCTAGACTTCATTATGTTCCTAACTTCCTACCAATTGGTGTCCACCATTGTACTATCTTAAAAGTATCATTAGCAACTTGGAGGGAATTGTGAGTATGTAACTGTCCCAGAAAGGCCATTTATGGCCGGCTTTCTAGCTCTTTAAGAAAATACAAAATGAGTCCCAGGAAAAAGCAGCACAGGATACCTTCAAAATGCCAGCAGACTGCCAAGAAAGGAAATATCACTTCAAAGATGTAGCCCTATAAATTCATCTTATGCGTTCATCAATGACATTGTTATGTAAACCACGTGCCTATCTAATTTATTATACCTACCCTTAGGGCTGCACAAATTTCAGTCCAGACCTAAATTTTGGACCGGACCTGACCTGAATAGACCAAACCTGACCTGGGCCTGGTGGAATCGGTCCGGTCCTCGGTCCTTCAATTTATGAATTCCGGGTTTTCGGTCCGGTCCGGTCCAAAACCTGAATAGACCTGTTTGGACCTATTCGGACTTGATAACTAGAAAAATTACTATTTTTTCATTAAATTGAGAATTTAATTATTTTTTTTGAATAAAATGTTTTCCTCGCTACTTATATTTAGCTTTTGAAATGATATATGCTTTACTACATTCTATGTTTTGCAAAATCGATTATAACGGTAAGGCTATGTACATCTGTTTCTCCTCGAAATCCCACTCTTGTAGGGATACTTATTGAGTTGTTGCTATTAGTGTTAGGTTTTGCATGAAGGTTTATTAAAATCGACATAAATTTGTGGGAAAAAAACCATAAAAGTAATGTCGGTCCATATAGGTCCGGGTCGGTCCGGTCCAGGGTTTTTCAGGTCCGGTCCGGTCCGAGACCTGAATGTTTTAGGTCCGGTCCGAGACCTGAATGTTTTAGGTCCGGTCTTAGGTCTAATGATTTTCCAAATTCCGGTTTAGGTCCGGTCCGTTTTTTCCCGGTCCGGTCTGATCTTAGACCTGTGTGCAGCCCTACCTACCCTGCATATTGGGTTCTATCTTCTATCCTGTCCTACATAACACCTTCTATATTGGGTTCTATCTTCTATCCTATCCTACATAGAACCTTCCATCTCTCTGCTCTCAATGCACTGGAACAATCTGCAATTCATTTACCTTACTGCAGACTGCTATTGTTGTTCCAGCAATCCAGTAGCTAAGGGGTTTGCTGAAAGATGTAAGTTCAAAATGAAATGACATTTGCTAAGATTGCTTCCATGTGGAAGGAAGACCGACCCTTTTGCTTGAGATTTCCTCGCATTTTCCGCCTGTCTACTCTCCACACTGCTACCATTGATGAGTTCTTTTCCGCACATACAGGTTCTTGGGATCTTCACTTACGTAGAGCTCCGCAGGACAGGGAAATGGATGAACTTACAGAGTTGCTTGGTGTTTTGGAGACAATTCAGTTTTCTGATTGTAATGATTCCAGGAGTTGGGGCGGTGACTCCACAGGAGAGTTCTCTTGTAAGTCGTTCCTTCGGTTGCTGGGTACGTCTTTTCCTCAATTTCCGATAGCTGATATTATTTGGAAGGCGAAGGTGCCTCTTAAGGTGCGGGCATTTGTGTGGGTCCTAGCCTTGGACCGATTGAATACTAACGATCTACGCCAGAGGAGGAGACCTACGGTGGTTCTTTCGCCTGACATTTGTATACTTTGTCGGGCAAGTAGTGAGACAGCGGTTCATATGTTTTTTACATGTGACTTTGCACGTAGCATCTGGAGCAGGCTCTTTGAGATTTCTGGGGACATGTGGATTGCTCCAGCCAGTGTGGTTGAATTTCTCCAAATGAGGTTTGGGGGCGGGATAAGGAGAGGAAAAATTTTGTGGCGCAATGCTGTATTTGCGATATTCTGGTGTCTTTGGCTTGAGAGGAATGCCCGGGTTTTCAATGGGGTGACCATTTCGGCTGATATGCTGTGGGATAAGGTCACTTATCTAGCTTCATTATGGGCTAGAGCTGTAGGGGCATTTAGGAGTTATTCGATTACTACTATTCAGCGTAACTGGGCTAATCTGTAACTTTTGATCGTAGAGGACATCTTGTCCTCCTTGTACTTTTGATGATCTATTAATATATACTTTATCTTTATCTAAAAAAAAGATTGCTTCCATGTGTGGAAGCCACAAAGAACGTAAACAAGGGAATTCTTCTTTTTGATGATATTGCCATGAATACTAGCTGCTCCATTGCCTTAATTTCATTGACTAGGGTATCAAACAACTTTAGTTCCATTATATGCCCTGTCCTGTGTGAGTGTGTCAACTCTTCTATTTCAAGCTATGCCAAAACAATATTACTTTTGACGTTAGTAACCTTTTGTTGCCCAGTCTTCCTATAAAATACCCAGTCTTCCTATTACTTTTGACGTAAGTATGTTTGTAATTTGTAAACATACTAAACTGGGACACTGCAACATCATTATAGCATGTCCTATCCCACAAAAATAAAGCACATACAAGAACAACTCACTTGATGTTCTCCACTATTCAAAAACACATCAAACCACACAAAGTATACTGTTAAAGAGCAGGTCTCGAGAACGAGTTTAGCACTATTTTATGTAATCTTATGGCGAGAATATGTGTAAATTCATCTAGAGTGCACAACTTTAGCCTGAACAAGATGTGCACAATTCTACTCCTAATCATCAACTTATTAAAATCTCAAACACTTCTCTCAAAGTTACTTTAAACTACGAAATTCACAAAAAGTGAAGTCAGAACAGAATTGTCAGCTTTTCTAGTCCACTATAGATTTCCTTGCTCGACAATAGGTACAAATTTTATACGTTTTAAGCTCATCCCAAAACTGTTGAATCATCAAAGAAGGTCAAACCAATAATCATTTACAAGATGCCAGAAAGATTTGCAGCAATATACATAGATAGAATGCTTAACATATTTGCAATTAACCAGATAAGGAGAAAACATTTCACATGCAAAAAAATGCAATTCTTTAGAATAGGGATATGAAAGATTGGGGCCTTACTTTATCTGTCATGTTATAACCAACTTTGAACCTCACATCTTGATCCTTTTGAAAATCCAAGATGCTCCAGGTAAACTCGGCAGCTCCTGTAGCCCTCCTCTAAAAAATTTAAAAAGAAAAAAGTAAGAAGTAAGAAATCCATGTAAGTAGGAGTTTCTTTTGAATTGTGGTCTACTGTAAGGAGGTCTGGTTTAGACCCTGGTCTGTATCTGTTTACCATGATGATTAATAAAAACTTAATTACACCCCCCCCCCCCCCCCAAAAAAAAAAAAAAGAGGTAAGCTATTAAAGGGCAGAGGATCATGAAATTTATCTGTGTCAAACTTTTGAAATGTAATACAGAACACCCATTAGTTTGAAAAGTGATAGAGAAACAATCCTTCCCCCACATACATTTGCAGCACAAAAGTCACACGAAAAGAAAAACAATAAATTTTTTAATGCCTATACATGGAAATGATAAAGTTATCCTCTTGCGTTCCTTCACCCTCCCAGGAGAACTCTAAAGATAACAAAATCTTATCTGAAATGCAAATATCCCATAGAAAATATTCTATCACTTCTCTCCCCGTCTTTGTGTGTGTGTGGTCTACAACCTGGGGTCAGGGGGAGAGAACATGGTGTCCCACCGAAACTTGAACTATAATAGGCAGATCATTTTGGTGCCGATCATTTCGGTGCCGATCATTTTGGTGGCAATGTCTACAAGAAACAACAGAACAAAGACAAACCTCCTTAAAGTCTTCGCTAGCATCACATCGCCCCTTGACGATAAAGTTCACCAAGCCATTCGATGTCACAGGAAATGCCTTTTTACCACGGACAGTGTATCGAAGATGCTTCTGTTGCTTATCATATTGCATCCCCATTCCAAGCTTGGTTGAAAACTGCAGTTTATGCAAAGTGAAGTTCACATGTAAATGAAGGGAAGGACAAAGGAGGAGCTTAAAAATTAGATCTAAAACTATGAAGATAGTTGGCGAAATCAACAACATACCTCGGGATAAAAGCGCCTTAGTATTGCACTGACATAACTTGGTGTTCCGAACTTGGTGTCTAGCTCGCCTTGGACCTAACACAGCGAACTAGTTGTTAAAGTCCACTAAGGAGGGCCACAAAACAACACAATAAACCGTGGATCATCACATTTGAATGCATATAGAAACTCCGTAACAAAAACATGTGTCTGGCAATGAAGACATATGGTACAATCTCCCACATAAACTCAACTGCAGGAACAAAGTCCAGACCGAATTAGCACACACAGTAATTCGGGCTGGGGCATCATTTTATGGTATGTTTGGAAACTTCCATGTGAAACAATGGATTTGAGGTGATTTCATACTTGAATGCATAAGATAATTGTAGGTTTGGAATTGATCCAATTCCATGAAATTTCATTTAGCCTTAAAATTGGATAATTTCATATGACACCCCTCCATCTTGGCATTTCAATTTCTTCTCCCCCTTCCCTCCTCCCTCCTCCCTATCTTTGGAGGATTTCAATGCATCAAAATGGTAGGTGCAATTGTGCAAAGACATTTTCTTCTATTGAAATTCAGAATTTCAATTTGAATATCCAAACAGACTCTTAAGGGTTTCAGAATCTCTTTCATGAGACATAAGCTAAAGTTAAGTCAGATTAATCAGTGGAGACTTCTTCAATTGGCCAAAATTTATTTGTTGTTACATCAAACAGGCTTAGAATTGCAAGGTCTGGCATTATAATTAGCATAAATTGGCCTGAAAGAACACATCTTCCTTATCATTATAAACGTGAGAATACAGTAAAATTGACAAAGATAACATAACCCAACAACCAAACGGCCAAAATTCAGTCAAATGAAGTGTACCCAGAAAGCAAAATAATCCAAATAGCAAAACAAATGAGCATATCTATCCAAAAAATGCAGCAATAAAACATGGACCAACAAGTAATAAACTAATAATTCAAAAAAAAAAAAAAACTACAGATAATAGAGTAAAATTGTGGAGAAGAAATAAAACCTGCAAGAAAGCAGCAGAATCGATGGGGAGTTTTTGTTTGGCGTGGATACGAAGGGCTTTGGAATCTGCCCTATATCTTAGAGAAGTCTCCATTGTTATTTCTCTCTAAGTTTCTAAAACCCTAAAACCTTAAAACCCTTTGGTTGAATTTGGATACCTTGCTTGCCACCACACTGCGAGGTAGAGGTCTCTCTCTCTCTCCTAACCAACAGCCAGCCGTAGGTAGGAGAGCGGGGGAAGAGTGAGAGTTGGTCGTTTGTAGTTTGGGAGATAATCTAAGATAAGGCACGTGCTCTTGTACTCCGGTCACGTGCTTAATTTGATGCACTTGTGTTTGGCAAATAAAACAAAATTATTATGCAAGTGACCCAAGTGTTATGTGGTAAACCACTCTTCACCTTTCCACAGTGGAGTTTAGCTGGTCAGGGTTTCGAATTCTGACTCCCCCTTATTGAAAGGAGAGGTGTTTTAACGATTTGGTATTGGTTATCAGTTAATGGGATAAGAATTTCTGTGAGGTTAGATTGTCCTTTTCTTCTCTGTGATTCCACAAGGGCGAATTTGTGACCCATTAATTGCTTGTTTAAAAATTGCAAACTACTTTAAAAATGTCTAGACATGAAAACGTATATTGTGTTTTGAGTGATAACGTTTCAAATTAATGCATAGTCAATTGAACTCAGTTTTTATGTAACTTCCGTCTCATTGTGACACGGTCTTTCTATAAATTTTGTGTATACCATGAATATCTCTTTTTCTTTTTGGGTAACATTTCTTATTTCTTTTTCATGAAAATCTTTTTACATAAGTTTGTGTCTTCTCATTTCTCTTTGATTCCTTTTTCACTTTATTCTTTACTTGTAAAATTGTATCTTAAAATGATGTGCAAAGATGCTCTTATTCTCTCAAATTCCTTTAGCTAATTCACAAGGAGGGATGACTTTTAGATAAAAGGTCATCCTTGTTCTTTATAAAATCATCTCATTCTATCGTTGCTTAATGAAACTGTACGAATAGTTGGAGACTTTTCCTTAATGAAACTGTATGAAGATCAACTATCAAACTATGTATTAAATTTTGAACAGAACTAGTCATTCGGACTTTGTCTTTCATTTTGGTCCATAAGACTTAAAGAGGCACAAAAGCTGGAGTACAATTCATACATCAGGAATAGATAAATCTAACTTGAGACTCTCAATCTTTCATTCTTTGTTCCAGATTGCGCCGATTGTTTGTTCTTCCAAATTCCAATGCCTTGGGGTGCGTTTGTTAGAGCTGAACTTACCGGAACTGAACTGAACTGAATTCAACATCACTAAACTGGATACTACTGAACTGAACTGGACACAACTGAACTGAATTGAACACCACTTGATATGTGAGACAAAAAATATTTTTTTGAACTCAGCACCACTGAACTAAATTGAACACCATTTAACTGAATTTGAAATCACTGAATTGACACCTGAACTAAATAGACCTGACCGTATAAACTCTAACAAACGCACCCTTAGTGTCATGCCAAGTAACAGTGGCACTATCAAACACGATAGGCCAGAGCCGAAACCTTCCCCCAACGCCGCTTCAGAAGCAACTACCAGCACATGACCTGAAGGAACCATGGTGAACTACTTCTCTTAGGAAAGCAGTTTGCTATCATTCCAAACATCGAGCTCGTACTACTTGCGTAAACATTTAACCATATGTCTTGCCATATCAAAACTCAAAAGGCACACTCTTATCCTAATGACAACTATGAAGTTCCACCAGAAAAAGGCGATGATAAAATTTGAGCATAGAAACTTGAATAAATAAGCCAAGATTTCATCCGCCAAAGAACTTTTAGAAATACTTTATATGCCCTCAAATTGACCCCTTCTAAAGCTCAATCTTATCAGCTTGCTGAGCAGGTCAAGTTCGTATGATGCTAACTCACCTTACACGACAGCATACAAAATCGAACTGTCTACAACAGCAACAAGTAATATACCAACAGAAAAACCCGAAGCATCGTACTGCATTGGTGATCGATCAGTTGGTGAGGCAGAAGTACCAGAGGGCTCCTAGATTGCGTCCATGAACTCGAGGAGACCATCAACATCTTGCCTCAAGGCTGCTATCTTTTGCACATGGGGAGCAACACGATTCTCAATTTCTCGGCCACCCAGCTTTCGTTCATAACAGTCTACCACAATTGCATGTTTCGCCATTAACCGTTCTTGCAACTCTTGTTCCTTGGCAACAAGTTCCTCTGCCTACAAAATAGCCAAAGATTGCTTCCATCAGTAATGAAGAGGAGTAATCAAGCATCTGCGGCAACAAGCAAGGCTGCATACGTCAAACTCCTTTGTCCCGTCCTAAGCAGGAGCCTTGTGAGAGGCAGAGGCATTGGGGTCATGGTATAATATGGTATGTCTTAAACAAGAGCAAATACCAAACTCAAGCAGTTGCTGTTTAAGAAAAAATAGACTACAATAGTAACAGAAAAAAAAGTTAATAAACATTTTGGTAATTCAGGATATGAGGGAGTACTCTACATGTCAAACCTAGGTTACTCGTACTCTTCATTTTACCTCAACTACCCATTTGGACTACTGACAAAAACATTACAATGACTTGGGATCTCAATGATTCTACACCCTTTGAAACAACATCTAGAGCCATATGATGCCTATAGAGTTATAGACCTTTCATAAGATCACATCATACATGGACTTGGGGGTTTTCAGTTGTGGGTTCTGTTGAACATTGGTTGTGCTGTTTTGTTGATTGTTTTGGCAACTATTTGTCTCAATTCAATAAAATCTTTTTTAGAAAAGAATATGATTGCATTATCAGAACAAAAGTAAGTAAAGCGTAAGTAAAGCATAAGGAGGTGAAGGGGTCCTCATAAAAGGTCTAACTACAAGGATCCAACTAATTTTAAGGACTTCCAGCGGCGTTGGAGACTCTATCTATTTAATTAAATATAAAGTTAATCTATTTCTTTGCCATTAAACAATAAGAGGGAGGGAGGGAGGGAGATGGAAACATCCATTCTACGTCAATTAGAAAACGCACTAACTATACAACACTTTTTTTTAGATAACATGGGCCCTGAAGTTAACGACCGGTAAAACCTCCAGTGGCCCTAAGAGGACTCGAACCTGGGACCTCTGAAATATTTATCAGATGTCTTACCAGTTGAACTACCCCTCAGGGTTACTAACTATACAACACTCCATCCACCGTAATAATCTGACTACTAAACAGCATGCCTGTGAGGGAGAAAAGTATGCGTAAGTAGAAAATCCTACAACACTGCAACATGGTTAAGAACCTTAAAGTGGAGTAACAACATATGCAACAAACTAGTCAACCATCTTGACAACCATTGAAAATGGTGTCAAGTTTCCAGCAAATACCGAGGGTGACCTAGACGTCATAAAAAAAAAGGGTAAAGAGGGACTACTCTACATGGCAAACTTATGCTACTTGTACTCTTTGTTTCACCTGAAGTACTCATATCGGATAGTTGACACTTCGACTTGGGTATGAACACATGACACTTTATTTTAGGCCAAAAACATGTATAAGGTCGAGAAAATGCCCAAGACCGACACTTCGACACATCCAAGTTGGTCACTTTTAGTTGAGTCTGAGTTAACAAAAAACATTGTGTCAAACATCCTTCATAAAATGGAGAGTTTTATTGCACTTTGAAGGATACCAAAACGGCATATCTGGATAGCTAGGCTGAAAATTATAATATTAACTTGTGCATTGGAGTCCTGATACACTCATCATAAAAGCTTCAGTAGTTAACATGCCCTGATGCCCCTCATGTGAAAGCTATTGCTCCAACAAAAATATTTATAAGCATGGCGTCTCAATGATTCCACACCCTTGGAAACAACATGTAGAATCACACTATGCGGCTATGCCTATATATTTTTCATAAGGACACACCAATCATGGACACATGGGTGTTCAGTTGTGGTTTCTGTTGAATATTAGTTATGCTGTTTGGTTGATTGTTTTGGCAAAGTTGTCTCAATTTCATAAAATCTATTCCTTTGCCCATTAAAAAATAATGGGGGAAGGGGGATGATAGCACCATCCATTCCGTTGGCTATGCGACATTCAAACATGCTCTAACCAAACAGCAGGCTAATAATCTGACAACTAAACACATTATTGTAGGGAGAATAGTACATGCACAAGTACTAGCAAAAATCCAACATTAACATAGGAAAGTCATTAAGAGTAAAGTTGAAGAATAACACTAGGAGGACGATTGACGGCGTCTGGGATCATATAGCCTCCCTATGGGCAAAGGCGGCGAGCGCCTTTAAGGGTGTCCCGCTTACGGTTGTCCAGCGCCATTGGCGTGACTTGTAGATATTTTGTTTCAACTATGAGGATACCTTGTCCTCGTTTTTGTATTCTTTGAATAAAAAAATTTCTTATCTAAAAAAAAAACATGTTCAACCAACTAATCATCAATCTCAACAACCAAGGCAATGTGTCAAGTCTCCAGCATATTTCACACTGAAGCCACTTAACTACTTTATCAAAGAAAAAGAAGGATGATGTGGCAGACAAGGAACAGACCTTTGGGAAGATCTGAGCTGCTTGCGGTGAAGACTGCAGAAACGTAAGCAAAGGTTTCAACTCTTTTGAGAGCTCTTTCAGTAAACTATTGGCAGTTTTCCGAGCAGTTTTACATGCTTGAACATCGCCTGTTCTGGACAACTCACGTAATGATGCTTCCAGTTTATCATGAATTGTCAGACATTGATTGACAATGTTCTCAAGCTGCTGAACTACTGTTTGCACCTGATGTCAAAGGACCAAGATTACGGTGCCAAAATAGATTCAAGTTATTGAACTCGTGAATTGCTTGGTCGTGACTCACCTCATCCCACTGCAGTTTTGCCAAATAAGATGCAGAAGACTTTGAAATTGACAAGTCTGCGTGAGTGTATGAAATGCATGCAACAAAAAGGAAGAAAAAGCCCAATATCAGCATCAACGGCTCTCTGAGCAAAGACAAACTGTTGAACTTGTAGTAGACCTGAATAAGATGGAAACAACCATATAAATCAGAAATGTTTAAAGTCCTTGGGAGAACTTCTCTCTGAACTTGCCCATTACAAGAAAACATAACTTACTGTGCTATTGCTTTTAAGTAATATATAATAAGGCTTGATGGCTTAATCTCAAAAGTTCATAGTTAACAACATAGAGATATTTATAAAACTATATATGAAGAGGTGAAATTTACACCTGAAAATGCTGATTATGTTCTGGAACAGCATTGGTCTTTCGTAGAACTGCCACTGGTCTACCACTAATATCCAGGTGGGAGAGTTTGCTCTGCATGAAAGAACTACCAGTTAACAAAATGTCAATATCAAACAAGCCTGGTTTTGGAGGGAAGAAGCAGTGAACAAGATAAAAATTAGGAAATTAATAGGAAGACAAGAAAATATAGGCAAATTATCCAAAGTGCTTTTTAACCTCTTGCCATTGTTCCACTGAAAAAGGAACAGATACAGATATATCCCTTGACCCCTCTGGCAGAACAACCTGCAGTAATAGTTGAATTGTAAGAAAAGTTCAGCTATTACAATAATTAGACATTTAAATTCAAAATTTATTTCCCCTCTTTTTAGTCACAGTTTGGATAAGAAAAATATCCTTCCCAAATAGGCGGCCAGGACAACACTATTTCGGCTTCTTTTAAAAGAAAAATAGGAAGGACGAAGGCTAAGATCCTGTCCAGGCTATTTAGTATTTGCCTCAAGGAACAGAACCTTCATCTACAACTCTTGAAAAATAGTTGATATAGAATTAGATAAGGAACAAAAAAGTGTTTTGCTAACCACTGGACTATCAAATCAACAAAAAAGAAATTGCAATACCTAGGCGGCTAGGCCCTAGTTTGATCATTCCTCCCCTCATAAGAAAGGCCTTTATTTCAAATTCTTTTTTTTTTAGATAAAATAAAATTTTATTAATAACAATAAAAGAGCAGTTACAAAGCTAAGAGGACAAGAAGTCCTCCATAAACAAAAACAAATTACAGCTCCCCTCGATGCCGTTGTACATAATTAAGGGGCACCCATTTAAAAGCCCCAGCTTCTTTAGCCCACAACTACGCCAAATACACCACACGCTGCCAAACAAGCTAAAGTGGCCTACCACCCCCATCAAGGACCCTAGAGTTAAGGTCTAAACAAAGCCACCAAAATATGTCGAGACAAGCACCATGCCACAGCAACTTTTGCTCCTTTTCCTCCTTAACCCATTATAGTGAATCTGCAAGTGTTGACATACCGTAGCAGGGCCAACAAAACATTCCTCCAACAATTGACCCCACAAAACACGAGCAAAATCACAATGCAAAAACAGATGCACACCCGTTTTCACTCCCATTATGACAAAGAACACACATATCTGGCAACAAAACACACCCAGGTCTCCGCCGCTGCAACATATCATGGGTGTTTAATCTACCTGGCACTAAGGTCCAAGTGAAAGCACGCACCTTCGAAAGGAGCCTTGGACTTCCAAATGAAATTAGCGAGAGGGCATTAAGGATATTGGGAAGGAAGACTAAGGTGATGAAGAAAGGATTTATAGGAAAAAAACCCCACAGGAGTCCCCAACCCAGACCCAAGAATCAATATCAGTGCCAAGATGAATGATGTCTAGAATACAGAGAAGAGAGGTCCTCTCCTCCAGGCTCCATCTTCCTATCATGGGGGCCTAAATGAAGGTCCCAAGAGCCACCGGTGCTAGAATAGAATGAAGTAACTGGTGCCTCATGAAGGGTGGATATACTGGTGCTTCTATTTCAAATTCTCATAAGGCTATATCCCGATTTTTCAATGTTTATCGGCAGATACAAGGGTGGGGGCGTGGGGCCTATGGAAATTAGTATATTTCAAGCTTGTCGAGAAACAAGAAGAAGGAGTCTCAAAAACAAAGCGTAACAGTACGGAAGTTACATTAGCAACATTTAAGTCGGACTAGGTTTGGAACTGACTAATTATGGCTAATCTTTCTTTTGAGATACAAGAAGGAAATCAAGCATAACATTTCCATTGACAAATGACTTAAAGTAATGAAAATCATGTTTTTTTTATCTATATGAACTCATCATACATCACTAGACACAAACTGCACCAACTGTAAAACGCATGACCATAGACAAGAAGAGGATATGTTCCCTATTGAAGTAATACCTTCACAATGAGCTCATCAATGACCAGCTCATTAATAGGGCTATTGAACGAGATGTTGAGGAAGCGTTTCCCTTCAGACTCAAATACGTAGTCCTTGAGAGGCAAGCCATACCCAAAGGTAAAAAATGTCTTCCAGCCACCAAACAGAGGATACCTTGGTTCAATTTCTAGCTCAGTCTGCAATTAACAATTAGCCAGATCAATCAAAGACCAAATACAAGAAGATAAACAGTGCTAAACCATTGGTACCAACAAGCAGGATTTACCTTTTTCAAACCACTCCTTAAATTAGAAGTGGAGATATTGCCAATTTCATCCCTGTAGTACACTGAATGTGCCCCTGGAGGCAGTCTAGCCACAAGTCTACTGAACGCTGATGCACCTTTCGTGTGTGGACTTGCTTGGTAATCAAGTCTGAATGCATAAAACAAAGGAAAATTCACAATGTAATTGTACGAATATGATATATGTACCTTGACAGTAACAAAAAAAAAAAGAACTAACCTAGAAAATTCTCCCTTGAGAAGGGCTCCTCCATGGATAAGGTTATAATGCTCAGTGATTTGAACATTGCCCCAGTGTGAAATTTCTATCTCACGCACCAACTTTTGAGCAACTGCAAATGGTTTGTTGTATTCGAAATGGACAACTATTGGGGAGTATGAGAAAGGACTTTGATTCTCATATGGCCCATACTTGATCTCAGAACCTTGAGCTTTGCTGTTCTCTAGTTTTGTATAGGATTCTATCCGTGCATCAGGCAGTTTAACACTCAGTGTCTGGGTCTTAACTGCATAGGGGGATAGATAATATGCACTATCCTGGATTATAACAAGCTGAAAATCACCCTGGGAAACTTGCTCAGGGAATGGTTTCAAAAGATGAGCAAACACAGCCAAAACCTCCAAAGTCAAGGATTCTCCCTTTGAAAGTCCCTTTGGCAGAGATACCGAATAGAGTGTTAAAGATGAAGGCATTCCCTCAGGTTGCACTGGTTTAATGGGAAGACTAGTTCTAGGACTTTTTGCTTTCGATTTCCCTACATTTTGAAATACGGACACAAAAGCCAAATATTTTGACTGGTGATCAGGGAAGGCGACCAGGACTTCTGAAACTGGATTGTTTCCATCATTCTCCACCTATGAGAACAGTTACAGAAACCAAAAAGTAAGTCCTCAGAAAGATAGCACATACTACAGTGTACAGTGCTGCTGGGTTCAATGAGGTGCTCAAAATAAAAACAATATTAAAAACTGAAGGCAAGAACATAAGAAATCATACTCCAAACCCTAATATTAAGGTATAAAATCTGAACCTAATTAAAGATGCACATTTCTGAAGCCATTCAAAAATCCAGAATTTGTTTTATGGTGGGTGTGGGTCTATCAAAAACAGTTTCTTTACTAGTTAAGGGTTAGTTTGTTTACTAGTTAAGGTTAAGGTTGCGTACATTTGAACCTCCCCACACCTTCCCCTCAACAGGATTCTTTACTGGGTGGTTGTTGTCATAAAATCTGAAGCTAAATACAAGTTCATCAGCTTCCTTGATCCCACGTAAGCATTAGCATATAACCAGAATCTTGAGCGACATGTAGTCTGTAGGTTCATTTTAACTCGGGTCACTGAGATCAAACTAAATCACCTGATCCTAGGTATGGATATTGTATAATTTATAAAAAGAAAAGAATGGGTAACCATGCATGTATGATAATCATTTGGCACGATGAGTTTGACAATATACAATTTTAATTTCGCAACCCGCACGCTGCCAAAGTGACTGTGGAGTTTTCTAAAATTCATCGTAAGTATTTCACTGAAAATGCAAACTACACTAGAAAGTAATCATACAGTGTTCATAAAATGCAAACGCCTGCTAGAATTCAGCACAATCAGTATAGAACTAAGTTTCTTAAGTTCTTTTTCTGGCAATGCCCCCTTGCCAGTTAAAAATTTTGCACGTTGCAGAAGATATGAAACTTAAACAAACAACAGGAGAATGAGCAAAGTTACCTTCAAAGTCGAGGTGATACGCACAATGTGGGATGTCAAATCAATCTGCGTGAACATAACAAATATACTTTAGCTAGAACTTCCATCAAATTCAAACGTCTGCATAACAAACATGAACGAATCCAGGCATAAATCAAGTTATATGCGAATATTATCTTAGACCCTCCACTCTAAAATGATAAACATAGGTCCAACCAAGTTCACTGCATTGCACATCATCCCAGAAAATTCAGAGGTCCATTTATAAAATCAACCCAACAAAAGAATAACAACGAATATAGAAACAGCGCAACGACAAGCAAGCATCCACAATCATGATCGAAATTGAGAAAGATTACTCATTTCCACGAACCCCTTAAATCACAATCCTCAACACAAATAACGATCGGATACATAAACATACTTGTATACACATAAACAACGATCATAGCCCAGCATCAAGTTCTAGTAACCATTAACATTTGAACCCTAGATCACAATTTCTTATCCAATGAAAATCCCAAAATGCCAAAATGTGAGAGAGAGAGAGAGAGACTTACGCGACGGTCGACCTTGGAGAGAATGAGATCGGAGAGAACAGGGTAAGAGAGAAGAGAGATAAAGAAGAAGACGAAGAAGAAGAAATGTAGATCTGATTTCAACCTAAACCTAAAACTAAACGCCATTGTTGAAGCTCAGTGATCTGTTTGTGTTGTGTTGTTTCTGTGTGCGAGTACTGAGTAGGGTTATGAATCGGAGAGCTAAAACCTCCGAAAGGAAATCAGAAATGGTCCGGTTGGTGACTATTATTACTGTCACTCAGATGATGAGTTTTCTGGACCAGTCAAATGGCTCCATTCATCCACAATGGGTGATGTGTACTTGCGTTTGTACAAACAGAAGGAAACGGCCGCGTTTTATTAAATGAAACAGGCCCCACATAAATCAACGGCTGCTCAGCTAAAAAAAACACAAAACACGCGCCTCTCTTCTCTCTCTCCTTCTCTCTCTTTCTCTCTCTTCAAACGCGAAGAAAGCCGCTATTGAAGAATTTTCGCAGCTCAAATTCATCAATAATTTCAAACAACATCGAATGAAAGGACATTTGAGCTCAAATTCATCAACAATTTCAAGAAAAAATGTAATTTTATATTTCTTTTATCAGATTTAGGATTTTCATTGTGAAAACTAATTCAATTTGATTGTTAACTGTAGGTTATCGATAATAAAGGAATACGAACATCAATTGAGGTTTCTTCACCAATTCATCTACAATCATCAACAGCTTTATCAATTGAAGAACAAAAAATGCAGTTGATTTCAAATGAAAGTAGTAAGTTCACTTACAGCTTTCAAAAAGTTCATTTCAATAATTGAATATATTTTGTTATATGAAATAAACTGATATACAATGTGTTTAATCTTCTAGGAAATGAACAGTGTCATCTGAACAGATGAACATTCATCATTTTAAAATGAAATAATTTTTTGAATGAGCTTATTGAACTTACTGTATGTTCATCATGAATAATTGTATGTTCATTTATACTAAGCTGATAGTTCATTGTTAATAGCAAAATCCATAGTCCGTTTAATGTTCATCATGAATATACTAAATGTTCATTCAAAGTATGCTGATAGTTCATTGAAAATAGCTAAAATAGTTCGTACTTAGTTTGTTTAATAGTTCATCATGAATATACTTGATGTTCATCCTCAAAAACTCAATAGTTCATTCATACTATGCTAATATCTATGTTCTTTTATAGTATGCTCAAAATTCATTCACAATAGTATCCTGATGGTTCACTCAAAATATACTAATAGTTCATTCAAATTAGTATATAATATTGGATGTTCATCATAAAATAACGGTATGTTCATCATAAATAAACTGGATGTTCATCATAAAATAACTGTATGTTCATCATAAATAAACTGGATGTTCATCATAAAATAACTGTATGTTCATCATAAATAAACTGGATGTTCATCACCAACATAATTGTTCATTCACAAAAATAGTATATTGATAGTTCATTGAGCAAAGCTAAATTATTGCTTTCTTTTACCTACATTGCTCCTTTAGTTTCTTTTGAATGAATTATAGGTTTAACTTTGAATAATTGGATGTTCATCATGAATAATTGTATGTTCATTTATACTAAGCTGATAGTTCATTGTTAATAGCAAAATTCATAGTCTGTTTAAAGTTCATCATGAATATACTAAATGTTCATTCAAAGTATGCTGATAGTTCATTGAAAATAGCTAAAATAGTTCATACTTAGTTTGTCTAATAGTTCATCATGAATATACTTGATGTTCATCCCCAAAAACTCAATAGTTCATTCATACTATGCTAATAGTTCATTCTATGTTCTTTTATTATATGCTCAATATTCATTCACAATAGTATCATGATGGTTCACTCAAAATATGCTGATAGTCCATTCAAAGTATATGGATAGTTCATTGAGCAAACCTAAATTATTGCTTCCTTTTACCTACATTGCTCCTTTAGTTTCTTTTGAATGAATTATAAGTTTGACTTGCAATAATTGGATGTTTACATGGACACTGTCGTTGCGCATGCTGAAGAAGCTGAAAAGTCAGAGTTAATGGGGATGAATGTAAAAAGTGATGAAGAAGCTTATGAGCTATACAATGACTATGCATTCTCAAAAGGTTTTAGCATTAGAAAGGACCAAATTAGATATAGAGTGGATGACAACATATCCATGAGACAATATTGCTGTCAAAAGGCAGGAAAAAAGAATGACTCAAAGAAAAACGAGAGGAGTTACTCAAGGGCAGACATCAGAAGTAATTACAAAGCATGCATATAGTTCAATGTAGATAGATCAGGTCTGTGGACTGTTACAAAGCATATAATGAAACATACTCATGTGTTATGCCCTGAAAATTTTAGGCACCTAATGAGATCACATAAGGGTGTTACAAATGAACAATTGAGTTTTCTGCAAATGTTCAAGAAATGTGGTTTGCCCATAGCAGATGCAGTTAGGTTGTCAGTAGAACAATATGGAGGTTCTCCGAATGTGGGATTCACCAAGGCAGATGCATACAATGCTTTGGCACAAGAAGAAGCAAAGAGATTTGATGGAAGTGATTCAAACACACTGATTGAGATTTTCAAAAGAAGGCAGCAAAATGAAAACGATTTCTACTTTGATTTTGAAGTTGATGAGGATGGGAGACTATGTAGCTTTTTCTGGCGTGATGAACAAATGAAGATTATGAAGTTTTTGGGTACCTAGTCATATATGACACAACATATCGTACAAACAAGTACGACATGATATATGGTCCTTTCGTAGGAATAAACAACCACACAAATAACATCATGTTTGGTTGTGGATTCATGATAAATGAGAGAACAATTTCTTTTGTTTGGCTGTTCAATACATTCTTAACATCAATGGGCAATGTGAAACCACAGACAATAATGACAGATGAATCATATGCAATGTCAGCAGCAATAAAAATAGTATTCCCCAAACAAAAACACAAGCTTTGCATTTGGCACATCACAAAAAAACTCAAGGGATAGGATTAGAGCATTGAGGAGCCAACCCGGATTCATAGAGAAGTTTGAACATCTGATGAAAGGCTGTGACACAGAAGCAGAATTCAACTTCTACTGGGAAAGGTAAACAAAATTTAAATTTTACAAAATTTGTTCATACACTTTGACCTGCTTGTTCATAAGCATGTACCTCCTTGTTCATTGATTAAATGCACACTTGGTTGATTCTTAATTGTCGTCATTGAGCTGGACTTTGTTGACCGTAGAATGTCTGCACTGTTGCTGCTGAGCACTGCTTCTCCCAGCAGCAGCAGAACTCCAGTACAACTGTTGCACTGTTGTTTTTTTCCAATTTCAGTTGCACTTTTTTTATATCAAAAAATCTTGATATTGTAAACCAAAGATAAGGTGTTCATTTTATGATAACTAATTGTTCATCTTGGGATAAATGGTTGTTCATTTTGAGGTATAATGGTTCATTTCCCTTGCATTTAAAGATCACAAGATTAACTGACTATTGACCTTTGAGTGTTCAGATTAATGTTTGAATTTATTTACTATTTTAGACATAGTCATTCAAAAGATCTCTAGAACTAGTTAATCCTTTGTAAAAGCACACTGAAAACATCATTTATGATCAAATCTAGAGCTCAAGACATGTTCTTTCCATGATTATGTCATGCTTGTTCATTTGCTGATCTTTTCTCCCATTTTTTTTTATAAGAATCCTTATTGAATTACTTTAAAATCATTAAATTTTTTGCATGCAACAGATTGATAACTGAATATCAATGTGAGAACAACAATTGGATGCAGAAGTTTTATTCTACAACGGAAAAATGGTGTCCAACATTTTCGAAAAATTACTTCTCAGCATTCATTCTGTCATCACAGCGAAGTGAATCAACGAACAATGCAATCTGTAAGAAGTTACGAAAGACAACAGGTTTATGTGACTTCTATTCCATATTCTGTGAGGTAGTACGAGAATGGAGAAGAACTGAAAACACATTCAACCACACAAATGAATATGGAAGGCCTGAAATGATAATTGATCACGTCGCCATACTATGCCATGCAAGAGAAGTCTACACAATGAGTGCATATAGGATGTTTGAGGAGCAGTTTGCTAATGGAGCAGCATGCAGTCAAATAAATGGTGGCACTACAGATGGGAAAATGGTATACCATGTCTAGAGAGAAGGGCCTGATATATTTCCACATGAAGTTATCATTGATCCTGAAACATTAACAAGCACTTGCACTTGCAATTCCTATACACAGAATGAGATATTGTGCTACCATATATTACGAATGTATAACGTTCTTTGCTTTCGAAAGATCCCTGAGCAGTACATACTTCATAGATAAGAAATGTGAGGATTCATTGCCGATCGAAGAATGTACGGCTTCATCAACAAAAAGGATCAAAGGCACATCACCAAATATGATAGCTGCTTCAATATGGAGAACAAAGATGATAAGGAAATACAGTAACTTGATATCAACAAGTGACTCCAACAAGAAAACATGGGAAATCTATGAAGACGGGTTTATGAAAACAAGAGAGAATGTGCAAGCTGAACTTGGAGCACAAATTAATGACGGAGAAGAAGATTCATCAAACTCAAAAGGCCAAATACAAAACCCTAAAGGAGGAAAAGTAGTAGGAGAAAGAAACAAAAGGAAAGTGAGTAAACGAGACAAGATATGCAATGTGATAAGAGGGCGTAGAGCTGCTAATGCAAAAAGAGCAAGAATCCACACTAAGATTGCAGTGAAGAATCTGTTAAGGTAAAATTGCAAAATTTAGTATAATAATGCACATGTTGTAAGATTTCATTGCAGAAAACTAACCGTTTAACACTCGTAGGATGTTGTTCAAAAGCTTGCTGGTGAAGGAGGATACTTGTTGCATCCAGCAGCAGGAGGACAACATTTGAGACAAGCAATGAACAACTGTATGCATCTCCCTGCACAGAGCATTTCTCAGATGATCGTACCACCAAGAAGGCCAGATTACATCAACAATGAACAACAGAATGCTACAGAATCAAGTCATCTAATTGCGAACAATATAAAACATGATAATCATGAAGCCTAGTTCAATCTTTGTTTGAACTAGTATACTCAAAATATAGTATATTGGACCTTTTACTAGCAAATAGATTTTACACTATTATATGTATTATACTCTAGGAGTATTTCCTAGAGTATCCTCCTTATGAACAAGTGTAGATATTATCTTGATCTCATAGGTCTTTGGAATACCTACCTTGTACTTAGAATTGCTATATTGTTCTGGTATTGTTCTACTATATTGTTCTGATAAAAGCTATAATCATTTGTTCATAAAGAAAGATGCATTTGTTCATAAAGGCAGGTGCAATTGTTCATTCATTCAAATTATGCTAATAATTCATTGACATTATGTATGTTGTTCAAAGATCTTCGATAGTCTATCATTCAAGAATGCTCTTCTGTAAAAAGCCTATAGTTCATCATAAATAAACTGTATGTACATCATAAAATAACTGTATGTTCATCATAAATAAACTGGATGTTCATCATTTAAAAACTGTGTTCATAAATAAACTGGATGTTCATCATAAATAAACTGGATGTTCATCATAAAATAACTGTATGTTCATCATAAATAAACTGTATGTTCATCATAAATAAACTGGATGTTCATAATAAAATAACTGTATGTTCATCATAAATAAACTGGATGTTAGTCAGCAACATAATTGTTCATTCATAAAAATAGTGGATGTTCATAATTTAGAACAGTTTTGGCATCATTGTGTAGATGATGTTTGAATGATTTTAGTTTGTTTTTTTATTTTTTTTGGAAGTTCAATTACTTATACTGGATTTATAGTGGATGTTCATCACCTATATACTGGATGTTCATCATGAATATACTGGATGTTCATCATGAATATACTGAATGTTCATCATAATATACTGGATGTTCATCTCTAACAACCTAATAGTTCATTCACATTATGCCTTTTAGTTCATTTTCACTATATCAGTAGTTCATTCACCAAAGCCAGATAGTTCATTTACATTAAGCTGATGTTCATTCAGCTAATGTTTATTTACATTAAGCTGATGTTCATTCACAGTAACCTAATGTTCATTCACAATATGAAACATTGATCTAGAGATATGCAGCTGTTAGGATTGTTCATTCACAAGAAGCTGATGTTCATTTTCAATTAGCTGACTGTTCATTCACAATAAGCTGATTGTTCATTCACAGTAACCTGATTGTTCATTCACAATAAGCTGATTGTTCATTCATGAAACATTGATCTAGAGATATGCAGCTGTTAGGATTGTTCATTCAGAAGAAGCTGGATGTTCATCATGAATATACTGAATGTTCATCATAATATACTGGATGTTCATCTCTAACAACCTAATAGTTCATTCACATTATGCCTTTTAGTTCATTTTCACTATATCAATAGTTCATTCACCAAAGCCAGATAGTTCATTTACATTAAGCTGATGTTCATTCAGCTAATGTTCATTTACATTAAGCTGATGTTCATTCACAGTAACCTAATGTTCATTCACAATAAGCTGAATGTTCATTTATGAAACATTGATCTAGAGATATGCAGCTGTTAGGATTGTTCATTCACAAGAAGCTGATGTTCATTTTCAATTAGCTGACTGTTCATTCACAATAAGCTGATTATTCATTCATGAAACATGGAGCTAGAGATATGCAACTGCTAAGATTGTTCATTCACAATAAGTTGATGTTCATTTCAATTAGCTGAAAATAATAAACCTGCTAGAATGTACTCGATGTTTATAACAAGTCTAAAACTTCATTCATGTACTTGATGTTCATACAAGTTCTGCTTATAGTTCACACAGAGTATTTACAAAATCTAACAAAGAAATGTATATTTACAGCATTTTAAGTTGTTGAACACTAAATGTAATAGAAATTCAACATCAGAGACCAATTCACAAATTTTTCAATGAACTATTTTAAAGCTGCTTGCTCTTTTCTTCTTCGCTTCATCATCTCTTTTGCATCTTGAAGGAGACAGGTTTTGAATTGGTTCAGCTCACACATCAGCAGCCTTGTGCAGTATTTGGACCTCAAAATCATCAAAGGCATATGCTGAAAATGAACAAGAGAAACATAAATATTAGAATACTATTTTTACAGATTTCAAATAAATTATAGATTTTAAGTTATTTTTGTAATCTTACATTTGTCTTTTTCAAACCAGACTTCCATTTCTTGTGATCTCCATTGTATGTTTCCATGTGCCTCATGAGGTAAATGCCATAATCAGTCTTGTTATCATCATTTTGCCATGTAAATTTCACAACATGTTCATCAAAAGACACTATGTCACCCCCCTTCTCTATCAAATAATTTGCATAGGCCGTCACCTGTGTATAAGTCATTCGAAATACTAATGTTAGATAAAGAATCATATTTTGTTTCATGTTTCTTTTTATTAAGTTATAATTACCAAATCCTTTGCAGAATCCTGATATTTGTCAGCAGAGCTGACACCACTTGGTGGTGGACAATTGTCGATTATCTCATAACGCTCTTTCTTGAAATTAATACATACCAAGAAGTAATGGCCATGCCTGCAGATGAGAAAGAAGACCTGTGCATGGCAGCAAATACAATTAAAGATAGAAAGCAAAAATCTGAATGACTTTATATTTTTTAGAACTCAGAAAAGTGTTATTGAGTTCTTACAAGGTCAGTATCTTTCAAGTCTGGTTTACCATAGTAATCTAACTCCATTTCCAATCTCTGCACATATTTGGCATAAGCTACCTTTGCTTCTTCAGTTTGCATTTTAAGAACCGGGGCATCGAACATAACCTGTCAAAACATTAGTGCAGTTGTTAATTCAAAATAAATGAACATTTGATAGTACATTAAAACCATCATGAAACATGAAGCTAGAGATATGCAGCTGTTAAGTTGATTGTTCATTCACAATAAGCTGATGTTCATCTACATTAAACTGATTGTTCATTCACTATAACCAGACAGATCATTCACAATAAACTGATGTTGATAATAAGGTGATGTTCATTTACATTAAGCTGATGTTCATTCAGCTAATGTTCATTTACATTAAGCTGATGTTCATTCACAGTAACCTAATGTTTATTCACAATAAGCTGATTGTTCATTCATGAAACATGGATCTAGAGATATGCTCCTGTTAAGATTGTTCATTCACAAGAAGCTTATGTTCATTTTCAATTAGCTGACTGTTCATTCACAATAAGCTGACTGTTCATTCACAATAAGCTGATTGTTCATTCATGAAACATGGAGCTAGAGATATGCAGCTGTTAAGATTGTTCATTTCACAATAAGGTGATGTTCATTTCAATTAGCTGATTGTTCATTCTTACCTAAACAAAATACAAAGGAAGTTAATAGCTCTCAGGTAAGTCATTTTGTATTCAAAAGAAACTTACATGTAACACTGTTGAGAAGAAAAGGCGATTTGGCTTTGAGACGCCACGCTTTTTGTTTTTGAAGTTCAACCTTAAAGACCATATATCAATTAATTCGTAGTGGATGTCCGATCCAAAATTGAAAGTGCTGAAGCATTCTCTTGAGATCCACCATTCTCGGTATTGAAACAGAAACTCGCTGAAAAAACAAAAATATTAATAAATTGTAAGTTTTTTACTTTTTTTAAAATGAAAATAAGTTTTGACAGCCACTTACTCCTTTGTGTGGTTCTTATCATCGTCACAGAACACAAACTCCATTAAGAGTTTATCATTCGCAATGACATTTTCCAAACTCCTGCCTTGATTGCTTGTCCAAAAAGGAGAACACAGGACCAAGGGAAGGTTCTTTGAAATTCTCTTTGGTCGCGCATTAATTTTCACTTCATCTTGGCTCTCCTCATCAGAATACTCGTTGTCATCTTCCTTTGTACTGCAATCACCTTGTGTCTGCATTGGTGGTGGAGTGCAAAATTCATCCTTTTGGGAAGGTTCTTGGCTCTCAGGGTCCTCATTGGAATATGTCCTTGAAATTTCAAGGATCTGTACATTAGTTGGGGGTGTGAGACCAAGGGAGAAGGACGGAATTCCCGTGTCTTTGTCAACTGTTTTTTGAATCTCACTGACAGGTTTCCTTCTTTTGTATGAAAATTTAACTTCAGGTGTCCTTCTTGTTTCAATACCCTTTCCCTTTTCTGCTTCAGAGATTGTTGTCTTTCTTTGTGATGTTGGTGTTTGAGTATCCTCCCCTCTTTCTTGTGCAGAGATTTGTGGTTTTTGTGTACTCTTTTTTAGTTTGATGATCATTGATGGTCTTTTCTCTTTTCTCTCACTTTCTGTTTTCTCACTTTTTGTTCTCTCTGAACTTGCTATTTGTGCACTAGTCCTTCCATGTGATGCAGCTTTCTCTGTAGAACCAACAGGATTTGTGTACTCAGATGGTCTTGTTTGCGCAGACCTCTGTTGTTCACCAACGGTATCCTGATGCACTTTGGCGGCACTTACTGAATTACTACAAGTTGTTTTTAAAGCACATTTGAATCCTGTATCAAATGCCTTATGACATTCTGTAATAGCTTCCAACATCACAGGATGATTATAAAAATCATCTCTAGTAAACCAATCATCTGCACCACCATTTCCAGCGTTGTTTGGTTGTGCTTGACTAGAAAAGAATTGTGCAAACCTGTAAGTGCAATATCAATATACAGATTAATTTATAATCAGTATTTGCATATACAGAGTTCTTAGCAAGTAATTCAAACAATTCATATACAGAAAACCAATAGTTCATCCACATAAGACCAATAGTTCATTCACAGAAAACCAATAGTTCATTTACAGAAAACCAACAGTTCATTCACAGAAAACCAATAGTTCATTTACAGAAAACCAATAGTTCATTTTCACAATAAATGAATAGTTCAAATATAAAAGGACAATAGTTTATATACAGAAAGTCAATAGTTCATGGCCAAAAACTCATTGTTCATATACAAAAAATCCAAGAGTTTATTCACAGAAAACTAATAGTTCATTCACATAAAACTAATAGTTCATAAGCATATATCAGTATATTCATCAAACCTCTCAAATGTGTTGTTCAAGCCAGGGATTTGACCAGCACCAATTCCACCCTCTTTCATTAGTTCTGCTAAATCAGTAATACAACTAGCCATGGTCTTCAGTGTGGAACTAAACCTCTGAGTGTAGCTCTGCAAAATTTTAAGAACATTTTCAATGAATCTATTATTTATTATATTTTTACCTAAGATAAATCTAACCAATAATCAGCTAGTTCACTCACCTCTTTGCGTACTAGCTTTTGCTGTATTTTCTTCTACTCTTTTTGGATGATCATTTTCCAATTCAGGCCATGGTGCCACTTTACCTTTCCCAAACCCTGAGACAAGCTCCGCATCTATTCTCTTTTTGATTTCTGCTTTGTTCCAACCACGAATAGCTGGGAATGTTTGCTTAGCTTTGGGATCCGGTAATCCGTACTTCATTCTCTCGAAGTAAAACAACTGTATAAAAGAACAAAATTCATTAAATAGTGCTGCAATAAATAGTTCATACAGAAAAGCCTGATAGTTCATTTACAACAGGCTGATAGTTCATGCACATTGTGCTTATAGTTCATAAACAAATTTAAGACCTTGGATAGTCTGTCAATGACAGATGTTCATTGATAACAGCCTATAGTTCATTCATATTAGTTGATGTTCATCATGTATATACTATATGTAAATAAAGCTGTAATCAATACTTCACACACAAGAGGCTGATAGTTCATTCCAAATAGGCTAATAGTTCATCCAGATTGTGCTTATAGTTCATCAAGTTTGTCAAATCACAGATGTTCATTTACAGTATGCTAATAGTTCATTCACAGTATACTAATAGTTCATCAAGTTTGTCAATCACACATGTTCATTCACAGTATGTGCATAGTTCATTATAGTTCATTTATAAAATATTGGATGTTCATAATAAATAAACTGGATGTTCATCATAAATAAACTGGATGTTCATCATAAAATAACTGTATGTTCATCATAAATAAACTGGATGTTCATAATAATATAACTGTATGTTCATCATAATATAACAGTATGTTCATCATAAATAAACTGGATGTTCATCATAAATAAACGGTATGTTCATCATAAATAAACTGGATGTTCATCATAAACAGTATGCTTATAGTTTTATTACATTATGCGCATAGTTCAAAAGAGAATTTGAAATCTTGGATACTTACAGTGAGAAATACAGTAGATCCCGTGAACCACGTTTTTGATACCTTCCAATCAGTTACACCTTTAATCAATGAATTGAAAATGTAGGTGCACCAATCATAGTTCTTGATATCATCAACATCCAAAGCAGATAGCAAAATTCTGTATTTGCTAAAACGATTCTTGTGACCATTCATGAGAATATTATCCATGTATACAAGGAAGTCTCTCTTGAAATTGACTCCATAGTCCTCCCTCTCTCTCATCTTTTTTGTTATTTCAGCGACACTTGGTTGAAAGTCCTTAACCTTCCATCTAATTCTCCATTCTCGTACCAAATCCAAATAGTCTTGAGGATCCTTGCCAACTACTCCCTGTCCTTCCAGTACCTCTTTTCCTCCATATGGCAAGTTCAACACCCTCCAAACATCATAAGGTGTTACAGGAAGTTCTTCTTTGTCTAGCTGTATAGTAATCCTTCCTAATTCAAAGTTGTCTACAAGGTACCTTAACAACTTTGGATTAACTTCATTGAAATTCAAATCCAGAATACTACCAAAACCTATTTCAGCAACTGCTTGACGTTGTTTATCATTCAGGTTTCTTACAACAGCAAACAAACCAGAAGGAGACATTCTTGTAGGTAGATTTACATCATCTACTGGTCTCCTTTTTGGTTTCTTTTTTATATCTTCTGCATCAACAATCTGGTTCTCTTGTTCTGCAGCTTGCTGCTCCTCTTCTTCTCCCCTTGTTAGTTGATTTTCTTCATTGACAGGCTCCTCCAATTCTGCATTTAATTGCTCTTGTTCTTCTGCAATTGAATCCTCATTTCCTTCTATGACAGGCTCCTCATCTTCTGCATCTTGCCCATGTTCTGTTTCTTCTTCTGTATCTTGTTGGTTTTCTGTTTCTTCTTCTGTATTTTGCTGGTCTTCTGTTTCTTCTTCTGCCCTTGAGATATCCTCTTGTGTTTCTTTTTCTGTTTTCACTAGACTGTGATCAAATGACCCCGCACGCAACCTTTTATGTGATGGTGGGTAATCATCACTATCATCATCACCGTCAACAGTTTCAATTAGATTTCTCTTTGCTTTAGTTTTCACTCTTCTACCCCTTTTCTGCATTTGCAATAATGTTTCCTGGACATCCTCTTCTGCTTGTTGCTGAATGTTAACATTCTGAATCATAGATAACAATTTTAAAAAATTAATAATGCAATAGTTCATATTCAGATAAATGAAATAGTTCATCAAAAGTATACTGGTTGTTCATCACAAAAAAAAACTCAGCATATTATAAATACACAACATGTATTTACAAAATTACACTTTGTCATCCATATTCTCATACTGAAAACAACAGAACACACAGTTCATTACACTTATACTAATTGTTCATCACAACAAAACACAGCACTTTCTCATCCATATTCTAATAATGAAAACAACAACAGAAAAAACAGTACATTAGACCTTAAACCTATTGTTCATCAAAACAGAACACATAGTTCATCACACTTATACCAATTGTTCATCACAAAAAAACTCAGCATATTATAAATAAACAACATGTATTTAGACATTGCACTTTGTCATCCATATTCTCATACTGAAAACAACAGAACACACAGTTCATTACACTTATACTAATTGTTTATCACAACAAAACACAACACTTTTTCATACATATTCTCATACTGAAAACATAACAACAGAACACACAGTTCATTATACTTATACCTATTGTTCATCACAACAGAACTCATAGTTCATCACACTTATACAAATTGTTCATCACAAAAAAACTCAGAATATTCTCATCCATATTCTAATAATGAAAACAACAACAGAAAAAACAGTACATTAGACCTTATACCTATTGTTCATTACAACAAAACACATAGTTCATCACACTTATACCAATTGTTCATCACAAAAAAACTCAGCATATTATAAATAAACAACATGTATTTAGACATTGCACTTTGTCATCCATATTCTCATACTGAAAACAACAGAACACACAGTTCATTACACTTATACTAATTGTTCATCACAACACTTTCTCATACATATTCTCATACTGAAAACATAACAACAGAACACACAGTTCATTACACTTATACCTATTGTTCATCACAAACAGAACTCATAGTTCATCACACTTATACCAATTGTTCATCACAAAAAAACTCAGAATATTCTCATCCATATTCTAATAATGAAAACAACAACAGAAAAAACAGTACATTAGACCTTATACCTATTGTTCATCACGACAAAACACATAGTTCATTATTTTCATTCAATGAGCATGAGATTAAGATTGCGATCAACACACATATAATCAGAAAAAGAAACATTCAAAGACATAATAACTTACTCAAATTCATAATAAAATATGCAATCAACAAGATAATCATAAAACTAGTATCTAATAAAATCTTCGAAACCCTAAAAATCAAAGAACATGATATTGTGTAACTCTTACCTTAGTTCTCATAATTTTTGAGCTTTGAAACCGTTTCTGACTCAGTGAGTGATAAAATGTCTGGAAAATAAAAAGGAGAGAGAGATTAAGATTCGAACAGCATAAAAACAACAATTGTGTAACTTCAAAATCGAAATAGCAAAAATTAATGAAGTTCATACCTGTGAAATTCCAAATTCTGGTACTGCAACAGAAATTGAAGATATTGAATTGATTTTGAGTGTCAGTGACTATTAATTTTGAATTTCGACGCAATTTTTTGTGATTGAAGAATCAAACTAGCATTTGAGCAGTTACGTTAGTGAGAGAAAGTGAGAGAAAGTGAGAAGTTTTTGCAAAAGAAACTCAAAGTGATCATTGCCCCGCCTTCCAGTTTTTGTTTTTGTTTTTTGTTTTTTGTTTTTTTTTAAATCGCGGTATAGACCGGTCCAAATAAAGGTCGCGTGTTGGGCTGGGTTGATAATTGGGGCCGGGTTTCTAGACATTTGTACCCAACTGGGTACAAATGCAAGTATCTAAAAAATTGCGATTCACCCATACCTTTCTTGCTTTTTACCTTGTCCTAGGCTACAAGGAGCTATCAAGGATATTATAGGGGTGTTACTAAATGCCGCCCCTAAATTACTAGCTACCGCCCCCCGAAATTCCAATTTTGCCCTTTATTAATTTTTCACTCATCCTCTCCCTCTCTAACTCTCACACCAATTCTCCCTCTCTTTCTCCCACTCTACCACCCACTCTCATACCCAACCTTCATCAACACTCAAGCAACCCGCGGATGTCTGCCGGCGACCGGGAAGTGCCGTCGACGGTGGCGGAGGTAAATTTTTTTTTTTTTGCGCATGTTTTTTGCACGGTAGTCTGAGATTTTCGACTTACCCATGGGTGAGTCGTCCGCGAACGGCGACCCACCCAAGGGCGAGTCGCCTGTGGATCTCGACTCCCCCAGGCTGAGTCGTCTGCTACAGGCGACTCACCCAAGGGCGAGTCGAGATCAACAGACGACTCACCCTTGGGTGGGTCGCCGGTGGCGGACGACTCACCCTTGGGTGAGTCGCCGGTGGCGGACAAGGGTGAGTCGAGATCGACAACCGACAGACACAAAAAAAATTATTATTATTATTATTTATTATTATTATTATTATTATTATTATTATTATTTATTGTTATTATTATTATTATTATTATTATTATTATTATTATTTATTGTTATTATTAATATTGTTTGAATTTAAGATTAAGCTAACATTGTTTTCGTTGTTTTCGTTAGGTTCCTTTGGAGCGGTTCGGTGGTGATGGTGTTGATTACAGTACGCATTTCGTCACTGATGAGTTATTTGATAGTGATACAGATGCAATTAATTGGGCAAAACAAATTGCCCTTACTATCGGGTTTGAGTTGATAATTTCGTCACACAAGAAGAATGGAAGCGTAAAATTGTTAAAATGCAATCGAGGTGAACGCTACAGAGGGGAATTAAGAGACTTAGATACTGCTGCTCGGAAGAAATCGAAAACAAAGGCTTGTAAATGTACGTTCCAGTTAAGAGCTCGGCAAGTGTATGGGTCCAATAGTTGGATGATTGTCACATTGCCTGGGATTAGGGGTATGCACAACCATGACTTTGCTGTGTTTCCTGAGGGATATCGTCAGATGAGTGGTCTTAGTCCTGGGTCAAAGAAACTCGTTCGTGACATGACTTCGGCACAAACAAAGCCATGTGCTATCTTGGCCGCTATTCAGGAAAAATTTCCCGAGGACAATGCAACTAGACGGCATGTGTACAACCACAGAGATCGTATAAGGAAACTTGATTTTGAAGAGAGAGATGTCATTGGTCAGTTTCATCATTTAGCTGTGGAGAATAAGTACGTACATTGGACAAGAGCCGACCGAGCTACTAATGAGGTAACTCACGTGTTCATGGCACACCCTACATCAATTCAGTTACTTCGGTCTTTTCCTTGGTTGATTGGCTTAGATTCCACGTACAAAACAAACAAGTATAAGATGTCGTTTCTTGAGATAGTGGGGATGACTCCAAGCAATAAGAACTTCCTCATAGCTTATGCCATTATGAAGGATGAGACTCAGGCAAGCTATGCGTGGGTCTTAGATAAGTTGAGGATGCTTATTGAAAATGATGTACACCCAACATCAATTGTGACCGATCGTGAGCTAGGGTTGATGAGACCTATTAGAGAGATATTTCCCGAGAGTGCCCATTTGCTCTGTACATGGCACATTAACAAAGTTGTTGAAGACAAAGTGTACAGACTTTGTGGAAAAGATAAGCTTGTCGCGCAGAGGTTCAAGAATGGGAGGTGGAAAATTATCATGGAAGCTTCCACAGAAGCTGCGTACGATAGAGCAGTGCGTCAGATGAAGGATAGTTGGAGGAGTTACCCTCACGTGATATCCTATGTAGAGGAGACCTGGCTGAGATACAAAGAGATGTTTGTGGCTGCGTGGACGAATAAGGTGCTACACCTTGGCAACACTACGACTTGCAGGGTGGAAAGTGCACATGCTGCGCTAAAACAGTGGTTGAACTCCTCAACTGGAGCTTTGGATAATGTTTGGAACAAGGTCAACAAGTCAATCGAGTCACAAATAACTGAGATCAAGTACACACTTGAAGAGTGCAGAAGACGAAGAAGTGTGATGTACTCGGGTTTCCCATTGAACTATCTGACCGGGTATGTTTCCCATTACTGCTTACAAATATTATGGGCTGAGCTGAACAGGATGAGAGAATTGAGTCACCAAGTATTTGATTGTTGCGGTTGTGTATTGAGATCCACTCATCAGATCCCGTGTGCGTGTGAGTTGAAAACGGCCACGGATACGGGCACGCCAATTAGCTTGAATAGTGTCCACAAATTTTGGCGAACACTCGTTATTAGTGATGCAGTGGAGATAGCTACGCTTGACATGAGTGAGCATCCATCTGAGGAGCATCGATACTTTCAGTCTCTGGTCGACGAGGTTAACTCAAGCGACCCGGCAGTTGTGCGCAACATATCTGTCCTTATGAATGAGCAGCTTCATCCTGAGGAAGCGAGTTACGTCGAGCCGGAAGCGAACACGACAGTCAGAGGTCGACCGAGAGGGAGTTCCTCTACCAGACATGATCCTAGTTCATGGGAGTACTCCCAGAGGGGTCGTGGTCGCCCTAGGTCATCCAGTTCGAGCCGCGGGCGTGGTCGTAGCTCATCCTCATCGAGTAACGTCGTGCGGAGTACTGGTATGAAAACCCATAATTTATTAACATGTACATAATGTTGTTAATTACTTTTTGATAAGTACTATTAATGACTTTCTATTATATTGTCTTGCAGCTGGACACGGAATAGATATCACTGAATTCTATCATGTTAACAAAATTCCGGGAATCATCATACCTTTCATTGAAGGATATCTCGATGTGCTTGGGGATGGTAATTGCGGTTTCCGTGTCATTGCGGACTACGTTTTCGGAGACCAAGAGCAATGGCGATTGACGAGAGTTTGCATTGCACACGAACTCTTAGCTAACCGAGCATTGTACGAAACCCTATACGTTGAAGGGGTCGACGCTGGTTACCGCCGTATTATGTGGGACGGAGGTGCGTGTAACTATGATCACTGGATGATAGTAATTGAGGATTTGTTCCCGATTGCCAACCTCTTCAATGCAGCGATTATGTTATTCGGATACGGCAGCGGAAGGGGGTTATATTCTTGTTACACAGTGCTACCGTTGCAAGCACCTTCGACTACTACACGTCTAAGTAGGGAAATTGTCATGTGTCATTTAGGTCATTCGTACGAGCATTATATCCGTCTGGATTTAGCCTCAGATTTCCCTGTTCCTCCGATATGCGCAGCGTGGTTTACTTCCCGTTCTGATAGTGTCGCTGGTTGGGAGCAAATGTATGTTAGGCGAAGAGCACATTGGGATCGTTTAGCGAGGTCGACGTAATTGAATATTTTGCGTGATTGTTATACTTATATCATTGTCACATTTTTGTGTGATTGTTATATTTTGCATGTGGAGAGTGGTCGTGATTATTGGAGGTAAATAAAACAACAAATTACAATAAAACAAAAAATGTAAATAACAAACAACAAATTACAATAACACAAATAAATAACAATAACAATGAAACTCTTATATAAATATATAACAAATTCATCTAGGGTCAATACATCATTTGGCAGCCCGCCAATCTCTCATAAACTCGTCCATAAATGATCGAGGACCTTCCGCTTGCTCCGGAGGAATCAAAGTAATGGAAGACTCAAATCCGACGGCTAGACGATTCACCCACTGCAAAAAAGTAACAATGAGTGTGAGTTCAGAGATATGTAATACGTAAAAAAATATATATTTTAGTTAATCACTTACATAATCGCTGTTGGATCGTGGAGGAATCACAGGTGTTGCAGCGTCAGGTATCAGCCGAGGGTGGGAGTGAAGGTAGTACCATGCGAGGTAGTCATCCGTACATGCTGTGGGATCTGACGTGGATGCCTGAAACCCATGGAGACTAAGAATGTAAAATCCCGGGAACATACGCCAAGCATCAGATGAGATCCGTTCGGGGAAGACAACCTTGTACGAACGACTGCTCCATGACCTGATCGCTTTGACTGGCCTAAAGATCGGGGAAGGGATACTCTGTACGTACCCGATTTGTCGTAAACAACGACCAGGCATGTACGGTTCGATAATATCCCGATACTGTAGCCACCCCATGAATACAGTCCTCGGTACAGATACTGCCGGGTTAGAACCGTACGGCAGCCACACCACCTACGTAGAAATGTTGAAAGTTACGGTGAAGTAAAAAAACATAGCAAACGACGAAATAAATCATGAACACCGATAACTAAATGACGTACCTCTGTCGCTCGCAGATGATCCAAGCGTCTACGTAAGGAGTGCAGTCGAACCACGTCCTTGCCCTCAGCCTGGGCACTCCATACGGACGCACGGGGAGCCTCGTCGTCCCCGACAACCATCCGCTCCCGATGAGGTCGGAAGCAGGGAAAGTACTCGTATATCCATGCCTGCAGGAGAGTTAGGCATCCGCAGATGCCCTGAGAATCCCCGCGACTAGCTATACCGAGCTGACGATATAGGAAGGCGAGGGCAGCAGATCCCCAAGAGAAGTCATGCACCGTATCGACACCGTCGTCCATCACCTCCATCACGCAGGAGGGTCTAATACGGTTACCACTCTTGTCGACAAACAAGGTGGATCCAATAAGTAACCACATGTCCTCCACTTGCTCACGGCAAAGCTCAAAAACCGACTCCGTGAGGACCGCACCGCCCTGCCAGTGGCTACACATCAGTTCCTCTCGGCTGACCCCGAGAACCTCCATGGCCGCCATCTGCAGCTGCCCATCCCGTCCGTCATTGGAAACGAGCTGTCCGTCTACAGGAATCCGAAGAATATGCCATACATCGTGCAACATGATCGTCATCTCTCCGAACGGCATGTGGAACGAGTTCGTATCCGGCTGCCACCTTTCAACGAATGCAGATATCAGGGGGAAGTCAATATGTCTGAACATAATGTCTGCCAGGTGTGATAACCCAGTCCCCTCGATCCGGGCCCTCATCTCGGCCGACATCTCCGCTCGCCACTGACTCAGCCGCTGACAGACATTGAATCGGTTCTGACACTTCAAGAGACCCCTCGTCTCTCCATTCCACACACGAGACGCTACGTGGCCCAGGAAGCTCGATATGACGCTATCATCCGCCGGCCCACCCTCCACAGGCTCTGTAACAAGCCACGTAGTGTCGTCCTCCGCTCTAGATCGTTTGCTAGTACTGGACGACCCAGTACTAACAAACCTACCGCCTCTGCCCTTCACCACGTGCCAATCTGAGGATGATTCGACGCCAATCTGATCATCGTCCATGGACTGATCCCCGGAGTAGAACTCGCTAGTGTCGTCTTGCTCAGCAGTCATCTCCCTCATCCGAACTGCCTCTCTCTGTCTCCGTACAGAGGCATCAATCCCGCGCGTCCTCGTGTGACGCGGTCCTGAACCAGCTAGTTCACTAAATAACCGAGGCACCGATTTACCGGCTCCTCCCATCTATCATTTCACATTTTTAATTAATTAAACAATAATCAATAATAATAATAATAATAACGATAAATAATAATAATAATAATAACAATAAATAATAATAATAATAACAATAAATAATAATAATAATAATAATAATAATAATAATAATAATAATAATAACAATAAGTAATAATAATAATAATAATAATAATAATAATAATAATAATAATAATAATAATAATAACAATAAATAATAATAATAATAATAAAATAATAATTTTTTTTTTTTTGTGTCGGTCGTCTGCGACCGGCGACTCACCCAAGGGTGAGTCGTCGGCCGATCTCGACTCACCCATGGGTGAGTCGTCTGAGACCGGCG
The DNA here is from genome assembly GCA_038025085.1 of Tetragonia tetragonoides. Taxonomy (NCBI): domain Eukaryota; kingdom Viridiplantae; phylum Streptophyta; class Magnoliopsida; order Caryophyllales; family Aizoaceae; genus Tetragonia; species Tetragonia tetragonoides. The sequence goes on from CM076153.1 coordinate 34,574,601, forward strand.
ACTCACCTTTGGGTGAGTCGTCGGCCGATCTCGACTCACCCTTAGGTGAGTCGTCTGCGACCGGCGACTCACCCTTGGGCGAGTCGAGATCGGCAGACGACTCACCCTTGGGTGAGTCGAGATCGGCAGACGATCGACGCAAAAAAAAAAAAAAAAATTCAACACAACTTCAATTCATAAGTTCGCGATTCAATTCAAGGCAAAAAAATTTCAATTCAACGCAAAAAAAATTCAATTCAAGGCAAAAAAAATTCAATTCAAAAAAAAAAAAAAAAAATTCGAAAAGTTACCCCCCCGCGATGCCGTCGGTCGCCGCCTCCCTCGCCGTCGAAGCCTCCGCCGCTGCCGCTAGCCCCTGACATGGTGGTGGTGGTGGTGGTGGTGGTGGTTGCCGGTGTGATGGTGTGGTGGTGAGGACGAGTGAGAGTGAGTGAGGAAGAGAGGATGAGTGAGAGTGAGTGAGGAAGAGAGGATGAGTGAGAGTGAGTGAGGAAAAGGGGTGAGGGTAAAATTGGAAATTGGGGGGGCGGTAGCTAGTAAAAAGGGGCGGTATTTAGCAATTCACTATTATAGCTATTTTTTAGGGGTCTAATTTTCATGGGAAAATTCTAATGGTGCCTCTCTACTTATGAGTTTTCCGAGTGGTGTCCAATAGTTTTTTAAAATCCAAGTGGTGCTCCTGTTCTATTTGTCATGTCCTTTCCGTGACCCATTGTTGCTATTGACCTTAACTCCTCCGTCACCCCTTTGTTTGGAGCAATTATCCATGTAAAGATATAAAACCCTCAAATCCGGTTTTACTTCTCAAGCACATCAAACCACAAAATCAACATTGCGAGGTAACAAATGAGTACTCAACACCCAAATAGAACAACCCACGATTAACCATTAATAAACAAAACATGATTCTGAATCACAGAATCTTGGGTTCTTGCTTTTTTTAATGGAAATGTGGACATACCCAATTGGGGATGCGCCATGGAAAACCCAAAGAAAGTGGTGAGAATCAAGATTAAGAATATCAACTTCAAGACCTTGAAAGTGGACTGTAAAAAACAGCTTTTCTATTTCCCTCAGTGAACATATGAGTCTATCCCTTTCAAGCTTCAGCTCCATCCTTTCTCAAATACGTTGAATTAAACTAAAGCCCATCAATAAAATTAAAAATTGAAATTACAGCAAAAATAGAGTTTTTATTATGATTGTTATGAGAATTAGAAAGGAGGACATGGAAATGGAATTCAATCAAACCAGCTAATGTAGTTAGATCTTCTTGCTGTTATTGTTTACGAAATTGGGCTTACTTTTCTCATTGATGTTCTTTTTGCAAATTATGTTGTTGCTGATTTTCGATGATAGCCATTTTTGTTGTTCAATCAGCTGGAAGTGCGAAACAGAGGAGAGAGAAGAATAAAAGGAGGAGAAAGTGGGGATGCTTTTGATGTGCGTTTTAGAGGGAAGAGAGAGAAAGTTGAGAGACCATGATATGGAGCTAGCAGTTAACAGAAAAGATTAGGTGAGATGAACGGGTTGGAAACGGACAGGAAAAGGTAAATAAGAAAAGGGCACCATTTGGGTTTTAAAAAACCATTAGGCACCACCTGGAAAAATTAGGAGGAGAGGGGCACCAATAGGATTTTCCCAATTTTCATATTTGCTAAATGCAATAGACAATTATCATTGTCATTGGTTTTTTTTTTAACAATAGCAAATACAAAGATACATGTCTAGCAAGATAACGATACAAAATTACGACTTTTTGCAGCTTTTGCTAAGACATGCGCCTCTTGGGCAAATATCCTAGGGACTTTGCGAATCAAGCCGGTTTGTAAGTGACGAGCTTGGGCCTTCCCATCTGCAATCATGTCACGAACCTCCAACGCCGCAACACAACCAATGGCCACACTCTCCCAAAGTTGTAAGGAGTCCGTCCAGATGCTAAACATTATTTGTAAATCCTGAGTCCACAATCCAACTAATAGTCTTCATCCATGCTCTTACTTTCGCCTGCAAAGGAGAAGAGGACCAAAACGAAATAGCATTTTGAAATTTATGTTTCCTGTGATGACATCTTTGACCACCCATGCTGATCCAGATTCGAAATCCTTGGCAGACCAAAATCAATGATGATAATGAGCTAAATGTCCTCTGAATACACCCACCCAACATACCTCACTTCCTTTTTCATGCTTGTTATCTCCCTTGTGTGTCTGCAATGGTTTACAAGAACCAAAATGGAATGTTTCTTCACTTAAACTCCACGCCTCATCCACCAAGCGGAGGACGTGCAAGGGATCTGCTTCCTCTCCCTTACAGACAGCACCATTTCTTACTATCCAGATACACCATAAAATAATAATCAGCATTCTAAACTTATTGATCCCATCAACTTTGTCATTCAAGAAATAATATCCCAATTCAAAGCTCACTCCTTCAACTGGATTCTCGGCTGATCATCAATATGAATTCCCAACGTAGATCCAGCCCAAACATGCCTTGCAAACTCGTAGTCCTTGAATAGGTGATCCGTCGTCTCACTAGCCCGACTACACAATGGGCAAACATCATCAGAGTACACACGTCTCTTGGCTAAATTAGCCCTTACAGCCATGCCATTATGAACTACCTTCCATGCATGGAATTGATATTTTTGGAGCAATTTTACTCCCCACAATCCCTTCCAAAATTTCCTGTAAAACATGGGATCAGAAGAACATGATAAGTTATCTCTAATCAAGGAAGCATACACAGATTTTGTGGAGTACGTCCCATTCTTCGCGTGAGTCCACATTATGTCATCCAACCTATTTAATTTTGGTACATAGATAGAAAAAATCTTGTGCACATCCTCTTCTTTGAACTATTCCCTTAAAAGCGAACAGTCCCACTTGTTTTGCTCATCAATGAGTTGGCTAACCAAAGTGGGGCGATTTATGTTTGATTCCCGTCCCTCCTTAAACTGAACACCCCGTCCACTTACCCATTCATCTCTTATTATCTCAATCGAGGCTCCATTACCTACCAACGGTACACAACCCTTGCACAAAACCTTAAGCCCCTCTTAAATACTTCTTCATCCCACGATATGTCCCGGTTTATGTAGAAGTTCCCCGTGAAGGAGTAGTTCCTTCGAAAATTTATATTTTGCATTGAACACTTTTGTTGCTGAATTTTCCTTATCCGCCAATATAGCCTCCACGCATGACTTGCTAAAAGAGCACGGTTAAAAGCATGAGGCTCTCTCAAACCAATTTCTGCGATCCCTTTCGAAATTGCAAGAATTTCCTTTTTCTTCCAATGTCTACCCTTGGTTACAACATTTCCTTTCCACCAAAAATTCACCATGGCAGCAAATAGTCTATCTCCCGTCCCTTTTGGTAGTAAGAAATTCATTAGGAGATGTGTTGATAAAGCCACCACCACTGAATTGATAAGGATCAATTTACCAATCGGAGACAAGAACCAGTTGCCCCAAGAATTGATTTTAGCATCCGCTTCACCCACCAAATTCAGAAAAACTTCTTTTTTACTCCTCCCTATATGTACTTTGCATCCTAAATACTTCCCTAAGTTATATTGCGACGAAATTCGCAAAATTCCACAAAATCAATGTCTAAACTTAACTGGGGTATTAGGGTTGAACACCACAAATGATTTAGGGAGGTTAAGCATCTTCCCCAAACCTTCACAAAATCTGAAGAGGAGTCTCTTAAAATTTGCACACAGATCAGGGTTGGCTTTAATAAAAAAATAAGACGTCATCTGCAAAAAAACATATGAGAAATATGCGGGGCTCTTCTCGCTATCTTGAAACATTGCACCTCTCGCGAGCCTTCAGCTTTTTTATCATAAACGATAACATCTCCATACATAAGATAAAAAAATATGAAGAGAGTGGATCACCTTGTCGTAATCCACAAGAGGGCTTAAAAACCGAGAACAGTTGCCATTAACCAAGACAAACAAAGAGGCAGTCGAAACACACTCCCTAATGAGCTCAATCCATCTCATTGGAAATCCAAATGCGCAGAGAGTGCTTCGTACAAAATTTCAGTCAACTCTGTCATATGCCTTGTTCATGTCGATTTGTGTTACTGCTAGAAAATTCTTAGCTTGCCTACTACCTTTCAGATAGGTAAGTAATTCATTCGCTAGCAGACAATTATCTCCCATATGCCTCCCTGGTACAAAAGTACTCTGAGATCTGCTCACAAGAGACCCAATCACCTTACGTAGTAAGAGATTATGCACTTAGAGACAATTTTATATAAAACATTACATAGGCCAATTGGACGGAAGTCTTTGACCTCAACCGGATTATCAATCATGGGGATCAGGACCAAGACCGTTCTGTTGATTTCTTTGAGCATTTTCCCTAAAGTCAAGACCTCTAAAACTGCACTTGTAACATCCTTCCCCATAACATTCCAATTTTTCTTAAGAAACTCTACCGTAATACTATCAAACCCATGCGCTTTCCCATTTGTCATTGAGAATAAGGCGCGCTTAACCTCCATCTCCTTGAACGGCTCTTGAAGTTGCACAACTTGATCAGCGGAGAGTTTTGAGTGACACGCAGAGAAAATATCACCAAAATGATCAGTAAATAATGGGTCCGGCCTGAAAGAATTCCTCAAATCCCTGCTCCCTTTGAATAATTCCATGTAAAACTCCAAGAATTCATTTTGGATTTCCTTCTCCCCATATAGCCATTCACCATTCTTGTCCTGAAGTAACGCGATATTTCTCTTCTTCATTCTTGTCTTTGCATGGGCAAAAAAGAAGCTGGTTGGTTGGTCACCCAACTTTGTTATAATAGATAAACTGATATTATTTTCTCATAGAAGACATAAGCCACCACTCAACCCATCTGCATCTACCCCATCAGAAAAGTCAAAATTGAGGCAAGAAAACGACGTACCAGCCTCCACAACGCTGAGTTTGGTCTCCATTAGGAACAAAATACTATGAGCGAACTAGTGGACTGCCCACTTAAGATACGAAACTGCAGGGTTGTCCGCACCTCTTAATCCCCTGCAGTTCCAACTGAATATCCTCATAGCTCTGGTGGAGACTGTTGAGGGCTAGTCTTGCTTGCCTACCATTTTGGCAAAGTGAATTCAAATCCAAATTAAAAAGCTACATCTTCCTTCTCCTCATCTGCAATTACTTCTGGCTTTGCTTGTCCTTGTTCAACCTGATCATTTTGGCGAATGAGAGTACCTATAGTTTCAGGCTCCTCCACCATTATTTCCTTCCCTTTTCTACGGCTTGGTTCAGGAATGTCCACCATCTCACCTGTATCCCGTACAACACTCACAAATCTTCTTTTCAAGCTCACGACTTCACCCGGCTCATCATCATCATCCTCACTGTTAATCGAAGACCATCTATTAAGAATTACTTCAGATTGGGCCTTTCTTTTCTTAAGCTTTCCCCCGAAGTCGTCAACCCAAATAAAATCACTTTGCTTAGATTTCCCCAGTTCAATGCCACTTTGTCACCCATTTACGCAGGGGAGAAAAATTACTCCGACAAATTGGAGAACCTTTCGAAGTCGTGACAACATGTTCATGCCTAAGTTTAGGCATATTGCATAACCATGTTGTACCTCTTACCACAAAACCACCCACAAAGCGACCTGTCTCATGATGCTCTGTATTAGCTCGCTCCATAAATCAAATAAATCTTCTGAGTTATTCGGGGAGATGACATGACGACCTAGTTCCTCCGAAGGACCAACTCCACCACCTTGCATCGGTGCAAACGGGTCCGACCAGGTTGAGGGGAGAGTCTCAACCTCCCATTAGAACCCCTAGTCACTCCTCCAGTTGCTTGCGGAGAAGGCACCATTCGTCATGAAGCCACTCCATTCCTATGAGACCTCGTCCTTCTCAAAAACCATGAATGAAGAGTTCTTAATGCAGTATGGTAGCTAAAAGAGCTTGAACTGGATTGAGGAGGTATAGGACTTGGTGCTCTGGGTTGCCTTGCAATCTCCATCAGTCTTCAAAAGTGGTATGAGACAGGACTTTGTCTAGAGTCCAAACTCCTTCTTGACCCACTAGATAAATTGTTAGTAGTGGATCTAGCACTATTTAGAGAATTTGCACTCTTCTCTCTAACCATCTGCCTATTTCTAATATAACTTGGGTCCCCACTCCTCCGTCAAACCGCGTTTGACTAGAATTCAGCTGACCAAGGCCTGTACCTAGTGACCCACCACCATAAAGAGACCCAAGAGGCTGTTGGGAAATAAATGTTGCTGAATGATCCCTAGGTCTGGTTAGTTGACGGTCATTAAATGAGGCACCAACATCATCATTCATGTTCATCTGCCTGAGTTCCATGATCGGAAGGTGGTGTATTGTCGGCGAATTCCCACCATTCTCCCTCTCACTACTCCCATTATCTCTCACCCAACTATCATCAAAATCTGATGGCCTTGGCAGATCTTCATCAAAGTATATGTAAGTCGTCAGGTTTGAACTCCCATACCCCTTAAGATTGACTCTTGACCCTCATAGATCCTTGCCACTCCGTGGTTAATCATTTGAACAAAATATTTGAATATGACCAACTCTACCACAGTTCTTACAAAACCGAAAAATCCTTTCATAACGGAACTAAATCCAAACAATGTTTCCATTCTCAAGCAAAACAAAGCATCCAGGCAAAAGAGGCTTCCCTAAGATCAATCACTACTAACATTTTAATAAAAGGGTACCTTGGAAATCTTCCATTTAAACCTTCAACTTCAATTAATTCTCTTAATTGCTCCCCAGCTGCTGCTGCTGCATAATCTTCACACAAGTAGTCACCTGGAAGTCCCACTGGTCTTACCCAAATGGCCGCTCTGAAGAAATTAATGGCCTGAGGAATAGTGTTGTGGAGCCATTGTTTGAATACCAGCGACTTCCCATCAACTGAGACCACCCTTTGTTTAATGAGATCCATTTGGTCAGCACCATTCATACATTCAAATATATAGATACTTCCCATTTGGTAGACCACAATAGTGTCACGAGATCTCTAGTGAGTCTCCATCACATGACGCAATAACCCAAGGAAGGCTGGAGTTGATCAATAAAAGCTCCAACAACCACAAAACTCCATTTCTCACTCATACTTTCAGGTATTTTTGAGCAATTTACCCCTCACAGGGTGATATGGCAGTATAGGATGAGAATTGTGGTCCTGCATATTACCCACGTTGCAGAGACCAAGGAACAAGGACATCACAAGGAACAAGGACGAGTTGGAGCCCAGCTAATCAAACTCACCACAAAAGACCAGACATAGAGATATCACTTTTATGGAAAAGACAGACTTTATTAAAAAACAAGGAGAAAGGGAAAACAGTGCAATTTAGTAAGAAAGACAACAGAGACAAAAGAAGAAAAAAAGTAGGAATGTTTTGTTTGATAGGAAGGTAAAAGAAGTAGGATTTTTGTTGGTAAAGGAAGTAGAATTTTTGTTGAGAAGAAGATAAAAGAAGGAGAAAAGTTGTTGCGGGAGCATTTGAGAGATCCCGAATAGCTCTATGTTGATCCTAAACTGTCTAAAGGATGCACCTTGGTCAAAAGGGCTCCCTAAGGTCCTTCCTAACTTGCATGAATAAAGCTTAGTGTTGTAGCTTTCTTTTAACATGCATAATGTCATTTAGTCCGTACAATGTCCTTAAATAGTCTGTACGTCCATCATTAGCATTAAGTAAGCTTTGTTTGCATTTGTAATCTGTTTTCCAGCTTTGTAATAGCTTAGGCCACGTATCTAAAGGGATAATGAGTCACATTTTGAGAGGAAAAGGCCTATAGGATCATTTAATCAGAGCATTTAATGTAGTGGTCCAAATAGTACAAAGTAGAGCCAGCTGTCATTTTCAAGTCGCTCTCAAGCATATTGTGAGCCTAGGATGCGCCTTGTGGTCCTACACAACGGATCTTTACTGAGCCTTGTACAGTATGGACCCATTCTAGATGCTTTTTAGATCATTTAAGGACCCTTCTCTCCCCTATATATAGGTAGAGACAACCATGTACTCAGTAGGCCATTTTGAATAAAATTGAACACAAAGAGTGTTGTCTCTTTTTATCCCCAAATCACATTGTCTTAGGAGTGAATATCCTTGTACTTTGAGTCCTTGTTTCAACATTAAACTTGTATTAGAGTTTATATTGTGGTGAGGGTTTGTTACTTTGAGAGTTAAGAGAGATTCAAAACTGATTATCCAAGAACTAGTTTAGCCGTTGAGTTATGCATCAATTTTGGTATCAGAGCTTTGGTTTTCTAAGCTCGTTCATACAGAGGTTTTTCTTCATTGGATAGTCCTCTTTAACCTGGTTTTGGTTTGAGGACAAACGGAGAAGATTTGGGTGCTCGTTGAAACAATTTCCCTTAGCCGCTCCTGCTGGACTTACGCCTGGAACAGGCTGGTTTTGTTTGGTTCATTGACACGAGAGCTTTGGTTTTCTTAGATCATTCGTTTAGAGGTTTTTCTGGATTAAAGAGTCCTCTTTCACCTAGTTTTGGTTTGAGGACAATAGGAGAAGATTTGATTGCTCGTTTACCACACTTTAAAGCGTAGAAAAAGATTTTTACCACGCTTTTTAAAAACGTGACTAAAATCAATGTGAATAATTTACCATGCTTTTTTGTAGCCACATTTTTCCAAGTGGACAATTTTCCACACTGTTGTACGTGATTATTTTTTTTTTTCCTCCACGCTTCTAAGGGTCATATTTTTGTAGGCAATTCAGTAATTAATTATGGCGTGAATATTTTTACCATGCTACAAAGCGTGGCAAAATTTATATATATATATATATATATATATATATATATATATATATATAATAGTAAAATTTCATTCTTTAAATGACAAGTGAAACTAAAATAGAAGGGCTTATATATTAATTTTCAAAAGAATACTATGATTCTTGAAGTCGTTGCTACATTTTAATATTACCACTACAAAACATCTTAATACATAAGATTACTCAAAACGAGACACTAGTCTTTAACTTCACAATCATCTAGTTCAGCGAGTTTTGAGTCTTGAAATGCTACATTTCCACCTCATCAGAATCTCTTAATGCACAAACATGGCATCCATAATCCAAAACAAAATATAAGTTAGCAAACGTAAATATAGTTGACAAAACTAATATTAGCTGACTACCAGTGCAACCCATTAAACACAAAGCCCGATGAACCCGTATAGACATGGCATCCTACGTAATCCAAAGCAAAACAAATACAAGTTCACAAACGTAAAACCTGATGAACCTGTACAGATAGCAGTGCTTGGATACACATAGAGACACACATTCAGTTTAGCATGCATTTGGCCTCTAAATCAAGTTCTAATCTCATTTTGTTCTCTAAAAAGAGGTCCAGATATTATCACAAATTTGCATATATACAGTAATCCCATTTGCTGTTTAAACCCTGTATCCATATAGCATCATAGGGCCAATCTTCACAACTTGATTCAGTCATTTTTCTTTCTTGTATGACTGAAAAAAGCAATTATAGTATCCTATATATTGTTGAAATCCATCATAATTTCCCAAAACTCCTGATTATTCTAGACCAGTTTATAATTACAACACTTTGATTCCCAAGTAGCACTAGACAAAGGACAAAATCACTTCTTCTCAGTGTCAAATCTGATAAAGGATAGGGGATCCGAACGGGCATTATATTATTATGTAATACCAGCTAGAACACATGTGTGGCCTGGCTTAGCATTCCCAAAAGTTTAAACTCAATCAGAAGTTGAATACTGCCAGCGTGTGCTTGTTTATCCAACAAGGAGCTTAGGTATCATGTAAGAACAATTTTAATTCACCGAGCAAAGTTACTGAAAGTGAATAATTTGTCAACCTACTGGACACTGAAAGCTATAAACTTGCTGCAACAACACAGGTTTTTAAGTAGAGAAGCGAAAATTTTCAAGTAAATTCAACAAGACATTTAGGAAATCATAATAAGCTAAGTACAAACCTCAAGTAACTTTTGCAAGAATGCCACATCGAGTTGTGGCATTCAGGGTGTTCTCACATATAGTAATCTCGTCCTTTGAAGCCAATACCACTCCTCTTGAGCTTTCAAACACAAGAAAAATGAACAACCTCTTTAGAGTTTAAAAATCACAAATATATGCATACTCAAATGTCCAAATCAAAAGCGAAGTTTTTTCGGCTTCCATAAGAGTGTAAGCATTTAGACTGCTGTTTCGGAGCTAATATATTCTCCACAACAACATTTTGCAAAAAAAAAAATAATATTCATGTAGAAACACGGGTGGGGTGCAACATCAGCATTCAGCCACGTTCTGATGGTAACTCAAACAAATACAACAATATGTAATTATTGTCAAGAAGAAATCACAGGGTAAGGGGTATATAGTGCATCAGCATTATAATTTATGTAGAATGAAATTGGAAATGGGACTTAGAATGCTAATTATATCATTTGTCATGGAAGCACATAAAAGAGATGTGTGAAAGGGAGATATACAGCTCAGATCCTTCATATAATATTCTATAGCAAAGGAAATGCTTAACATTCCAGAGCATAATGGTAAGGTGATACCAACACTATCGGTAGCAGAGCACATCAGAGAGAATCAGAAACTCCATGACAGTGGCACAAAATTTACAGCAGCAATAGCAGTAAAAAACATGCGTTTTTCTAAGCAATACCAAAGAAAAGTGAGCATGTGTTATGTTTGTACAACATGAGTAACTGATAAAAAGATTAATAGTAAGCTTATACCCTGAAAAGAATCATTAGTTCTCAACAACAAAAAATAGCAGTTAGATCATTGCATTGACATCAAATCATTAGTTCAAAGTCATATTTAATAGCTGATTTTGTGCAGATCACGAGATCAGTAGGATCTTGACAAGGAAGTGCAAACATTAGTTTTGGTCTACAAAATGATCTCCAAATGAGTCCCAACCAGTACATAACCCTTCCCTATCTACTTGTGAGTTGTGAGGTTCCTGCTATGTCTCAATTTCTCCAAGTAAGCAAAAATCAAACCCATATACAATTCCTTCAAATCAAAATTTCTGATTCGTAAATTCGGAACAAGACATGCCAGAATCAATAGTGTAATCACTTGCACTGGAGTCAAATTTCAGCTTGCCTTAACTTACCTACTGAATTTTTCCGGCATCACAGATACACAACTCCTTTAACATGAACAATACAAGGGTGAAATAGCATGAAACCAGAATTGAATTTTCAGGACAGAATCCTATAACTTGCAAAATTTGGGATATAGCCCTCTTAGAACAATACATCTCAATACCTTTCTAATCCTGGTTGCTTATCTTGGTTATCTTCTCAACTATCAATTACAAGCTCAAAAAGGGGGATAACAGTCATATGCAGCAACTCTGAACATGTCAAAATCCGTTCCTAGAAAAATCACAGATTCAACTCAAGTTAAAATAGATTTTTCATGTGTAAAATCTATCTATCCCGAGACACAATTATCCATTACTTAGATCCTTTTACTTGAGTTTCAGCTCTCAAAGAAACCAACGCCAAATTGGTAAAAGTACGAAACTGCAAAACACAAATCAGAACCCTAACTTACAATCCAATCCCAAAGCAAATCGACTTTATAAAAGGAGAAAATGATCGAATTTTCAAAGCCTGGTTCGTAGAACTAAGATGTCAATTTAAGCATACCAAAAGCAAACTATCAATAGATTTATCATTGAAACGGAAAAACATACTTCACCAAAAGATCATAATTTTGTAAATAAATCAATTACAATGCACCTTTGCCAGAAGAACCACAAATTGAAGCTAACTATAGAACATGGAAGTACAAGGGATCCTATGTTTTACATCTTTAATATAAAATTTTAAGAAATTACCCTTTAACACTTGAACTACTCTATCCCAATACTGCACAAATTGCAATTAGTTTCAAATGCCAAACCATTTAAAGGACACAAATGCAAGGGCACGATGAAAATTAGCAAACGTGAGCGAAATAAACTGAAATTCAGGAGAAACGTGAGCAAAATAAACCAAAATGCAGGCCAAACACGAGCAAAACAAACTGAAATTTAGGCTAAATGTGAGCAAACGGAAATGAAATGAACTGATATAGAGTGATTCTTGATGAATCGATGACCTGATAGATATGCTCTCTCTGTTTCGCGAATTGAATCCCATCAGAACCAGCCTGCGAGACAAATAAATAAAAGGGGATTTTTAATCTAATAGAATATCGATGAAGTTTTACAGTTGTGGGAAATTGGGGGTGATGAGAGTTAGGGTTAGGGTTTAATTGAGAGTGACATGGGGATGAGGGAGAAAGGGAAGTTGGTGGTCGACTGTAATTGCAAGCACCTACCTACCGTGCGAGCCTACTGCGAGAGTCGCTTCCCTGGTTGTCGCTGCCGGAGTTGGGATTGGTATGCTACCATCAGGGAGAGAGAAGGTAGTTTGGAGGTCTGGGATTTCTTTGACCAGTAATGGGAGAAGTTGGAATCGGGGGTTTCAAGCTTTTCCTTTTTTTTTTTTTTTGAGGGATGTTTTTCCTTAGCAAATCTTTTTGTTTTTGTTTTTGTTTTCTGAAAGCATTCCGAGATTTTTTATCACGCTTTGAGCACTCACCACATTTGGATTTGGGGTGTTGAGAAACTAACCAAAGAGACGAAGCCCTATTCTCTTGCTTTTGTTTCAAGTCCCACCACTTATTCTATTGGTAATGGCAGCAACATTAGAGTTGATCCTAACTCTGATTTTGAGAAGAAATCGGCGGATAACAAGGAAGCTCCCAAGGAAGAAAACAAGAGGTGCTTTGTGTCTCATGGTTTGAGGCAATTCCAAGAAGGATATTCTAACAAAACAGCACTTAATGAGATTTTAAATATTCAAATTGATTTTGAGAATAATTTGGAGGACATTGAAACTTCTATTAATGATGAGCACGAAGAGATTGTTCTTGGTTCAAACGAAGCTCCAACACTACTGAAAACACTACGGTTTAATGGTGAAAGGAAGCAAACTTTTAATGCTCTATGTGTGAGTGACAACAAACTTTGCACTTTGATTGTGGATAGGGGTAACTGTACAATCGCCTCTTCTAACACTCTTTTTGAGAAGTTTGGCTTGCCTACCTTCAAGCATCCTAGTTGCTACAAGCTACAATGGCCTAACAAAGCAATGAACTTAAGGTAACTCATCAAGTATCCATTCCTTTCTCAATTTGCTTCGTTTTTAATAATGAGGTTACTTATGCTGTTATACCCTTGGATACATGTCCAGTGTCATTGAAAAGGCCTTGGATAATTGATAGATATGTCTTGCATGATCGGAGAATGGATACTTATTCCTTGTTTGAGAATCAAAAGAAGATCATGTTGGCTTCTTTATCTCCTAGTGAAACACTACAATATTTTAGTTCAAAGAAAGCGTTTTAAAATGCCTTATTTGATCAAAAAACGCCCTATTAGGCTAAGAGGGCGTTTTTTAAAGTGAATTGCTAAATACCGCCCCTTTTTACTAGCTACCGCCCCCCAATTTCCAATTTTACCCTCACCCCTCTTCCTCACTCACTCTCACTCATCCTCTCTTCCTCACTCACTCTCACTCATCCTCTCTTCCTCACTCATCCTCACCACCACACCATCACACCGGCAACCACCACCACCACCACCATGTCAAGTGCTAGCGGCAGCGGCGGCAGAGGTTTCGACGGCGAGGGAGGCGGCGACCGACGGCGCGGGGGGGTAACTTTTCGAAATTTTTTTTTTTTTTTGTTTGAATTGAATATTTTTTGCCTTGAATTGAATATTTTTTGCCTTGAATTGAATCGTGAAGTTATGAATTGAAGTTGTGTTTTTTTTTTTTTTTTTTTTTTTTTTTTTTGCGTCGATCGTCTGCCGATCTCGACTCACCCAAGGGTGAGTCGTCTGCCGATCTCGACTCGCCCAAGGGTGGTCGCCGGTCGCAGACGACTCACCCTTGGGTGAGTCGAGATCGGCCGACGACTCACCTTGGGTGAGTCGCCGGTCTCAGACGACTCACCCAAGGGTAAGTCGAGATCGGCCGACGACTCACCCTTGGGTGAGTCGTCTAAGACCAGACGACCGACACAAAAAAAAAATTATTATTTTTTATTTTTATTATTATTATTATTATTTATTATTATTATTTATTGTTATTATTATTATTATTATTATTTATTGTTATTATTTATCGTTATTATTATTATTATTATTATTATTATTATTATTATTATTATTGATTATTGTTTAATTAATTAAAAATGTGAAATGATAGATGGGAGGAGCCGGTAAATCGGTGCCTCGGTTATTTAGTGAACTAGCTGGTTCAGGACCGCGTCACACGAGGACGCGCGGGATTGATGCCTCTGTACGGAGACAGAGAGAGGCAGTTCGGATGAGGGAGATGACTGCTGAGCAAGACGATTACGCAACTAGCGAGTTCTACTCCGGTGAGCAAGACGATGATCAGATTGGCGTCGAATTATCCTCAGATTGGCGCGTGGTGAAGGGCAGAGGCGGTAGGTTTGTTAGTACTGGGTCGTCCAGTACTGGCAAACAATCTAGAGCGGAGGACGACACTACGTGGCTTGTTACAGAGCCTGTGCCCGGTGGGCCGGCGGATGATAGCGTCATACCGAGCTTCCTGGGCCACGTAGCGTCTCGTATGTGGAATGGAGAGATGAGGGGTCTCTTGAAGTGTCAGAACCGATGGACTGTCTGTCAGCGGCTGAGTCAGTGACGAGCGGAGATGTTGGCCGAGATGAGGGCCCAGATCGAGGGGACTGGGTTATCACACCTGGCAGACATTATGTTCAGACATATTGACTTCCCCCTGATATCTGCATTCGTGGAAAGGTGGCAGCCGGATACGAACTCGTTCCACATGCCGTTCGGAGAGATGACGATCATGTTGCACGATGTATGGCATATTCTTCGGATTCCTGTAGATGGAGAGCTCGTTTCCAATGAGGGACGGGATGGGCAGCTGCAGACGGCGGCCATGGAGGTTCTCGGGGTCAGCCCAGAAGAACTGATGTGTAGCCACTGGCAGGGCGGTGCGGTCCTCACGGAGTCGGTTTTTGAGCTTTGCCGTGAGCAAATAGATGACATCCAGGCGACAGCTTGGATGTGGTTACTTATTGGATCCACCTTGTTTGTCGACAAGAGTGGTAACCGTATTAGACCCTCCTGCGTGATGGAGGTGATGGACGACGGTGTCGATACGGTGCATGACTTCTCTTGGGGATCTGCTGCCCTCGCCTTCCTATATCGTCAGCTCGGTATAGCTAGTCGCGGGGATTCTCAGGGCATCTGCGGATGCCTAACTCTCCTGCAGGCATGGATATACGAGTACTTTCCCTGCTTCCGACCTCATCGGGAGCGGATGGTTGTCGGGGACGACGAGGCTCCCCGTGCGTCTGTATGGAGTGCCCTGGTTGAGGGCAAGGACATGGGTCGACTGGACTCCTTACGTAGACGCTTGGATCATCTGCGAGCGACAGAGGTACGTCATTTAGTTATCGGTGTTCATGATTTATTTCGTCGTTTGCTATGTTTTTTTACTTTACCGTAACTTTCAACATTTCTACGTAGGTGGTGTGGCTGCCGTACGGTTCTAACCCGGCAGTATCTGTACCGAGGACTGTATTCATGGGGTGGCTACAGTATCGGGATATTATCGAACCGTACATGCCTGGTCGTTGTTTACGACAAATCGGGTACGTACAGAGTATCCCAACCCCGATCTTTAGGCCAGTCAAAGCGATCAGGTCATGGAGCAGTCGTTCGTACAAGGTTGTCTTCCCCGAACGGATCTCATCTGATGCTTGGCGTATGTTCCCGGGATTTTACATTCTTGGTCTCCATGGGTTTCAGGCATCCACGTCAGATCCCACAGCATGTACGGATGACTACCTCGCATGGTACTACCTTCACTCCCACCCTCGGCTGATACGTGACGCTGCAGCACCTGTGATTCCTCCACGATCCAACAGCGATTATGTAAGTGATTAACTAAAATATATATATTTTTACGTATTACATATCTCTGAACTCACACTCATTGTTACTTTTTTGCAGTGGGTGAATCGTCTAGCCGTCGCAGCTGAGTCTTTCATTAGTTTGATTCCTCCGGAGCAAGCGGAAGATTCTCGATCGATTATGGACGAGTATATGAGAGATTGGCGGGCTGCCAAATGATGTATTGACCCTAGATGAATTTGTTATTATAAGAGTTTCATTGTTATTGTTATTATTTATTTGTGTTATTGTAATTTGTTGTTTCTTATTTACATTTTTTGTTTTATTGTAATTTGTTGTTTTATTTACCTCCAATAATCACGACCACTCTCCACATGCAAAATATAACAATCACACAAAAATGTGACAATGATATAAGTATAACAATCACGCAAAACATTCAATTACGTCGACCTCGCTAAACGATCCCAATGTGCTCTTCGCGTAACATACATTTGCTCCCAACCAGCGACACTATCAGAACGGAAAGTAAACCATGCTTCGCATATCGGAGGAACAGGGAAATCTGAGGCTAAATCCAGACGGATATAATGGGAATACGAATCACCTAAATGACACATGACAATTTCCCTACTTGGACGTGTAGCAGTCGAAGGTGCTTGGAACGGTAGCACTGTGTAACAAGAATATAACCCCCTTCCGCTGCCGTATCCGAATAACATAATCGCTGCATTGAAGAGGTTGGCAATCGGGAACAAATCCTCAATTACTATCATCCAGTGATCATCGTTACACGCACCTCCGTCCCACATAATACGGCGGTAACCAGCGTCGACCCCTTCAACGTATAAGTTTTCGTACAATGCTCGGTTAGCTAAGAGTTCGTGTGCAATGCAAACTCTCGCCACTCGCCATTGCTCTTGGTCTCCGAAAATGTAGTCCGCAATGACACGGAAACCGCAATTACCATCCCCAAGCACATCAAGATATCCTTCAATGAAAGGTACGATGATTCCCGGAATTTTGTTAACATGATAGAATTCAGTGATATCTATTGCATGTCCAGCTGCAAGACAATATAATAGAAAGTCAATAATAGTACTTATCAAAAAGTAACAACATTATGTACATGTTAATAAATTATGGGTTTTCATACCAGTACTGTTTACGAAGTTACTCGATGAGGATGAGGTACGACCACGCCCGCGGCTCGAACTGGATGACCTAGGGCGACCACGACCCCTCTGGGAGTACTCCCATGAACTAGGATCACGTCTGGTAGAAGAACTCCCTCTCGGTCGACCTCTGACTGTCGTGTTTGCTTCCGGCTCGACGTAACTCGCTTCCTCAGGATGAAGCTGCTCATTCATAATGACAGATATGTTGCGCACAACTGCCCGGTCGCTTGAGTTAACCTCGTCGACGAGAGAGTGAAAGTATCGATGGTCCTCAGATGGATGCTCAGTCATGTCAAGCGTAGCTATCTCCACTGCATCACTAATAACGAGTGTTCGCCAAAATTTGTGGACACTATTCAAGCTAATTGGCGTGCCCGTATCCGTGGCCGTTTTCAACTCACACGCACACGGGATCTGATGAGTGGATCTCAATACACAACCGCAACCATCAAATACTTGGTGACTCAATTCTCTCATCCTCTTCAGCTCATTCGATAATATTTGTAAGCAGTAATGGGAAACATACCCGGTCAGATAGTTGAATGGGAAACCCGAGTACATCACACTTCTTCGTCTTCTGCACTCTTCAAGTGTGTACTTGATCTCAGTTATTTGTGACTCGATTGACTTGTTGACCTTGTTCCAAACATTATCCAAAGCTCCAGTTGAGGAGTTCAACCACTGTTTTAGCGCGGCATGTGCACTCTCCACCCTGCAAGTCGTAGTGTTGCCAAGGTGTAGCACCTTATTCGTCCAAGCAGCCACAAACATCTCTTTGTGTCTCAGCCAGGTCTCCTCTACATAGGATATCACGTGAGGGTAAGTCCTCCAACTAACCTTCATCGTACGCACTGCTCTATCGTACGCAGCTTCTGTGGAAGCTTCCATGATAATTTTTCACCTCCCATTCTTGAACCTCTGCGCGACGGCCTTATCTTTTCCACAAAGTCTGTACACTTTGTCTTCAACGACTTTGTTAATGTGCCATGTACAGAGCAAATGGGCACTCTCGGGAAATATCTCTCTAATAGGTGTCATCAACCCTAGCTCACGATCGGTCACAATTGCTGTTGGGTGTACATCATTTCCAATAAGCATCCTCAACTTATCTAAGACTCACGCATAGCTTGCCTGAGTCTCATCCTTCATAATGGCATAAGCTATGAGGAAGTTCTTATTGGTTGGAGTCATCCCCACTATCTCAACAAACGGCATCTTATATTTGTTTGTTTTGTACGTGGAATCTAAGCCAATCAACCAACGAAAAGACCGAAGTAACTGAATTGATGTAGGGTGTGCCATGAACACGTGAGTTACCTCATTAGTAGCTCGGTCGGCTCTTGTCCAATGTACGTACTTATTCGCCACAGCTAAATGATGAAACTGACCAATGACATCTCTCTCTTCAAAATCAAGTTTCCTTATACGATCTCTGTGGTTGTACACATGCCGTCTAGTTGCATTGTCCTCGGGAAATTTTTCCTTAATCGCGGCCAAGATAGCACATGGCTTTGTTTGTGCCGAAGTCATGTCACGAACGAGTTTCTTTGACCCAGGACTAAGACCACTCATCTGACGATATCCCTCAGGATACACAGCAAAGTCATGGTTGTGCGTACCCCTAGTCCCAGGCAATGTGACAATCATCCAACTACTGGACTCATACACTTGCCGAGCTCTCAACTGGAACGTACATTTACAAGCCTTTGTTTTCGATTTCTTCCGAGCAGCAGTATCTAAGTCTCTTAATTCCCCTCTGTAGCGTTCACCTCGATTGCATTTTAACAATTTTACGCTTCCACTCTTCTTGTGTGACGAAATTATCAACTCAAACCCGATAGTAAGTGCAATTTGTTTTGCCCAATTAATTGCATCTGTATCACTATCAAATAACTCATCAGTGACGAAATGCGTACTGTAATCAACACCATCACCACCGAACCGCTCCAAAGGAATCTAACGAGAACAACGAAAACAATGTTAGCTTAATCTTAAATTCAAACAATAAATAATAATAATAATAATAATAATAATAATAATAATAATAATAATAATAATTAATTACAATAAAAAAATTTTTTTGTGTCTGTCGGTCGTCGATCTCGACTCACCCTTGGGTGAGTCGTCTGCTACAGGCGACCAACCCAAGGGTGAGTCGTCTATTGATCTCGACTCGCCCAAGGGTGAGTCGCCTGTAGCGGACGACTCACCCTTGGGGAGTCGAGATCGACAGACGACTCCCCTTGGGTGGGTCGCCTGTAGCAGACGACTCACCCAAGGGTGAGTCGAAAATCTCAGACGACCGTGCAAAAAAAATGCGCAAAAAAAATTAATTTTACCTCCGCCACCGTCGACGGCACTTCTTGGTCGCCGGCAGACATCCGCGGGTTGCTTGAGTGAATGTTGATGAAGGTTGGGTATGAGAGTGGGTGGTAGAGTGGGAGAGAAGTGGTGTGAGAGTTAGAGAGGGAGAGAGGGAGAGGATGAGTGAAAAATTAAAAAAGGGCAAAATTGGAATTTTGGGGGGCGGTACCTAGTAATTTAGGGGCGGCATTTAGTAACACCCTTTTTAAAATACCCTTAAGATGACCTATTTGTCGTGTTGTCTTAGGTTATTGAGACATTTTTTAAAAATCGCCCTTTTTAATAAGGAACAAATAGGGCATTTTTAATTACCCTCTTGTTTTTTTGCTCAAATAGGGCATTTTTAATTGCCCTTATTATTTTTGCTCAAATAGGGCATATTTAAACACCCTATTTGATATATAACAAATGGGTCAATTATAATTGCCCTCATTGTTCATTTTAAAACGCCCCTTAAGGCCTAATAAAATTTAGTTCAACTGGGAACTAATTAACAAAATGAGGGTCCATAAATAAACACAAGATAAAAGCGTAAAAAATAAAAAATTAACTTAGCTTTCAATTCAGCCAAACTTTGGCTGATCGTTGCAAGTATTTTACTGGCCAACAAGCGTAGCTGTCAGCCATAATACAATAGCAGAAGCCAGAGCCTTACAGCTTTCTTATAAAGCTTTGGAATCCAAATTTCCTTCCATGTTGGTCGATGTGGGATTGAAATTTGGAGCAGCGGTGAGGTGTTCTATACTTTTATATATGAAACTTCAGAATTCCACCGAGTTTGGCAGTTTGACGTCTGCAAGGAAATCACATCCTCTTCTCTCTTTCTCTCTCATTCTACCTTTTCCATTCTCTCTCCTCTCTGTAGTTTATAGATACATCGAAGAACAGAGACAACTAACTAAGAGAAAAAAAAGAAGAAGATCACATATGATAAACAAACTCGATCTCATTCTCTTTTTCTTCATTAGTTTTAGAGTTGGACTTCTCCATGTTCATTAGTGGGTATTTCCTGAAGCTTCAACTTTCAAGCAACGAAAAAAAAAGTTTTTCGAGTGAAAATTTTGAAATTCCAATTCTCTATTTTTTGTGAAGTGTTTAATTGCTTGTATAATAGAGTATTTAGAAATCAATAGGGCATTTTTTTAGAAAATGTCCTATTAGACATAGCATAATTGAATGGGAGGGCAATTTTTTTGAAAATGCCTTATTTGATATGAACAGATAAGGCAAGTTCAAAATGTGGCTTTTGACTCACACAAAACGCCTTTTTTGATCTTATTTCTTGTAGTGAAAGGTGCAAAACTATTGTTGATTCTAAGAGTAAAAGTGGGCTGAATTTGAGTAAGATCATTCTAAGGAATGACCTTTGTGATAACGTCTATATGAACTCTTGTGATTTGATCTTGGAAGGGTCATGGCAACGTGATCGTTTTCTCATTTACGTTGGGTTTAGCACCTCATATTCTGTTTTGATTTATGGGAGCAAATTCACTTTGAACCTCTGTGAACTGAATCATGGTGCAAAGAGGCTGAATTTGACAAGATTACAACTCCTAGTTTCGAGATTGAACGGATTAAGATCCCTAACACAAGTGAGCAGGCTATTTAGGCCAAGCAACACTTAATTTCATTCTCCATTCAACATGATGTTTCAGGGGTTGTCCTTAACCAAGAGAGGGCATATGTTCTCGACAGGGTTGTCCATGATTTATTTTTTGAGTGGTGGATACACAATCTTGGTTCTACAAGGGTTGAAAGAATCAAGATATTGCCCTTGATCTTCTTTGAGCAATTTATAGAGAGAAATCAGGAGGTTTGGGTTGAAATAATTACTTCATCAATATGTGGTTCCCAATGGTTTCAAAAATCATTATCCCTAATCAAGATGGGAGTAAAGCAAGAGGGGACGTGTGTAAGGACCCGTGACTTTTGGCCTTGCTCCACGGAGTGTGTCCTTATAGAAAATTTGTAAGCTGGGGGCTTTTAGATAAGTTCAAGAAATCGCCGAGTTAGAAAAACTTTTGAAAAGACTTGAATTGAATAAAAATCATGAAAGAGGTCACAAATCTACTATTGGCGTTTTATCGAAGGGACAATCCGAAGGGACAACCCAATAGTGCGATAAGTGAACTAATCATGTTTTTAGAAAGACTCTCGCTCATATAGAACATATGAGTACCCAAGAATAATGGGTTCGGGGGCGAAGGTACGAGGGAGGAAGGTGTTAGGCATCCAACTCGCCGTTTTATGAGGGCCTCTACTAACTCAAGTTTGCATAATAATTTAAAGACATGATTCCCACACAGACCAGATTAACAACCTAGATTTAGACTATTAATTGGTTCATCACAAGCATCACGATATTTATTATTGACCCTTGTTTAGACATGTATTCGATTGGCAAGTTGAGCATTACAACAACTAGACATGATTATTTACATAATTGAAATGCAGTATTTAGGAAGCAGTAAAAGGCATGATTGACATATATCTACATTTTGACTACTAGAACATAAACAGTTAAGCAATTAATTTAATTTGAGCCCTCAGGAATTAGTATCTGAACTGTAGGCTATTTAGGAAATGAATAGTAAAAATAGATCTCAAGCAAACAATAAATTTGAAGAAAGATGGAGAAGTTCAACCGAGAATAGAGGTTGTCAACTGTAGACTGTGTGTTTTAAACTGAGGGTCGAGGGCAGACCTGACAGTCTTGACCCGAAACCGATTACCCCGACCCGATTGACCCGAAAGGTAATCGAATTTACCCGAATAGTGGCAATCCGATTTAGAACCGATTATCCGAAATGATCCGAACTGAAACCAAACCAAAACCGAAATGTTATTAACCTGACGACGATCCGTATTCGAATCTAACCGGAACGGAATCGAAACCGAACCATTCACAACCAAAACCGATTTGATACGAATTAAACGCAAACCGATTCAAACTGACCCAAACAGAATATGACCCGAAACCAAAATAAATCGAACCTGAAATTTGTTAAACGCTATTTTTTAATGAAATTGATTATTTTTTACCAAAGAATTCAAAGATTATACACTAAGTCTTACTTAGTGTTAACCCAATTTGGTGATTTGCATGGAAATTTGAGAATGGAGGCTCATAATATAGCGTGACTCAAAATTGACTCGATAGTTCGGACCTGTATCCGAACCCGATCCGAAATGACACAAATCGATTTTAACCAGACCCAAAAGTAACCGATTTTTCAAACAAAAACCGATCTGATATTGACCCGACCCGTATGAACCGACCCGAGATGACCCGAAAAGGTATAAATCCGAATAAACCCAAACGCGAAGTACAATCCGAACCAAATCCGATCCGTACCCGAGTATAGGTCGACCCAAGTAGAACCGAACCGAAATTAACCCAATCCGAAACCGATCCGATTGACCAGTTTGCCAGGGCTAGTCGAGGGTCACAAAATATTAGTGTAAAGTAAATGATAAAACTGGATGAACACATGTTACAAATGAGATTAATTGACTAGTAAATGTCAAACGTCAGAGTACTTTCTTCTCTCTCCTAGTCTCACGTTCTACCCTACCAGGCTATTACCTATGAGTCTATGACAATAAGAAATCTCCTACCCAAAAGTCCCAACTATCCAATATTATTTCTCTCTTCTACAATTCCCCAATCCAATGTGCCATTTCTCTCTCTTCCCACTCGTTGTCTTTGGTCACTAGTAGTCTAGTATAATGAAAGTATATGGACATACACCTAAAAAGTATATATATATATATATATATATATATATATATATATATATGGATAGCTGCTTGGGTATCCCAACCCTTATGTCTTGCTATTTGCATACCTTGTTGGTTCAAATCTAAAAATTAACCAATTCCCAGCTCATGCACTTGAGTGATAAATAATAGGTGATGCCCATCTACCTAGTGGAGTAAAGTACTAATGGTTGCATGGAGTATTATGGAGTAAACTACTAATGCTTGCAAGTAGTATTATACCAAATCCCAAGTGAATAATACGTAGAAGAAACTAAGACTGTGATTTGCATCATCCTCATGCTCAAGTTGACAAATGTTAGTCGGGTTGAAATTCATAGGAGGTATGACATGATAGATAGGGTCAACATTATCTCAGTGCCCAAAGAGGCTCCCGCCTAGGCAGGGTGTAGGAGGCATGACATCATAGATAGGGTCAATATTTTCCTAGTGCCCAAAGAGGCTCCCGCCTAGGCAAGGTAGGGGGGTTCGTTTGTACGTAACCTTTCCTTTTTCATCATGCAAATCAGCAAGTAAGTTGTTGAAGATCTGGGAAAAGAGCAGCATCTACCCCAGCATATATTCATCAAATAAGTGGACAACAGATTCTGTCTCTACTCTGAAAAATACAAGAGCCCAGCTCCTTGCCTATTCAAAAAAGGAAAGACAAAATTTGAAAAATTGAAAAGTAAAGTGTTGAAGAGCTTACCAACAAAGACGAAACACATCCAAAGAGGTTTGTCTTCTCGCGGACATTTTTTTAGTGCTTTGAGACTTGTATGCAAGTTTGCCCAACTTGTGGCGCCCCATGCATAGTCTTTGATTGAATCAAACTCTTCAAGAAGGATGATAAACCTTCCATTGACACCAGAATCTCCACCATCCTGATAGACCATACAGCCGATGCCCAATAAGGTCGTTGCTCGGCAGGCTTTCAACAGGTGCTGCTCATCAGCATTCGGACCGACCACATTGAACGCATGTATCACATTCTTCAACTGAGTTAAAGATAAATTGTTAAGAGTCAACAGTCCGAGAAGTTCAAAGCACTTGTAGCGGGAGGTTTCCAATTGAGTACCCTCCACACCAACAACAGGTTTACCATCAATGGGTAAACCACTGCAAATCAGAGTATCCTCCAGTCTAAAATAAATTCCATGACACCTTATTTGGAAAATCCCAGAGTCAGGCTGATAACACTCAACGAGTGCCTCGAGAAGTGGTCTGAGATGAGTAAACTTGATAAGAGAATGGAGATAAAAAAACATAAAACTAGAAACCATGAAAAATTATTCATTCTTCGTCAGTTTCTTCTTCATTGTCCTCTCCTTCTTTAATTAGTTCGTCAGTTTCTTCTTCATTATCCTCTCCTTCTTTAATTGGTTCGCAGTTTCTTCTTCATTGTCCTCTCCTTCTTTAATTGGTTCGCCAGTTTCTTCTTCATTGTCCTCTCCTTCTTTATTCTCCTCTCCTTTAATTAGATATGCATGTATTTGAGGTCTTCTTTCTCCTCCAGGCATGATAACTTTTTTCATAAAATGATCCATGTCTTCGTCTTCTGTAACCGTACACCCCAAGTGTCAAGGCTCGATCGACAGCTTTGTTTCCGCATTGCATAACCCCCCAGCAAGATCTAGCGAGTCATCTACCAAGTAATCTATTACAGCGGTTGTAAAAATATCCGCTTTTTTGGATACCCTAGCCCTAGGAAAATCCTGTTTGAGCTTACCATGGGTGTGAGATAACGAAAGTTGCACGGAGTAGAGTATTGTTATTAGCTTGGTAAGGATCATACAAACAACCTAATAGCCCTAGGAAAAGAAGACCACATCACCAGGGCCAAGGTATCTCTTGAACTATCTCCAAACATGGTACGTATTATAACTTTGCTTTTCTATGCCCCATATTTGATCAAAGAATAATTGCTAAACATGATTGTGAGTTAGGATATGGTGGATGTGACATTGTGTTGACTGAAGTTCTTGCATAACATGACTGAAATAAAATAAATAAAATCATATACTGCTTCGTGTCTTTATCTTGTATAATTGAAGTACAATAAAGAAGGGAATCAGTATAAACATTACTGTAACCCCACTTTTATTGGCCGTCTTGCTGGCCATTTTAGGTTTTTTACTCGTCATCTTGTTCTCCTTGTTAGTTGTATTGTTGAGAACTAAGCTGTATGTACAACTTAAAGACTTGTACAAAATATACCCAGAAGAAGAGAAGAATTTTGACATTTTTTTGAGCAGTAGTTTCGTTATGTTGAAGCTTCAGATATAACACTGCCATTGGAATGATTAAGCCACTAATGACTTCTTTCTTTAATTTATATTCAAATTCAATTGGGGATGTGTAACGTTTAATCCAATTGGGAATAAGCCACTATGACTTCATTCTTTAATTATCTTCAAATCTAATTGGGGATGTGTACTGATGCCTTTCGATCAAAACTACTTTAATCAAAATTTGGTCAAACTTAATTAAATTTGGTAGAATGGGATTTGGGGAAGTGGAAAGTTTAATCCAATTGGGACTGATGCCTTTCGATCAAACTACTTCAATCCAAATTTAGTGAACTTGGTCTAGGAAAAAGGAATGTGGTTATGATAATTCCTCTCCAATTTCAGGGTGTTTAATTTTGTGTTGTTTAGAGGGTGTTTGGCCAAGCTTATTAAACTGTCTATAGGCCAATGACGAGTTGAGTTGGGTTGGGTTGGGTTGGGTTGGGTTGGGTTGTGGTGATGGCTGGTGGAAGATCCCAATGATAAGATAAAGAGGATGGTGGTTTAGGATGAGATGAAGAGGATGGTGATATAGGATGAGATGAAGAGTCTTGTTATTTAGGATGAGATGAATAGGATGGTGATCTAGGATGAGATGGAGCAATCAAGTGGTTTCACCTTTGATCCCAACTTGCAATCACTGAAGTCACTTCCTCCACACTGAATTTTGTCCCCTGAATACGTGGGATTGTGGGGGAGCCCCGAAACCAAATACTCTTTCACACTCATCTCCCCTCCTCTACAGAATTGTTTAGTTGTCATGTCCGGACGGTGGTGAACAACATGGGAAAAACATAGAGCAGTGATTAGTGATCTCCATAGATCCCTCTGCGCAGCATATGGCTCAGGGACAATGATGTCCTTATATGACATCCAATTTATCTGAGAAAAATGGGGGGGGGGGGCACAAAAGCTCATGTGTAAAGGTTGACATGTAAACCAGCATTAGAATCACACAAATACAAAAAAAAAAAAAAAAAGAGAACTTCCAGGAGCCACAAACTATGGAAGGTAATTTGATTTTAATACTTACGCTGGACGATGGTAGTTCTCTAAAAAACTGCATGCGTTGTTCCTTCTTTGCTTGGTGGTTTTAATTGTAAATTGCAGTTTGACCAATGCTTTTCACCCATGTAAGCATGAGTGGAAACGCGGGCTTTACAAGTTCCATAATTTTAAAGCACTGAAGACATATATCCAATACACGAGCCAACATAAATATCTGTAATAACTAATTGAATATTTCAAAATCGAAAGGCATTTCTTATGGGAAAGTAATGAAGAAAGACGAAAGATTAATTGGGTTAGCTGGACACAGGTTGTCAAAAGCAGCGGTGAGAGGGGTTTGGGAGTTGCAGACCCCAAAAACAAACTTTAGCTTTACTGGCTAAATGGTGGTGGTGGTATGGCTCAGAAGACAAGTCTTAATGGAAGAGATCCATTCAAT
The DNA here is from genome assembly GCA_038025085.1 of Tetragonia tetragonoides. Classification (NCBI taxonomy): domain Eukaryota; kingdom Viridiplantae; phylum Streptophyta; class Magnoliopsida; order Caryophyllales; family Aizoaceae; genus Tetragonia; species Tetragonia tetragonoides. The sequence goes on from CM076153.1 coordinate 34,601,662, forward strand.
AAAGGTATCAAATTCCTTCAGATGACTGTGTAAGATCTAGTTGCAACGATCTAATCATAAAAGCGGAAGACAACTAGAAATAGAAATCTTAACGGGTCATTAAATACACATAAATATACCTCTTGATGCGTGCCTTGTTGATCGATTAAATAAAATGTAATCCCTCTACCGTAGTCCACGCAGCAATCGATATGAACAATCCAAACACCTTCGTTAGCTAGAACGAGCACAAGAAACCGTTCCTTGGGCTATGGAGGTGCTTGGTTGTTTAGAGAGAAAATATGAGGGAACGAGGCTATCAGTTGAAACCTGTGTAACCTAGTTACTTCTTCCTTCTCTTCTATTTAAACTGTAGAGTTCACATATAGTGGGCTAACCCTAGGTAGGCCCACTTACCGTTCTCTCTTAATAATTAACTAATGCGACTCCTAGGTCCATTAATTAATTATTGATCCATCGATTACTTAAGCGTGTGACCCGTTAGGCCGATTGCATTTAGTAGTCAGCCGACTCATATCGGTCTAATTATCGTAAGCGGTCTCTAACTAAACGTCACGACCTACTAAATCGATGAGTTAACTATCTCTTTGATTTAATCCCGAATTTTGCACCTTGACTGACAGGAAATAAATCCTTCAATCTCCCACTTGTCCTTAAGACAAGTATGCAAATCAATTCCCTTGTCACTTACTGTCTTGATATGAACATAAGATAAGAAGCCTAGTCATCATTACAATGTTCATATCTTTTCTTGATCCCGAATTGGATTGTTAAGGCAAATGATCATCCAATAATCCATTTGAGCACGACCATGCATTTCACAATCCCACTACAAGAGGCCCATAAGACAACGATCCCCGTAGGGAGGACAATTCCCGTCTTGTGCATTCATGAATTTCAACATGATTTTCAATTATTCGGATGTATCCGTTATTGCCTCCTGTTACACAGGCGTTAGGAGTAATCACATATCACCAATCCTCATGTCGTTATTCATAATCACTCAAGTTTGAGAAATGGTTCAAGATAGTTTTATGAGAGTCTAATATGACTACTCGTTCTTAAAGAACTCTCATGGTGGGTCTGTCCGATCATGAATTCCCAATTCATATCTATGCAAATGGTCCTTGACATCCCATGTCTCCAGCCCATGAAACAGGCACTGAGATCATCTTGCAATCTAATCATTACTGGTTATTAGAATCTAATTCTAACACCTAGATTAGGGACAAATAACCACAAAATCCAGTTCACACAACAGGGTTTCATTATCCAAGACATCGTCTTGATAATCTATTTGGATATTTGTGTTATATTATGTTGGATTAATATTCAAAATCATACAAAAAATTGAATAGGACCAAAACTCGTTGTGATAAATGTACAAAACCAGGTTTTAATCATGAACACCATTTCATAATCTAAAACAATGAAGCTAATCATCTCCGTTGTGTGACTCCCATGCTTGACCTTGTCAAGCGGCTTAGTCAATGGATCAGCGACATTCTCATTTGTATGATCCTTGCATATGCTAATATCACCATCCTTGACCCATTGTCTAATAATGTGATATTTGCCATGTACATATCTAGACTTTTGGTGTGACCTTGGCTCCTTGGCTTTGGCGATGACTCCATTATTATTACAATAAAGAGTCAACGGTTCAGCCGCCGTAGGCACAACGCCAAGCTCAGCCATGAACTTGCGTATCAAAACAACCTCCTTCGCAGCTTCCAAAGCTGCGATGTACTCTGTTTCCGTTGTAGAATCTGCCACCGTGCTTTGCTTAGCACTCTTCCAGGTCACTGCTCCTCCCTTGAGACAGAAGACAAATCCTGATTGGGATTAAGGAACCATCTCTGTCGATCTGGAAGGACGCATAAGTGTAACCTTTCACAATCAATTTTTCGAAAACACTTCCAAAGCCAAGTCTTTACAGACTCCAGCAATGGAATGTCGTTTCCAATTATCAGTATGTCATCAACATACAGGACCAAGAAGACAATTTTGCTCCCATTGAACTTCTTGTATACACAAGGTTCTTCTGAGTTTCTGATAAAACCAAACCTAGTTATGGCTTCATCAAAACACAGATGCCAGCTCCGGGATGCTTGCTTCAACCCATAAATGGATCTTTTTAACTTGCAAACCTTCCCAGCGTTCTTAGGATCGACAAAACTCTCAGGTTGTGTCATATACACATCCTCTTCGAGAACCCCGTTCAAGAAAGCGGTTTTCACATCCATTTGCCAGACCCCATAGTCATAATGAGCTGCAATTGCTATGAGTATCCTAATGGATTTAAGCATGGTAACTGGTGAGAAAGTTTCATCAAAGTCAATTCCTTGAATTTGCCTGTAACCTTTTGCCACCGGTCTAGTTTTGAAAAGTAGAAAGTTTTCATCCTTAGCCGTCTTGATCTTAAAGATCTCTTTGTACCCGATGGGCCTAGCTCCATCCGGCAAATCGACCAAGTCCCAGACTTTATTCTCGGACATGGAATCCATTTCGGATTTCATGGCTTCTTGCCATTTGCTAGAATTTGGACTCGTCATTGCTTCCTTGTAAGTGGTGGGTTATTCACTTTCTATAAGAAAAATGTATCGACTCTCCGTCATATAGATTGAAATGTATCTATTTGTTGGAGTCATGACTCTATCAAACCTTCAAATGGTGGATTCAGGTTCAACCTCTTGAGTTGCCTCTAGAGTTGAATCTGGAGATGTTTCTAAAACATCTAGGATGGATTCTAAATCCCTATCCACATCCATTGGAGTTGTTTCCAAAACATCATGGATGGATTCCAAATCCCTACCCATCTCCAATTGTTTCTCATCTTGAATTCCTTCGAGATGGACTTTACTCCCACTTGTCTCTTTGAAAAGGAATTCCTTCTCTAAAAAGACACCATTTCGAGCAACAAATACCTTGTTCTCAGTTCGGTTGATCTTCGTTTCCTTTGGGTAACCCACAAAGAAATCTTTGTCTGATTTGGGCGCAAGCTTATCGCCGAGTAACCTCTTTACATAAACTTCACACCCCCAAACCTTGAGAAAAGACAACTTGGGAACCAGTCCCATCCACAGTTCATGTGGTGTCTTTTCAACTGCTTTTGTCGAAGTCTTGTTCAGTGTGAAAGCTGCCGTCTCGAGAGCATATCCCCATAAAGAAATAGGAAGATTGACGTGACCCATCATTGATCCAACCATATCTAATAAGGTTCGATTCCTCCATTCAGACACACCGTTCCATTGTGGTGTTCCGGGTGGAGTTAGTTGTGAAAGTACTCCACAACCCTTAAGATGTTCATCGAATTCTAGGCTCATATATTCGCCTCCTAGATCCGGTCGAAGAGCTTTGATTTTCTTGGCTAGCTGCTTTTCAAATTCATTCTGAATCTCTTTGAATTTTTCAAAAGATTCAGATTTATGTTTCATTAAGTAAATATATCCATATCTACTCAAATCATCACTAAATGTAATGAAGTAGCTAAACCCACCTCTTGTAGTCGAGCTCATTGGTCCACATACATCTGATTGTATTAGTCCCAATAGCTCACTAGCTCGCTCTCCCTTTCCTAGAAAGGGTGACTTTGCCATTTTTCCAAGTAAACATGATTCACAAGTATCAAATGACTCCAAGTCAAATGAGTCCAGAATCCCTTCTCTAAGAAGTTTCTGAATGGGTTTCACATTTATGGCCTAATCGACAATGCCATATATATGTGGGGTTAGAATCATTAGTTCTAGCCTTTTTGTTATTGATGGTGAATATATGTTTGTCAAAATTTAGCAAATAAAGCTCATTATGCAAACGGGCCCTAAAATAAAATACATCATCTTTTGAAACTGTATAATAACCATTCTTAATACGCATACCAAAACCTTCCATATCCAATATAGAAGGAGAAATGATGTTTTTGTTTACACTAAAAACATAATAACAATTATTAAGTTCTAGTTGAAGGCCCGAGGGTAACGACAAAACATAAGTTCCTACAGTTAAAGCAGCCACCCTGGCCCATTTGCGACTCGTAGGTTCACCTCATCTCTAGCTACCTTCCGAGGTTGTTTTATCCCTCCACATTTGAACAAATGTGAGTACCACAACAAGTATCCAATATCCAATCAGAAGTACTTGTAGCTAGATTGATTTCAATAACGAAAATATTTGAAGTCATGGAAACCATTCCATACTTTAGGTCTTCCTTTAACTTTGGGCAGTTCCTCTTCCAATGCCCCTTCTGTTGGCAATGGAAGCACTGATTATCTGCAGCTATGAGCGACTTCTTGGCGGTCAATCGTTGCTTGGGCTTAGGCGTGGTCACACCACCCTTGCCTTTCAACAGTTGCCCTTTGAGTGGCCCATTTCTTTCCCTTCCCGACATTAAGCACTTGCTTTTCGAAAAGTCCTGGAATAGGCGTCTCCGAGACGCATTCCTTCTTATCACGCCTGAGAACTATTCTCAGGTTGCGATGACTCTCCAGATAATTGTTTGGTCCAACCAAACGTTCACTGTCTAGCATCGACTTTAGGTTAAAAGTTGACTTGTTTTCATTGGCCATTGCTACAATAACGGAAACAATATGCAAAACATTTAGTACATTTATCAATAAATAACTTAATTAATTTCCAAAATAGAAAAGTTATTTAATATTTTATTCATCCTCTAAGGTGCCCCTATTAATAAAATAATTCCAAGATCCTCATTTTACCCTAATGTGACCAAGTTTTGGCTTGTCAACCACACTAGTCAAAATAGGTAAGCAATCCTTGCTAATTATGTCCAACATAACTCTCGGTTGATAGGCATATCTAATATGGCTATTCCTTTGCCCCGATATGTAAGGACTCCTTACTCATATCTTTGAGGGAACCAAAATAGTCTTGTAAATCTCTTCTTAGACTTACGCGCATTAACTCAAGATTAAAATAATGTCACGCTTTGGCGATGCTCATTATGAATGATCGAAAGTGTAATGGGTGAACCTTATTTGGGAGGGCACAAACTCAATATTTCCTTAGGATGAGATTTAATAAATTGTTTTAATATATGTGAACTAATGGTTATATTAAAACAATATAATAAACCAGCCATGCGATAATTAAAGAAATAAATCTAATTTAAGCAATAATTAACGCAATAAATAAATGATCCTAGTATGACCCCTAAAAGGAAAAAATAAAGATCTAATCTTCAAATATCTCCCAGTTGAATCGTGATCTCCTCCAAGGCTTCGTTCTTCAAGCTTTACAATTTGTAACTGTAATTTAAACTTAAAACTAATGCAATAAAATAAATTACAGAAACACCACGGTATTACATACCATATTTAGGTTACAAAAAATACAAACGGTGCGCAGACCGTATTTTGGGCCATACTAAATCATACATTCATTCACCCATAAAAGGGTGACCCATAAAATATAAAATATATTCAAAAGCCACATAATAATGCAATTAAATCAATCATCTAATAAATGAATTAAATTAAATTAAACTATATGCTAATGAGTTAAAGATATATTAGGGCATATAAACACAATTGCATTCACTTTATGCAAAAATAGAACTGATCTTAATCAGATACAATCATAACAATCCCGTAGCAAGACAAAAGCATGAGAAAGGACAAAATCATGAAGTTGATCTTTAACAGACCACACAATAAAGAAAATAGAAAAGAACTTAGCTTAACAATTTGCATTCACCAGCTATGAGATCCAATCTAATATAAAAAAATAAAGACGCAACAAGTGAGCCAAAAAATCTGAGCTTTTCTCTTCCTCTAAAAGTTCCAAACTTAAAGGCTCTTTGATCTAAATAATTCAATCAATCGCTCAAAACCAAAAACATGCTCACTTGAGGACAAAACAATTTTAATGATCCAATCATTAAAACCACTTAAGTAATTCAAAGTGAATGGAACCTTACGCCCTAAAATAACATGCTCGGCAAATATTGAACACGCAAACCAGAATTTGACGGCAACGAAGCAGCTAAAAAATCACAATCTAATTGCAACAAAATAACGCTACTATTGTAACTGATCAAATCACTACAGAATAAACCAAACGAAAAATAAAGCCAATAAACGCTATTTTTTTCGTGCAACAAGTAGATAATACTAATCTAATTAACTCATTAATTAGGCTCTGATACCACTGTAAGATCTAGTTGCAATGATCTAATCATAAAAGCGGAAGACAACTAGAAACAGGAATCTTAATGGGTCATTAAATACACATAAATAAACCTCTTGATGCGTGCCTCGTTGATCGATTAAATATCGATAGGTGCGAATTAGGATTCCAAATGTAATCCCTCTACCGTAATCCACGCAGCAATCAATACGAACAATCCAAACACCTTCGTTAGCTAGAACGAGCACAAGGAATCCTTGGGCTATGGAGGCGCTTGGTTGTTTAGAGAGAAAATATGAGAGAAGGAGGCTATCAGTTGAAACCTGTGTAACCTAGTTACATCCTCCTTCTCTTCTATTTAAACTGCAGAGTTCACATGTAGTGGGCTAACCCTAGGTAGGCCCACTTACCGTTCTCTCTTACTAATTAACTAATGCGACTCCTAGGTCCAATAATTAATTATTGATCCATCGATTACTTAAGCATGTGACCCGTTAGGCCCATCGCATTTATTAGTCGGCAGACTCATATCGGTCCAATTATCGTAGGCGGTCTCTAGCTTAACGTTACGACCTACTAAATCGATGAGTTAACTATCTCTTTGATTTAATCCCGAATTTCGCACCTTGACTGATAGGACATAAATCCTTTAGACTGGTTGTCTTATGACACTGGGATCAATGGCCAAGGTTCCCTAAGAACTTAGTTGTTTTCTTTCCTGCATTCTGGTCAATCTGGCTAGGCTTAATCAAAATAGTTTCGACAACAAACAGATAAACTGTGAAGATACTATGGAACTGATTATGATCAGATCTGGGAAAAGGGCAGCATCTACCCTAACTTATATTCATCAAATAAGTGGACAACAGATCTAGTTTCTACTCTGAAAAATACAAGAGCCCGACTCCTTGCCTATTCAAAAAAGGAAAGACAAAATTCAAAAAAATGAAAAGTAAGTGTTGAAGAGCTTACCAACAGAGACGAAACACACCCAAAGAGGTTTGTCTTCTCGCTGACATTTTTCAGTGCTTTGAGACTTGAATGCAAGTTCGCCCAACTTGCGGTGCCCCATGAATAGTCTTTGATTGAATCAACCTCTTTAACAAGGTTGAAAAACCTTGCATTAACACCAGTATCTCCACCATCCTGATAGACCATACAACCAATGCCCAAAAAGGTCGTTGCTCGGCAAACCTTCAACAGGTGTTGCACATCAGCATTCGGACCGGGTACATTGAACTCATGTATCACATTTTCAACTGAGTTAAAGATAAGTTGTTAAGAGGCAACACTCCGAGAAGTTCGAAGCACTTGTTGCGGGAGGTTTCCAATTGAATACCCTCCACACCAACAACATGTTTACCATCAATGGGTAAACCAATGCATATTAGAGCATCCTCCAGGCTAAAATAAATTCCATGACACCCTATTTGGCAAACCCAAGAGTCAGGCTGATAACACACAACGAGTGCCTCGAGAAGTGGCTTAAGATGAGTAAACTTGATAAGATAACGCAGATAAAAAAAAATAGAAACCATGAAAAATTATTAATTTTCTTCATCAGTTTCTTCTTCATTGTCCTCACGTTCTTTGATTAGTTAGTCAATTTCTTCTTCATTGTCCTCACCTTCTTTAATTAGTTCGTTAGAATCTTCTTCATTGTCCTCTCCTTCTTTAATTAGATATGCGTGTATTTGAGGTCTTCTTTTTCCTCCAACCATGATAACTTTATCCATAAAATGATCCATGTCTTCGTCTTCTGTAACCGTACGCCCCAAGTGTCGAGGCTCGATCGAAAGCTATGTTTCCACATTGTATAACCCTCCAGCTAGATCTAGCCAGTCAGCCACCAAGTAATCTATTACAGCGGCTGTGAAAATATCCGCTTTTTTGGATACCTTAGTCCGAATAAGCATGTTTGAGCTTACCATGGGTGTGAGATAACGAAAGGTGCACGTAGTAGAGTATTGTTATTAGCTTGGTAAGGATCAGACAAACAACCTAATAGCCCTAGGAAAAGAAGACCTCATCACCAAGGTCAGGGTATCTCTTGAACTATCTCTAAACATGGTACGTATCATAACTTTTCTTTATTATGTCCCATATTTGATTAAAGAGTAATTGCTAAACATGATTGTGACTTAGGATATAGTGGATGTGACATTGTGTTGACTGAAGTTCTTGCATGACATGATTGAAATAAAATAAAATAAAATCATATAATGCTTCGTGTCTATTGCTTGTATAATTGAAGTACAATAAAGAAGGAAATCAATATACACATTACCGTAACTCCACTTTTATTGGCCGTGTTGTTGGCCATTTTAGGTTTTTTACTTGTTATCTTGTTGTCCTTGTTAGTTGTATTGTTAAGAACTAAGTTGTATGTACACCTTAAAGACTTGTACAAAATAAACTCAGAAGAAGAGAAGAATTTTGAGATTTTTTGAGAAGTAGTTTCGTTGTGTTAGAGCTTCACAAATAACACTGCCAATGGAATGATTAAGCCACTTGTAATTTCCTTCTTTAATTTATATTCACATCCAATTGGGGATGTGGAACGTTTAATCCAATTGGGAATAAACTGTTTCTAGGCCAATGACGAGTTGTGTTGGGTTGCGGTGATGACAATGGTGACAGATCCCAATGATGAGATGAAGAGGATGGTGGTTTAGGATGAGATGAAGAGGATGGTGATATGGAATGAGATGAAGAGTCTGGTGATTTTGGATGAGATGAAGAGGATGATGATTTAGGATGAGATGTACCTATCAAGCGATTCCACTTCTGATCCCAACTTGCAATCACTGAAGTCACTTCCTCCACACTGAGTTTTGTCCCCCGATTACGTGGGATTGTAGGGAGGCCAGAAACCCAAGACTCTTCCACACTCGTCTCCCCTCCTCTACAGAATTGTTTAGTTGTCATGTCCGGACGGTGGTGAACAACATGGGAAAAACAAAGATCAGTGGTTAGTGATCTCCCTATATCCCTATGCGCAGCATATGGCGCAGGGACAATGATATCCTCATATGGCATCCAATTTATTTGAGAAAAAAGGGGGACACAAAAGCTCATGTGTAAGAGTTGACATGCAAACCAGCAATAGAATCACACAAATACAAAAAAATGAACTTCCAGGAGCCACAAACTATGGAAGGTAATTTGATTTTAATACTTACGCTGGACGGTGGTAGTTCTCTAAAAAACTGCATGAGTTGTTCCTTCTTTGCTTGGTGTTTTTTTTATTGTAAATTGCAGTTTGACCAATGTTTTTCACCCATGTAAGCATGAGTGGAAACGCGGGCTTTACAAGTTCCATAATTTTAAAGCACTGAAGACATATATCCAATACACGAGCCAACATAAATATCTGTAATAACAAATAGAGTATTTCAAAATCGAAAGGCATTTCTTATGGGAAAGTAATGAAGAAAGACGAAAGATTAATTGGGTTAGCTGGACACAAGTTGTCAAAAGCAGCGGTGAGAGGGGTTTGGGAGTTGCAGACCCCAAAAACAAACTTTAGCTTTACTGGCTAAATGGTGGTGGTGGTATGGCTCAGAAGACAATTCTTAAAGGAAGAGGTACATTCAAGAAAGCTATCAAATTCCTTCAGATGACTGGTTGTCTTATGACATTGGCATCAAAGGCCAAGGTTCCCAAATAACTCAATTTTTTTCTTTCCTGCATTCAGGTCAATCTGGCTAGGCGTAATCAAAATAGTTTCGACAACAAACAGATAAATTTTGAAGATGCGATGGAACTGATTATGATCAGATATGGGAAAAGAGCAGCATCTACCCCAACTTATATTCATCAAATAAGTGGACAACAGATCCAGTCTCTACTTTGAAAAATACAAGAGCCCGAATCCATGCCTATTCAAAAAAGGAATGATAAAATTCGAAAAAATGAAAAGTAAGTGTTGAAGATCTTACCAATAAAGACGAAACACATCCAAAGAGGTTTGTCTTCTCGCTGACATTTTTCAGTGCTTTGAGACTTAAATGCAAGTTCGCCCAACTTGTGGCGCCCCATGCATAGTCTTTGATTGAATTAACCTCTTTAACTAGGTTGATAAACCTTGCATTAACATCAGAATCTCCACCATCCTGATAGACCATACAGCTGATGCCCAATAAGGTTGTTGCTTGGCAAGCCTTCAACAGGTGCTGCTCATCAGGATTCGGACCGACAACATTGAACTCATGTATCACATTCTTCAGCTGAGTTAAAGATAAGTTGTTAAGAGGCAACACTCCGAAAATTTCGAAGCACTTGTTGCGGGAGGTTTCCAATTGAGTACCCTCCACACCAACAACAGGTTTACCATCAATGGGTAAACCACTGCAAATCGGAGCATCCTCCAGGCTAAAATAAATTCTGTTATACCGTATTTGGAAAAACCCAGAGTCAGGCGGATAACACTCAACGAGTGTCTCGAGGAGTGGTCTGAGATGAGTAAACTTTATAAGAGAACATAGATAACAAAAACATAAAACTAGAAACCATGAGAAATTATTCATTTTTTCGTCAGTTTCTTCTTCATTGTCCTTTCCTTCTTTAATTAGTTTGTCAGTTTCTTGTTCATTGTCCTCTCCTTCTTTAATTAGTTCGTCAGAATCTTCTTCATTGCCCTCTCCTTCTTTATTGTCCTCTCCTTCTTTAATTAGATATGCATGTATTTGAGGTCTTCTTTATTGTCCTCTCCTTCTTTCTCCTTCTGGAATTATGCTCCTGTGTGGGGTGCCAGTTGGTACTGGAAAAAGCTTAATAAAATCAAAAGCTATTTCCAGGATCAATATTCAGTGAGAGGCGTGTGGAAGGGAGCTCCTGATGGGTTTTATTCTGCTGCAAGAGAATACAGAGTACTGACAGGGGTCATGCCAAAATGCAGACATGCTAATCTGATTTGGGGGAAGATAACCATGCCTAGACAAAGCTTTTGCCTATGGCTAGCTCAACTGGGGAGACTGCTAACAAAGGACAGGATGCAGAAAATGGGGTTCCTGAATGGAGATGCTTTGTGCAACCTGTGCAAAGTGAAGCCAGAAGATCACAACCACCTGTTTTTCAGCTGTAGTGTATCAACAGGGATTCTGGATCAGCTAAGAGGATGGTTACAGATGTCAGCAAAAGCAAACACAATCCAGGGCATGCTTAACTGGATAAGCAGACAGAAGAGCTCAAGATTCAGAAGGGAAGTGTATGCAGCTGGGCTTGCAGCAACAGTGTATTGGATATGGAGAAGCAGGAACATCCAATATTTTGAGGGGAGCAGATTGTCAATGATGCAGATCATGCAGCAGATTCAGCAAATAGTCAGAATCAGAATACAGCAATGCAGCAGCAAGAGGAAGATCAACAACAAGGATAAAAGATGGATAGGAAGTGTGTAATTGTTTTCTGTACTATGTTTGTGTAGTTTGGTGTATGTGGAAATGTCTATATGTTTTCTGTAGAATTTGTAACAGCTTATTTTACTGTGTTCTGTATTTTGCTGTAAGTCAGGAATGTCTGTTTTAGTTGTTTCAGCTAAGGTGAGCTACTGGTTGCAGTGTGTTGCTCCAGTACTGTTTTAGGGTTGTATGGTTGTAAAGGGATGTAGATAAAAGGTACCCTACCTAGTAGGTGGCCTTGGATTTGCATTGCCTGTGGGCTGTAATCTTGCTACATTACAGCTAGTAATAATACAATTTCTGACTTGCACCAAAACGAAAAAACTTTATCCACAAAATGATCCATGTCTTCGTCTTCTATAACCGTACGCCCCAAGTGTCGAGGCTCGATCAAAAGCTTTGTTTTCGCATTGCATAACCCTCCAGCTAGATCTAGCCAGTCAGCTACCAAGTAATCTATTACAGCGGTTGTGAAAATAACCGCTTTTTTGGATACCCTAGCCCTAGGATGAGCATGTTTGAGCTTACCATGAGTGTGAGATAACGAAAGCTGCATGCAGTAGAATATTGTTATTAGCTTGGTAAGGATCAGATAAACAACTTAATAGCCCTAGGAAAAGAAGACCTAATCACCAGAGGCTATCTCTTGAACTATCTCCAAACATGGTACGTATCATAACTTTGCTTTTCTATGTCCCATATTTGATTAAAGAGTAATTGGTAAACATGATTGTGACTTAGGATATGGTGGATGTGACATTGTGTTCACTGAAGTTCTTGCATGACATGAGTGAAATAAAATAAAATAAAATCATATAATGCATCATGTCTATTGCTTGTATAATTGAAGTACAATAAAGAAAGGAATCAGTATAAACATTACCGTAACTCCACTTTTATTGGCCGTCTTGTTGGCCATTTTAGGTTTTTTACTCGTTATCTTGTTGTACTTGTTAGTTGTCTTCATCTTGTTGTCCTTGTTAGTTGTCGTCATCTTGTTGAGGACTAAGCTAAGCTGTATGTACACCTTAAAGACTTGTACAAAATATACCCAGAAGAAGAGAAGAATTTTGTGATTTTTTGAGAAGTAGTTTCGTTGTGTTGGAGCTTCAGAATAACACTGCCAACGCAATAATTAAGGCACTAGTGACTTCATTCTTTAATTTATATTCAAATCCAATTGGGGATGTGGAACGTTTAATCCAAATGGGAATGAGCCACTAGTGATTTCTTTCTTTAATTATATTCAAATCCAATTTGGGACGTGGAACGTTTAATACAAAAAGTACCTGTACTGGTGCCTTTCGATCAAAACTACTTCAATCCAAATTTGGTCAAACTTAATTAAATTTGGTAGAATGGGATTTGGGGAAGTGGAAAGTTTAATCCAATTGGGACTGATGCCTTCCGATCAAACTACTTCAATCCAAATTTGGTGAACTTGGTCTGTTTTTTTCTTTACTGACGTTTTTTGTCAAAAAAAGAAATGTGGTTATGATAATTCCTCTCCAATTTTAGGGTGTTTAATTTTGTGTTGTTTAGAGGGTGTCTGGCCAAACTTATTAAAATGTTTCTAGGCCAATGACGAGTTGTGTTGGGTTGTGGTGATGGCTGGTGACTGATACCAATGATGAGATGAAGAGGATGGTGGTTTAGGATGAGATGAAGAGGATGGTGATATAGGATGAGATGAAGAGTCTTGTGATTTTGGATGAGATGAAGAGAATGGTGATTTAGGATGACATGGACCAATCAAGTGATTACACCTCTGATCCCAACTTGCAATCACTGAAGTCACTTCCTCCACACTGAATTTTATCCCCCGATTACGTGGGATTGTGGGGAGCGAGAAACCAAAGACTCTTCCACACTCGTCTCCCCTCCTCTACAGAATTATTTAGTTGTCATGTCCGGGCAGTGGTGAACAACATGGGAAAAACAAAGATCAGTGGTTAGTGATCTCCCTATATCCCTATGCGCAGCATATGGCGCAGGGACAATGATATCCTCATATGGCATCCAATTTATTTGAGAAAAAAGGGGGACACAAAAGCTCATGTGTAAGAGTTGACATGCAAACCAACAATAGAATCACACAAATACAAAAAAAATAAACTTCCAGGAGCCACAAACTATGGAAGGTAATTTGATTTTGATACTTACGCTGGACGGTGGTAGTTCTCTAAAAAACTGCATGAGTTGTTCCTTCTTTGCTTGGGGATTTTTATTGTAAATTGCAGTTTGACCAATGTTTGTCACCCATGTAAGCATGAGTGGAAACGCGGGCTTTACAAGTTCCACAATTTTAAAGCACTGAAGACATATATCCGGTACACGAGTCAACATAAATATCTGTAATAACAAATAGAGTATTTCAAAATCGAAAGGCATTTCTTATGGGGAAGAAACGAAGGAAGACGAAAGATTAATTGGGTTATTTGGACATAGGTTGTCAAAAGCAACGGTGAGAGAGGTTTGGGAGTTGCAGACCCCAAAAACAAACTTTAGCTTTACTGGCTAAATGGTGGTGGTGGTATGGCTCAGAAGACAAGTCTTAATGGAACAGGTCCATTCAAGAAAGGTATCAAATTACTTCATATGACTGGTTATAAAATGACACTGGCATCAATGGCCAACGTTCCCTAAGAACTTAGTTGTTTTCTTTCCTGCATTCTGGTCAATTTGGCTAGGCGTAATCAAAATAGTTTCGACAACAAACAGATAAACTGTGAAGATACTATGGAACTGATTATATGATCAGATCTGGGAAAAGGGCAGCATCTACCCTAGCTTATATTCATCAAATAAATGGACAACAAATCCAGTCTCTACCCTGAAAAATACAAGAGCCCGGCTCGTTGCCTATTTAAAAAAGGAAAGACAAAATTCGAAAAAATTGAAAAGTAAGTGTTGAAGAGCTTACCAACAAAGACGAAACACACCTAAAGAGGTTTGTCTTCTAGGTGACATTTTTCAGTGCTTTGAGACTGGAATGCAAGTTCGCCCAACTTGCGGCGCCCCATGCATAGTCTTTGATTTAATCAACCTCTTCAACAAGGTTGATAAACCTTGCATTAATACCAAAATATCCACCATCCTGATAGACCACACAACCAATGCCCAATAAGGTCGTTGCTCGACAAACCTTCAACAGGTGCTGCTCATCAACATTTCCCCCGGCCACATTGAACTCATGTATCACATTCTTCAACTGAGTTAAAGATAAGTTATTAAGAGGCAACACTCCGAGAAGTTTGAAGCACTTGTTGCAGAAGGTTTCCAATTGAGTACCCTCCACACCAACAACAGGTTTACCATCAATAGGTAAACCATTGCAAACCAAAGTATCCTCCAGGCTAAAATAAATTTCGTAACACACTTTTTGAAAAACCCCAGTGTCAGGCTGATAACACTCAACGAGTGCCTCGAGAAGTGGCCTAAGATGAGTAAACTTGATAAGAGAACGGAGATAAAAGAAACATAAAACTAGAAACCATGAAAAATAATTAGTTTTCTTCGTCAGTTTCTTCTTCATTGTCTTCTCCTTCTTTAATTAGTTCGTCAGTTTCTTCTTCATTGTCCTCTCCTTCGTTATTTTCCTCTCATTCTTTAAATAGATATGGATGTGTTTGAGATCTTCTTTCTCCTCCAGGCATGATAACTTTATCCATAAAATGATCCATGTCTTCGTCTTCTGTAACCGTACGCCCCAAGTGTCGAGGCTCGATCGACATCTTTGTTTCCGCATTGCATAACCCTCCAGAAGTCAGCTACTAAGTAGTCTATTACAGCGGCTGTGAAAATAACTGTTTTTTTGATACCCTAGCCCTAGGAAAAGCTTGCTTGAGCTTACCATGGGTGTGAGATAATGAAAGTTGCACGGAGTAGAGTATTGTTATTAGCTTGGTAAGGATCAGACAAACAACCTAATAGCCCTAGGAAAAGAAGACCTCATCACTAGGGCCAGGGTATCTCTTGAACTATCTCCAAACATAGTACGTATCATAACTATGCTTCTCTATGTCCCATATTTGATTAAAGAGTAATTGCTGAAAATGATTATGACATAGGATATGGTGGATGTGACATTGTGTTGACTGAAGTTATTGCATGACATGACCGAAATAAAATAAAATAAAATCATATAATGCTTCGTGTGTTTATCTTGTATAATTGAGATACAATAAAGAAGGGAATCAGTATAAACATTATCGTAACTCCACTTTTATTGGCCGTCTTGTTGGCAATTTTAGGTTTTAAACTCGTCATCTTGTTGTCCTTGTTAGTTGTCATCATCTTGTTGTCCTTGTTAGTTGTCGTCATCTTGTTGAGAACTAAGTTGTATGTACACCTTAAAGACTTGTACAAAATATACCCAGAAGAAGAGAAGAATTTGACATTTGAGCAGTAGTTTCGTTGGGTTAGAGATTCAGAGATAACACTGCCAATGGAATGATTAAGCCACTAGAGACTTCTTTCTTTAATTTATATTCAAATCCAATTGGGGATGTGGAACGTTTAATCCAATTGGGAATAAGCCACTATGACTTTTTTCTTTAATTACATTCAAATCCAATTGGGGATGTAGAACGTTTAATCCAATTGGGAAAGTACCTGTACTGGTGCCTTTCGATCAAAACTACTTCAATCCAAATTTAGTCAAACTTAATTAAATTTGGTAGACTGGGATTTAGGGAAGTGGAAAGGTTAATCCAATTGGGACTGATGCCTTTCGATCAAACTACTTCAATCAAAATTTGGTGAACTTGGTCTGTTTTTTTCCTTACCGGCGTTTTTTGTCAAAAAAAAGGAATGTGGTTATGATAATTCCTCTCTAATTTCAGGGTGTTTAATTTTGTGCTGTTTAGAGGGTGTTTGGCCAAGCTTATTAAACTGTTTCTAGGCCAATGACGAGACGTGTTGGGTTGTGGTGATGACAATGGTGACAGATCCCAATGATGAGATGAAGAGGATGGTGATTTAGGATGAGAAGAAGAGGATGGTGATATAGGATGAGATGAAGAGTTTGGTGATTTAGGGTGAGATGAAAAGGATGGTAATTTAGGATGAGATGGACCAATCAAGCGATTCTACCTCTGATCCCAACTTGCAATCACTGAAGTCACTTCCTCCACAATGAGTTTAATCCCCCGATTACGTGGGATTGTGGGGAGCCCAAAAACCCAAGACTGTTCCACAATCAGCTCCCCTCCTATTCAGAATTGTTTAGTTGTCATGTCCGGACGGTGGTGAACAGCATGGGAAAAACATAGAGCAGTGGTGAGTGATCTCCTTAGATCCCTCTGCGCAGCATATGGCTCAAGGATAATGATGTCCTCATTTGGCATCCAATTTATCTGAGAAAAAGAGGGGGGGGGGGGGGGGGGGGGCACAAAATCTGATGTGTAAGGGTTGACATGCAAACCAGCAATAGAATCACACAAATACAAAAGAAAATTGAACTTCCAGGAGCCACAAACTATGGAAGGTAATTTGATTTTGATACTTACGCTGGACGATGGTAGTTCTCAAAAAAATTGCATGAACCTTCTTTGCTGGGTGCTTTTTATTTGTACAATGCGGTTTGACCAATGTTTTTCACCCATGTAAGCCTGAGTGGAAACATGGGCTTTGCAAGTTCCTTATTTTTAAAGCACTGAAGACATATATCCAGTACACGAGCCAAAATAATTATCTGTAATAACAAATAGAGTATTTCAAAATCAAAAGGCATTTCTTATGGGGAAGTAATGAAGAAGACGAAAGATTATAAAATGACACTGGCATCAATGGCCAACGTTCCCTAAGAACTTAGTTGTTTTCTTTCCTGCATTCTGGTCAATTTGGCTAGGCGTAATCAAAATAGTTTCGACAACAAACAGATAAACTGTGAAGATGCTATGGAACTGATCATGATCATATCTGGGAAAAGAGCAGCACCTACCCCAGCTTATATTCATCAAATAAGTGGACAAGAGATCCAGTCTCTACTCTGAAAAATACAAGAGCCCGACTCCTTTCCTATTCAAAAAAGGAAAGACAAAATTCAAAAAAATGAAAAGTAAGTGTTGAAGAGCTTACCAACAAAGACGAAACACACCCAAAGAGGTTTGTCTTCTCGCTGACATTTTTCAGTGCTTTGAGACTTGAATCTAAGTTCACCCAACTTGCGGCGCCCCATGCATAGTCTTTCATTGAATTAACCTCTTCAACAAGGTTGATAAACCTTACATTAACACCAGAATCCCCACCATCCTGATAGACCACACAACCGATGCCCAATAAGGTCGTTGCTCGGCAAACCTTCAATAGGTGCTGCTCATCAGCATTCGGACCGGCCACATTGAACTCATGTATCACATTCTTCAACTGAGCTAAAGATAATTTGTTGAGAGGCAACACTTCGAGAAGTTCGAAGCACTTGTTGCGGGAGGTTTCCAATTGAGTACCCTCCACACCAACAATAGGTTTACCATCAATGGGTAAACCACTGCAAATCAGAGCATCCTGCAGGCTAAAATAAATTTCGTGACACCCTATTTGGAAAACCCCAGAGTCAGGCTGATAACACTCAACAAGTGTCTCGAGAAGTGGCCTGAGATAAGTAAACTTGATTTCGAGATCAAACATATGTTCGAAACCCGAGCCTTTGAGTCTTTCCTTGATCCTTTCATCCAGGCTGACTTATTTGTAGGGTTTTAAGAGCTCTCGCGACTATACAGACTTACCCTGCTGTTCGAAAAAGGGAAAAATAGTGAGTGGACAGATTCTTAAAAGAAAACCAAGGGGAAGTGCAAGCAATTTAGCCCACAAAACCGAAAAAGGGAACCGCCACTTTTAAAAACTACATGACCTGGATACGACGGGCAAACAACATGTATAAAATATTTAAAGATAAAGTTTCTAATTCAAATACTGTAAAGCATTTTGGTTATTCTAACAATTAATATCGTAAAATAATCATTTTAAGTAACTTGACCCACCAAATCTAAAATGTGAATTCAACATGAATAACGATGAAAGAAGTCATAAATAAACGAATAATTATTGCAGGAAATAAATCTTTTAAGACTTCCATGAACAATCTATTATTCACCTGCAACTGCTATTCTGCAGTCCTCAGTAAATTGCTCTCTTGGTGTAATCTCTCAATGAATGGGACAAATTGGCCCCAGGTTCTTCAAGGTATGCTTGTAGAGGTTGTTT
The DNA here is from genome assembly GCA_038025085.1 of Tetragonia tetragonoides. Lineage (NCBI taxonomy): Eukaryota > Viridiplantae > Streptophyta > Magnoliopsida > Caryophyllales > Aizoaceae > Tetragonia > Tetragonia tetragonoides. The sequence continues at coordinate 34,620,414 of CM076153.1, forward strand.
CCGATAGACCCAAAAACAATTTGAAAACAATTGTTTTGCCTTGACATAGCTCTCACATTGTCATTGGTATGATCCGTACAAATTGTAAACAGCTCCCAAATGACATACCCCCTAAAGTTCCTTTAATGTGAAACACAATTTCTAATCACTACCAAAAGTAAACACCACTAGAAACATTGATACAAGTTGGAACCATGAGAAACTTCCCCTTATGTTGTAACTTGTAAGTTAAATGAACACCACTAGAGACATGCCAAGGGATTTTCCAGAAGGCATAACAACAATGAACCAAATTGGCATATACCAAAGATAACCAAGATAAACATGCCGACACTCTTCAACCCATATACCAAGGGGAGGAAAAAGAAGATACCTAACTTCCAAAATACTATGACTGAACCTACCAACCAATTGTAAATGTATGTTCTCCTCAGATTCAAATGTTCTTTTTTTCAGATTTGGGTTTGCTTGCCTAAATTTATTGTTTTTTTGCATCTCTCGCAGTGTTACGACATTTGCTGAATTCAACGATAATATTTTTTCTTATGGGATAATCGGAATCCGAAACTATTCAAGGTTATCGGTTCAAGGTTATTTATCACCTATTATTTATTTGAAGAAGTACAGATCATGTTTGCTCATACAATTTTTCTCATTACGGGTTTTTGGTCTTTATCGATTCAATGTTATTTATCACCAATTGTATAAGGATCCAGTACTGCTGCAAACCACTTTTCCTCTCGTCCACAATTGGGTACGTGGGATGGAAAAGTCTGCCATGACGGTAAGCACATAAAACCATCACCGTCCCAGCTCGTGAACCATCTCTCCAATCTTTCTGAGGATCAAGTAAGTCTCATATGCATTTTAGGTTTCCCTAAATTTCTGTTCCTTCTAGCTGCATCTTTAACTCTTTTTTACTTCTTTCTTTGCAGATAGACTATAGACCTTATGCAGATATTTAGCTCATCGAAATCTTTAAATCACGGAGGTTTATGGGAAGATCGATCACCATAGCTATTTGTTGGACCTCTTCCGTCAACCACCTCCCCCACACGGTGACCCGACAAATTATATAGGGAGAGGTTGATAGTGAGGAGATCGCTGCTTGGGTATCCCAACTTCCAATGGAAGACTGGTCTACGACTAGGAGGGCCCTTTCGGGAAATAACGTGAAGGCCTTGACCGCTAGATGGGAAGCCGGAGAACAGTAGTTGGTTTCCTCGCTCAACACCCCTCATGACACCCATTCTTACACCCATCCGTCCCCTCTTGACACTCATGACACCCTATTCAATTAGGAGTGTTTCAGCCTTTTGCTCTATTGACACCCATTCTGACACCCTGTTCAATGACATGACTTTCAACCTTAATCTATGGACAATTTCCATTCTAATGTTGCACTCAGTTGTGGTAACCTGGATATAACTAAGGATATAATGGTGTTTCCGAACAGCAAGGTCACCATTGGACAGATTTCTAGTTGGAAGTCAATGGACATGTCATGTTTTAATATTCAAGAATTATAGTATTCCAATAATGTAGAATTTGGAAGTGGTGTCAGTGATGATGATGGTGGTAGGGATGTTAGTGGTATTGTTGCTAGTAGTGATGATGGATGTTTCAATAACTACATAGGAAGTGGTGTCAGTGATGATGATGGTAGGAATGTTAGTGGTACTGTTGCTAGTAGTGATGATGGATCATGGTTCAATATTCAAGAACTATTATGTCCCAATAATGTAAAACTTGGAAGTGGTGTTAGTGATGATGATGGTGATAGGGATGTTTGTGGTACTGTTTCTAGTAGTGATGATGTAAATTTCAATAACTACATTGGAAGTGGTGTCAGTGATGGTGGTGGTAGGAATGTTAGTGAACTGTTGCTAGTAGTGATGATGGATCATGTTTCAATATTCAAGAATTATCATGTTCCAATAATGTAGAGCTTGGAAGTGGTATCAGTGATGATGATGGTGGTAGGGATGTTAGTGGTACTGTTGCTAGTAGTGATGATGGATATTTCAATAACTACATAGGAAGTGGTGTCAGTGATGATGGTGGTAGGAATGTTAGTGGTACTGTTGGTAGTAGTGATGATGGATCATGTTTCAATATTCAAGAATTATTATGTTCTAATAATGTAGAACTTGGAAGTGGTGTCGATCAGTGATGATGATGGTGGTAGGGATGTTAGTGGTATTGTTGCTAGTAGTGATGATGGATGTTTCAATAACTACATTGGAAGTAGTGTCAGTGATGAAGGTGCGTGGTAGGAATGTTAGTGGTATTGTTGCTAGTAGTGATGACTGATGATGGATGTCTCAATAACTTAGAACTTGAAAGTGGTGTCAGTCATGATGGTGGTGGTAGAGATGTTAGTGGTACTGGTGGCAGTGGCAATGGTAGCAGCGGCAGTGGCAGTGGCAGTGACAATGGTAGCAGTGGCAATGACAGTGGTAGAAATGGTTGTGGCAGTGACAGTTAGGCCTGGCAAACAGATCAGGTTGGGTCGGGTTTGGGTTGAACCCAATTAACCTGATTACTAAACAGGTTCAACAACCTAACCTGAACCTGATCTGTTTACTAAACAGGTTCAAACCCCAGACCTGAATCTGATCTGTAACATATCAGGTCAACCTGATTTGACCTGCATAACCTGAATTTTTTTAGCCTTTGATTATTTCACTTAATTCAACATGAACACAAGGGCTACATGGCACTGCATCCATCAACACAAAGAAATAAAAATGCTCAAGTTATCCGCTCCTCTGGTAGCTCTGGGGCACGTTCCAGCCGTGGTAACTGATGCAAGTTGGGTGGGCAGGTCAAAGATGGCAATTTTTTGTTCCATTTGGCTTCTGAACTGCTTGAGCTCCCTTGGACCACCCAGGAAGCACTTTGCATTTAAGCTAACAAATAATAGAGTATCATCTACGAACCCAGTTTTCCTCCTTTTGGTTAATCTGATTGCTGCAGCTCTTAATCGCTTTCTTAATTAATTTTTGTCAGTGGTATTCACATTGATTAGCACTAGTTATTTATGCACAAGGAAAAAAAGCTTCCTTCAGGTGTGCTTGATTGAAATCCTTTTCAAATAGCAGGAAGCAACTTCAAAATACAGAAATAAATTAGTCTAAAATTAATTAAATATCAGCTTAATGATGTTAGAAGCACAGAAGCCTTTGCAACTACTTCAGCATATAAAAAAAAGTGAAAAGTTGCATGGTCACCACTTTATGTTTACCTCCAAAAGAATCAGAAGTGGTATAAGTGAGGCTCTCTTGTGATGCTTGGCTTGTTCCTTATATTTGAAGCTCGATTTGGTGTGCACTTCTCCTCCTAGAAACACAGAGACATCTCGTCTTAAACCTACTTTCCTCCTTGACATAATCCCATTTGATCATTGGAAGGAACAAAAAACCTTTTTTCCTCCTTGACATGATCCCATTTGATCCTTGGAAGGAACAAATAGGTTCTGTCTTGATTCACTTCATGTTTAAATTCTAGTACCCCAAATTTTTAATGGTGTTTTGTTTCTTCTGGGTGTGGTTACTGGTTTGGCTTCTTCTAGGAGTCTGCCATCATCAGCTTTAAGAACAACTTGAAGTTTCATATTTGTGCGAGTTCTTTGTTTATGCTAACTTTCATAATTATTTCATGTAATTATCTAATAATGTATATATGTCAAAACAGGAGAGGGCCGAGAAGGACGCATGAGTCACACAGCGTTCTACATCATCCTCACCATTCAAAAGAAGCATAGGATCCTCATCTATCACAAACAAAAGTATGAGGGGAGGTTTTACATACGTGGTTAATTTTGTAATTTTCCCGAGCATTAATTTGCTGCATGCTTTGTTCTCCCTAAAGATTGATTTGGTAGTATGTGGAGCATGATAGCATGTCTGGAATTCATAGAAAGACATGTACACTAGTATTGTGGAACACATAGATACGTATTATTGGAAGTTTGGAACTCATTTTAAGCGCATTAATGGTCAAAATAAGTGTGGGTTGTTTTCTTTTTTAGGTTTTCTCCCATGCCTCCCCCCCCCCCCTCGTGTTGGTTTTTGTGGAGTACAGAGACAGAATTTGGTGTTTCCACATTTTTGTGGTTTGCCTTTTTCTATTCGATAAGGCAAGAAAGCTATGACAACTACCTCATGTAAGGGATCATAAGTCCACAACACACAAATATCATCCCTAATTCTAAAAGGTAATAAGCTTTGAACCTAAACAAATTTATGGGTTTACCTATTTTGCAATTCATATACAAATCTATGAGTTTGCTTGGGTGAAAGTTTGTTCTTTAAAAAAACTCCAATATCCCTTTTCTTGCAAAAATTTTTAAAAAATATTTACACTAGTGTTCTTGGTCCATGGACTAATTTCATGGCCCTGAAGTTAACGACAAGGAAAATCTTCAATGGCCCTGAGGGGACTCGAACCTGGGACCTCTGGATTACTTCTCAACCTTGTTGCAACAAATATCCAATCTTGCTTTTAGTATAATAAATTTAATTCAAAATATTCATCTCGAAAGGACAAAGTCTGATTAGACATTTTCATGGTAAGAGAGATAAAAGTAACACTTTTTTATTGAAAAGGTTTTTTTTTTTTTTGTATACATAGCGAACTAGTTTTACATGCCTCGCGCAGACTTATATATATATATATATATTTTTTTGCTAAATGTTATAATTCTCATGTAATTAGATTGCTTATCTAAAGTTGTATCATGTTGTTTGCATACCTTGTTTTGGCCCTTGTCTCAATCCAAATGGTCAATTCCCATTTGCATAGCCCTTGTGTCCTGCTGTTTGCATACCTTGTTGGTCAATCCACAATTGTTTTTCTTTGACATAGCTCTCACATTCCCATTGGTATGATCAGTACAAACTGTAAACAGCTCCCAAATGACATACCACATGAAGTTCCTTTAATGTGAAACACAATTTCTAATCACTACCAAAAGTAAACACCACTAGAAACATTGATACAAGTTGGAACCATGAGAAACTTCCCCTTATATTATAACTTGTAAGTTAAATAAACACCACTAGAAACATTCCAAGGGATTTTCCAGAAGGCATAACAACAATGAACCAAATTGGCATATACCAAAGATAACCAAGATAAACATGCCGACACTCTTCAACCCATATACCAAGGGGAGGAAAAAGAAGATACCTAGCTTCCAAAATACTATGACTAAACCTACCAACCAATTGTAAATGTATGTTCTCCTCATATTCAAATGTTCTTTTTTCAGATTTGGGTTTGCTTGCCTAAATTTGTTGTTTTCTTGCATCTCTCGCAGTGTTACGACATTTTGCTGAATTCAACGATAATGTTTTTCTTATGGGATATTCGGAATCGGAAACTATTCAAGAAACTGAGGATTTCCCGTTATAATTTTCTCTCTCTCTCCCCTCAACAAGTTTGATGTTCATGTAACCATTTTAAGTTAGTTTTCCATTCCCTCATTTCCTTCTCTTTCAACTCAAGTGCTTGAAGAGTTTCATTTATTCGTTTTTCTTTCAACTCTACTGCTTGGCAACATTTATCAACTTCCTTCTCTTTCATTAATTTTAGTGCAAAACTCTCATTCATTCGCTTTTCTTTCAACTCTACCACTTGAACAAGTTCATTAATGCTGATCTCTTCCAACTTGGGAGTTTAAAAACCCTGATTTATTTTCCTCTTTTTCAATTTATCATAACATAAACCAGGTTGATGTTGATATTATTTGTGGAGGACCTCCATGTCAAGTGATTAGTGAATTCAACCGCTTTATAGATAAAACTGATCATTTGAAAGACCCTATGAATAAACAGCTCATGATCTTTTTGAGATCACAACAACAATAGAAACTCTTCTTGTATTGTGTGTGTGTTCTTCAAACGATACAATTAGAAGCTAATTTGCCAACCACAAAAAAAATATTCAAACTTGAAACTTGTACCTTCAAAGAGTGAGATAAACATTTTATTCTCGAGTAAATCTCTTATTTATTTTGTTTTTTTGAAACTTCTTTGTTAATATTTACACTTTGTCCATCTAAATTTAGTTGTCACATGATCATTGAAACTCGGTATTAAGAAATTATTTCTCATTTTGTTTGATGGCTGATCTATGCCTTTTAGAGAGGACAATTATCAACATTACCATACTAAGTAGGAGGTTTACCTTTCGTTGCATGTTTTCTATGTCCTCCATTCAAGATAACAATATCAGATAACTATAACAGAAATCACGATCGAAGTTTGGTCAAACCCGTAGTGTAATAGTAGAAATAACTAAGACCATAGTTAACTAGTTAATGGAAAATATGTGAAATCCATGGGATGAGAGTTAATTTGTTATGTGCCAACATTAGCATACTAAGTAGGAGGTTTACCCTTCGTCGCATGTTTCCTCTGTCCTCCATTCAAGATAACAATATCAGGTAAATTGGTAATTGAAGTAGATGATCTCTTTGGTAATTGAAGTTGAAAATTGAGATCAACATACAAGAAATATGTCAACTTTGTTTTTCTTGCTTGATGATTGTTTTATGACTTCTAGAGAGGACAATTATTTCCCAAAAAAAGATGTAAACTTCCTAAGAGGTTCCACAACAATTTCATCCCTCTCCGGAAGTGATCAACATAAGAGATATATTTTAAAAAAAAATTAACAATATGAGACAAATTGGTAATTGAAGTTGAAAATTGAGATTAACATACCAGAAATGTGCCAACTTTCTTATTCTTTCTCTATTGTGGATTTAGTTTCTAAGCTCACTCAAATTTCAAATGCGTACCCAACAAGAGTGAGTGAGTGAGTGCCAACCTTGTTATTCTTTACCTGTTGTAGATTTATTTTCTAAGCTTCACTCAAATTTCAAATGCGTACCCAACTTCGAAATAACATTGCCCGGTTTGGGACTAAGAGAGAAGTAATATGAACTAAATCTAAGAAGAAATTCTATTGTTGTTGTGACCTCGGAAAGATCATGAGTTGTTTATTCATTTTGAAGTATTTGTTCATGCTACTGCCACCTTTTCAGGATGTCGACAAAATTACTTGGTAACTTGAAAAAATCAATCCAAAATGACAAATCCTTACTTAGGTTAAAAAATAAACGTAGAATAACAAATCCTTACGTAGGTGGACCTCCCATTTACTTCCCTTTTTCCTAAACCAAAAAAACATGTTTTTAGTTCATATTACTTTTCTCTTAATCCCAAACTGGGTAATGTCATTTCGAAATCTCTCTCTCTCTCTCTCTCTCTCTCTCTCTCTCTCTCTCTCTCTCTCTCTCTCTCTCTCTCTCTCGCTCTCTCGCTCTCCCTCTCCCTCTCCCTCTCCCTCTCCCTCTCCCTCTCCCTCTCCCTCTCCCTCTCCCTCCCTCCCTCCCTCCATTGCCCGGTTTGGGACTAAGAGAGAAGTAATATGAACTAAATCTAAGAAGAAATTCTATTGTTGTTGTGACCTCGGAAAGATCATGAGTTGTTTATTCATTTTGAAGTATTTGTTCATGCTACTGCCACCTTTTCAGGATGTCGACAAAATTACTTGGTAACTTGAAAAAATCAATCCAAAATGACAAATCCTTACTTAGGTTAAAAAATAAACGTAGAATAACAAATCCTTACGTAGGTGGACCTCCCATTTACTTCCCTTTTTCCTAAACCAAAAAAACATGTTTTTAGTTCATATTACTTTTCTCTTAATCCCAAACTGGGTAATGTCATTTCGAAATCCCTCCCTCCCTCCCTCCCTCCCTCCCTCCCTCCCTCCCTCCCTCCCTCCCTCTCTCTCTCTCTCTCTCTCTCTCTCTCTCTCTCTTGTTGCCCTCCCTCCCTCCCTCCCTCCCTCCCTCCCTCCCTCCCTCCCTCCCTCCCTCCCTCCCTCTCTCTCTCTCTCTCTCTCTCTCTCTCTCTCTCTCTTGTTGGGTACACATTTGAAATTTGAGTGAAGCTAAGAAACAAATCCACAAAAAAGAAAGAATAACAAAATTGACACCTTTCTGGTATGTTAATCTCAATTTTCAGTTTCAATTACAATTTGTCTAATATTGTAAAAAAAATTTAAATATATCTTTTATGTTGATCACTTCTAGAGAGTGATGAAATTGTTATGGAACCTCTTAGGAACTTTACATCCCTTTTTTTTTCCCTGAAGTTGTCCTCTCTAGAAGGCATAAAACAATCATCAAGCAAGAAAAACAAAGTAGACACATTTTTAGTATGTCAATCTCAATTTTCAACTTCAATTACCAACTTGTCTGATATTGTTATCTTGAATAGAGGTCATAGAAACCATTGAATCCACAATGGAGAAAAGAAAGGAAAAAGGTGGAAAATCTCATAATGCTTTTGTAATCATTGATTATAATAGAAACATCACAGCCGCCAGATTAACAAATTAAACTTCACAAGTTAATTAACATATCCAGATTAACAACATTTAATCAATCAATTTACAAAATTACTCAGTTTTAATCTAAACCCTAGTTTATAAAATGACCCATTAACATTTAAATTTGGGTATTTAGTCACTTAGGTTTAAGAAATTCAAATAATACCTTAGCATTAGCCGCCAGATTAACAAATTAAACTTCACAAATTAAATTAACTAACATATCCTGATTAACAACATTCAATCAATCAATTTACAAAATTACTCAGTTTTTATCTAAACTTTAGTTTATAAAATCTCTCATTAACATTTAAAATTGGGGATTTAGTCACTTAGGTTTAAGAAATTCGAATAATACCTTAGCATTAGTAACAGATAAACTCAGTTGAAATTCGTCAACCTTAATATTTGTCGCCGCCTGATTCTCGCCTAAAATCGCCTTAACAACAACCCAATTAAATTGCCCTCAACTTGCCATTAAACTGCCGCCAAGATAGAAATAGATAGAGGAGAGCTGAGAGAGATAGAGGAGAGAGAGACAGAGGAGCTGCGTAAACAAGTCTGGAAGGAGAGAGAAAAACTACGACCAGAAAACAAAAGAAAGGAGAGTGAGAGAGAGGGGAGACACCGAATGATGAGTGTGGTTTTGGATTTTTGACATTGTGTCATCCGCGGATTATCGGATGGGTTAATTTTTTGGTGCAAGGATTATGGGTTAAATGTTTAACGGTAGTTGAAAGTAATTTCATAAACTGATTTTGTATTTTTTTTTTCCTTAGCGATTTTGTATTGCTTAAAGAGGCATAATCACGCCTTGTTTCATATGGGTTTAATCGTTTAGTGTTGCGTTATTTGCTTAAGTCCATGTGAAAGAAGGTATGATTTTGCATACTTAAACTGACTGGTAGTTAACTTAAGAGTAGTGGATGAGAGTTTCTCGTATATGAGGTGACTCTCACCGTCTCACGCCTGTATACGGGTACTGACGCAAATGTTTCGGTACAAGTTAGTGTCATGGTGTGCTTATGTCCTTGTCTCTTGCTGGTTTTCGGGCTTGTTGCTTGTCTGTTGTGTTTGATGAATTAGGGTTAGCCGTTTCAGAAATTAGTACTCGTACTATCTGAGAAAATAGTTAAACGTCTTGCTGAGCATGCTAAACTTTTAAGTGGACTTTGTTTGTGTGTGATGAATTAGGGTAGCCATTACAAAAATTAGTGTTAGTGGCATACCTTGTTGGACTGAGTTCATGTTATCGGGGACTATTCAAGGTCTCAGTCCAAATCGGGAACTATTCAAGGTTATCGGGAAATATGGAATTAAAGTAGCGTACTAAATATGGTGGACTGGACCGCATGCGCCCCATATCTACTAAAATGTCAATTTGATTTTCTTTTTGAAACATGACCAATGAGTAGCTCTACCCTCCATTTTTACATTGTAAATCCTTATATTAGTGGTAGTAGAGCTGGTCATCGGGCCGCGCCAAAAATTTTAAGTCCATACCCGGTTTTTCGGGCCAAATCGCGATATCGTAAATTTTCTATATTTAAGCATAACTTTTAATCCCGATATGCATTTGAGATGATTTTTTTTACTCCATATAACTTTTCTTGTTCTTTGCAACCATAATATCAGATTTGCAAAATTATATTTTTGAAAAAGTTTTAACATTAAATTTACAGCAATAAAGCAGCTTGAAAATTCTTGACAAATTATTTTTCTTTTTGGAACATGAATTTAACTTCTGATCCCGATATGCGTTTGAGATGAATTTTTTCAGGAAAAAGTACCAACTCTCAAGTAAGAATGAGGAATAACCAAAGGAACTTAGAAATAAGTTTTTTCAGGAAAAAGTATGAAAGCACCAAGTTGGGTAAAGAAGAGAAGGAGGTTATAAGACATTACAAAAACTTTTCTAAAATACTTTGTGGCTTAACTCCTTGAAGAAAACCAAATGCTCTTACCCCATTTATATAGGGAGAGTTTCACTAAATATCTTCCTTAGTTTATCAAAACAAGTACAAGTGAATATTTAGGAAATATAACCTTAGTATATGCTAGAGTATTCATGTGATTTAGGAACACTAGGTGGGCTGATTTGCTTCCAAAAATCAGACATGCTTTTGCAAACACGTGAACCTTTATTTGTTTTAACTTTTGCAAACATAAGGCTCCATAAAAAGACTTTTGAGATTCCTTTTTTAACCAAGTTAAACACTCAATCTTTGAATCATAGAAAATTGTGTTTATATATCAAAAAACTTAGTCAATAAAGAATGGAAGCTTTGAAACACGTTTTGGAAAATGTTTAAGTAAAGAAGGAATACTTTTGCTTTTGGAAAAAAAACCCAACTCGTCTGTCAAAGGGAACAATTGTACTGAAGGTTGTTCCCTCTGTTTCACAACTTTCACTTTGATTTTGTTCCTCAAAGGTTAGTTCCAAACCTTTTAGGTGAGATGGTTGATACATACATAAAGACTAAAATAAAAAGACCTTACTCTTTACTATTCAAGTTCTCATGCTTATTTATTCCACTTGAACTAGTCATTTTTTCCTTGATGGTCTTTAACTTGAACTACACAAATTAACTCAATGATGCACAATTAAAGTTATTAGTGTGCATAAGTATAATTAATTTGTTAAACATCAAAACTATACGGTCCAACAATGGCTAGCTTGGCTTAGTTTAGGGTGTTCAGAAGGTACTTCAACGTGACTAAGGAAGGAGCTCCAGGAAAATATGAAAGTTGAAATTGTGGAGAATATATAAAGTGTTACCCATATTGGAAAAACGAATGTCCTTAAATATGCGTATAAGTTAGTCAATTACTTCACCCAATTTCAATTACTCAATTACTCACTAGCTTATTATATGCATTTGGCGTCAGCCCCCTATGGCATGGGTTACTTTCCAGTGCTGAGTCAGGCAAGGATGAGATGATAAGGGAATGAAGATGCAAAAAAGAAGATGCTCATTTACTATACAGGTATTAACTGTTGCCCATAATGCTTAACAAAGCCCTTTAAACCCAGTTTGTCAACAAGTCTTGGTTCATCATATACATTGACCATATATAGATACAAGAGAACAAGAAGATAGAAAGGAGGGAGAGCAACGATTTTACAAGCAGAAGAAGTTTGGACATGGAAAAAACTACATTCATACTTCCCTGGTGCAGAGCCCAGAAAGAAACAGCCTTTTACTAATAAGCTTTCTCTAAGCAGACCAATTGTATCCTGCAAAACTGTGCAAACCTGCTTGATATCGATTATTGAAATTTCGCATATTGATTCAACTTTTCCCTTCTGGTGGAATTACTTCCAAAAGCTCAATGTTCAAATCAAATGTCGCACCAGGCTGCAATCAAGAAAAATGAGAATAAGCGGGATTAATAGACTAGTGAATCAAGAAATTGCCAGAAGTTTCAAAGCACTAGATATTAAAAGGAAACTATTTCAGGCATGTTTGTTCTTGGTGCGATGACTCAATCTCTTGGAATCATGAACAAGTTGACTATATTTCGTACTTTGCGATCTATTGATATGATGGGTACATATTTCTTTGAGAGTTAATCTAATTTCCACACATGTTTCGATTTCTCGTATTTCAAACAGGGCATTTCAATTTCCTAAGGAGCTAAGAAACTCATTATTCACATTTTTTAGCTCAAGAGCTAAACTATAATGGACTAGATGAAAAGGACTCATTTGAACTGTTCTGAGCTTCTCAATTGCTATGAAGTAGCATACAGTCAATGTATTGCCAACTGAGGGAATCTAAGCTAGCCGTCTTGCTAGGCAGGAGCCTTGTGAGAAGGATTTGGATAATGGCATGATATATGGTATGGCATTGTAAACAGTGAGCAAACAAACTCCTAGTGTTAATAACGGAAACGTGACCGCCTGGGACAAGTCACAAGAGCTATGACACTGATATCGAGTTTTTCAGCAACCAAAAATCAAGAAGCCATATATACTTATCTCAGAATATAACCAATATACACATGGAATAAACTTAAACACAACTTAAACGATGCATGTACTCGATTCAAAGAAAAGTAAGTACTTTGCATGAAGTAGTGCAGAAAATTACCGGGATCTCATTTGATCCTTTATTGCCATATCCAACTTCTGGAGGAACAATCACTGTTCTCTATTACATTGACACCATTCCAAAAAAACAAGGAAGACACGGTGAGAACTTACACAGCTAGCTAAAACTATTTTAAGGTTAGTGAACTTGAAAGCCAAAAAATAGCCAGAATACGGCATAAAAGAATAAGGATGTAGAATTATAGAATAAGAATGCAGTTGGGAAGATGAGATAATATAGCGCACCTTGCCTCCTAGTCTCATTCCTTCAGTGATAGAATACAATACTGGTGGAGGTTTAGGGGCTGCCTGGGCAGAAAACAGTCCATTGGGATTGTCGACGAAGTCACGCTTTCGTTCTCTGCCAGGTTGAGATCCGACTTTGAACACATATGGCTGGTTATAGGATAAGAAACCATGCATGAGTGATGTATCTCATAGCATACCATCCCACCGAAAACTGAATAATGGAACGAATATGTCAAAGGAACAACGCCAAACGAAAAAGGGATTTGGCAGCTAGAGGATAAGTTATGTAGATTTAGACAATCTCATAGATGTAGACAAAGATCCTTGATTGTAGAGAAAAACTATGACTGCAAGGAGCCAGGCAGCCAACAGGCAGACAATGGTCTTATTCTGGAATATGCTACAACAAAATTTTCAGCATTTTGAAAGTCAGTCGTAACAGACAAATATTCATAGTGTCTAGAGTAAATAAACAACATACTCGCTGCATCATGATTCATATAATAGTGATGGAAACATATCAAAATATCACTCAGTGTGCTTTTTAATAAAGGTGAGTGATGCTATTTGGATGAAACTGTAGGAATTTAGACTTTTTAACATCAGTTGGATAAAAGGGGTGCGCAATACAACCTGTGAAATGATCCGATTTCCAGCCAGAAGCTTAGATTCTCGACTTGACACAGCCGTAATACCACGATATAAACAGTCAAAATGAACCTGCAACCAATAACACCTAGTGAATTATTTCAATCAAAATCCAGCAGAGGCATGTGAAATATCCACTGCATACCTGAACAGTTGATCCCTTTACAGCCTCTGGACCGTTCCCCACAATAATATCGTAGTACTTCAATCCATCAGCTGCTTCAAAAATTACATACAGATCATGTAAAGAAGACAAAAATATTCTTCATTTCCTCGCTTCCCAGCCGCTATGCTCACGCACGCAATATCACAATGGTAGGAAGGCAAACAGTATTATTCATGCAGGGATCTTTGAAGTGACTTTTTTATTGAATGTGGAGCTGATAAGCCTAGCCACACCCTACCCAAAAAGAGACTTTGATGTGAAATTGTAGCAATGGATCACTCTAGCAGCGAATATTGAAGGTAAATGCTACTTTTCCTATAATTAGTGCACAGCTAGTTCCTCAAAACAGGCAAAACTCCTAAAATTGTTTAAAGAAATCAAGTACCTGAATCTCTATTGACATAGACACCAATTTCCTCACTTAGTCTCCTACAAACTTCTACCCAAACGTTGCATTTCACAGACAAGTTTGCATTTAATAAACAGGTTTGCAATGAACATAAGTTGTACATCTGTGTTGTTCTTGACTCTTGAAGTTAAGCTAGTTTGAGTAATCTAAGGTTATTGAGTAATCCAGTTTGCATTTCACAGACAAGTTTGTAGCAGAACATATGTTGTACATCTGTGTTAGTTTTTCACTCTCGAACTTAAGCTGCCACACCAATGTATGATATGATAGGCCAAACCCAATGCAATGCCATTGATTTTCAAACAAGGATGACACTCATAAAGAGTCCCAAGTACTAATAGTTCTCATATAACACTACAAAAACATAGATCCGTCTATTTTCTCTTAATTTTTGAAGGAAGTGAGCAAACACACATAACTAGCTCCATTATCTTTCTTTCCCTCATCTTTCTGTCCCTTTTTTTGTTTGTGCAAAAACAATTTGCAATGAGCTCTGTGGATCACATTAAGGAATGGTGTGCTCGGCTCGGCATTCTCCAATCATGTTAGAGACAAACTAAATCCTCAATCAAAAGATGAAAAGAAAGAATTCAGCCTAGGACTAATATACCCATAATTGTACAAATGAAAGAGCTCCAAAACCATTTATCTCAAAAGACAATTCCTTTATCAAATTAACACTCTGGCAGACACTAATTCCACAATGAAGTAAGTAAGATATTAGTACAATTATCTAACCTAACATGTATACCATGGCAAACTCCAGCCAAACAAGGATAAAATAAAACACACAATGGCAAATAGCAATGACACTCCAAGAGATGCATCAAATTCAATCAATCAAAACGACAAAAGATGAAAATTTGAAACAAACCCAGATTGTATCAAGAAAAATAAATCCTACCCAGATTAGCAAAACATCAAAAGAACCCAGAAAAAACACAAATTGTAGACATAATGTAAAATCCCAAATTAGAAACATACGTGTTGTGAGATATTCTTCAAGAGGGATGTTCTTCCTAGAGCGTCTCTCTCTTGCAAGTGCCTTCGAGCTCACTGGAGAGAGAATTGTTGCACATACAACTAATAATCTTCGAGAAATTATAGGAACATTTACAATAATGGCTGCTGGGTTTTGCTCTTTATTATAAGGCTGTGTTTGGTCGTCACTGTATTTTGACACAATTTGACGCTTGCTAATTCCCAATCCGCCAAACGTCCGTATCATGGAAGCCATTTGGGGCGTTTTGGGTGTTGGTTTTTGCGGGAAGCTTAACTAAATTTCATGCGCATCTCTTGTTCTCTATCCAGTTTTTACAATTGTTGGCCCCCCAAACTAAAAAAAATTTATTCTCTTAATTTTTGTTTTTGAGAGGATATTCTCTTTAAATTTAGGGATAGCTCGAAAATTTTTGTTTTTTTGATTGGAATGGCTTGATGAACTATTAAGCATGGTTTCCCTTAAAAAAGTATTAAGTATGGTTAGAGTAAATTTATTTCAATGCATTGTTAAATATTTAATAATTGAATGCTTTTCTTTTCTCAAAATCTTTTCAGAGTTTTATTTTACTTTCTTCCATAAGAATCCTGAATTAAATAAGCTAATGGGGTTTCATTATCGGTTGTTTAAGATGTTTATATTTAAAAGTACGGAAGACCATCTTAGGCTACCCTATCTCAACAAATTTTTAGCTGTTTTTGGGAGTATGTACTCCCCCATCAACTTTTTAATGCATGACTCAAAAAAAATGAGGTCCACTATACTTTTTATTATGAGTTTAGGTTGGTAACATTTAAATTTTGAAATGTGATGGGGTACTAGATACTAAATAGGGTAGAGAAAACACCCCAAATATTTTTAGTGGGAATAGAACTTGAATAGTGTAAGAATTTAAGAAACACATCAACTCCACCATAACAATAAATTTATATCGTTAGTTACCTCAAATGTAATGTTAATCGTCAATTTATTAAATTTGATACTTTAAACAATAATTGTATTATAAAATGCAACAATGGAATTAAATGTCTTTCTAAAATTAGTTATGAAAGGACGGTTTGGAGTCCAAAAAAAATGAAAGAGTAATACTGAAAAACGCTCCTACTATTTTAATGTAGGATTACAATACATTATCACATGACCTTTGTGTATCCTACGTTCGAGAACGTTTGCCGGTCTTAATAATGGTTCAGCTGATAAAAAATAATAATAAAAAAAAAAAAGGGGTTGAGGTGGGAAGTCTCTTTAGAATATTACCATGATGGCAATTCGTTGCAAATATACTGCAAGGACAGTATCCTAGAGTAGCATGTTTATTGTGTAAGTTGGTTTTAGCCCGTGCATTGTGCACCGGCCCACTAGTATATATACATGAATATGATCAAACTATGGCAGTGTTTTTCATCTACCAAAACAAAAAGAAAACAACAAAACTGTGAGCAGTTTGACTCTAAGAACTAAAGAGATATGTCAAGTGTCACGTCATTAGACTGAGGATGCTTCCTTACAAATCAGGTATACCAAAAAGGAGGTTCATTTCTTTGATCGAAAGGGCAAGCGAAGCCACAAATTCCGAACTGCGAAAGATTTTTCTAGCCCCGCTATAGCTCTTATGGCATGGTCTACTATGAACCATGCAAAGTCCTCAAAACAGTTATGGTCACAATCCTCAAAACAGTTACGGCCCTGTAAGAAGGTCATTGTTTTCGTAGGAAGAGTTGTCATCAGACCGTCTTTGCCTTCCATGAATATCTACTGTAGCAGTAACTTTGGCCATTTGGTCTTCACCGTTGTCTCTTGGTGATCCAACTGGGGAGGAGTGTCCACCAAGGTTTTGGGTTGGAAGATGTCCTGGCTTCCCATCATTCTTCTTCTTGGCATTCTGGCGCCACTTTGTCACAGCCTTCGATGTTTGTTCATCGAATATGGATCTCTTCATGGTTGATCCCATCTGTCAATCCCAACGCAAATAACAGCACCACCAACAGGAAAGAATGTTAGCAGTACTAAGAAGAAAAAGTTTACCTAGTTATGTACAAGTTATTAACCTAGTTACTCGAGCCTTCCATGTAATCTAGAGTCTGTGAATATGTCTACGGTTATGTGATGCTGTTGGCACTTCTAGTAAACCGTAGACTCGTCCTCGCAGAAAGAAAACAAGAGAAATTGCAAATTGTAGACTCGCTGTTA
Organism: Tetragonia tetragonoides; assembly: GCA_038025085.1. NCBI lineage: Eukaryota > Viridiplantae > Streptophyta > Magnoliopsida > Caryophyllales > Aizoaceae > Tetragonia > Tetragonia tetragonoides. The sequence goes on from CM076153.1 coordinate 34,637,578, forward strand.
TCCAAGGTTCTCAGACTTTTACTCATTAGATCAAGGCTCCAAATACACAATGATTGAAAATGGCCAAAAAAATTCAACTAGGACTCACTTTCGTGACAGTTCATTAATCAAGAAAATTTGCAGAAAAGATGAGATCAATGATTTCAAACTCTTAAGGAAAGTAGTGAGCACAGGAGAGAAGCTTTTGGAATACACAATATATTCTTGCATTACTCTGTTATATAACTTTTTACAAAAATTCTTCTTCCTTCTTTTGCAGTATATACATGCAAAATGCAAGCATCAAATAGTAGATCACCTGAGTCACAAGGGCATACAATGGGAGTGTGATGTAGCTGCACAAAAATTGAACTGCTACCCTGCAATTGATATGAACATAGGTCAAATTAATGACAAGTTACATGGCTCACCATATCAATCATCTTTGATGATATGCTTTAATGTTCTTAAGAAAGATAGACAAACAGCACGAGCACGGTGACAGAGAGAAGGCCGAACAATAATATTTAGCAGCACAACCAGCCTAGCTAGTCTCTGCCCTAATGTAGAAATTACAAGCCACTTTGACTTGGCCATCACTTGTTTATGGCACTTTGTCATACATCCAAATCTTAGGAAAGTGGCTAAAGCTTGAGAAGGTTAACAACAGATTCTCAGATAATATATGATTATAGATGAGTGGCTTACCCAAGGCAAGCTCTGAGAACAGTCTTGGGTAAATCTCGATGGAAACAAGATCTTAGACCAAACTCATACTGCAGGCATAAAACAGTCATTCCAAGTCAGCAAGTGTGATATGATTATTATCAAGTTATCATCATAGTTCCAAAAAAAACAAGAAAAGAAAGTGGTTCCTCACCCATATCCAGAAGAAATATGTAACCTCGAAAGCATTCTGTAATCAAGGTGGGGAGAAAAACCTCTTAAAAAATTGGGATAGCTCGATATCATCTCATAAAGTATGCATAGAAAGATTGAATTAATAAAAAGGAAGGTATGCGCGACTCTACCTGAAACAGAACATAGTGTATGAGATACAGGACGAGCTGAGGCCATGAAAACCAAAAGTATTTATCAGAGACTTGGACAAGAGGCGTTCCTTGGACAACTGCATGTCTCTCTGTGATTTCAACAGCCATCTGTGATATAATCGCTTCAAGCTTTGTACCGACCGCCAAGGCCACCTGTGTATCCTCATGGTCAATGGATGAACTTTTCACTGTACCAGATAAGGGAAATATTGGGGGCAAAAAATAGTTCCTTACAAGAAGAGGGAGGAAGGACACGCAGAACATCAGAAGATTCCAACCTGAAATAAAATTGATTATGATCAATCACTTCCCCAAGAAAAAGAAGAAAAAAAACAAAAAAACAAATCAACAATCAGGAAACAAACTTACTATCAACATTAAGAAGCAGAAAGAAGACTGCAGACGCCCATAGCAAAGGACTGCCAGCATCACAAAGAAGTTAAATTCAGGGGCACCCCAACAAACATTTGGAGGATTTTTCTTTTCACCATAAGGGGATAAATGCAAAAGTAACAACAATACAAATGTAACATTTATTTACCTGATGCCCACAACTACCTTAAAATCATCTTCCAGAGATCTTTTGATATATTTTTGGAAATCAAATTTACTTCGTGGGGCTAGGTGAACCTACAAACAGAAGGGAGGATAATTTTAATATTTTGACTTACTAATAAATTCAGTTATGTAAATTCAGAAACTTACACTGACAAATCCATGACGCAATGCCATGTAATCAGACCTGCGAACAGCGATGTAAAATTGCTGGAAGAAGCATGCCTGTAAAAGTTTAATGATTAGCATGGGGTCAAAGTAAGTTAATGTTTGGGAGACTGATGAGGCTAATGGACACCAACAAATAATAGGGCTTCAATCTAGATAGTATTAAAAACTCTGCAGGGAGGAAATGAACCAGTTAAGTTAATAGTATTGAAGCCGTAGTGACAAGCTGAACTCAGAAAGGCATCAAGAGAAATATAAATGAACAAATAGGCATGTAAAAAAGTAAAGTGGCAAAGTCGATCAAATCATGATTTCTACCATGACATTTTTAGAAAGACACAACCCACTTTTTTAATAGCCATGAGGCCCATGACGAATTCTTAAGATAATGCATGCCTGAGATTGATTTCTAAATGTCCTCATGTATCAATCATGACTTGATGGTGACATACAAATGGACAGGTTGAATAAATTGTACATCTTACAGTAATGAAGAGGACTGGGTTTTTATTCCAGAAGCTGGTGTGCCCTCTGACGAATGATGTCTCATGAGTAAGTCGAAACCTTGAACCACCTGCAAACATTGCACACTCCACTTCAACATAGGAGAACAGAAACAGGCTGAAAGAACTAGGTTTAATGCAACCCACATCAATGTAGTTAAACACACATCACCAAAATCTTCAGCTTTTAAGATAGATTATAGTTGATTTATAGAGGAATTTGGCACTTTCTATTGATCAGTTATATCAAGTATTCAAGAAAAAAGATGTAGCTCAAAAGCACTATCCATTATACCAGCGTCCATTTCGCGATCATGAATCTCACTTTCCCACTCTTTCCACCGACGGATCTGCACAAGAGGGGCCATAGATCAGCAATTCAGTAGTAGATAAGAGAGAGCCCAGCATCTAAGTTATTCTTCTTTGTAAGTCATAGTTATCTGGATAGACGATATGACATTAACCCGTGCAAGTAATGCAGAAATATTAATAAAAAGCTGTTGAAAATAAAATCTCACCTTCATCCTTCCAAGTGTCATAGTGATGCAACTGTACATTACATGGAACACTGCCAAGAAGAATATGAAGACGTGTAATTGATGCAGTGCATTTGCAGATATTAGAGGCACATATCCCCGTTGATTGAAAAGATGCCGATAAGTATTGTTAAAGGAAAACATCTCGTGATGGGAATTGATCCCTGTAAAAGGAAATTAACAGAAAGCCGTGAAAATGCAGACAGTGAGGTACAACTTTTCTGCTGTTTTCTTGCATATAAAATATGATCATTTACATAATATATTGGTATGAGAAAGAAATTGACCAAACTCCAGAGATATCTGAGTAGTCATGAGGATTGATTCTAAACAATATATATATACTTGCCACGTTAAGATTCTTAATGTGAAACAAGCCTTGAGTCTCTTGACAAGATTCCCATACCTACAAGGCTACAATGTCTATGCAGCTTTAGGCTTATACAGATAATGAGAAGTAAAAGACATAAAACTCACTCTTCACTAAGATTCAAAACATGGAGTTCGAGTTCACTATGTCAATGTTCAAAGATGAGAACACAACTACACCTTCAAAACCTAGCACATCAGATCATCCATATACCATACGCAATAACCAAATTAGTATCTGATAAGTCAAATTTCTAAGATAAGCCTTTTTCTAAGATATTCCTTGGTCCTTTCTTCCATTCAAAACTCTTCATAAGGCTTATAAGCACTTATCCAACGCATTTCATTGTCTCCTCCATTCAGCAGCTAAACTTGTTCCAAGCTACTAAACTTCCAACAATTTTGACTGAGAGAGTAGTGCAACCAAGCAATGAGAAAGTCAAGCATCCATCCATGTGTCTATAATCGTGAAAACATTTAAATTCATATCTCAAAATTTTACCCATCAAAGTAGCTTACAACATCCATCAGACAATGACCATTTTCTTTTTATATAGATATGAGTGAGCTCTTTTTGATGCATACGTAACGTGAGTAGACCATGAGTGGAAGAATATACTATTTTAATTTTAATCCAAACTAAGATGTACAGTTTACAATGTTCAAACTTAATCACATCTTCAGGGCCACAACTCACCTCTTTGCAACCAACAGGAGCACTAGAAGCTAAGACTCTGCGCTCGTACCATAGGAGCCTGCGGTGATGTCCTTTGTCTTTTGCAGGCTCATGGCTTGCTTGATCAATATGTTTACTACCCTCTACGAAGCATGGCAACATAGTATCTGCAAGATCCTCAGGAATACAAAAACTGATAATGTAGGATTGCCCAAATGTGAGGAGTAAGGAAATGAATCCCAGGACCATCAACTCTGCAGAAAGTTAGCCAAGTTATAGATCGAGAGTTACATGTTTTAAATTTCCTATTTTTCAGAGAGGCCAGAATAGGAAAAGGACTCAGAAACCTTTTGAAGCTGAGCTCCTTACCTCCTTTAACCTTCTCAAGAGCTTCATAGAGAGCTCTCTTATGTTTTTCATGGAAGTACTGATTAACACAAGAAGAAAGAGAGAAGATTAGCATACACATAGACAAAGAGACTCAATGCTCAAAACACACCTTTGTAGCCAGTAACATGCTAGATTAACAGATGTTTCAGGAGAACAGATTTTCATTTTTGCCTTATCTTAGTAATCCAAAAGGCTAGACTCATGCAGAAGATCAAATTGACAATAGAACTTTGAGACTCCATGGAAAGTTGGCTTTTGGCTGAGTTGACTGTCTCTGTGGCAAATTATTACAGCATACGCAATGCAGTATTGTTTATTACAGCTAGAGGAGGCTAGAAGGTTAATCTCTATACCCAAATCCAAGAACCACGTCATATCCCATACGTAAATTCATTGAGGAATGATAAATAAAATCAAGTTAGAACGCCGAGTAAAATTCCCCCTCAAACTAACCCTCTTTGATGTTCCTACATGTTGAGTGCTGCATCAGTAGCTTCACTTTACGCCTCCCTCCCCTGCTGTCGCTTTGTTTTAGTCGTGACTTGTGCCTCTCGAGGTTCTTTACTAGTAGCCACATCATTTTAACTCTTCCTGTTTTCTCTTCTTAGATGTACACTTCTAAACATGTTGGGGAAGAGGGTGACATTACATGACATGAAACCAGTTGAAGAATCTCACATGGATTCAAGTTACAGTGCAATCTAGTTAAGTACCCTCCACCACCCACCCAGGACAAAAGACACTCATTTTGTTACCTTGTTATGCAATCCCAGTTGAGTACCCAAGGAAAATCGATAAGCGACCCACCATGGGTCATTGGACAAGCTTGGTTTGGTTTGGTTCATTGCATCAATCAAAATTTCTCCCTTACTAGGCTATTGAATTCCATCAATTCACTAATTGTCCCTATATCACCAATACTCATAATTATATTTCTATTCTCCCATCTCCTCCAAACAAATGTAGCTTCAAAAAGACAATCCAATTAAAACCATTATAATTAACTTACCCACATAAATTATCACAATTGATTTGAAGGCCTACTAATGCAATAATGTAATGGAAGTATACAAACTTAAAAGCAGATAAAAAATCAGAAAGCTTAAAAAATAAACTTTCAGCTATCAAAATAAAATAAAATAAAATATATATTTCAAACATAAGGGAATAAAAAAAAAATTGTACCTCTCCAATATGATGAAGGACCTTTTCCAAAACAATGGAAATGATAATAATAACAGCACAAACAGCAGCAACAGCCCAGGTTGGTGTATGATCAAGCTCCCTTGGCTTGGTCCCAACTACATCTCCTCCCCCTCCTCCCATTTTTCTTTTTCTTTTTTTCCCCTTTTCCAACAAAAAAATAAAGTTTAATTCCTTCAAATAATATAAAAAAAAATGAATACTTTTAAAATTTTCTTCTTCTCACAAACCCAAACCCAGAAATTCTAAACAAAACCAAGTTCAAGGAGAACTTGTGCAAGATTGTAAATAGGCCTTTTTTCGAACTCTAAACAATTCAAGGTACATTTTTTTTTTTTTTTTGTGTTTTGTTTACTGGGTTTTGGAAAAGGAAAATGATGAAAGAGTTTGTTTTTCTTTATTTTCTTTTTTTCTTTTTTGGGATAATTAAGTGTTTCTCTCACCATGTGTGTGTTTGTGTTCATGGAAGGGTGAAAGAGGGGGGTTTGTTCCCGCGAAAAAAGAGGAGACGAAGAGCAAAATAAGCCAAAAAGAGAGGGTATTTTTCCTTTTTCCATTTGGGGCTATATTTTCTCTGCCAATTGTGGCAAAACAATGGCAACCCATTAGAGAAGAAAGGGAGACGATGGCTGTTTGAGGAGAGAGAAATCGCAGATGGCAAACAAAATGAAAAATTAAAAAAAAAAATTAGACGCCGTTGCCGGGGATCGAACCCGGGTCACCCGCGTGACAGGCGGGAATACTTACCACTATACTACAACGACTTGCTTGTTGAAACGTTTATAAATTAGTATATAATTTGGTATTTGGCAACCTTAATAAGAAGCTCTAACAACATCATGAATTCATTCAAGACACATTAATAACTCTCTAAAAGGAGCAAGTACTTGTCCATTGTCATTTTTGTTTTTTTTTTTTTTTTGGTTCAGACAGAGCGCAAATGCCAGTACAATATACATTTTCATGGGAAGGGGAAGAGGAATACGAACCTAGGACTTAATGTGATCAGCACCTTAATCTTAATCACAAAAGTCCAGACATCTTTGATTACTGGTCGACTGTCATTGTGGATTTGTGGTGACATAGTTTTTAGACTCCAGTCACGAGTTCAAACCTCACATATAACCCCCATCCTCAAAAACCTTGAACTAAGGGGTGATGGCTAAGACTTTGGAGTTAGGACACCCTCACACCCACCAAAACAGGAAAAAGAGAAAAGAGCAAGAATTCAAGATGCATATCTGCCTGTTTTCGGTTTTTGCTCCAGAAGATGCACATTTGCCCTTTTAATTTAAAACAAATTCAGCCAAAGTATATGCTTGCTTCTCTCTTAGAGAACATCCTAAGTTGTCGAAGTGTGATTGCAAAGAGCTAGTTCAATGCATAAACGGCGAACACCAACCTGCATACGTTGTTGAAGACATGGTTCTTGACAGCACCATTTTATTGTTAACATTGGACTGATGAGTTGATCCATAATACTCTGATTGGGTTGCTTAAGGTCATGGGTTTGTGCTAGGGTTGGTAATTGGTAGGAGAGAGAGGGAGACTTCTTCAGGATAGAATCAATCAGCTCAAGCTTTGAATTGCATAAAGGAGAGGACCTTGTAAATCCCTACGCGATACGAATTTATACTTGCTGAGAAAAATGTCAGATATCAAAGTGTACACACTACACACCTGAGGGATGGATTAACCAACTTACTACCTCATGCAAATTCTGCCTAATTAAGAGCTGCACACTACCATGTAAATAAGAAAAATGTGGGCGCGAAAAGATAAAACAAAAAAAAGAAAAACAATGACTGAACTCTGGGATCTAATAAGCTGTATATCCAAGTCAATCTGTTCAAGGCAACCTAGATGAGGACTGGCCTGGTTGTGAATCACTAGGCACAAATACAGGAAGTTGACTACCCCTCTGTGATCTACCCTGCTGAAAATAACCCGCTCTTTCTCGCTCTACTGCTCCTCCAGTGCCTGACCCTCCCGTATTCCTCGCCCCTCTTGTCAAATTCTCGTTCAAGAGCGGCCCTCCAAAAAAAATAGATTGACCGGTATACGAAAGTTCTGTCCTAGGCGCAACTGAGGAGGAAGCTGTGCCTCTAGAAGCTGCTGAGACAAATCTTCCAGCTTCCGGATCCCAGAAAACTGTATTTTTTGCACTCTCTCCAGCATTTGACTCACTTTTCTTCACAGATACTTGTGCCGAACTACCATAAGCTGCAGTATCACTCACCTCGCCTGCTCTTGCAGACAAAGGTGATTGGTTCGCTGATGACTGGTACATTGGGTTGAAGTGATCTGTGTTTGAGGGCAATGGGGAAGCAGCAAGTTGCGATGGATGAGGGCTACTTACGTTACTTTGAGGGCACATCTCAGTGTCTTCCCTGCTTGCCCTGCTGGGTGGATATGAGCTCTTGGCAGATGATATCCTCAGGATGCCTCCTCTGGCGTTTCTGTTCTGAAACACGGACTTCATGCTAATAGGACTGCTTCTGCCACTAACATTACTGCTGGATAACTGATCGCTGTCATACGGATGCTGCCGAGAACTGATTGGGCGTAGTACAGATGATGATGCTCGAGCTTTTGCACCGGCTTTCACTGCCTCATTAGAATCTAGTTTTGCAAGTTTCCAAGCGCTAATTCGAACAGGGCGTTGAGGCACCTTTTTCCCCTTATCAGGAGGTTGAACAGTGTCTGGATCCACTGTAGATGGCACAGGTCCAGGTTCTAGATGTTCTATATCATCCTGTTCAAGAGATACCCAAGCAAGAGACATATCAGTATACAATTACAAAAGTAGTAGTAGTAAATAATAGCAACTACAACAACCCAGTAAGTATCCCGCCTAGGGCGGGGTCTGGGGAGGTCCAGATGTACGCAGTCTTACCCCTACTAGTCGCCTAGAAGAGAGACTGTTTCCGAATAGTAAATAATAGCAACTAATAACATGTGTATCTGCACATGTGTACTAATAACAAAAATAACAGTAGTAGTAAATGAGAGGATCAAATGAACATGTGTATCTGCACAGGCCAGAAACCTAGTAAATAAATACGAGACGTAGTAGTAGAGTAGTAGTAGTAGTACTTGGTGGTCCATGAAGATCCTCGGCGGGGTACACCAAGCGCCTTTGTACTGCAGACCCATTCCAACAGAGCTTCGTCCACTTATGGCAGTCACAGCGGAACTAGTTGGCGAAGATGGTAGACTTTGCTGTTCTCCACCACCAATTGAAGGTCCAGGTGGTTCACTTTGAGTTCGCATGGCAACAACATACTCGTAAGTTGTGATGCCCTGCAGAAAAGGTTTATGAGTTTGATCCCTTGAAGGAGAGAAAATAGTAGAGAAAGTTACACAATAATGAAAGACGACAATCTACTAGGTCAAGTAAAATAGAAACTCGAACCTTTCTGATAAGAATCAAGTGGAAGAAGAATAGCTCTCCCAAGGGCACGATTGCAAGAAATGAGACAGTTGTGCATAGGGCCTGAAAAAAATTATCTTGTCAAAATAAACCACAGCACTACACAAGAGAGGACAGTCAGGAATGAGCACAACTTCTGTCATCAAACTATTAAATTGTCCACAGAAGATTCATCCATTCTATCTCGTCTGAAGAGGAGCATAAAGAACAAGCAGGAGAATTTTTGGAAGAGCAACATGGCGTTTTACAACAAGAGAGACTATTGAATCATACCATTTGTATCAGGACATGCTACAACACTCAAGAGGAAGAAAAGTTTTGGAGCTAAATTTTGATAGTGTATATTAAGGTAATAACATCAGGACCCATATCCTTCAAAGCAGAGACTCAAGAATGCTAAAGCTACAGTACAAGTACGCCGTCCACAGCATCACATGGTCAATTGACTTGTCTCTACAGGATAGTATTATTGAAGCAAGAGATGCATCACCATTCACCAGATATAGTATCAAATGTAAATGGTCATGCCAGTGCTTCAGCACCAGCAATCAATAAACATAGAGCTCAAGCAAAACATCTCAAAGATGGTTGGAATAGTACCACCACTGTGGCAAAAGGAGGGCGCGAGAATCCATCTCCTAGCCTTTCAGTTATCTGATGTTCAATGATCTTTCTGAACACAAAGCAGCGAACTAGGACCCATATGCCAACTCCACATTCTGCAATAAGCTGTTCAAAAGAGAGAGCACCCCGTAGGCCAAAGAGAGCAAGTTATGGTGGAAGCAAGTGGAATAGCTGGTCCTCAAATCAAATAAAATGAAGAGAACTGCCAGAAACATATTTCATGACTTACCCAGAGAAGGCTCATGGCCATGAGGCTCACAAATGTAACATAGTTCTTCCTCCCAACACAGTTATTCAACCACTGCATAAGAGAGGTAGACAAAACATATGATCCCCACCGCGGATAAAGTTATGAAATACAACTGGCTTACCAAAGAGATCAACAGGAATTCATTTATGACTCCTGATTTTGAATGCTCATGTAAGCAATCCTAAAGTAGTAAAAAAAAAATTAAAGGGTCTAGTATTCTCAACTCACCCGACAATGATGATCAAACCCATCGACACATTTGTCACAACTCCTGCAGTGTTTACTGAATTTACGCACCTACAAGTCAGCAACTAATGATGTTATTTTCATGATTCTCATTATCTTGAATACACACAACACAAGGGAGATGGTAAACATATGAGCTTAAGCACACACAGGGAATATATTATAAGGGAGATGGTAAACATATGAGCTTAAGCACACACAGAAGTGCAGAACTCTTCGACAATCTGATCTCAGAACTTTTCGAAATTCAAAGGACAGTTCCACGCTGTCCTTTCCTGGTCACCAAGGAGTTTGGTCATCTGATCCAGACCAAAATCAAAGAGATACCAGCACTCAAATTCAAATCTGCATGTCACTCAGATAGCAATCTAATCCCTTAGCAGTGGCAAACAGTTTCTTGAGAAGAATTATCAGTTACCTCAGCATTGCACAATGTGCAAAATAAGGCCTCTTCTTCCCCTGATGATTGCTGAAGATTTTCTTCATCTTCTCGACAATCTTCTCGTACAAGGCAAAAACAAAAGAATCCGCCAACTTTAGAACAATAGCTTGGGCCACTCTCCCCAATCCCAAATCCTCCTTTGGAAGGCTCCTCAATTGAAGATGCGTGACCTGATCATAGTCATAGAAAGTAAATTCTTGCGAAGAGAAGCAAAAGGATAGCAAGCAAGCTAATCTAAATATTTCCCTCAACTGATTTGCGTAGACAACCAATTGACTAATAGGTCGCCAGACTTTCCACGAGAACCAAATAAGCAGGCATACCATCATCAAACTATATTAACTATTAAGCATTACCTACAAGGTTACAAGTTCAGTCTCCCTGCAAATATACCAAGTTTTTGGCTATAGATACTAATAGATGAAGTTTGAACTGACCTGGCAAACTGGTTTCACAGTGTGATCTAGCTGTTCTGTCCGGTTCAATAAGAATACCAGGATCAGCTGGATCAATAGCTGTGCATCTAGCGTAAAGTATTAAAACGCCAAGGGCCTACAATCAAAAGTAAGGACAAGAAAATATTAAAAGCCATTACCCCACTAAGATAAGAACAACAATGAGGACAGTAACCATAATATTGGGAACAAAGTTTTAAGAGCTCAGTTGGACCTTTACTTTGTGCTGTTGCAAGGGCTTGAAAGCAGGAAATGATCAAGGTATATTGGATTGAAACAATACTACTGATTTTCTATGTGGATAAAAAAAGGGGGGGGGGGGGGGGTTGCATTTGTTATTAGTTCAATATAAGGTAAACGGTTCAAGTAATTTTTCTAATTGATATTAATTCTTCCTATCAGGGTTCGGCCTTCAGAGGATATATTTTATTGATTTCATCATCAAATCCTCACCTCTACCAGTCTATTAGCCAAGAAAATCTGAAAAACAACTATTGAGGCAACAGGAAACAGAAAGTAAGGAGCAGGTTCCAACAATGCTTACCAGGAAACTATAAACACCGATAGTCACATATGCATAGACTGTGTCCTTGGCAACAAACGGTGCAAAGAAGGCATAAAAGGCAACAGAGAGCAGGAAATATACTGTTATAGCCACAATCTGTCACCAAGAAGATAAAACATTTGTTAGGAGTTTAAAATGATATAAAAAAACAAAGATTTTCTAGATATGTCTTGTAAGAAGAAAGGTGAAGCCTTTGTAATTGGATGGCAAAACTTCAATTTGTATACTGCATGTAACAGAAGGAAAAGGCACTAAAAAATAATGGTCTGGTACCAATGACAGAGAGCAGTTTATAAACAAGTTTCATTCTAATAGTAAGAAAGAATCAACAACAACAACCGCCCGGTAAGTATCCCGTTGAGGGCCGGGTCTAGGGAGGTCCAAATGTACGCAACCTTACCCCTAACTAGCAGCCTAATAAGCAACAATCATATGATTAATATATGGACACAAGATTGCAAATTTAAAGAGCAAAACCATCGCTGAAGTATTGAACTACTACAAAAATTAAAGGAACCAAGATGACAGCAGAGAAACAATCAAAACTTCACGGTGTGGTGTGAATTTTACAGAAAGGCGGGAAATCCAGTTACTGCTCTCTTTTGTGCGGTACTCTATCAAAGGGCTCAACAATACAGTAGCTCAAATACATTGGTGCCAAGGTTTAAGAGAATCAGTCCATATGCACGATAGCATGCCACAAGGGTCGTGCGGTGTCCAATTACCCACTTGAAAGCTTTCACTATCCGCTTGCACAAAGGTTTTAAAGGATATGGGATGTCTCCTCTTCCGCATAGCACGAGGCTACAAATACACAAAAGTTATTACAACCATACATCCCCCCCCCCCCCGCCCCGGAGAAAAAGGAGAAATTCCAATTGATGAAACTTCACTTGAAAATATCAGGCAATCCCAAAAGACATATGAGCAGTAACAGTCAGGACTAATCTCTACCACTTCCATGACACCTCCTCATCCCCTTCTGTTTTTTAGCCCCCATCAGCAAAAAGAGATTTCACCATATATCAATATCCCACTGCAGACAGTGAATTCGTAAAAATTCAGTCTACCACTCGTCAAAATTATCCGTGAAACCTGGACTCCATACTCCCATGGAACAGGGGCATGCCCAGCTATTAAGGAAGCGCAAGACGTGTAGCCACATCAGTGACAACCAAGAGTTATCTTAATGAAGCTTGCACAAGTTCATCTCAAGTCCTCCACCAAGTCAATGTCAAGTCAGCAAGTCACTTAGGAAAAGTTCACTTGTTGCCAGCCAACTCCCCTCCCCCCATTCAAACCACAAAAGGATCAAGAATAAAAGAGAGGACGAGAGAGAGTGGGTGTGAGAAACAAAAGGGAAGGAAACCCTCTCTCTTCAGTTCAGCAATAAGACCTGATCTCCCTGGAATCAGCACAACATGTTTTCACTCAGAAATCGAGGGAGGGGACAATCAACAACTTGGCAGAATATTAGAACCCCCTCACTCAATTAGATCCTTACACTGGACATAAAAGTGCTAATCAACATTTATTTCAAAAAATGTGAAATTCAGAAAGCTCAAATAGGCAAACGGCAAAAGAGACAAAACCCCATTTGGCCATTTCATGTACTAACTAATTGCAAAACGAACAAAAGACAACCCAAATATAGATCACCTTCTTTATATCTGTATGAACGGCAAAAATAACAAAAACTGGGACAGTGACAATTCCATAAAAAAAACAGGAAAAAAAAAAAGTATCAACTAGCCTTTATACTTTTAGGTCTCATACATTCAAAGAGTTGAAATTCAATTTGCTTTCTATCCCTCACAACAATCATACCACATTTTAACATCATTTCTGAAATCACCATAAAAGCAAAAAATTAAAGCTTAAACCAAAAGGGAACAGAAAAAATGTACCTGGAAAGAATGAGCAGGAAGTTCCCACCCATGACGCCTAGCCATTATGAAGAAAGAGATTACCAAATAAACCCTTCAATAAAGTGCATCAACAACTCTACAACAACCTCCTTAAAAGATTACCACTTTCTCTCATTCTTTTTGAACCAAACCCAGAAAATTTCTCACACATTTGCTCCTTTTGGAATTTAAAGCTTTACCCATTTGCCAAAACCACATTTAAAGAAAAACCCATCACTGAAATTTTTGATCTCTTTGCAATTTTAGGGTTTTTGGAGCTTGGATTTCAAGGAATGAAAAATCCAAAGAAAGAAGACAATGGGGGAAGTTATTGTTCAGTTTAAGGGGCTGTGTATGTGTTGACTGATTAACATGTTCATGGAAGTTCCTCCACAATAATTTTGTTCATTATTATTGAGCCTAAGCTATATACTACTACACACTCTAACGACTAAAAAGCTTCTAATTGAATATTGCAAACAACAATGGACTTGAATAAACAAAGATAGAGAGAGAAAAGGAAATGGAAGTATTTTTTTTCTTTTTTCTTTTTTAGTTGAGAGTGTTGGGACTTGAGACGACCGTGGAAGCCGGCACGCAAATTTTAAAAGTTTAGTCCTCTAGCGTGCCTCATTCAGCAAATTTAGGTCATGTTATTAATGGAGTGGTAATTTTCTTTGCTAATATTATTGATAAATATAAGTTTACCCATCGGGTAGTCTACCCGAATGATGTGTGAATTGGTGATTGGTTGAGTTTTAATATTTTGTTTTTTAAGTTGAAAATAATTTATTTGAGTTCCAATGTACATGCTTATATTTCTTGTCCACATCACCCAGGTAGACTACCCGGTTGGTAAACTAAGCATTCTCCTAATATTATAACCAAATTAGTTTTTTGATAACTAATATCATAAGTAAATTTAGTTGGACGAATTTTTTTGCTTTTTTTGGAGATATGAAAAGAGTATGTACTACTGTCCTTGTAGGAGAAAAAAAAAAAGTTGTAATAGTATTTGCAATAATTTGACTTTTAAGTATTAAATTGGAAATAAATTATTTATATATTTATTTGTCATAACTTTAAATGCAAATTGATTTGAAATTAATTGAAGAAGTATTTGTTGCCTAATAAATAATATTATTATTATTAATTTAATGAAAAATTTTCGAAGTCTGTGTGGTTCGACAATAATAATTCCAAGATGGAAAATTGACACCATTAATCTCACGTTGAACTCCGTCTAACAAAAATGGTCTCATTCATATTTACGTTCGAAAATGTAAGCAAAGTGATGTTGTGGCAGGTGTAATTCAATTTTCTCTCTCTTCTCCGTTAATAACATCTTTCATCTCTCTCCACCACCATGAAAACCCGAACACCCACAAGTCACTAAAAACCGCCATTGTCTACGGCCACCTTCAATAGATCTTACATCTTATACAACTTAAATTTGGCACTCACAGGAGCCCAAGTGCGCACACTCTCTCTCTCTCTCTCTTTCTCTTCCTTGCTTGGTTTTGATTAACAAATTTGAATAAGATTATAATTGAGCGAAGTAAACACGGTACATTTTTTATTACTTACTTTCCTAAACCGTCAATTCCAGTTAATCCCCAACGTGTCCTTTTCTCACAAAACAAACATGGACCATTGATATTAATATCCAATGGCTAGGATCTGGTTTGTATGGTTTGTATTTTTAAGGAGGGTTTGTATAGGAGCCTCCACCTATGGATTAACTGGAAAGACAAGGGTATAATGGTCTTTTTACGCGTCAAAACCATCACCAAGTCAATCGATTCTTTCATCGATCAGATGCCTCTCTCATATTCCTCTCCTTTCTCTCTCCTCACTTCTCCGACACACACACTCTCTCCGGCGATCTCCAGTTTCTCTCTCCTCTCTTCGGTGGTCTCCGGTTTCTCTCTCCTCGATCTCTCTGGCGGTCCTCTGAGCGTTCTCTCTCTCTCTCTCTCCTCCATTTGGCGTTGTCCCTATCTCTACTTTCTGACCATTTCGCTCTAATTCGTTGCCAATTGTCGGAGTTCAGTGACCACCGACCACTACTTAGACCACAGATCTGAGGTGGTGCGTGAGGGGTGAGGCGCCAGCGGGAGGCGACCTCACCGGTGTCCTGAGTAGCAGTGATGTTGGCGGTGGGGCAGAGGTGGTGGTTGGGGAGGGGAGGAGAGAGAATGGGAGAGTGATGGAGTAGTCGGCTACTGCGACAGTGATGGGGCAGTGGAGGCACAACTGGTGGTGGGACGGCGACGGTAGTGGTGGTGGCGGTGGTGGGACAGGGCTGAAAGTGCTGGTGGTTGGGGGAGGGATTGTTTTTGTAATGAATTTCAAATTATAGTTTAATGAATCTGATGTTGTAATTCAATGAATTTGCACTTATTAACTGATGAATTTGCATATGAACAATGAATTGGTGAGTTTATATCAATGAATTTTGTGGTTTATTATTAATGAATATACACTTATTGAACAATGAATTTGCAAAACTAATTTTTTCTTTTGATCAAGCTGTGATTATATTATAATGAAGCTGTAATTTCATGTTTATGTTAATGAATCTGTAATTTTATGTTAATGAATTTGCAATTTTACGTTAATGAAGTTTTGCTTTGCATTTTAATGAATTTATAATTTATCATAACTGCCAGATCAAACTGATCTAAGGGCTACTATTAATTAAGGGGGTTTGTATGGTTTGTATAGTAAAGGGGGGTTTGTATGTGACCCTTCCCCTATATATATTTGGGTAAGAGCGCCGATAATGTGACATGTGTCACATTATTAGTGGCCATTGTTTTTCTTTTCTTTTTCCTTTTTATTTTGTCATTATGGTTTTTATGCTAATCATTAATTTTATGTATTAAATGTAAAATAAAAGTCTCTATTTAATATCATTTTTAAATTTAAATAATATTTTGGATCATCACTTTTATTAATTTTTATATTTATGAGTATAAGAGAACTTAATATGACCACTTTTATTGTATTTTATAATTGCGGGGGAAAAAAATATTTTGACATAGCAATATGTTTTAGGGGATAAGTGCGTGTAATATGATAAGGGTCACATATAAAGTCATTATTTTTAATAAATTTATATATTCATGTGATAGGTATTACGTGGTAGCTGATATTTGACTAATATTTGTGGCGATAAGCGTATGTCAGGTGACAACAAACATGTTGCTAATATTTATTTGCCTAATTTTACAGGGATAAGCTCATGTGTGACAATGGTTATATATAAAGTCATCATTTTCAAGTTGTAATGTAGTTGTGGTATGACATGATAGGTGGTATTTGACTAATATTTGGGGGGATAAACCGTATGTTAAGTAACAATTAACATGTGAGTGATATTTATGGAATAAGTGTAGGTATATAGTTTTGGGTAAAATCGCAAGTAATGTCACAATTTGATTTGACATTAATTATTTTTCTTTTTTTGTTTATATTTTGGTGAGTAATTAGTTGTCATCAACATCCTATAGTGCCATAGCCTATTCATATTTCTTCTTTTTTCTTTAGATAAAATTACATTAATACAATCTAAAATGTTCTTAATGTCCAATTTTAATGTTTTCAACATAATAAAAACTCTTATTGGGTATAGATCAAAAGATGAATATTTCCATATAATATAACAAAGGTTATATAGTTGTGGGTATAAGCGTAGGTAACGTACAAGTGTCATATTTTGAAGAATTACATATTATTTTTCCTTTTTCTAGATAGTGAGTTGTCGATATTTTCCAATTGAAAGAAGGTAAGTCTTTTAACTTTTAGATTTCAAATACGGAAATACACATTAAGGGGCACTCTGAACAAACCGATGTTTGTTTAATAACAAGAACTATACGTTTGGTATGAGCATAGACTATGTGAAAATGGACTATTATTTGTGGGGATAATCACCGTTAATATGACAAACATTAAATATTTAATTACATTTTATATGAAGATATAAACACAGGTTACACATAAATTATTTTAATCAAGTGATAATTATTATTTTATTTTTTAATAGGAATATGATGAGCGGTACCGACATGTATTTCGACCAATTACTATTTTTCATTCTTTATATACCTATGTATAATTTTAAAAAACTTCAAAAATTAATTTGAACATAAAAAATATAATAATAAATAGGTTGTCCATATATATATAAATAAGTGAGTCCATTTCGTGTGGCCACGACACGTAGGATTCCATGTAAGCGTCCAAAATCGTGTGGCATGACACCTAAAGATGTCACGTAAGCGCCAAGTTCGTGTGCTGATGACACGTATGCCGCCACCTAAGCCTCCATCCAAATGTGTCAAGCATTAAGTAATAATCATTATTTGACTTCATAAATACAACCTATTATATTAAATATCATTTTCTTAAGATTATAAAATAAAATAACTTCTGTTACGCAACTTTAAAAATTCTAATTCTTCCTCCATTGGATCCGGTTCGGAAAATACTTCAAAATGAGATACATATGTACTATGTCCTATAAAGTTGAGTTCTTTTCGTGGGAGGATGACATGTGAGACGCCACATGGGAGAGATATATTCGTGTGAAGATGACACATAGGCGTCACATCAATTTACGTATAAAGTGAGTCCAACTTGTGTGGGCACGCCACGTAGGACGCCACGTATGAGGTGTAAATTCGTGTGATGATGACCCCTAAGCGCCACATAAGCAAGCTTGCCACATAGCCTCACAACTCAACATCAAGTGTCACTCATTAATATCTTATCATTAATTAGTTGGCTTTATTACATATTTATTAGCATTTTTTTATATTACAAAATAAAAAAACTTTAGTTAGGTAAGTTAAAAAAAATTAAAAAATTTTGCTTCAATGGATTGGAATTGAGAAAATCTTCAAAATGAGATATATGTCTTTTAAAAGTTGGGTCATTTCTTGGCGGTGATTCCATGTAGGATGACACATAAGAGAAAATATTTGTGTGAAGATTACATGTAGATGCCACATGTGTACAACTTGGTTAAATAACAATAAACGACACTTCTGACAATACCTTAACTATTTGATGTCATATGTATTTAACTTGATTTAACTTTTTTAAAGAATAAATAAAATTTAGGGGAATTCCAATTGGTGCCCTTTTACTATTGACTTGTCCAACTGGTGCCCCTAACACAGAAAGAAGTCCGGTCCATGCCCATTTAAATTTAAAATATCCATTCCGTGTCCTTATTTATTGTTTTCCGTTAAGTGCAATTTTATTTCTCCATTTTACCCTTAATGAAACGCAGATATTCTACATTTTACCTCTCAATCACACACACACTCTCTCTCCTCCATGGACGACCATGGAAGCTCCCACCATCATCTCTCTCCACTCACTCTTTGTCTCTCTCTCCCCTATCGGTCTATACACACACACACACTTTGTTTCGATTTGATAACTTAAAGAACAAAACTTAAGATTCAGTTCAATTAAATCAAAGCATCACTTCGATCAAATCAGTTCAGGAAGTGAGATGTCCTTTGCTTCTTCTCTAATTCATTATCCATCTTGAGTCTTTGACTCTTTTGGATACAACAACACAGCTAGCTGCTTTTGCAGTGTATTTAGTTAAGCTACGAACATCAGCTTCCCACACCTTGACTCCAGGAAGTTGACTCCAGAAATTTCAGGCAAAACAATCTGCACTCCAGCCCCATCTCCATCAATTATTACCCCAATTTAAAGTACCCAACTGAATTATTACCCCTAATTGGTAGCTTGAATTCCACCATGGCCACCGGCGACGAATCCCATGCGTGGTATTTCAAGTTTGTCTAATGGTTCCATGACCCAGAAAACTAAGCCTCCTCCAAAACCCCCTGACCGACCGCCAATTCTGACCACCGCTCCCACTACCGCCACTCCCACAACCGCACCAAGACGGAGTCTCCCACCCCAGTTCAAATACAGGCCCCTTTTTGTCTGCTTTTCACCTCACAGCAATCGATTTCACAAAATTTGCCATCAACAACAAAAATTACAACCTAATCTCTACAACTGTATAATCACTCTCGCTGTCAATTTCTAAGCAAGATCAATTGCCCCAATTTGCGATCTGGCAATTTGACAAAATTCCTACAAGGATGCTTGGACGAAAGGAGACTCGGGTGCGGTTATGGGGTTTCCTCTTTTTTTACTTCCCCAATTCAGATAAGTTTCCTTCTCCAGGGCACATTATTCGAATTCTCTTTGCTTATGCGAATTTGTTTTTGTAATGTTTTTTCATACAAAGTAAGTCGATTTTAGGTTCTTTTTTGTTTTCATTTGTTACGGATTTAGCTTGGAATTCTTGTGTTCTGTTTCATTTAATGTTCCTTAAGTTAGCATAGACATTAGAATTATTTTCATAATTGTTGAATTTGCATTTGGTGTGAAATGGTGAAAGTGAGAAAAAAGGCTACGATTTTGAGTGGGGGTGGAGAAATTGGTGGAATTGCAAAGATCAGAATTGGGTGTGATTTTTTGGAGGTGGGGAAGAAGTGACGAAAAAATAGGGGAAGAAATGAGCGAAAAATCGAGCTTTTATAATGTCAGTTCCATTTTTGGGGGGAAATTGAGCAAAAAATGGGGGAAAAAGAAGAGGGGCAATTTTGTCAGCATATTTTGCTCGAAAAAGACAAGGGACATGGACGACATTAAATTCAGTAGCCACGTCATCACTTTGTAACAGAAAAGAAAAAATAAGGACACGGAATGGATATTTTAAATTTAAAAGGGCACGGACCGGACTTATTTCTGTCTTAGGGGCACCAGTTGGACAAGTCAATAGTAAAAGGGCACCAATTGGAATTCCCCTAAAATTTATTTAAGTAGTACGTTCCTATGATCTACTTAACTAATCTGAATTGGATTAAACTAAAATTGAACTAATAATAAATTGAGAGAATAAAGTCTTATTAGTACGTATACTCGAAAAAAGATTTATTAATCTTTATCTCTTTTTTTTCTTTTTAGAATTTTGATGTAGGCTAAAATTATGTTTATAAATCAATCTTTTTTACATTCATTTTTATTTTGATGTACATTGATTTTAAAGGGACATTTCATACCAAAAATATTAAAATAATCAAATGTAGATTAGTTGTGCAACATAAAACAGGCGTGATCGGTATCACTTAGGAAGTTATTTTCATTTTCGAGAGATAAGTCACGAGTCCGTGCGGAGCATGGAAATAAAACTAATATATATATATATATATATATATATATATATATATAAGCAAGGTATATCCACATAGCTTGACACATCATCAGAATATAAAATGTATGAACCTACACTAATGCATGAATCTACATTAATATATGAATCTATAGTTATGCATGAATTTTCATTAATATAAAGTGTAGTCCTTACTATTTCAATTTTTGCATTTTTTTTTTTTTTTGCTCTATGATATCTATTATATGTACACTTGCTTGATGGGCATGTGGGCGTCCACATAAGCAAGACATATCCACATAACTTGACATATAAGCAATATAAAATGCATGAATCTCCACTAATGCATGAATCTACATTAATGCATGAATCTACATTAATTGCATGAATCCTACATTATATTAAACATACATTTCCTTAAATTTGTATAATGATACATGCATACAATAATAAAAAATATATATATTATTAATACTTTTCTGGCGGTTTATTATCGATTTTGGCGGCGGATGCATACATGCTTTAACAATAGAGCTCACTATATTTGAGTCAAAGTGTACATAGTTAATATTTCAATTTTTGCATTATTTGTTCTAACGATAATATATAGTCGAAATGATATGTGTATTAGCTTTCAATGATGGGTAAACATAGTTGTTAACTAATTAAACATAATTTCATACTTAGGCTATGATTCTTTTGACTGGATATTTGGAGTAAACTGACGCACAAAGTAGTAGTAGTGGTAGTGGTCTTCTACTCTTCTGGACTATATATTAGACACTAGATATTGGGGTAAATTACAACGAAAATAATAAAGATTTGTACAAACCAGGTTTATATCATGATTAACAAGAAATGAGATATTGTATATTTTGGTATTCTACTCTATAATTGGTGCAATGTTCTAGGTTTGGACGATATTAATTAAGCGAGAGATTTATAGAAGAGGATTTTTGTATCAAACCGTGCAACGAACGGGAATGTAACTAGTTATATATAGAACAAATGATATGTGTATTATCTTCCAATGATGGGTGTACATACTTGTTAACTAATTAAACATAATTTCATTGCAACTTATTTTAATTAGACTGTGATTATTTTGACTATATATTTGGAGTAAACTGCAGCAAAAAGTAGTAGTAGTAGTGGTGGTCTTTTGGAGATATTGGACAAAATAGATATTGGGTCAATTAAATTGCAGCAAAACTAATAAAGGTTTGGATATACAAATCAGATTTATATCATGATGAACAAGAAAAGATATATTGTATATTTTGGTAGGTATTCTACTCTACAATTGATGCAATGGTGTAAGTTTGTACGATATTAATTAAGCGAGAGGTTCATAGAAGATGATTTTTGTATCAAACTTTGCATCGCACATGCTCTCCGTCCTCTACCCAATTTCTTACCCTATACATCAAACCTTTAAACTCCGAAGAATAAGCCAAACACAACAACAACATTACCCCAGTGCCTCCAAAGAGGCTCCCGCCTAGGCAGGGTAAGGGGGGTCGGTTGTACGCAGCCTTACCCCTGTGAGAGTCTCACAGAGAGGCTGTTTCAGATTGACCCGAGATCCGAAGTGCGACGACCATCAGCAACTTCATAATAAATAAGAAGTGCTGACAGTTTTATGAGCCATTTTTCTTTTGTCCATATATTCCAAAGCCAAAAAGTAGTGAAACTTTTGGCCCAATGAAAATGGTGGACAAGAAGGATAAGCCAAATAAAAACTAAATAAAGAGGGTCATTATTACTTATGTCATGATCACAATTACATAAGTAATAAGGGTCACTTATGTAGAAGGTCATGGTTACATGAACAATGGGTCACTGTTACTTATGCAATGGTTCACTGTTACATACATAAGCCTCATTTTTACTTATGAGAAAGGTCAGAGTTACATAAATAGATCAGGTATCACTATTATTTATGTCGGGGGTCACATTTACTTGAACCTTGGTCACGTTTACTCATGGAAATGGTCATTATTACTTATGTAAACAATCACTATTACATAAACAAAGTCTCACTAATGTTTATCAAGGGGGTCACATTTACATAAATTAGTGGTCACTATTTTATAAGATGGAGGTCACAGTTGGCGTCACTATCACTATTCTTTATGTTGCGAGGCACAATTAGGGTCACTATTACATAAACAAGGGGTTATTATTACTCATAGAAGGGGTAACTATAACATAAATACGGGGTCAAGTACTGTTACTCATAGAAGGGGGTCGTCACAGTTATATAAATCATTACTTCATAAAAGGGGTTACTTTGTTTCCAATATGTGTACGTACATACATATTTAGTTAAAATGAGGTTATAATATGTACCAAATTTATACATTCACCAACATTGTTCTTGGATTAAAATAACTACACTCATAGAAGAACAACAACACAACTATTTAACCAACATCATTTTATTCCTACGAACATGCGTGTTCGTCAAGGTATAGTGGGTTACGGGGCTTGTTCTTTGCATGTCCATACTTGTATTGTATTGCTTTTGTCCTCTTTGTCTTCTTCCTCTCTTCCTTTCTCTTATCAAAATCTTCATAATACTGCACATATTTTCTCATCCCATTGAGATCGTATACCACCGAAAAAATAGTCTGTGGACAATTTGTAACAAGAAAATAATTTTTTTGTTGATAACACTAAAACTTTACAAACCCCCAATATGAAATGTAACAAATATCTTCAAAGGAGGTCATTCTTACATTGGGCTCAATATAAACAAAAGGCAAAAAACAAATAGTGTCAATTCAGCTTCCTTAATGCCCAAATCATGACGATTGCACCTAAGCTATTCGGTCCCAACACCAACACAAACCGGCAACTAATGTCTCTTTTGATAATTAAAGGCATAAACAACATAGGTAAAAAAAGAACATCATACAGTAGCAATTCAATTATTCAAACCTACACTTGCGCTACGTAAATGTGCAATGCCCTCTCATTTGAACTAATAGTCTTTGAAAAACTAATTGAGATAATCCATGTACAAGTTTCTGAACATAGCATTTTACTTATTGGTTCCATACAATGGTCACTTATACCTAAATATGGGTCACTTTTTAGGTAAAAAGAGGTCACCGTTATATATACAAGGCGTCATTATTGTTTAGTCAAGGGGTAAGTGTTATTCTCATTAGTAACTTTAGTATGATATATGGATTTTATAATGTGAGAGAGTCACTGTTATATATGGATCACAATTATTCAACAAATCGGTTTTCTAGAGAGAGGGGCTTTGATGTCTCTCTAGAAAACCAAAATCCTAACTTTTTTTTCTTCAGCCGCCATCTTTAGTCTTCCCCTCCTTCAAGTTCTAACATTAGTTTCTCTTGTTTTACTCTTGTTTTGTCAAATTCTCATGAATCTTATCTAATGTTTGTTTAAAGATCTAGTTAAGGTGTTATCTTTCTCTTTGGGGGAGGAGAGAGAAATTTGAACTTGCCTTCTTACTGTCCACTATAAAAAATTGGGCTTATTGCTACTAAATATAGCTACAAGCCATGCATTTGGTCGCTAAGGCTCTGAAAGAAAAACAAATACGAGAGAAAACGTGGAGACTTTTTCATATTTTTTCCTTATTCTACCCACTCAGTAACCCAAGTATAAAAGCGTCACTAAAACCCATTTCTCTCTCTCTCTCTCTCTCTCTCTCTCTCTCTCTCTCTCTCTCTCTCTCTCACTGACTTGTATCCTTCATCCTCCATCTCTTTAACTCTCTCTATCTCGCATCTCCTTAACTCTCTCTATCTCCTAATCTCCACAACCTATAATCTCCCTCCATCTCCCTTTCTCACTCACTCTTTCTCATTTAACCGACCTCAAACCCACCCACCTCACACACACCTTCGTCCATCTCTCTTTGTCATCTTTGTCTAGATCGCGAAAGATCTGTGCACCGAAAAGAAGATCGAGATTGATGGAAGATCGACAATGACGATTGTAGCCTTATAGGTCTTAATGGCGATTTCTGGTAAGCACGAGTTAGCTCAGTAAAAGCAGCAAACACACCACCATTCAATGATGATTGAATAATAATAGATCTTGAAATAAAAGTTTTTTTTGTCGATTTAAGTATTTTTTTTTTCCCCTTCGTACTTCCATCTGCACCTTCATCTCTATTTTCTAAATTTTTTTCAGATTTTTGTCGGGATCGAAGATCAAGGCGAGTCAGCCATACTTGTTTTTAGTTGATGCAATAAATAATTTTTGTCAATCTTAGGATTTTAGATCGGTTACTTGTGGTTATAAGTTTCCTTTAGTATATATAATTTGTAAGTCTCATTGAAATATATTTTTGTAGGTCTCAAATTTCTATTCTGATTTTAGTTTGTAAATTTCGTAGTTTTGTTGATGTGTAGATCAATCGTTCCAAGTATTACTATAATTATTTGAGTTCATTTATTAGACAACCATGTGTTCCCATTGTTCTCGCCCTTGGCATCTGGATTAAGTTTTTAATACATACTTTGTTAGACTAGCTTCCTAACTATCGGAAGTTAGTCTAGTAATTTTTTTCTTTCTAAAAATAGAATTAGGCAATGAGGAAATAAGTCGCTAAAAGTTAGCGACCAATGTGGTGAAGAAAATTAATTTAGCGTCAAGCTTTTTAATTACTAACTGAAGTCGGTTGCTAATCGATCGCTAAGGCTTAATTGCGATCGATTTCCCCCTGTTTGCAACCAAATGGATCAGTCGTTATTCACGTGTTTTATTGTGGTGGTCATCGACGTTGGTTTGTGTTGAGATCGGGGTTGAAATCCCGATCTGAGTGACTCTTTTTGTTTGTTCTGAAGTTTTCTTCTGCGAAATTGCGGATATAGGGGGTTTTGTAACTAACCCTATAATTTGGGTGCAAAGAGGATTTGAATAAATTGATCCTCTTTGTATGTTTCTCTTAACTTTGCTTCAATTTCGAGCACGATTTGGTATTTCAAAGATAATAGAGATTCCTGGAATTCTTGCCTTTTAACAAAAAAAATATAAAGGGATCACAAATTTAAAAGAGGTGTCTCTAATATATGGGTGTCACTATTGTTTTGAGAAGGGATCGTTGTTACATATAAATCGGGTCATTATTGTGCAATGCCCTCTCATTTGAGTTAATAGTTTTTGAAAAACTAATTGAGATAATCCAAGTAAAAGTTTCAGAACATATCATTTTACTTTTTGGTTATATACAATGGTCACTTATACCTAAATACGGGTCACTTTTTAGGTAAAAAGAGGTCATTGTTATATATACAAGGGATCACTATTGTTTATTTAATAGGTCATCGTTATATATACAAGGGATCTCGATGTTGTCTTAGAAGATATTTTAGCTAGTAAATCTTTTTTCGAGTCAATAGCTTGAAGTCATGTTAAGAGGGATGGCAACTCTGTAGCTCATCACCTCGCTAGAGTCAGTATTAGTGACACAGAGAAAGTTTGGTAGGGATATATGCCGAATGATGTAACTCCGTATGTTCGTATGGACAAATATGCAATATAAGTGTCACAAGTTTACCTCAAAAAAAAAAAAAAAAAGAAAAGTTAAGAGGTACTCCCTCTGTTTCATAAAATCACTAACATAACTTTTTGGCACAAAAATCAATGCAACCTCTCTTTACCTTCAAACACCCCATTATACCTTCACATTAGTATTGTAATTAAATTTGTAAAATAGATTAACCAAGTTAATTGAAAAAATTTAATTGCTAATCATGTTTAATTAGTTTTAATTATGGCGGGTAATTTGAGGAGAGAGAAACTTTTTTTTTTGCTTCCCTCACTTATCATATTTTCGAAATTGAGAATACTGAAATTTTTTTTTTCCAACTTCCCTGACTTAGCACATTTTTGTATTTGCGGAGTGACATTTTTTTTCTTTTTTTGCTTGCCACTGTCTTTTTGGGTAGCTATGAGAGAGAGAGATTGGTGGTTAAGAGAGAGAGATTGACAATTGCAATCAAGCTATAACAAAATGCTTATTTTATTCAACCAAATCATCAAATTCAAAGAGTACAAACTTTTGGGGGTTTTTAAATTTTGCCCCAAATTTACACAATGTTTCACTGAAAACAACTATGCATTCTTCAAATATTTCAGAAACTTTGGCTACTTCAAATTTGCCTCCAAAATTTTCGGTTCTTGAAATTTGCATTCTTCAAAAATTTAGCTTCTTGAATTTTGCCTCCAAAATTTGGGGACTTCAAATATCAACATCTTCTCACACTTCTTCACAATTTCACTATAGATACAATAGCACACCATTAGCATTTATTCTTTCAACACAAATTTCAGAAACATTTATTCACCAAAAACTTCAAGTTCTATTAATGGCAATTTCATAAATATTTAATCAATCACCACAAATTTATCCTTACCATGACCCATTCATTGAAGATCTCACTATCTCACCAACATAAAACACCCACCAAACTCCCAATCATCCTTACCATGACCCATTCATTGAAGATCTTACAATTCTTAACGAACTAGCAACACAACAAGCAACACAACAAACAACACAAACAGAACCAGCACCAACACCAGCACAACAAACAGAACCAGCAACAACAACATCATTTTTCCTCGTCAAGCAACAAGCATACAACAATTAGGGGCTTTCAATTTTGTAAAAAAAAATATGCTTTCAAATCTGGAGAGTAGTTTCATCATCAAGCATTCACACATAGCCTCCAACACAAGTACATAGATGATGACATTAGGGAAATAAAACACCTAGCCTCCCAAAAATACAAGCAATTGGTGGCATATTGAAATAGCCTCCAAAAATGTTTGTAAATGGTGGCAATAGGTGAGTTAAGGCACCTAGCCTCTTATCTATTAAAGTGAATGGTGGCATTAATGTTAAAAAGGCAAATATTTGAAGTTTATTTCACCCTTCTCAGCACAAAGGCATTATTGAAGCAACAGAACCAACAACAGAACCAACAATAGAACATGACTGAAAGTAACCAAAATCAGCAGGTTTTTACTTTTTCCTCATCAAACAACAAGCATACAACACCAATAACAGAACCAGTAACAGAACAAGCAACAGAACTAGTAACAGAACCATGAACTGAACAAAGAAACAAGCTACCAATCTGTCATCAGACCAGTAGTAGGCTCAGATTGGTAGGCAAATCAACAAGAAGCAAGCAAAATAATGTTTGCAAAAACAACCAACAACCACGAATCCAACAACCAACAATCCAACCACCACAAATCCAACAACCATGTATACAACAACCACCAATCCAATAATCTAACATTAGGACAACCAACAACCCAACCACCACCAATCCAACAACAACCAATCCAACCACCACCAATCCAACAACCAACAAGGAAACATGACCAAATCAACCCAAGCAGAAAAATACTTGATTTTCCCAATTACCAGCAATGCTTACTTTATTAACAACAACAATGCTTACTTCATCAACAACAACAACATACTTGATTTCCCCAATTACCAGCATGCTTACTTTATCCAACAACAAAAATATAAATATACAGAGGACAACATATTGGACCAAATAATCATCAACTGGATCATTATTTTTATTTTTTAATTTTTATGATAAAATTAATAAATCACAAATAACACAAATAAATCACGAATAATCACAAATAAATCATAAATAATCACAAATAACAAAAATAAATCACGAAAAATCACAAATAAATCATAATAGAGAGGGGAGAGAGAGAGAGAGAGAGAGAGAATTTTTGAGAAGAAACCCTAGGAGAGAGAAAGGGGATCTCATATAAAGTTGAGGTTATGAGAGAGTATGAGAGAGAGAGTCGGCTTTCTTAGAAAAAAACCTAGGAGAGAGAACATGTTTCTCCCAAAGAAATGGATGAACTAGAAAGAGAGAGAGAGAGAGTAAGAGTATTAGAGAGAAAGGAAATCAGTTTATGAGAGTATGAGAGAGTGTGAGAGAGGGAAATGAGTGGTTGTCATAAGTTTAATTTGAGGGTATAAGTTGAGGGTATAAGTTGAGGGTATAATGATACTTTACTAGAAATTTTGATACCAAAATAGAAAATACTAGGGATTTTATGAAACATCCCAAACACGAAGTTGTTAGTGATTTTATGAAACGGAGGGAGTAACTGTTATTCTCTTTAGTAACTTTAATATGAAATATGGATTTTATAATGTGATAGCGTCACTCTTATATAGGGATCACAATTATTCAACAAACCGGTTTTCTAGAGAGAGGGGATTTGACCTCTCTCTAGAAAACCAAAATCCTAACTTTTTTCTTGAGCCGCCATCTTTAATCTTCCTCTCCTTGAAGCTCTAACATTAGTTTCTCTTGTTTTACTCTTGTTTAGCCATATTCTCATGAATCTCATCTAATGTTTGTTTAAAGATCTAGTCAAGGTGTTATCTTCCTCTTTGGGGGAGGAGAGAGAAATTTGAACTTGCCTTCCTACTGCCCACTATAAAAAAATTGGGCTTATTGCAACTAAATATAGCTACAAGACAAGCATTTGGTCGCTAAGGCTCTGAAAGAAAAACAAATCCGAGAGAAAATTTGGAAACTTTTTCATATTTTATCCTTATTCTACCCTCTCTCTCTCTCTCTCTAACTGACTTGTATCCTTCATCCTCCATTTCTTTAACTCTCTCTATCTCCCATTTCTTAACTCTCTCTATCTCCTAATCTCCACAACCTATAATTTTCCTCCATCTCCCTTTCTCACTCACTCCTTCTCATTTAACCGACCTCAAACCCACCCACCTCACACACACCTTCGTCCATCTCTCTTTGTCATCTTTGTTCAGATCGCGAAAGATGTGTGCAGCGAAAAGAAGATCGACGATGACGATTGTAGCCTTATAGGTCGATGATGACGATTGTAGCCTTATAGGTCGATGATGACGATTTCTGTTAAGCACTAGTTGGCTCGGTAAGAGCAGCAAACACACCACTATTCAACGATGATTGAATAATAATAGATCTTGAAATGCAAGTTCTTTTGTCGATTTAAGTACCCCCTTCGTACTTCGATCTGCTCCTTCATCTCTATTCTCTAAACTTTTGGCAGATGTTCGTCGGGATTGAAGATCAAGGCGAGTCAGTCATACTTATTTTTAGTCATTGAGGCAATAAATAATTTTTGTCGATCTTAGGACTTTAGATCGATTACTTGTGGTTGTAAGTTTTCTTTAGTATATATATAATTTGTACGTCTCGTTGACATATTTTTGAGTAGTAGGTCGTCTCAAATTTCTATTCTGATTTTAGTTTGTAAATTTCGTAGTTTCGTTGATGTGTAAATTAATCGTTCCAAGTATTAATGCAATTATTTAAGTTCATTTATTTGACAACCATGTGTTCTCTTTGTTCTCGCCCTTGGCATCCGGATTAAGTTTTTAATGCATTCTTTGTTAGACTAGCTTCCTAATTATTGGAAGTTGGTTTGGTAATTTTTTTCTTTTTAAAAATACAATTAGGCACTGAGGAAATCAGTCGCTAAAACTTAGCGACCAATATGGTGAAGAAAATTAATTAAGCGTCAAGCTTTTTAATGATTGACTGAAGTCGGTTGCTAATCGGTCGCTAAGGCACAATTGCAACTGATTTTTCCCTGTTCGCGACCGAATGGGTTGGTCGCTATATTCACATGTTTTTTTGTAGTAGTCATTGACGTTGGTTTGTCTTGAGATCGGGGTTGAAATTCCAATTTGAGTGACTCTTTTTGTCTCTTCTAAAGTTTGCTTTTGCGAAATTGAGGATATAGGGGTTTTGTTGCTAACCCTAGAATTTGGGTGCAAAGAGGATTTGAATAAATTAATCCTCTTTGTGTGTTTCTCTTAGCTTTGCTTTAATTTCGAACCCGATTTGGTATTTCAAAGATAATAGAGATTCCTGAATTTCTTGCCTTTTAAAAAAAAATAAAAACAATATAGGGATCACAATTTTGAAGGAGGTGTCACTTATATATGGGTGTCACTTATATATGGGTGTCACTATTGTTTTGAGAAGGGGTGTGTTACATATAAATCGGGTCACTATTATTTGGAAGGGGGTAACTTTTTTTGGAGATGGGTCACTTTACATATACATGATGTCTCTTTTTATCTCTAATAAATTAAATGTGTGATATATATAAATGAATTTTATGGAACGATTTCCTAAAAAAAAGTTATTTAGAAAGTAATACCCAGATTAGGTTGGGTTAGAAAGTATTTCCCATGAGGGTGTCCACATAGGCTTGGTAATTCGTGAGCCGTGTTTTTTTTGGTCAAGAACTTACGTCGCCACACCCATTGACGATTTCAGCGGAGGAGAATAGTTGTCTACAATAGCGACTTTTAGTCAGGAAACTCGCTATCCACGTTAGCGACTTTCTTATCCGCTCCTGTCCTCCACCGTTTGTTGTTGATTTCTGAATCAGGTAAACTCGCTAACGTGGACAGTGGCGGAACCATGAATTATTTATAGACGGAGCCAATTATATTAACTCTTGTATAATAGTGTGTTGCCAAAATATTTTAGGTACACAGTATTTAGAATTGGATAAAAAAAAATAGCATCAATCAATTAAACCATCAAGATGAAGATAAATGAATGTTATTCATACTAAACTAAAAGCTCACAAAAAAGAGAACTTAAAATCACGCTTAAAATTTTTTTAATATGACATATTCTTTCTCAATTAAATAGTGTTGATGCTGATACCTATGAGGAAAAACAAAAATCAGAAAAAAAAAAAAAATTGAAATTAAATCGGATGTTAATAGGAAAAATATTGAAAACCAAAAAAAGAAATGAGGGGTGGGGGAGAAAGAAACAAGGACTATAAAACTATTAAAAAAAGAATTAAAAAACGCTGACTCCATGGGCTCGAACACTCGTGCAATCCATAGGGACAGCTTCAAGTCGTAGCCATCAGCCAGCTTAGCTACACATCCTTTCATGAAGCTACTTGCATGGTATAATATATATTGATTTTGAAATCATGGGCTGGGCCAAGGCTCCCCCAAACCCCCCCTGGTTCCGCCCCTTAACGTGGATAGCGTTTTCGACCAGAGTAAGTCGCTATTGCGACAACAACTTTACTGGAGGAAATACGATGTCGTCGGCAACGACTTATGCCTGTGGGACGTGAAAAAAAAAAGCAGGACTCCTGAAATTCCTATCCTACATGTACTATTATGGAAAATACTTTTTAACTTAGCCTAATTTGGATATTAATTTTTAAAATAGTCCATTTTCAGAAAATTATTCAATTTTATAATAAAAAGTAACATAAAAGATAATCAATTCAACTTTCTTAATGTCATGAGCATGATTGCATGATGATTGCACTTAAGCCCATACTTTCCAAGCACTAACACAAACTATCCACTATTTTCTCTTTGATAATTAAAGACATAGAAAATAGAGAAAGAAAATCACCATATTGAAAACAATGATGACACTATTCTTTTCAAAAGTAGAAAATAACATATGTACCATCTCTCACAAATATTTTGAAGAAAATATCAAAGCATCATCATACCCCGTATAATTAACAATAATCTTCATAAAGTTGATAACACCAATAGTTTACTGATCTCCAATATGTAATTGGACAAAGATCTTCAAAGAGGGAAAAACAAAAACTTAGAGATGGGATCGTTGTTATACAAGGGTCACTACTATAAATAAAAGAGTCACTATTATTTAGATAGGGGGTCACCTTTATAACATGCGAGGTTGTTGTCAGATATGCAAGCATTTACTCTTTCTCGTTGGTATATTTAATGTAATTTATGGATTTATGAATAAAAGTAACAAAAAAGAGCGCCCATTTAGAGAGAGGGGTTACTATTGTTTAGAAATGGTGCTAGTGGCGAACCGTACCCAGAAAAATTAAAATAAGGGTGCAATATTTTTTTTAAACCACCACTATTGTTAGGGCTCAGTCACAATTTGTGTAGCAGTACAACAATTTTTGAGTTCTTAATTATAAATTATTATTTTTAATTATTTTTTTTACAATTAAGTGGAATGTAATTTTTCGGTTTTAATCAACAAATATAGACGATTTAGAAAGTTGGAAAATGATGCCTAATTTACCAGCTTAA
Source organism: Tetragonia tetragonoides (assembly GCA_038025085.1). Lineage (NCBI taxonomy): Eukaryota > Viridiplantae > Streptophyta > Magnoliopsida > Caryophyllales > Aizoaceae > Tetragonia > Tetragonia tetragonoides. The sequence goes on from CM076153.1 coordinate 34,670,262, forward strand.
GGCCTAATAAACCCAATTAGTTTTTTTGTTATCTTTTTTGTTTAACCACAGGTTCACATATACCCTTTCAACCAAAACTAATCATATTCGCACCGGATCGTCTCATAATGTCGGTAAATTACTTCGAATAAATAAACCCAATTTATTCTCACAAAAAAAAAAAACCCAATTTATTGGCCCCAAAAATAAAGGAAGACTAATTTACAATAATCATGGTGATAAAAAAAAGTTAGTGAAACATGAGTGACATTTGTATGGTTAAAATTATCAACACGTAATTCCTTTTAGTAGCATTAACTTTATAAGGTTGAGACAAATTTTGACAAAATAAAATGCTCATATTCTTCTCTCTTAAGTGTATTCAAACTTCAAAGCTTCAATGGTCAATAGCGATGAATATATAGTGATGAATATCAACTCTCATCTCATCACCTCAGAAACCAGAGGACGAAACAACTACTCCATATCCTTTCTTTCTCCTTCTCCATAGCAACCTCCATCTTGATTGCAAACTCATCTACAAGAATCATTGATCCGATAAACCTTTACTCAAATTCTAGCAAATGAGCTACTGAATAAAAACTCCAAAATTGGCAGAATTAAGGCAATTCATGGTCAAACAAGAGTCATCAATTCGCCGACCAATCGACCACAGAGCCATTGATTTCAGAACGAAGCTCTCGCCGACCAGCTTCTCGATTATTTAGCATAAATAAATTCTGAAGAGAGAGAAAAATGGGGTTAATACTTGAAGGAGAGTGTAGATGTCTTGAAAAAAGTAAGAGATGTCTCATCATTGAGCACTTCACGTGGGTACTGACGTCTTCTTTTATATTTCCATTTGCTTTTACTAGTTTACCCTTCCTCTCTCTCACAATTTCTGTATTTTAGTATGGGTGCAAAATAGGAAGATGATTACTTTTTTCCCTCAAACAAATCACGTTCGTCAACATCTTTTTAAAAATAGGGGGTCAACTAACCACATACCTTATAACGTGGGCCCGCCCATGAATGATGCCACTATTATTTAGAGAGGGGCTCACTGTTACATATCAAAGGGGTCACTAGTTTATGGATAGAGGGTAAATTTAATATATACATGGGATTACTTTCCTTTTTCTTTTTATTTTTCTCTTTGATAACATTATCGTGGGATAAGAGTTTTGTGAAAGAAAGCAAAACAAAGCACTAATTCAGCTTTCTTATTGTCAAGAGCATGATTATTGAACTTAATCCAATCTCCAAGCACCAACACAAATTGTAAGAAAAACAACAACAACATGATCAAATTTCACCCAAGCATAAGTTATGATTTCCAACAAGTCAGCCCTACTCGATTTTCCCCAATCATAACCTTTTCTCGGTAAAAGTCCAATCCAAAATCCAAACGAACACCCCTAACAGTTAACACCTTCTAAAATTTCGCACAAACTCGCCAATTTCATATTCAAACGTGGAACCGAATAGGGCCACTTGTGTAACCGTCGGGGCTCGTCAAATCACCATCGCCATTCCCAAATTTTCTCACTCTGAAAATTCTCTCTACAAATTTCCGTCGTCGTTAATCTTTCTCTCTCTCTCTTCCCCATTTTCGACGCCAATCCGCCATGGTTATAAGCTGTCACGAGATGATTAAGAAGGAATCTGATCTATCTTGAGAAGAACTTCAAGGTTTGATTGACAAAAAATTAAAGAAAATGAAAGAAAATCAATGGCCAATCAAGTCCAAGCACTTCATGACAGTCTCGAGTCGCTGAACATTGAATATGACCAAGAGAGGGCTCAACTGTGGGAACTTCCATTTGTGTTGGTAGCTACTCACTTTCAAGCTAGGGTTATAAAGCTAACTCTCGAAATAATCGGGCTACGCATTCATCCAACAGCACATCTTCAAGTGAAATTAGGAATCAATACGATTTCTCATCTGCATGACAGACGAGTGGAGATCCACTATTAGGTATGAATTTGAATATTTCATAATTTGGTTGTGACTTCTGCAGATGTGTAAATGCTGCTATCGTAGATGTGAAATTGACAAATGCTTCACTTGATTGGAGTATAATATATGATTAGTTTGATTCATGATTTGAAGAGACTGAGCGAAAGAAATGATATTTTTGATCAGTGTATTATGTGGTAATTAATCTTATCGCTTCAAATTTTGGGGTTAGTTTAATTTACGAATCATTGGTGTCTTGGTGATGGTACCAGGTGAAGGCGCTCGCAGAGAATTTAATAGCAGATCGTTTGTTTTGAAAAATTCCATAAATTAAAAGCAAAACAAGAATCCTTAGATACTTCCCAACCACAGCTTCTTCGGTTGCATAATGTAAATTATGCAATGCTTGAAAAAAATTTCCTGGCCCAATCTCTTCTACAACCTCATCATGATAGCTTGTACCATCAATTACTTCATGAGCACCATCGAATTCATTCGGGCGTTGTCGAACTCCCACCACCTCCCACCAGCAAACACATGATAAACATGTGCATTTGACTTAAAAACCAAAATAATGACACTCGAATGTATCCCCTCCTAGGCCTACTGGCCAAAGCAATAAACTTCACACAAGGTGTCAATTTGTCACAGAAGGTGGTACGACTCGTACCCACTGGTGTCTCTTCCCTAGAAAAAGAAAACCTTAGTCTCTGCATAGCCCTATCCCAACCAGCCAACAGATCAGTCGCCAAATGATTAAAAAAAACCACATCACAAGTTGGGATTTTAGCAGCATCTACAACCAACGTATAATAAAAGTTGCAAGATGCAAGCATAAAAGCACATTAATCCAAACTTATTGTTTATGAAAATCCCTTAACTAATGCACTGCACATCCAACAAAAGAAGTTTTTATCCAACATATAATACAACCACATGTACACCAGGAAAAATAATCTATGCTATAAAATAAACAAAGAAAAATAATATACACATAGTGATCAACTTAATAGATCATCCAAACTTGTCATTTAAAATTTTAGTTTTAAAACGACATGGGAGTTAAAGATAAATTAAAGTTTTTATTTTGTCCTATCAGATAAGCACATTAATCAAAACTTACTTTAATTGAAAATCACTAACTAATGCACTGCTGTAATACCCAGCATTTTCATAGTATTTTCTAAATTGTGAAAAATAGATATTTTTCATTATTATTATTAGTGATGTTTTTACTTGAATAATTATTATTATGCTTGTAAGTATTTAATTGTTATTTGTAGTGTTAGTAGTGGAGTAGCTTGTAAGTCCAGTTAGCTAAGACCAAGAGAAAACCCACATAGGAAGGAAGTACTATAACCGACTTTCTACATCTCCTTTTTAAAGTCATTTCATTTCCTTGTTCTTGAAAGCAGAACCCACAAAATCACCACCATCAGTATCATTCTCCACAAATAGCGCCACCACCGATCACCACACGCAACACCATCATCACGAACCAGCACTTGTCGCCACCACCACCACGAGCCACCAGCAGCACCGCTGACTCTTCAGTCAGCCACCACGCAGCCGCATCCTCCCCTGTTTTGGTATCTTTTCTCTCTCATCTGGATTGTATGCACGGCTGCCCATAGCTCGGCCATGGAGTCCGGTGACCACGACCACCTTGAACACCACCAGAAGTCCCCGTCCAAATCCACCCTCCATCCCCAGATCATTGGTTTGCTTTTCAGAAACCTTAGATTGTTCAATTGTTATATTGATTTGACTAGTAAATTCTGATTTGGGTTTTATATGTATATGTTTGCTGTAATTATTTATGCTTATGTTATGGATGGAGAATGGGTTGATCAATTGGAGGATTTATGTGGCCTAGTTGCTGAAATTCAATTGAGGTAACTACATATACTACGTAGGGTTCATTTTACATTCAATTTGAGCCTAATTATGTGTGTATGTGTAAATCATGATTAGATTGGTTTGATTCGAATTTGGGGAACTTATATAGGTACAGTACTAAGATTTTATATGAAATTAGGTTTCTGGTTTGTTATAGTGCATGTTTATTGGTACTAAATGTGTGGATAATTATAAAAGAATGTAGTTGGGAAAACATATAGCTGAGATGAGCCTAGTTATGTCATTCTATATATGTTTTGCATCAAGCCAAATTTAATTGTTTTGGGTGTGCTATGTCTACTAAAGGGAAGATTATTATAAGTTTTATATGCTGGCCAAGAGGATGCTCATGCATAACTCAGAAGCTTGTGTCCCATTTTATTGGTTATATGTCACCAAGTGAAGTTACTGTATAAGGTGTTCAAGTGTGTCCAGCAATGACCCAGATTAGTATTCTTATAGTTGTTTTTGTGCTAGAAATCATGTTAAAGTATAGTTAAGATGCAGGTCATTGCCTTCAATAAATGTGTGGGCTGATTTATGTTTCTGTACTGAAATAGGTTAATTAAGTGGGACTATAGACTTGCTAATCAAGCTGAGTAACTTTATAAGTTTATTAGAGTTACAAAAGGATAGTTAGCTTATCTCTATAGCCTTATGATATGGTAGTGAGTAAAGAAGTAATGTCAAACAGAAAAGAAAATGATAAGGTGCTCTAGAGCTATGAGCTTGAAATGAATGATATGAGCAAGTATATGACGTACAATGAAAGCGTCATAAGAAAGGAAAGAAATTAAGAGCAATTAAGATCTCAAATAAGACATGAAAAGAAGAAAGAATGCTGATATGATTGTTACTACAAACTAGTTGTGAATATGTGACTAATTATATGATGTGTTGTGCTAATATCATAAGATACAAAAGAAATGAAAGCTACTTTAGCTACTAATAATGTAAAGTGGAAGATGGCTCTGGGTAGTAGGAACCTATGGGTACTCTAGATGTGTTATATGGGAGACGTCCCCAGAGTTTAGCTGCGGTCCCCAGTTGTGACCTAGCCCCCAGTTGTGGCTATGACCCCCAGTTGTGGTCAGCAGGTGCAACATATTTGGCCCCCAGTTGTGGTCAAGGGTTTAAACGCCCCCGAGATGCGGCGACCCTAGGAACCACTCCCTTATGCCCAGCTCAGTAATGCAAGATTAATAATAAAAGCTTTCTTAAACTAGCAAGATAACCAGAGTTATAGAGGTTATCTAAAGATTGATACTTACTTATGTTTGTGTATGATTGATGATGTATCTTCAGTGTAAATGCTATGGTATTTATAGATGCAAAATAAGTAGATTAACGTGTATAAATGAACTGAAGCATGTTTTATACGTTTAGACTTGATTTGAATTTAGAATGAGCTTTATGTACTAGATGTGAGTTACCAGCTTTGCTGATGTTGCATATTCTCACCTTTTTGCAGATTGAAGTTTATGTTTATACAAATGTTAGTGAGGAACGCTTCAGATTAGACTTATGCAGGATATAGTAGTTGTTCTTTTACTAAGCTAATTAAGTTGTAATTAAATAGACCACATAGACTAATATTGAGATTACTGTTATTATTAGTTTTCAGTTGAAAGAGCCTTACACTCATTCTTATGAGCGAGTGTGGCGGTACTGCCCCGGATGTTATTAGAGTCTTCCGCTAGGTTGTTGCTAGATGTTGTTTTATTTTTGTTAAGCAGGTTCATATAAGTCTTTTTAGACTGGTTTATTCAGTTTATAAAAGGAACTCTCCCGAATTTTCTACTTGAGTCTATTTATTTTTATTTATTTATTTTAGTAGAAAATTCGGGGTGTTACAACTGCACATCCAGAAGCAAAAGAAGTTTTCATCCAACATATAATTGAGGATACACAACAAAATAGTCTGCTTCTAGAGAGAGAGAGACTCTCTCTTCTCTCTAGAAACTTGTTCCCTTACCGCCCCCACCGCTTTTCATAGATTTTCACTGCTCTTCACCACTGATCGCATCTGCTCTTCACCACTGATCGCATCTGCTCTTCCCTGTCTCATCTCGCCTCCACCTCACCGCCTCTGTTCTCGGCCAACCTTCGTCCCAATTTCACTTTCGATTCCTTTTGGACCGGGTTTTCTCTCTCATGGGAAGAAGAGTGAGATGGTAACCCTTGTCATCTTCCCTCTATTCTTTTTTCATGGATTCCCTTAAAAATCGCATCTGAATTTGCCGATCTAGCTTTGAGATTTGATTTTTATGAGTTGGTTTGGTCTCGATTGGTCTCCTTTCGAGTGTTTGCTTCCGGTGTCGGTGGTTTGCGATTCCTTACATCACCTTGGCCACCATCGTGTTTTGGTGATTCTGAGGATATTAAAGATGGGTGCTTGATTGATGATGTATATATGTTGAACCGTTTGTCCTTTTATGCTTCAAGTTCAATTAAAGGACTTGATTGTTCCACTGAAAATTTGTTGGTGATGAATTGATGATGGTTCATCTTGAAAAAGGTGAAGATGATAGATCAATCAAGTGTTGCAAGGATGTTATGAGCAACAAAAGTATTGCAAAGATGTGGAAATTCGTCTCTGATATGCAGCGTGCTTTGGCCTTCTTTGTCACTTTGTTTTCAGCTTTGTTCCTTGTATTTTCTTTTTCTTTTATTTTTCTTTCCTGTTGTTTAGTTGGGCTTTAGATTTTTCTTTTTTGCTTTTTGGATAGTTTGTGTTTGTGGTTGGGAGCTCAAGTTTTCGGGCTCCTTACCCTTGCTCTTTATAGGGTTGCCCTAAATTGGGCATTATGGATTCTCCTCACCTGGCCCATGTTATATGAGCTTCTTCCGGATCCCTGGGTTCCCAATCACGAGCGCATTCTATTCCAATTTTGCTAGAGCTCGTTTTGTCTGAGCATTAAGTTTATGTATCTCCAGAGATGAGGCCCTTAATGTGTACTATCTTTCTTACCTCTATAAAAAATAAAATTAAGGGTATACCAGGAAAAATAAAATATGCTATAAAATATAGCGTTTAAGATGTGAAACAAATGAAATCAATCACTACTGATCAAATCAAAAAAAGAAAAGAAGTCGAATAAATTTTACATACCTTTGAGCCATGAAATTAGAGTTTGAAGATAGGGTTTAAAGAGTGAGAAGAGGGGCTTTTGAAAAGTGAGAAGTATGGTTTTTTGAAGAATAGGAAGTGAAGAAATGAGAGAAAAATAAGATTGGTATATATAATTGAGGATAAAATGAGACCCAAAGACCATCCATACTTGAGCCCAATCATGTATAACAATAACACACTGCATACATCATCCATACTTGAGCCCAATCAAGTATAACAATAACGCATTGTATAATTGGGCCCAAATAAAGTTCGGTAAAAGAAAACATTTATCGGGATTAAAAAGGTAAAAACATAAATGAGATTAAACCGGGCAAGCATTTCAGAAAACTACTTAACTGAATTATGAGATACATCAACACTTTAACATTGTTACACATCAATGATCAAACAAAAGCTCATGACCAACCAATAACACATTAAAAAATAATTAAAAATCAATTGAAGAATAGAATGGATAAAATTTGAACATTCAACCAAGTAAAAATCAAACAGTGATAGAATTTGAGACTGAACGAACTACTCAATTCAACAATTAAAATTTTTGATTTAATCATAGATCGGATCAGGATAATAAGTATTGAAATTTTGTAAATTAAAATTCAAAAAATTACCCAACACCAAACTAAATCAATTACAGATCTAGCCATGGGTAAGTCAAATTCCTACATTAAACATCATAGTTCTAATGAAATTGGATGAGATGAGATTGAGCATACCTGGCAAGATTAGTGCCTTTGCCAAATGAATAGAGTTAAAGTATGTTGAACTCGAAATCAAATCCGCAACCTTTAGATAATTGGATTGTTATTTCATAAACTTCGTATTGGATGATAAAAAAGATCAGATATTGATAAAAATCGTCGAACAATAACCAATCTATCATCGAATTGAATCAAAGGATGCCCAAAGATGAGATCTTTTTGCCATAGGATTAGAACTAAGATCGAATAATTTGAGAAACATCGATAATTGAATTGAGGAAGATAATGAAAAGCTTTCGATTAAGCTTATGAGGTTTATTCGGTTTTGGTTTGATTTGGTTTGTTTTTGGTTCACTGAGAGAGAGTGTGGAGAGAGATTGTGAGAGAAAGGTGGATGAATTCTTTGAAAGAAGATGTGATGTGTTTTCGGCTAGGCTGGGAAATTCTTTAAAAGAAGATCTAAGAAGTTAGAACTGGAAGAGAGAGAGAGAGAGAGAGAGAGAGAGAGAGAGAGAGAGAGAGAGAGAGAGAGGTGTTAGAAACTGAAATGCAAAGGACAACTATTTATAGGAGGGTGATAAGTAGGGTTTCGTCACATCTACTCTGAACTCTATATCATCTAGCCCCCCATCCAATATTATCCTTAGTCCTCCGCCTTTTTAATCCTATGGCCCATAAACAGATTCGCTTTTTTCGTTGCATTTTTCAATTTTTTTTTCGGTTGCCTTTTTCACCTTATAATATCCCTCATTATTTATTTTTATTTATTATCGACTTTGTATTTGTAAAACTGCGTATATGCTTCGTCCCCATATCTCTCTTGGAAGTTGGAACACCCGTTACTTACTTTATTTACTACCAACTATCTTATATTGTTGGTAAAATAAAGTGGATAACATTATAGAAAAATTAGGTTCCTACCAACTATCTGGTGGTTGGGCTTTTATAATTTTCTTTTGCATTTTTAACTTTCTAATCACCAATGAGACTTCAGATCAACAATTGGATTTCTAAAGGGTAGATGAAAATCAGCATCACAGTTCCGGACATAAATCTAATTTAGACTAATTGCAGAAAGAGGACTAATAACTTGCAGAGAGAGTTACATAAAACATGTCTATTTGGAGAAATCTGCAATCAAATTAAGGTTGACAATTTAATATGAAAACAAAGCAATTCTCATTCAAAATGCAATCTACGAACTTGAGACTATAGTCATTTAGGGAATGCGTGTTGTTGTTTTTTTTTTTCTGGTAATTGGGGAATGCGTATTAGTTGAAACATTAGAATTTGGAAGTAGATATATAATTTTGAAGATGGCTAGCAATTGCAAAGAACAAGATGAAGAACCTTACCAAATTGAGAAGATGGCTAGCCAGTGCTTATCGTTTGAGCACGATGTCGATACGATGGCGGGCGGTGAGGAGATGCCATCAGCTAGAGACCGTTTTTTTCCTTCGAGGGTTTTATGAGGGATGAAGTAACTAACGATGGTATTCAAACGTTTGGAGTCCTTTGAATCTTGGGTACTTGTAACGTTTGAAGAAATGCGTTTCTACTTTTTTCGTCTTTTTTTTTCATGTTTGAATCAGCAAATAACACGACACATCAGCAAATAGATCAGCGGCTTACTTGGCAGTCTCTGGTATAATAATTGTGTTTTAAACTAATTATATAGATTAAAATACATGTAAAGGTTCAAATAGAAATACCATATTTATTTTACACTAGATCCATGTTTCTTGTCACAAAAAAGAAATCCATTTTCGACTTTGGAAGTGACTACTACAGTTGTCAATTGGTAATTAAATACCATGTAATAGCTGCATCTGGCATTATTTGAGATTGACTGTCTCTTTGTAGTTGCTTATGAAAGCCATACCTGCAGTAAAACCCTAAAAGTTAGATAATATCGAGTTATTTGACGAAAGGGATACAAAATATGATTAGATGGTATCGAGTTATTTGATGTTTACGCTCTCAAATTTAGGTCTTGTTGTGTAACTTGTCTTCTCCCCCCCCCCCTCCACCCATTCATTTTTCTGACCCCTCATCTTGTTTCAAACTGTGATTTTGACGCAGGAAGCTTGGAACAAGCTCAGCTCAGAGGAGCTTCGTTAGTCATGCAACCGTGAGCTCATTGTACATTGTTTTCACTTTGTTCATCGTGGTTTTGTTAAATGCCTAGAAGCATTGTGGTTACAAACAATTGAATTTGTAGGACTTTATTTTATTTTATTTTATATTTTAAATTTATTGTAAAGGTTCTGTATTAGTCATCACTGCTTAAAAAGTTGTATTCATGGACATCATTGCAAAGATTCAGAGTGTTTATTTACCTACATAATTTGTATTTAATTGCTTTATTTATTATTAATACTTACCTTAAACCAACCGCAAGTCTAACCCCTCAGAGTTACCAAATCAATTTAGGATTAGTAAATTTGTCATAATAGCAATCCAAACCAAATTGGGATTATGTTTTGCAGAATAGTACCCTATAAATACACGTATTGCCTCAACTAAACTAGAGACTTTACTTTGAATTATCATTCTCACTAAAAATTTTCATCCAATCCCTGTCAATGGCAACCGAGAAAATTGGCAACTCTTAATATCAACAAGTACAAATCCGTATAATGTCAGCCGAATTAGCACTTAATCTCCATAGTCTATTCAGCTTTCATCGCCGTCCTCTCCGGACCTATGCCATTGCACGGGTCGATTCTCGCAACAAAGTCCACACTAAAACCGACAAACTCAGAGGCACCAACCCTAAGTGGGGCAATGAGATGCTCGCCCTTCCCTATGATTATGAAGATGACATAGTCACTATGGAAATCTACGCCCGTTGGCGTATTCAAGAATCACCTCATTGGCGCTGCTAGAACCCCCCTTTGCGACGTTGGTGGGGTGTCTCTCTCCTCCTTTTCTGTCCTCTCTCGAGGTGAAAAGTCGCACGATTTTGTTAAAGTTGGGCTGCAAGTTAAGAAGATTAGGCGTGGCGATACAATGATTGTCATGAATGGTGACTCCTCTTCAGTGACTTCGTTTATAGGGAAGAGATTCTCTACTACATCTTTGCCAAAGGGTCAGGGATCTATATCACGGGCCATATCAATATAATTTAGTACTATTAGCTTACTATTTTTATTCTCCATTTATCATGAGTACTAGTTCTCCGTTCACGTGTAATATATAATCTTGCAAAAGGGCTAAACTAGTTAAGACTTCAACTTCATCTTTCTCCTTTAATTTGCACAATTGCACGTATTATATGTCCATATCAAATTACCCAATCTACTATCTACTATGGTGTATCTATTTATGTTAGCTTTTTGATAAGGGTTTATTATGAGCATATAACATTCTAACATTATCCAACTTCATCTTTCTCCTTTAATTTGCACAATTGCACGCATAATCAATGCGCCTCCTCCCCTTTTTTCCTTATTTTTCACAATTAGTTACATGAGTAAAAAAAAATAAATTAAAAAGAACTTAATTGAAAAGAGAATACCAGCAATGACTGTAGAAGTATAGAACCCATTAAATTACATACCAAAATCAAATTTGGACAACATGCAATAAAAATTGGCTTTAGTAAAATTATGGCCAGACACAGAGACTTGAGATGGAAAAAGAAGATTTCAAGCACCACTGCAGTCGCCGGTTGATCGTACTATTTGTTTGGCACCACCAGTTCACTCGCTAGAAGCGGACAAATCTTCGTAGCAGAGAGAGAATAAGCGAATAAGTCTTTTGTAAATTGGTCTCACCATACATAGGCCCAACTTCTCAAGTACAGTACAACAAACACGCTATTGCCAAGAACGACTTATTACGCAAGACCTTACTCCTTTTTTATATAGGTAACACAATAATTGTGTTTTAAACTAATTATATAGATTAAAATACCTATAAAGGTTCAAATAGAAATACCATATTTATTTTACACTAGATCCATGTTTCTTGTCAAAAAAAGAAATCCATTTTCGACTTTGGAAGTGACTACTACATCTGGACCTAGTTAGGGGTAAGACTGCGTACATCTGGACCTCCCCAGACCCCGCCCTAGGCGGGACACTTACTGGGTTGTTGTTGTTGTTGTTGTTGTTGTTGTTGAAGTGACTACTACAGTTGTCAATTGGTAATTAAATACCATGTAATAGCTGCATCTGGCATTATTTGAGATTGACTGTCTCTTTACAGTTGCTTATGAAAGCCATACCTCCAGTGAAACCCTAAAAGTTAGATAATATCGAGTTATTTGACGAAAGGGATACAAAATATATTTAGATAGTATCGAGTTATTTGATGTTTATGATCTCAAATTTAGGTATTGTTATGTAACTTGTCTTCTTCCCCCCTCCACCCTTCCATTTTTCTGACCCTCGTCTTGTTTCGAACTGTGATATCGCCGCATGAAGCTTGGAACAAGCTCAACTCAGAGGAGCTTCGTTAGTCATGCAACCGTGAGCTTATTGTACATTTTTTTCACTTTGTTCATCGTGGTTTTGTTAAATGCCTAGAAGCATTGTGGTTACAAACAATTGAATTTGTAGGACTTTATTTTATTTTTTTTTATATTTTAAATTTTTTGTAAAGGTTTTGTATTAGTCAGCACTGCTTTAAAAGTTGTATTCATGGTCATCATTGTAAAGATTCAGAGTGTTTGTTTACCTACATAATTTGTATTTAATTGCTTTATTTATTATTAATACTTACCTTAAACCAACCGCAAGTCTAACCCCTTAGAGTTACCAAATCAGTTTAGGATTAGTAAACTTGTCATAATAGCAAATCCAAACCAAATTAGGATTATGTTTTGCAGAATAGTACCCTTTAAATACACGTATTGCCTCAACTAAACTAGATACTTTACTTTGAATTATCATTCTCACTAAATTTTTTCATCTCCATCCCTGTCAATGGCAACCAAGAAAATTGGCAACTCTTACCATCGTCAAGTACAAATCCGTATAATGTTAGCCGAATTAGCACTTAACCCCCATAGTCTATTCAGCTTTCATTGTCGTCCTCTCAGAACCTATGCCATTGCACGGGTCGATTCTCGCAACAAAGTCCGTACTAAAATCGGCAAACTCAAAGGCACCAACCCTAAGTGGGGCAATGAGATGCTCGTCCTTCCCTATGATTATGAATTTGACATAGTCACTGTGGAAATCTATGCCGTTGGCGTATTCAAGAATCACCTCATTGGCGCGGCTAGAATCCCCCTCTGCGACGTTGGTGGGGTGTCTCTCTCCTCCTTTCCCGTCCTCTCTCGAGGTGAAAAGTCACACATTTTTGTTAAAATTGGGCTGCAAGTTAAGAAGATTAGGCCTGACGATACAAAGATTGTCATGAATGGTGGCTCCTCTTGGGTGACTTCGTTTATAGGGAAGAAATTCTCTACTATATCTTTGCCAAAGGGTCAGGGATCTATATCATGGGCCGTATCAATATAATTTAGTACTATTATTAACTTACTATTTTTATTCTCCATTTATCATGAGTACTAGTTCTCCGTTCACGTGTAATATCTTGCAAAAGGGCTAAACTAGTTGAGACTTCAACTTCATCTTTCTCCTTTAATTTGCACAATTGCACGTATTATATGTCCATATCAAATTACCCAATGTACTATCTACTATGGTGTATTTATTTATGTTAGCTTTTAGATATGGGTTTATTATGAGCATATAACATTCTAACATTATCCAACTTTATCTTTCTCCTTTAATTTGCACAATTGCACGCAGTCGTCTCCTCTGCCTTTTTCCTTATTTTTCACAATTAGTCACATGAGTAAAAAAATAACAAATTAAAAAAAACTTAATTGAAAAGAGAATACCAGCAATGACAATAGAAGTATAGAACCCATTAAATTACATACCAAAATAAAATATGTACAACATGCAATAAAAATTGGCTTTAGTAAAATTATGGCCAGACACAGAGACTTGAGATGGAAAAAAAAGAATTTCAAGCACCACTGCAGCCGCCGGTTGATCGTACTATTCGTTTGGCACCACCAATTCACTCGCTAGAAGCCGACAAACCTTCGCAGGAGGAGAGAGAATAAGAGAATAAATCTTTTGTAAATTAGGCTCATCATACATAGGCCCAACTAGTCAAGTACAGTACAACAAACACGCTATTACCAAGAACCTTACTCCTTTTTTATATAGCAACTACATAGGTAATGATAATGAAATGATTTAGGAAAGGTAGTACATGGAATCAAATAATCTTGTGTTTGACTGGTTGAGACAATCAAATTTTAAAGTCGTTTTAGGGTGAGATAATCAAATTGTAAAGTCGTTTTAGGGTGAGACCGTTTCATAAGAAAGAGAGAGTGCCCGTTAGTTACTAGGAGTGGATTCAGCTGAATAATCATGTGTTGCAAATGAGCTTCGTCATTATCGAAACTCCCCTCTGAATAGTGTGTCTACTCTAATTTCTTCACCTCTCTCTTTCTTTTCTTTTGATTTTTCTCCCTATTTGATTTCTCTCTCCCCATTGCTTGGATTTGTCTCTCTCTCTCTCTCTCTCTCTCTCTCGAAGATGACCGCCTTATCGAATTCCCTGGTATTGGCTCGTAGTTCCCCCGCTCAGCTATCATCCGGTAATCAATAATATTACACCCCTCTTTTTCTGTCAATTGTCAAGATCTGATGTACTATTATTCATCTTTTGAGTTAGTCCTTTTTGTTCTTTGTCTATTTATCGAACTATTTGGTTAATGCCCATGTTTTAAAGATTTGGAGTTTGATTCACTAATGGGTACTGGGTAGTCTACTTAGTTGGTGCTTACTTGGAAAGTTTGGTTACTTGTGATCATATTTAAATGTATTTTACCATCTGGGTATTTGCTATTTTGAAGATGATTTATAGATATTTGGTAATGGAGTTTTCATATTTCTCTTGAACTTTTCTTGAGGGGTTTGGGATCTTGCAGTTGATGAAAGGGGTTGAAAATGGATGAATTTGGTTGCATATGCTTTGGGGTAAAATGGGTTCGACCTTTTTAAAATCAATGTCTTCATATAGTATCACCTAATTGAGTATTTATCGATTAATGGGTATCCAAATGCATGGAACTTGGTGGCTGTTATGTGTGCTGAAGTGGGTATTGGGTGGAATTTCAGTTTTCTTGGGTGGGTTTTCATTCTCAGTGAGCAAGCTGGTGATAATAGGGCTATCGACCTGTGGGTGAAAAAGGACGAATACATGTATATGGGGGAAATACCTTCTCTATCAGTAAGCTATTGGAGGTAGTGCTTGACAGAAATTGTTTAATCACATGTTGAATAGGACGGTCGATTTGTTGGTTATCTATGATGTGATGTGCTTTGCATCTCCTATGAACATTGACCATCTTTCATAGCTAGTGGAATATAAGGCCTGGGATAGGGTCCCGGTCCATACATAGCCTCTTATGGGATAGGGCAGGAAGTGCCTTAAGGTGCTACTTGATTTCTGATGCCCAGTAATCTGTAACTTTGTGTGAGGCAACTTGTCCTCCCTCGTTATACAGCTTCATGATTACAGTTTTTCTTTCATCTAAAGGCAAGTGACATCTTTTCCTCCTAGATTGTAACTTCAGTATTTCTAAAGGCAAGTGAATACAAAATATGTGCTCATTTTCCTTGAAGTCCTTGCATTGCACTTAGTATTGCATTCACGAGGAAAAAAGTAGTTGTGGAAGAAATGGCAGGAGGAGATTTCACATTGGATGACCAAAGCATCGATATGCTTAAGAATTTATCCCTAGTGAAGTAATTGTTTATTGGAGGATAATGTGATGCTAATGTGTGTATCCCGGCTATCCCCCTAACAAATTTGATAGATCATCATGTGATTCTTTCTTGATTGTTTTAAGTGTGATGGATTTCATTGGCATCCCTGATTCTGTCGCACATATGTGTTAGGCTCATCTGTCAAGTCAGCAGATCTTGGTCCCGCCAACTTGTCCTGCTCTCCACTCCGTACTAGGAAAGCTGCACAGAAAGCTCTTGTTGTTCATGCTTCTTATAGGTAATTCCGTTTCCCTCATATGTGAGTGCATAAATGATAGGCTGCTGGTGCTATGTGACATTGAGTATCTAATTTACCAAATGGAGCTGCACACTGAGGGCAACTACATTGGTTGTCTGACATTGTACCCCAAACTTTTATTCAACCCATGGGATCTGCCCAAAAACATGAACCCTCTGTTTTCTTTAACAAAATCTTCTATCTCTCTCTCTTTCTCACTCTCCCCCTTCTACATGATACTTTGAATACGAACGTTTCTCTCTCCATAGGTAACCTTGAAAACTGGAGACTAGTGACCAATGTTGGAACTTGCTAATCCAAGTGGAGAGTGAGTGGAGAGGAGAGAAAAACCAAATGTAGCACAAATACCACCCCATAAAAATCCATTTATTGTTGAAATATGCGTTCTGTCTAAGATAGCAGCAAGGCTGCTGTGCATGATAGAATGTGAATAGAAACCTTGGTTTTATCTTGAGCTTTTGACTTTCCCACTCCTTCATTATTTTCTGGCACATTTAATGTCTTTAGAGTTGTACGGAAGCTTGTTCTCCCTGCATACTTACGGTCAGGAAGTGTCGGCAGAAGAAAGTTAAAAATGGAAAAAGAGATCAAAAGGCAAAAATGATATTATCTATCGTTGTTCAAGATAATATACTCCAATGTCCGACTCAAAACGGCTCCCAAACTCCCAACTTACCACAATATTCAACTTTTTATCCAGGAGTTTGAAGTTAAACGAATAGAAATTTCCTCTTCTTTGATAAGGAAACCCTTATCTGACATGTTGACAATGATATTTTCTTTGTGACAGTGATGGTGGGAGACCTAACAGTGCTAGCATGTTTGTTGGAGGCTTCATTCTGGGAGGACTAGTAGTTGGCACACTAGGTTGTGTATACGCACCGCAGGTATATTTAATTCAGTACAGCAAGTGTTTTCCTTTTGTTGTTTCATAGACTGGCACTCTTCTGTAGTTTTTGGAACTATGAACCATTCAAATATCCACGTCTCCAGTTCTCCTCAACTTCAATGTCCACATATGCAAAAATATCATGTGGTAATTTAGTTACCTCTTGTGAATCTTCAAATCCATAGACCAATTTGATTGTCTAGTTTTTCTGGCCCTCGGGTCTTACATTTCTTTATGGCTGTCACAGACATCATAACTTTGATATCTCACTGCTTCTCTCCTCCTTAGTGTAATATAAACAACCTCTCTTCTCTTTTTATCATGTGAAGGGGAAGTTTGGGATTCCGAATGTTAGCCCCTTTGGATTATTGGAAGGGGAGAGATACTAATGCCTTTGCTGCCAACTTTATTTATCATAGATAAGCAAGGCTCTTGCTGGAACTGACAAAAAGGATTTGATGCGGAAGTTGCCCAAATTTATCTATGATGAGGAGAAAGCGTTGGAGGTAAACATATTCTTTCATGTTGTGTTTTGCGGAGAAGCTTTTGATGGTAGAATCATGCCTTTCCACTGTTCCTGCTACCTTTAAACTTTGTCATCACTTAGCCCCCTTGTTTATATAGGTAAATTTGAACATTGACCTAAAACTGGTTTATATTGTTTGATTTGTGTTTACCACTCTGCTTTGTAAGACATACATCATATCCTGTTTTCCCTGGCGAAGGGCAGCACTAGTCAATATTTTCACCATTGTCTCTCCCTTCTTCTTTTACGTCTCCCTGTTCCTCCCTTTCCTTCCTTACTGGTTGCTTTCTTATTCTCTGTTTTCCTTTTTTTTCTTTTTCTTTTTGAGATGTAATAAATTGGGAACGGAGTTCTGAATGTTATCCGTCGTCCGACTATTTCCACCCTTTCTACCTATAAGCTTCATTGCAAATTATACCACAAAACACCACCATGATGGTTACTGGCGATTGAGAGGGTCAGCAATGAAACTTCTACCCACCACCACCTTCAAGGCAGTGATGACAGACCACCCAAGTACCATTGGTGGTGGTTGCATTGTGGTAGATATGTAGCAATAGCCAATAGGTGAATTTCTTTCCCGGTGGGTGGTGGTGGTGTTGGAGGGATAGGTAGGCAAAGTGGTGATCTAGGTTGGAAATCAACTTCTTGAAGTTGTAGAAGAAACTTGGAAACATTAATTTGGTCTTTTCCAAATCTTTTGTAAATTAGAAAAAACCGTAACTCGTAAGTTTGGAAACCACTTTGGATGTTTTGCATTTTGAACATATATTAAATATGGAAAGCATAGAACGTAAACTGGTCTTGTTTTCCACAACTGAACTAGCCCTAAAGCTAGTCAATAGAAAATGCCTTCTAATGGACAAGATGTTCATTAACATTACCTTCTGTTTGATGTAACGGACACTGAAGCAGTTCGTTGATCAACTCAGTTAGGCAAGTGGTCCCTTCTTACCCAGGAGGCCAGGACCTTCAAAAACTATTAAGGATGTGGCCTGAACCAACTAATCTCCTGTTCAGCTTACACATGACCTCCTTAACTTTTCCTCCTTGTGATGTGATGATAAGTTTCATTTACCTTTTGAGACATAGTTCACCTGGATGAATAATGATGTCACCAAACTCATAGAAAGCCCACAGTCAACCAAAAGCCAAACAACAAAATATAGAGAAGACGCTACATATATCTGGTTGATGCTATTTATTATCTTGTTCCATGCCAATGAAAAAGCTCACATGATGTCTAAACCATCTTCCATAGAAACCAAGGTCAAGCCTTGGACGTCTTATCTTTCCACGGCATGAGCACATATGAGGGGAAGGGTAACTAGTTTGGGCCTTTTGGTTCGTCTTGGACACGTAATTGGCCTTTGGCCCCTCTCTAGCACAATCTCTTTCCCTAGCCTTGACCTAGTATTGGGTGTTATAGGAGTCCACCCCTTTGCCGACCAAAAAGAGGGGAAGCATTTGAAGTTCTCTTGAAATTTTTTTGACTAAGATAGCTTGATGTTTATATAGTATCTTCATCTTCTCAAAGGAAAAAAAAACCCTTAGAAGTTCCTTCTTACAGAATATAGTACACACCTTACACTCACTAACAGAGATTTGATCACTTCTTTCTCGAGGTGGAATGCTTAGAATTAGCCCATAATGAATTGAGGGATGACAACGTGGAAGGCTCCTCATACCAGTACACACCATATATCTCAATATCTAGTTATCTAGTATCTACTACCTAGTCCGCTAGTGGGCAGTCGCTACCCGTAATGGATATGGAACCGTGCCTGCACCAGCAGGTGAAAAACCAAAACCATACCTTCCCCAACAGTCGGTGTGTATTTGGCTTATTTATACCTGCGTCACCATCTGACTAATTTGTTTTCTTTTTGGTTACCTCTCATTCGATATACAATAAATGGTCGTATAGTCTTATCTTGGCATAAAGTGAGCCGGGGGGATATACTTATACATAAAAAAAGTAAATATATATGAATATATATGGGATGGAGTTGGAGAGGGCCAGAATGGAGAGGCTATAAAGTTAAATCTATGCCCATTCCAGTACCATGGCCGTAGGAGTTCCACCCTCGCAGTACCCATGGTATATGAGAGTTGCGAGTTATACAAAAAAGCAAGCTGTCATGGACTGGTTGGTTGGGCCCAGGTAATGCGGTTCAATCAGTTGAACATTCGAACTGCCAGGTTAAATGAAGAGGGGGACTGTTGTACTTGTGGTAAATCATTAAACTACTCAAAAGGAGAATTGATTACTGTTACTCCTATGGCCCATGGCCACTGGTCAATACTGCAATTAAGCATGAGGTCAAAGTTCCAAGTCAACAGCTTTTCATGTACAATAGTCACGTAGTCCATTCAACCAGTTTCCGTCCAAATTCAGCCTGCTTTTAGTTTTCCAGACACATACTGAACGCGACATTGGTTTCTTTCATCAGTGTGTACTCCATAATTGTCCTCAAGTTTTTTTTTTCCTTTCTGAGATGGGAAGTCATCTCGAGTTGCTGTTTTAGTGTTAATTTCATTCTCTTGACCCACTTCATTGCAGATGGTAAGATGTGTTTCATATCCTCAATCAACATTCAATTCATTTGCTTTTGCAGCTTTATTCTTGTCCGTACATATGTTCATTCATCTACCGATATTTATTGTTGCTTGTAAGATTGTCATCTCATGCATCATGGTCAAATGCGAAATTGGCTGCTGATAAGTATTTGTTTGTTTTTCGTGTCCATGTGGACCATCATGGCTGAATGGCGTTGTGTTGATTGATGTTTGACAGAAAACAAGGAAAATACTGACAGAGAAAATTGAGCAGTTGAACTCTGCTATTGATGATGTCTCATCTCAGCTGCGATCTGAAGAAACCTCAAATGGAGCAGCAGTGAACTCGGATGAAGTTGAAGGGCTTGAAGCTACCATATGAGACCTTTAAAGTAGCAGCATTGTCAAGTTATCCCCTATTAGGGATGATACCTTTTAGAATGTTACAAATGTAGTTTGCGTAACACAATGTTAAAACTACTATTGTTCCTGGCTTTGATAGAATATATTTTGCCTCTGTACTAGAAGGAATCGCTGGGTTGTCAACTTGTCATTCAGCTGATATGAGATATAGACTTTCTTTTGTGCATGACATTTCTTGCCGACGTTGCAGCTATCTATCTGTTAATCACAATTGGCCTGAATGGTTCAGAACTACTGACCTCGTGTTTCTTGTGCTGTTATCTTTGTGGTTTTGGTGTGATACTGGTGGATCAGATATGGATTCCTAGCACGGTGATATGTATTGCCATTTCTACAATAACAAAAATGACAAGAAAATACCTAAGCATTAGCTCTGGATATTTGGAGTTCAGAAATTTATTTCTGACAAATGAGCATTATTTCTCTGTTCTGATGGCATAAATATCATATCATGCGTCTGTATCGTTCCTAAAGAACGTAAGGCTTCGCTGTTTCGGATTATGATCATTATGGGACTGCATATGGTCCAGTGCTAAAACTAAGAATTGTGCTTCTGACTCATTGTAATTTCTGACCATTGGCTGTGTGCTTGCACTGCCTGCTGATAGAATTATCCATTCTGATGGAGATGGGACAGCTGAAGGGTCATTCAGACCAGAGATAGATAATTTTTGGTCTTATTAATGTGCAGTAGTGCAGGGATAGGAATTCTGGCTTGATCAGTTAATATACACATGAAAAAAAAAATGAAAGTTTCAGGGTTATTTCTGGATGTATTTGGATTGGCTGTGGGAAACCCATCATTGGCTAAGATTTTGAAGCTGAGGCCCCAAATATCATCTTATCTCATGTATATTTGATAAACCATCCTCGCCACTCATTCTTCAATCATTTGGAGCCATAATTTCCAACTTTTTATTAGACAAATAAGACTGTGTGGTATGTAAAATATAGTATAAGAAACTAATATTCTCACAGTATATATAAGCAAGAAACTGTGAGCTTCAGCTTTTAGTTGCAGTCCATAGTTGGAAAAGCAGCAACCATGGCTTCTCATGCAGCTCTGGCTTCTTCGAGAATTCCGTCGAGCACAAGGCTTCCATCTAAGAGCACTCAGCAGCATTCTTTCCCTGCTCAATGCTCTGTCAAGGTTAATATCTAGTTTTCTCGTATATTCTCGAAGTGTTTGATGTTTGTTTAGAGGGGTGATTGAATTTATTGTTTCTCCATTGCAGAAACTTGAAGTTGCTGACTTCTCGGGCCTGCGATCCAGCAATGCTGTGACATTTTCCAGGGAGGCATCTTTCCATGATGTAGTGGCTACCCAGTTAACCACCAAGGTTAGTCTTTCAGTAAATGCTTCAACCAAACTTAGTTCAGTTGATCTGAGGTTTTTATTTTTCAGTACTGAGATTCTTCTCTTAAAAATCTTTCTTGTTGGCATTGTTCAGGCTACTGGAGCAGCTCCTGTCAAGGGAGAAACAGTGGCCAAGCTAAAGGTGGCAATCAATGGATTCGGACGCATTGGTAGGAACTTCCTTAGGTGCTGGCATGGCCGCAAGGACTCACCCCTCGAGGTCGTTGTTGTCAACGACAGCGGAGGTGTCAAGAATGTGAGTTTCATACACTAGTTGCCTAATGTGGTAGAATTGTTTTTAGTTCCATTTCCCTTTTCTGTTTTTAGTTGAAGGATATTATTTTCTGTAGCATGACGATCTTTCACTTTCACCATAATTTTAGGCATCACATTTGCTCAAATATGACTCCATTCTGGGTACCTTTAAAGCTGATGTGAAAATTGTAGACAACGAGACAATCAGTGTTGATGGCAAGCCTATTAAGGTTGTTTCTAGCAGGGACCCTCTCAAACTCCCCTGGGCTGAGCTTGGGATTGACATCGTCATTGAGGTAATTTTCTCCTTCACGTTGTACATACTTCGCTTATATAAGCTAAAGTAACATATCCTCCAGGTTGTCGATATAATTCTTAAAGTATGAACCCAATGCAGAAAAGGAATCTGAAAATGCAAAATCTTTTCACATCATGGTATCATATTGAAAGCCACATAACATCAATTTTTAACAGCATAATGAGTTGGTTCTTAGTCAGGTTACAGCATAGAGTTATGATTGTATCACATAGTGTAACGCTTATGCACGTGTTCTGTTGCTGCATATTTATATTGCTATTTCAGTTAAATATGTGAGCAGAATACGTTGGCCTTGTAAATTTTACTACATATATAAAGGGAATCGATCTTTACTTAAGAAGTAAACTCAATTGTCATGCAACCTGTCGTGTTTCGCGATATACAGGGAACAGGAGTGTTTGTGGATGGTCCTGGTGCTGGCAAGCACATTCAAGCTGGTGCTAAGAAAGTGATCATCACCGCTCCAGCTAAGGGTGCTGATATTCCTACCTATGTTGTTGGGGTGAATGAGCAAGACTACGACCATGAGGTTTCTAACATCTTAAGGTTCACCATCTTCTTAAACATTCCGTTTAGATTTCTATGGAGTATTATTTTTGTTGGATCCTCAGGATGTGGACCTGATAAGAAAATTTGGTATTTTGCAGCAATGCTTCTTGCACCACCAACTGTCTGGCTCCTTTTGTCAAGGTCATGGATGAAGAATTCGGTAAGCTATTGATGCAGCTTTTTGTGTTTGCTCGTATGAAGCATATCTGTACCAGAAAAGCAGGCTAAAGGAAATGAAAACCTTTATTGTTGCATAATTGTCAAGTTTCCATATAGCTTTATAACAATCAAAGTAGCACTTCTTGCACATATTGTCATTACTAACAACACTGATTGGAATTTTCTTACAGGGATTGTCAAGGGGACAATGACCACCACTCATTCCTACACTGGTGACCAGGTAATCACAATAGGAATAATTTTGCCGCAAGTTAAATTTGGATTTTTGCATGTTCTATGTAATTGGCATAGCATCCAAGTTACTCAGACTCGCTCGGGAACAAAGATCAAGAAATTGTATGGAATCATATGGTTGGATCAAACTAGATTCTGGGATATGTTTTAATTTGAAGTGTACTAGTACCATATCTTATCCAAATTGGTCGATATACTTTAGTTAAAATGAAGAGAGCAGAAAACATTCATTAGGAGTGTGGTTGATATGAAAATCTTAATTGGTTGTTCCGGTTTTCTTTTGGTCGGTACAGAGACTCTTGGATGCTTCCCACAGGGATTTGAGGAGAGCCAGGGCTGCAGCACTTAACATAGTCCCAACCAGCACTGGTGCAGCCAAGGCTGTGTCTCTGGTCCTACCCCAGCTCAAGGGCAAGCTCAATGGAATTGCCCTCCGGGTTCCCACCCCTAATGTGTCGGTTGTTGACCTTGTTGTCAACGTCGAGAAGAAAGGACTCACAGCTGAGGATGTCAACAATGCCTTCAGGAAAGCAGCTGATGGTCCATTGAAGGGCATATTGGAAGTGTGTGACATCCCTCTTGTATCAGTGGATTTCAGGTGCTCCGATGTCTCATCTACCATCGACGCTTCTCTCAGCATGGTCATGGGTGATGATATGGTTAAGGTCGTGGCCTGGTATGACAACGAGTGGGGATACAGGTGATATTTCTAATCCATAAACTGAGTAATAGCTTTTTGGTTTGATGTTAGCTTATCTTAGGTCTTAATCAATCTGAAAAGTAATACGTCAGTTAAACTTCTTCAACCATTTCTTGACTTAATTAAAGTTTGTAAAACAATCACTCTAGGTAACAACTCTTTCATTTATCTGTTGAGAACAACCAAATTTATTCAAAGATTGTTGTTGGACTTTAATGTTTTGGTGTTTTAAATGTATTGTAACCATAAGATATCATGCATAAATGAGAATGAGGCAATGGAAAGCTTCTAAGCTATGTATCTTAATCAAGTTCTTTCAATTCACCATAACAAGCTTTCAAAACTTATTCAGGGAATGCAAAGTTTGTGTCCAAAATGCCACTCAACTGTCAACTCTCTAGTTGTGTTGCCTAAACGATAGTTACTGTAATATTGTAAGCTGTTTAAGCAATGTGAAATGCACTCTTAAGAGATTTAATCAACTGTTTGTTTTGAGTTGATGAACATAGTGATCTGAGAATTATGCTTGTTTGATGGTTTTTGTAGCCAACGTGTGGTCGACTTAGCACATTTGGTGGCAAGCAAATGGCCGGGGATTGAGGCTATAGCTGGAAGCGGAGACTCATTGGAGGATTTCTGCAAGACCAACCCTGCTGAAGTTGAGTGCAAAGTTTATGAAGCTTAGGCGCACTCATTTTTTTCTCTTCTTCTTTTTTTAGTTTTTGCATTTGGCCTGATAAAAGGCCAAAGAGTTTCAGTGCAATTGCTTCAACTGCTCATTGGCCCTTTGTAATTGATGACAAGCAAGACAAGAGGAGCAAACTCTAAGGCAATATGTCAATGACACTGCCAGGCCCTTCAAATTTGTGTATACTTTTACTTTTGATATATAAATGGTGAATCCTATAGCTGATTTTTTGCCTGTCTAGCTTCTGTCTGTGTACCATTTTCCAGCCGATGACATGAACGTTGAAGAAACGTTTTTGTGGGTCTTTCGGAAACAGACTCTCTTCTAGGCGACTAGTTAGGGGTAAGAGTGTAAGACTGCGTACATCTGGACTTCCCCAAACCCCGCCCTAGGCGGGATACTTACTGGGTTGTTGTTGTTGTTGTGACATGAACGTTGAAGAAAGGTTAATTACCTGGTTGTACGTACTGATACCAACAGGCAACAGCAGGTTTTGCTAAAACGGACGGGGGTTTCATACCGTGAAATCACCTTTTACATTTTGAACTACAAAGTATCAAAAGAATGTTACATTTTGTGTAAAATGTGTTACTTTTAACTGTTTCACCATGAAACGGTCTTAATAAACTTGGTACGAGAAGAAGGGCAAGCTCCATCCGACACTCTAATTTCTGACCCCTTTTATGACTTTGGTGGTGAATCCAGTGATGATATAATTGGCATCTTATTAAACAAAAACAAAAAGAACATCCTTCAATGTGGTCCAAGCTCAGGCAGGATTTGTGGAGGCGGAGATATATGTAACCTTATCCTAATCCTAACTAGTGAAAAATTAATGAAGAGATTGTTTACAGAAAACACCACAACATGAATAATTGGCAAATTAAGTGAAACATAAACAGTTAAAGAGGGATGTAACTGAAGTGTTGGGCAAGTTACCAAACTCTGGAAATCTATGTTTGGAACATGATGTATAACTATGTTACCAACCCCTCTAATATCTCGTAAAATATTTTCAAAAAATCTTTTTTATCAAATCATCTTTGTGAGGTATCGGAGTAATTTATTAGAGGAACTGATCATTAGGGATGATATCATCTCATATATGTTGAGATGCAAATCCCCTTATTCGCACCAAAAACAAAAAGAACTTCTTCCTCCATCTCAAAAAAATCCGAATCTTTGTTTTTTCACGGTCTTTAAGACACCACTTTGACCGTAAATAACTACAATTATATGAATATAAAACTTATAACAATATGATTTTTGAAAGTACTTTTAAAAATAAATCTAACAAAAGTGTGTTCATAATGTGAATCTTTATATATTTTCATAAATTAATGGTCAAAGTTTGTTAAGTTTGACATTCAAAAAGCAAACTTTCAGATTTTTTTTGAGACGGAGGGAGTATATCCAAATTGACTAATCGTCATACAATTTGATATTCATCAACACTACTTAGATAGAACTCTGACTCCTATATTTAGATTGAAATATAAAAACTGTTTTTGAATAACTAATCTCAATTGAGAATTATATTTGATTTTAAAAATAACTGAAAAATAGCTGAGGTCAATGGTTCGATATGCATGCGGTCGGACAAAGATACTCTAGCCTACTTAGGTAAGATATATCTAATGACTACGAATTTTGGGTCTCCACGATCATTTAGAGCCTGTTTGGGAGTTGGAGAATGAAGGGGAAGGAAGGGGAATGAGGGGGAAATAAAATATTCTCCTTGTTTGTAAGTTTTTTTTAAAGAGGGAAAAGGAGGGGAATGAAGGGGAACAGTTCCCCTCCATTCCACTCCATTAACTCAATTTTTGTTCCCCCCCAAATTGGGGGGAATGGAGGGGAAGGGGAATTTTTAAGTGACAGTAGTCAATTCCCCTCCATTCCCCTCCCTTCTCCTTACTTAAACTTCCAAACAAGGTGAATTATTTCACCTTCATTCTTCTCCCTTTCCTTCCCTTCCCCTCCCACTCATTCCCTTCCCACCCAAAACTCCCAAACAGGCTCTTAAAGACTATGCACTCCCCATAATTTCACCAAATGAGCTCCATCATCCTTAAATGATTATAGTGATTAGTTGTGGTTAACGAGTAGGATCTTAGACACAAGTCGACTTATCGAAAATTAAAAACCTACACGTATATATGTAGATGGATATTGGAATTCGATTATGTTAGCCGTAGGTGGGGGTGATTATCAAATCGTTTAGATATTGGAATCCAGAAATCCAAAGAAAGTTTATTCGTCTCAATGTTATTTCTTGTTGTCTAATTTCGATGTTCAATTTTTTATTCTTGATTAACCTTCTTTCTATTTGTGTGAGATATAAGAGACATGATTAGGGATGTTAATAGACAGGGCGGAAATGTCTTATCCACGTTCGTATACACTAAAGATATGCTCCACCCACTCACCCTGCCCCACCCCCCACCATGAGTAGATTTATCCAAATTCAACCCCACCCAACTGGATAGCCACCAACTTGCAGATATCTACCAACCTACCTAAAATCTAATTATTAGGTCTAAAATTTTCTCGAAACAACTATTACTAAGTACTCCTAACTCAAATTTTTATGAGCCAGAGTATTAACCTTTAAATTCATCAAAATTTTGTTATGAAAGATGAACATTAAAAGTGGAGGAAATCACAAAGAAGAAACAAACAATTTTTGGGACTTTAACCTATTTTGTTAAACTAGTAATGTGTGTATGAAGTGGCGACAAAGTCAAATCACACCTGCCCCACCATTCATGACGGTTTTAATATTTAAAAACTATCACCACGCCACCATCGACTTAGGCCCTGTTCTCGTCAACGGAATGATGCGGAACGGTGAGGAACGGAAATTGCAGCGCGATACGGAACGGAACGAAAATTGCAGCGCGGTGCGGCACGGAACGGAAATTGCAGCGCGGGACAGAATGGTATAATAAATATAACTAGTGTGGTGTAGAACTGAACGGAAATTATGGTGCGGTGCGGAACGGAACGGAACGAAAATTGCAGTGCGGTGTGGAACAGAACGGAAATTGTTGTACGGTGCGGAACGGAATGCAGCATAGAAACGACTAAAAGAACAGGGCCTACCTCATCTATTCCTACTCCACCTAAGACGAGTGTAGGGCGGTATTTACATTTACCCATTCCACTGTGATCCCTAAATAATGTTATTAAAATAAAACATGTAAACAAAAAAATTGAAAATTACTTCCTTTAAAAAAAAATTGAAATTTTCTGAAGTCATGAAGTGCCTTTTTCTGGTGAACAGATAAATATGGCACCCCATAACATTATTTCCAAGTACATTTTTTTGTGTGATTTCCTCATATATACATGATTTATAAAGTAATTCCTGAAATAGCTTCGGTGTAAAAATAATTCCCATCATATACATCATGGAGGCTCGGACTCAGGCGCGGAACGTATAATATTTTTTTTGTGTGTTAATACAAAGCCGCTGTGACGCACAGAGGCTTTAGAAAGGCGCTTTGGGCCACAGCGGCTTCCCTTGTATATCTTTCCTCAGCCTTTGAAAGCCTCTGTGCGCCACAACGACTTCCTTTGTATATGTTTCCACCACATTTTCTTTGTAATTTAGCTGAAAACATAAACAATAGTGAGCCGCTGTGGGCCACAGCGCCTTTCTAAAGTCTCTGTGCGCCACAGCGGCTTCTATAGTAACACGAAAAAAATGCATTCCGCGCCTGAGTCTGAGCCTATTTGATGTACATACTGGAAATTATTTTCAAACCGAACTATTTCAGAAATTACTTTGTCAATCATGTATATATTAGGAAATCACACCATTTTTTTAGAATAAAAAAATGTTTTTTTGGTGAAATATTTTCAAGTACATTTATTTCCTGGTAAAAATAACGTTTTGTGTGTCTGCTCCCCTCATCTTGGATTGACCTGACCTGCCAATAGGCTTCGTATGAAAGCAAGGAAACCCCAAACCGACACATTACATACCCTCTTCATCTCTCTTTCCTTGGATCCCAAAATCCCAAACCCTGCTCTCATCTCTTCTGACTCAATTTATACTTCAATCAATATTTTCTCTCTCCTTTTTCTAATGCCCCCAAATTTTCAAGATTTTGGTGGAGAATTGAGATGAAGCTGTTAATTATTAATACATTATGCTTAATTATATTTTTCTTGTTCCTAATCTTCAAATTCTCCATTTCTGATGCTCCACCTTCACGCCCTGCTACCTCTTTGGTCAAACGTTCCCCTGCTCTTGTTCCCTCCAATAGGTAATTTCTCTTTCTGCTCTTTAAATTTATTCATTTGGGTTTCCATTTCTTTTTTGTGTTATTATGTTTATTTCCTCTTAAGCCTGAAAAGAAAAGAGGGTTTTTTTATGGGGGGTTTTATGATTAATTAAAGTCAAAATCAGGAATTATTGATTGGCTAATTGAGGGCACAGATTCATCTTTTTGGATCAAGTTAGCTTTTTTTTCTTTGGGGTAGCTTGATTGGGGGTGATATGGATGATGGGTTTTCTGATTGAGAATCAAGGTGCAATTTTTAGCTTTTGTTTATTCTCTTTTTTGGTGAAATAGAGCAAATTTATTGTTTATTTGATATATTTTGACCCATCTTGCCATGTCTTTTTACTGAGAAATCTATGCAAGATTAGTGCTTTATATGTTGTGATCGTATTTTAATGGATTTAGTATATTTTAAGCTAACGAGTCATCGGTAGAGTGATGCCTGAGCTGTATTCACCCTGAAAATTCGAGCTTGACGGAGCTCAATTCAGCTCAAGAAGTTGAAGCACTGGTTGAGCTTGACGGAGCTCAATTCAGCTCAAGAACTTGAAGCTCTGGTTAAATTGATAGAGTAAATTCACCGAAGCACTGGCAAATGCTAAAAATATTTTTGTAATTTGACGGTGAAGCGTGACTTGTGAAATGGTGTCACTGCAGCTCCCTTCTGTTTCTTTTGCTTCCTTGATCAATATTATGCAATTCAGCCGCCAGAGATGATGCAATATCACATTTTAAAACCCTTTTCTTTTTTAAAGATAAGATATCACATTTACTTTCTAAAAGTCTTAATTGCTTGCTATGATATGAGGTTCTTGAATAAATATTATGATGGAAGTATGCTTTTCTAGCTAGTGGCCATTGGGTGTTAGTTTTATCTTCTGGATATGGCACTTGTTCTAGTGGATATAAGTAATGAAGATAGGACTTATAATGTTTAAGGAGATTTGACAGACCCCAGAAACCTGGGGCCGGGGCATCAATTAGGAAGGTAACTAATGGCATGCTATATCCTATAAGTAAACATTCTTGAGGAGAGTATTATGTAAAAGAAGAACAGGAAAGATTAAGAAAAATGTTTGGCTACATTACGAGGGCTATGTGCATTTTTTAGTTAGTATGTTTGATATTCCTGATGTCAACTACTGAACTACATGATCCTTTTCTCCATAGGTTCTTTATCTTCTATTTTGTTAGTTGATCAACACTCGTTTAGAACATTGATTGATCTCTACGCCATTCCATTTTTGCTTTAATGATAGACATGAAACTGTGCTCGTAGCTACTTTGGATGGCACTCTATCTTTAGTGGAGATTGAGTCGCGAAAGATACTCTGGTCAGTCAAAACAGGCGTCCCAATTTATTCATCCTATCAAGCTTCTCAGAATCTTGACGTCGATTTGAAATATGCTTCTGAGCCTGGAGATGATTCCTATATCGATTGTGGAGATGACTGGAACTTATATAAACATGACCGAGCCAAGGGCATTATGGAGGTAATGTACGAGTATCTCTCTCTATATTGTGCATATATGATGAAGCCTTTCCCCTTTACTCCTATTTGGATTTCTTTAGCAATTTGTGTTTGTTTTTGTATTTGTTGTTTAAGTCTCAAACTTTTGTGAATCATTCAGCAAATACTATTGACTAAGAACTGGTTACTATCTGGAATTGTTGTTGTTGACGGATCAATGGTCACTTAGTTTGATGAAAACCTTTGTTCCTCTGTGGTTATATGAAAGTCATCAGATGTCATTGTGTGCTAGATTAATAAAACCGTAAATCAATGGGGGTATTTTCTTCTAGTTTTTGACACGCTATATGGTTATGTATATCAGAGGCTCAAGAGTGCCAAAGATTTAATTATGGAAACAAAAGGATTATCCAAGAATGGAACGGCTGTCATAGGTCAAATGGCCACTACAGTACTCATTGTCGATGCTAAAACTGGAACGGTTATTCGTACGGTGAGGTTTTCTGATTCATCTGGTCTGGGTTCTGAGGATGGAGAAAATCCTATTTTAATAAGAGAAGAGAGTAAAGAGCAGTTTTCCATTACAAGAACAGATTATTCATTTCTGGCCTACTCCAAAGTATCTGGGAAGGTTCTATGGAATGTCACTCTTGCCGAATTTGAGGCTGAATCTTTCTGTTCAGGGGCGGAGTGTTTCTTGGCTGGTAATTCACAGGATCAGGTTGGATCTGTTTATAAGAGCTTTTCCGAGAAGTCCACATCTTGTCTGAGACGCACAGTTGTCTACCGGATTCGTGATCGTGGATTTTCAGAGTTGATCTCTGGGGCTGCTATCACTAATGAGATGCCAAGATTACTGCCAGGAGATAGGGTGCTTTCTTTACCTACTTCTGGTCATATTTACTTGCCCGTGCCAATTGAAGAGTTATCTGGTGCTCCTCATGACTCCAGTGTGGTGTTGGCGTTGCCTTCTCCAGAGATTGCTGATTATGTTCACCCCTCAGAGGTGTTGGCTTTGCCTTCTCCTGAAGTCCAACCTGCTCAGCATACTGGAACCATTAGATATCCTGAATCAAGTATAGTTCATTTTTTGTGGTCGCCATTTCTATCTAGTCTCCTCCTTCTGTTTGCAGTGAGTTATGGCATCTACCGGAGTGTATTTGTCCGAGAAATAAAGCAGAGTGAGGATTTCAAGTCAAAATCTACAACGCCAAAGAAAAAGAAGCCTAGGAAATCAGGGAACAACAAGAATAACTCCACCTCCAATAAGTCTAAGGGAGACATCTCAAATGCAGACGAAAGTGCTCTTTCAAGACTTCCACGTCTTCATGGGAATTCGCAGACCGCTTTTACTGGTTTGGTTAATGCTCAAGTGGATGGGCGTAATATTGGTAAGTTATGGATTACTGGTAACGAGATTGCAAAGGGAAGCAACGGGACTGTTGTCCTTGAAGGTATTTATGATGGTCGTCCTGTAGCTGTTAAACGCCTTGTGGGGACCCATCATGATGTGGCACTAAAAGAAATTCAGAATCTCATGGCTTCTGATCAACATACTAATATTGTGAGATTTTATGGTGTTGAGTTTGATTCAGACTTTGTTTATCTGTCTCTGGAGCGATGCCTTTGTAGTTTGAATGATTTAGTCAATCTTTATTCTAAATCTTCACGAAAGGAACTGAGCCCCAAGATTGTGGATCCCAACTCTTCTAGTGGTTACACTGTACAATTGCCTGAAGGGATAGTGAGTAATAAAGACATTCAGTTGTGGAGAGCTAATGGATACCCTTCACCTCAGTTGTTAAAATTGATGAGGTTAGTTATAATTTTTCCTCTCTTTTTTTTCATCTTTTACCACTATCTGCCGTCTGGATATATGTCACTGGAGTGTAGACTCCTAGTAAATTATAATATATTTATCCTTGTGGACCAAATTAGTTTCAAACAAGTTGAAGTATGCAAGTGTTTGTCAGTAAGTTGCAATATAATTAAGAGAGGCCTGGTAAAATCTTATTGGAACCATCCTCTTCGTCCATGAGGCTCTATATTTTTTTGAACAGCATTTTGACTTTAATTATAGTACATGAAGACTATTTTGTCGTTGAACTTTGCCAATTTGATTGGAATGGGTTTCAAGCTTAAAGTATTCTGCTTTCTATCTGGATATCTCAAAAGTTTGTGATATCTGGTCCCTAAAATTGTCTATATGTGTCAGCTGTACTGTACCATATGGATCAAATTTTATTGGTACTCATATTCACTAGCAGATATATGATCTGCCTGCTACTGTTTGGTGCTTAAAGTTAGAGTGGAATGCTCGGGTGTTTTCTAGGTCTTCTCTTTCCCCGGAACTTTTTTGGGATAGAGTTACCTGTTTGGCATCCTTGTGGTCCAGGGCGGTTGGAGTCTGTTTTTGGGAGTTAATACTATTTCCGAGATTCAAATGGATTGGGCCAATTTGTATCCGTTCCCCTCTTGGAGGACTTCTTGTCCTCTTGTGTAGAATATGATTCTTTTTTTCATCTCTAAAAAAATTTGATCTGCCTGCTGCCAATGAACCCCTTGCCCTCTGTAGAATCTGCCTAAATTTAGCTTCTTTGATCTGGTAATGAAATTATCTGATATATTTCTTTATCTAAAAAATAAAATATTGTCTGATACGTTTGCAGAGATGTTGTATCGGGGGTCGCGCATCTTCATGAACTTGGCTTTATACATAGGGATCTGAAGCCTCATAATGTTTTGATAGTAAAGGAGAGGGTATATTGCGCAAAACTCTCAGATATGGGCATCAGCAAGCGCCTTGTTGGAGACATGTCGTCCTTAACCCAGCAAGCTACTGGTGTGTGTCTTGGCTTACATATATGATCACTTGCTTTTTGAATATATCCTTAGTATCATTAAGTGTTTCAAAGATAAGATAACCTTCATAAAAGTGGCTTCACCAGCTGAATCGCATTTCTCTTTGTCCTTACTGGATGGTTCTTCACTCATATTCATATCGTATCCTAGGGTACTTCGGACACTAGTATTCGATAAGACACTCTGACACTTCATATCAGACAAAAAAAAAGGAAAATCTTTGTAAAATAAAGGGGTCTGAACGTCCGATCCTCGGATTTACAACCGAACCCGATCCTTGGATCCCCTAGTTTGAGAAACATAGTGTCCTGGAGTACATAATTTGATATGCTAATACTCCAAGCTTTAAACTGTAGGGGTTGGGAGCTCAGGTTGGCGATCTCCAGAGCAAATTCTTCATGGTCGCCAGACACGTGCAGTGGATCTATTCAGTCTTGGCTGTGTTCTCTTCTTTTGTATGACTGGCGGCAAACATCCCTTTGGTGACATTTTTGAGCGAGACGCGAATATTGTGAGAAACCACAAGGACTTGTTCTTAGTGGAAGACATTCAAGAAGCTATGGATCTTATTACTCAACTCTTGGACCCTAATCCAGAGCACAGGTAAGATTCTCCATGTAAAGTTGGATTAGCACTCTCTTTCTCTCTTCTTATTGATGCATTTTTCGAATATCTTTGATGAAATACTGCCGAGTTTTTCTGTCATCAGGTAGTTATCAAGTTTACAGATTTTAGCGAATTTTTTATAGTTATGATGTGTTCTTAATTCAGTGGTTTGGTTTAGTCATGTTTCAAGTTTTTCCTGAATTATTTTTGCAGCTTTCTCATTTAAATAGCATCGATATGGACGAAATGCATTCATATATAAATATATTTTTTCTTTGGGCAGGCCAAATGCTATGGAGGTATTTCATCATCCGTTATTTTGGAATTCTGAGAAGCGGCTCTCATTTCTTCGGGATGCGAGTGATCGTGTGGAATTGGAAGATAGGGAAACAGACTCTGAACTACTGAAAGCGCTAGAAGCCACCGCGCCAGTGGCTCTGGGTGGAAAATGGGATGATAAACTTGAAAGTTCATTCCTCATTAATATTAGGCAGTACAGGCGGTACAAGTTTGATAGCGTCCGTGACTTGCTCCGGGTTATACGTAACAAGTTAAATCACTATAGAGAGCTCCCAGTAGAGATTCAGGAAGTGTTAGGGTCGGTTCCTGAAGGATTTGACAATTATTTCGCAGAACGATTTCCTAAGCTTCTAATTGAGGTTTACAGAGTGATACAAGCTTACTGCCGGGAGGAGGAACTGCTTGGCAAGTATTTCGAAAGCAGTTTGTTGTAACTTGTAACTGTTGTAAGTAACTACAGTGTAACTCAAAACTCTTTTTGTACAGTATTTATCTCACCCTTTTGTACGCAAATGTACCCTAGTGTCTCACTATACATGATTGACATTCTTTTTCTCCTTCTGTGATGCTGTGTGCTGTACTACTAATTGATCAATAATGCAGCATACTAATGTCAATAAAGTTGTGCTGTTAAATCTTAATTCACTCTTTATGTTGAGTGACTTGAGCCATGAAAGCCTTGAAAAAGCTTTGTCAATGATGAAATATCACCCAAATATTCAAAGTACTCGCAAGTCATAAGTAGTGATTGACTTATTGGTACATATACAATGACTTCTAACATTGTCTGCCTCTTGATAGTGGATCTCACACTTCGCTGGTTATGCCCTCAAGCCTCAACAATTGATGCAAAAACAAGTGGGACAGAAGATCTTTATTAGTCTGGATGCAAAAAAAGAAAACAGAAAGATCGCCTTATTTTAAAACTTGTTTCTTCAAGATAGGTAGCTCAAAAATTCTCCAATTACTCTCATAGACAAGGTCAAAATTTGTGAAGAGGGTGCTATTTGTGAGATGAGGTTGCAAATTGCACAACCCAATATGAGGGAGTCATATTTGCATTTGTGAAAAATCTGAAAAAAAAAAAAAAAGGAAGATAAATTATTTTCCCTTCACGAGTATATATGTGTCTATCTCTTATTAGGGGTTGCAATTTATAGTCTCAAGGTGAGGTTGTACATACTACATAGCACCACTCGTCTATAAAACCAAGATTTCGACAAGGCATAGATCTATTTATTAATAGATTAATTAAAAATGAAGACAAAAGTGGCGGTGTGAATGCTACCAAAAGCTTTGGAT
Source organism: Tetragonia tetragonoides (assembly GCA_038025085.1). NCBI lineage: Eukaryota > Viridiplantae > Streptophyta > Magnoliopsida > Caryophyllales > Aizoaceae > Tetragonia > Tetragonia tetragonoides. Next base: position 34,705,511 of record CM076153.1, read on the forward strand.
TTGGAACTGGATTCTCTTGCAACTTGTAAGTGTGATCTGATTAAAGTCACTGTACGTGAAGTGAACAATATGAAGACCGCCGGATGCAAAAAACCAAAAGTCCACTTTTTCCACACTCCAATAAAAGGTTTCATCTTTGCAAAAGCTCCTTTATACAATATTGAAATTGCACCCACTTTGGTTCCATATTTGTTTTTCCTTTTTTTCTGTTGGGGATTTAAGGAACGAAAAAATTATAATGGGCAAATCAGTTGTATTACTCCCTCCTTACCTTAAAAAAAATAAAAATAAAAATAAAATAAAAATAAACAGATCAATTGTATTACTCCCTTCGTCCCATAAATACCTTAATATTACAAAAACTTTTATAAAAGTCTTTTCGAAATTTTTGGTGAGACAGTGATCACTTTTCAATGAAACAAGGGTCATTACTAACTGTAAGTGACCCTCTCATTTCTAAAAAGTGATCCCAATTTTCTGTGAGTTAGTCTCACACAAGACTTGCTGCCTTAATATTTGTGAAAGTTTTTTTAAGGCGCGGCAAAATAGAATATGTAATAGTCATTTTTTGTTTGAGACCAACTCATAGAAAAATGGGGTCAATATTAGTAGTGTAGGGATCACTTATTGTGAGCCGTGACCCTTGTTCTACTAAATAGTGACCCTCGTCTTACCAAAAATTATGATAAGACCGTTTTAAACAATTTTTCGTGAATATATAAAGGTATTATGTGACGGTGGGAGTAATACTCAAATACTCTATGGTTCTGCACCAAAAACATGAATGCTCCATGAGGAAGAGGTGTTCAGAGTTCTGATACACATAACTTTTCAGATGAGGCATGATGCACACACTTTTTTTTGGGGGGGTAATTAATGCAAAAACACCTAAATCCCGTGAATGTGATAAAACTAAGTTCCAACAAATATACAGAAAAGTGAATTTGAACCACTTGATGATACTGATGGTGTTTTGAATAATGCAGAAGAAACAAAAGACAGCAGGAAAGGGCAACTGCATCATATATATATATATATATATATATATATATATATATATATATATATATATATATATATATATATATATATCTGAGCGCTAATATTTCATATACCATCTACTCTTTTGAAATTTCTTTACTTGGCTTGCACCAAACTCTACATGTATCAGAGTATGCTTTGAGTATGACTACAAGAATAGTGATTTGAGTATGACAATTCAAAACTGATTTGAGCTAAATACTCGACTGATCAGTGTCGCTATCCCTGGAATTTTGAGTTTGCTTCCTCTTGGGAGTCCTCCCAGATTCCTCATCCCTTGCATCGTCAAATGGTGACCCCTCCATCTCCCTCTTTTTTCTTTTCTTCGACAGGTCCTCTTTTTCATCAATCAAAGATATAAGGGTCTGGAGACGTCTCATTGTAGAGCGACTCCCATAATCGGAAACTGCATCACTTCTGGACGCATGGCAAAAGCGGTAACAAATACGCGTAAAGTATATAACAAGAGCCACAACGCACGCAATTCCACAGAGGAGAAAGAGGCCCGCAAAGCTTTTGAGATGGAGTTGGCTTGACTCGATCTCAGTATTATCCTGACTGCAACTGCTTTTTGTCAACCACTTGTCATGTATTCGCTGAAGATCCCCATTCTCTGATAGTTTCAGAATTGCAGTGGACAAGTCAGGGGCCAGAGGGGAGTCCCGTGGAAATGCCTGGTAAGAACAAATTGAGTCAGCAAACTTATCGTATGTTAATATTTATAGCTGGCAAGCTTCTTAAGTTTTTGCTACACATATGAACATTCAACATAAAAGATAGGCATCTGCACACTATACATGAGATTAACATAGTCCTACGAAGTGCAACTCCCGAAAGCAAATCCACCAAGGTGATAACAACTATGGAGAAAACATATGTGATATATCAAGAACCAAGGGTTTATCGTGAGATAGAATGAATTCACCAGTTAAACTTTTAAAAAATCTGACAGCAATCTTTCAGGTTAGAAACAACTTGATATGAACACTTGGTGTTCAATTAACAAGGATTACATGATTCAACAAACAACACTATTCATGTTATAGGAATAGCTTTGTTAGAGGGATATCTTGTGAAACTGCTGCATTAGATAGAAAAATGCCAAATGAGAACCCCCAACATCCAGCACGCGCACACACACACAACACACAAAGCACCAAATTTTGGAGAAGAAAAGGACAGGTTGCACAATGTGAGATACTTACAAAACCCCAGCCACTCCTGGTGAACTCTTGGCCTATGATCCTAAAATCACACTGGCTTGAAAGGAAAAGCTCCACGTATGGCAGTTCGTCCACCAAAGCACCAATACGACCATGCCGAAAAGCGTATGCATATTCTTCGGGTGAATTAAGTTCAACAAGCCTGGATTTGGATATATTAAGTTCCTCTGTCAAGTATTGTTCTGCAAAGGAGCCAACCTGGTATCCTATAATTTCATCACCAGCCCTCAGGGAGTCAATTCCTTTGATAGGAGATGACAATTGTTGCACAGTGAGGATTGAGGTCAAGCTAGCAGTGTAGCTTGACGTGAGAATCAGAACCACGAACAGCCATATGATTAATACCATCCGAGCAAGACAGCTAAGCGTATTCTCCTCTGCAATCCAAGCATATATTCAGTAACCAAAATGAGTAGCAAATTTAAGCATAAACCATTTCAGTAGACTTACTGTGGGAAAAGGTCAATGTTGAAAAGCTGAACCTGCGATGACATACGGAAAGAGGCATCAGAAACTACTGTATACTTTTCATAAAGGACAATCAATTAAGATTCAAGAACATGAAGCTCATTGATTACAATCATTCACCAAAACATTTAATTGATGAAACCAATAATGCAATGCAGGTGCCAGAATATATATGGTCCTCCACCATCAAGCCACATTCACAGCATTATTTTGTTCAAGCTGGAGTGTTATCAAATCTGCACCTCCCATATACCTTTCTCAGGCTACCAGTCAGCTGTCTGCCAATGGCATTTAACCTCATCAAGCCACTTTACGTTTGCAGAGGATGCAGACAGCTCTACTATATCAGTTTTGTCATGTACTATCAGAAACATCTCTACTTCAGTAGCAACTACTGATGTATTCATTTCTCACCTATTCAAAGTTTTCCTATAATTCCCAATTCAAATTAAACGTTTTACTAATTAGCAGCTGCATAAACTTATAGAAATGGTGTTCACCCACAATCTTGTGAGAGACAAACTGATGTCAACTTTTTTTTTTTTTTTTTGGTAATAAAGATAGTGTTCTTATTACCAAACAGGCAAAGAGTTTTGTAAAAACAACCTATGGGAGGGCACGAGGGAATAAGAGCCACCTTCTAGGAAGGGTTCTCCTCCCCCATGACCCAAGCCTCAATTAATCTACTTACAATAACGATGTCAACTTACATGACTGATGTCAACTTAAATAAGTAGAATAATGGCTAGCAAAGTGAAACATGATCCTTTTGATATTGGTGGCCTTTAATATTTTTCTGTTCAGTGAACTTTAGCTAATGTATTGAGCCTCATATTAGGGTTTTTCTAATACCACAAGGATGGGAACAACCAACAGATGATAACAATTACCTGATAATTGGTACACTGAACAAGTGATTGTACTGGGAGCAGAGCATTTAAGTAACAATGCTACAATAACATGAGATTTCCGTTTCACACTTACCACAGAATGGTTATGCATTGTCTTCTTGGAGAACCTCTAAACTCATCATTAATCCTATGCTCCAATATCCACACAACCACACCAATAAAAATGAAGGAAATAACAATTACAAGCCACATCAGTGGAGTAAATGGCCGTAGAAAAGCCCAGGCCCCAGTATTTAACTTTTTAAATGGAGCCACCACCACAAGGCCAGATGAAACGAAGGGTTGTGTGAAGTCGACAATTTTGGTCCTGTCTGTGACAATCGCAATATCACCAACAGCAGCCTCGAAGTTCTATGGAATAAAATAAATTTCAGTCACATATGCAAGAAACAAATTTATAAACAACTTTAGTAAAAATAAGAGCAATGACACTCACACCAGCTGATATCATATTCACAAGATCTGTGTAGTTTGGGTTTTTATGACCATTTCCAAAGCCGACAAACTGATATGGAACAGGGTAAGGCAACAAGTTGACAGCTGCTTGAAACACGTCAATGCAAAATCCCTTGAACGTATTATTACTTCCAGGCACTTGAGAAACAAACTCCTTGAAACTTGCCCGAATTGGAACCCCAATTCTCAATAGCTGGCCACTGTTGGGAAAAACCCAACCACGAGGTGCTGTAGTTGTCTCATCTGGCCATAACACAGGGTACAGGTGTTGATTTGCACTAGAACGATTAGCTGGTCTACTGTAGAGAGCCTCAGGCGGCTTTTTTGATAAACCTGAATAATTAGACCAATAGCCAACTTGTCGATACCCAGTTCCGAACACATTAATGATATCATATGCAGGACGAACACGAGCCCTGCCAGGATCAAACTTCAGGGGACCTGTCAAGCCCGTGAAATCACTCTGTAATATCTTGTTCAATAAAGCTTGTCCTCCATCAAAGATGCGCAAGGTTTCAAGGTGAAGATGACTCCCATTTAATGAGCTTATTTTTGGATCACTAGAAAATGAAATACTCCCACCTTGATTTAAAAATGCTTCAAGAGCATGAGCAATTATCCAAACAGAATCATAAGCATACAGTCCATAAGCATTCAGGCCAACAGAACCACCTGTCAATTTTTTCCATCTAGAGATAAAAGCTCTCTTTTCACTTGAATCTGGTGTATGTTGACGCAAGACAAGAACGCCGTGCATTTTATTCATCAATTCAGAAGGAAGGGGAGAATAAGTATCCAGATATGCAGAAAGCAAGTCAGTGGATATCCAAGCATAACCATTACCCATCATCCCGAGATAGCTTGCCACATAGAAAATTATACGACCTGAACCAGGATTTACATGCAGAACAATAATCCGAGACTCGAGCATCGCAACCTTAACTAGAACATCCATTATATCATCTCGAGTAACATCTGATCCTGGTGGAATCGCAGCTTTAAAGGAGATTTTGCAACGCTTCTCAGCAAGAGCATCATCAAGAGCAGCAATACCATTCCTTCCATAATCATCATCATTGAATACAGCAATGACCTCCTTCCAGCCATAATAATCAACAATTTCAGCAACAGCGTTCATCTGATAGTCATCACTGTTGGTGGTTCTGACAAAAAAGGGGGATCCAAGGGGAGTAAGATCTGGGTCAGTAGCCGCAAATGATAGCAGTGGAATTTGGAGTTCACTGGCAATCAAAGTGACCATATGAGCTACGACAGACGACTGGGGGCCTATAACTGCAACTACTTCTGTCTCCATCAATTGCATAGCTGCAGTAGCCCAAAATCATAAAGAAAAAAAGAAAATCAAGTGAGCCTTCCAAACACATATTGCTCCAAACAACTACTTGGGCTAAGAAAAGAAACCTCTCAGGCATCAAAATACCTTGAAGAAAGCCAAGAAACCCGCTACAAACAGAATCGCGCGTTTTCAACCTAAGTGTGGTTCCACGGAGGATGGTGGAATTCGAGTTCACATCCTTAACAGCTTCCTCAAGCGCAAGCTTGGCAACTCTTCCAATGGTAGAGTTGAAGGTGAAAAGTGCCCCAATATTGACAACAGCAGGTCTAGAAGCATTATTAGCAGCGCCATCCGACAACGCTGATAATAAGCCAATGAACAGCAGAAGAAGCCAAAAGTTTTTCATTTTAAACTAATTATCCAGCATAACCACTTCCTTCCCATAAAAACTTCCAGCATCCAGAAGGTACTATTACAATCTGAGACAAGTCCATAAAACTTCTGAAACATAAAAAACCAGACAGCTTATGAGAAACTAAACACTTGAACAGAACCAAGGCATTAATCAATGCAAGCAGTATTGAGAATAGGGCAAAAATTAAAATAAATAAGAAACAAAGAAAGTTCCTTGCTTGATGGCAATTAATACATACAAGTAGAATAAATCATCTACCCAAATGAACAATCAGCACCAGCCACCAATTGATCAATTTCCTTCCAACATAGATAGATGACAATTGACAAAGGGACTTCTTCCTAAGAGGGTAATTGAAGCACCAAGTTATCATGTAGGAGAGAGAAAAAAGAGAAAAGCTGGAAAACCATAGTTGAGGAAAAACGTGGTACTGCATCAATTCCTAGCCTAAAAGAAGAGTAGAAGCATCTCAACTTTAACAAAAGATTAAGAGTATTACATACATATATATGTCTCAAATACCAAATCAATTTGGCTAAACTAGTCAGCAAAACAGCAAGAGACCTCAATGAGAAGTTAGATAAGCAACTCCCCAAACATATTATGAGCTACAGGAACTAAAAGGACACTAAAAAGAAAAGAAAAAGATTCGATTTTGGGCAAAATTAAAAATTACCCATCAAAGCATAAACCCTATAGTGTAGTATTTTTATAATTACAAACAAAAGTCAAGTAAAGTGCATAAGTAAAAGCAGGGTTTTTATGGTGAAACAAACAAGCAGGCCCATCTATAAGTGGGCAAAAAAATTATCAAAAATAAAATCCATTAGTGGGTTAGAAAGGACTCACAAATTGCAGCAGAAAAAAGTAGTATTTGTTGCTCCACATTCATTCTTGTGTTCTTCCATTGAATCATTGCTTATATCTGCAGCACTAAATAACTAGTAGTATAAATTTGATGGTGAATGAAATTTGGAAAAATTGAGAAAATAGTGACCTGGGAAATAGGAGAGGAATGAGGTTGAAGGAGATGGGAGGAGAGAGAAAATGAGAGCAGCCCCACGTGAGTAAATCCAAGGGTGGAATTTGCTTGACTGAGAGTGATGGGGGGTAAAAACTACAAAAACCAAAATTCTTGCTCTCAATTGGGGATTGAAATTCATTTTCCTCATGTTTAAACTAAAAGGAAAAAATTTAATCTGGGATTCTCTTGTTCTTCTCAGTGATTGTCTATACAGTATCTGATTTTGATGTTTTTTTTTTTTTTAACATGGAAGGCAAATGTCCAAATAAAAATAACAAAGTAACTAACTAACAATGATCCTAGCCTTTGCGAACCTTGTAAGGTCCTCAAATAGTACATTCATCATGCTTGGGATGGGTGCCTCAAACTCTCGTAGAGGTTCTTAATAGTTAAGCTATAATTCGCTAACCAGTCCGCAGCTGCGTTTGCCTCTCTGTACACATGTACCAGCTTGCATTGCCAATTTGTGTTCTTGATGATATCTTTGCTTTGTTCCAGGATAAAGAAATAAGGGCTAAACGAGGGCGTAGGAGCAGTGAGCATATTGAGGGCGAGCTCTGAATCAGTTTCCACTAACAGCTTTGAAAAACCAATTCTCTTCGCTATTTGCAGACCATGAAATATAGCCATTAACTCTGCCATAACCGAGGTGCCTATTCCCATCTTGGCTGTGTAGGCTCTAATATATGCGCCATTGTCAGCTCTAAAGATCCCTCCTCCGCCAGCGAGCCCCGAATTTCCCTTAGCCGCGCCATCGGTGTTGAGCTTGAACCATCCCAAGGGTGGGGTGATTTGATTTTGATGTTTACGTTACTGCTATTAGCACTATGCCACTATTTGAGGAGAACGACAACAAGAAGACAACGAGATGCTCGCTTCATTTTTCGTACACAAGACACAACCCAATGTTGGTCATTACAATTTTTTGATCTAATTATTACAACTATTGCACTAACCGTGGTAACAACTAGAGCCGTTAAAATCTGATTTGATTTAAAATTCAACCTGAATCCAATCTTGAGAAAAATCGACAATAAACTAACTTGACAGTTCGAAAGCCCTTTAAAAGTTACACGGTAATGTATTACAATGCGGTCTAATGGGATTAACTGACCGCCCGACTTGAACCCGCTAAAATAGGCATAAAAAGGGGTCAAACCCGAAAATCCGACCCGATCTCGACTGGAAAAAACGATAAAAACATATTTTATATCTTGGAAGTCCATTAAGAATTCGTACACAAGCATACTTCAAACATAAATAATGTGATTGACCGACCTAAACCCGACCTGACCGACCCGTTTGATAGCTATAATAACAACACTAGCGGAAGTAGGATTCTCACTTTTGGAGGGGCAAAGTCAAAACTTGAGAAAGGGCGAGAGGGGAGGATATTATAAATTTGGGGAAAATATTCGTAAACGAAGTTGCTTAACGTAAATCTTTTTGACACAAGATTTCCAAAACTACCCTTTTTATTTGTAAAGGAGCATCCTCTTAGGCTACCTTTTCCCCTCTCTCTCTCTGACTCTCTCCCATCATTCTCTTTACTCAATCAATATCTCAATATGGATGATTCTTTCAATGAAGACAACATCTTTGCTCAAATTAATGATGAAATTGAGGTAATTTTTATGATTTAGATTACTTAATTTTTTAAATTACTAATTGATTAAGGTTTTGTGGGTATTAAGTTAGGGTTTATTGGAGGGTGGTTGGAGGTGGTGGGCTGGTTGGGGTTATTGGGCGGAGATTCGGGTTGATGGACGGCGGGTCGTGATTGTTTGGGTGGTGGGTTGGGCTGCTGCTGGGTCGGGGTTGGGCTGCTGCTGTGTCCCTGGGCGGTTTGGAGAGACAGGGAGGGGCGGCGGTTTGGAGAGACAGGGAGGGGCGGTAGGTGGTCGACGGTAGGGGGAGGGCCGGTGGTCGTCGGCGGGGGGAGGGTCGGTGGTCGTCGTTGGCACGGCTGGGGGAGGGGCGGTGGTTGGGTCGTGACTTTCGCTGGGCCGTTTTTTTTTTTTTTTTTTTTAGTAAGACTAATTAAGTAGGTGTTTTTTTTGTATGATTTTCGTTTTAATTTGATTTAATTATTTATTGTTTTATATTATTATTATGATTCTAGTTTTTTACGTTTTTGCTTGATTTTTTTTTTAATTATTGTTTAATATCCTTAGCTATGTTTAAATTGTTATATTGGAAAAAAATAGTTTTAATTAATTTTAATTTTTTTGTTTAATTTTTGTTTTTACTATTGCTTATATCCTTAGTTTTTTTATTTTTGTTATACTGTAAAAAAAAAAAAAAATTTAATTTTTTATTGATGAATAGGTCAATAAATTAGCCAAAATAAATGATCAAATTAAATTAAGTACTTTCATGTTAATTTCTTCCAATATGTTATTTTGTGTAATTTATCTGATTTTTAAAAAATTATTATTTTTATGAATATATTTCAAAATGAACTTGTTTGGAATTTATGTATATACCTTGTTTCAGGATGAAATTTTAGAAAACTTTCCGGAGGAATTGACAAACCATGGCCATCACTTTATTACAGACCGAAGGTTCAAGGATCGCAAAGAGTTAGAGGATGAAGCAAGAAGAATAGGTGGAGAAAATAAAATATATCTATATGTTATGGGGTCAAAGTCCGATAAGGTATCGCTTGGGTGTGAACGAGGAGGAAGATATAGACCTCCGAAAAATAAAAAACCGGTTGACATGGAATCTAACAAGTATACTGGAATGAAGAAGTGTGGGTGTCCCTTCCAGTTAAAAGGCATTCAATAATCTGATGGATTTTGGACATTGATCGTTCACAATGGAAACCACAATCATAAGCCAGGAAAATATGAGGTTGGACACGCAGGAGTTGGCAAATTGACTGCAGATGAGAAAAAAATAACTGAAGCCTTGACTAAGAGTGCTGTGAAGCCACAAAAGATCTTAACTTTCCTCCCTAATAATCGGGGCAACCAATCGGTCACCTCGAAACAGATCTACAACTACAGAAATGTGTTGAAGAACAAGGCAATGGAAGGTAGGTCAGTGATGAAACAATTAATGAAACTCCTAACTGATCATGGTTATCGTCAGTGGCACAGAACAGAACCCGGGACCAATGTGCTAAGTGATGTATTATTTGCTCATCCTAATTCCATTGATCTGCTGCGCAAATTTTCATATGTATTGGTTATGGATAGTACTTACAAAACAAATCGTTACAAGATGCCTCTCTTAGAAGTTATTGGGATTACTCCTACTTGCCGTAACTTTTCAGTCGCATATGCATTTATGAAAAATGAGAAAGAGGAGAGTTATACCTGGGCAATTGAGAAAATAAAACATCTACTTGGCTCGAATGTGACCCCTGGAGTAATAAGCATAGATAGGGAGTTGGCTTCAATGTATGCAATATCCAAAAGATCAGATCAAGAAAGAATTAGAGAGGTCTCGATTAGTTGCTCTTCATGTTACAATTTTACCGGTATTTCGGAGGATGAACGGTCATGTCACCCATTATGTGATACGTTTGCTAGACAGTGAGTTTAAAAGATCTGATCATGAATGTGAAAATAGTTTAGTATGTAGTTGTATATTGAGACGAACACACGGCCTCCCATGTGCACACGAGTTAAATTCACTCATGCGAGAAGAAAAATGTGTTCAACTGGAAGATGTTCATCAATTCATGAAAACCCTAGACATAGAAGCTGATCAAGATATTGCAGGAGATTCTGAGAGGGAGGAAGATAAGTTGTTGCAGACATATAATTGACGAGGTGTGGCAGCAACCTCGAGACTTGAGGAGATCGTGTAATGAGTCATTGGAGAAAATTATTCACCCTAACTTTAAAAACATTGATGAGCCACCGGTGCAAAAAACAAAAGGTCGTCCAAGAAAAACCTTAGTATCAAGGGATCCATCAGCATATGAGTACACTGAAAAAAGACACGGTATACCGGGATCGTCACGCGGTCGTGGACGATCAACTCTAGCATCACCACGATGCGGTCGTGGACGATCAACTCCAGCATCACCACGAGGCGGTCGTGGACGATCAATTCTAGCATCACCACGAGTTCGCAAGCGACCACTTTCTGTATCGCCAAGCCCTCAAAAGCCACCAATCTCTCCATCTTCTCATTCATCTCCACGGAGTCAAATGTCCCTTCCTCACTATTATGCCTATAAACTCCCACCATTTATTCTTCCATTTATTCGTGAATGGAAAGAGGTTGCAGGAGACGGAAACTGCGGATTTAGAGCCATTGGTTATTTGATTCATTCAAATGATACCAATTGGAGTAGGGTAAGAGGAGAGTTGCTTCATGAGTTGCAAAAGCGATATCAGTTGTTTTCGGATATAATTGGATCAGTACGTGCCGCACGACTTGTAAAATCACTCGAACATTCGGAAGGACCTGCACCTCGAGCTTATTGGATGTCCTTACCGGATATAGGATGGGTGATTGCCATTGCTTATAATGTTGTATTTTCAAACTTATCAGAAGGTGGAAGTGCGACATATTTTCCGTTGATAACGTCCGAAAATGTGCAGGGGCCAACCAGAGTGATCACAGTTGCTTTTGTCACGAATCACTTTTTTCCGGTATTTATAACTTTTTTTTAGTTAATGATTATATTATTGAATCGCATGGTATATAAATATGATTTTATTGCTCTTTTTGTAGGTGTTTATGGCTGAAGATTCTCCGATGCCAAAAATTAATAGCCAATGGTTTTATTATTTAGAACCCAGCGTAGTTGGTTGGCAACATCCATTTAACGCGAGATTACGAAGATGGATCGAGCTCATGCCACCTCCGTCATCTATTGATTATGAAGAGCTCGAGTAATTCTAGGCTTACATACATTATTATCTCCTAGTTTTGTTTATTAGTTTGTTTTTGTTTTTTATGTTTCCACTAGCGATTTTCTAGGATGGTGAGTCAGGATTTTTATATCTTGTTTTCCTTTGTTAAGCATACTGATTATTTGCATACTTTTTGAGCACTCTAATGACTATTTAAATTTATTTTACTATTTTAGTTTAATTATTAAAAAATAAATTTATATTATTATTAATTAAAAATAATTACTACTATAAATTATTTCTAAATAAATTATTATAAAAATGCTTTTATGTAGTTCGCTAGCCTATTCATCTATAAAAGAATTAAATTTAGCTTGTTTTTATTTAATAAAAATTACTTAACCATGTTAGTAAATATTAGAAATAAAAAATTAAACTAGTTATTAAAAATAAAAAATAAAAAAAAGAAAAGAAAACTGAAACTGGCAAACCCAGGCCAGAGGCCACCCCACCCCCAAACACCGCGACCCACCCACCCCACCCAACCCAACCCCCAACACCACCCTACCCCACGCCACCCCCAACACCGCCGAACCCACCCCACCCCCAAGGCCCCAACACCGCGAACCCACCCCACCCCCAACAGGCCAAGACCGCGACGGTCACACTGACCACCCGCCTGGCCGCATTCACCCGAGCACCCGCCCGACCCCCTTCACCCGACCACCGGCGAAGCCCGATCTCCCAAGCCCCACCGGACAGATCCACCACGAGCCTAGCCCCTCCGGCGAAATCCCAGGCCGTGCTCGCAGCCCTTAGTCCGCCCCTGGTCGGCGTCGAACTCCGGTCCCCTAACCACCATCGTACCTTCTCTCTCCTTCCACAACACAACCTGAAAGAGAGAACTGAGAGAGAAGAGGGAGCAAGGCAAATGTGAGAAAAACGAATGAAGGGTATTTTGGAGAAAAAAAAATTACATTGAGCAATTTGAGATTTATATTAAGCAATCCCCTTGGTAAATTATAGGAAAAAACTTACGACCGCAGAGTCTTGCTTTCGCCAGTGAACTACCAATGTTATTACAATTATATAAGTTCCTACAAAAATTTTTGTATAAGACTATTTATCAGGACACAATGACCTTTTTATTGTCGAAAGGATTTTTTTTTAGAAATCTATATTCAAAATGTGTAACAGTGGATATGCTCTTTTCACTCCTGAAAGAACTAAAGTGATTTTTTTTTTATTTAGAAATCTCCTATTGAAAGTGTGAGAGGCTACTTGATGTCGAGGACGCAAGTGTGAAGGGGGCAAAAGGGTAAGAAGAAGTGGAGCATATTCATTCAATAGAGTTTGTCTATTTAACACAGGGCATATATACTTATTACAACCATGTCATTTACCCAGCACAACCATGCGAACTATTCACATAATCGTGCATCATCATCAAGGACCTAGGGGCTCTTATTGGATGAATAGAATGATGGGCTAGGAACCTCTCCGTTTACTAAAAGAAATGTAGGTTTCCATTTACCAAAAATATAAGGTCAAATCTCTCTCTCTTTTAATTTACTGAAAGAGATCTCGCCCTCTATTGGGTAAATGCTACGGAAGCAAGTGAAATGAAGAGGATCCCAACTCTGGAATGATCATGCCACTTTGTTGCCCAATGATGCCAGACCGGATGAAATTGTTTGGTCTAATTATTGTGGGCACCATTCATTATTTTATATTTTTCGCCAACTTGATTTTCTTTATGGTTTATGGAGAGTGACTTAGATTACGTATTCCATGAAAAGTTATTGAAAATGGACATACAATTTATAAAGGGTAAATTACATTGAGATATACTGAGGTTTGGCGAAATTGCAGAGAGGTATACCCACGTTTGACTAAATACACTGAGGTATACTCCTCACCACTTTTTTACCGTTGACCAAAGTCAAACTAATTTTTGGACATAAATAACCCTAGTCTACCTCATTGAAAGTGTTTAAAACAAAATTATTGTGCAATGATTTCCCACTTTTTTTCCTTTTTATTTAGTTTTTGATTTTGAGAAAACTGCACCACAAATTAATAAATTTCGTTGCTCGACTTAAATAATTCTCTCATCATGCAAAATTGACTCAAGTCTAATCTTATGTCTACACCAAAAAAAAATCTATCGATCTAAAGTTATTATGAGAGTTTGATGCTAATTATATGTCGATCTTGTATAATAACCCAAAAATTTAATCACCATTAATTATATATAAGCATAATTAGCCGTAAATAATCATGAGATTAGGCCCCTAATTATTAATTAGACATTTGATTTTGTCGTAATCAAACTCATAATTCTGTAATTATTTTTGGTGAGTCACCATGACACTTGTCAAGAATATAGGCTATGTTGGGACACTTGTCAAAATTTTAAATGATTAATTTACACTTGTCATGCATATGAATATTTTTAATTAAAATTTTCCATGTGTTATTTAGTTTTCTAGAGAATTCTAAAAGAAAATAAAAGAATAAATTCTCCTAGCTAGTTCACTACTTCCTATTTCTAAGCTACGGGCATAGGTGAAATTAAACCAAGACAATAATTCTCTTTCTCAATCTTCCACTAGTCTATATACACCATTGCTCCACAAAACTAAAATCATCGATCACTTGAAATATATACATGACTTAGACAAAATAAACACACAAGCAAATTGATGATCACTTTTTTAATTGTGTCGCAACCCACCTCACCCAACACTAGCTACGGCTGAGTCGTGTCCAACCACCAGCCACCCGCCACCTACAGTGGAGGCTCCACCTTGTAAGCCACCAACACCAGTGGGCTAGAACTCAGCCACCTCACGACACAAAGCTTGATCAAACAAGCTGTCATTTCGCCATTACCAACGTTGATCGTCGGTGCATGTTAATGTGGGATAAAACCTTCTCTCTCTAAAAGCTCTGTAGGTGCACGTTAATGTGGGTTTGACTAACGTATACCGAATTTGCTTCGATGACGAGAAAAGGCAACCGGAAGAAGAAGAAACACTCAGGGGCTCAGCCGCCGGGGGGCACGACCAAGATGGTCACCCCTGAGTCGGGGGTTGAGCAACCTCTTGCTCCCTTACAGTTTGGAAGTTGGTTACCTGGTGAACTGGGGAATATGGAAGACGGTCCTGTGTTAGATGACCCGTCGGACGAGGAGATTCCGGCACCAGAACCCTCCAGTGCTGCGAGGAAACTGACCTTTTCCGATAGCTCAGCTCAGCCAACACCAGAGATGAATGCAATTCCGGAGAAAAACCCAGATATCACAAACGCAAATCGCGACAATAGGGTTGCAAAGAAGGGTCTGACTTTATCATTCGTTCCTTCAGTGTTGAAAGAAGCTACTATGGTGGTCAAGCTTAATCCTACTACCCTCAAGGAGCAAGAAGAAATCTGGAGTACAGCTCTTATCGGGTATGTTCTAGGGGATTTCCCAATTTTTAAAGATATGTTACAATTTGTGCAAGGTGTTTGGAATTTTGTTGATCAACCTCGTGTACACTTGCATCCTGATGGGTATTATATCTTTAAATTCAAATCAGTCATTGATAGAGATAAAATTTTGCATTCTGGGCCTTATTACTTTAACAATCATCCAATTATGTTAAAAGTTTGGGAAGCAATTTTAAGTTTGATATGGAGCTTATGCGTATCATCCCTCTCTGAGTTAAATTTTCTGGACTTCCTGTGTATTGTTGGGAACCTGATAACCTTAGTCGAGTTGCTAGTTTTGTTGGGAAACCAGTTCACACTGATGCTCTTACTGCTAACCTAGAGAGAATTGCTTTTGCTCGTATCCTCATTGAGGTTGATGCTTCTAAACCTCTGCCTACTGAAATGCCAATAGAAAAGCCCGATGGTAGTGTGTTCCTCCAACTCATAGATTATGATTGGAAACCACGTTTTTGTGTTGATTGTATCAAATATGGACATTTGTCTGGGAAATGTCATGCTGTCCAGGGGAATGAGAGACCTGCACAGAATCAGTTGCAGCAGAATGCAGGACTGAATGGGAGACAAGAGGAATACTAGGAAAAGAAGTAAGCAGGTCTGGGTTACTAGACGTGCAGAACCAGTTCCTGAGGTTCCACAACCCCAACCTGATATTGAAGAGTTTCCTGTTACACAGATTATGGACAAAGGGAAGCAAATTGTTGTTTTCCATGGTTCCTCAAGTAGTGGAATTCAGGATCAAACTGAAAATGCAAGCATTCAAGGGGCAAACCCTTTTGAGATCCTTGAAACTTACAGTGCTAAGGTGATTAAACTGCAAGAGAATGGCATCTTCCCACTGAACCAGCCACATAACCCCCCATGATAATTGTCAGTTGGAATATTAGAGGGCTAAATAAGCCCTATAAGCAGAAAGAATTAAAAACCTTTTTGCTAAAGAATAAGGTTTGTCTCTTTGGATGCCTAGAAACCAGAGTAAAAGAGAAAAATGCAAAAAAAGTAAGTGAGAAGGTTGCAAATGGATGGAGTGTAGTTTATAATTATCCTTGTGCAACTAAGGGTAAAATTTGGGTCATGTGGCAATCTAGCTATCTTGATCTGCAGGTCTTATGCTTTCATGAGCAATTTATTCATTGTAAGGTTGTTGATTTACAAAATGACTTCAAAGCAAATATTACCTTTGTCTATGGATTGAACTCAGTGGCTGAACGACAGACTCTTTGGCAAAAGCTTCAGACTACTGGTGATAACTCAGCTCCTAGGTTTATAATAGGTGATTTTAATTCTGTGCTCACAGTTGATGATAGGTTGAATGGTGCCCCTGTGCATGAATGTGAGACTAGAGATTTTCAAAACTTTATTGATACTTTGGGTCTACAACAGATGAAAAGTAAGGGTTGACAGTATTTATGGAGTAACAAGCAGAAACATGAGGATAGGGTATATAGTCACATTGATTGGGCTCTTGGAAAACTGCATATGGATGCAGAACTATGGTCACGTTGAAGCTGATTACCTAAACCCTCATATTTCAGATCATACCCCTATTTTTATTTCTACTGACACTCCCATTATCAACCCACCTAGACCTTTCAGGTTGCTCAAAATCTTGCTTCAGCAACAGGATTTTATTGACACTAGGACTTTACCCGTGCTACGCACGGCCGACCCATATATCTCTATATTTTTATGTTTAAATAAATTTTTAGATTTTTAAGAATTATATGTAGGTATATAAAGAATAATAAAAAAGTAGTAATTGGTCGAAATATTACACATGTCATACCACTCATCATTCTCCGATAAAAAAATATAATATTTATCATTTGTTAGTTAACTTGTAAGTGTACATCATTTAGTGTAACTTAATAATGGTCACTCCAAATGTGATCAATGTTATTATATTTAAGCATATCCTTACAACTTGTTTCTAAATATAAAAAAGTCAGCTCCTTTATCTCTCTCTCTTTCCTCCCCAAAACACCCTAGCCGCTTTTTGGTTTAGGGGCTGCCATTAGCAATTTTTTGCTAATGATAAGCCCCAATTCTTTTTGTTTCATTGTTTTGTTCTGTTTTATAGTTTTAGTATGTCGAATAATATCAGTCTCTCCATCTGTGAGAGTTAGTTTGTCCCATTCATTGGGTTCAGCTGTCTCTCACTTTTTGAGAGTATTGTTAATTTTTTGTTTTGTTGTTCGTATGGTAATTTGGCAGATCTATTCTATCAAGAGGTGGTCTACGAAGTCGAATTGGAGCATTCAAAGCTATAACAGAGTCTTCCGCAAAGAGGCTGTAATATGGAAAACAGCGATTAAATGAAAGCCGATCGGAATGGTTGAATCTCTAGTGCTACATAGCTTTTTCATTCGAATGTATTCTGATGTTTTAGATCTATTTCTTGTTGAATTCAATCCTTCTTGTAAGTGTCGTATGACTTTCAATTAATGGAATTTCTTTTCCCCTAAAAAAAAAGCATATCCATACAAATTTTATGTCTAACCTGTGTTTATGCCTTCATATAAAACGTAATTAAATATTTAATGCTTGTAATATTAACAACAATTATCCTCAAAAATAATAGTCAATTTTCGCATAACTTACACCTATACCAACTGATACAATTAATGTTATTAAACAACCATCGATTTGGTCAGACTAACCCTTAATGTGTATTTCAGTATTTGGAATCTAAAAGTTAAAATACTTACCTTCTTTCAATTGGAAAAAAATTGCGATAACTTACTATCTAGAAAGAAAAAGGGAAAATAATATGTAATTCATCAAAATGTGACACCTACACGTTACCAGCGCTTATATCCCCACCTATATAACCCTTATTATATTATGTGATCTATACCCCCAAATATTCATCATCTGATCTATACTCAATAACAGTTTTTATTGTGTTGAAAACATCAAAACTGGACATTAAGACCATTTTAGATTAATGTAATTCTATCTAAAGAAAACAGAAGAAATATGAAGAGGCTATAGCAATTATTATAGGATATTGATAACTAATTATTCACCAAAATAAAAACAAAAGGAGAAAAATAATTAATGTCCAATTAGTCTAATATCACCTACCATATAATACCCAAAAACTATATACAACTTGAAGATGATGACTTTATACGTAACCATACATTGTCACACATGCCCTTATCCCCGTAAAATTAGGCAAATAAATATTAGTGACATGTTTGTTGTTACGTGACCTACGATTATCGCCGCATATATTAGTCAAATATCACCTACCCCGTAATACGCATAATATATAATTTATTAAAAATAATGACTCTATATCATTATCATATTACATGCACTTATCCCCTAAAACATATTGCCACTTCAAAATACCTTTTTTCCACAATTATAAAACTAAATAAAAGTGGTGATATTAAGTGCTCTTATACTCATAAATATTAAAATTAATAAAGTGATGACCCAAAATAATATTCCGTATTTAAATTAAAAAATGGTCAAATATTAAATAGGGACTTTTATTATTATATTTAATACATAAACTTTATGATCACCATAAAAACCATAATGACAAAAGAAAAAGGAAAAAGAAAAGAAAAGGCAATAGCCACTAAGATTGTGACACATGTCACGTAACCGACGCTCTTACCCAAATATATATATATATATATATATATATATATATATATATATATATATATATATATATATATATATATATATATATATATATATATATATATATATATATATATATATATATATATATATATATATATTTCTAAGGTTTGGCAGGAGAATGTGGAAGGTGTTAAAATATTTCAGCAAAAACTGAGGAAAATTGCTAAGCTTACAGGAAACATCCAAAGGGAGCTTAATGGTGTTGAAGAGAAGCTACTTGTTGCACAACACTCACTTGATATTGTGCACATTGATTTGAAACAGGATCTCCTAAATCCTCAACTTATTGAGCTCGAGAAACAATATTGTAAAGATATTGATAAATGGGCCAATATAAATGAGAAGATTTTGAGGCAGAAATCCAGAGTTGTCTGGATCAAGGAGGGTGATCAAAATTCTAAATTCTTTCATGCACACTTGAAGAATAGGAGATCCATGAATAGAGTTATCTCTGTATATGATGAGCATGACAATAAAATTACTTCCCCTTAGGATATTCAACAGGAGTTTATGCATTTCTTTATTAAACTCATGGGGACTGCAGCTGTAGAACTTCCTACTCTTGATATTGCTGTGGCCAGGGATGATACGACTCTCAACCTTTACCAATAGCAGCAGCTGGTCAGAGAAATAAATGATGCTGAAATCAAACAGGCTCTTTGTGACTTGCCAGATGACAAGGCCCCAGGTAAAGATGGATTTTCATCTGAATTCTTTAAAACTTTCTGGCATGTGATTGGTGCTGATGTTAGTGATGCCATAAAACAATTTTTTGTAAATGGCAAAATGCTCAAAGCTGTGAATTGCACTACTGTTACTTTGATTCCTAAAATCCCTAAACCTACTTATGTTAAGGATTTTAGGCCTATTGCTTGTTGCTCCACTCTCTACAAGCTTATAGCTAAAATTCCAACTAATAGACTGAAAAGTGTTGTTGATGTGTTGGTTGGACCTGCTCAATCTGCATTCATTGAGGGGAGGCATATTCTTGACAATGTGATCCTGAGTCATGAGCTGGTTAAGGGTTATACTAGAAAGGGTTTATGTCCTAGGTGTATGTTGAATGTTGACCTTAGGAAAGCCTATGATTCCCTCGACTGGGGATTTCTGAAGATGGTTCTTCTTGAGTTTGGCCTGCCTTACAAATTTGTGGGCTGGATTATGAGTTGTGTGACCTCAGTTAGCTATACTTTGATGATGAATGGTGGTCTCACACCAATTTTTGAAGCCAAGAAGGGGTTGAGACAAGAAGACCCAATGTCTCCCTTGCTCTTTGTTTTAGCTATGGAATATCTCAATAGATCCTTGAAGCAGTTGAGGAGGAACCCTGACTTTAATTATCACCCAAAGTGTGGAAAATTGGAAATCACACACGTCTGCTTTGCTGATGACCTATTGCTATTCTGTAGAGGTGATGAAATTTCTGTGCAACTACTTGTTGAGGCTTTTGATCATTTTTCCAAGGCTTCATGCTTGACAGCTAATCTGGACAGAAGCTCTATATATACAGCAGGTATCTCAATGGTTGAAAGAGAGCAGATTGCTCACAAAATTGGATTCTCTGTTGGATCTCTTCCTTTTAAGTACCTGGGTGTACCTCTCTCTGCAAAAAAGCTTACTCTCATGCAGTGCAAGCCCTTGGTTGATAAAATTGTAGCCAGAATAAATTGTTGGACTTCCAAATTCTTATCTTATGGAGGTCAGTTGCAATTAATTAAGAGTGTACTATTTGGTATGCAGACGTATTGGTCCCAAATTTTTTTGCTGCCAAGAAAGGTGATAAAGCTTGTGAATGCTGCTTGCAGAACTTTCCTTTGGACAGGTCATGCTTCTTCATCAAAGAAAGCACTTGTTGCATGGGATAGATTGTGTATCCCCCTTAAGGATGGTGGCCTTAACATTATTAATTTTGAGATTTGGAACAAGGTTGCTCTATGTAAGATTCTCTGGGCTATTACACAGAAAAAGGACAAACTCTGGGTCCAATGAGTTCACACATATTATTTGAAGAAGAACATTGTGTTTACAACTGAAATACCAACGCAGGCTAGCTGGTTGCTCAGAAAAGTGCTCGACAGCAGGAAATGGTTGGGGACTGGTGATGCAGTTAAACAGAACCTCTCAGACTTCAGTATGCAGGGTAAATTCAGCATTAAGAGAGCCTATCAATTTCTGAAACCACCCACATCATCTATTCCTTGGAAAAGATTGATTCTCATTGCAGGTTTGATACCTAAGCAAAGGTTTATCCTTTGGATTGCCCTCCATGGCAGGCTTAATACAGCTAGTAAGTGTGTAGCTTGGGGTATGCAAATTCCCCTTGCGTGTTCCTTATGTGCCACAGGTGAAGATGAAACAATGGCGCACTTATTTTTTGATTGCCCTTTTTCAAGGAAAATCTGGGCAACGCTATTGAACTGTTTTGGAATTAAAAGACATCCATTGAAATGGGATGATGAAGTATCATGGATGCAAACAACAGTGAGGAATTGTAAACCTCATCTCTGTGTGCTTACATTTCTTTTTGCAGCTGCAGTCTATCATATATGGATGGCACGCAACAGATTGCGCTTCATGCAGGAACCCCCGTGTGCTGCTGGGATTCTACGCAATATAGTCAGTGAGCTACATCTCAGGGGTGCAACCCAGAAGAAGTGGCAGAAAGTTTTAGTGCTGTTAAATAGCTATCCACAATTGTAATTTGCTTGTATGCTACTAAATGATGAAGATTCTAGCTTGTACCCTTCCTAGAAGGTGCCAATTTAGCATCTACTGATAGTTTATGCAACTAGCGCTATATGTTATTTTTTTTTATTTGTTTGAGAATCTGGTGGGAAGTGTCAAACCACTAGTGTAATGTCACGTTATATTCTTGGTTAATAAAATGAGTTGTTTATTGACCCAAAAAAAAAAAAAAAAAAAGTCGTTGATCGTCGGCGCTACTTCTTTGGACGATTGTGGCCACCTTGGTTGTCCAAATTGCATTCTGTAAATTGTTGTGTAAACCTTGCATTGCCCTCTTTCCATATATGTAAGTATTTCAGAAATCCAATTCCATTTGACCAGTATAATCTTGAGCCAAAAAGCCTTCCTTAACACATATTTTATAAGTTACGTAGGAATTATTGTTGTTTTATGTATGATTATTGGACAACTTAGATTATAAGTACTTTGGAGTTATCAAAGGGAGTTAGCACTTGAGGTAAATCTATGTCTAGCATTTTCAAACCCCAAATTATAGATTTTAATTATGTACTTAATAATATATATATATATATATATATATATATATATATATATATATATATATATATATATATATATATATATATATATATATATATATATATAAGGTAGTAGCATGTTTGATTGATTTGATGAACTTTGTATACATGATTATGAGATGTGATTAACAAATAGAATTATAAGCTATATAAGTGTATGTTGTTATGGAATCGTGATTATAGAGAAAATAACAAACGGTTACAAGTTTGGTTGATAGCTAATGTTTACGTGATTAACTAGCTAGCTAGTAGTTAATGAAGTTGTGTATAGAATGGAATATATCTAGTCAATCTTTTATGTATGGTTTTCTCTATGTTTTCATTACATTGGCTATTAAGTTATTATACATGATTATACGTAAGACATGGAATTAGTAAGTGAATGATATGTTTATGGGTGTGATAATATTTATGTATAATTATATATATTTATATATGGTGTTTTTAAGTGTAAGCTTGATTGAAGATTAAATTAATAATTATCTGGTTAGTTTATTCGATAATGAAGTGTTTAGCATGTGAAAGAAATATATTTATTAGAGAAGGATTATTATTTATTTAGCTAAGAGAATTGCTAGCATGTCACTAGTATACTAAGTTTACGTCATGAGTACTTTATGTATATCTGATTAAGTATGTTAGTGGGTAAATCAGTCATTGGTGTATATAAATTGGATATCATCTTGTGACTGGATTTATGAGGAAGATCCTAATATATCAAGTGAAACGGTTTGTACTTTGTTGATTATTATATTATGAGTGATTGTTATGAAGCTAGCCTATTTCTTACGAATTGGACTAGGTGGTGTTCAAATAATACTAACTCATTAATTTTCATGTTGTGTGTCTAATTTGTTATGTGGATATTTAATTTATATGTATTCTGTAAGTAAGTGAAGTGTCGAAGCTTGTGATGTATGTGTTCCAAATATGTAAAATATGAATCTTGTTTGTTATATGAGTTTATAAGTAGTAATGTGTGAGCTTATTCTACTTGATGAGTTTATATAGCCAGACGGTTATGTGCATGTTCATTTGACTATAATATAAATGAGTACAGAAAGTATTTGGACTGAGAGAGTTAAGTACGTTATGTGGCGATTGAGTACATGATCAGAATACTTGATTGTGTGGTATTTGGATTATTGATAAATGATTATGAACTAGTACGGGTTAGTGCTAGTTAAGTATTCTGTTGTTTGAGTATGATATGAGTAGTGCTAATTAAGTATAATGACTCTAAGCACGAGTTAGTGCAATATGTGTGTTCGAGCACGGGTTAGTGCTAATTTGGTATAATAACTTTATGCAAGTGGATGAAGCTTTCGGCGGGTTAGTCGGAGGTGTAGAACACGGAGTTGACCACAGTTCGTTTCTAGTGGATCCGGAGATGGTTATGGTTTCGTGGGTTAGCGAGACCTGACACGTGGGTTAGCGTGTCTTCGATGGACTCTAGGGAGATGCGCACTCAAGAACGATCATGCGGACGTATTGACCTTGGTTAGAGGTCTCCGCATAGTAGTCGGTACAATTCTCGGGTTAGAGATAGGGCTACGCAGTTCTATTGGTATGAATATGGAAAGTGACTGGGTGATCATTTGCTAGAATAATACTTTGAGATTATTGTGTTACGACAGAAGATGTGTGATTGTTTAATTAGTGGTGTTATATGAAATATTAAATATGTATTACTCTATTATAATATGCTTTGCGTGTGAGTTGATAATGTTACATGTATATCTTGGATGCTATACTTATTACGGTGATCGTTATATGATTAATCATAATGACTTGTGCATAAATATGAGATAAATGATTTATGATGCTATGTTACTTATTATGGAATCACTTATGCTCCCTATCGTTGAAGGTAAGTCTAAAAATGGATAACCGATGTCCTAAGTGTTACGTGTTAAAAAGATCGCCTAATAAAATGTTTTTACCGGGTAGAAGTGGATTTATTTAGCTTCGGCTAATTTTCTTTTATTGCATTTTCTTTTCTTTTTCTACCCTGCGATGATCCGGTGGTTTGGGGAGCAGATGATTAGCAGGTTCATCATATTTGGAAATGGGATCGATTAGAAGTGGAAAGGACGTTTTTGCAACGAAGAAGTTAGCCGGATATTTTGCGTAGTTTATTGCCGACTTATTACTAGCTAAACTTTTAGTTGTTATTAAATAGACAACTATAACTTTGTAGCTCACCATTAAAGTATCTGATATATATATATATATATATATATATATATATATATATAAGAGTGATTTTTTATAAGGAAGAGACGGATCATACTCTATAGCATTATAGCAAAATCATGTGTAAAACGTACCTATAAACTCTCTTCAACTTTCTTGTCCCAAAAAAAAAAAACTTTAAATGAGATGCACCGTGCACGGCAACGGGGCAGAGACAAGTCCGGTTATCATTCCCGCTCAGAGATAACTGTCTTCATCCCATCCGTCAAACAGCTGTTATCCTCCTCCACTAACTAAACGCCACCTGTCCTCTTAACAAAGCCGTCCATCTAATCTTCATTAACGGCCGTTAACCAACCACCTAACCTCCACCCACAAAAAAAAATTTAAAATTAAAAGAAAAAAAAAAAAGAGCGCGCGCTAGATAGAGAATCCAACGGCCAGGGACGAAAACCGGTTGTGTGGGGTCCACACACTGTCAAACGGCGTGAAAACCAATAACATGTCACCACATGTAAATAGCCAGCCACTTCTCTAGTTTTCTCTCTCCTGTTTTTATTATTTTTTTTTTTCCAAAATTGCGAGTTTCTATTTTTGTGGCCGACCACATCTCCGAGCAACAACACAAAAACACACATTTTCTCTCTCTTCCCCTGCGTCTCAAATTTTTGGGCTTTTTTTTCTACGATCATCAAAATCAATTACAATATCCTTTTATCTATCTATCTATCTATCACCTTTTTTTGAATTTCAATCTCTATTTATCTAGTTATCAATTCTTATCAACGTGAAAATCCCTTTTAGTTAATATACTTTTTAGGGTTTCGTATTTCATTTTCACTCAATTTCTCCGTCAACATCATTCAACTAATTATTGTTCTTCGTATTTATAGGATTTTTAGTTGGCGTTTTGTTGTTTTCTCAAAGCTTCGATCTTTTTTTCTTTTCTGATTGGTTGAAGAATTGCCACGCTAGGTTTCATTTTTGTTGTTGTACAGTTCGTTGAAGAATTGGGTATTTTGATCTGTTGTGTTGTTTGTTGTTATTAATTCTTTTAGTGATAATTTTGGGAAGTTTTGTTTTTCTTATAGAATACTAAAGTTCTGAGGGGTAATTATTGAAGATTTTAGGAGTTTGTGATACTTACTAATATTGGAGCTTCAATTCGTTGGTTGAATTTGATCTCGGGTTAACAATTGGTTGTTGAGGCTGATTCTCCTGATCTGTGATTGATTGGTGTTGTTAAGGGAACCGCGATTGATTGGATTATTGTTGGTCCTTTTTGTGAGGATTTTGATCATCAAAACATTGGCAACAGATTACAGTAGAGGGTATTTAATGGGCAATTAGTTGTTGTTGTTGTTGGTGTTGTTGGAAAAGGAGAGAGTAAACATATGTTTGTGAGAAATAATGGCAGCAGGTGCTGAATTTTCACCCCGATTCGCGATCTTAGAAGGCGGTTATAATAAGGATAATGGACCATCTGTGAAGGATGAGACTTTGGATTTGGATGATGGCAACCATTTGAAGCAAGCAAGCAATGCCAAACCCCCCAGGCATATTTCTGTTGTGCGCCATTCGATGAGCTCTCTCACACTCTGCCCAGCGCCTGATTTGGTAAAATTTACTGTCTTTTGTTCCTTGTGCTGATATACTTAGATAGTTGAGAGTGGTTCTAAAGCATATGTATCATGTTGTTGATGTGCTTTATTGTTTTAGAATAGAATACTATGATTCTGTGAGTTATGATTCTGTGAGTTAGTGATTGACATATGTGTTAATACTTATTAGAGATGATAGAGAAGAGATAAGAGTTGGGAGAAAGGTATGGGGTGTGCGGGGAATAAGAGAAATAATAAGGTAAGGAGATTGGTAGGAGAAATTCCCAATTGTATAATCAATCAACGATCATAACAGGCATCATTAAGCTTATCTATATGCTTCAGGATGTTATATCTGTTTATAATCTTGAAGAATTAGTAACCAGAAATAAAGCCTCCAACTAAATACTTCTCATATTAACTCCACAAAATTTCTTATAGGAAAATTAATGCGAGTCACCGTTAGTCATGAAGATTCTTTAATTTCCTAATTTGACTCACGTGTCCATAGATCCTCCATCATTCTCCGTGTTTGGAAAGAATGTCATCTCTTGACGATCTAGTTATCTAGAACAATGAATACTTGGGAGAGCAACAACATGGGAACCTCTACCCTGGAATGGTACCTGCATGATTTTGACCCTTGTCCTCTTTTGGACTCACTGTGAATTAGAATGCCCTTGACTACTTGGTTTTGGTTCAACATCATTAGCAAATTATCAGCCTGTACCAAGACATATCCTCTTTGGGTGAAAAAGGATGAAGCTGCGAGCATCTCTTTGGAATTTATGTTTCATTGCTTCCAAACTAAACTTTTACTTTTTAGTCTTTGTCGCAAAATTTTCCATGGTTTTTCTCATCCTTTGAGCTCAGTCGTCTGTACTTTCTCCATCTGTTGAACTTTTTGTTCTATATTCGTTGCTAGAAACAATCCAAGTATACAGACTAAGGCAAGTATTGTTCCAAAGGCTTATTAGCAACTAATCTTGGTTGGTTAGATAATTGTATCCGTTATAGGCTTGCATTGAGGAACTAGCTAATCGCGTAGTGTACATGAAAATCACATCCACCACCAGCTTCCTTCTCTGTGTCATGCAGATGTCAACAGTGGGGGATTATCGTCAGTACTTTATTTCCCTTTTCTTGTTATTGTGAGAGGATCCATTATGGTTAGTATTAGCAATCTGTTATACTAGATCTTGTGGTCAAAGTTAATAGCCTATCTAAGAAAAAGCATAGAACTGCATTTATTATAGTTGTGCGGCCAAAATACCACAAAAGCATCGTTACAGAACGAGTTAGTAGCTAATAGGATTTAATGTGCTGTACTGTTCTAAGTTAAATCTGAAATAACTGATCATTGACTAACTATGGAATTAACCTGCCATTCTTTACTTGGGTTTCGGCGAACCCAGCAGGAAGACACGAAGCTGGAACCTGTGGGTTATGAGTCACCAATTTGGCTGCCAGGCGTCAGCAGGGTACTCTTATGTGGCAGTTACGATATTTTGTACTTTTTTCCTGATAAAGAAGAAAATAGTCTTTGATTTGAATTTTGAAGTGTATGAAAGAACGAAGTTGTGATTAATCAACCCAAGACATTGAGAAAATTAAAAGGAGAGTTTTAAAGAGATGCAAGACGATAGAACGATTTCCGAAAAAAAGGCTATTATAGAAAGTAATACCTAGATTAGGCTGGGTTAGAAAGTAATTCCCATAAGGGTGTCCACGTAGGCTCGATAGCTCACGGGCCGTGTTTTTTTTTTTTTTTTGTGTGGTTTCACAGTTAAAGACGCTACCCCAGATGACGAGTTATGCTGGTTAAAGTCGCTAACGGCAGTAGCGACTTACCTGTCAAAAACACGGCATATCCGAGGCGACTTTCAATTTTCAACATTCGCAGGCCATTTTTGTTCGCTGGTGGATGAGCATAAGTCGCCAGCTGGATGGCGACTTTAGGCCAGGAAAGTCGCTAACATGGGTAGCTACTTACCTGTTGTTAACTCGCCCTCCCTGTTAGCGACTTAGGCCTGTAGAGTTGAAAAAACAAATCTCAAGACTCGTGAAATCCCGAGCCTACGTGGAAACCCTCATGGGAAATACTTTCGAACCTAGCCTAATCTCGGTATTACTTTCTAAAATAGACCTATATGAGGATATCATTCAAGACAATAAGGAAGATCAGTATACAGCAAGCAGAAAGATAGGGGGATTTTTGGGGGTGGTGGTTAAGAGTAAGAAGGACATGGAAATCATTAGGAGAACTTTTATTTGTATAATTATTAACCAATCGTAACACAGCATCAAAACTCTATTACTGAAGCTAATTGATGAATGCCTGTGCAAGAGAAGTTCGAAGTTCAAAAATTTTCTGCTAATTTGATATTTCCATCTGTTTTTATAGAACTGATGTCTATGTTATTTAATGTATAGCTAGTCCTAAATGAATGTCCCTCTATATTGCATAACCTTTTCTCTGCTTGGAAGTCAGGTTTGTGGCATGAGGCTCAAAACCATAAAGCTCATATTGAATGCTGACTTTTTTTTGGGACTTGGGAGGGGTTGGGAGGGTTGTTTGAACAGATGGCATCTTGAAGAACTATTGTCTTGGGGAATCACTCTGTTTGGGCGTTTCTATAATGTAAACTGAGAAAGTCTTAGGGCCAGGTTGGCCTACTTTCTCCCAACTTCTCCTTCTCCTCCCAAATTTGTTCTTACTCACCCCCTTTTCATCCACTCCCTCCTCCATTTCCAACTTCTAAGAAGTTGAAATAAAGCTACAATTGGACTAGAAGGAGAAGTTACAAATTGTAGCTTCTCCTTCTCCTTCCACTTCTAGCTATATTTCAACTTCTTAGAAGTTGGAAATGGAGGAGGGAGTGGATTAAAAGAGGGTGAGCAAGAACAAATTTGGGAGGAGAAGGAGAAGTTGGGAGAAGGTAGGCCAAACGGGCCCTTAGTAACTATTTTGCAGTAGAAGTGTTTGATTGGGAACTCACTGTATATACTGGAACTTCACTTAAAAATTTTAACTTCTCCATGTTTAGGATCCAGATGATGGGTCTATGTACAGTAGGACACCTACACCTTCAGAAGAAAAATCCGGATTTCTACCTGTATTTCGGTCTGGAAGCTGTGCTGAAAGAGGGCCAAAGCAGTATATGGAAGACCGACATGTTTGTATAGATAATCTCCGTGAGCATCTTTGTGCGTCTAACGATTTTCCCTCTCCTGTAGCATTCTATGGGGTAAGTTTCTTTCTTTAATTTATAGAGTACATCAATTTGGTTACATGTAGTGTTGCTAAAATGGTACCATTGTAGAATCATTAAAATTTGGCATGTTCTTGATTTACGTGAACTCATCAATTTCTTGTGACTGACCTTCTATCTAGTATCTACTGCAGTTATGGACATGTACTTAAGATCACAACATGCTTACGCTTTGTGATTGGAACATTGCTTCGCTTTGTGATCGGAACCTGCTTACTCTTCTACACTTGCTGTCAATATTAATTACTCCCTCTTGCTGGAGGGAAGCTATTTAAGTGTGAATCTGTGATGTATGGCTGTCTCAAACATTGGGACCCTGTGCTAAAACTTAAAATGAGACCCTATAAACTAAGAAGAGACATTGTTTAATATTTATTGGGTTAAAAATTATTTTCATTACCAAAATAAAAATGAGGATTGATTCCTTCTTAAAAACTTATCAGTGGCTCCTATTCGAAATCAGGTACCTTACCTTTTTCCCTTAAAAAAACATCCAAAACATTGACATTTTCATGCAGATGCTAGCTAGTTATTAGAAATTTGGGTTAGAAATTTGTTTATAGCAGCTTTTGGCCATCTTTGCATCAAACTAAACTCCTAATTCTAACTTCTAAGTTGTAACTTCTAACTTCTATTTGTGAGCATATGGAGTATGAGATTCCTATGAAAGTAAAATTAGCCTTAAGATGGCAATGCACTTCCACTGCACCCATGCCTCGCTTAGATCCATACTCTCCAAATGTCAAAACCCTAAAAATGCCCTTAGGCCCTTTGACCCACTAAAGTAACACAACCTCTTCCCCACCGCATCATTATTCCTCGCGGCCATTAACAAACAACAAGGACCCAAATAAACTGAAGAAGAAAACCTTATTACCCCACAATTTCTCTTTCTCGATCTTCAGGCCTCTCTAGTCTCTAGTCTAGTCCATATACCCACAAAATGAAGTCAATTTGCAAAATGGATGGGCATATACATGATGCAAAAGGTTCTGACATGGGTGATGCTAAGTCGCTTACCAAGAAAAGGAAGCGCATCATCTTCCCAGTTTATATGGCAGCTGATGAGAGTGGTGTTGTGGTGGCAGTTGGCATAATTCTGATTGAGGAGTTAGAAGAGGAAAAGAGAATGTGGGAGAAGAGGAGATTAAAGTGAACAACATAAGTTTTGTAAATTGAAGCTTCAGTAAATAGTTACCGCTAATTGAAGCTTTGAAGGATAACAGTGAGTGCATCAGGGCCGAGGACTTGAGGAGGACTATGCGAGGTGTCAGAAGCGGTGGTGTTTGTTTGGTTTTTTTGTTCCTGAGATTCATTAGAAGAGTTGTGGGGCCCCTCAACTTTGGAGGCCCTGTGGAAGTGCTCCTCTTGCACAAGGTAATAGCCGGCTGTGCTGTGATCTATCCATGATTTTGAAAACCCAAGCTGCCATGCTTGTTCTCAGAGATGTTAGAGCCAAGCTGTTAATGCTTGTTCTAGGACATGTTAGAAGTGCTGCACTTGCTGGAAGTATCCATAACCCCTTCAATTTAGATGCTTATTTTTCTTTAGGTATTTGATGTGATGCCAGTTTTCAGGGATATTATGTCCCTTTGTGAATTTCTGCCTCACATTTGTGTCTCAGCAGATTTGCAAAATTGTAGCTGCTTGCTAGTTTCTTGAGCCTGAGATTGTCTCTCTCTCTCTCTCTCTCTCTGAGCAGGTATTTGATGGCCATGGTGGTACAGACGCAGCTTGCTTTGTTCAAAAGAACATTCTTAAGTATATAGTTGACGATCCCAACTTTCCTGTGTGTGTGGAAAAGGCCGTTAAGAGTGCTTTTGTTAAAGCTGATTTTGCATTTGCGGATGCTAGCTCTCTTGACATTTCCTCTGGCACCACTGTCTTGACCGCCCTTGTTTTTGGAAGGTAAGCTAGATCCATATTCTCACTCCACCTTGACACACAATGCAAGGTCTCTTATTGAACTGGTTTATCATTGGCAATCGCAAATCATTTTTTCTGTCACACATGCTGCAGGTCATATGTACACTCATGCAGGCACACGCAACTCTGAATGTCTCTTTATTTTGTGATCAGAAATGTCACTGCATTCTTCTGTATCTAAACAAAATAGCACTGCATTCTTCTGTATCTAAACAAAATGTCGCTGCATTCTTCTGTATCTAAAAAATTGGCGTTGCATTCTTTTTTTTAAAGTCATGCTAGGCATTGCTTGATGTTTGACTTGTTTTTGTTTCTTTTACAAGAACAATGCTTATCGCAAATGCTGGTGATTGTCGTGCTGTTTTGGGGAAACGAGGTAGGGCAGTTGAGCTATCCAACGACCACAAACCAAACTGTACATCAGAAAAATTGAGAATTGAGAGACTTGGTGGGGTAGTATATGATGGCTACCTAAATGGACAGTTGTCTGTGGCACGTGCTCTTGGAGATTGGCACATGAAGGGCCCCAGAGGCTCTTCTTTCCCCTTGAGTGCAGAGCCAGAGTTGCAGGAGACTGTCCTGACTGAGGATGATGAATTCCTACTATTGGCCTGTGATGGCCTCTGGGACGTGATGAGCAGTCAGTGTGCCGTGACAATTGCAAGAACAGAACTCATGCTTCACAATGATCCTGAAAGATGTTCAAGAGAACTTGTCAGGGAGGCACTCAAACGCAACACATGTGATAATCTAACAGTCATTGTGATTTGCTTTTCATCAGATCCTCCACCTAGGATTGAGAAACCTCCTACGAGAAGGAGGAGTATATCAGCTGAAGGGCTGAATCTACTAAAGGGTGTCTTGGATGGTATCTAGTGAAGTTTCGGGAGGAAATTGTGAAAAATTAGAAGAACAAGAATGGAAGTTGCTCTCTGATATGAAGTGATTTACTGTACTGAATATGATTTGGTGCTAGCCCACCAAGAGGCAACGACAAAGAACTGGGGAAGGGTTAACACGAGTTGGCGGGGAGAAGGTGTAGGAAGACTTGCAGTCAGTTGCAGCGTTGTGGCAAATAATTTGGAATCTGATATTTTCTCAGAGAATTTCTGCCCATTCTGAGGATGAATTACGTTCCAGCTCAGGAATTTAGTTATGTAGGATGTGATTCTTCAGTGTTCATATTTTGTGCATCAGGAAGTAGCAGTAGATAAAATTTACTGTACTATGTTGTATTAGCAGGATGATTCCCTGCCCCCTGTAGTTTAACAGATGCTTTTCTTTCTTCTGTGAAAAAAGTACAAAAGGGGCATATTTGCTTGTGTATTGATTCAGTAGTCATATTTAATATTGGATAAGATTAGATTAATAGAATGCCAATTTTTTTTTGGGCTAGCCCTTGGGATCTAAACTTCTAGCTGTATCATCCTCTTGCCATATGCCCATACATAGACAGTGACACTGACAACAACTTGCCATTAAGGTTTCTGTCAACACAGGATGTGTCTGGTTAGTTTTCGCTTCTCTAATTTTTGTTCAAACCTAACTGTGAAACATATCCTATCTATGTAAAACAAACACATAGTTTATTGTCCAAACATGATCATCTGATTAGAATACTCAAATTTGAACCAGGACAACCACCCCTAGTAAAAAGTAAAAAGTAAAAAATCCTATCTATGACAAGGTGTGGGAAAGTTCAGATGTACGTTGTCTTACACTCTTGCTATTAACTAGTAATGATGCTGTTTCCGAAAAATCAAGTCAAGGACAAATATCAATTGGTACTTTTTTAGTCTATGGTTGACATTTAACACACTAACCATTGCAGAGATGTCAATTTAGAGCTTCCAAAACCAATCTTTAGAACTTCATTAAGGGACAAATGAAGAATGTGTCCCGAGTTTTAACAATTGTGTATTAGGTCTTAAAACACCAGCAGTACTTTAATCTCACTTGGCGGACCACTACGGTGTCTACAGCCGTACAGGTGATGTTCTACTTGTCAGACTGAAAATTAGAACTCAAAATTTAGAATTTCTCTTTGCTGAAGCTTAGTCAAGACGAACACTTTGGCATCATCAATCCAAAAAAATTAAAAGGATTGAATATTTTGGCGTATAAGAAATTTGGTGAATGATTTGTCACTCCATCTTTGCACCAGACTTGGAATCTAACCGCTTCAAAGCTCATCCTCAGGATCATCGTCAGCTTCCCCTTGTGAGCCACTGCAGCAGGCAGGAGAAGTAATGAGTCTCAAACTTAATATTTTATGCCTCAGTCCAAGCAAATAACCAACTTCAATTTCGTGGTAAATAATCTTCTTTTTTCTTTGATACCAGGAACCTGTAGCTACTCCTCTTTAAATGTGCATTTGGAAACCTTAAATATATATACAATAGTCCGCAAACCACATATACTAGGCAAGTCTACAAGATGACCTTCTAGGTAAGCTCAGCAAAAAATAACTTATGACTTGTCACGGTGTCCAACCCCACGACCAGCTCAGCTACACCTTCGAGGGCTTGTTGTCAGTTGTGAATTGTGATAGTCATATTATAGCCTAATGTATTACCTGGTCTTCCTGCAGTGTCGGCTGAGATCCTTGCATAATACCTTGCCCACGCCTCCAGGTGTAACAGACCCTTTTTTAATGGATTCTGCCAACTGCATCACATTTAAACCCAAAGCAATGTATTCAATACAGACAATACAGAATTGCTAAAATCACATCACATGGACCAACAACTTACCTCATCCTCTGTTTCCTCAAGCAACCTGCTCCATTACGACATTCAGAAATTAGTCTTTCAATCTAACAATAGCACAACATTTAGGTGAAATCCTCGAGACTGACCTTCCACAGTATGATGATATATCCTTAGAATGTGCTCTTGCTTCTTGCTTGTCTGACAAATAGATAAACAGTCAATGTCTTTGAAAGAAGTTGAGGGAGGTGACACAGACAAGTAATTTTAAATGTATTGCTGAATTAATTATTCTTGAAATAAATCGCATCCACAAATGATTCAGAATCTAGATTCTGACCATCCAAAACATGAACAATTTTATTGTGAGACACATGGGGTAATGACACTGACAATGATATGAATTCGATCAAATAAACCAATTATGGATTCGATCAACTGCAAGCTGAATTTGGGCCCCAATTTTCTTTTACTACACAAGGAGCTTAATAGACCTGTATAAAGCTAACAATCACCCAGTATGATCCACAGCTGGCATGGTCCGGGCAAGTCAGGACATTTGCTTCCTTACCAGTTACCCCTAAGTAGTAAGGAGGTTGTTTCTGAGAGACCCACGGAAAAACAATTGGGCAAATATATTGGCAACTATGAAATTATTCAGATGCAAATAAAAAGATTGCATTTAATTAACCTAGAGTATCGAACAAAAAATATATAAACTCAAGTCACAACAACATTAATACATCAATAACCTAACCAGTCAAGACCAGATTTGAACTATGTAACAAATGTATTAAGACAATCAGTTCTATCAGGAGAGAGGACACTCCCTCCATATAAAATTTGTCGGACTTATATTTGTCCCATCAAGAGGAGTATTTAGCAAAAAATAGACAGGAGGTGGAGTGAGATAGTTAACTAATGCAATGTGATGAATTTTTTATCATATCTTTTTTTTTTTTTTAGATAAAGTGTGATGAATTTTTTATCATATCTTGATCTTCTGTAAAGGGCAAACGCCATTCATTTTACTATTACCATCAGATGGAGGAAAAAGGCAGATGGTTAACTAAGCTACAAAATAACATAGAATACATACTAATTGTGAGGTTCTCCCAGGATTTAACTTTAATCCATTCTTGTCTTTTAGAGTCGATCTGCAAGACAATACATGAGAAATCAGATTACAGTGTAACTGCCTACCAACAATCCCACCTTGCAAGCAAAAGTAGGATCTCCAAACACTACTCATAGCTGAATGGCATTCTGGACAAAGAAAGTGCTTAAGTGAAGACAAGACTTGCCTTCTCAAGGGTGTAATCTTGCATCTTCTCACAAAGGCCATCCAGGAGTTCAACCACTCTTAGCTCGCTTACTCTTTTGAAACATTGCAAAATAAAGAAAAACAATGAGTTAAACTGGAACACTTAAAAAAACTTATCACAATATCTCCTCGAAAAAATAAAATAAAATACACATATATAATTGTCTGTGATCATCAGCCAGGCTGAGGCAGTAGGCCAGTCACCAGTGGCCTCATGTTGGAAGGGTGACAGATTTGAACCCATCATAATTAGTCATGAAATTTCCTTATCAACATTTTTTTTGATAATTAATTTCCTCATCAACAATTAACTTTTTTTGTTTAAGATTTTTTTTTTATTAAAGATGAAACTGGAACATTACAAAGCTAGTGGATAAGGAGTCCTCCATAAGAAAAATAAAAAAGTTTACAAGTCAGCCCACACACGTTGCACATCCGTGAGGGCCACTCCCTTAAAAACCTCAGCAGCCTTTGCCCAAAGAGAAGCCAAGTAGACTACACGATCCCCAACAAAATCAATTGGCCTGCTAACTCCCTTAAAAATCCATGAATTCCTTTCTAACCAGACACACCACAAGATGGCCATATAAAAGCAGCGCCATAACACCTTACCCTCCTCCTTCCCTCGCCCCCTACTTCCGAAGCGCATCTGCTGACCCACAGTTGCAGGGAAAGCAAAGTACTCCCCCCTAAACAGCTTGTCTCACATGGACCTGACAAAGTCACACATCATATACAAAGCAAACAACTCTCACTCCCTTGGCGACACATCACACACATGTCCAGGAGTAACACCCAACCAGGTTTCCTCCGCTGTAACAGCTCATGTGTGTTCAGTTTCCCCAACACCAGTGTCCAAACGAAAGCACGTACCCTCAGGGAGACCTTAGACTTCCATATATAATTTGCTAAAGGGAAATGGGGGGATTCTGAAGGAACGTCAAGATTATAAAGGAAGGATTTGCATGAGAAGACCCCAGAAGAGTCCCCCACCCAAACCCGAGAATCGTCACTAGGGACGAGAAGAATGATTTTTAGAACACTAAGAAGGGAGGTAAGCTCCTCCATATCCCTATCACAGGGAGCTCTCTGTAGGTGAAGATCCCAAGCGCCACTGGATCCTGAGTAGAAAAGCGGAAATCAGGGCATCATGAAGGGTGGACTTTGAGGCTATTTTTCTCAAAATAATCTAGTTGTGACTTATTTTGTGGTTTACACACTCTATTGTTAAGTTATACCTTCTACATATACCACCACATGTGTGGAGTATATGTAAGTCAAAAAAAGCTCTAACAAAGCCTCATCGACCTAAGCTGGAGAGGGCCTAAGGGAGAATGAGATCTAAACATGCATCTGGATTGTCCTGAGCAGAAACATAAACCAAATACAAATTCAGATGTAAGTTGTAACCAAATCTTGACACATTATGCCATCATCTAACTTGGACGAGGCACAAAATGAAACAAGTAAAAGTCAGATGGGCCCTCAAAGTTGTAGCTAGCTCATCAAATATGCTACTAATAGATCTTTTTAAATAAGGGTTCCTTTAGATATAGATAGAAATATGCATAAACTTTGTTCAACATGTTGTTAGGATAATTAGAAACCTTATGACTTGCACAGTTGCACCTGATGGAAGAAACTGAAGGGAGGGAAATAGTGTAGAAAAGAAGATATCTTCAATGGTTTGCTTTTCCTTGATAAAAATGAGTTAGAAATCAATAGGTTTCCCTTCACATTCCAACCATAATTGGGTAAGTATGTCAATGATAACTAAATTTATTCCCTCAAAAGGAAGTCTTTTTCAGTGTCCTTCCTTCCCTTTAACGGATGTGCTAGATGAACATGGAAAAGACTCCACTTACGCTCCTCACATTTCTCCCGTTCCTCCAAATGGAGAGGCTATAAAGAAAATGTATTGCCACTACAAAAGGTCTGAAACAGCATGCTGAAGGACACCACAAGTAATAGAAAACTGCAAGTTATGCAACCCTTCAATTGAAATTAGAGAAAAATTCCAGAATCTTGAGCAAGAAAACCATTACATGAAAATCATTTTAAAACTACTACTAAAAGTAATAGAGACAAGAGTCACTAGTTGCAGATTTTTCAGTTTTGTATTAGGATGGATTAACTTAAACACGTCTCAGTCAACAGTCCTCTAATTCTCGTAATCTATGAAATATAAACAAGCCCTTTCAAACCAAGGTCCTAACAAACAAAAACTCTTTAACAAATCACAAAGGGTATTGTCATGTGCATAATCCATCAGCCCGCCCCCACCCCCCAACACAGAAGCCTCAAAACTTTCTTGAAGAACACAAGAACAATTTCACAGATAAATGAGATTCGAGAGCAAATCCGATATAAGTTCAACGTTCTTATACCTGTAATCAATTACCTTTCCTCTACGCTGACCTTTAGAATCCAAACGATTTCTCAGATCCAAATGATTTCTTGGCTTTTCCTGAATTACAGTTTTAAGGGGAAAAAATGAAGTAACACTCTTAGTTTATAAAGGATTGAATTGGCATCTAAATATTTCTTGAAATATCAAAATGCAAAAGCAATTAACAAAAAATTGAAATTCATATCCACACTTTGATACTGAACCAGACGAAGCCCAAAGAAACTGGCTTTTAGACTAGTAAATTGGTAAGCTGAACACGCCGTTCATCTATTGAGTATATTGAATACATCTAACCAAATTTGATAGTAGACATGCAAGTTCAACACTGAGCACAAATGCTTATACATCTCAACTGCTCAAGTAATGCTGAGAGCATCAAACAAGGAGGCTTTCTACAAAAGGGGTAAGACAAAATTGAAAAAATACTAAAGGCAACCGAAGATAATTATTGGCCACAAGAATCTAAACAAGTTCCTTTTTGAAACTGATTTTGCTATTCTGCCCAACTTCCTGCATGTGGATTCTAGATTCTAGATGTTCTTGTCAAACTTCACAACTCAGGGAATCATTCAATTAGTGTATACACTTAGGGTATGGGTTTGAGCACTTGTTCTAAACCTACTGGTCAAAGTTATCATGTTGTGGTTGTGGTACAACAACAATGTTGTTAGCACAAAATAGGGCACAAGATGCCAAATTTTATCATGATTTTGATTCTTTGCACCCTAATGTTCCTCTATCTTCTTTTGGAATCTTGAAACTTATAATACCATGTGGCTGGTGGAATTTTTGTTCCCAGCAGCATCAGGTATTGGACAAAGTCCTATATCATATTCAACGCCATCATGAAATGCTACAGAAGTACAGGGGATTTTCCAAGTAACGAATATAGAGAAAGTAAATGTTATAACTGACTAACATCTGATCTCCTGTCCTGTTTAGACAGCGGTTTGCACTAGGTAACTGATTAACTTAAAACTTTGGTGAGAGCTCTCCTTCATAGATTCTACATGCTAGCTTCCTGAATCAATTTTATCCAACCACACCAAATGGGCCAAGGCTTGATTTATTTAGGTTCGATTTGGTTTATCAACTCACTAGTCACGAGCATCTCACGGCTTTTAGCGTAGGAAGTGGCAAAAGCTTCAGAACTTATGGTGAAGGTTGCATACTATAGGTATCTAACTCAAGCTTGCTGAAAGTGTACAACATGGGTGTATCAAGCCTCTATGTTGGAAATTAAAGAGTCTTATTCAATAACCCATGTCGATTTGTCACTCCAAACCTTGAGGATGACAGGGAAATAAGAGAGTCAAAGCACGAGACAAATTCTTCAAAGTTGAATCAGTTTGAACATCTGGTATTAGGGTCTTAGGGATGTCAATAACCTTAAAGGACAGGCCCCAAAAACATCAAAGTGCGCACAATGTGACTAGTTAGATCAATGTGTTTTGCCCGAATAGCAACATGGATAGAAAACTGAAAAGCCTAGGAGTTGTTTGATTAGATGCAAGAGAACATAATACAATGCAATCAGTTTGATCTAAAG
The DNA here is from genome assembly GCA_038025085.1 of Tetragonia tetragonoides. Taxonomy (NCBI): domain Eukaryota; kingdom Viridiplantae; phylum Streptophyta; class Magnoliopsida; order Caryophyllales; family Aizoaceae; genus Tetragonia; species Tetragonia tetragonoides. The sequence goes on from CM076153.1 coordinate 34,744,591, forward strand.
CAACCAAGTTCAACCCATCACGACGTTCCAATACTACTGTAAGATTAACACAAAGAAGAGTGTTTTTAGCCCAAATACTACTGTAATCTAAGGTATCATCAGCATAAACCCAACAAAAATCCTTAATCTACCAATTACCATACTCTAAACAAGCTGAAACATTTAAACAGAAAACACAATCTTCTTTGTTTTTTTCTTTTTTTTTTCTTTTTTGGGTGTTGAATGCTTACATTTGCGAGTCCAAGCTCAAGCTCCTCCTGCAAAATTGAAAGTGGAAACAAATTAGTCAGAAATTGCCAAATTTCTCATTTCCAATCAAAATACTGTAATGCAGTGTTATCATTGATGATGAAAACTGAAAAGTAAATGTGCCAGATTAAAATCTTGAGGATAAAGAGATCTATAGTATCAATTGAAGAATATAAGAGATCACTAGTAAATGAGATAGAGAAATGGAGAGAGAGATTGGATACCGCAACAGCATTGCAAGCAGCGCACTTGTCATCGATTGAAGCAACGACTGCTAACAACCCAAAAAGCGTCACAAGCCATAGCCACGAACACGCCATTGCTATGCCTCTCTCTCTCTCTCTCTCTGAGTGGTCTGAGTTTCTGTAGCTCAATATTGACGACTCGTCTTAACTCAACTCAACTCGAGCGAGTCAGTGGCGGCTAGGCGCAAAAGTATAACACGCGGACGCGGTGTTCAATGTCCGATGTGAACTGAAACTCAACTAACATGATTTTTTTTTTCTTTTTGAGGGGTCAACTAAAATGAAAGTTCAAGCTTTTTTTGGTAATAAAATTGAGGGGTGCAAAGTGAATGATGATTTAGACACACTCTGCTACGTCATGTTTGAACTCTCATATTCAATCGTGAATATCTATCTATATATATCTATATACTAATACTAAAAAAGCTGCGAGAGAGAAAATAAATTAGCCATGTGTCAACTTCTCATGAGTTTGGCCACGTGCCAATTCCTCATGAGTTTGACCATGTGTCATTAAAAGAAATTATAAAAAAAAAGAATAAGAATTTAGAGTTTCAAAAAACAAGTGGTTCCACAAAAATAGATCACTAACTTACATTTAAATTAGAAAAGCATAAATAAATTACCAAAAAACTAAATAAATATATCCCCCATCCCAGTTTGATAAAAGTTACAAAAAAAGAGAGAACTATGGTCCTTGGAAAAAAAACACTGTGGAGCAAAAGTGAAAACATTCAATTTCCTTCTCCAAGCAATTGGTCAGTTAAATGCAAAATTTAAAGTCCTTAATATGTTCCTAAAAAAGAGGTTCATGAGCAAACTACCACTACCTCTACCCCAGCCCATGTTAAATAAGTATTCAATTACTGAAAAAATAGATTAGCTGAAGATGAGATGACTAGCAAAAAAAAATTTGAAGATGAGAGGATAATCTCTTTCGTCTCACTACCCACGTCTAATATCAACCTCTGTTCTTCTCTTCTCTTCGCAAACAAGTCACCTGCACCAACTTTTTTTAATTTTTATTTTAAGAATGTCTGCATCAATTGACAAGGTAAAGTAAATTATTTTCAGATCTGCTTTCTTAATTAGAAACATGTATCATGCGTTTCTCTGAAGGTTTGAGTAACTAAATTACTATCACTCTTTCCCAGAAATTTTTGTTTTTGATTAATATGTGTGTAACACATCTAATGTTGTTTGTTTGGTGAAAGTAGGGTAGAAATTGGCAATTTGAGACCACAACGAGCTTGATGTTTGAAAGAGAACAATAATGGTGATAAATATAGTAATACAAGACTACGGTACATGCTATTGTTTACAACTTTTTCGTGTTGAAATTAATATTTAAATTCTGTGTATTTTTCTTTTGTTAACCTAATTTCTCTACGCTGATCTCGAAGGTTTCTCTCCTCTAATCAATTTTGATTGGTAGCTATAAGATTGAGTCCTCAAGCAGCTCTGAGGTAATGCTATATCTCTCTTCATTTTTTTTAGTTGATTCAGTCCTTTGATTCAAACTTATGAACTTAGAAAATGAGTTTGGCCATGAGTCATTAAAGAAATTTTAAAAAAAAAAAATTAATGTCCCACAACAGAGAGTGGTTGCATAAAAATAGATCACTAACTTTAAAAAAAAGGTAAAAAAGAAAAAGAAAAACTAACAGTGAGAAATGATAGGAGTTTAATTAAAAAAAAAATTAAAAATAAATTTAAGGTCCCACAAAAGAGAGTGGCTGCATAAAAATAGATGAAATACATTTTGGCCATGTCTAATAGATGAAATTTGATGTCTCACGTCTAATATTAGCTCTTATAATTTGTTCCTATAAAAAAGGTTGATTAGCAAACTACCCAAATCAAATCCACGTTTGATAGAAGCATTCTGTTGTATAGAGAGTTACCTACTAGATATTAGGAAGGTAAACGATCTCCTCTTCTCAAAAAAAAAATATAAAAGAAAAAAAAAAACTTTCTCCTCAGTCACGGCAGTTCCGACTTCCAAGTCCAACTTCCCACAAACCAGTTTTCTCTCCCATATTTTCTCCCCTCTTAAGCATATTTTTCTCTCCATGTACATAATTGTCTTATGACGATGAATTTTCAAAGCTACAAATTTTGACTTATAAAAGTTGAGTCCTTTGAGTTCATGTAAGTAGTTTTTAGATTTTTCAATAAATCATTTTGTGGAACTTAGGATCTAAATATTGTACATACATCCAATGATTGAATATGAATTCAAGGCTTTCTTTTTTTAACATAATTCTTCGATATCTATTTTTCAACTTTTTGTGCAGTTCTTACATTTGAGTATTTGTAGCTAAGGAATGAGGATAAAGCAATTGAAGCATAAGGATTGTCAACCTGTCTTAGCCTTAGGTACTGCAATTTCTAAGGGTAAGTAGGGAATTTTTTTTCATGACGATATATACTGCAAATTTGCAATAAGAGTATCTATGAATTTTGTTGCTTTGATTGTAAATTTCATTCCTTTTTCTCATGACTCTGAATTTTATACCTCTATCTCTATGTGTGGCTAAACTCTTATGGAGTAAGTCTTTATAATGCTCATATTTTGTCATTGTAAGTTTAGCCTTTATGTTCTAATATATATTATTAAATCAAGTATTTGTCCATCTTTGTTTTTTTGCTGATGTCCATTAGGAAAAAGTTGAAAAAAAAAAAATCAGGTTAAAAAAAATAGTAAGCGTATGTGTACTTTTTTTACATTGCTAAATGTTCATTTGTGTCCAATTTCATATGCAGAGGAAGCCAATGGACTGAGACAAGACATTCTAGAGTCTAATGTTCTTTCCTTTCAAACAAAGGAGTCTTTCAGTCTACAAAAACAAACTCACTCAAATTTCTAAATTTAAGGTTTTTCTTTAATTTATGTTATCCATGACTTTTGTCTGCTTTGATTATGATTTCACCCCATATTTCATTCTGTTACGTTTTGCATTTTGTACTAAATTTTGTCTCATATTTTATTCTATTATCTATTCTGTGATGTTCTATTTGTTTCGCTCCTCACCGTCCTGCATCATTCCATTGAAAAGAACATGCCTAAATATGCTCGATTTATTAATGTAGGTGACGAGCTTATTCCCATTTATCTAAAGCCCAAAACATGACTTGCAAATGCAGGTGATGTCAATACTCGCTCAAGCTAACAAGTTGGTGTGGTTTCTTGGACCCATTAAGCAAGACGAGGGGAGCAACTAGAGTCAGTGCTAAAGTGCTAACTATTGTCACGTTTGTGTAACATGAGATTTACTATCAAAGTTGTGTACGGAGTACGCTGTATTTTTTCTCATGAAGCTCATAATTTCTCTCCCCCAGTTGTTGAAAATAATTAGTCATTAGATAATGCAAGATATGTAAGTTAGGTGTAGACTAATAGGATGTGTATGTATTGGCATGTGGAAAATTAGCCCTCATATAAAATAATTGATTGAGTTGTGTAAAATTAAATTATTGAATACTACTAATAAAATTTGCAAGTCCAATCATGATTCTGTATACTCGCAACTTTTTACAAAAATGAATGATTAGATAGTCACACCTTTTTAAAAAAAGTGCGAAAAACTATTTAGACTATTTAATGCTTATTATTTTTATTCTCAGCAAAAAAATAAGCTTAATATTTTTATAGGATTATTTTAAAATTTGTGAAAGGTATGTTTTGACACCTCTTTTGTAAACTAAAATACTCCATATAATCATATTAAGCAAAAATAAAATGGCGTTGATCTGAGTCAAGCTAGAAAAATAAAAATAGAATGGCTTTAGAGAGATTTCTTCCACTATGATGTGCCAACTTCTTTGATCACTGTTATAAAAATGAACAGTTTTGGATATTAGGATATTTTTCAAGTGATATATTTTTTATTAAAATTGTACAAAACACGGATATTTGTATATTTGAAAGAGTTTTACAGGTGCCATTTAGAAAAAGAAGAAGAAATTATTTGATTCTTTTAAGCACGGTAATACATTCTATTTGATTGAAGTCGCAAATCCAATCATCAAGAAAATATATGTTGAGCTCACAAAAAAGAAAAACTAATGCAATTGTTATTTGTTCAACTCATTTATTAGTTATAACCGTGCATCGCACGGGTCAAAACACTAGTATCATACTAAAGAAATAATCCGCGCAAGCACTGAACCCGTCATCATCGCACCAATAAAGGGGTTGGTATAATTCCTAAAGGCCAGCACATGCACACAAGGCATTGGAGAAATTGGGGATTCAAACCATTTGGAGTAAGTTTGGAATCACTAGACTACCACCCTTATTGACAACTAAAATGAACTTATCTACTTCAATAGGTGACTTAATAAGTGATAAAAAAAACACTCTTTAATATTATCGTTTAAAATAAGGTTAAAAACTCTTTCCTATTTGCTCCTAGATCAATTTAAGTCATTTTTTTGTTATTTAATTAAATATTAGTATTAATTTGGTTATACATAGTTGTCAAGTATGGTTATGTGTATTTTTTATGTGTGTTGGTTTACTTCTACTATTCTAGAGATGTTCGAAGGAAATGCATGTGACGTTAAAATGTGTGGTCCTATAATTATTGTAGTAGGATTGGATAGAATAAGAAATGTGCACCCTTTTATCACCCCATTTAGAAATTAATTCTAATCTAATAGCAATTTCGATTTTTCAAGTGTTGTATTTGCATTAGTTCAAGGACACAACAAACAAAAGCGATGCATTTATCCATTTTGATTCTTATGCTCGATTCTTCAAAGTTTTCAAGCTTGTATGTAGAAGTGAGGGTGTACAAATGGAAATTTCCATTTTGCCTATAGTTTTCAAGATGTAATGTTTGAAATGATGCAACTATTTGAGATATTGTTGACTTTTATTCTTATTAAAGAAAATAAGATTTTCTCAACTGTAAAGTCATTCGGCATTTAGAATTCATCGCCACAAAGGGGTAAGTACGTTTGCCTCAATTCAGTCGCGTTTAACATTTATCTAATCAGTTTCTAAGTTTTTCTTTATTATTACATATAGGTGAGACTTTTATAGCTTGAGTCTCCAAAAATAAATGTTATAGAAAAATAAGATGTCAATTGTCAAAGCATAAAGATGAAGTGGTAGCTCAATTGCAATCACCACTATTCAAACATTGAGAAGACTTGGATTCTAGAACTTATTTCTCCAATTGGAATTTTGTTTAAGGTATACCCACCTATTGGGCCCAATAGGAGTAATCCATATTTCAATCAAATAAAAGTCACTAAAGACATACTCCAAGCATAAAAGCTTGTATAAGATTGTTGATCGTAATTTTTTGGTGAGATAATGAATTTTTAGTAAAACAAGGATCAATGTTTATTGACCCTTGCATTTTTAGATAGTGATCTCATTTTACTCTGAGTTGATCTTTCATAAGACTTGCTTTACCCTCATGGTCTTTAAGTAATTAAACCTTCTTTTTGGTTATCAAGTTCCTTTGCATTGTAATCTTCAACAAGAAATTTCTCTCATTGAGATCAACCCCTTTATCTTTTCACATAACAATTTCATATTTTATAAGTTTTGGGGGCTATTTGCTACAGTCGCAAACTTTCAGTAGTAGAAGATTTGAATGACCGTCACTTCAATAAGAACATCAAAAACTTAATAAAGGTGTACACTATGTTAGCTACTAATTTAATCAACAATTGCTAACAAATGAAGGGTTTCTTATGATTGCACCACTTTCTAATATTATATCAATAATGATTTTGAAAGAACAAAAATTAAAAAATTACTAGCTACGGTAACTCTTTATAGGAATTATTTTTGGAGCTAGTTTTTCAACCATAGGAGTTGACAACTTACTTTACAAAACTAATAACCAAGCGGCCTCTCAAGTCTCAAAAAATGGGTTTTAGTTCTCCGAAAACCAAACAGCTTAAAAAGACAAAATGAACAACGTTATTCACCGCTTGAAACATTATTTGATGACGGGCAAACCAAAAGGCCAACATCCAAGATAACCATAAAACAAACAATTTAACGAACGTAGAACAACATAAAAATATAAATAAGAAAATGACAAATAAAACCAAAAAATGATAGTATGTGCAACGCACGGACACACACTAGTTATATGATTAAAAAATGGGTGTTACTAAATACCGCCCCCTTTTTACTAGCTACCGCCCCCCCAATTTCCAATTTTACCCTCACCCCTTTTCCTCACTCACTCTCACTCATCCTCTCTTCCTCACTCACTCTCACTCATCCTCACCACCACACCATCACACCGGCAACCACCACCACTCACGGCACAACCACCACCGGTAAATTTTTTTTTGCGCACAGTCGGAAATTTCAGACGACTGTGCAAAAAAAAAATTATTATTATTATTTATTATTATTTATTGTTATTATTATTATTATTATTTATTGTTATTATTATTAATATTAATATTATTATTATTATTACTGATTATTGTTTAATTAATTAAAAATGTGAAATGGTAGAGGGGAGGAGCCGGTAAATCGGTGCCGAGCTAGTTCACATTTTTAATTAATTAAACAATAATCAGTAATAATAATAATAATAATAATAATAATAATATTAATAATAATAACAATAAATAATAATAATAATAATAATAACAATAAATAATAATAATAATAATAATAAATAATAATAATAATTTTTTTTTTGCACAGTCGTCTGAAATTTCCGACTCACCCAAGGGTGAGTCGCCTCTAGCAGACGACTCACCCAAGGGTGAGTCGAAAATTTCAGACGACTGTGCAAAAAAAATGCGCAAAAAAAAATTTACCGGTGGTGGTTGTGCCGTGAGTGGTGGTGGTTGCCGGTGTGATGGTGTGGTGGTGAGGATGAGTGAGAGTGAGTGAGGAAGAGAGGATGAGTGAGAGTGAGTGAGAGTGAGTGAGGAAAAGGGGGGAGGGTAAAATTGGAAATTGGGGGGGCGATAGCTAGTAAAAAGGGGCGGTATTTAGCAATTCACTTAAAAAAAGAAATACAATTGATGTATAAACTTCAAGAAAACAAGGCAACAACAAAACATATGTGCAAAATATACATCTATTTGTTTTGCACAAAAATTTTAATAAGACAGTCTTTTCGTAACTTTTGGTGAGGCGGGGGTCACTTTTCAAAGAAACATGGGTCACTGGCTCACTATAAGTGACCCATACATTTATAAATAGTGACCCTATTTTTTTGAGTTTGTCTCACACAAGACCTGTTGCTTTTTTTTTTTTATCTAATATACAATATATGTTTTAGTAGTTACAACCAAGAGCAATTGTATATATTTGGTCTATTTACGGTAATCAATATATTTGAGGTCACTATTTAAACACAAAAACTTGTTTAAGACGATATTATTGTTTCTTTTTGTAAGACAATGACATTTTTTAGTGGAATAAGGGCCATAGCTCATGATAATAAGTAACTACTTTTTTCTGGTGCAAATAATAAGTGACTACTTTTATATGAGTTGGTCTCACACAATACTTGCTCCTATTTAAAATGTAGGGGTCAATTATTAAAGTCATTATCAATAGACACCCCGTACCCTGGTTTTACTATAAAGTGACCACTTCTTACTGCATATGTTACATTAAGATGAACTTATACAAGGTTTCTTTGGCAAGATCAAATAGTTTTAAGGTTCCATAAAAAATAAAGAACAATCTCGATCCTATTAAGACTCCTTTACTTCCTACCAATGAAATGTAATGCAATACAATAATTTTATAGAGTAAATTTAAAATGGAAAAAGAATGAAGACAGGAGATAGAGGGGAAAAGTAAGATTGATTACAATCTCTAATGTAATCATCATTACATGGGTCGAAGTTGAGCAACTACAATTACATTAAAAGTTGCAATCAACCTCACTTGTCCTCACTTTTCCCCTATCTCCTCCCCGTCATTCTTTTTCCACCTTAACAATAATGTGGTACTCTGAAGTCTGAACTATGCGTTTTCCATATGCACCCAAGTAACAAAGTTTGCATTCTATGTAAAATTATTATAACTCCTAGCAATTACTTATTTCAAATAACTGTAAACCCGTTGAAGCAACTTCCATACGTCACACACTCACAGCGTCACGCTGACCCACAAAGAGTACAAAGGAGGGGACGTGAGAGCTGAGAGTTGAGGCTTGAGAGGTGTCTGACAATGGCTTGAGAGGTGACTGACAGGCACACTCAGCAACCGGGAAATGCTACCGATACACCTTGTGTATCATACACAAAATTTTATTTATATGTTGTCATTTTGTCATTGGCTGACAAAAAATAAAAGCAAAACAAAATTTTCACATATTTTCATTTGAATTTCAAACTAATTCAACTCAAAATTCAAAAGTGGAATAGGTTTACTCTAATTATTTTCTCTCTCTTCCTCCTTGCCCATTTTACCCTCACAGTCCATTTTACCCCAATTCTGAATTTTGGTTTTCTCTCTCCTCATCATCCATTGTAATGAAGGTTTTATAAGGGGGTTTGATGAAATATGAGAAGGGAAACATGGTGGGTTGTGAGATTTTGGTTAGGGGTTCGGGAATTTTGATTGTATGTGAAGTTCTTGTTCATCATGTTCTTCTTCGTCTCTTTTGAGGTAGCGATTTAGTGTAAATTTTTGGGGAGTTAGATCTAAGTTGTGGGATATGTATTGTTGAGTAATGGATGATGAGACCTATAGATACAAGCAACATGTAGTTGAATAGCAATTGATATTTTTTTCTCTGTATTTCTCTGTAATTGATTTTCAAGCTATTTTGATTATGGGGTTCACGATCGCGGAAAAGAGACGCGCAATAGTGTTTGTGAAATTGTTCCTAATAAATATATACTTGTTCCTAATAAATACATAGTTGTTCCTAATAAATATATACTTGTTCCTAATAAAATATAATTTGCTCATCTGAAATCGATGAAAAAATAATATGTACCTAATTATTTCGTAGCTATATATATATATTAGGGACACAACTTAATTTTTTTTTTAAAAAGTAAAGAGTGTATGATATACTCCGTGTATTATCAAACACATTTTCCTAGTGAAATGTCTAGTAAAATAATTGACTCAAACAAGCATCTACTTCTTTTTTATTTATTTTGCCTCTATCATGAAAACCTTCGATTAGAAAGTGGTAGATTTGCAACAACCGATATCACTGCATTTCATGTACGAGTAGTGACTATTTTTCTGACGGGTGAATGAGATAGAGTTAAAAAAGAGTCGTTCATCATGATTAGCAAAATAAATAAATGAAAACAAAAAAGATCGACATATAAATTATGGTAATCTGTTTTCCCAAAAAGTATTTTTAGCAATTGTCCAACAATAAAAACAACAATCAAGGTAATACAATTCCTTATGGTTCTCACTTTGTTATTAATAACAAATTTTGTAATTGATATTATTTTCTTTTATCCGGGAATTATGATTTGCTGCAAAAAAAATCAGTCAAAACCATCGATTAAGTTCCACCTTAATCTTACTTATCATTTCTCTAAATGTTGGTTCAATAGTAGATTAGTTAGCACAAAGTATAATGTGTAGTATTGGTATCAAATAACTAAGTTCGTTGTTTCACGAGCAACAAACGAACTTATACTAAATGAAATCTATTAAATACAAATGCATGTGACACACTCTATTAACACTTTTATTGATGTGCAAAGTAATAAATACATGATTGTTCCTAGTAAATATACACTTGTTCCTAATAAGGTAAAACTTGCTCATCTAAAATCGATGATAGAATTAAGTTTTGGAAGTGTCGTAAAGGATTGAAACTCTAGTACAAATGTCGAAAATGTAGTAAAATTGGCCAGCCACATAGGATCGATGAGAAGATGCTTTAATCTGTCTTCTCGTAAGACGTATTATAATGCATTTTACCAATACTTAACAACCTCAATTGAAAAGTCATATACTACGACATATGATTGATTAGGTTGAGTAATTGAGAACAAAAAATAAATTGTCATTGAAAATCTATGATGTACGGTATTATCCCATAATCGTTTAACACTCTCTTTTATTATGATATCAATTGGACAAACTAGTAGTTGTTTTATTGAAATAATAAAGTTCGTATTCGTAGAGACAAGTAAGTTTTAACAAACAATAATAATCAATTTTTTGGACAAGTTTTTTTACAATAATACATCAAGAGTCATAAGACATTTGCTAATGAATCAAAACACAAGACGAGTTATCACAACTATTATAACAATACATCTATATGGTGTATTGTTATCATACAACAACCGAATAATCCAAACATTTGATCTCATATTAGTCATTCGTTTTGATTTTGTCTATACCCTATACCCCTTACCCTAAACCCTATACCCTAAACCCTATACCCTATACCCTAAATAATAATAAGAATAAGGGAAATTTCACGATGCGCTCCTAAACTTTGACGAAATGCACACAAGATACATCCAACTTTCATAATGCACCATGTACCCCTAAACTTTAAATTTTTGTCTAGCTTGTAAACGCTGTTAATTCATTACCGTCAAAGTTTCTGGACAAAATAACCCTCCCCAGTTATGTTTATCCCTCAAATTTCAAATTCTACAATTAAATCTAGAATAGATAGGCTAAACCACAAAATTCCAGCACCAATCTGGACAATCGATCACTTGACGGGTAAAATTTGTGCTTATGTCTCTGCAAAATTCTAGGCATTAATCGAACACATGAATTTGAGAAATCTGTGTGCTGTGTTTGCCTAAATATTAAGCGAATTTTGGCTGCAAATTGTTGGCTAATTTCAAATGTTTTGAGCAACTAAGCAAATTTCGAAACTGTTTTAATGGTGGTGTTGTTGTGTCAGATACTACTATCTTTCGTGATGCTACTGCTGCACTCTAATGGAGACGTTCCGTTCTGATGAAGAATGATGCTAATATTAGTTCACTTAGTTGTTGTGCTACTGGTTGTAGGACAAATGATGTGGAGGTGTCAAGGTGATGTGAGTCACGTGACTATGTGTTGCTTCCTCCATACTAATGCATATGAGTATTAGCACCTAGGAAAATTGGCTGCCAATAATTCGAAGTTTGGGCCATCCACCGTGAATAATCCCAAGTATAACTTCAGCCCTAAATAATCCGAAGTTTGAACTCACCCGCCCAAAACAGGTTAAATGAGGATGACGTTAGACTTCGTTAACCGCCGTTAGTGACTCTGTTAACAACCGTTAGTAACTCATCCAAAACCCCATTTTTTAATCCTCTCTCTCCCCTCTATCTTCAACCTCTTTCATCTTCAACCCAAACTCAAATTCTCGCTTTACCCACGCTCCAAATCTCACCCAAACCCCAGTTCAATCACTAATCCCTTCTCTTTCCTCACCTTTCTCTCTCCCAAAACCCCAATTATCCCTTCAAAAATGCTCGCAAACTTTCCCACATTAAGAGTTCAAGCTCCTTCAAACCCAATTTAGCTTACATCTGAGCAAGAACAACCCACCATAGCAAACGCCGTTGTTTCACCTGAAACGGATGAGAATTATGAACCCTCGTTTACATGGAGAGATCATTGGTAATTTGGTACCCAGTCTCTCTCCTTGAGGACCTCGACCCTAGCTTGCCCACCCCTTTTTAGCTTCTAAGCCGTGACATTGTTTTAAGGTTTGGTAAATCAAAGAATGAGTGAGTTGCTTTAGATGATAAATGCCCACATCGTGTTGCCCCTCTTTCAATAACAATGAAGTTATTGCAATAATTTGAATCAAATACAATTTTGGGTTTTTTTTTTTTGGTGAAATGGGTTTGATTGTGAAGTCACTTTGCTAGATTTTGAATTAAGTTTTCGAATTTTGGGGTTATTTGGGCAATTGAGTTCTGATTGTTTGGTCACTATTGGGTTGTTCGGTGAAATTGGATGGCCCAGAGGCGAAGGCGGCCAAGAATTCTAAAGCATGTGCCATAAAGCTCCCAACTATGGTGTCTCAGGAGTTCTCTTTGTTTGGCCTGATGAGAATGGTTGGCAGTTTGGGACAAAGCTATCTTACCAATTGATCATTAGGTGATGTCTGGGGGTTTGGGGGAAGGTGAGAGAATTTGAGTTTGGGTGGGGTTGGGATGGGGATGATATCTTTAATATGTTCAATTTCAGGTTTGGAGGGGGTGACAATGGAGGTGGGGTTTAAGTGTGTGTCAGATGGAGAATGAAGGTTGAAGATGAAGAGGAGAGAGGATGAAAAAAAAAAGGGGTTTTGGGTGTAAATTACTAACGGCAGTTAACAGAGTCTAACTCCGTCTTTATTTAAACTGTTTTGGGCGGGTGAGTCTAAAATTCGGATTAGGGGCTGAAGGCAAGACTGGGATTATTCGTAGCGGACCACCTAAACTTCGGATTATTGGCAGCCAATTTTCCAACAAAATAAAAGCATATGAGTTTTAGTTACAAAAGTAGTTATTTATTACTGTATTAATATTAACAAAACGGTTTCCACCCTTTTTTTTTGGTGAATAGTATGCACTAGACAAATAGACATTAATTTTTTTCACAAACATTATTCTCACTGCAAGAACATAAATTTCACGGCAAATGGATGGTGTTAATTAGATATGCATGTTCTAGGCTAAATTTTAAATGTTTAGGGGAATATGGTGCATTTTGAAAGTTGAATGTATCTTGTATGCATTTCGTTAAAGTTTAGGGGTGCACGGTGAAATATCCCTAAGAATAATAGCAACTACGGGAGAGTAATTATTTATTTAGGAACAACGTTTGGATTATTTAAGTTTTTACGTGGAAAATATGTAAATGTATTCGTAATTAGATACATAAGTAAATATCTATTTAGTATCAACAAGAGATTGAAGTTTTTATATGGAAAACCTATATAGCAACTACATGAGGGGTAATTATTAAGAATGAACAACGTTGTATTGAAGTTTTTACATGAAGACATGTCCAAGTGTTACTATTTAAATAATAATAAAATCGGCTTTTTGAGGCAATGAACTACTTACTTATTCAAGATTACTGATTTTTGTTGTATAAGCATTGTGCTATGAATTTTTTTATTCTAATCAAACAAATTATTGGGAGAAAATGAAAATGAGACAAATACAAATGCATGTGACACACTCTAATAACACTTTTTATTGATGTGCAAAGCAATAAATACATGATTGTTACTAGTAAATATACACCTAGCTTATTCCTAATAAAGTAAAACTTGCTCATCTGAAATCGATGATAGAATTAAGTTTTGCAAGTGCCGTACAAGATTGAAACTCTAGTACAAATGTTGAAAGTGTAGTAAAATTGGTCAGCCACATAGGATCGATGAAAATATACTAGCTTTATTATGTCTTCCTAAGATGTATTATAATCCCTCTTACCAATACTTAACAACATAAATTGAAAAGTCATATATTAAAACATATGATTAATTAGGTTGAGTAATTGAGAATAAAAAATAATTTGTCATTGAAAATCTATGATGTACGTTATTATTCAATGGTCGTTTAACACTCTCTTTTATTATGATATGATCAATTGTCACAAACTAGTAATTGTTTTATGGAAAAATAAGGTTCGTATTCGTAGAGACAACAAACAAGTATGTTTTAACAATCGATAAGGTTCACATGAAATACCAATGTTTTGGAGTTGATCAACAATTTACAATCAACGTATTCAAATGAAGTATAAAGTGACTCACCTTTGATCACTAATGCTCAATATCTTAATCTTATGCTAAATAATCTATGATCGCCTTTTGGGGAGTTACTAACTTTTGGGATGTGTATTGTTCTGTAATGGATTATGAAATCTGTGAATACAAGCATCATGTAGTTGAAAAGCAATTGATTTTGTATTCCCTTTTATTTCTCTGTAATTGATTTTCAAGTTATTCTGAAAATGGGGATTCACGATCGCGGAAAAGATACGCGCACTAGTGTTTGTGAAATTAACCATAAACGGTATACACTAAGTGTATCAGATAGTCTTTATTTTTTTCCTAATAAAAACATTATTGTTTCTAATAAATGTATACTTGATCCTCATATAAAAAAATTCTCATTTGAAATTGATGATAGAATTGTATATTCCTAATTATTTGGTAACTATATGTTTATATTAGGGACAATCTTTTATTTTTTGAAAAAAGTAAAGAGTGTATGATATACCCCGTGTATCATGCTCATTTTCCTTGTGAAATGTCTAGTAAAATAATTAACTCAAACAAGTATCTGCTCTGTTCTTTTATTCTTTTGCCTCTATCATGAAATCTTTGATTAGAAAGTGGTAGATTTGTAACAGATGATATCATTGCATTTTATGTACGAGTAGTAAGTATTTTTTCCAGCAGGTAGCATGAGCTATTTTTCAGAGAATGAAAAAAGAGTTGTTCATCGTGATTACCATAATAAAAAGACAAATAAAAATCAGTATATTAATTATGAGCTGTTTTTCCAAAACAATGTATTTTTCACTATTGTCCAACAATAAAAACAACAATCAAGATAATACAAGTCTTTATGGTTCTCACTTTTTTTTTAATCTTGTGGTTCTCAATTTGGGTGACAACTAGAAAAAGAAGCAAGTTATTAGATTTTAGCATAAGTTCTATAAGAGATTTAACATTTTTACTAATAACAAATTTGGTAAATTGATATTATTTCCCTTTATTAAGGAACCCAACACATTCAACTTTGTGATTTTAGAAGCTAATGACTTAAAGTACTAAAATGATCAATGCCAAATTGCAATCAATGTATAAAAATTAAGCATAAAGTGACTCACCTATGATTACTAATGCTCAATATCTTAATCATATGCTAATCAATATTTACCAAAAAAAACAAAAACCTATGCTAATCAATTCATGATCACCTTTTCGAGCTCAAACACTATGTACGTATGTACCTCCACCGCACATGATATACCGATGTTTTAGAATTGATCAATGCAATTTGCAATCAATGTATTCGAATAAAGTATAAAGTGATTTACTTATGATCACTAATGCTCAATATCTTAATCAATACATGATCACCATTTCCGAGCCCATACACTATGTACCTCAGCCGCACATGGAATACCTATGGTTTAGAATTGATTGATGTCAATTTGTAATCAATGTATTCAAATGAAGTATAAAGTGACTCACCTATGATCACTAATGCTCAATATCGTAATCCTATGTTAATCAATACATGATCACCCTTTTCAAGCCAATACACTATGTTTTTCACTTTGAAACCTGCTAAGCCCCAACTCTCTACAAAGGCTTCCCCCCTTTTTCATCACTAATGGAATATTCTTCACTATTTTACTAAAAATGGAACATTATTTGATTGACACAAATTCATATTGGTTACTAAAAATAACAATTCGTCGCACTATCCTGCTTATTTGCTCCCAATAATAAGTAACTCCGTCACTATTAATTTCTGCCATGATGTAATGGATGAGTTTAATGAAAATTCGTTTATTGTGCGCTTTTATTACGGGGAATGATATATTTTTCAGTATTTCATGTAGGAGTAGTAATTGGGTTATAGAAAGTTGCCAAAGCTTAAGAATAGGTTCTATAAAATCACGCTGTTGTAATTTCAGTCGTGTAAGCCATTAGATGGTGTAGGGTTTTCGGGTTTTTGGGATTAGGACCCGAGAATCGCTGGGTTACGTGCTAAGAGACACGTCCCACAGAAATCAACTGATTGAAGTTGTCAAGTGTGAAGGAATCATCATAAGGTTTGAAGTCACCACCTTCTTATGACCCAAATAAGGACATATTTCAAAAGGGAAGGGTTTTATAAAAGATTCTAAGAAAAACCATTTAAGAAACCCGAAAAATGACTTCATCGGGATAAGGCACGAAAATTCTTTGACTGGTCTAAGAATGCAAAGATCTTGGTTCAAGGTCTAGCTTAGAAGGTCCAGACGTCCTTAGACCCGTCTCATCCTACGTACTGAGTAAGAGTCTTTGGGTGTAACTAAGGCGGGTAAGTTTGTTCTTTCCTGTAAAGAGAGATAATATAATTGAGAAATTTACAAGATGATTCACTTCTCGGAGTGGAATTGATTCGAGGAACCCCCTACTCCCTTATATTAGAGAAAGAGCAGGGTCCAAAAAAGGTTTAAATTTCAAAGTGAGTTGATTAACTCCTATAAAGCGTGTAACTCAAATAATATACGAGGATCTACCCAGTTCTTTATTTTGAGTATAAGTATTAGACTTCTCAAAAGTATGTGTTCTTCACTGGGGATGAATAAGTGGATGATTTGAATAGAGTGGAGTATATGTTTGGTGGGTAATGGCTTGAAAGAGTCTTTTGATAGGATCTCCCGTATGGTCCAACGCCAAAAAAAGGGAACGATCAATTATTCGCTTGTATTCGATCATAGGTATTCAATTTGGAAAAATGATTTCACTGAGGAAATTATGATTCATCTCTTTTTTTTTTTCTAACATGTCACTCCAAATCTTTTCCTAATGAATACATAATTGTTCCCAATATGTATATACCTGTTCCTAATAACTTAAAATTGGCTCATCTGAAATCGATTATTGAATTATATGTTCCAAATTATTTGGTAACTATATATTTATTAGGGATAATATTTTATTTTTTAGGAAAAATAAATAGTGTATGAGCATCCTGATATGATCATAATATGCTATATTTATATCCATTAGTACTTAGTAGTATTTTATACTTATGTTGTTCCTAAATATATTCATTATTCTTAATTTATGGTATAGGTACATTTTAAAGACATTTGGAATAAAACAAGCTAAAATTACTATTTTGGGCAACTTGATAATTGATGGTGATCTGACCATGATTCTCTTCTCCGATGTGATTCAAATTGTTGTGGAATGACTAGAAAGATTTCTACTACTATTATCTTCTGCAAGATAAAAGATTGAAATTGGATCGGTGTTAAAGAATTGATACCTTTTATGGATACAAAATTTACAACAACAGTGAGTTGGCTGTGCAACTGTATGTGCTCTGAACAACATAGAAAAGCATGCCATATATTAAGGAATGTCAGGCTGTGACAGTAACTCTTCTATAATTATAGGAAGAGGAAAGTTATTATAAATACAGTTTGGCGATTGTTGTAGAGATTATTCTTGAGGAAGAGAGAGACATTACTATAAAGAAGAAAAAAAAGAAAGATATCAAATTCTTATTTATTTTCTGAAAACATGTATATGCGTAACTAAACTCTTCATCTTGATTGAAGGAAACTGAAGCCTCGGAATTAATAAAACTGTGAGATTATCTTGTTATTAATAATACTTTTTGTGCATGAATTTTGATAGTTCTTTAATGGTTATTTTCATGATGATATCTTTTAATTTCTAAGATGGCCACTTAGTTTGTTAATTGATATAATCTACTGCTAGATTATATATTAAGTCCGTAATTGCTTAATCCCTATAATCTGGGAAGCAACTAAGATTTAATTGTTTGCTGTTAACTCTTATATCTTAGAGAGAACTCTCAACTTGATTATACACCAACTGTTGTTGTTTGTGTAGTTTTGTTCTATCGATCTTTCTATTACTTTAAGCTGCTATTAAATTAAACCAAAAGTGCTGTTCTTAGGTTGTTTAATAGTTAGGGTTAATTAAACTGCTGTCGTTCTAATTAACTATAAATAAGGAAAGATGGGAATTCATATTCCATGATAGATAATGTTGCATAAAATAAGTTATATTTATATCGATGATCAGTTATAATTCCGATGGTGGATGTTGACTTTAACCAAGGTTTGTCTCTTTTTGTTATTCATTACTCATAATTTTCTTTTATTTGTTTACATTAGAATTTGGTTCAATCACACCTCCCCAATACCATTACTTAATCAACACATTATTACATAATTTAATTATCATTCTCTGCGGTTCGACCCTTACTCACCACTATTGCTAAGTAGTAGAGTCATGTATTTTTTTTGGTAGTGCTCGGCACGCATCAAATTTTGGCGCCGTTGCCGGGGAATGCGTTAATTTTTTTTATCTTTTTTTTTGTGTTGATTAGAAATTGAGTCATCTAAATTTTAAATAAAAATATTTATTTTATTATTTTTGAAAATTATCTGGCTGAAATTTAAACTCATCAAATTTTGATCAAAATTTAGTAATACTGTCATAGAATTTTGAAGTTTGCATTGATAAAATATTTTTCTTAATAAAAATGTTGTTTTGAAAAAAAAATAAAAAAAAAATAAATTCTCAATTTCATAAATTTGAGCACCTATCTGTTTAGGCCCAATTTGATCATCTTTTTGGATTTTTAACTATTTTAGGTTTTTAGATTATTATTTTATTGTATTATTTTTCTTTACTAATATTTGATTCATCTATTAATCTTTTTGTGCCACTTAGCTTCTTATACTTGTGTTTTTGCATGCCCGATACTAGAACTACACACCAAGGTCCATTGTCATTTGATCCCGAGATAGAAAATTGTCTACGCAGGTTAAGAAGTGAACTTAGAAAACAAGGTGGAACAAGTCCACTGCATCAGGAACAACCCCGCTAGTGGATAATTCTGAAAGAGGATTTGTTCCTCAACCTTTTGCTTCTTAGTGATCTTGAGCAAGAAGAAGACATGAGTAGACCCTTGACTTTGAAGGAGCTAGCACCTCCAAACTTGGAACAACAACCACTTTGTATTACCTTCCCTGAGTTGGAGGAGAGTACTACTTTTGAACTTAAATCTGGACTAATTCATTTATTACCTAGTTTTCATGGTCTAGCAGGAGAGGATCCACATAAGCATCTGAAGGAGTTTCATATAGTATGCACTAGCATGTAACCACCTACGGTAACAGAAGAACAAATAAAGCTTAGAGCTTTTCCCTTCTCTTTATAAGGTGAGGCAAAAGAGTGGCTCTTCTATTTACCATCTGGGATCATTACTACATGGAACGATTTAAAAAAATTGTTTCTTGAAAGATACTTCCATGCCCACAGAGCGGCTAATATGAGAAATGAAATATGGGGGGCAAAGCAACATACAGGAGAATCTATGTATGAGTATTGGGAGCGTTTCAAGAAACTCTTGATAGCTTGCCCAGATCACCAGATCAAAGATCAGCTCCTAATACAGTATTTCTATGAAGGTCTTGCACCGTCTGAGAGGAATTTGGTGGATGCAGCTAGTGGTGGAGCCCTCGTTGACAAAACCATTACTGAAGCTTGGAAATTATTGAAAAACATGGCAGCAAATTCCCAACAATTTGGAATTAGAAATGATGTATCCATACGTAAGGTAAATGAGGTAAGCAAAACTAATTTAGAGCAACAGTTATCAGAACTAACGTCTACTGTTAGAACACTTGTTACGGGGAATATGCAACAAGTACAAGCTGTGCACAATTGTGGAATATGCTCAAGCTCAGGCCATCCAACTGACGTATGCCCAACCTTGCAAGAAGGGAGCTCCGAGCAAGTTAATGTCGCAGGACAATATAATCCATACTCACAAACATATAATCCAGGTTGGAGAGATCACCCAAACCTAAGTTATGGTAATAGGCAACCTAATTTGTTTCAGAATAGAGCATCAGTCCCTCAACATCAGTTCCAGCCTAAGCAACAGAATTCTGGAAGATCAGACCCTTCTTTGGAAGACCTAGTTAATACCATTGCAACTAACACTGCTCAACTCCAGCAGCAAACTGCCCAATTTCAGCAAAGGACAGAGTCAAGCATCCAAAACTTGGAAAATCAGGTGAGTGAAATGGCAACTGCCATAAATCGACTAGAGAGCAATGGCGGAGGGAAACTACCTTCCCAACCTCAAGTGACCCCAAAGAATGTGAGTGCCATGACATTGAGGAGTGGGAAGGAGATCCAAGATCCAACAAAAGATTTGTCACATTTATGCAAACCCTCTGATGGAACTAATCCAGTTGATATTATCCTTACCAATCACGAGGGTGAACCTGTTCCATCAGTTGTTCCCCCTTTTGACAAAAATATTCCTTCTGGTGAGAAAGATGGAAAACAAGGTAAGTCTCCAACCCTTTCAGAATATGAACCTATTCCTCCTTTTCCTAGTCGTTTAACCAAATCTAAAAAGGAAGAAGAGGAGGAAGGATACCTTGAGACATTTCGCAGATGTGAAGTTAATACCCATTACTAGATGCAATCAAGCAAGTTCCACGCTATGCCAAATTTCTTAAGGAATTATGCACCCACAAGAGGACACAGAAAATGAAGAAGGGTGAGAAGGTAAGAGTAGGAGAAAATGTGTCTGCTGTTATACAAAGGAAACTTCCAACTAAATGTAAGGATCCAGGTACGTTCACTATTCCATGCATGATTGGTGACACCAAGTTCGGAAAAGCCATGTTAGATTTAGGAGCATCAATTAATGTCATGCCATATTCTGTATATACTTCTTTAAAACTTGGTCCATTGATCAAAACTGGTGTTATTATTCAGCTAGCAGATAGGTCCAATGCATATCCTAGGGGAGTTGTGGAAGACGTTTTAGTACAAGTAAATAATTTAGTCTTCCCTGCTGATTTTCATGTGCTAGAAATGAAAAATGATCTAGATTCAACCCCTATTCTATTAGGTAGACCCTTTCTAAAAACCTCTAAAATAAAAATTGATGTTCATAGTGGTACACTTTTCATGGAGTTTGATGGCCAGGTAGCTGAATATAATATATATGACGCAATGAAATTTCCTAATGAAGATGACTCTGTTTGTGCAATTGATGTTGTTGATAATTTAGCACAAGAAGTTTTCAATCAGGAAGGTACGGATAAATTAGAAGTTTTCATGAGCCAAAGTCCTCAAAAAAGTGTTATTAGTGAAACATTATTAAGCAAGGAGTTAAAGGAGTCCGTGGCTGAATTGGTGGAGAAGCCCTTGAAACAAGATCGGGGTAATGTTTCATATGTCAAATTACCTGCCACTAATGAAAAATTATTCCCTTCAGTACAACAATCTCCCATCTCTGAAATGAAATCCCTTCCTAGTCACTTGAAGTATGTTTTTCTTGGTGATGGAAACACATTACCCGTTATCATTTCAAGCAAGTTAAGTAAGCAACAAGAGGAGCAACTTGTAGATGTCTTGAAGGATCACAAAACGGCTATTGAATGGACTATTGCAGACCTTAAAGGCATAAGTCCTTCTACATGTATGCGTCGCATCTTATTGGAGGAAGAGGCTAAGCCATCACGCCAGCCTCAAAGAAGATTAAACCCACCCATGATGGAGGTGGTAAAGAAAGAGATTCTCAAGCTTCTTCAAGTGGGGGTGATCTACCCAATTTCAGACAGTCCTTGGGTTAGTCCAATTCAGGTGGTGCCTAAAAAGACTGGTATTATGGTTGTGAAAAATCAAAATGATGAATTGGTACCTACTCGAGTTCAAAATGGTTGGCGAGTTTGTATAGACTATAGGAAACTAAATGCTGTAACTCGCAAGGATCACTTTCCCTTACCATTTATTGATCAGATGCTTGAAAGGTTAGCTTGTCGTTCATATTATTGTTTTCTTGATGGTTGTTCTGGATATTTTCAAATTGCTATAGCCCCAGAGGATCAAGAAAAGACGACATTAACTTGCCCATTCGGTACCTTTGCATACCGACGCATGCCCTTCGATTTATGCAACGGCCCTGCCACATTTCAAAGGTGTATGGTAAGCATATTTTCGGAGTATATTGAGAATATAATTGAAGTTTTTATGGATGATTTCACAGTTCATGGAAACTCATTTGAAAATTGTTTGCATAACCTTACCCTCATTCTTAAAAGATGCATAGATACTAACCTTGTTTTAAATTCTGAAAAGTGTCATTTCATGGTAGATCAAGGTATAGTGTTGGGCCATGTTATTTCCTCTAGAGGTATAGAGGTAGATAAAGCTAAAATTGATGTTATTGAATCTTTGCCTTATCCTACAAGTGTGGGGGGAGTTCGTTCTTTTCTTGGTCATGCAGGTTTCTACCACCGATTTATCAAGGACTTCTCCAAAGTAGCATTACCCCTATGCAAGTTATTGCAAAAGGATGTAGCCTTTGAATTTAATAATGAATGCAAGAAGGCATTCAATGATCTAAAGCAACGACTCATAAGTGCTCCAATTGTTCAACCCCCTGACTGGAACATTCCTGTTGAGCTAATATGTGATGCAAGTGACTATGCCATTGGTGCGGTCTTGGGTCAACGAATTGGGAAAGCTCCTCATGTGATTTGCTATGCTTCGAGGACTTTGAATGATGCTCAAAAGAACTATTCCACCACTGAAAAAGAGCTTTTAGCTATCATATTTGCTTTAGAAAAATTTCGTTCTTATTTGCTTGGAACAAAAGTCGTCGTTTATTCTGATCATGCAGCTATCCGCTACTTATTAACTAAGAAGGAGGCAAAACCAAGACTCATAAGATGGATACTTCTATTAAGTGAGTTTGATTTACAGATCAAGGATAAGAAATGCATGAAAAATCTGGTTGCGGATCATTGTTGAAGATGATTCTATCCAAGATGGTGGAGAAGGAGGTGGAACAGTTCTAGATGCATTTCCAGATGAGCAGTTCTTTGCCATTAAAGAGGTAGAACCATGGTATGCCGACTTGGTGAATTATTTGGTCACCAAGACATTACCAAATGACGTGACTAGAGCCAAAAGAGAGAAGATAAAGAGTGACTCTAAGTACTGTGTGGGATGATCCATATTTGTGGAAGCATTGTTCTGATCAAGTAGTAAGAAAATGTGTACCCGAAACTGAAATTCTTTCTATTCTAACTTTCTGTCATTCTTATGCTTGTGGAGGTCACTTTGGAGCCAAAAGAACAGCAAGGAAGGTGTTGGAATGTGGATTTTACTGGCCCACTTTATTTCGTGATGCATATTTACATTGTAAGACTTGTACCCAATGCCAAAAGACAGGTAACATTTCCAAAAAAAAATGAGATGCCACAAACTCCTATTCTAGTTTGTGAGATATTTGATGTGTGGGGTATTGATTTTATGGGACCGTTTCCTTCTTCTTTTGGTAATGTGTACATCCTACTTGCTGTGGATTATGTTTCAAAATGGGTGGAAGCAAAAGCCACCCCAACTGATGATTCTAAAGTCGTTGTGGATTTTGTGAAGTCTCATATATTTTCCAGATTTGGAATTCCAAGAGCATTACTAAGTGATCGAGGCACCCATTTTTGCAACCGATCAATTGAAGCATTATTAAGAAAATATCATGTAACTCATAAGGTGTCATGTGCTTATCATCCACAAACTAATGGACAAACGGAGGTGTCCAATCGCAAGATCAAGTCTATACTTGAGAAGATGGTTAGCCCCTCCAGAAAGGATTGGAGTCTGCGTTTGGATGATGCCTTGTGGGCTTATAGGACAGCATTCAAGACCCCTATTGGAATGTCCCCATATCGGCTAGTGTTTGGAAAACCATGCCACTTGCCAGTAGAGTTAGAACATCGAGCTTATTGAGCAATCAAAAGCTTCAACATGAGAATGGACGAAAGTGGGGAGCATAGGAGGTTGGAATTATAGGAATTAGAAGAGATTCGCAATGATGCCTACGAGAATGCGAGTATTTACAAAGCGAAAATGAAAGACCCTACATGACAAAATGATATCTAGAAAAAAGTTTAAAGTGGGACAAAAAGTTCTTTTATATCACTCGAGACTTCGATTGTTCCTAGGTAAGTTGCGTTCCCGTTGGAACGGACCATTTATTGTAACTAAAGTTTTCCCTCATAGTGCAGTTGAAATTAAGAGTCTCGCAACCTCTCAAGTGTTCAAAGTGAATGGCCATAGACTCAAACTATTCCACGAAGGATTCAAAGTTGAGAATGTCGAAGAGATAAGTCTTGAGGACCTAGTTTATCATAGCTGAGGAAGAATGGAGTTAGGCCAATGACCTTAAGTAAAGGCGCTAATTGGAAGGCAACCCAAGGGGAGTTTGTTCCTTTTCCTTAATCTTTTTATTTATTTTATTTTTTATGTGTTTTTATCTTCTTTTGCATTAATTTTTACATTGGGGACAATGTGAATTTTAAGTGTGGGGGGAGGACATTTGTGTGTTTTATTTATTTCTATTTCTACTTTATTTTCAAAAAAAAAAAAATTCAAAATAAAAAACTACTATTATTCTATTTATTTATTTATTTGTTTTGCTAACAAAAATAAAAAAAATATTGTGAATTATTCAAGCTTTAAAACATCAAAACATGATTGAATTAGTTGACTTACTATCTGCGATTAACTAGTATAATTATGATCATTGGAATTGTAGTACCATTTTCTTGGTGGACACATATAACCTGTGAGATTTTGAGCCTTTTTAACTGAAAAATTTATATCGGTCTCACTATATTCTTTCATGTGTGATGTTCTTCCATGAAATCGTTTCTCTAGAACTTGCCTTGATTCTCTTTGAGACCACATTGACACTTGCATGCCTATGAATATGATAAAGGCACTACACACTTTGAGCTACATTAGCCAAATGGCCTAACCTTATGATAATATTTCCATTTAATTAACCCCTTTGAGCTTTAAATGACCTTTTCATTTGTTATAAACCACATTACAAGCCAATTTTTATCCCAAACACATTACTTTTCCTTAGCCCTTGGACTAGTGGAGTTTTGTGAATTATGTGCTTGTACGGATATTCAAAAGAATAAGAGTGGGGGTGTTCAATTACGTGGTTGGTTATAGTTGGAGAAAGATGGAATATACTGTCATTTATATTTTATGAGTTCCATTTTTATGTATGGTAAAAAAAAAAAAAAAAAAAAGAAAAAAGAGAAGAAGTAGAAGGAATAATCATGAATGTTGGAGGAAATGTGTTGAATATCAAAGTGTTGAAAATGTAGAAATCTATATTCCTGTTGAGATTTGAAAAAATAAAAGAAAACGGACAAAGGGTGTGTATGGCTGATTTATTCATGGTGATGAGTTGTTGTTCTACGGAACGGTTCTATCAAATTGTTCCATGCAGCTATTTTGATTGTTATGTTGGAAGTAAAAGGTTGATGGTGCAATGTTATGAAGCCGTTTGGAGTATGGGGTGAAGATTCTAAATAAATCTATTTTATATATCAATAGTTAGGGTTTTGATTCACTTTTGCTCCACTAGTTTCCTTGGCTTTGAGCTACATTTCCAAATATTGTCTCGCCTTGACCTTTAACCTCATTACAACCCTTATAAGTCCTTTTGATTTGTATCATGCCATGTGTAATACCAGTGGTGGAGAATGAGAAGATCTGCAAGCCTATGGTAGTAAACTTTCATTGGAATGAATTTTTGAGTGAAACACAAACCAACTAAACACATGAGTGTTAGAGTGATAATTTATCTCTTGTGAGGCTCCACCAAGTGAACTTGTTCTGATTTCCAATTGATATTTGTTTACTAATTAATCATGAGTTTGTTTGAGAAACCTAATTCAATTATGTTCTGAATTTCGAGAAGTTTGAGTATTCTCTTTGATTTTTAGTTGGGTTATTGGTTTTTATGAATAAAATTAGTATTTAGCCGAGGACGGCCAAAAGCTAAGTGTGGGGGTATTTGCTATGATCATAATATGCTATATTTATATCTATTAATACTTAGTATTTTATACTTATGTTGTTCCTAAATATATTCATTATTCTTAATTTATGGTATAGGTACATTTTAAAGACATTTGGAATAAAATAAGCTAAAATCACTATTTTGGGCAACTTGATAATTGATGGTGATTTGACCATGATTCTCTTCTCCGATGTGATTCAAATTGCTGTGGAATGACTAGAAAGATTTCTACTACTATTATCTTCTGCAAGATAAAAGATTGAAATTGGATCGGTGTTAAAGAATTGATACATTTTCTGGATACAAAATTTACAACAACAGTGAGTTGGCTGTGCAACTGTATGTGCTCTGAACAACATAGAAAAGCATGCCATATATTAAGGAATGTCAGGCTGTGACAGTTACTCTTCCATTATTATAGGAAGAGGAAAGTTATTATAAATACAGTTTGGCGATTGTTGTAGAGATTATTCTTGAGAAAGAGAGAGACATTACTATAAAGAAGAAAAAAAAGAAAGATATCAAATTCTTATTATTTTCTGAAAACATGTATATGCGTAACTAAACTCTTCATCTTGGTTGAAGGAAACTGAAGCCTCGGAATTAATAAAACTGTGAGATTATCTTGTTATTAATAATACTTTTTGTGCATGAATTTTGATAGTTCTTCAATGGTTATTTTCATGATGATATCTTTTAATTTCTAAGATGGCCACTTAGTTTGTTAATTGATATAATCTACTGCTAGATTATATATTAAGTCCGTAATTGCTTAATCCCTATAATCTGCGAAGCA
Organism: Tetragonia tetragonoides; assembly: GCA_038025085.1. NCBI lineage: Eukaryota > Viridiplantae > Streptophyta > Magnoliopsida > Caryophyllales > Aizoaceae > Tetragonia > Tetragonia tetragonoides. Next base: position 34,771,462 of record CM076153.1, read on the forward strand.
ACTAAGATTTAATTGTTTGTTGTTAACTCTTATATCTTAGAGAGAACTCTCAACTTGATTATACACAAACTGCTGTTGTTTGTGTAGTCTTGTTCTATCGATCTTTCTATTGCTTTAAGCTGCTATTAAATTAAACCAAAAGTACTGTTCTTAGGTTGTTTAATAGTTAGGGTTGATTAAACTGCTGTCGTTCTAATTAACTATAAATAAGGAAATATAGGAATTCATATTCCATGATAGATAATGTTGCATAAAATAAGTTATATTTATATCGATGATCAGTTATAATTCCGATGGTGGATGTTGACTTTAACCAAGATTTGTCTCTTTTTGTTATTCATTACTCATAATTTTCTTTTATTTGTTTACATTAGAATTTGGTTCAATCAAACCCCCCCAATACCATTACTTAATCAGCACATTATCACATAATTTAATTACCATTCTCTGCGATTCGACCCTTACTCACCACTATTGCTAAGTAGTAGAGTCAGGTATTTTTTTTTGGTAGCGCTCGGCACGCATCACATCCCTTTTACCAATACTTAACAACATCAACTGACAAGTCGTTATTGGGATGTATGACTGATTAGGTTGAGTAATTTAGGACAAAAAAAAAAATTGTCAAAGGAAAGTCGATAATTTAATGTGGGATGAGTAGAGTATTTGTTTTTCCTTAATACTTCTTGCAAATTTAGCCCTTGTTTTAGAAAACCCTAAAAATTTAGTGTACAAATTAATATAGGTTCGGGTATGATTGAATATGCCTCGTACTAGCAAATCTTCGATACTCAAGCCTGAAAATTTTTCTCCAACAAACAACTAACATAATAATTATCTATGCTGCATATTGCGTCTCATAGTAGTATTGAATTATTGTAAACTAAGGTAATAAAAATGATTTGATTATTATAATATTTATTATTACCTAATTTGTTACTCGTGAAACAACTTATTTTTTTCAGATCATTACTAAACGTTATGTCTTGTGTTATGTAATCTAGTTTTGAGCCAACATTGAACTAGAAAAATGCTATTTTAGAAATCGGAGAAGAAAATTTATGTGAATGATAATAAAGCCATAGTAGAAACTAATCGAAACTTTTGGCAAATATCATCATATTGTGATCACTACAAACATTGCAAAGTTATAAATTTTTTTTAAATATCCACATAGTAATGAAAAAAACAAAAACGTAACATGATTTTTGGAAAAGAAAAAAAGAGAAAGAAATTGAGTGCTTAGACATGTTACAAAATTACTTTTATGAGTTTGTGATCATTACAACTTTGCAAAGTTTCAACATGATCCATGAATCAATAATGCACGATGAAATAGGCTAAGGTGAGAAAATAAAATTTTAGCACCAAAATAATGAGGTAAAAGAATCTCATTTTCTTAATAAAAATAAACATAGAGGGTTCTTAATATATTAGTTGACAAATGAAAATTAATTAGTATCAAATGCGTAGTTTGAGTCCTTAACAAAAACTAAATATAGAGAGTTCTTTAGGTGACAAATGGCAATTAATTAGTATCAAATGCATAATGTGGATTAGATGTCATCGCCCCCCCCCCGAAAACTCAACCCATTTTCTAGAACGTCAACCGCCCTCCTCGCATATCATCATTCTGATTCATCTTTCTTCTCTTTTTCATCCATATGCAACTGCCAATTTATTGGGCTCGCCGAAACTAATTCATCATTACTCAAATGAGGAAAAAGATTCTTCATTCAAGTTCACCAAATTGCCACCACTATTTGGTGCTTCCCGATTGGGTCACCAAAAAACCGAACTCCTAGTTGCACCATCCAAAGTGGTAGGGGGTGGGGACAATGCTGGAGTGTTCACCAGAGAATGGGTGATGGAGGTGAGAGAAATTATTGGGGTTAATTATTGAAAAAATAACATTGAGATTTGGTGAAGAAATTAGTTAATTCATTTTGGACTTTTCTTCTAAATTATTACTATCCACTATTTTGTGAAGTAAAGTGACATAAAATAAGTGATAAAAAGACAAAGTATTAAATGAGGAGTAAAATTGACAAATCATACAAATTAATAAGAGAGAGAAAATTGTGGGTGGTTTAATGAAAAATTTTCCCCCACTTTTTGAAATGCATTCCGTACCATCAAAAAAAATAAAAATTCTCCACTATCTCTTTTACCTTTCCACGTGTCGCATTCCTATTAGCTAAAAAAAATGTGTATTGTACACATGTATCGCTAGCAAGGTCCCCCAGCAACCACCCCCAGTTCTTCCCCTAAAAATCTTCCCACCACAAAATTCACACCTTCTTCTCATCTTTCCTCCTCCACCTACTGGCTGCTACCACTACCACTAGTCCACCACACCATGGTAAATTTCGACATTGAAGAAAACATTGAAGATGAAGAATTCCTTGTTACGGAGAAAATAAAAAAAAGAAACCCCGCAAAACAACAAACTATTGGTCTTTATATCTCCTCCCCTCCAACCTGAAATAAACAGAGATGACTTTGCATATGTATTTTCCATCCCGGCTGAACAAGCGGATTTAGAATGGCTGGAAGAATCATACTCTCAATTTTCAACTATTTACCAAACGGGCATTGGACCCAATACAGAACCCAAATCCCAACCCGTTTCCAAAGCCCAATGTGAGTTTTCCATCACCATCGGCCATCAACAAGTGTCGTCGAAGTAAATCCTTCGATATGATATCACAACAGAAGCCGATCAAAAAGCCCTCCCAGTCGCAGAAGCAGCGGATGAGAGAGAAAGTGAACACGGGAGGGCTGGTCCTGCTGGCCATAAGACACTTTGCAATGCATGTGGACTCCGGTTCAAATCGAGGGGGCTTTTGCCCGAGTATCGTAGCTACAATGCTCTTACGAAAGAGTACAGGATTATCCCATTTTCAATGACAAGCCACGGCGAAAGTGGGAAGCTGTGTATTCTTCAGCAACAGAAGATGATGTAAGTTTTTTGTCGCCCTATTGTTTGTAACGTAGAGCTGAATTTTGAACACTGCTTCATAACTGTAGGATGACAATGATGAGCCTCCCAGTCCCACTGTTTTGCTGTCGACAAGGATAAGGGTTCCCAAAAATACATATGCACCGAAAAGAAAGGTGGACACCCCACAAATGGGTGATGGGAATAACTGGAAGATGGTAAGCTTTAATCAGCTTGGATATCCAAATTCTAAAGGCAACCAGTAGCCAAATTGTTTGATGATGTATTTGGGGTAATACTAATATATCGCAATGATGTTTCAGGATGGGAGAAAACAACCTGTTATGGGAATTCGGAAGAAGCCTGCAAAAGGCATCGTCACTGGTGAGGTAATTAGGTCAAACTCCAAACATGAAACAATTGAACTAAACATAAAGCAGTTAAACTAGTATCCCAGTCTGATGTTCAGGGTGGGAGCAACCAACCTGTTCAAGGCATCAGGAAAAAGCGTGCAAAAAAATTCTGCAGTGATGAGGTAATTGTGACAAACATAAAACATGAAACAATATAACCTACCTGAAGCTGTTAAACTAGTATATCGGTCTGATGGTTCAGGATGAGAGCCAGTACCTTGTTAAATGCACCAGGAAGACGCCTGCGGAAAGCGCCATCACTGCTTATGTAACTTTAAGAGTTTTAACATAGATGGGTTAAATTAGTATATCGATCATATGGTTCAGGATGGGAGCAAGCAACATGTTGATGGCACCAGGAAGAAGTGTGTGGTAAACTTCAGCACCAATGGGGTAAGTCCGAAACATAGAACTGTTGAACTAACATTCAGTAGCATTTCTCAGTATTCGGCTTGGGGGTTATTGTCTGTCTGACATTTTCAGGCGTATGATGAAGTGGGAGGTGGGAAAAAAGAGAGCAAGGTAGGTAACCTCGAACGTTTAGCTACCTATGAATCTATGATAGACAAGGTGGCCGGTAGCAAAGCTGATGGTTTTTCCTTTAATTGTGTGTGGTGGCTTGGTTCAGAATATGAATCCAATTGCATCGATAATGGCGGAGGAGAGTCGCATGAGAAAGGGACCTATTATAGGCGGCAGTCGTAAGAGGAAACCTAATGTAGTTAGTTCAATCGACGAGCCTCTGACGCACTACAAAGGGAAGTACTTTCAAACGTCTGAAACTGATACTGACTTAGATGATGACCAAATTCCGCATGGCAAAGCAACTGATGGGGACGACAATGATGAATCCAATGGTAATGACGATGTTGACAAGGAATCAAATGTTGATGAGGAGGATGGCATTGCGGCAGCAAACTCTGTACTACCCCCCGTTGAAGATGCTATGGCTTTGTATGTGCTGGCTAAGAGTCGAATTTGTCAACAAAATATATACCTACTTCGTTCATGTTTATTTCCGAATTCATATCTAATCGATATTCTCAATAGGTACAAGGCCGAGGTGGTCGGTATATTTGGTGCTCTTCAAATATCACGAGGCATAAATGAATCCTTTTTCCGCAATGGAGCAGTATCCCCTCAAGTAAGATCAGTACCAAAACCATTCTTATGCAAATAGTATGGTTGATATGTCTTGACCTTGTTAGCAACACTAGATACGTTTGTTGATTAACACCTAACATGAATTCCTCCACACCCCATGTATGCATTCGCACAGTGTGTCAACCGTCACTATTGGACGCAGCCCCTGTTCTCAATTCATATGTTGTGTGGCCTGAATGGATGGTAAGCATTAAACAACAAAATTGATTTCCGTATTCTGTCTGTTATATATTAGCAAAGAAAAGACACAACGTATTACTATACTGATCCATTGTTCCCTCTTGCCTTGTATATTCAGAATCTACTATTTTGCAGCAAAAGGTAATTATGGTTGTCCAGAATAAAGATTCATATGATGGTGCAAATAAGGAGCTGGCCAAGCGTATTCATTTGAGGAAGTCGTTGATCAAGGTTTTGATCTGGCCAAGTGCACGAACGTAATATACATAATTTATTCATAACCCTTCCTCACCACGTAAGTCAGATTGTGTTCTAGTCGCAGGTAATTATTCCGTCTTTGTGATTCTACCTGCAGATATTTGTACCTATATATCATCAATAGCGTTGGAGTCTGTACTCAGTTAACCTGGAGGCTAATAAATTGCCGGTGTATGACTCCCTACACGACATCAAAGAAACTGCTTATCATCATGACCCTATGCGTTTTATGATGACCTTGCTAGCTTCTCAGTTTATATGAATGGACCGTAACTATCTTCTCAATTGTTCTGTCATATCCAAATCCCTAAGGTGTAATGTGTGACCCATAATCTTTCAGCGACGAGCCTTACGCAAAGCTTTGAGACTTCAAGAGCCAACCATTGTAATCCCACGGAAACAATGGGATACTATTGAAGAAGAACATCCGCCCAAAGAGCAATGCAAAGAGGAATCCGGTATTTTTTCCATGATTTGGATGCTTAACCTACTCGGCAGTTTCGATTGCGGAACTGTTGAGGTATGAACTGACTGGTCACATAGAAATGTAATTATTCCATTGATAGGTTGTTATTATTGATGATAAAATTCTAACCTTCTCAGGGCATCACTCGAAATCCGAATTGGTATAGGAAGGCCTTATTGTGTTACACATTGAACCATGAGAGTTACCGAGGCTTACAAAACACAGTGGAAGAATGCAACAAGCATGCTTCTGCGTGCAACCTCAATGCATGAATAATTTTGCTATCAAAAGTCTCTGAAAACCTGTTTGTTCATGATACAGATTTGTCCTTGTTCTTACTATCTGAATTGGAACCCGTATTCTTCTCTATATTAATCTCAACACTAACAGAACTAATTTATGTGGGCAACATAACAAGCATCATGGGTGTGTTAGATACAATATCTGGATTGTTGTTGGAAGTATTCTCGGGTTTGTTGCATTTATTTTCCAAGTATGTGTATAACCGAACTAAACGTAACTAAAATCCAGATGAATGTAGCATATATATAGCAATGCAAGTGCGCAACTGTTTCGCTCCAACTAAATCAAAATATTACAGCAAGGGAGAGGGCATCCAAAAACATAGTTTGTTCCTGTCAACAACCATTTCTTGCATCCTTTGCTAAACAACCTTTTACTGACGCTAGAAGTTCCTCAACCATTTCTTGCATCCATTGCTAAACAGGGCTACATGAGACGCGCTCTCACTCTCATCGTCTCCTCCTCATGTGATGAGTAATCATCGAGATCGCGCCATATACATTTGGACTTAAAAAGTTGCTCTGCACGAGCCTTTTGTAGCTCAATGTCCAATACCTTGTAAACAATCAGCTCCTGTTTGTAGTTCTCATTTTCCTGGCCAATGTTTTTCACATTTATAAAATCCTTGTGGTTAACCTTGACATATGTATGAGTCTCGCAATCTAGTTTAAGACGTGAAATTACTATTGATATCCACAAGCCATATGGCAATGGCCCCTGTTTCTTTGCAGCTGCTCTGCACACGCCCTTGAAAACCTGTTTTTATATATTTCAGATACCATTAGGCATTAGCTACAAAATACAGTTTAATTTGAGTTTACAAGTTATATTAGTAAAAGAAACTTCAATAACTTCCTATTAACCAAGTGAGCACACTGCACAATATTAAGATAATTTAATAAATGTATTTAATTTCCTAATATGTTACATATTAAGATAACTAGTTCTTTCAAGTCATTCTGATTTGTAGTTTCAAATGTACTATTATATAAACTAGTAAAATGATATGATTGCATCCATATGATGACATCATTGTGTTTACATTGTTGCCTTATAATTATTTTTCTAGTCCCGATTTTATTTCTTACTCATGGCTCTCCTACAATCAATGCAAATATGTTGAAATAAAACAAATATTTATTCTTTCTTTAATTTTCTTCCGCGAACAAGTATTACCAACACTCCATTGATTCTAAAATGAATTTTTTTCTTTTACTTAAAGTCGCAACCACGACAATCAGCTTTTCATTAATAATTCAACATCCTTATGTAATACTGTACCAACAAGACTCGGAAGATTCCCATTCCAAAATCTACATCCAACTTCTCATAGTTGCACCTGTGTAAGATCATAAGCGACGCTATTACCTTTCCTATTAACAAAAGACCATGACACATTACTAAATTCATATTACCTAATTCTAAAATAATTAATTATGTACTAAACTAACCATATAAGTAATAATCCAAGTGTGAATAACACATCTAAAGTGAGAAGAACTAACCAACCATTCACTTCTTTTTTTTCTTTTTTTCTGTTGCATCTTATTTATAATTTTCTTTTTGACGAAATTATGATCTTACTCATTAGGTCTTGTAAAACTGACTTAAGTTTAAATTAGATTAGCCTCTCTTTTTCCTCTCAAACCCTAAATTTTATTAGGACAAATTTTCAGGTCGGAAGGGTCGATGTAGGCCATTCCCGGCCTGTGATTCATGTTTTCCACTTCTTTTTTCCATTGATTTCTAGTTTTTGCGCTTTAAGTGAAATAAATTTTCTCTCCTTTTTGTGGAGTTATTAGGGATTTTTATCTTTTTCTTTTTTATAGGATCCTCTCTTCGCCTATTGTGCGATTTAGTAGCAAGTAATATGAATTCGGGGACCGGATATGCACAAGAGCGATGGTATCATACAATCGTTACAATGTTTTGTGAGCAAACAATTACGGTACTTGCGGTGAAGATTTCCACTTCCTTAAAGATGAAGCATCAAAGGAAGCACGTGGTTACTATGCACGTTGGGAGTCGCGCTCGGGTATTCTAGTCAGCTATTTTGTTAGCAGATTTGTTATTGTTACTATTAATTTAGTATATTCTAGGGATATTTTCGATGTAGATGCCATATGGCTTTTCTATGAATGAAAGTTTTTTATTCCCCTCTCAAAAAAAAAATTAAATTAGATTAGATGGGAGAGGAAGTGGGTAGAGAGTGAGGGGAAGAGAGAGGAGAGGCTAGGATAATCATAATTTAGTACATTTTGATAATGGGTGTGGTTACAACAACTATATTCATCATCATGGATCAAATAAAGAAAAGGGAAACTAAGGGGGTGTGCTTGAGTGATTAGAACTCATTTATTTTTAACCGAGGTCGATGTTTTGAATATCGTTTTGCGCATGACGTAACTCTAAATTCCTTGCCCAACTATCCACTCTTTGAGGTGCCTACCATCTAGCGAGGAAATAGTTACCGTGGTCGATAATTGATATTCTTAATGTGAACCAAAAAAATAAAATAAAGAAAAGGGAAGAAAAAAGGAACGAGCCAAAAAGCAAAGAGGGAATGCCATATGGGAAAAGAAAGAAGTTGTGGGTCGCTTTTGATGTTATCAGTGCTCTGCTCTTGTCCCCATTTTTCACTCCTCCTAATATTAATTAAATAAAAAATAAAAACCACTCTCTCTTTACTCTCTCTCTCTATCTACCACCTTCTTTATCATGTTGCAGAGGTAGCGGTTGCCTGTGTTTTGGATCGCTTTATTAACAATGACAAAACCAAAACACACCCAATTGGTTTTCTGATTTCATCCAAAAATCCCTTTTTGGGATCCCATTTTCTCTTTGTGTTAGATTGTCCTCTATTTTTTTTAATGGACGTTTGCTTCATACCTTGATGGGAATTGAAGTTGATAAACAATGGCAATGTTTGGTGAGCTCCTGTCTTTCTTTTTCTTAGTCAATCTCTCTCTAAATGTTGGTTTTATTTTGGAAATTTGAGATGGGACAGTTTTGTTTGGTTGGAAGTGAAGTGGGTCTTAGTTGATTTTGACATGCAATCTAATTTTTGATGATTTTGAGTTAGATCTGGTAATGATTTGTCCTCTTTGGTCCTTGTGGTTTGTTTGTTGTTTTTGGTATGATTATGTTTTGGATTGGTTCTTTAATTATCTGCAGGGAAATGACTAGAAATGTCATGTTTTAGGTTTTATTTTTTTTTCTTTCTGTTTCTCATAATTTGCTTCTTGTGTTTCCTGTTGTCTTCATTGTAGTATTGCATCTGTTACCTACAAGAAATTTAGTAAGGGTTTGGTGTTCGTATTTTCTTTGATTAGAGAAAGCTTGAAATTTGAACTGCTCTGCCCACTGAAGTTTGTAGGCTTGTAGGCTGTAGCCTTGATGCTCTTCTTTTCCTTATAGTTATATTGTTATTTGGGCATTGAAAGGTGTTGTAGATCCCCGTTAGAGCAACCTAAAAATTTATTTTCTGTGAGTTTGTTTGTGATGATGATCTCAATTTAATGTTTTACTCTTTTGAGCATTTCATTTTATGTTTCTTTTAATTTTTTTTTATAATTTTACTACCAGCACAGGTCTAGCACTTGTGCCAGTATGAATGTTGAAAGATATGGAGTGGGGTTAAGGATGCGAGGGATGCAAACGGTTACATACTGGCTGTCGAATTAAGCTCTTCTTGATATAAGTAGGCAAGATGTTTGCGGATAGTCATATCATGAAAGATGGTCTTTGCCAGGATTTTGAGTCTTTGAGTGTATCGAAAAAGCTTGTGAGAAGCGTCAGCCAAAAGTTGCGGAAGAAGAGAATTCACAGAAGTGCAGGGGATGAAGAAGAGACTGCTAATATGTTTTCTTTTAGATGTCTTACTTTATATGGAAGAGGTGGGGGTTGTAAAGTAGGGGCTGACACTTGTGAAGATTTCGGAGATTCTTGTGGCAGGAGAAGGTCAAGTGCTAGTGAGGAAGGGAAGAAATTTAAAACAATGTGTGGAGCTGAGGAAACAGGAGTTGACTGCTTCGCATACGGAAGGGACTGGTTTTGGAAGAGAAATATTAGAAAGGACTTTGACTTAGATGAATCAGAAAGAAACAGTAGAATGCATCACTCGCTTCCAGACGACATTTTAGAGATGTGTTTGATGAGGCTTCCGTTGTCAAGTCTCATGAATGCTCGCCTGGTTTGCAAAAAGTGGAATTACTTGGCTTCAACTCCTCGGTTTATGCAGATGAGGAGAGAGGGTCTATATCAGACTCCGTGGCTATTTGTGTTCGGCGCTGTGAAAGATGGTTATTGCTCTGGGGAAATTAGTGCACTGGATGTTACTCTTAATCAATGGCACAGTTTAAATGCTGAAGCTCTGAGAGGCAGGTTCTTGTTTTCTGTTGCCAGTATGCAGGATGATATTTTCATTGTTGGAGGTTGTTCCAGCTTGACTAGTTTTGGAAGGGTGGACAGAAATTCATTTAAAACACATAAAAGCATGCTGGTGTTTAGCCCCTCAACTAAATCTTGGCGTAAGCTTGCATCTATGAAGTATGCTAGATCGTCACCAGTTCTTGGGATTTCTGAGGTCAGTCTAGACTTCCCCATCATTCACAATCAATCAACTCGTCAAGATAGGCGCTTTTCAAGGTCAAGACTTGGTGGGGTCTCAGATGTCTACGAGGATCCGCACAGGCTCTCAGTCAGAAGACAATTGAGAAGCCTTTCTGATGAAAATGCTGGTCACTTGGCTCCAATTAAGAAGCAATGCAGGCCTTTGAGACAGAGAAGTGAAAATTCAAATCTAAGGGACTGTAAGAGGTTTGTGCTGATAGCTATCGGTGGCCATGGTTCTTGGGATGAACCTTTGGATTCAGCAGAGGTGTATGACTCCACATCAAATAAATGGACTGAAATTCAGAAACTACCTGTAGATTTTGGCATTGTTTGTTCCGGAGTTGTTTGTAATGGGACATTCTTCGTTTATTCTGAATCTGACAAGCTTGCAGGCTATGATATAGGAAGGGGATACTGGATTGGTATCCAGACGACCCCTACACCTCCTCGTGTTCATGAATATTACCCTAAACTCGTCTCTTGCAACAGCCGTTTGTTCATGCTTTCTGTATCTTGGTGTGAAGGAGATGGTCAAATAGGCCGGAGGAACAAAGCCATTCGAAAGATGTGGGAGCTTGATCTTAAATATCTCACTTGGACAGAGGTATCAACCCATCCTGACGCCCCTATGGACTGGAATGCTGCATTTGTTGCCGATAAAAATCTCATCTTTGGGGTTGAAATGTTCAAAATATTTGGGCAAGTTTTGGACTTCTTCACTGTTTGTAATGTATCTGGTAAGGCGACGATGAAATGGAGCCATATTGCAAGGAATCATGTGGTTCATAGTCTCGATGCATCGTCATGTATGACAAAGACTATTGTGGCCCTTCATCTGTGACCCTGTTTCATCAGGTAACAAAGGGTATTATTGAGGTCTCGGGACATTTGATTGTTCCAGGATGTATGTTGTCTAGTTTTCTGCAGACAATCTCAATTTTTGGCATGCTTAGTGTTTATCTTCACTACATGCCCCTGTAGTGTACGTCTTAGTCAATTAATTGGCACAATTATTTTTGCATAGTGTTTTACTACAATTTATGTAACTTTTATTTTCTCTGCCATTCAATGAGTTTGGCTCTTGTCTAAATTTATTCAGCTTTTGATTCACTGGCAGTGGCCAGGGACCTGCTTGCACAGTGGTCATAGATGGTTTTGGAAATCTTGTTACGCTTGCATAATGCAGGGTTAATGTATTCTATTGTATTGGAAAATTTCCAAATGGACTATGAAGTTTGGAAAATTGGATGGATTGTATTTGCAAGATTCTTACCATTAATTTTTTGTTTTTTGTTTTCAAGAGGCACAGAGGCCAGGGTTGACGATTTCCCTGGGACCTAACATACCCAAAATCTCAGGGCTTGTTTTTGTTGTAGCCCAATGCAATTCTTTTTTAGGGTAGATGTGGCATTTGGAGTGAAAGTGAAAGGAGTGGGAAAGACATGAGATAAGGTTGCATGGATACCGATACGGGTACGGATATAGGGGCGGGATACTGTAATTCTAAATTTCCTAGGATACGGGTACGGTAAAAATATAATATAAAATATATAATTTCCTAGAATAAGAGTAACAACCTTAATAAATAAATAAATAAAAAGTTTTAGTAAAATTTAATTTATGACCTTTACTGTCATTTTTAATATCTATATACCATTTTTCATTAAGAATACAAGATCGGAGATGAAAAACGCGTGAGTAAGTCGAGGACTAATTAGTTGCTGGTATGGATGTGTGGAAGATAGAGAGAGTTGGCGAACCGACCAACTGCTCTGGTAGGCATAAGCCTTCAGATTAGACAAAATGGAGGCTATGATGAGAGAGAAAGGTCATTTCCTTTGGGTTGCATAGAGATATATTCAAAGAAATACTTAATCTGTGTTGCAAAAACTATATAAGTAATTGAAGTGTTTGGTGATTTGGCGTACCCTTAAAGGATCCACCGTGTATCCGAGGAATATTTCGATATTTTTTTGGGAAAAAACTTATACGAAAAATAGGATATTTCTCCAATACGTATCGGGTGCGTAATCCCAAGTATTGGACGTGTATCCTAGAAGTATCGGTATCCGAAACGTATCGGATACAGGATACTGTTGTTGGACCAGGTATCGGTGCAACCGTTGAGATAAGTGGTGTAGATTGTGTCATCCAATGTAATTACAATTGCTAAACTTTAACCATATAAAGCTGATTACTTTGGATGGTTTAATCAACTTTACTTTTCCCATCTCTCTTCTCCTCCGCCTTTATTTTCTATCTTACATTTACTCTGTAGAATAATTGCATTGCATTACTTGCATTACCAACAAGTAAACACCACCTTATCTTCACAAGATCTAAGTTAAGAATGAAAACAACACTTAAGGATTGAGGGAGGAGGGGGGAGGGGGAGAGACACGAAGAAGACTGCATTTGATCATTCTTATTCAGAAATGACACACTAGCCATTGGGTTCAACAATTAGTTGTAACCAGGTTCGGTCCAACGTTAAGGCGCGGATTAATGGAACAACAAGGTCATACATCCTAAATCAGCTGTTCAGATTTAAATAAAATGGAGAGATCGATTGAATACATTATCATAAATGAGCAAACAATAACACATTCTGCAATCAGATATCTTGAATGGGATTACCGTTCCTGACTAACGACAATCCCTCCATTTATAGAATGATGAAATGAAACACCTCCTTCGTCGTTCCTGTCTAGTGGCAAGGGCCAAGGCTACTAGTACCACAGGTGATCTGCTCAGTCGGGTCTAAGCTCATCGCAGCGGCAATCAAAAATGCAGAAGCAGCCGGAAACTAATGAATGTAAGATCGAAAAAATGAACTATACAACAAACCGAAAAAATAGAATACAAACATCTCCCATTTCAAGATCCTTCACAACCCCTTGGAATTTCCAAGGGTGAGGGAGTAGTCTCATCTCTCAGCTGGCAAATTTTCTGCAAGCAAACAAATACGTGAACTAACCATTATTCGGGTATATCCCTGAAAAGTTTGGGATCCTATCAACATGCTTCAAAGCCCTCTCAGCAACTTGTCGAGTGCGGTAGTCTCCATGCTGGAAAGCATCAACTAGTGCTGTTCCCACATTCTGATCATTTGAAATGTCGTATGCTAGATCAGTCCTCAAGAGCCTCTCTACCACCCAAACTGCCCTATTCCTCAGGTTCTCCGTTCGTTTCTCCACCAAAACCTCGAAAATGGGCTTGGTTCCTTCAGCGGCATGCAATATCATAACCCCTTCATCAATGTCAACACCATCATCCAACAATGTGGATAATGCGGCAAGTGATGCTTCAACAACTTTCTCATTTGTGTGATCTAGAAGGGCTACCAGCTTATCCACAGCCTGCCCCTCCACCAGACAAAATGTCTCTTTCAGAGAACATAGACCCCCATGAACTGGACATAATCCAGGCACTTCAGTAGGTTTGCTAAAACATGCAAATATCGATGCACACACTCCAGGTGGTGGCAACTCCGGCCTTCTTGTCAAATTTTGGGACTCTGAAGAGAGGTTCCGCAAAGCCCAAGCAGACTCTATTTGCACATTGTCAAGTCCATTTGTCTGAAGCAATTCAATGAATTGCGACCCAAGATTTCGTTCACGACACAATGCCAGTATCTCAGGCTCTTCAGCCAACCCATATGTAACTCTTGAAAGCGAACGGACGAGCCCTTCTAAATATGGAGTCATAAAACGGCTACCCCTCATCTCCCCCTGCCTGATTCTCTTTACTCTAGATATAATAAGCCAGAAAACATCTTCTCTTAGCATTTGCCTGGTAAGCGCAAGATCTGCTTTAGGGAGTTCTGCTAAAAGGCCAACTGCCTCAGCCTGCTCTTCTGTGATTCCTATATTTTCTGAAATAATTTGAACGAGGCTGGCAAGCTGGCCAGCCGAGCCACACAAGGCATCAGCTAATTCTTGGGCCATAAAAGGCGAAAGGTTGTGCAGAAGTTTTACGGTAGCTAAGCGTAAATCCCGTTGTGGAGCATCAATGAACTGAACCAAACTCATGGTAGCACCAGAACTTTTAATGGCAGCAACAACATTCAGAGCAGTTGTACGATAACTGGTAAGTCCAACAAGAACCTGGAGGAGTTTGCACTCAATTGACGGACCAGTGTTACTGATGAGTTGGAGGAGGCTGTGTATGATATCTTCAGAGACGAGGGTCTCTTTGTCAGGTCCTATTACAACAGTACCAATGTCATATCCTGAATTCACTACATTTGAGAGAATAGTTGCTGAAACCTCTTTCAATCGCATGGTAAGCTGTCTTGAATCAACATTGAAGAGGTCTTTCACTAAGGGAGGAAGAATTCCTGCCTCTATTAAGACTTTGGCACTTGCATCATATGATGAAATTTGGTTCAAAGCTTTCAAGGATGCTTCTCTTGACTGTATGTCACCATTTCTCATGAGATGCACAAGTGAGGAACCCACAGTTCGGGCAACATGAACCTTCACATCATTGTTCAGAGCTAGGTCACCGAGGAATGCAGCCAGGGATAATTTAGTTTCAAGAGTCCCTGCAAGGATATAATGAAGACACATGGAAGCTTCAGCAAACCACCAAGCAGATAATCTGATCAAGTACAAGGTCTCATAGTCTTACTGAATATAGCATTATCAGGATGTTCATTCTAAAAGAGCTGGGGCTGGGGGGTGCGGAGACCTGGACATTAGAGTGGATTTTTTTTTTGCTAGTCAAAAAGAGGGTGCAAGTGAATGGCGACCAAGGCACCCCCTACTACGTCATGTTCGGACTCTCGTGTTCAATAGCGAACATATCAGACTAGCTGAACAATCAGCGCAAGCACTGGCCCCGTCAACGTAGCACCAACAAGGGGCTAGTATAGTTCCTAGAAGCCAGCAGACACAAGGCTTGGGGGGAATGGGGATTCGAACCCATGATCTTGCCTTACCAAACCACTTGGGAGTAAGCTTGGAACCACTAGACCACCACCCTTGTTGGTATTAGAGTGGATAAATGTATGTGGCTAATGCTAAATGTTAATTGAGATGATTGATAAGGTTCGTTTTTTATGTACGAAAAATGTTGGGTGTCACTATACACTATCTACATCGGAATCGCTATATTCTTGCACAAGCAAAGCAAAGCTCACACCAAAGAAAATCCGACAGAAGCATGGACATTCGGGAATTACAACTAAATGAAAAGATAAATTGTCTATGCAGCACGTGCATGGCATACACTCGAGAGCTAAATTCTGCCCCTGGTGTTTCAATGAAAATTGATGGCGAGTGCCTGATCGAATTGATCGGGGTGAGAATACTCTCGTTTCATTGATTCAAAATTCAGGACTGGTTACTCACATGTTAGGGGTACACATTACTAGTCTGAAGAGAGAAACGTAGTTCAAGCCACAGAAGCTGATGAATAATACATATGTCAGGGGCTCGTATGTCCTTCGACATCATATTATGTAAATTTTCATGTTTTTTTCAGATAACATGGGTGTCCAAGCTTTTGCCAGCTGAGCTACCTCCTCAAAGTTATGTAAATTTTCATGTGTCCAGCAGACAAAACATACAGAAACATCAAAGCAGGAAAATTAAAGAGCAAGAGCACACACCCTCAAGAAGTATCCTCAGAAGAGGTTCCAATCTACCACTTTCAGCCATCTGTCGGACATTATTTTCACACTGTGCTAGATTATCCAGTGTCTTGTCAGCTTTTTCAACAATGCTTGGGCTTTCTGAGTTGCTGCTTGCCATCCCCACTAATATAAGGATTGCTCCATTGATTGAACCAATTTTGTCGCAAAGACTTTGAGATTTAGAAAGCTCGTAGAGCAAAGAAATAGCCTCTTCCCTCTCTGTAGATTGCTCAGGAGACAAAAATTTCACTATGGTACGTACAGTGCCCCCTTCAGCCATTATTTCCTGCACACAAAATAACGCATTAAACAGCAATTCAATGACATTTCACGTTACCAAAAGAAAGCCTCCAGATGAAATTAGTGAACCAGGAATAACCTTCATTTCAGGCTCCTGCTCTGCTATTGCTCGAAGGGTTTCCAGAGCTTTATATCGAACTTTTCTGCTGCTGTTCCTCAGCATGTCAACAATCAGATGTACCATCTCTGCATTATGAACAGCATGCTTATTTGATCTACTTCCTTTTGAAATGTATTTCACATATTTCAAAGCCTGACATATATCCCTTTCTGAAGTGCCTGTAGATAATGACCTACGTGCCTTATCAAGTTGTGCGGCCTCGTTCCTGGAGGCCCATTCTTCAATGGTATTCCTTAGAGCTATACTGGGGTTCAAAAATGTGGTTCTCAATTCTTGTCCAGTTAATGGACATGTGGGCTGGCTTCCACTATCCTCACGTTCCTTGAACCATTTCTCTATTGCTTCTCGCTCAAAAGTATTCCCATTTTCTATGGTTACAGGATCACGCATGACCTGTTTCGTTAAAGGACAAACAAATGGGCCAAAGATGGGTTCTATATGAAATCTCTCGAATTGGTAGCTCTCATCTGACTGGCTGTCAAGGTCTGAACTGCCACCTGAACTCCCAGCCATCTGATGTAATGAACCCATAGCATAATGTCATACAGAAAAATAATGATT
The DNA here is from genome assembly GCA_038025085.1 of Tetragonia tetragonoides. Classification (NCBI taxonomy): domain Eukaryota; kingdom Viridiplantae; phylum Streptophyta; class Magnoliopsida; order Caryophyllales; family Aizoaceae; genus Tetragonia; species Tetragonia tetragonoides. The sequence continues at coordinate 34,788,421 of CM076153.1, forward strand.
AGTCATGTCATATACAAATCAAGAACTTGAGATAACCGAATTCTTTAAGTAAACATTTATATGCAGCAAAAAGGGTAGCTCAAGTGTGATTGAAGATGGACTAGCTACAACCACACTTGTACCAAATATGATAGGTTCAGAGAGGGCGAATTGTGATATACATGGAGTATCATATCACAGTCACTCGGTGAGAGTAGATCTCTGATTTAGGCCCTGTCATTTATCTATTTTGGTTCATATTCCTGATAAAATGCTTATTCTTCAGCACAAAAACTTATATGAGACCGTCCCACGGTGGGAAAGAGTGACTTTTGTGAAAAAGAAGTGTGACTTGTGAGCAAGAAATGATCCTTATTCTTCATAAAAATAATTCCGTCCCATCGTGGGACGGTCTCATACAAGACTAATTGATTCTTCAGACTACCAGATGGCAGATAGCAAATCTTGATCTTTTTTTCTACTATTTTCTTTTTAATAATCTTCTGAAATGAGATCTTCGAACTTCAAATGTTTTACATACTGATATATTTTTTGTCCTTTTTCTATTTTCTAATATCATGTTCTTTTAGTACCACTTTGTGCACTCATACTTGTTTGCAACAATTTTGTGGATCCATTCACCCTTGATTACAATTGGTCTTTGCCCACCTTGTTTATTTCCTTTGTTGGTGCTTGATGCATTCTTAATGTTTTCTCCCCCACATTTCTTGCATCGTGTTACACAAAGACACTATCAACTACCTACGGCCTCAAAAAAATGCAACATTAGCACCCTCTGGGAGCTTCTAGGAAAGGCTCCACAAAATACACCAGTCATAGCATAAGCCACAGATGAAAAACCATATATTCTACAGCATATCAAGACAACCTGTTCAATGGATAGCAATTGAGCTTTTCAAGAAATCATGCAAAAAATGGGCATCCTGGAACATCTAACAAAATCAGGAACATCTAACAAAAACATCTTGTGAACTATTCCACTATTTTGTAGTTTTTTTTTATTTATGGGTTTGTTGCATTATGGTCCCTCATTACAATTACTATCCCTGACGAGATAGAAGTGAAAGGGTAGGGGGAGGTAAACAAAAGGGGAGGCGAGAGCAAGACAATGCTAGCTCATACAGTGGTGGTGGGTGGAGATGGTGGGTGGCGTAGGGGTAGGAAGATATAGTAAGTGACCACAGTGGAAATGTGTTTGATTATTTTACTGCTTTTGTAGGCTGTCCTTGTTGCTTGCTTGCTTGGCTCTACTTTCTCAAATTTATCCCCGGGTGCTGGACCTCTACGGGAGGCTAGTGTGCCAGTAGGTGCCCAACCCCTATCACAACCCGAGTGACCACTGAGATTTGTTCCAGATGTTACAGGTTCGATTCTCCTCAGGGCCACTGGAGGTTTTCCTGGTTGTTAACTTTGAGGCCCATGGGATTAGTTAAGCAAAGCTCGGAAACCCATATTATCTAAAAAAACAAACCAAGTACTACCAATGCTTAAAGGTGGTAAAATAATATACTCCCTCCGTTCCCAATTGATAGTCACGTTTCTTACTTAGTCTGTTCCCTTTTGAAAGTCACGTTTCTTAAAATGGAAAAAAGTTGCTTATGATTTTACAACCTTACCCTTAGTGTGGCCCCAAAATCATTAAACTTTTTCTCTCTCTTACTTTGGATGGTTGGTGGTGGCCTCCACCATATATCTATTTAATTGAGGGTATAAGGGAAACAAAACAGTACAAGTAAAATTGTCTTAATTTCCGTGCCATTTACAATGTGACTATCAATTGGGAACGGAGGGAGTAATTATTTTACTTTGGCTTCTTTAACATCTTTAACCTCATCTTCAATTCAATATCTGAACAGGTTAATGTTAACAGTCTTCCATAACTTTGGTAACTAAGTCGTAGGCTTTTTTTTTCTGATAAAGGATAACTAAGTCCTATGCAAGAGTTGGTAGTCCTGACTCCTGCCGTGCATAAATTTATGTGGTGTGAAAGCTGAAACATCGGAGGGCATCTTATTCAACATTAACCATATCTATCAACTCACTTTCAATACTTTTAGTGACCTTTTTACGAGTAAGGATCCTCTGCTGAAAAGAACAACAGAGTACAGTCCTCCAAACCTCCACCTTCAGATTGGAAGGGGTGGATTTTGGGCCCTTAGATAGAGGGGGTGGGGTTTTTAAATTTAAACATGTAGAGGAGAGAGATAGAGAGGAGAAAGACAGCACATAAATAAAACTGTAGAGGATCCAAACACCCTTTTAACAGGGTTATCAATGGCAAATCATAATGACTATATTGCTCCTGCAGTTTTTTGTCATGGGATTTTTAAATTTGTGATCAAGATGTACTACCCCCCCCCCCCCGAATAACCATATAAACAATGAAAAGGAGAATCATCGGTAAATGAATAGATTCATTTATTAGAGCTTAATTCTAAAGGCACGGCAGGTCCCATATCCCTTCTTTGGTTGCACAGTATCTTTCAATCATATATTACTCACATGCTTTATTAACACAGAAATTAGGAAAAAGAAATAACAAAAGCATGGAAAATGCTGGACAAACATTTACCATGGAAACTGAAAAGGAAATCCATTTATGAATTAAGTATCCTCCATGTGCACTATATTTTCACATGTATCTACTATGTGGATCCTATATTTCGCCTCCTCACCTACCCCATCATCAAGCCGAACACCACAGAATCCTTAACCGCACCTTACAAACCAAAATCAAAACATGATTCTTAGATTCATCAGCTCTCAAAAGAGATCAACATACCCATTCTCTCTCCTTTGCCAAGGATGATTGCTAGTATCTTGACATCTTCAATCAAGCGAAAGAATTCTTCAAGAAATCTTAAAGATTCATGAATCTGAGTTAATTCCTGGCTCTAAAGCTAAATCCTTCTACTGTAATTTTCTTTTAGGTGTTTGTCCTTTCAGTTTACATATTCCGTGTGACGCATTACAAGTGATCTTAGGCTTACAGATTAGAGACAGAATATTAAAGTAATAGCTTAGTGACTGATAACATTACAATTTAAGCAACTTCGCTTTCATTCAAATATTAATCAGTAGACAAAAGAGGTGTTTTGCCCACTGGTAAACAAGCAACAGCTTGTAGCACCAGATGAAGGGTTTAAGCCTCCTCGGGAATACCTATAGGAATTCATTCCTAGAATAACCAAGGTTATGCGTAGGAACTTGGAACTTACATACATCTACCCTCCCCCGATAAACTCTAGCTATTCTAGTAGAAGGAAACTGCATCATAGATGAAACAAAGTATTATTTAAGCAAAGATAAGAGAGTATATTTTCACCCCTAAAATAGTGCATCATGTAATACTGATCCTCACTAATGAGTTATGAATCTTATGACTGATAGTAGTACCTTTTTTCTTTCTTCTTTTTTTGGGTGTGATGGGGGATAGAAGAGCAGTGCATTTAATGTATAACTGTATAAGTGATACCTGCTTATAACTGACATTTTCAGTTTCCAGCTATATAAACATATCAACAATTTGATGTTTATGCAGAAAACTTTATTCAAGAGTGTTAACTTATACTCACTTATTACTACTTATAGCACACCATTTTGGGCAAAAGTCACAATCACACTAATATGTAATTTGGCCAATACTCATTGTAGCAAAAACATCAACCATCCCAAAAATGCAACAAATTGGATAAAATCAATCAATAAACAAAGCATACCATAATGAGCTCCAACATTAAGGGCAAACACATATAGCAAAAGAAAAACTCCAATTCACATCCCAAGCAAATGCAAAATACTAACAATTACTAGTAAACACCTAAATTTTCCGGAAATTTGGTTACCTGAATTAGCTGCCAAACTTGAAGTGGAATATCCGGGAAACCCTAATTCTGATCGGAGAATTTGCCGGAAAATTGGTTTTTTAAAACTCAGGAGAGCATGGTGAGGTGGCAGGAGAGAGAATTTACAACCTGTAATTATTCATGTCGGCGACATTGAAGAATGGAAGAGTCAAATTGGGGGGCAAAAAAAAAAAAATTGGGGATTGAGAAGAAAAAGAGAGAAACCCAGAAGAAATAAAAACAAAACAAAAGCTGGGAATTGAATAATGATAAAAATGATTGAATATTGAGAAACTGGGTGTAGAAGAAATATAGAAAAGAGGAGAGAGAATGGGAAAGAGAAGAGAATGAGAAGTGGGAAGAAATGGTTGACTATGAGAGGGGAGAATAGAAGAGTCGTCATGGTTGGATGGGGCCAACTCCAAGGCAGGGAGGAGAGAGAAAGTGGTGAGTGAGTGTCTGAGTGAGGACAGCAGAGAGAGAGAGAGAGAGAGAGAGAAAAAAGAGTGACGATGTGCCTGCCTACTGTATTAGCTTTGTTTGACTCTTCTAACTCTCCAGCTAGATTTTCTCTTACCGCCCATCAGCCGCCACATTTTATTACTACCCCTACCTACTTGCCTCACCTTCCAGGCTTCCATGATGGATCATGGGACCCAAAGGGTTTGGCGTTACATTGGTTTGGTATTTTTAGGGGTAAAAAATAAAAATAAAAACAATGGAAATACAACTTTGGAAGTTAGAACAAGCGCAATTTGGTGAAAATCACTTGAAAAGTTTTATTTTTTGTTCAGTACTATCTGAATTGTTCTTATTTGTTCAGTACCATCTTTAAAGTTTATTCCGCCTTGAGAGTCACCCCTTAAGTGATTTCCAGGCAAAATATCTTACTTCTCTTCCCGTTTTGCCCTCACGTGTGCTTCACATGACTAGTTAAATGAGCCCCCCTTATTTAGATAATTAAAATAAAAAAAACTAAACCACCCCTAACCTCTCTCCCCCTCTCTCTCCTCTTTCTCTCTCTATATCTACCATGGAAATCGAGCTTCCATTACAAAAAGCAACAAATCTTTCTTCTCTCATCAATCTCACTTCTTCTTCTCACAAGAACACCGATCGTCTTCTCTTCGGCTCTTTCTCTCTCCTCCCTCCTTCCTCTCTCTCCCACGACTCCTTCAATTCTCTCTCCTCTTCTCTCATGGTCACCATCACCTCCTTCTCCACGGAAACAACCACAAGCAACCCCCACCATAATCTCATCGACAACTTCCCTCTCGTCGTCGCTCTCCTCTCCGGCCATCTCTAAAATAATTCACCATTTCTCACTCAATCTCACTTTCTCTCTTCTCTAACCCTAACCAATGCCATCAAATTCATCCTCATTAGATGAAAAAATATGTGTAAAATACACGTTTTGCAAATTTAAAGACAATTCAGCTAAGAAGAATTTTGATCTATAGGTAAAGTGTGGCTGGGTTGTTAGAGAGAGAGAGGAAGGAACAATGGTACTGAAGAAAATTTAATTGGGGTTGGAAAATTAGTTTATTAGTAATTAATTAATTAAAGGGTCAAATAAGTGTTTAATTTGGTCAAATAGGAAGGGGGTCACACATGAGGGGAAAACGGGAAGAAAAATATGAAATTTGACCCGGAAATCACTTAAGGGGTGACTCTCAAGGCGGAATAATCTTTTAAGGTGGTACTGAACAAATAACAATAATTTAAGGGGTAGTGAACAAAAAGTGAAACTTTTCAGATGGTTTTAACCAAATTGCGCTTAGAACAACGGAAAATGAATCTTGTATAATAATTGTACAAATTGAGCTAAGAATTTTTTTTTTTTTTTTTGTCTGTAACTAATATATAGATCTCCTGATGGAAATTGCATTTTCCTCGGCCATTAAACTGACATGCCTTCCAGAACTATGGGCCTTTGAATCTGTTAAATTTCTCAACTTTTTGATGGCAACTTTCTGATTACGATTTTTTTTTCTTCTTGCAGGTTGGGGTCGATCCTTAAATTGTGAGAAATACTTTGTGAATTGCTAGAAGTTGCTAATTTTTCTGGTCACCATTAGAATTGTTGAACAACTATCAAGATTCTTCATCTCTCTATTAATTTCTTGATCTAGACGACACCATCTTCTTTTTGTTGCAAACTTTTGGAGATTTTTCATTGCCTGACTGCAAATTTGATTCCCAACTTCAAGATCAATGGCCGTCACCTTATAGGTAAGATTGAATCCTTAGTTTTTATTTTCTGGGTTTTTTTTCTTCTCATTTATCGAATATTCTTGGCTTTATTATCTGGAATTGAGTATTTATATTATCTGGGCTCAATCCGGGTTCAATGTACTTTTGGGTGGTTTCGAATTTTTATTTTCATGAGCAATTAATTATCTGAAACTCTTTTCTTTTTAACTTTTTCCTTTTATTTTATTGAAATTGAGTTCATGTTGATGTTGTTGTGTATTTGCATTTTTTTGTTATTTTTTTTGGCAGAGGTTTATTTGTGGTCCAATTGAAATGAGGAATTTTCTTATCTAAAATTTCAATTGCCAATTTGTTACCAGATATGGGAGAATGCATGAGAGTTTTGGTCAAGGCAAGACACCTATTCAATCAGGTATTTGTTATTTGTTGTGCTCTGTGAATTTCTACCCAACTCCCCTTATTTTACCCAACTATTCGCGGGATTTTGGGTTTTTGCTCAACTTTGCTCCATTTACATGATTGAGTTTCTTGGGTCTGACATTTGCGTTATTGTAGCCTGGGTTTAGTATAGTGATACACTGGGTTAAGTATAATGTCGCCTGGGTTTCTGGCCTTTATTATCTGAAATCGAAAATTCATTTCTTGCTCTTTCATTTTCTGGGATCAATCTGTGTTATGTGCATTTTTATATGGCTAAAATCATTTGTTTTAATCGTTGGATTGTAATTACTATTACATTATTTGATCTATCCTTTTTTGTTTTGGATGTGTTTTCGGGTGACTTCAAACTCCAACAGCCATCAATTGAAACATGATCTGGTTCCTTTAACATCAATGGGAATTGGGAAGTTTCATCTTACTCACACATACCCATGGCAAGGACCCAAAACGATCAGTTAAGCAAATGACATCATAGAACGAAATTGAAAGGTACCTCTCTCTCCATTCCCCCTTCATTAATGGTCTTGCATGTCAATAATAACATATGTAGATTTTATTGCTTCTGCAGATCGTTTTCTTAATTTAGCTCTTTTCAATCCCTCTTTCTTCAATCTCAATATCGTCTATGGTTAGCCAGCTGATAGAGTTCAAGGTGGAAGAAATGGCAGTTTTGGCTGCAACCAAAGAAGGTAAGTTGAAAGAATCTATGTAATTTATGGCAGGAAAGTGTTGTTTTATGGCTTTGGCAAAGAATATCTGCTATTTTCATTGAAGGAAAGCTTTTGAATGAGATTGATGATATCAATCCTGATTTTCAATATATTGTGTTACTGCTGTATGTTGCTCACTAAATCTGCTTTTAGTGCAACAAATTGCCTCAAATTGCTAAACTTTGTTAACTTCCCCCCTCCCCCCAATTTATGGGTGTGAGCTGATCCATGTGTGTGCTGGATTTTTTATTGAAGTTTTCTCTTCTTGCTGTCAATGGTCTGTATTTAATTCCATTTCTAATTCTCATTGTACCTTTCTTCATGCAAATTGTATATTTCCCTAAGAGAATATTATCTGAGGATCAAGAGTATTAGAGGAATATAAGTAATTGGCAACACAGTAGTTGGATTCTAGCACCTGGTGGGTAAGGCTTGTGAATTTCAGTCTGGGGATACAGCATTTCAACACACGATATTGGCATTAATCCGAGCAATGTTGAATGTGAAATCTGTCATAATAAACTTGAGAGTGGACAAAAATTGTTTTTGTTTTGTTGTTGATGTGTAAATAGGCCTGCAACTGTTCTGTGATGGTTGAAGCTAGCAAATGTCCAAGATGGAAGAGGGCTCTATATAGGTATTACGGGCTTACATGCATCTTTGACATGAAAGGAATAGCAGGAATATGAGAGGGATCAGCTACTCTATACAGAAGGTGTTCATGATCCTCAAGAGCGGAAGGCATATGAGATAGGCTGATCTCATGACGCTAGCTCGAATATCTACCACATTTGACAATACATAGCCTTCTTTCTTATTGTAATTAGACAATTAGCTGCCTTTTTTATGCTAAGATAGCTTTTTAATGTATCCTTTGCTGTTTTTTTTTTGCAATTTGTTTCCCTCGCTATTTGTCCCGAGATCTGAGAGTACACCAAATAGTAGAGGTACCGCTCCTTTGGCTGTAAGGATGGTCTTGGTTATAAAAGTTCTCTACTATTACTAAAAAGAAGTTTATTGTTTTTCATCCCATTTATTTACATTCGCATCAAAAAAACAAAAAACCCATTTATTTACATACTTAGCAATTGATATTTTCCTTTTGAGTTGGAAAGTGGAAACTAAATTTGAATTAGGATACTTAAGATAGAATAATAATAATTTATTTCATTAAAAAATTTCTGTGGCATCCGTGCATCGCACGGGCACTAAACTAGTATCATATATATATATATATATATATATATATATATAAGTGAGTCCACTTCGTGTGGCCGCGACACGTAGCATGTCACGCAAGCGCCTAATATCGTGTGGGCATGACACTTAAGATGCCACGTAAGCGCCAAGTTCGTGTGGTAGTGACACATATGCCGCCACTAAGCCTTCATCTAAGTGTGTCAAGCATTAATTAATAATCATTATTTGACTTCATAAATACAACCTATTATATTTATTATAATATTGTTAAAATTATAAAATAAAATAATTTTTGTCACGCTACTTTAAAAATTATAATTTTTCCTCCATTGGATCAGGTTCGGAAAATACTTCAAAATGAGATGCATATGTACTATGTCTTATAAAGTTGGGTTTTTTTTCGTGTGAAGATGACATGTGAGACGCCACATGAGAGGGATATATTCGTGTGAAGATGGCACATAGGCGCCACATCGGTATACGTATAAAGTGAGTCCAATTCGTGTGGGCACGACACATAGGACGCCACGTAGGAGGTGTAAATTCGTGTGATGATGATCCCTAAGCGCCACATAAGCAAAGATTGCCACATAGCCTAACAACTCACCATCAAAGTGTCACTCATTAATGCATTATCATTAGTTGTTTTTATTACATATTTATTAGCTTTTTTTTATTATATTACAAAATAAAATAACTTTAGTTACGTAAGTCAAAAAGCATAAATCTTGCTTCAATGGATTAGATTTGAAAATCTTCAAAATGAGATATATGTTTTACAAAAGTTGGGTCATTTCCTGGCGATGATGACATGTAGGATGACACTTAAGAGGAAATGTCCGTGTGAAGATTACATGTAGATGCCACATGTGTACAACTTGGTTAAATAACAATAAATGACACTTCTAACAATAGCGATCTTAACTATTTGATGTCATATGTATTTATCTTGACCTTTAATATTTTATAGAATAAATAAAATTTATTTAAGTGGTACGTTCCTACATGATCTACTTAACTAATATGAATTGGATTAAACTAAACTAGACTAATAATAAATCGAGAAAATAAAGTCTTAGTATACTCGAAGAAAGGTTTATTAATCTTTATCTTTTTTTTTCTTTTTAGAATTTTGATGTAGGCTAAAATTGTGTTTATAAATCAATCTTTTTTACATTCATTCTAATTTTGATGTAAATCTATTTAAAGGGACATTTCATACCAAAAATATTAAAATAATCAAATGTAGAATTAGTTGTGCAGTATAAAACAGGCCTGAGGTATCACTTAGGAAGTTATTTTCATTTTCGAGAGATAATCACGAGTCCGTGCGGAGCACGCATCCGTGCATCACACAGGCACTAAACTAGTATCATATATATATATATATATATATATATATATATATATATATATATATATAAAAGTGAGTCCATTTCGTGTGGCCACGACACGTAGGATGCCACGCAAGCGCCTAAAATTGTGTGGGCATGACACCTAAGATGCCACGTAAGCGCCAAGTTCGTGTGGTGATGACACGTATGCTGCCACCTAAGCCTCCATCCAAGTGCGTCAAGCATTAATTAATAATCATTATTTGACTTCATACATACAACCTATCATATTTATTATCATTTTGTTAAGATTACAAAATAAAATAACTTTTGTTACGCAACTTTAAAAATTATAATTCTTCCTCCATTGGATCAGGTTCGGAAACTACTTCAAAATGAGATGCATATCTACTATGTCTTATAAAGTTGGGTTCTTTTCGTGGGACGACGACATGTGAGACGCCACATGGGAGGGATATATTCGTGTGAAGATGACACATAGGCGCCACATCGGTATACATATAAAGTGAGTCCGTGTGAAGATTACATGTAGATGCCACATGTGTACAAGTTGGTTAAATAACAATAAATGACACTTCTAACAATAGCGATCTTAACTATTTGATGTCATATGTATTTATCTTGACCTTTAATATTTTATAGCATAAATAAAATTTATTTAAGTGGTACGTTCCTACATGATCTACTTAACTAATATGAATTGGATTAAACTAAACTGGACTAATAATAAATCGAGAAAATAAAGTCTTAGTATACTCGAAGAAAGGTTTATTAATCTTTATCTTTTTTTTTTCTTTTTAGAATTTTGATGTAGGCTAAAATTGTGTTTATAAATCAATCTTTTTTACATTCATTCTAATTTTGATGTAAATATATTTAAAGGGACATTTCATACCAAAAATATTAAAATTATCAAATGTAGAATTAGTTGTGCAGTATAAAACAGGCCTGAGGTATCACTTAGGAAGTTATTTTCATTTTCGAGAGATAATCACGAGTCCGTGCGGAGCACGCATCCGTGCATCGCACAGGCACTAAACTAGTATCATATATCTATATATATATATATATATATATATATATATATATATATATATATATATATATATATATATAAAAGTGAGTCCATTTCGTGTGGCCACGACACGTAGGATGCCACGCAAGCGCCTAAAATCGTGTGGGCATGACACCTAAGATGCCACGTAAGCGCCAAGTTCGTGTGGTGATGACACGTATGCTGCCACCTAAGCCTCCATCCAAGTGTGTCAAGCATTAATTAATAATCATTATTTGACTTCATACATACAACCTATCATATTATTATCATTTTGTTAAGATTATAAAATAAAATAACTTTTGTTACGCAACTTTAAAAATTATAATTCTTCCTCCATTGGATCAGGTTCGGAAACTACTTCAAAATGAGATGCATATCTACTATGTCTTATAAAGTTGGGTTCTTTTCGTGGGACGATGACATGTGAGACGCCACATGGGAGGGATATATTCGTGTGAAGATGACACATAGGCGCCACATCGGTATAGTATAAAGTGAGTCCAATTCGTGTGGGCACGACACGTAGGACGCCACGTAGGGGTGTAAATTCGTGTGATGATGACCCTTAAGCGTCACGTAAGCAAAGCTTGCCACATAGCCTAACAACTCACCATCAAAGTGTCACTCATTAATGTCATATCATTAGTTGGATTTATTACATATTTATAAGTTTTTTTTTGTATTACAAAATAAATAAAAAAAACTTTTGTTATGTAAGTCAAAAAATTATAAATCTTGATTCAATGGATTGGATTTGAAAAAAATCTTCAAAATGAGATATATGTCTTACAAAAGTTGGGTCATTTCCTGACTGTGATGACATGTAGGATGACACTTAGGAGGGAATGTTCGTGTGAAGATTACATGTAGATGCCACATGTGTACAACCTGGTTAAATAACAATAAATGACACTTCTAACAATACCGGCCTTAACTATTTGATGACATATGTATTTAACTTGACCTTTAATATTTTATAGCATAAATGAAATTTGTTTAAGTGGTACGTTCCTATATGATCTATTTAACTAATCTGAATTGGACTAAACTAAATTAGACTAATAATAAATTGAGAAAATAAAGTCTTAGTATACTCGAAGAAAGGTTTATTAGTCTTTATCTTTTTTTTTTCTTTTTAGAATTTTGATGTAGGCTAAAATTATGTTTATAAATCAATCTTTTTTACATTCATTCTAATTTTGATGTAGATCGATTTAAAGGGACATTTCATATCAAAAATATTAAAATAATCAAATATAGAATTAGTTGTGCAGTATAGAACAGGCATGTGGTATCACTTACAAAGTTATTTTCATTTTCGAGAGATAATCACGAGTCCATGTAGAGCACGGAGATAAAACTAGTATATATATATATATATAACTGGGTCCTTCTTCGTGTGGTGCCGACACGTGGGATGCCACATAGGCGAGCCACGTCGTGCAAGCATGACACGCAAGAGACACATAAGCACAAACTTGCCATGCAGCATGACACATCATCCATCATTAATGTCTCATCATTAGTTGACTTAATTACATATTTATTAGCATATTTCAAAATTACAAAATAAAATAACTTTAGTAACGTAAGTCAAAAAATTATAAATCTGATTCCGTTGGATTGGATTTGAAAAATGCTTCAAAAAGGATATATATATATATATATATATATATGCATATGTCCTATAAAAGTTGGGTTCTTTCGTGTGGTCATGACACGTAGGACGTCACATAAGAGGAAATGTTCGTTTGAAAATGACACGCGCACGCCACATGTGCTCAACTTTGTCACATCATATAGTTTTAGTTGTACAGAATAAAACGAGCATGTGCTATCAACTTTTAGTGCACATATACCGTTAATGCAAAATGAGTTTATTCATTATTTTCATTAATTGAATTACTTATTAAAAGTAGTGTACATATACTTTTTTGTTATCTATCTAAACTTAGTCCAATCTCATTACAAATGAAGGTCGCATGCAAATATCATTTTCAAGAATTAGTATGTTGCATCCTATGGATAAAAATCTTTGCAAAAATAAAATAAAATGTATTTTATAAATAAAATTAATAATTTCACATCAAATATAATATTATATTATTATGTATATTCATAAATAATTATTTTACGAGTCCGTGCGAAGCACGGGGATAAAACCTAGTTACAATTATTTTTATGTGTCTATCTCTCTCCTCTCTTCTCTCTCCTTTTTCACTCTACCACAAATACCCCCTTGAAATTTCAAGTAGTAAGGGTCATTTTGTCACTCCTCTCACATAAAAAAAAAAGGTTGTAATGTACAACCATTGTATGAGTATCATTGTCCTAGAACAACATAAGCAAACAAGTGGACAACTGGTTGGGGGGTAGTGGTGCGTGATTGTGAAGGTGAAGTTGTGGCTTTGGGTGTTTGTCAGCAGCTAGGCGACTTTGAACCAGAGTCGGAAGAAGCAAGAGCACTACTTTTTGGTTTGAAGGCAGCGTGGGAAGCGGGTTATCGCTCGCTAGTTGCGGAGTGCGATTGCATCAATGTTATTGCGAAGCTGAAGAAGACGGTGTCCATTAGAAGTACTTTAGGCAGGGAATATGGTTGGAGGATATGCCAGAGAATTTTCTTGAACTGGCGGACTCGGATATGTGTAACTTCCTAACAACGCAATAAAATTCCCGACCTATTTTCTATAAAAAAAAAAAAAAAAACAAGTGGACAACTAGGAATAATGGTGTATTCTTTTTGACTTGTTGGATCTTATTCAATCAATAGAAATCAGTGGCAATATATACCTTATTGAATCAGTGAGGATTAGTGGAAAGACCTTACTCAATCAGTAGAAATCAGTGGAAGGGCCCACATTCCTACTCACAAAATCATTGGCAGACCTTATTGTATCAGTGAAAATCAGTGACAGGACCTTACTAAATCAGTGAAAATCAGTGACATGGTTTGTCTTACTCAATTAGTGGAAATCAATGGAAATAAGTGGAAAAGATCACACCCTAAGATTTTGTTTTATTAGAGCTTATCCACTACCCGTTAGTTTAGTGCAGTTTAATGATGATTTCGAATGAGTTCATTGGTGATTTCGAGTAAGTTTGGTGGCGATCTTAGATAAGTTTGGTGGTATCTTAGATCAATTCAGAAGTTTTGTAGTTGAGTTTAATAGTGTCAGTTCAATAACACAGTTGCGTGCATTGCAAATGAGGGCTGAGAAATTGAATAAGAGGATGTAAAACAGATTTTTTCTTTTTCTTGGGGGTATTCGACAAAATTTGACAAAACTTTTTATACTTTAATGAGATTTTTGCCAAATTTTCCTATGTTTTATTTTGTCATCGTTTAAAGTAAGAAGAATCTATTATTATTACTTACCTAGAGTCATACATAAAGTTTTTATGAACCAAAGCATGCCCAAAATACCATACTCTAAACTACTACAAATCAAGGTGTTCACCAAGTCAAAATACATGAAGAGCTTCCATCCCTAAGGAGATCATTATCATAGGCAATTAAACAAACAAATTGCAGGAGCTAACAAGAACGTGCGCTTGTTCTCGTTCGTTTTAAAACATGAGTAGCAAGTGCATGGGCCAAAATAGTTGCCTCACGCCTGGTATGCTCTATGTTCCAATTCTTCTGGAGGAGTTGATAAACATCACGAAAAACAGCTCCCAACTCATGAGTTCTGGCAGTATTAGGATCATTAACAAGTCCAAGATATCTTGAGCATCCATCTCCCTTTTCAAGTTGTTGATATTCCTATTTCAAGCAAATGGAAACCCTTCACGGAGGCTTATCGCTTCAGCAGTTGCAGCATATGTAGGAGCATGAAACCTAAAAAAAAAGTCAATTTTCAAAAACCTCATCCATCAATCACTCTATTAGGGTTCCTACAAAATTCTCCATCAGTGTTCACCTTCCAAAAACCTTTCTTTGGATGCTTCAAAGTAATCACAGACTCAGAGGCTCTAAGGATCTACTTCCAGTCTAAAATGCCAAATCATTAGTATACTCCCATATTAATATAATTGAAAAGAACTCTAGAGTGGGTAACGACTTAATAATAAATATAAAACACCCATATGTCGAGCACACCAAAAATGCTACAAGGTTGATGCAAACCAAATCTTTAATGATTTATAACAAAAAAAGGTTATAATTGACCACTCATTCCAATCTAAAGTAAAAGAGACTGAAATCAATCTTAGGCACGACGTCAAGGATAGTGCACCAGATAGTTGAAGCAAGAGGACAATCGCAAAATATATGCATCGAGTCTTCAACATTGATTTTGAAAATGACACATGATGACACAGAATTGTGAATGAGTATTACAAGCTTTGGATGTAGTAGGAAGAATGAAGTGGATGCAATTTCATAAGAGTATTCTCAATATGAAAGGAATACGCAATTTTCATAGAGACTTTCAAATTGTATTGGAGAACTTTAAGTCAATTTGAAAATCTGTCAATTTATAAGCATACTTGACATTAAAGCGGTCACTTGAATCATAATGTTAAATCAATTTATTATTAAGTGGGGCAAGAGAAAGAAAATGATTGTTTATAATTTGGGATGTGTTATCAGAATTGAGGATTTTAAAAATTCACGAGATCTCAATGTCTACCCTTAATAATATTGGAGACTCGCCATTGAGCAATTCCGTGGGGAATGATGATATGAGTGTTTTGATAAATCGGTGAATCTCCCACCCACCACCATTGTTTTTAAATTCGAATGAGACCGCCCGGCTGTGCTAAACATGACACCTAATAACCTAAGGGTTCCGATCCAGCCAAGTTTTTTTTTTGGAAAACAACAAGTAACAAACGGGTGATTTTGGGTCAAAACCCCGTAAACTAAGCAAAAAGTTACGGAACCGAGATATCTACTTTTACTTCTGCAAAAGCCAAACAAGTGGGTTTCAAGCATTATAAACTTTTTTAAAACAAAAACCTTTTGCTTTCAATTTCAACTTTAAATATACATTTGTTTTCACAAAAACTTTTATAAGACGGTTTTTTTGCAACTTTTGGTGAGACGAGGGTCACTACACTACTCACCATAAGTGACCCCTACAATTTTAAATAGTGACCCCATTTTTCTGTGAGTTGGTCTCACACAAGATTTAATTTTTATTTTTTCTATGATTATTTTCAATAAATATTGATTGGCAAAAACTTCTATTTTTTTTATGAGCATATAAGCGCAAATCATTCATAAATAATAGTTTTTTTTTCTAAAGAAAGCTTCGTTTACCTATTTTTTCTAATATTATAAGTAGTTTTGTATATTTAAAATATAAAAATTATTTATGACGTTACTTAGTTTTGAGTTCGATTCAACTAGTTGAACCATTAAAACGGTTTGATTTCCAAACTGATTTGGTTTTCAAAACATTGTCCACCACTTATACCAAAGAGATATATCAATGTCATCACCCACACGAATCTCAAGGTTTTTACGAAAAAGTTTCTCTCGTTGTAAAATGTCTTATCAGATATGACAAAAATTAAATTTTTAAGATTGTTTTTTACTCGTCGAATTTTCTTAAGTTATTTGACCGTAAGAAGCCTAAACCAAATTTAATTATGTAGATTGTAGAGGTGGAATTAAGGGAGTAACAATTTTTTTTTGGCAAGGTGTAACCAATTTACTAAGCCTAAAATAGTTGATCCGATCCAAATTTTGACTCAAATTCGACCTAAAATTACCGAGAAAAATATAAACCCAATTTGCTATTTACCCAAACTTGAACGAATCTATTATTTCGCATAAAAATCATTTATTATTATTTTTCATTATTTTTAATAAATTTTACCACCCACGCCAAATCAATGAGATATATAAAAGTATGGATTTTTTGTGGCGAACTACCTTGTTTGGGAGCTGATTTGTGACTTACTACCTTAATTTTTTTTTTTTTGTGGGGAACTACCTTAGAAAGCAAAAACCTTGTTGACCCACTACCCTTGACCATATTTTCGGGTATATTTTTCTGAAAACCCGAAAATACCCTCAGTTCCCCCAGCAAAAGCTTTGTGGAATAACCCCATTGAAATGGTTCCCTAACAAGACTAATTTCTGCAAATTATCACAGCTACCATAACCAAAAGGAATGGTACCTTCCAAGCTGTTTGAGCTTACATCTACACTGACCAAACTCTCGAGATTCTTTAGACTCGGGGGCAACATTTCAACTAGTAGGTTATTATTCAGATATATCTCTTCGAGTGCAGAACAATTCCCTATCGAAGATGGAATAATACCAGACAACTGGTTGTCATTAGCCCAAAAACTAAGAAGTTCAGTTGCATTCCCTAAATTGGAAGGGATAGACCCACTAAGCTTATTAGTACTAAGGTAAACCTCCTGCAAATGTGGAATCTGAAACAAGGACTCAGGAATATGCCCGATTAATGAATTCCCATAAAGATTAAGGTACTGCAAATTTTGCAAGTTCCCCAAGTTTCTAGGGATTTCACCAGTGAAATTGTTAGCTGAAAGGTCCAAGTATTCAAGAAGCTTACAATTGGAAATATCAACTGGGATAGACCCAGAGATTGAGTTCAAGCTGAGATCAATGTTCTGCACATAAGCCAATTGACCAATTTCAGAGGCCAAAGGGCCAGAAATGCCCAAACTGGACAAATTAAGAGAAACTAAATTATGGGCCTTGTCACATTCAACACCTAGCCATAAACATGGGGTGTTTTGGGAAACATTCCAGCTATCTTTTACAGATATGGGAACAACCCATTTGCTTAAAAGGGAAACCAAAGCTTGCCCATCTGAGTTCAAAGCAAATACAGGAGTATTAAACAGAACAAAGATAAAGGGGGGGGGGGAAGGGAACTGAATAAGGGGGTATTTTCGGGTTTTCAGAAAAATATATCCGAAAATATGGTCAAGGGTAGTGGTCAACAAGGTTTTTGGCTTTCTAAGGTAGTTCCCTACAAAAAAAAACTTTTAAGGTAATAAGTCACAAATCAGCTCCCAAACAAGGTAGTTCGGCACAAAAAATCCTAAAAGTAATGTAACTCGAACCCAACTTGTTAACTCGAATTGTCTGGCCTTCCCCATCGAGGGAAAAAAAATTGAGAAAAGAACTTGGATTATCCACCGTTCCGTTGATTTGGTTACTCAAATCAAAATTAAACACAGTTACTCAAACCAGCAACAATAATGGCGCAAATTGAATCGTTTGAGAATGAAGATCAATCACAAGATCACCATGTGAAGCAAATTAACGAAGGTGCAGACAAGAAGAGGGATAATGATGAAGATGTGCTCAAGTTCATGGACTCCCTCGATGCTTATCTTTGCCTCGTTGATTCTCTCTCCTCCACTCTCCGCCAGGTTTAATAATTCTCATTCCCTTTTTTTTTAAATTTATTTCTTTGATTTTGTTTATGGGTTACTGTAATGTCATTTGATGAATGATCCCACTTCAAAGGTTGATGAAGCTATATTCTGTTCTTAATAAAGTTTCAATCTTTGACTTCATATTTGTTCTAGGGTTTTCTGTTGAGTGTCAATTGCATCAATAGCCAGGAAATTTGTTCTGCTAACATGTGTGGTTCAATAATTTTATGGGCTACTGTTTTTTTTATTTTTTTTTTTATTTTGAGGGAAATTTTATGGGTTACTGTTATATATATGTTGAACAATGCTGATTCCTATGACTATGGTTTTGATGAACTAATCCCACTACAAAGGCTGAAGCTGTACTCTCAGTTCTAAAGTTTCAATCTTTGACTTCGTTTTTTACTTGAAAGCTTTCTGTTGAGTGCCAATTGCATCAATAGTCATCTGCTAAACATGTGGGTTTCAGTAAATTAGCTATTTTTTTTTTGAGTTTCTATCACCTTCTTATCCCTGGGATTTCGTTGTTAAACTTGCTAAATCATCATTTCGGGTGGTGGATTTGCTAGAATATCGACTGACTTCTGAATAATATTTTAATTAGTAACTGTGTGGTGCTATGTCAGTCTTTGTCTTACATTACTGCCACATTTATGCTATGATTGTATTTTTGGCTAGCCATAGGGGACGGGGGATTGATCGGAGGGAGAAGAACAATACACGGGGTGCCTTACTTTCATTTTGTTGTTTATTTGGTGTCTCGAGTCATGCAGATGAGCAAAACTGTTCTTTAAGCTAGCTCTTTCCTGAATGTGTTATCCTCAGGGGTGGTTTGATGTTGCTAGTGCTCGTTATTCTATGGGAGCTTCACGTGTCAACAGTGCATTGTTGGATCTTAAAGAGCACCCTGCTGCAACATATTTGGAAGTAAGAAAAGACGAAGGCAAGTATCTTGGACCCCCTGACTCGGCGTTATTGTATTTTGGAAATTTTAAGCCACAAGATAGGTGGATAGAGACTGTATTAAACGTGAGTAGGACTGCTAGCGAGTAGAATATTTACCATATGTAGTATAAAAGCCATGCTTGATGATTGGTTATTGGTTTCTTATGTTCATATGGTTGTCAGTTTGTCACATCTGATGGGATTTGTTCTTATAACTGAATCTGAAGGTTCCAACACTATGCAGAATCCTAGTTACATAAAGACTGAGCCTTGCCTGTCAACTGTAACTTCTCTATTGTTAAGTTTACTACCATGAGTTGGATTTGAACGTGCTCAAGGGTCAGTCTTGTTTTCATTGTTCTTGAACTTGTTGCTTCATAAAGTTGCTGATAAAATCGGACTTGGGTTATACTACGTTTAAGTTTGAACTATCTTTTTCATTTCTTTTCTTATTTTATTAGGACGGGTTCTCGGGTTTGCTTCGTTTATGACAGCACTTTCAACCTGTTGTATTCACCTTTTACAGTGGGTTTTTCTCTTTTTTTGAGGGATGGAGGGTGTTTCTATTGAAGTCCAACTTTCCTTTTAGCTTTTTGGTGGGTGAAATCTTGTTTTCGAGCCAGTGGATACCCACACTTTGATTTTTTCTTTTCAACAGAAAGTGGACACATGTCTGGCAGAGTCAGCCAACCAATTCTTCAAAGAAAGAACGATAAGAAAGGCACCAAAGGCGGGAAAAGAGTTGTCCAACAATTAGGATAATAGTAGCATAACTTCAGCCTATTTCTTCTGTGGGCTGGTTATATTCTCACTAAGAATTTTGGGGCCTATATTGATTAGCCATTTTTGTATGCATATTGCTGACTTGTGGACAAGGCATCTCGGTATCCTAACTTTGTAAAATTTGTGGTGATGCTTATCCCCAGTAGTGTTTGCCGTGTCACCGTGCTAGTGACACCTGTTTACACTTGTTCTTGATTCTCATTTTACTCGAACTTCGTGGATTAGGTTTTTGGGTGGAGGGAGAGTGTTTTGTTTGCCATGCTTCGATCATTCAGTAATTATGTATGGGAAGGGGGGTAAGGAGCATAAATTAAGTGTGGCAGTGTGCCTTTTTGGCAGTCTTTTGGTGCATTTGGTTGGAGTGGAAATCTAGATCTTTACTGTGATCAGCAGGCCTCTTCTGCTCGTATGGGATTATGTGGTGTATTTGGTTACTTTATGGGACAAAGTGGTTGAGGCTTCCAAAGAGGTGTCCCTTATTGATGTTCTTGATGGTTTGTAATTAGATTTTTGAAAGTTGAGGACTACTTGTCCTCACATGGTTTAACTATTTATCTTTCATTATAATTACAGTTTTTTCCTTATATAAAAAGCTGATTTGGGGTGATGCTGTATCTGTGTCATGGTCTGTTTATATCACATATCGTGTCAGAATCATGGCATTGCCATTCTTCCGAAAATAGATGCGTGTAGGTGCTGATGTATACATGTTAACAAGATGTCTAATTAGATGACAATGCATTTCTTAACTTATACGTGTATTGATTGAAACTGCTCACTGGATCATTGCAGAGCCACATTTCACTCTTTGTAAGTGGACATCATTCAGTGCTGGAAATTCAAGCGAAATGAATGACGGTGATAATGAGTTGCAGCAGGAATCTAATTGTATACGTCAGCGACACAAGGACACATCTCAAATATCTGGTAATAAGATTAATCCTTTTGTCATGGCCTGTTATTGTTACTTATGCAGTGTGTTGACGAGCAATGTTACACTCTATATGTATGATGTAAGCTGGGTATATATAAGCGTCATCTTTGTAATGGTTGCAAACAAATTGCTATTATCTCTTAGTGTTCGTCCTTTATTCTTCTGCTTTTGTTAGTATTGTTTTTTCTTATAATTCTCTTTGTGGCCATCATTCATCTGATATTTTTTTCTCTGTGGTTACATTCATCTTGTTAAGACACATAAATCATGTATCCTTTTCTGGTTAGGTTTAGCTATTGAGAGATTGTCTGACTTGTTCCTGTGTGTTTCTCTGAAGAAGTTAAGGAGGCAAGCTCTCCAACTGGTGGACCTTCAGATATAGCTGATGATCAAGTAAGTTTGCTAGAGTTTCACTTCACGGTTTTCAATTTGAAGAGTTATTCTGACTCGGAAAAGTGAATTTCATCCCAATGTGCTAGTGGTTGTGTAGATCTGCTGCATTTTCCCAGTGTTCTTTATCAAATATCACACTTTCCTCAAAGCATGTTGAGGTCAGCATTACTCATTTCTATGAGAGAAATGACAACCTTGTTAGCTTCTGTAGTATGGAGCTAGTTAGTCTGTTTTTTGAAAAAAGTGTTTAGAAGCATGTTTCCTTTCCAGAAATTATTATCAGGCTAGATCAGATTGTGGAGAGTGTGGTGACTCTTCAAATGCTCTTTTTCCAGGTACAAAAAGAAAGATCCAAGTCACTTGCAACTTTTGGCAAATTAGTTTCTCCCAAACTGCGATCTGCACAACTTTCTTTTGAGACAGGTAACTGTATTCTCTTCTCTCCGTTGTTTCTAAATGTAGTCAGGACTTCCAGCATAGTTCTGGCAATTACTGATTTTTCATAAACGTTAGCCTTTGTTCCTTCTTTTGGCTACATGCAGCCCTGGAAACACTGATAGAGATAGCAAATGTGCGTGCCTCAATGCTTTCTGCTTTTGATCAAGTACAAGGACATTGACTGCCACTAAGGCACTGAGAACTTGTAGAGTTGGTCTCCAGAAACTCACATGGTTAGTTATTTTACAATGCTTTGCTTCCTTGTTATTCTTGTTTGAACTTCTTGATGTATTTAGTGCATCTTCTTTATGATGTTTTGCTTCCTTGTTCAAATGTTTGTATTTTCTTAGAAATTTTCTTATCTGAAAAAAAACATCCACTTACTTTCCCACCAAATGGTGGGATCTGGACGGAGAGGAGAATGGAAAGCTGTCCTTTACTACTAATTTCATGGTAGATCCTTTTAACCTTAAACTTCACAAGAAAACAGTTGAAGATAATTTGAAATATAATGTGCGATCTTGACTCACACCATGTGCTTCTTTCTTGAAAGGCCAGCACACATATATCAATCTATTTCTGTTTTGCCCCCATGTCTGCTATGTTCACTTCAACTGACAGGCAATGTATCAATTAGAACATTTCTTATTTGAGAGCCTTCCGGTCCATTTCTAATTGATTCGAAAAGATTTACTGCTCTTGGGCTTTGGAACGTAATGGACTAAATCAAAATGGCTCATCAAACTGTCCGCGTCTTATTTTTTGTGAAGTTGCATATGGTTGTCATGCATGGGTTGAAGGGTCAAAAGGAAACAACATCTCTGTTTTGACAGAGATAAGGCTTATTGCACCCTACCCTTAATTCTTATTTGAAAGACGTCATACCAACGTCTTCCTTCACCATGAACTAATCCGTTGGCATAATTAAGCAATGTAATCATCTCTAAGTATTCTACTCCATAAATCTGCGTGAGCGTTTTTGCAGTCCAAAGGTAGGTCATTAGCCATCAATATCTACAGCATTAATGTAACGTAATATGTTCTTTAACCAAGCAATCTCGTCCAGCATATTTTGATCAACGGCCGTGCCCTCGTCCTCATTGTTTGGGGGCATTCGAGAACGCCTTGCCAAGAAAGGGGTGTGGGGAGAACCCTGTGTTTTCTCCAACATCGGCTTCAAGAGTTCAAGGAGCCATTAATATCTGTCGTTTGTCTTTTGAGGGTATTCAGGGGCCTCAGGGCCCTCACTACTGTATATCCTTCGGGTACATCAACGTTTTCACTCCCTTATCCTAGGAAGCTTTCAATTCGGTCTAATCGCAAACTGTTTCGTTGCCTAGGAGCCATTTATTTTCTAGAGCAAGGCTCTGATACCAAACTGTCACAGGGGAAATATTTTTGTCCAGAGATCTAAGCAGGCCGGTCAAGTGCGTGTACTTGGCGCCATCATAGGGTTAAATCTCTAGGCGAAAAATTTACCCTGTGACAGTTTGGTAACAGAGTCTTGCTTTAGAAAATCAATGGCTCCTAGGCGAAGAAACAGTTTGCGATGAGACCGAAATTAAAGCTTCCTAGGGATAGGGAGTGAGAACGTTGATGTGCCTGATGGATAAACAGTATTGGGGGCCCTGAATACCCTTGCAAGATAAATGACGGATATTAATGGCTCTTTGAGGAGATGTTGGAGAAACAGCAGGGTTCTCCCCACATCCCTTTCTTGGCAAGGCGTTCTCCAACGCCCCAAACAATGAGGACAAGGGCACGACCCTTGTTCAGAATACGCTGGACAAGATTGCTTTGTTGAAGAAGGCGGTTGGCAATAACGACACTCCTGGTGGCGGTGGGCGGTTCAAAATCCCTGATCCTAAGGCGTTTGATGGCAGTACGGATGCCAAGGCCCTTGAGAACTTTATTTGGGACGTTGAGCAATATTTTAGGGCCACTAAAGTCAAAGAGGAACATCGTGTTGACGTTGCCCGTTTTTATTTATCCGGCGACGCCAAACATTGGTGGAGGACTCGCCTCGACAATTCAAAGGATACTATTGACGAGAATCCTGGCCCTACAGGGGACGCGATGAAGGCAGAATTGAGAAGTCAATTCCTTCCCCACGATACTTCGTGGACCGCTCGGAATGTCCCTCTTGCTAGACATATCTGGTATGTCAGAAGAGGACAAACTATCCTCTTTCATCGCCGGGCTTAAACCATGGGCCCAGACAGAGTTAAGAGGCATAAGGTGATGGGTGTCTCTTCTGTCATCACCTTTGCAGAATCATTAGTGGATTTCAAGTCATTTACTGGTTCATTGCAGCCCTACCCACCCCAGACAAGCTTTGGAGATTGGTCCCATGGACTTCGTCTTGGGATTTCCTAACGTGGAGGGGGAATGCTCTGTCATGGTGGTCGCCGATCTCTTTTCTAAGTATGCAGTGTATTGTTCATTCCGACTGTTGCAAAGATACGTGGTTAAATACTTCGATTTGCCTGAAAATATAGTTAGTGATGGTGATACTCGTTGTACTGGACGGTTTTGGGCTGTATTATTCAAAATCATGGGATCAGCATTGAATTTTTCGACAGCCAACCATCCTCAAATGGATGGTCAAACAGTGCGCATTAAGAAGAATATCTTCGGCACTATATTACTGCTTCACAGAGAAATTGGCTAAAGTTACTGTATACTGCCCAGTATGCATATAATCTCCACAAGAGCAGTGCGACGGGCTTCAGCCCCTTTGAACTTGCAATGGGGTGGCAACTATTGATGCCCCACGAGGTTGTGAAACAAAGTAAGGACCCGGGCTGCCCCGCAACCGTCTGCTTTGTCTCGGATTGTCAAGAGATGCTTGAAGATGCACGAGACAGTCTCGACAAGGCCCCAAGGCGCATGAAAAAGTACGCGGATCGTCACCGCCGACCGCGTGAGTTTAAGGTCTCCAAGGTCTTGCTGAAATTGACACCACAATGGAAAAAGATCAGCAGCAAGACGGCCCATCGGTCTTTGATCCCCAAGTACACAGCTCCTTTGAAGTCATTCAGAAGGTGGGCAAAGTGGCATATCGTTTGAGCCTCCTGAAAGACTGAAGGTGCATCTTACCTTTCACGTAAGTTTTTGGAAACCTTATGTTAAGGATGCCGAGGGGTTACACCCTCCAGTCGTGAGGAATCCTCCAATTGTCCATAAGCAGTTTAATAAGGATACTTGGGCAAAGTAAGAAGAACCGGCGTGTGGAGTACCTGGTTCACTGTAAAGGAAGTCCAGAGTAGGAAGCGTCTTCGGAAAGGGACACAACACTTTGGAAATTTGAGGATAAGATTCAGGAGTTCTTGACGAGGTCGTCAAGTTCTCCTGGTGGGGTGGTTCGTAAGCGCCCTGTCCGACGTCCTATGGTGGACACGGTCATGTGTGGGCGCACCTTGCACCATGACCGATGGCTTGACGCATGATAAGATATGCCACGATGTTGCACTGTGGATATGGATGGCCAGCCCTCGCATCCTCATGGGTTTGACATTTCCATGACAAGGTTGGGTGGTCTGACCTTAGCCCTTGACAAGGCACTGATAGGGCCTTGACAAGGTAAAGCAAAACGCTGGTGTGCGCTGACAAGCATAGTAACCGGTCATGAGTGGCTCATGACATAACGCTCGGACAAACCTCACACTTCCCATGCCTTGATGGCTGATCCCCATCCTTTGGTCACCAAGGGATTTAAGGAAAGCGTTACTCTGGGCGTTTAAGCCTCATGGAGGGCTAAGACCCTAGTATGTAAGTTACGCATCCCTCATGTTCCGTTCTGTCAGATGGGATAAAGCTATAAGAGCTCTTTTTACAAGGTTTTTCTTGAGGGGGTGGGCGTGGGGGTGGAGTTTGGGTGCAGTAACTCAGAGAGGGATACCCTTAGTTTTTGCCAATATCCCATTGAGTAGCCAACACCATTTTCTCGTGTGGGTGTTTTTTGTATATGATTCCTGAACTACCTCTGTCAATGGGTAGAGAGATCATTGGCAAGCATTTACTTCCAACATTTGCCAAGATTATGACAAGCATTTCATAACATTTTTGTCAGTCAAGAACCCTCATACCTTGTTTTTGTACTTTATATCAAGCATATTTTTGTGTCATCTATTTCACTTGTATGTAATGGTTGGTTGTTTATTGTTTGAAACATTTGGGCACTAAATACTTTTCTTTCGTAGGTATTTCATGCCTGATGGTTGCTCAAGGACATGAATGGTTCATGAAACATGTTATTGAATGACACATCACAGAGACAAATTCTGGGAACTCGGAAGGATTCATCTATGTAGCTTGGAAGTTGCTCACCTATCCGCTTCTTTGGGCTGAACAGAATTCTGTCCTTGTCCATCGGTCATGTGTGGTGGACTGGTAGTTACCATTGTAAGCATGATTAAAACTCCTTGTCCTTAAGGTACTACAATGAAGTCGGCAATGACAGTATGCTATTTAATTTTTTTTAATTGAATGTGTTAATATGCAAATCGGAATACAACGACCTAAGGCTTTTATCTTTGTCATATACAAGGACAGAAATAATCTGCGTTGTTCATTTTAAACTCTGTCGTCGTTATTTGAATCCTCCGAAGATATTTATGTTCTTTAGTAGAGTATTCAATGCAAGCAACAGTGTCTTGAGAAGACTTAGGTACTCTTGCATATTCCCTTCTTCTATCCCCTCAAAATGAACACCCCTTGAACAGGAGAAGCTGCAGGATTCCATCTTTCCCCTCTATTCCTCTGTTGGTGGGCTTTAAACACGCCATGCATCCATTTACCCGCTTTATGTTCCACAATTTTCCATGAAAGTGGAGCAAGTTAGGCTTTGGTTAACAATCTCTTTCGCGTCTATGTTGATGTCTTTTGCAACATTTTCGAACTAGATAATTGCTCGACGATGAATATTCTCTGTGTTGGAATAACGATCAATCTGATCAGTACAATGCTTGCCCTTATGAACAACTCTGCTACGAGTTAGGTTTATGACAGTAGGCTTTCTCATTTTTTATCATTGTTTTTATGCTTCTTTTATCTAAAGTGAATGCTTTAAGAAGCTATATTTATAAGGCTTCACTCCTTTCACCTGGGAAAAAACTGAATTGAACTAATTCCTTTAACCATTTAGAATTCTACCAAATATATTCTATATTAGACTCGTTTGAAAGTACATTTTGAAATCTTTTCAATGACATAGGCATCATTATAGAATTTATTTTGGAATTAAAAATTTATCTAAATGATAAGTTACACATGAATTGAACTGAACTAAGTAAAAGTAAACTACGAGCAAAAAAAACAAGTAAAAATAAGCTGAAGAGAATAGAGCCTCAACACCTACAAGGGCTACAACAATTCATTGTGCCTTTGCCGTGAGGACGAGAAATGGAATGCATTGCCTGGCCCGGGCTAATGAGCACTTTCCGAATTCAGGGGTCTCCAACTGTGAGTGAATACTCATACCTACTGTTGTACCTGAATTAGGATTCTCCTCGAGATGAGGAGCCCTAATTCCTCTTATCTTATCTTTCAAAAGAAAAAAAAAAATCAACAGAACGCAAAGAATTAACACATACAATGCCTTGCAAATAGAGTTTGACAAGCCCGATTCCATGTTTTACACAAACCCTTGTGGTCTCTCCCATATAACTAGACAGAAAGCGCCGGCAATACTCATCAAAGATTCAAAACCAAACACCGTGTTTCTTTCCATTCCTGTGTTTTCCTGGAGGATATATTGATCGGCCTACAATACAATACTATGGGACAGTATCAATAAATTTACAACACTGAACTAAGAATCATACTATACAGTAATACAAGCACACAAAAAATGGCTACCATATGAGCTCATAGTGCAAACAGAACGATGGGGACGACGGATGAAAAGCAAAACCAAGATGAGCTTAGAATGAACTCCAATTATCTGAACCTTTCTTTGGTGTTTCGGAAGAAACCTTGAAAGGACCAGACGACCCGAAGGGGTCTGCATCATCGAAAGAAGTGAATCCTCGACTGTGGCCAAAGTCGCCTTTGCTGCTGCTTATAGAATCGAACCTCGTAAGGGTTTCACGTGGTGGTGAAAATCGGCTGCTTTCACTCATGTTGAAGGAATCAAACCTTGAATAATTATCAAAGAAGCCGTCCCCAGCTTCACTGTATCTTGGTGAGTTACCAGACTTTGAAAATGGTGTCCCTGGTACAGAGTCAGCAAACGGGCTCCTCTTGTTGTATGTGGTGTCTCCTTGTGGAGAGCCAGCGCTAGAAGTTATACCAAAGCCACTTGATTCATACAGCCTATCTCCATGCTGCTCATGACCCAAGTCCTGCAAAGATGAAAGGGAAATCCAACGATGAAAATGGAGGCCAATCTGCTTTTAAGAAGTTGGAAATGTACATGTTCAAAAGCTCTCTTTCGCTGATAGAAGGTTGCTTACTTTGGAATTAAAGCCCCAAACTGAATCTGCATCATCAGTTCCGTCAAATGTACCCCACCCAGGCTCATCAAAGCTTCTAAGGAAGAGAAAGGAAGAATCAGAAAAAAGTTTAACAAGAAGCTGTGCCAGACAAGACAGCAAACAGTAACCAAGGCATACCGATGGAAATCTGTATCTGCATCCGAGCTCTTTGCAAATACATCTGAAAAATCTTGGGTTGGGCTTTCTGGTGTGAATCGATGTGCTGGGCTGCCATGAGGGCTTCTTGCTGAATCATCTTCACTGTGAGTGTATCCAGATTCACTATCAAGAGCATGTTCACTTTTACTAAATTGTTTTCCGGACCTTCCATCTGTATATGACGAGGAATCAGGACTATATTCATCATCATGAGAATAGCTTCCATTCTGGAAAAGCGTAGATTTTGGAGAAGCTCTGGCATTTTGAGAATCTGTATTGATCTCCTTATCAAATAGGAGTCCTGACAACAGAATTAAAAGAATTAGTTGCTAAGTTCTCGAAAAGCTGACTTCATTAAGTATTGAATTAGCAACTGAAAACAACAAGAACCCAGTGTGAATCCCGCAGAGGGCGGGGCATAGGGAGGTCCAGATATATGTAACCTCAGACCTCACCCCTAGCTAGTAGAGGCAATTACCTATGGACCCACGACAGAATTTTGAAGCCAGTGACAAACAACAGATGAATAAAAAGAGGAAGTGAACAGAAGTCCTGCAGTGCTTACCTTCATCTTCAAACTTGTCCCATTCTTCATCCCAGACAGAAGCTCCCTCTTGAATTCCAGGTTGCCAACCTTAATACAATCATAGAATCTAGATGAATTTACAGATTGAACACAAATCTAACACTTATGTGGCATTTACTTGGTAGCAATGGTGATTACAATGTAATGCACCACTTTATAGAGTAAAGCTGATGTGGAGAAGGAACAAGGGAGAGGAGGGAGATGGGAAGAGTGTGATTAATTACCTCATGTCCTCATCCCATTCGAAATTCCAAGTCCAATATTTTTAACCTAATTTTTTTATATATAGTCTAAACAAAAGTCTGTGCATCACTCATGAATATGATGAATTTTTTTTAGCATAGTTTAATAAAAATGTCCATACATATTTTTTCAAGTATAGTTTGATAAAAAGTTTGTGCGGTGCACAGACTATTGGACACAATTAATGAATTTTATTAAGCAATTAAGAGAAATGACAAAAAATAAATAGAAATAGAGGAACAGGTGAACAACAAAAGTCTTATGTTACCTTTGGGAAGCTCAATCAATGCAGCCGACTTTATTTCTAGTCCATGATTCTTACATCGTTCAGACAAAGCCTTCAAGAGCTCCTCAAAATCTGACTGTATTCTATCAGCACGGACCTATAAAAGAAAAAAAAACGTGCTTAAAGAATTTTTTTAGAGATAGATAATTGTATTAACAATAAATAAATAATCAAAGAGTAACATAGGTGAGGACAATATGTCCTCAAAAAACATTCTATATAATACCCTCCAATCTCTCATTAAATCTGACAGACCAAGAAAATTTCGGGCAAAAACCTAAGAGAGCAAATTAAACCACGTTATCAGAAACCAAATCTTCCCCAAGGTACTGATCATACCTCACCATCCACTCACACCAAACCACAGCAAATATCACACATCTCCACATGATCTTCCCCCTCCCTCCCTAGGCCAAAACCTCTATAACTAATCAGGATTGTTATCAGAAAGCTCGAAGTACAAATCCATTGTTCCTCAAAGATCCCACATAACCAGATCCATACTCTCCATGTGTATGGCAATTCAAAAATAAGTACTCATTGGTCTCCCCAATCGCACATGTCACAAAAAGCAGGCAAGATCATTTCATGTGATATTTTCTGTAGATTGTTGTTCATAACTCTACTAGAATCGCAGTCCAAGAGAAAGCATGAATCTTCTAGGGAACTTTGGTAACCCAACTAAAAGAGCTAAGAGGGAACAAACCATTATGAGGGCTATTCTGGTGGAGAAAGGGATTTGCATTTCACAAGAAAAACCCCTGCATTTGGTAGGCCCCATTGTTTAACTCAACATTGCATTTAAAGGAATCAAGCAGAAGTAGTAAAACCAATCAACTCATCAAGTTTCCTCCCATCAACAGGTCTCATGACATAGAAAGTCCACAAGATTAACACTTTTTTAAAAAAGAACAATCGAAAAATAAACAATTAAAGGATTAACATAATAATTACATTACTTTTTTTTATTTTTAGATAAGAACATATTAATTACATTACTTGGCACAATTTATTGGCTAAGATGTACCTGAAGAATGCCGTCTGCACTTCCACCTTGTTCCATGTTTGCAATTGCTTGTTCCAACTCCCTTTTCCGTTCCTAGTGTAATTTAAGCAGAATCAAGGGTGGGTTTGAGAAGAAAAACTTCAAATACTCTGCCTTGAGAGACTAGCAAGTAGCAACATTTTGTTTATTTATATACTGAACAGCATGCTACCAACATAACACATTGATGCAGACAACTATTCTGGTCGAATTATATCAGGTAAAGCAGGACAAAGCTACGCTTAGATAAAATAGTGAAAACAAGCGAAAGACTACAGTGGTTGAGGAAAAAGAACTCCACACCAGAGGCTAAAGAAAGGAAGAAACAGCAGAAAAGACAACATCATAAATAAATCGGTAATCAGTGACAGTGGCAACAAATCACGTAACCGTTGACAGAATGTGAGAAGAAACTTATGTCATAACTAAGAGAATGTTCCTAAGACAGCAAAGATAACAGTCAATGCAAACTCAAATCCAATGCTTTTTAGAAGGCTTATGGAAGGAGGTGAGATTAAAGAAACATTCAGTTAATCACTTTAAAGATAGCAACACACAAAATCGCAGTTGGCAGAGCTCAGAAAGTGTTGCCTTTGTGTGCGTGGAGTGATTGGTTCACAAGAACTCCAATAAATCACAACAAAATAAAAAAGTGCTGATGAAAATAATAGCTTAATCACTTTGGTAAGTTAGTCAACATTGCCATTACCTGATATTCTCGGAATTTAGCCTCTTCAATAGTTAACTTTGAGGCTATTTCTGCAACTTGCTTGTATTTTTCTTCATATTTATTTCCCAATAATTCTGCCTGAAAACACTCTGTTAGTACCTGTTAAGTGAAATAACACATTACAAAATGGGAGTTAACATAACCAGGAGATACCTCACGCTTGTCTGCAGATGCCCTCTCAATGATCTCATTAAGCCGATTATCACATCGGCTTTTGTATAGAACCTAGAAATGGTGATAATATTAACGTTATGATAAATAAATAAAAAAAAGAATCAAAATTAGATCGAGAAGAGACAAAAAGGAAATCTGAGTAGCATGTTGTGGACAAACAAAGATCCTCCAACCTATCTAATGAATCTTGGAGTCCACAATCCAACATTCAATTGAACGGATTTTCGAAGGCATTGAAGAAGTTTATAACTTTATATGCAGATTCAGCTATGACAACCTATGCTTTCACCTATGTGTGCTATCATGAAAGAAACAAATTAAAGTGTGTTATCGATTCAAAATATATTTTCAGTGTTCCATTAATTTGAAATGTTGTCAATCCGTGAAACAAGGTTATTTGGGTCTCACTTAAAAGATGTTCTCCTCTGATTAAGAATTTAGTTTCTCAGATTGTGCGGCAGTGTTTCTGAACTTGTGTTTTTTCATCTTGAGATTATCTACAAATTCATTAGCTAACCAAGCAACATCATCTGTGAAAGGATAGTCGTCATCAAAGATTACAATAATAGGTAACCACTACACTTTTACAGCAACCTCGACATCTCAACTGTAGCCCTTGGGATTCCTCCAATGAGCACACCGTAACTATGTCAACCGTAAATGAAATTGGTCAAATATAGGACAGACAGATCTAAGGGCGTGGCTGTTCTTTAACAAGCGTCAGTTGAGAACAGTAGAAAGACAATAAGAGGACGGAAATTAAAAGCACAAACAAGTTTAAAATTTACATTATCCAAGTATTACATATATCAGCTTTGAATATCTATCTTGTCCAGGGGATTTTACTATTTTATACTTATATATGGTTTACCGTCAGAGAAGAGCGATATCAAGAACCAAACACACAGTGCAAGTGAAATTTAGGACACAGTACAATTAAGGTAAGAGAATCCTGAAAACCTTAGAGAAGATCGAGAAATCAGAGGGAGGCTACTCACAAGTTCCTGCATTTTTGTACGATAGAATTCGAGCTTCTCTCTAGAATCTAGTATTACCTTCTCCACCTTTTCAACCTTCAATTGAAACAAAAAGAAACTTTAGAGATTTCCACATGTATTCTTCAATTGTCCAGAATGGACGGGCAGTCCCTTACAGACATATGCAAGTAGCCATAGTCACACAGACTTGGCAATAGAAATACAGCAACAATTTCCAAGTTTTATTCTAAAATTCAGATTCGAACATTTGTGATAGTTGTGACAAGTCAATAGTAGATTAAATTAAAACTCGCAGGGAAACACCTAATAAGATCAACATTTTGCGTGGAAACTTGATTGTATTTTTTTCCACGAGAACCTAATAAAAACAAAATCCCTAGGTATTTTACCACCTCAAGTCACTTTCCGGACAGATTATAATCCTTTCTTCCTGGTTTACCCTTAGCTCAGGTTGAATAACCGCAAAACTATTTTCTAACTTTCTTGAAATCGGAAGAATAGCTCTGATTTTCGGTCAAGTCAATACCAAGATATGATATAGGAATATATGACTTGAGGGAAGAAAGGTGAATGAAGAACAAACATTTAGAATAATGAATGTTGACAATTTTTTCCAAGGAAAACTGATATTTTGTCTATCTACCTACAGCTAATTTTGTCAATCAGCTCTACAATCCTACAGATTCTGATCACTAATCACTAATCAGTTCCTGCATGATAGTATGAACCTAAGACTGGAAATTCTTACTCAAGAAGAACAGGGGAAGTTTCATAATTGGCGATATAGAAGAACACCCAATTTCCCGTCACAAAAACTATCAAAGACCACCAATTTTTCCACAAGGATCAAATCCATTCAGTCAGTCAATGATTCTAACCCCCACAGGGAATGACAGCCGCAAGAGAAACAGGGGTTAAACTGATAAGCACATAGAAGGGAATCAAAGTATGGCTGTGAATTAGCAAAACAGTACATTCCAATTGATTATAATGACCATAGGAGAAAGTAATGGAAAATAACCATAACCAAGTCGTGTTTTATTGTTGTTTCATAAATTTACAAACTATAAGTGCCAAAAGAAAGGAAAAAACAAAAATTAACAAAACAAAAGAAGAGAGGCAGATAATACCTTTTTCTCCACATTATCTGTTTCTGAGGGACTTGGCTGCGATAAATGCTGCCCACCTTCGCTGAATTGGGTTGCTTGGGAATTGTCCAAAGCTGATGGACTTGCCTTTTGCTGCTGGAATTGCATTCTCCCATCAGCCTGAGGTGCTGACTGCATGACTGGCCTCAAACCAGCTGCAGGTGCCACACCCTGAGAAGCAGAGACTCCCTGGACTGGCCTAAAACCTATTTTCGAAAATAAAATACAATTTAGACAAGTCTCACCTAAACAAGAAAAACCAAAACTGAAGGTGGGTTTGTCAAAAGTATATTCAAGCTACTCCTTTTCATTTGAGAGTCTGTATGTATTTCTTTTGGCAGGGATTGGGGATCAGATAATTAGATGTTACATACCCATTCCTGATGTTGCTCCCCATGTTGCATTACCATGAGATGAATTTGGAAGACCTGTCATGCGCATGAGAGTTTCATCGAACATAAGAGTATTTGGAAGTGAGGCTGGAAGCGAACGACCTTCTCTATATCGCTCCATCAAATAGAGGGCTACACAGAACTCCCTCAATGAAAGCATGCTGTCACTATCCTGATCTGCTAAGTCCCACACTTGCTTTAAAACATCTGAGAAAATAAATTGAATAATATACAATGAGAATAGCGGAAGACTTGCAGAGCAAAGGAATGCTTAGTTCACTCAATGCATCAATGTAAATCAAAGAAAATCACATGGAAAATTACGCCAACTAATAGGTATTAATACGAGACTCCTGGAATCCAGATGCCGAAATTCATACTCACGATCACTAGATTTCACTGGAGGCAAAACTTTCACTCACTCACAAACACACACACACCAACACCACTCTACTCCCCATCAAAAAATGAAAAAAAAAAAAAACAAAAAACAAACAAACCTAAAAAGATGGAGAGAAATCAAAAAGCTACAACTACACTGAAATCGACAAGCAATTTTACGATGAGCTTGACCCACTCTCTCTCCTCGTTTCTCCCAAATTGGAAAACCCTAACCAAAAAAACTCTTGAGGCACAAACATTCATCATCTTCATCTTCGAGTTAAATTAGGTCAATGGCAAAAACCTAATTGTCATTCGCCAGATCTCGTCACATACGGTTAGGAGCTGAGAGGAGAGAGAGAGAGAATGTGGTGACGTGGTGATGGGAAAGAACGTGAGGGGGTGCAGGGATGCAACGCGGGTAGGGTGCCGCCGGTAGATGAAGTGGAAACATGGGGGTTTCCAGTGGCAGGTAGGTAGCCGGGATTTTCTGGTAGCTATTGGTGGTGATGGGCGAACATCCAGAAGCGTTTGCCCACAAAGAGCCTAGATAGACTACCCAATCCCACAACAGTTCAGCCAACAGAAAAACACCAGAGAAGACCCTCGCATACCTCTCTATTCAGATACACCACAGCACCGCAAATATAGCATCCTTCCACAACATCCTTTTTCCTTTCCCCCCCACCCCCCCCCCCTCCCAAATCTCGCCTGCATGATCTCCATAATAGTATCAGAACACTCCCAAGCCTCACCCATAACAGCAAATACTTACACCAGAGAATATGTGCTACCCTAGACCTCCAGAGGACATGTAAAGAGGACTCAATGTGGCCCGACAAAGCTTGCACATGTCGAGAGACAAGGCTAAATTTTGCCTTCTTCACTGCCATATATCATTGGTATTAACCCTATCCAACACCAAAGCCCACACAAACGCTCGTATCTTAAGAGGCACCTTCGCCTTCCACAGGCATTTTGCAATCAGGAACCAGACTGCAGTAATGGCAGCTCCATGGGCTGTTGAGACAATACTAACACAAACATGAGTACACGACACACGATTGTCCACTCTGAAAAGCAATCCTTCAATATTTTAGCAGATTGTCAAGGTACTAGTATGGATGTCTATCAAATTATCTGTTTCAAAACACATCTAATGCAGAGTTCTCAACAACAAAAACTAATAGTTAACTAACTCCCTTATATGCCTCTGTCAGAAGTAGTTTCATCTGTAAGGTGGAGTAGTCAAGCGAGATCAGATTATTACTAAGGTAGTCTAGGCTTACTGGTGTGAACTGTGGAGATTACTGCCTCATAGGAGCCTTCATTCGAGTGTTTTTTAGACGCCTACAGTTCATCGGTTGGATTGGAATCCTCCAACCAGTTTGAATGGTGCGTGGTTGGAGAGAAGCACTGAGAAACTGGAGATCCGTCAGGCTGTTCTGACATGGCAGAAGATAAAGCTCCGAAGTCCTAGCCACAATGCTTCAATACTGCCTGCTCTCAGAACTGTTACGTATGGTCAGAGACATTGTTGAGGTTTTTGATGACTGTAATGAGACAGGAAGGATGTTCAAAAGCATTAACTCCACCTTTACCACTAGTGGAAGAGTCAAATGTCACTAATGAAAGAGTAAAATGCAAAACTTAATATGTTTTCTTCCTGTCTCCATTATTTTTCTTGATCTTTTGCAGATAAGAAACTAAAAAAAATGGGCTACAAAAACTTAGGTGGGTAAGAAAGACAGCTCTTTGAATGATAAGGGTATTAGAATTTAGAGACATCTGATAAAATGGGACGATACAGAGTTTAGACATATAAGCCTGCTTTTATGTGTTTATAAGACCATCAGTAAGGTCTTGTATAGAAGATTGAAAGGGTAGTGGGGAGTTGTCTGGCTACTCAGAACGCTCTCATTACCGAAAGCATCATGTAGGATGTTGCTGTCTAGGGCTGTTCATAAAAAACCGAAACCGAAAACCGTACCGTAACCGCTCAAAACCGTACCGGAAAATAGGTTACCGCCCGGGAAAAAAATATATTCTCGGTACGGTTACCGTACCGGTCATAAATATCGGTTTTCCGGTACGGTTACGGTTCGCATTTTGAGCAAAACGGTTAACCGAAAAACCGAAACTTAAAATTAAAGGGGCGGCCCATTTTGATAATCAAGCCCACACTACAGGTCTACTGAGACAATAAGCGTCATTCCCATTTCTCAGCTTGCTTCTTAGCCTTAAAACAACTCTCTCTCTCTCTCCTCAAGCCTCAACCCCTCACGCGCTCTCCGTCCACTCCAGCCATCCTCATCCTCACCTTTCAGCGGTGTTCTATGCTCTCCATCTCTCCCCGTCCAGTGGTGCTCTTAGTTCCATTTCTTTTCTTTTTTTTTCGTATTTTCCCCATTTAGATATGTTTTCTTGGCGAATTTCATGTCGGTAGTTTGAGTATTTGTGTATTTTGTTATATGATTCGAATTGGGGTTTGTTAATGTATCAATTTGATGTTTTCGGGCATGTAT
Source organism: Tetragonia tetragonoides (assembly GCA_038025085.1). Taxonomy (NCBI): domain Eukaryota; kingdom Viridiplantae; phylum Streptophyta; class Magnoliopsida; order Caryophyllales; family Aizoaceae; genus Tetragonia; species Tetragonia tetragonoides. Next base: position 34,825,248 of record CM076153.1, read on the forward strand.
TCTTTGAAGTTTGGGTCAGAAGTTACCTTCTAGCTGAGTATTATCTTTCCAGCCTTCTTGTGACTTTTTAACTTCTGGTTCCATACCCCATAGAGGCTCTGCTTATGAAAAAGAAATGTTTGAAGCTACTTTTGTTTGTAATTTGGCAGGAATGTTATGGAAAATGTCATCTGAAATTGAATATTGAAAATTTGTAAATTGATTCGGTTAACCGCTTAACCGTACCGAAAGTATGGGTTAACCGCTGTTCGGTTAACCGCTTTTTTCGGTACGGTACCAGTTCGGGAAACGACGAACCGAAATTTTCGGTTACCGTACCGAAACACACTTTCGGTATGGTTAACCTACCGTGAACAGCCCTATTGCTGTCATCGCTAAGAAGTTGGCGAAAGATGTCAAACGAAGTACCAGATGTTTTGAAATCGTGATACTGTGAGAAGCAAGAGCACTCTCTGACATCCTCACACATCAGGTATCCAGTAAGCTGCCTTAGTGACAATACACTTAACCTTGGTTTTAAAAAGCGCGAGGCGCACTGAGGCGCAAGGGGGTCGAGGCGACGAGGCGCGAGGCATGAGGCGAAAGCGCACGCCTCACGCACGCGAGGCGCATATTTTCCTAAAAAATCTTTTAATTTATTAGTTAAATTATTAATAATTTTTCTACTCAAAACACAACTTTAAAATATTTATTTTATTTTTCAGATTTATTCTTAAAAATTAATCCATGAAATGAATATAAAATTAAAAAGAAAATATGTGAGTATGTAGTAGTAGTTTGTAAAAAGTGTTTTATAGATACAGGTGTTTGCTTAAGTATGACCCAGAAGAAAGAAAAAATGGAAGATAAAAGTTGGAATAGCCACTTTTTGAGTTTTGATACAGCAGAATACAGCTGTCAAGATAAAGAAAAGGAAAGAGAGTAAGCAGATAAGTAACGCTCAGTCAAAAAGTCAAAAAGGTTCTGAAAAGTAGCTACAATAATTAATAAATAAATGAAAGAGAAGGGAATCAGCAATAAAAGAATAGCTCAGGACTTATAGTCCCCATAAAGACGAAAATACGGGACAGAGAGCATAACAAAAAACGAGACCAGAGGAGAGAGAAGGTCGAAGCAAAAAAAGAGACCAGAGGAGAGAGAAGGTCGAAGAAAAAAGAAGAAAGAAGATGGAAGGACATGCAAGATCGACTATCGCCGGCGAGTTTACCAGCATCTCCGGCGAGAAACTCGATCATTTCCGGCGAGAAAATCGACTGCCATCCTCTCCTTTTTCTTCTTCCTCCACTTTTCCCTTTTTTTTTTGTACATCGTGGCTGTTTCAGGCAGAATTCACGCCTCAACCCATGAAGCGGCCGCCTCAGGCCGCCTTGCGCTTCGACCTAAAGCGGCTTGAGGCACGCGCTTTTGCTCGCTTCATGGAAAACGCTGCGCTTGGGCTGTCTGAGGCGATGAGGTCTGCGCCTTGGGTCGCCTCACGCTTAAGCGCGCTTGAGGCGCGCTTTTTAAAACCAAGCACTTGACAGAAGTTCTAAAAACTGTCTTTGGCAAAGAAAATTTCCCAGCTGACGTGAACTAAGCAACCAGCTAGTATATCTAATTTGGCCCAACAGCAGCCAGTTAAATCCTCATAAATGATGAATCTGTCAAGTTCAAAGTACAAATACTGAAGTAAATTATTCCGACCACAAAAAGGAACCCCAAGAAGCAATTACTCAACCATCACTCAAAGCCCTGCTCCAAATGAACCTCGTGTTGCAAAGTAAGTGCGAAGAACTGAACCCTATCCCCCAAAAATAAATGAGAAAAAAAAAGGTTCTGGACGCCATTCACCTTGACTCCATAGTCCATTGGTGACCAACGGGTTTAGCTTGGAGACCCCTTAGGGGTCGTCTCTTGCAGATCTTTCTTACACTATCTTAGCCTTCCCTCTCACAACCTCCCTCTTCCTTCAGCCACTTTCACTTGGAAATCAAAGGCTCACCTTAAAGTGCGCGCTTTTGTGTGGACTATGGCACTGGGTAAGGTGACACTCATGATATGGTTCAGCAGAGGAGGCCTGGTTGGTCCTTGTCCCCGGATGTGTGTGTGCTTTATGATGAGGCTAGCAAGCCTTGTGTGCACTATTCTTTCACTGTCATTTCAAACACTCATTGGAGAGGACTGTTCAATATTGGGGGAGACAGCTTCATTTACTTCCCCCCCCCTACGATCACTCAGCTCCAGATGGGGCAAGAAGCATAGGATATTATGGAGGTGTGCATTATTTGCCATATTTTGGTGTGTGTGGTTGGGACAGAGTTCCCCGATTTTTGATGGGGCCTCTAAGCCTATAGACTTTTTATGGGATCAGGTGGTGTATTTGGCTTCCCTTTGGGGTAAGGCATCGGGGGCTTTTAGAGGGGTGCCTCTAAGTGACGTCACAGGGTGATTTGTAATTGTACAATTTGTCTTCTTTTGGGGACTCCTTGTCCTTATGCTTGTAATTGCTTACCGTTTGAAATTTCAATAAAACGTTTCTTTATCTAAAAAAAATGGAAGCTCAATTAACAAGAAATTGCAAGTAAATGAATCAAAGATATAATCACCAATTATGAAGCTTATAAGAAACCGTCAAACCCCAGTAGAAGAGTTTATCTTCATGGGTTAGGTTTTAAGGTAATTGAAATTTGATACTCAAAATAGATCACACAATACTTCCCACGCAGTTGTAAGATAAATGCTTGCATACAGAAACTAAGATGGCCACAGACGTAGGGAGCACAGAATAAAAAGAAGGGGCAATCACAAAATTCCGAAAGGCTTCACTAAGACAAGAACAGAGAGAAATGAGAGCCTACCTCTCGGCAATCTCCAGCTGAGGAACAAATTCCGTGCCTGCTCACCCGTAATTTTTCCATCTCGATCAGAATCAACTTCCATGAATACTTTGGTATATTTCTGTATGCCAGCAGTCGTCATCTTTGGCCATGGTGGTTGGGATTGATCTGATGCAGTAGTACCAGATCCTGCTGAAATTCTAGGAGAAACACCAGAGGAAGTGACCTGAGGAACAGGTTGAGAAAGACTCGAAACAGCCTGTGAGTACTGTGGCTGTCCACCCACAGGTTGCTTCGCAAAAGCACTCTGCAATGAATCAAAAGAACGTGACATTGATGAAGGCTGATTTGCAGAGGATGCGGGAACAATGGCTGATGAAGTTGGAGTCAACGCTGCTGAAGGTGAACCAGATACAGGAACAATGGCAGAGGATGCTGGTGTAGTGGTCATGGAAGATGTTGCTAAAGAAGCACCAGGCTTGGTCATTGTTTGAAAAGCAGCAAAAGGATCACCTCCAACAATTGAATTGGAAGAGAAACCATTTCCTGAAACAGGAATTGATGTAGAATCTTTATTTGCTGATTGAGACGATGTCAGTACCAGATCTTGTGGTTTTGGTGAAACTGAGGGTGTAGATGGACTAGCACCTTTATTAGGGACCTGAGAAGTTGCTCCAGATGGAGCCATGCTCGTCCTTCCCCCCAGCAAATCGGTGGAAATACCAGAGTTTGGTAGACCAGGAGTTGACATGCCAGAGCTTGGAAAACCAGAAGTCGACATGCCGGAGCTTTGGAAATCAGGAGTCGACATGCCGGAGCTTTGGAAACCGGGAATCAACATGCCGGAGCTTTGGAAACCAGGAGTCGACAGGCTGGAGCTTTGGAAACCAGGAGTCGACAAGCCGGAGCTTTGGAAACCAGGAGTAGACATGCCAGAGCTCGGAAGACCAGGAGTCAACATGCCGGAGGTTGGTTGACCAGGAATTGGCATGCCTACGCTTGGTCGACTGGGAAATGACATGCCCGTGTTTGGCAGTCCTGTACTTGAGATGCCCGAGTTTGGAAGAACAGGAGCACTTTGAGATGGACGTGGCACAGCAGGTAAACCCTGAGATGGCCTCATAAACTGATTTCCTTGAGATGGAAAATATTGCTGATTCATGTTTTGGTTTGGAGGTACAGATCCTCTATAAGCAAGATTTTGTGAAACTGAGGGTGTCATTCCACCCATCTGCATTCCAGGTGAAGTAGCCACGGGAGGTGATTGCGCCGTAGGAGATGGTTGAATATTTATTTGTGGAGGAGGGATCTTAGACGAAGCTGCTCCATACAGTGCAGCCTTGACAATCTCAGGGGTTAGGTCTCGCTTACTCTGAGCCACTGTTACAAGCTTGAGAGCATTGAAAAATTCCTGACGACCAAGGAAACCAGCCCGATTATGATCTGCATATGTCCATATCTGCAACCAATTTAATAAACATGTAGTTATTCTTTTGAGTACAGAGAAGTGGATTCCTTGATCCACCATTAATCAATGAATGAAAATGAACAAAAGCTATGTTACATGGACTCGGCTGGAAGTGTCCAATGTGGATACGTGTCCAAGTGTCGGACTCGGCAATATTTTGAAATTTTAGCTTGTTTTTGGCCGAAAATGAAGTGTCTAGTGTCCATACCCATGTCCGAGTGTCGGGTGTCCGACACGGGTACTCTAGGGTGAAATGAAGAGTCCATGTAACATAGACAAAAGACATGATGTTCTCATTGTGAAACAAACCAAACAGTCTCAGATAAAAATGACAGAACTACTAGTTTTTTCTGTAACAGAATAGCCTCCCAAGGGCTAATTTTCGGATATTCAAAGGTGTTTTATTCAACTCTTAAAGGTTATGATATCTTGGATTGGACACCATTAGTCCCAACATTCTGCCTCTAAACACAAGAAAATCAGCAAATCATCTAAGGGGTTACTCATTCTTGTTCAGGTTCAGCAAACCCGTAGAGAAAAGCACTACTTTGCTTATCCATGATTCCATCCGACTTATAGGTGGCTTTTTTGCGAGCCATCCAACATATCAAGAAGTCAGTGAAACCACTACGTCTGACAGAAACCAATCTAACGGCTACTTTTCATAAAATGACAAGGCACGCCCACTTACAGAATAATGTTTGAAACCATTAAAGATGCACTAAGAATTACAAACACTTAACAATCTTGGGCATCACACCAAGCATAGTGACTACAGCAACAGGAAGTTCCATAATAGGTACTGAGAAAGCATTTGAATTGCACAGGAATAAAACTTCCCTATTCAGAAAAACTGGCAAAGACATTTCAGGTTTCAAATCATATCCTTGATGCTTAATAAGATTGATCTCTCACAAGTCGCATGTGCTAGACATAACTACAACCCTTGCAATATCAATTTTCATAAATGCTCATCACTTTGAGTATAATCACCATCTATTCCAATCTAAAACAAATAAGCTCCTAATTAAAAATCACTCAGATGAAAATCCTTCAAAATTCCAAACTACTATACAAGTTTGTATCCTTCAACATCAACAATAATAACCATAATAAACCCAATCAAACTTTTAACAATTAATTGCGCTAGTATAAACAAACCCACTTCACAAAAATGCCCTAAAAAGAATACCCATTTCCCGAATTTGACGTCCACTCACTATAATGTAGACATATCCCCAAAGAGAAAGAAAAAAAAACAAACAAATCGATCAAAAATACCAATGTGAGTATTTAAATCTATCATAAGTACCTGGGCAAGAACTTGTTTAGGCAAACCGGATCCTTGGAAAAAACCAACGGCTTCAGCTCCACTAATCCGACCATCATGATCCAAATCAGCTCTCTTGAAGTACGCTTCAAATTGATCCATGTTGAACTCAAAATGCAATTCTGTCACCGATAATTTAGCATAGGGTAAATAGTATATAGTTTATGAACAAGGGTTTACCCTGATTCTCTTCACCGGAGATGAGAGAGAGAGAGAGAGGGGTTTACCCTGATTCTCTTCACCGGAGATGAGAGAGAGAGAGAGAGAGAGAGAGAGAGAGAAGAATTGATGAGTTGAAGAAAAAAAATAAGGGTAGAAATTCAATTTCAATTTCAATTGAAGTTGGTGAGCCTTTTAGCCCCGGATGTATTGTAACGCAGGTCGGAGCTAATGATTTTCAGATCAGATCATTGCATTAAAATGTGATAATTCCATTTTATGGTGTGTCCACCTTTTGTTATTAAAAATATTAAATATAATAACCGTTGCAACTTCTACAAAAATAATTCTAATCTGTGAAGAAGAAGAAGAAAGGATTTTAATTTGTTAAAAGTTTGATTGGGTTTATTATGGTCATTATCCTTCAAAATCAATAATAATGACTATAATAATTTTAATTTGTTATTTTTGTCATAATATTGGACCTGATATTTACACGTGTAACTCTATTAATTTATTGGTGCTAATTTAACTATGACCATATCGATTCTTTTAGTTATTTTTAAGTCTTTCTTCCTAATGACAGAACATGTACCCTAGAAAGTAGAAACCCTTTATCGTCGAACAATGAACTAAATTCAAGATTTAAACCACCAAGTCACGAAAGTACTCAAACTCATAAAAAAAGAGCAAACAAAGTGTTTATTAATCAATATAAATTGTAGGTACAAACACCCATACGCCAGGCCTTTATATAGGCAACAACTTCCTAAATCAACTATGAAAACTAGTCCTAATCTAACCCAAACCGCCTAACAACTTCCTACACGGTTTAGGATACTTAAAGGCAAATCCAAACTGATCTAAACTCTCCTAAGCTGTGAACTCTCCTAACCTAATCAGCTGCACACGTGTAAGACTAGTCAAACCACAAAACATGTTTTTCAACACTGTTTTTTATTTGAACACAAAAAACGTGTATTGATGCCTTCCTAATACAAATTAACATTCTTATTAACTGAATTAAAATGCAAACATAATTAAAATAAACAATTTAACAACAATAAACTAAAATAAATACATGCAAGCTAATCTATGTCAATATGTTAACAAAAGGTTGATTGATCATTTTAGGTATTCCAATATGTTAAATTTTTTTCCTTATCTAAAAAAAACTAATGTAAAAGTGATTCATTATATTGGGTGATGTAATCAATTTCTATTTTTCCAAGTGTTCCCCCCTACTTTCTTCTCCATGCTCCACTCTAGCTTTACTCTCTAATTAGGAAATAACCCGTGCTACGCACGGACTATCTGTTTATTACTATATGTTTAATATTATCAGCTAAATTTTTGAAATTTTTCAAATTTTAAAAAGGTATATTTAAAATAATGAATAAAGTGATTGGCCAAAAGGTTACGTGTCATATTACTTATCATTGTCTTATTAAAAACAATTATCTATAAATATTGTGACCAAACTTGCAATTGTACATCTAAAATATAACTTAACAAATTGTGCTACAAATGTGAGACATGTCATTTTATTTTCGCTTATCCGTGCAAAATTTAGTCACATGTTTAACCTATATTTTATACCCTCAAATATAAATCTTAATTAAAATTTGAACACTATCATATTAACGATGATTATCACCACAAATAATAGTACATTTTCATGTAACATACACTTATATCAATTAATATAATTTTTGTTATTAAACAATTATCAATTTGATTACACCCTCCCTTAACGTGAAGTTCACTAATTCAAATTTAGAAATTGGAAGTCTAACTTCCTTTTAAATGGAAAAAAAATTGCAAATAACTCACCATCTAGGAAAATGAAAAATAGTAGGTAAATCCTCGAAATGCTTGCACATTACCTGCGCTTATACCCACGATTACATAAAACTTGTTATATATTATGTGCATCTATTCCCCATATATTCATCGTCTATGCTCAATTAAAGTTTTTTATAATTTTGATAACGTTAAAACTAGACATTACTGTTATTTTAGATTAATCAAATTATGACACTTGTACGTTACATGCGCTTTTACCACAACTATATAACATTTTTAATATACCGTGCGGAAAATACATTCTCTATACCGAATTGATTTGAAATTTTAATTATTTTTTTAATAGCAAATAGATTTTTATATAGACGACTAATTATAAAGTCAAGCACCCTTACAATAGCTGAATAGTCAAAAGTTATGATTGACAATGTTAATGAGAGAGACTAATGCTATTTTAGGTTGTATTAATGTGATTTTAAAAAGAAGAAATATGAATAGGTTATAGCCATTATTTATATGATATTTATTTTTAACAATTCATTCATATATATATATGAATGATATGATTAGATTAGATTGAATTAGATGGAATGCACCATTGGTCCATTGCTACCAAGTCAACAACACCGTAGTTTGTTTGCAAGATGGGTAGTGGTACAATTATTACTACAACTCCTTCAATTAGATAGACTATAAATGAGTTTGACATTAACAAACATTAACAGACCCTCAAACTGCTGCAACTCATTTGATTAGATAGACTATAAATCAAGTTGGCATTAACAAACATGAATTGAACCTAAAAAAACATTATTTGAAATTACCTCTGTTCAATTAAATAGGTTATAAATCACGGCCGAATGATTCGTTCACGAACCCTAACTTGTTCTTAGCGCATTTAGCATAAACTTGATTGTTTGAAAGAGCACTTCAAACAATCGAAAGGAATTTTATTGAATGAATCAAACCAACCAATCAAAGAGGGATGAGAATTGATCGAAGCAAGACTTAGGGATTTTGACAGATCTGAATCCCAGTTTTCCTTTTTCCTTGAATAAATAGGGGGGTTGGAGTTTAGACTTTGGAGAAGAGAGAAAGAGAGGTGGATCCAGGCATACCGATTTTGATTAGGACTCACTTCCATTCTCAGTTTTTAGTTGGACATCCCAGTCACAGCCCAAGGACACAAATGTGTGGTGGGCTGTGTGGGTTATTGGTTAGGGCCCAAGTTATAGGTTGTATAAATTGTAGGGAGTTAAGGACTTTAGCGGCTTAGCCGGCCGAAAATATTTCCACATGAGGCGGGTGAAACTTGGTCGCACTGGTCCATGGAAAAGTGAGCACCTCTGCGCGCAAAAGCTAGCACAAATGTCCACAAAATATTTTGGCAATTTGGTAGTATTGTGCTTCGTGACTCCGTGACCAATGGTATCCATACCCATATGTGTCATTTGCTAGGTTGCATCCATATGTATCTCGTATCCGATACTTGTAGGATACCTATACTTGTCAGATACTTGAGGATACTTGTGCGATACTTGAGGATACTTGATCGATATTTTTTAAACATGTTTACATCTACTTATCTATTTGTTATGTTAAAAATAGTAAAACACGTCTATGAAAAAATCTTTAAATTGTATTTATTCACATTTCTTTTAGTTAATTTCAAAATATTTAATATTTAGCTGCTAGTTTTATTAAAAAGAAAACTTTTTTTTATTGTATTGTATTATTTAATTCCTACACTTATCGGTATCCGATTTTTTCTGAGATGTAGTATCTCGTATCCGTACCGTCTCCGCACCCGCGCCGTATCCGTATCCGCGCAACCTAGGTCATTTGTCAATATTGCCTGAATAGAAAGTGTAAAAGTTATGTTGTATCAGTTCTTAATTTTGGCAATCTACCTCCTAAATACGCAGACAGCATAGTAAAGACCCCTCTCATTCCCACAGAAAAACTGCATTACCCATTGTAACTACAAGCTTCAATTTTGCAGTTCTCAGTCGCAGAACAAGATGCAAACTTTAAGTTGACAACTATCAACACAGCAAGATCAATCTTCAACTTCATAGTAATCAGCACAACAAAATGCAAAGAGGAAACATTATCCCTCATACGGAACCCTGTGTTGGAAAATTATGCTTTAAAATTTAATATTAGGACTCTTATTATTCTTTGTTAGATGCCTAATTCCTATTCGGTGACATTTATTTGTATACCAATCTAAAGGCTCTAACAAGCTAATAGTTTTTGTCCTAACTTATCTATTTTATCTACGTAAATTATTTTATCTAAATCCTTGATTTATTATTTGGTGACTATTCGAAGCGTTATTATTATTACTTAATGTTGGTAAATGTTTGATTTGTAACGGTCCTTTGATTTATTCTTGTAACCTTTACTATTTTAATATCCTTATTACTCTTATCTTGATGACTAATTAAAACACTGATGATTATGATTTAACACTCCCCGTATTTGTTATAAAAAAGAGTTTTTGTCTTTTGTCATGTGAGGAGTTTGAGAGGATATGGGAGATAAAGAGATGAATACTCCTCCATACGATACTTAACTTATACGAGTTTTCCTTGTAGTATGACTTCCACAAATATTACTGTGATATTTTATATACTATAAACTAGCAGTTTTATGTATGGGCGATTCGGTGGTTCGGGAGAGCTATTGATTGCACCTATAATTTTCGACCGGTTGTTGTATCCATGGTGGAGAACGCCATACCAATTACAGGCTCGTGTAGGAGGGGCGTTTATTCTCCACGGAAAGCGTTCAGCGTGCCTCAGCCCAAAACCTAACTAAAACAGGTTATTCTAATCCTTACTCTCTTTTATTTAAATTATTGTTATATTGATCATATTGATGTATTTGAGTGCTTTATTTACAATAATTATACTTGTATTGATGTTATATGTTTTGATTAATAAAATTTGAGGTATGTTAAATTGACAGAAATTCCATTCCCCTATTTATTCAAATAAATTTTGCAACAGTCATGGAGAATAAACCGAGAGATTTCTATCAATCTAACATATGCATAGTAGTGAAGTACTGGTATAATACATCTAGAGTTACTCTAGATGAAGTACATGTGGTTTTTTGCATTCGTGTTGCTAGTTCGAACTTGCATTCTGTATGGAATATTGAATTGGCTTGTCCATAACGGTTTTGCAATAATCATGTAATTAACGTTTGTCTTTTTTTGTGTTATGGCTCATGGAAAAAGAGAAAAATTAACTGTGTATGTTTCATTTAGTCACATAAGAATTGAGATCATAATTATATGTTGTGATGTGTATCTGGTGTCTTTGTATCTTTCCTGACTTGTTCTAATTAAGTTCTTATGCTTATATGAATCTCAGCTTTTTAAGAGTTATGAAAGAAAAGGGACTTAGATTTATTAGCTTATTTTTGGCATGAAGTTTTGACATCTATAAATGGTGATCGTGTGTAAAGTGCCTTATATATTGTTAATGTATATGCGCTATTTGATCAATGTGATTTATGATTACACAAGGATCTAACATGGTATAGTATATACATATATGGTGTATATATTGATTTCAATTGTTTCAAAAGCATGTCCCATTAATGATGTTTATAATAAAAACATTATTGCTTATAGTTTTTGGAGAGTATTTTCTTTAAATATATTGTCAATTTATATATGACACAATTACTAATATTACTTGACAAAGTTTGACAATCCGTCAGCGTGAGTATGACAGATTATGTGTTTACTTCTAGATGACCATTATATTACATCTTGCTGGAGTTCTTAGTAATTCAGACTTCTGATTACATTTTTGGTCATAGTTGTGTGTGATGATCAAAGATTTTATTGAGGGCCTTGATGTATGTTGATTTATGAGATATATGTTTTGTATAAAGATGTATTGATATATCTATTTGCCTAAATAATATATGCATGATGCCTTGTTGGTATGTTGAGATAGCTAATCATGACCGTGTTGTCTAAACTGATTTTGTAACATAAGTATTTACTTCCATTTTAATAATGGAGATAAATTTAATGTGGGGGTTTCTTTCTGATAAGTTAAATAGTAAATTGCAAGTAGTTGTTATGAGTCATGAAGTTATAAATTATGTTTTATTATTGGCTCTATATAATCCATGAGAAACCCAAAGGATCTTATTACTTTGACTCTTTCGGGTGTAAGCTCATTTACACAAAGTATGTAGGTTCAAACCCAGACAGGGCAGAACCAAGGTGGGCTGGTGTAGGCCATGTCCTCCCCCATGATTCTGATACTCAATAAATAATAAATAAGTTATATGAATTGCATATAACAAGCTTGACTTCCCTAAAAAAAAGGATTAGCTCAACTAGTTTGGGTGGGAGTGTAAGGCGGCACACCAAAAGATTTGACCTAACAAAGTAGAGAGATACATTAACATCAAATAATACAAGACCAAATTCATGCCACAAAGCATAATTCATGGTACAAAACATATCCAACCAAGCTTAATTCATGGTACAAAGCATATTCAACCAAGCATAATTCATTCCTATAAAAACCACGCAAAATTCATGAATTACTTCTTGAGACTAGTAGTGATCTAAAGAAAGAGAACAATGTAACTGCTGATGAAATTGAAAAGTCGGAGATTAAAACAAATATGGATGAAATACCAAAGTAGGAGATTAAAACAACTGCGATGAAATACCAAAGTATAGGAGATTAAAACAATTGTCGACCATGTTTTATCAATATATTCTGTACCGTTACATGGCTAACCAAAATCCGCTTCTTATATGAGGGGTTAGGGTAGATGAAAAGTTCATTAAAAAAACCGCTAATCTCTTTTCTAGACAAAAAAAAATTAAAAACAACGCTAATATTCACTCCTCCTGGCTCTCATGATTCTTCAGCAATTCTACCTCATTCTCTAAAAAAAGGGCATACTTGATCCTCTGAATTTTTTGGAGCCTCAGCCGGTCCAATTTGGCGTTGACCTATGTGAGGTTGGCCTCAAGCTTGGCCTCTTCAAGTTCAACACGGTAGATATCCACAACTATCTTGCATAGATTCCCCTTGTTGGATTTGAGCACTTTCTCCATCCTCTCTTTGTGAGACTCTCGAACAGAGGTCCGACCATGGGAATTGCTGGAGTCATCACTGAAGTCGTCGTCATCCTTAGTGCATCCCTTGCCAAGCAGAGCCGCACCATTCTCTTCAGGGAAGCGTTTGGACACTAGAGCCAATGAACCGCTACTCTGAGATTCATCCATCACTATCGATCGGTTGACCTTGGCAGGCCTACCCTCACGTTAGTGTTTGTGGCTCCTGGTAAAAGGTGTTTTCGCCATAATCCAGACCTCTTTTGTCTCTGGATATAATTGTGAAAACTAAGAAGATCCAATGTCATACTATAAGTAAAAACATAAAAATAAAAAAATAAAAAATTAGAACTGGGTTGCCCAGTTTCAATACTATAAATGATTATCAATCATTGTAGTTTGAGTTTAGGCGGATAGCGAAAATTAGAGAAGGTATGTCACTAACTATTGATTTTTCTTCCATTCTCATTTAATTTAAACTTGAAATCATGCACGTCTCGTATGTATAGTAATTTGAGTGCTTTTGTTTTTGGATGAAGTGAGAACACATCCTAGATGCAATCAAAATAAGAACTACCAAACCCACATCATTACGAATACCAATAAACTCAAAGAGGGTGCACCATCATCAGTGAGGTCATTTAGACATGCTCACAATAATAATGATAGAAGAACCTTAAAATATCCTTAATTTCATCCACGCTACAAGTCCTAAGATCCTCATTTAAGCTCTTGTTAGGAGTTAAATGCCATTACACTTATTCATCTGTCAATACAGTGATATGATAAAAATAAAAATAAAAATAAAAATAAAAAAACCTAAATAATTGTCACAAATGTTGTGCATTGACAAGATAAAAAACTGACTAAAAAACTACAACTACCATCCCCTATTCAATAGCCTACAACACTACCCATAGAAGAAATCCTCCTGCCCAAGAACATCATCCACAACTTCTTCCTTGTATACATCAGCCAATAGCTTCGAAGCGCCCCATAGATATCTCCTCCTAACTTAACTCTGTCTCTCTTCTTCTTCATTTATTATCCTTTTCATCCAACCACTAACTAACTTCCTCCACCTATGGCCGACTTTGTACAATTGCCTCAAGGTTTCAATATCACACTTATGAAAAATATGTTCCCTTACTATAACTTCAAATTGAGTGGTCAACGCTCATCCTTCTTAACCAGCTTGTGAACTTGGTGGAGACCAAGACACTCTCTCTAAAATCATTTAAGACAAGTCTAGGAAACACATTGGTACAAAAAATGTATTCAACTTTCCTCTGATCAAGGAAATCCATATTAAGCCTACAAAACAATTAAAATTTCCAATAAGTCATCTAATTTTACTATGTGATTTGCTACTAAGATTTCCTAACTTCACTTTCATTACTGAATTTTATACTAACTTAATGTATTTAAAGTCATGTAAAATAATTGGACAAATTACAATAATTTTAACGTGTCAAAATCGTAATTTCATGTTTACTCTAAGATAAATACAAACCCAAATTATTAAATCAAATGAACGCTAAAATCTGATTTACAAAACAGAGTAACAAAGGTTGAGATAGAATGATTCTGAGAATCTCAATGTTGTTCTTTTTGTCCCAAATTATCACTAATTTCGCAAGCCAAAAACCTAATTTTTTTTGAGGATTAAAAAAGCACTACCCCTTTTTTTGTTAATCCACATAATAAAAAAATCAACATGTAAATCAAGGCAATCAAACTATAAAAAGTCATTTCCAAGTTTTCTTACCCAAACCACAACAAAGCCTAAATTACCCAACTATTTTCAACCGATCCATTAACTAAAACTAAATAAGAGCCAAAATTATTAAATTAAGAAGGATAATATGACGTACCTAAAGTAGAGTTCAAAGTGAAACAAATGCTTGAAACTATGATGGAGCTTTCTATACGTACAATGGAAAAGAGGGGACCAATCTTCTTGGAAAAGTCAGTCCTCAAAGGGTTTTTTTTTCTTTGCCAATCGAGCCTTCAAAGGGTTAAAACAAGGAAATGATTAGTCAGACCGTCAGACGGTTAACTCTTAAGAGTTAACACTAAGAGTTAAGATTAGGAAATGAGGAGTAAGAGGGTTAGATACTGCGCACTTCTTTTTTCCAGATACTCCTCACTTTTTTCTTTTTATTTGACAGGGATACTTCCCATTTCCCACTTATTAAAACGCGGACAAATGGATTTAGATATGCGTAGGTTGAGCCCAATGCGGATGGGCTTCTAGTATAAATCCTCAATAAAAACGAGTAGTTAGATCAATTAGGTTCTGGTGACCAAGTCCAGGGGTCAAGGCGTTCTCAAATTTCCGCCACAAAGGGTCATCATATTAAACAAATTATAAGGTAATGGCGTTCAAGTCCTAGAGTCATGGGACCAAAAATTGGTCTTGGGGGTCAAGACCCGGAGTTGTGGCCAACAAAGTATTTTAGGAACAAAATCCAGGGTCGTATTGAATCATTTCTAAGATAACGATGTCAATGTCATGTCGTGGGGTGTTGGACTGTTGGTGAACAAGTCCTGAGTCCGTGCGTCTAAGTGTTTTTATCTAAGTCATTTATGTCTTGATGATTCCTGCAGTTTAACGATGACCTATTTCTAGGATCACGGAGACCAAATAAAATGGTTTCGACAGTCGTAGTCATAGTCGTGGTGAATAAGTCATGAGGTAGTGGTGAACAAGTGAAGAGGTTGTGGTGAAATTGCCTAGGGTCATGGTTAAGTATTTTGGTCCAAGTCAAATATATTTCTAGATGGTGAAGTCACGGGGTTAACAAGGACTTATTACTGGGATGATGGAGACTAAATAAAGTGATTTCGACAGTCAAGGTACGTGAATAAGTTGTGAGGTAGTGGTGAATAAGTCACGACTCTCATAAGGTTGTGGTTAAAATGCCTTGATCGTGGTAACATGAATTTTGACTTGGAGACCCTGAAGTCATGACGACCAAACTCTCTCTATGGTGGTGGTCTGGTCCTGTGATCGTAGTGACCAAGTAGTCTTAAGTGTATGCGTTTGATACAACCCTTTCAAATAAATTACCAAGTCCATGCGATGTGACCTCTAAAATAACTCAAATTTTATACCAATAAATATAAAAAAAATAAACTTTTAATAATTAAAGAGAGGGGAAAAACCCCTAAGATAAGTCAAATGAAAACTATTTGTATTATTTTCCCCCCTCAAAATGCAAAATGGAAATTAAAGGACACATAATAGAAAAACAAGAATGATTACTTAATCAAGTTAGAAAATACCCAGCTATGTTTCTGGGTGCTTTATTGGACAATTGTCTGGAACAAAGGAAAGAAGATAGATGAAATGTAATTAAATAAACTGGGAGAGGTGCTGGAGAGCGAGATTAGAACCCACAGGCCACAACCTATGTTTGCAATACTTGAGCCTGCGTACCAGATCTGAAGTGGGAGCTTGAAAAAAACACTAGGAGCTGAAATATAGCAACTACTCAGATAAACTACAACGGAAAATATAGGCAAGTAACATATCTCGCTCACTCCAAACACTACTAACTGATCAAATAAACACGATGAGACCCCACTCACAATCACTAGAAACTAAACAAATAAGTAGAAAATAGGAAATATTCCAGCGACAAGGTTTGAAGCATTAATGAACTGCCAAAACTTATGCTCTGGCACCACAAAAATAATTAAAAAGAGACTTATGCTCTGGCAAAAAAGTCAAGCAAACAAATTAGAGCCAATATTAGGTTCTCACATAATGAAATAGGAGTTCCAAATCCAGTACATACATAACAAGTATTCATCATCAAATTATTGCTCTTTCATTTTGTTCTCAGCCAGACCCCGCTCCGGCGGGATACTTACAGGGTTGTTGTTGTTAGTTGTTGTTATTAGCTGTTGTTGTTTGTTCTCAACCACTCTAGCACTTCTTTGAGTTGGTTGATTTTTGTTGACACTTCTTTGAGTTGGCTGATTCCTCCTTCAAATCCAGCTTCATCCACTTGTTCTTCACACCGGCAAGATGATTTTCATCTGTCTATTTCTTGGTTAGAATCATGACTAACGATTTGGCCATCGTCTGCCTGTATCTCACGTCCCGGATGTAGAGTTTAGTAAGCCTTATCGCTGCCAATAGATTTCTCCTCCTAGCCAGCCTCACACTCTCTTCTTCTTCTTTTTGTTTCCTTTCCCACCCACCAATACCTAAGTTTTCCACCTAGGGCTTCTGACATTGAAACATTGCCATATGGTTTCAATGTCACATCTAGGGAAGATATGTTCCCTTACGATAACTTCAAATTGAGTGGTCAGTCGCTCATCCTTCTTAACCAGCTCCCTAAGATCATTCAAGTCAAGTCCTAAGATCATTCAAGTCAAGTCAAGTCAAAGCAACTAAATGAAATAGCAGTACTTTGATGATGAACACTTGTTATGTATGTTTCGGATTTGGAACTCCTTGTTCAGCAGCTGAGACCCTAATATTGGTTCTAATTTGTTTGCTTGATTTTTTTACCAGAAGATAAGTCTTCTTTTATTTTTTTAAAAATTTTATGTGGTGCTAGAGCATAAGTTTTGACAATTGATTAATGCTTTCAAACCTTGTCGCTGGAATTTTTTCCTATTTTCTACTTATCCGTTTGTAGGTTTCATAGTTTCTAGTGACTGTAAGTGCAGTCTCATCGTGTTAGTAGTGTTTGGAGTCAGC
This sequence comes from Tetragonia tetragonoides, assembly GCA_038025085.1. NCBI lineage: Eukaryota > Viridiplantae > Streptophyta > Magnoliopsida > Caryophyllales > Aizoaceae > Tetragonia > Tetragonia tetragonoides. The sequence goes on from CM076153.1 coordinate 34,842,651, forward strand.
GAGATATGTTAGTTGCCTATATTTTCTGTTGTAGTCTATCTGAGTCGTTGCTATATTTCAGCTCCTAGTATTGTTTTCGAGCTCCTACTTCAGATCCGGTGAGCAGACTCAAGTATTGTGGACTGAGGTTGTGGCCTGTGGGTTCTAAACTCGCTCTCCAGCACCTCTATCCGTTTATTTAATTACATTTCACCTATTGTTTTTCATTTTTTTCAAACAACTGTTCAATAGAGCACACAGAAACATAACTGAGTATTTTGTAACATTTTTTAAGTAATTATTCTTATCTTCCTAATCCATGTCCGTTAGTTTCCATTTTACATTTTGAGGGGGAAAAATAACACAAATAGTTTTCATTTGACTTAGCTTAGGGGTTTTTTCCCCTCTCTTTAATTATTAAAAGATTATTTTTTATATTTTTTGGTATAAAATTTGAGTTATTTTAGAGGTCACATCGCATGGACTTGGTAATTCATTTGAAATGGTTATATCAAACTGTAAGAACCCTCGCCTTTCCGGCGCCTTAATCGAGGTATTTAGTTGGAATTAATGGTTCTTAATTAGTGTATTGCATGTGATTCAAATTAATTATAGAGAACAATTTGCAAATAAGAAGCCGCCACCAATTTTTAAGGAAAATAATTGAAAACCATCAAAAGTGCACTCCAATTCCTATTGGGAATTGACTCATGCCCATGGGGACTAAGGATTGAGTTCGGGGATGTAGGTACGAAATAAACAAAACGAATCTCATCTATATCGCCCGTATAAACGGCCTCTACTAAGCCTATCCATGCCAAATATTTATTCATACTATATGGTTCCATGCAAATCCGGTCGTCCAAGGTCCTAAATTAACTAGGTGGGTTAAGAACAACCAAATACATATGTTATCGCTTTGCACAATTTACATCCGATTTACATGCATATTATTAACAAGTATGAACAAGATATAAAGCATTAAATTAACGCTCCAATCTACCAACTTTGCTAAACGCGCCAAGCATTGCATATGCACATCAATAAAACCGTTAGTAACTTCAAACGAATCTTAATAATGTAAAGATGATAACTTTATACTAAAATAAACCTAGGAGGCTACTATATGCATGCAAAAACTACAAAAAGATGCAAACTTGCATAAACTAATAAACAGATGCTAACTTTATATTAACTAACCATGCATAATTATGTACAAAACCCAAAAACATGCAAGTTTATTCAACCATAATCAAAAGTTAAATAAAACATGACTAATAAACAATAAAACAAGAGATTTAATAAAGAGTTAGGCCATCAGGATGGTTAACCTGGACATTCTATTCGAACGGGACTAGTAGAATTTAAGATTGCTCTTCGATCTTGGGTGCTAGGCTAGATGTATTGCTTGCTTGGATCTTCAGATTTCTGAATTCTCTTTGATTTGGGGAAATATGTGCTCTCAATGCTCTCAAAATTATGAACTGACTGACCTCCTACAAAAGAGGGTGAAAAGGAGTATTTATAGAGTTAGGGGACGAATTTAGGGGATTAGGGCAAGAAGCCCGACGCCAAAACTCGGCCCAACCAAAAAACGGGTTCAGCGGCCACACGGAGGGCAGCCAGGGCCCGCGGCCGCCCCTGAAACTCAGCTAGGCCAGCCGCTGTCAAGCGCTGGCCGCCGAGCGGCCTGCGAAGGCCGCCGGGCCTAACGACGCGCGCGTGACTAGGAGTTTTTACTTTTTGTGCTCTGTAAATTATGAAATTGCCCTTGAGCTGACCCAGGGGGCCGGGATTGAGCGGTTTTGACCCAAATCTTCGAGACGTGATATCTCTTGATCCGCGAGCCTGATTGAGGCAAGGTCAAAGGCGTTGGAATCCTTATAACAAGGGCTATCCAAAGGATGAGATTTCAAGGAATTTGGTCTAGATTTCCGAGCAATGTCATTTTCTACTTACGTCCATGTTAATCCATTACTGTCATCATCGGGCGTTGCGGTGTCAGGGGATGAGAACCGATTAGGGTGTCTACACAAACGCATACATTGATTACTACTTGGTCAATACGACCACATGACCAGGCCAGCACCATTGAGATAGTTTGGTCGCCGTGACTTCAGGGTCCCCATGCCAGATTCATGTAACCGGCCACGACCATAGGCATGTTCACCACAACCTCATGAGAGTCATGACTTGTTCACCACTACCTACCTCGCCACTTATTCACCACGACTGTCAAAACCACTTTATTTGGTCTCCATGACCCCAATAATAGGTCCTTGTTAACCCCAAGACTTCATCATCAAGAAATATATATGACTTGGACCAAAATACTTAACCACGACCCTAGGCATTTTCACCATAACCTCTTCACTTATTCACCATACCTCAGGACTTATTCACCACGGCTACAAAATCTAATGTCGAAACCACTTTATTTGGTCTCCATGATTCTAGAAATAGGTTCTCGTTAAATCGCAGGACTTCATGATCAAAACATAAATGACTTAGACCAAAACACTTAGACGTACGGACTCAAGACTTGTTGACCAACAGTCCAACACCCCATGAGATGACATTGGCATCGTTACCTTAGAAATTATTTAACATGACCCTAAAATTCATTTCCAAAATACTTTGTTCGCCACAACTCCGGGACTTGACCCTAAAGACTAATTTTTGTCTCATGTCTCTAGGACTTGAACACAATTACCTTATGACTTCGTTTTTTTCTTTTATTTGTTTGATATAAAGACCCTTTGTGGCGGAAATTTGAGATTGCCTTGGCCCCAGGTGTTGGCCGCCACGACTAAATTGATCGAACTAATCGCTTTTATTGAGGAACTGCACTAGAAGCCTATCCGCATTGGGCTCATTCTACGCATATCTAAATCCAGTTGTCCGCGTTTTAATAAGTGAGAACTAGGAAGTATCCTGGTAAAAAAAAACATAGGGAGTATCTTGAAAAAAAAGAAGTGTGGAGTATCTAACCCTCTAACTCCTCATTTTCTTGTCTTAACTCTTAGTCTAAACTCTTAAGTAGTTTCAAGCATTTGTTTCACTTTAAACTATACTTCACATACGTCATATTATCCTTCTACTTACTTATTTTGGCTCTTATCTAGTTTAGTTGATGGATCTATTGAAAATAATTGGGTAATTTAGGCTTTGTTGTGGTTTGGTTAAGAAAACTTGGAAATGACTTTTTATTGTTTGATTGCCTCCATTTTCATGTTGATTAGTTTATAATGTGGATTAAAAAAAAACGAGTAGTGCTTTTTTGGTCCTCATAGAAAATTAGGGTTTTGGCTTGCGAACTTAGTGATAATTTGGAACAAAAAGAACAACACTGATAATCATTACTGCTATTTCAACCTTTGTTACTCTGTTTTGTAAATCAGATTCTGGCGTTCATTTGATTTAATAATTCGGGTTTGTGTTTAGCTTAAAGTAACAATGAAATTATGATTTTGTCACGTTAATACTATTGTGATTTGTCCAATTATTTTACATGAATTTAAATACATTAAGTTAGTATAAAATTTAGAAATAAAAGTGAAGTTAGGAAATCTTATTATCAAATTACATAGTAAAACTAAATGACTTATTGGAAATTTTAAATATTTTGTAGACTTAACATGAATTTTTTTATCAGAGGAAAGTTGAAGACATTTTCTGTACCAATGTGTTTCCTAAACTTGTCTTGAATGATCTTAGGGAGTGTTCCTTGGTCTCCACCAAGTTTAACAAGCTGGTTAAGAAGGATGAGCATTGACCACTCAATTTGAAGTTATAGTAAGGGAACATATTTTTCATAAGTGTGACGTTGAAACCTTGAGGCAATTGTACAAAGTCGGCCCTAAGTGAAGGAAGTTAGTTAGTGGTTGGATGAAAATGATAATAAAGAAAGAAGAAGAGAGGCATAGGCAAGCTAGGAGGAGATATCTTTGGGGCGCTTCGGAGCTATTGGATGATGTATACCAGGAAGAAGTTGTGGATGATGTTCTTGGGTAGGAGGATGTCTACTATGAGTAGTGTTGTAGGCTATTGAACAAGGGAGTGTGCTTGTAGTTTTTTGGTCAGTTTTTTATCTTGTCAATGCATGCACGACATTTGTGACAATTATTTAGGGTTATTTTTTTTTATCAGTATCACTGTATTGATAGATGAATAAGTGTAATGGCATTTAACTCCTAACAAGAGTTTCAATAAGGATCTTAGGACTTGTAGTGTGGATACAATTAAGGATATGTTAAGGTTCTTGTGTCATATTTATTGTGAGCATATCTAAATGACCTCACTGATGATGGTATACCCTCTTTGAGTTTAACTGATATTCATAATGGGTTTGGTAGTTGTTATTTTGATTGCATCTAGGATATGTTCTCACTTCATCCAAAAACAAAAGCACTCAAATTACTATACATATGAGACGTACATGATTTCAAGTTTAAATGAGAATAGAAGAAAAATCAATAGTGTAGTAACATATCTTCTCCAATTTTCGCTCTCCGCCTAAACCTAAACTGCAATGATCCATAATCATTCAAAGTATTGAAACTGGGCAAGCTTTATTTTAAAAGGTACCAAAATTGGGCAACCCGGTTATTACTTTTTATATTTTTACTTATAGTATGACATTGGGTCATCTTAGTTTTCGCAATTATATCCTGGGAAAAAAGAGGTCTGGATTATGGCGGAAACATATTTTACCAAGAGCTACAAACACAAACATAAGGGTAGGCCTTCCGAGGTCAACCGATCGACATCGATGGATGAATCTTAGTGTAGCGGTTCATTGATTCTATCGCCAAACGCTTCCCTGAAGAGAATGGTGAAGCTCCCCTTGGCAAACAATGTACTAAGGATGGCAATGACTTTAGTGACGACTCCAACGATTCCCATGGTCGGACCTCTGTCACAGAGTCTCACAAAGAGGGGATGGAGAAAGTGCTCAAATCCAACAAGGAGAATCTATGTAAGATAGTTGTAGAAATCTACCAGGTCGAACTTGAGGAGGCCAAGCTTGAGGCCAACCTGACAGAGGTCCGCGCCAAACTGGACCGGTTGAGGCCCCAAAAGTTTCAAAGGTATGTCCTTCTTCTGGAGAATGAGGTAGAATTGTTGAAGAATCATGAGAGATAGGAGGATGAGATTAGCGTTGTTTTTAATTTTTTATCTAGATAAGAGATCAACGATTTTTTTAGTGAACTTTTCATCTACCCTAACCTCCCATATAGGAAGCGGTTTTTGGTTAGCCATGTAACGGTACCGAAAATATCGATAAAACATGGTCGACAATTGTTTTAATCTCCTACTTTGGTATTTCATCCACAGTTGTTTTAATCTCCTACTTTGCTATTTCATCAGCAGTTGTTTAATGGAAAACAATTCCTAACTATCGTTGTAGTTACATTGTTCTATTCTGTAGATCATTGTTAGGCTCAAGAAGTAATTCATGAATTATGTTTGGTTCTGATAGGAATGAATTATGCTTTGTTGGATCTGCTTTATAGTATGAATTATACTTGGTTGGATATGCTTTGGACCATGAATTATGCTTTGTCCCATGAATTTGGTATTATAGTATCTGATATGTGAATGTATCTCTCTACGTTGTTTGATCAAATCTTTTGCAACAAAAAACAAGATTGTCAAACATTATATCTTTAAAGAGAATTTGAGTACCTTTGTTTGCCCTTTTCGAACAATAGCTACACATTATCTGCTTTGGATCTGACCTCGGACATAGCGACATCTTGCTACTGCAGCATCATTTTCTATCACGAAAATCCTTTCAGCATTTTCTGGGTTAATGTACAATCAAAGATTTGATTGGTCACTATATTAAGAGACACTGCCACCTTTATTTGCTTCATCGATAGGTCAACTCTTCCCCTTTAACATCTTCTTGTGTTCTTGGCAACTATGCCAAATTGATGCTTGGAGTTGCAATGGATAATGCATAGGGTGTTGGAAAATATATTTGAATAAATAGGGGAGTGAAATTTCTGTCAATTTAACATACCTCAAACTTTTTAAATCAACACATATAACATCAATTCAAGACAATTCTTGTTGTTACGTTAATTATTTCTATCACGTAATGTTTATTTTTTCCCTTATTTTAAAAATTTATTAATCACTCATACTCCTTCTATTTTTGGATAACTCAAATATAGTATCGTAATTTATATATACTACACATCACTACAGCCATGCAAATAGTCATAAAAGTTACACTTTTCTCTACCCTTTGCTTGCCCCTCATGTTTTTATATCTTTCACCAACTTCATCTCTAACTTCTTTCTCCGATGTGGGACTCATGTAAGGATATATAAATACAACATAATTAATTGAGAGAATATGTAAAATATAACATTTCAATAAGTACTGTTATCCCCGCCCCCCACCCCCGAAAAAAAACATTCTCACAAAGATTCCTACTTATTTAAATCGTTTCTGATCTATGTTTGTGTGCATCCTACGATTACTTTGCATTATTTTTTGTAATGAGCTTGTATGACTATCATCGTCGTCGTCGTCGTCATCATCATCATCATCCATCATCGTCATCATTAGTAGTATAGTAGTTGAATAATTATTATCGCACTACAATTAATACTGGTTGATGATGTTTAGTTCAATTAAAAAAAAATAACACACCTTAATAAGAATGAATATTACATTCGTCTTAGACAAAAATCTAAATAAATGTATGATTCCACACAGCTCACTCTTTATATTTACAGTTCGCATTAATACCACACCCCTACTTAACAAATACCACACCCCTGATAAAACTATACCAATATTGTCGTCCTTTTACATTTTAGTTGGCATTAATTTTAATTACCCTTTTCAACTTGAAACTCATCGTCTAGTTCTTCATCTTCTCACCCACCCCCACCCCCACCCCCACCCCTACCCCCACCCCCACCCCCACCCTCACCCTCCCGTACAGTTTAATGGCTGATTCGGCCTTATCGACCGCCAAGATTCATTCCCATATCAAGATCGAATTCACCAAAAAAAAGGTCATAAAAATAATATATTAGGTTCTTGATAGCAAGATCTGACAAAGAGAAACCCATAATATATATATATATATATATATATATATATATATATATATATATATATATATATATATATATAAGTGAGTTCATTTCATGAGGTCATGCCACGTGGGATGCCACGCAAGCGCCTATATTCATGTGAGGGCGACACGTAGGATGCCACGCAACGCTCAAATTCGTGTGGTGATGACACGTATGCAGCCACCTAAGCCACCCATCCAAGTGGGTCAATCATTAATGCGTGATCATAAATACAACATAATATAATTATTATAATATTATGCAAATTATAAAATAAAATAACTTTTGTCATGCAAATTTAAAAATTATAATTCTTACTCCATTGGAACAAGTTCGGAAAATACTTCAAAATGAGATACATATGTACTATGTCCTATAAAGTTGGGTTCTTTTCGTGTGAGGATGACAGGTGGGACGCCACATGAGAGGGATATGTTCGTGTGAAGATAACACATAGGTGCCACACCGGTATACGTATAAAAGTGAGTCCAATTCGTGTGGGCATGATACATAGGAGGTGTAAATTCGTGTGACGATGGCACCTAAATGTCATGTAAGCAAAGCTTACCACATAGCCTAAGAACTCTTCATCCAAGTGTCACTCATGAATGCCTCATCATAAGTCGAAAAATTATAAATATTACTTCAATTGATTGGATTTGAAAAAACCTTCAAAATGAGATATATATGTCCTATAAAAGTTGGGTCATTTCCATGCAGTAATGACATGTAGGATGCTACATAAGAGGAAATGTTCGTGTGAAAATGACACATATATGTCACATGTGCACAACTTGGCCACATAACTTAACGGATCAATTCAAGTGTCAGAATTCATTATTACTCGAATTTATTATTTGATTTATGTGCATATTATTTCAAATTATAAAAAAACATATCTTAAGTTACATAAATCTAAAAATAATAAATCATAGTTGATTAGATTGGTTTTGAAAATGTTTGGTATAAATTAATTGGATAAGACACTTAAGATATCTATTTTTATATTATACTAGTTGTAAATCACACTTAAATATTAGTAATGAAAAACATATATATTCTAAACATGTTGAATTTGTTAATAAATATTTTATATTTATAAGAAAAACGGAGTCATTTTTCATATACAGATGTCATATGGACGGACATTTCGTGTGGGGGATGAAACATGAACTTCAACTCATCATCTACTCCAATGCTTTCTTAGCAAATTAATTAAGACTTTAATATAGCAATTTAGACATACTTATGTAATACAAATGTCACGCAAACGAAAAGTAAGATTCAAGTAACACTCCTTATTATAAGTTATTATGTTGAAATTTACGAACGTTGAACTACCTAGCACATTTGAGAGATAAATATTTAGGATCAAATTGTTGATTATAACTTTAGAAGGTGGAAGTTTTTTGCTCACCACTAATTGATTTTATTCAATTACCAAAAATCCAATTACAATAAGAGAATGATTTTTAACTAGAGAGAGAATAATTGATCTTTATTTTTTTTTCTTTGGAACTTTTAAAATAGGCTCAAATTATGTTCATAAATCAATCATATTTTACATACATTCTATTTTAGATGTAGATCAACTAGATATTTAGAAGTAAATTATGAAATTATACTATTATTTTTAAGAATTAGCATGCATCCTATGGATATAATTTTTGTTAACATAAAATTAAATGTATTTCACAAATAATATTTATAATTTCAAACCATAAATTTTAATGTCCTTATTAAATATATTAGTAAAAAAATTTCTCTTTTTCTTTTCGTGTGTGCACGACATGCAAGACGGCACATAGAGGCCCAAAATCGTGTGACAGTGACACTGAAATTGCCATATTAGCAAAACTTGCCACATAGTCTAACAACTCATCATCCAAGTGTTTCCCCTTAATGCCTCAAAATTAGCTAACTTTATTACATATTTATTAGCATATTTTTATATTAAAAAATAAAATAATTTTAGTTCTTTCAATGCGGAGATATATGTGACCTTTACAAGTTGGGTCCTTACCATGCAGTGATAACATGTAAACGCCACATAAAATGGAGTGTTCGTGTAAAGATGACATGTTGACGTCACATGTGCAATTTTGTCACATATCTTAACAAATCATGATCCAAGTGCCAAATGATCAATATCACTCGATTTGTTTATGTGATTAATTTGCTTATTATTTCAAACTACAAAATAAAATATATTAAGTTACGTAACTTTAAAATATAAAAATCTTACTTCATTAAATTATATTTTCTTATTCTTTTGTGAAGTTTGAAGTATCCTCAAATTATGTTCATAAATTAATCTTTTTTTACATTCATTTTATTTTAGATGTAGATCAATTTAAAAGGTCATTTTATTCAAAAATATTAAAATAGTCAAATATAAAATTAGTTGTGCGGAATACAACAGACATGAGGTATCACCTAAAAAATTATCTACATTTCCGAGAGACATTTACGAGTCCGTGCGTAAACTAGTATATATATAAAAGTGAGTTCATTTCGTGTGGCCATGCCACGTGGGATGCCACGCAAGCGCCTATATTCATGTGAGGATGACACGTGGGATGCCACGCAGCGCCCAAATTCGTGTGGTGATGACACATATGCTGCCACCTAAGCCACCATCCAAGTGGGTCAATCATTAATTATCATTATTTAACTTCATAAATACAACATAATATAACAATTATAATTTTATTCAAATTATAAAATAAAATAACTTTGATTACGCAACTTTAAAAATTATAATTCTTACTCCATTGGATCAGGTTCGAAAAATACTTCAAAATGATATACATATGTACTATGTCCTATAAAGTTGGGTTCTTTTTGTGTGAGGCTGAAATATGGAACGCCACATGGGAGGGATATGTTTGTGTGAAAATTACACATAGGCGCCACCTTGGTATACATATAAGCTTGCCATATAGCCTAACAAATCACAAATTTTTATATACTCCCAGCTACACGGAGCTTCGTGGAGAGGGGAGTATAACTCACCTACTGCTAACAAATAATCCAAGTGTCACTCGTTTAATACATCATCGATAATTAATTTTATTATAAATTAGTATATTATTTCAAAATAGAAAATAAAATAAGTTACGTAACTCAAAAAAATTATAATCTTATTTCAATGAATTGAATTTAAAATGTACTTCAAAATGAGATATATATATTCTATAAGTTTTCGTAGAAGTTAAGTGGATAAGACACGTAAGATAACTATATAAAGTTGAGTCAATTTCGCGTGGGCACACCACGTAGGACGCCACATTGGAGACCAAATTTCATGTGGTGATGACACCTAAGCGCCACATAAGCGGACACATAAGCAAGTCGTACAAGTGACATTAATAAATGCATCCTCATTCTTGACATCAATACAGTAACTAAATATAATATTTATAATTATTAGCATATTTGTTTCAAACTAAAAAATAAGATAACTTTGGTTACACAATTATAAAAAATCTAAGTTTTACGTCATTACATTGGAAATGAAAAATACTTCAAAATGAGATGTATATGTCCTATATTTAAGCTTATAAAGTTTGACCTTTTTCGGGAAAGTTTTAAATAGGTTAATGATAAAAATACGTAGAATAGTCATACTGGCAATACATTAATTGAGTATATCACACTAAAACTGGGTCCTAATTCGAGTGGTGATATAAAAGTGAGTCAATTTCATGTGGGCACGTCACGTGAGATGCCACATAAGCGCTCAATTTTTTGTAGGCCTAACATGTGGAACGCCACATAGAGGCCCAAATTCGTGTGACGATGACACCTAAGCCGCCACATAAGCAAAGTTGTGCACATGTAGCGTCTACGTCATATACAAGCTGGGTCTTTTCTGTGTGGTGATAACATGTAAGACGCCACATAAGAGGGAATGTCCGTGTGAAAATGACACGTAGACGCTACATGTGCACAACTTTGCCACATAACTTAACAAATATCATCCAAGTTCAATTCATGTGGGCATGACACACGTAGGACGCCACGTAGAGGCCCAATTTCATGTGACGATGACACCTAAGCCGCCACATAAGCAAAGATTACCACATAACCTAACAACTCATTATCCAAGTGTCACCCATTAATGCGTTATCATTAGTTAGATTTATTACATTACATATTTATATTTTAACATATTAGTTGAATTTATCAAATATTTATATATTAGCATATTTTTATATTACAAAAATAAAATAATTTAGTTATGTAAGTCAAAAATTTATAAATCTTAGTCCAATGGATTAAATTTGTAAAGAAGTTTCAAAATGGGATATGTATGTCCTATACAAGTTAGGTTTTTCCCATGCGCTGATAACATGTAGACGCCATATAAGAGGGGATGTTCATGTGAAAATGACATGTTAGACGCTACATGTGCATAACTGTGCCAGATATAGTTAACAAATATCATACTCAAGTCCCACATGATTATCATCACTCGACCTTATTATATGATTTATTTCTATATTATTTTAAACTAAAAAACATATTTTTAGTTATGTAACTCAAAAAATTATAAATCTTACTTCATTAAATTGAGTTTTCTTTTTCGTTTTGGAATTTGAAGTAGGCCTCAAATTATCTTCATAAATTAATCTTTTTTACATTCATTCTATTTTTGTTATAGATTGATTTAAAAGGACATTTCATGAGGTATAAAAAAAGTAAGATTAATTGTGCAATATAAAACATGCATGAGGTATCACCTAGAAAACAGGCATGAGTTATCACCTATAAATTTATCTTCATTTTCGAGAGATATTAACGAGTCCGTGCGAAGCACGGACATAAAACTAGTATCTTATCGAAGCTCCAATTCGTCTTTTAATTCTATGTTAGTGCATGGAAGTAAGAACAAGCTTTATTTTCCAATCTGGGTCCTGGACGCAATGTTGTATTAAATGTGTATGATTTCTGATCAACAAGCACAAAAAAGAAAATGCCAAAGAAATAGCTCTGTTTCTACAGATTGATGAACAAGACGCAATAACAAAAATATTGCGCCTAAACCCAACACAGGTTCGAAGACCATGCGTCTAAACCAAGCGTAAGTCTTAAAACTCTACGCCTAAATCAGGCGTGAGTTGAAGTCTCTGCGCCTACCATTAGCCAGAGAAATTAAATGATCCACATTTCCCACATATATTTTTTCTCCTTTGTTCTCTTTGACTTGGGATTTGTTCCACATGCAAACAAGCTAGAAGAATTCTCAGCATTATTCGTGTATATCCAGTAAATTGCTTGTCTTTTAATCACAAATTTCATCAATTGATTGTAGCTTATAAACAACATTTTAATTTGCCCAAATAAACAATCGAGATATGAGCTTACGGGAAGCTGTAGAATTAGTGCACAAATTTCATCAATCGATTGTTTTATTTTTTTCACTTAGAAGGGTATTTTAGAAATATAAAGTTTTAGTGTGTGGTATTGTTTAAATTGGGGTGTGATATTTAGCACCACCCTATATTTATACCTCCTTTTTGCTAGAACCTTCATATTTTTCTCCGATGTGAGACTTATACTCGGTTAAACTATTTTCTTCCTCTATGCTTCCTTATTACATGTAATAATAATAGAATCATAATTGGAAAGAGTTGCCTAATTTTATTAGGGGATTGCTAAATGTAAAACTCAAATTACTTAACGTAAATTTCTTTTACCAAAATGCCCCCAAGCAAACTCACACTTGTTTCTCTCTCCCCCCTTCCTAACTCTCTGCCCCTTCCTTTCTCTAAGTTCTCTCGCATGGAAGCTACGTCTAAGTCAATCAAAAGCATCAAAGCCATTATGTCCCATAAGTTAATGGTTACTCAGGTCCACTTTGACTACCAGATTGTGGCTAGGGGTCGATTCCCTTTCTCTCTCCTATCTTTAACTCTCTCTCTCTCCTATCTTTAACTTTCTCTCTCCCTCATTCATTTTAGCCTTTGAGTTGGTGAAGGGTTTGGAACCAACAAGTGGGTTTCTCTCTCCTCAACCTCGTGCTGCCGTCCTCTTCAACCTCCCTCACCCCATCTTGTGGGGCCCACCTTGCCAACAACTGCCACCCAACCCATCTACCACCCATAAACCCTAACTCAATTACTAAAAAAAGCCCCAAAAATAAAAGATTCAAATTATACTAAAATTTCAATATTACCTGCACACAATCATCAACCCTCAAGATATGTTGTTCGCATTAATAAAACATTGATAGATTTAAAACGTAAAAGATCATGGAGTAGAGTGTAAGCATAACCGTAGAAATGTGAATGACGGGAGAGGTCTGCATTTTTGATAAGAAGGGTATTTTGGGAAATATTATGGTAAAAAAATTTGCGTTAAGTAATTTTGGATTTACGTTAAGCAATTCCATTTTATTAATGATGTTGATCGGCTTTTTTCGGTTACTTTGACTGATTGGAAAATGATTAGTATGGAACGAAAGAATATTCTTTCCATTAATTCATTGATTAGGAGATCTCTTGGATGGGTAAGCCTTCCATACTTTGCCTAATTTGACTCCTAGGCTTGAGTCAATGATGACGATAATGGGTCATTCCAAAATTCAAAGAGGGGTTTTGAAGGGAGTGCACAAAATGTTTGAGAATGGGTTTTGGAGGCACCACCTTACACCTACATTCTAATTCTAGTATTAGATAGTATGAGGTTCTATGCATATCTTGATAGGAATGTAGATACTGTTTGGATTTGTACTAGTTAATTCAGTTATATTAATTACCTCCATTTGTCAATTGATTTTATCTTCATAAATCAGCTCACTAAAAGGGTTCTAGTTTTATGCAAAATTCTTCATCCATCCATACTAGAACCATCAATACTAGATCTCCATGCTTTGAAACTCATTCCACCTAAATTACTAGTTACATTAATGGTTCTTCTCTAGACCCGGATATAGCCAAGTTGGCTACATGCTACATCCATTCGGTTTTTTCTTCTTTTTCCTTTTGTTTTTTTTTTTTTAAGTTTATGAAGTTACTTCATTTTTTTATAACTGTGACTTCATTACTTTGTAACTGTAACTTCATTATTTTGACCGGTAATAAAGTGGTGTTTGAACATTAATAAAGGCCTTGTTTGGCATGCAACTGATAGCTGGTGGCTGGTAGCTGGTTTCCTTAGCTGGTTGTTGTCAGCTGGTTGTATTAGCTGGTTTGACCAGATTATAATGGGAGCTGATTGTTAAAGATGTTTGGTAAGATCAGCTGATTATTAGTAGGTGAAATGATGTAAAATGACCAATAGGAACATGCATATAATTCACTATTGTTATTTGTTTTCCTTAGTAATACTAATCATTATTAAATTATCAAAAAAAACATGTTTATTGCTATTCACTCTAATTTATTTAATTTATTTTTTGATTCATCCACCTTTTTTTTAGTCCTTTTATTTTAGGGAGTATCTATCTTCTCCCTTTTTCTTCTTTTCTTTTTCTCTTTTCCTATGTTTAGTTCCCCTAATTCTTGCCTAGCAAAAAAAAACAAAACAAAACAAAAAAAAAACTCCCCTAATTCTTAGAGCGGGTGCTGTTCATTACGAACCGGTGCCCCATGCCCCCATCGGCCCATCCCATGTTTTTCCTTTGATCCTTTTATTTTCCTTATTTTTTTTCTCTTTCCTCTTCCCTTCTACCCCTCTCATATGGCTTAGCTTAACGGATCTGCAATCTGCATTCCACCATTTTAGCCGACCTGCACGGTGCACTGCCGTGGCCATAGCACCTCCCATCACTGCCCACCACTTCTGGCCGTCGTCCGTTACCCCACAGACCTATGATAGCCATCAATTACTCCCTGAACCTCACTCTCTGTACCATGTTTAATTAGCTAGAAAATTAAGCATACCCAAATTGGTCATTTATAAAATAGCCACAACAATCTGTTGCTAAACGCTTGGGGGGGGGGGCTAGCTTTTTCTTTGCTGGATTGTTGGTATCAACATGCTGCCTAACAATCCAATTACCAAACACCATTTTTAAGGGTCAATGGGTTGTACATGGTCAAACAATCTAACTTGTTTGAAAAGCTGGCCAACAATCTGGCAAACAAACAAGGCCAAAGTTATAATTGTCCGGTAATGAAGTGATAACTATCCGATGAAATTGTAGTTGTTGGTCGGTAATGAATTTCTATCTAATTCTCCAATAATAAAGTGGTGGTTATCTGACAATAAAATGTACTCTTTTAAAAAGATAAAAAAAATGGCACATAAACACATATAATTCCCACATGCATTTCAGAGTAGCCAATTTAGCTATGCTCAGTTGCAGCCAAGAAACTACGATGAACAAAGAGAGCCACTAGTCCAAACCCCAATTCTCAAGCCACATCTTTTAACCCCATCTCCGTATAGAAGAAGCTACCCGGGGTCCCTTGAAAATCACATACGTACATTCCATTTCCCCCTCGAATTTCAAACTTCTTCCCGCTAATTATAATTCCATTTCCCCAAACCCACAATAACCCTCATTTCCCCTCTCTCTCTCTCTCTCAAAGTACAGTACTAATTGTTCAGGCCACCATAACCAAAAACTACATCATCTATCAATTGAATGAAGAAATCTGAAAACCCTAAAAAAGTCTACCACATTGGGGGAATCCCAGTCGAATTTCCCTACAAACCCTATGGAACTCAATTAGCTTTCATGGGTCGGGTCATATCGACCCTCGATCGAGCTCAAAGAGACGGCCACTGTCACGCCTTGCTCGAATCGCCTACCGGTACCGGCAAGTCTCTCTCTCTTCTCTGCTCCGCCCTCGCCTGGCAGCGCCACCGTGGTGCTAAGACTCAAAACCCTAACCCTAATCAACCGCTGTCGATTCCCGACCCGCGGGCCATTTCCGATCCTCTCAATCATGGTGGTGGGTTCATTGCTGGTACTCCGCTCTCTAATGGTGGTGGGTTCGTCGCTGATTCTGAGCTCTCTGGTGGGTTTTCTTTTTCGGTCATTATTTTTGATTTTTCATTGTTGTATTATTTGGTTGCATTTGTGTCTTCAAAGTTGAATTTCAAATGGGGGTGGGAGGTTTAGGAGTTGGGTCACTCAAGATTTTGTATTATGATTTTAATTTGGTTGCGTCTGTGGCTTGAATTTTAAATGGGGGTTTTCTTTTTCAGTCATTAATTTTGATTTTTCAACATTTTTATGATTTAATGTGGTTGCATTTGTGTCGTCAGGGTTGAATTTCAAATGGGGTTCTGGAGGTTTAGGAGTGTGGGGGTCATCTCTGGATTTATTGTTATTTTCAGAAACATTTAAGGTTTGGTTAGGAGTACTAAGAGTTTGAAATCGATAGAGATGAGAATTGCGTGAGTTTGAATTTAGTATCATCAGATTAAGGTCATCATTAAGTGCAAAGTTTAAGTTTTTATGAGCTTCAGCCCACAAATTATATGTCTATTTTGAGGAATACCATATTGTGTTTGATTAATGATTAGGGAGTGTGCTTAAGTCCACCAGTAAGTACAAACTCCAATCCTTTTCATGATATACACAGCAATATGTTTCATTGGCAGTGATGATGCTGCTTCCAGATATGGGGGTATTTGATTGGAATATATTACTGGGAATTGGCTTGTCAATGACCATATTATTTATATGATGAGCAATTGCTTACGGAGAGTTTTAGTACTTCAAAACATTTTTCTCCGAGTGAGATCTCCAATCTTTATTTCAGAGACTTCAACACCAGAGGCAGCTACTTCTGCAGCGAACGGAAAAAGTCAAAAGAAGAAGACAGTGCCTACCATATTTTATGCATCGTAAGTCTGGATTCTGTAGGTTATATTTTTACATTCCACCTTAATACCACCATACTTTTTTTTTAAGCCAATAAATGGCCTCTTTTGTAATTTGTGTTTGTATTATTGACTAATTCAAGCCGTAACACTTTCTTTCATATTACCTGCATATGGTGGATGAATAAGTAGTAATTGCTAGAATAATACTACATTTAAGAGTTAATGCATCTTAAGAGGGAAGAGAGCTACTTTGAGCTGATTTTTGTGATGTTGAAAAACAATTGATTCTAGGTATAAAAAGGCTACAATAATCACATAGTGGCTAGAAACAAACATATTGGGAAAAGCTTAATTTCAACACCCCCTCCCCCCTCAATAAAACAAAGGAAAGAAAGATGAAGTGAGGTAATCTGAATGGAAGGACATATTTTAAATTTTTGAACAATAAGGGGATCTGTTTCTTGTTGTTGACTGGATGCCTGTATGTAACACTTATACCTGCATTTACATCAAAACTCAAAAATGGATGAGCGTACTACAGTTATTTTCGGAGAAAAACAACATACCTAAATTGGTGGATAACATATGTATGTATCATAGTAATTATGTTTACTGTCTGTCATTTGTGGCAGGAGAACTCATTCACAGCTCTCCCAAGTGATTCGCGAGTACCGAAAGACTACGTACAGGGTCCCAATGGCTATCTTGGTAAGTCTAGCTTCCCATTTTAGCTTGTTTTGGATAACAATGCTTGAACGATTTGGCCTTCCCAGTCTGTCAAAATTACCAATCACTGGGCACTGCATGGAAATTACGCTTTCCTTTTCTTTATGCTGTGTGCGCCAAATAAATCTGGTCATATACTGTGGTCTATCTTGATATCTTGCTGACGCATATTCTCAAGAAACATTTCATCTTTTATGAACATACCTCATTGTTTTGTATGTAGCTTGAAGTCTTAAATAAAACTTAGGGATATGTTTAGTCCTTTCAAGTGAGCTGCTGGATTTAGTACGAAATGTTGGAAGTAAATTCTGATCTCCATGGATTTCTAATTTATATGTCTTATAATAAAGAGGGAAGATTAGGTGTTTCTGGCAGGGAAAATGGATGATCATGGACACAAATCCAGTTACATGCTAGTGCTAAATCATGCTTACAATACAGGGCAGCAAATTTTTATTTCCTTTATTTTCACATCTCTCCAGGCATCAAGAAAACATTATTGCACAAATGCGAGTGTACGTGGTGGCGATAATCTAGATGAGGACTGGTAAAGTTTCTTTCGTTTCATATGTTAGTACTTCATAGTTCTTCTAACTACTTTCTATTCACAACAAAATATCCAAATTTGTTCAGCAAGTTACTTCTTGAGGACAAGGAATCTGGATGTCCACAGTTCAAGTAAGTTCATCTTCATGCTTCCACACGTTTTATCTCTTTGCCAATTAGTGCTGTTCTTCATGTCTGTATACCTTCTCTTGGCAGAAATGCGCATAGAGTGAGAAATCATCCATCTTTTCAGAAAGGAGGCTGTCATGAGGCACATGATATTGAAGATCTTGTCAAAGTAGGGAAAACGGTAAAAGGTTGGTCCGCTTCTACAGCTGTTTGTCCTTGAATGTACACTATAGTAGAGCTTAAGGCTCCATGTTGACTTCTTTGCAACAAATTATCAGAGGTTTGTTCTGCCATCTGCAGGTTGCTCGTACTTTGCAGCGCGTTCGATGGCTGATGATGCACAAATAGTTTTTTGTCCATATAGTTATATCATTAATCCAGTTATCCGAAGAGCAATGGAAGTAGATATCAGTGGAGCAATTCTCATTCTTGATGAAGCCCAGTATGTACTGCAATCTCTGATGAACTGCAATTTTGTTTTCTAAACTTTAACAACATTTCTTGTCAAGAAGTGTAATATCTCTCATGTCGCTAAGGTGACATTTTTCGTTAGAAATCACTGTTAATGTAAGTTTAGTTCCATTTGGAGAGGACGAGAAAAACATTTACCTTTGCGTAATTTGTAACCTTGCCCAATTACGTCTGATATTGTAAAAGTGGCCAAAGAAGTTTTTTTGTTTTATAATCTTTGGTCGGTAAGGGAAGCCTCTGACTTCATCGTGAAATCTTTAAGGCCATGGGCTTTGTGAAATTTCCCTTCTTGTTACTTTCACCATAGCAGTTACACCTTCAACTGAATTGTTGCCTGCATGCCTCTCCCTAAAATAGTCGTTGGTGAAGGCTTGGTCATTTATTGCCTATTGATAGCTAGTTATTTAACGTTTCTTCAACCCTAGGGTATTAAATTACATAGCTTTTGTACCATTCAGCAGACTGATCATTTTTTGTGTACAACTTAAAAGATTGTCCAGCGCATAAGTGATTACTGACAGCATTCAGTGCATGATTAATCTAAACTCTGTTTTTGTCAATGGTAGTCATGTTATATTGACCTCTAAAACTGAAACTTGTCAAAACAGTGACATTCCTGATTTTGCTTGCTTGCTTTTTCGTTATCCTGAATGGTACGCTAGCCTAGCTGCCTAGGAACTGGTTTGAGGCAATTCTTTGTCCGCTTTCTTGTTTATTACTTTGGTGGATGTGCTTAGCAAGATTCATCCTCTTTCTTGTTTATTATTGCGGTGGATGTGCTTACCAGGATGCTTTCCAAGGGTGTGGAGCAGGGTGTTATTGAGGATTAGCAGGAGGGTGGTGAGGGGAGGGATTGTGTTACATCATCCTTTCCTCCCCGATGACATAGACAAGTTAAGACTTTAGAGTGCTCACATTTCTATGATGTGAGTATAGCTGAGGGGGGCTATAGTGCAAAAGGGTCCACAGTAACTAAATGCTCAGGCGCAGGAGAATCTAAGAGAGGAATAATTCTAGAAGCTGTCATCTGTTAAAATGAGTCAGCTTAACCGCCTGCTCTTTTTTTCTGTAATAAAACCTTACATGAAATGTCAGTGTGCCAGGCGGCGCCTAGCATCACTCAGGTTGTTGGAAAACAAGAGATACGTTGCATGTATGAGTAGAGGCTCTATATAATGTAATCTGTATTAGCTGAACAGATTATGAATGAAATACACCTCTATCTTCTCTGTCAAATCCTCTCTAAGCTCTCCAGAATATTGTTACTCTTAGCTTATTTATTTGGAGAATTATTCTTACTCGTAATTCTCTAGATAGTGAGTAGATTGTTTAACCATGAAGCACAACTTGATCTTAATCAATTTGTTACAATTTACTCCATTGCATGATTCTAGTCACCGGGTTGAACTTGGAACTTCTTTTCTTCTTGTTGGTCTAGTTTCTTCCTCTTACTAACCTGGGGAATTTCATTTTTTTACTAACCTGAGGTCTTTGTTTTCTTGGACTTGGTACTAAAGCAGTTGTCTACGAGGTTGGATGAGTAGAATAGAGCTTATTTTTCGCTGGGAGGTAGTAGGATCACGTTTACCCATTCATCCTTGTAAAATATTCACTTGTCTATCTCCTTTCTTTTAAGGTTCTGCTTGGTGTGGCGGGTAAGTTGAAAAAAGGTATGCAGAATTTTCTCTGGTCAGCGGTGGGGGAGAGCAAAAGGAATCACCTTTTCAGATGGGATTTGTCATTTGGGGTGTCGATCTAAGACGGGAGCGGTTCAGTTTGGTAGTGTGGTGTCCATGAACATCTTTCTGGTAGGTAAAGTGCTTGTGGAAGCTTTGTATGGAACCTAATTCCATGTGGCTGAGAGTACCTAAGTAAGTTGACCTTTGCTTTGGCTTTGGGTGATTCTGCTGCTTCATCCTGCTTCTTTCCCTGAGTCCACTTCAGCGTGGGTAACGGGGAGGGGGGAATTAGGAGGATCTTTGTGCAGCAGATATGCTTTTTTCTCGTGTGTACCATCTTTCTATTCTATCTATATCAAGCCTTGTTTTCGAGTTCATGGTTTTCGAGGGATATATTCTGGCTTGGATGGTGGATATTCCAGTTTAGGAAGAACCTAGAAGATAGGGAAGTTGGGACCCCACTTCTTTATTGGGATGATTGATCATTCTATTTTGATGATCCTGATCAACAAGTGTGGATCACTAACTCTTTGAAGGGAGGAGTTTTAAAGTGTTTCTAAGGACTGGCTAAAGATCAGGTATACTCTCGAATTGGCAGGTGCAACAACCCAGAGAGAGCTCTTGTCCAGTGTTTGTGTTATGTGTTACAGGACTGCAGAGATATAGGTATTTGTTTCTACGTTGTGAGGCTATGTGTGACCTATGGCATTGGCTGTTTAGCATGAAAGGGGAGTCATGGATCTGCGTAGATTCTGGATAGATGTGGGTAAGGCATATTTGCATGAGGGGGAGAATGAAACAGAAGGCTCTCTGCAAATATGTTTCTATGGTAAAATGGTGGGTGGTTTGCCTTTAGAGTAGTGATTGCATACTGTGAAACAGAGCTAACAATACTGGTCATTTGTGGGGTAGGCTTGCGTTTTCGGTAATGCTGTGGGCTGTTGTGTTGGGAGTCTGGGGACTTTCTCCTAGTTCTTTATCTGATGTTCAGTGTGCCTGGCATGCTTGCGTATATTCTTTTGGAGGACATCTTACTCTCTGATTGAGTTGTAATGCATGCATTACTAAAATCTCTCTTCATATATAAATAAGAATAACCTCCCTAATTTCTTTGTGATGATTGTCTATTGCCAGTTTTGCCACTTATGAATCATTAGTCCAGAAAATGCTATTTTTTTTGAAGTCTTCACTATTACCCTGATAAAATGTCACAAGAAAGGGGGTTCATAATGAGGTGTCATTCTGGATATCTTTTTTGCTGTAAACTTTTCATCTGTACAGGTCAGTTTTACATAATAAATCCTGAACTTGTTAATGGTTGACACCTGACAGTAACATAGAGGACATGTGTCGGGAAGCGGGTAGTGTAGATGTTGATGAAGATGCTCTACAAAGTAAGTGCTGCTGCTGCCTCATTGATTTCTTGTAGTAGCCATTTTGTTCCTTTTTCTTAGTTCTTTTCAGTTTTTTTTGGGGATAAGATCATCATAGCCAGTTGTTACTTGTTACTAATGCTTGTCACTCTTGATGAAGAATTGCAGACGGAGCTAGGCCAACTTTGTGGAGGTGATGCACTAACTTACCAACCTTTATATGAGATAGTGCAGGTGAGTGTTTTTCATACATATACTATCTGATCATCCATCTTTATTCTGTAATCACTAACATCGGCTGACATGTGTAGGATATCCTAAGCTGGGTGGAGCGCCGAAAAAATGCCTTAGAAAAGCGTGAGTTTCAGCACTATTTTTCATGGTGAGTCAAATGTTCTCTTATTCTTCCCTTTCTATTCAACTTTGACATCATGACAGAAGAACGTAAAAAGGAGGAGATAATGGCATTGACTACAATTCTATCTGTTCTGGTCTGCTTAAACTGTAGCTGGATCTGAACTTGTCTTCAGCTTTAAGCAATGTCTAGTTACACAGGAGATTAGCAAGTTGATAAGAATTGAGAACTTTCTTTTAGATAAAAGAAAATTCGTATTAATAAAGCTGTGGAAACAGCAGCAGAGGACAAGTTGTCCTCAAGAAATCACAATAAATTATGCCAATTTCTCTTAAGCTCAGTAATTGAGTAACTCCTAAAAGCCCCTCCCGCCTTAGCCCACATAGAAGCTAAATAAGTCACTCTATCCCAAAGTCCCTCCGGTGATACGGAGTGAACCTGTAGAGAAAATTCTGGCATTCCGCTCTAGCCAGCAACACCAAAGGATAGCAAAAACAGCGTTGCGCCACAGTAGCTTCATCTCCTTATCCCTTCCAAACGCCCGAAAGCGCACCTGCAGCATCTCCAACACTGTGGCAGGAAACACCCACTGTTCCCCTACAAAGCTAAACAAGTTTCCCCTTAAAATACGACCCAAATCACAGTGAAGGAAATATGAACTTGGATGAGAATTGAGAATTTTAGTTGCCCGAAAAAGAAACATATCAATGTTAATTGCTAGTACATGCTATGTATAAGGCACCTTTGGTGAATGGTCATATATTCAGTTGACTAAATGAAATGCTAAAATCCATGCCAACATATGGTAAGTAGAAAAGATATTATATAAGTAGCTTGTTGTTAGTAGTTGAAAATAATAGGCAAATTCACTTTGATTAAGATTTAGTTGGCGATTGGTCAGTTGTGGGCCACAACATTATGATGAAAGGTGGCAGCATAGTTTTAAAATTAGCGGGAAAGTTACTCTTAGCAGAAAATTGCTGAGATAATTTTGGCAGCATCTACTTTTGGAGTTTATTACTATATATTTGGTACTTATTAATAGAATAATAATAAGGTTAATAGAAGTAAAATTGTTACTATTTACTTAATAGTTCATTCTTTTGGGTCATATTTAGTAGTTTATTACTTGGCAAGGAGTTAATTGTGTAGGGGAGTATTATGGAAGTTTCATAGTTAACTAATCACGGAAGGATTAGGAGTCTTAAAGGCCTATAATACGGGTGATGGACTGATGGTAGATTGGATAAGTTGGCTTCGCTTGGCTTGGCTCGGCTCGAAGAAAGAGAAGAGTTCCTTGTAGACGTAGTAGTTGAAGGGTTTGTAGCTTTTGCCTTAGAAGGAAGGTTGAAGATGAAGGGATGGTTTGGCTTTCCCGTGCATAAAAGTTGCATGTGGGGTGTAGTATATATAGGTGGGACAACTCTATGAAGGGCAAAAGTGAGGTTGAGAGGGGTAGGTTCAATACATTAGCTAGAGGAAATTGAGATATTGATGTGTTCTTCAATATTGTTTAACTCATTCTTTGTCAAAGCTAGTGGATCTCTCTGGTAGTGTTCATGGTTTTTCTCCTAGTTGAAGAGGCATTTTCCACGTTAAGTATCGTGTGTGCTTATTTTTTTCAGATAAGAATCGTATGTGCTTATTGATCTTGTATATGTTCTTTATATGCTTCCGTTGCAGTCAAATCCATGAGAATTGGTATGTCAGAGAAGAGATGACATCTAGAATTCTGCACTTTCATTACGATAACTTGTTCATACATGAGCACAGCATTACAAAGTCATTCAAAATGTTGTAGCAAAGTTTTAAAATAAAAGGTTATTTTAGTTTGAGCATATATGTATTTATGGAGGCTTGCCATCTCACTAATTTCTGTTAATTATCTAAAAATCTATGACTTGTTCTGTTTGTTAAATATTGGAACTGCTCTTTTCTGTTACATGATTCTTCCTCTGTTCACTTGAACTCTTAATATCTTTGGATGATAAAGTATGTAAGTATGTTCTTTCTTCAGGTGGCTGGTTTTTTGACCCACACAATAATCTCTAGTAGACTTGGTATCTTTCTATTAAATCTTGAGTCTGTGACTTTGCTGCTTCTATTTGATTTAACTTACACTAATTACAGTTGGACTGGAGATAAGGCTCTAAGGGAGCTTCAAGAGGCAAACATATCGCAGCAATGCTTCCCAATCTTGAAAGAATGCGCTGTCAAGGTACTGAATATAACAATAAAATGAACAGTTCCTGATTTTCAAACTATTCCTACTCTGATATTGTTAACCATTCTCTTAAGGCAATTAAAGCTGCTTCTGATTCAGAATCAGAGTCAGCTCATTTAAGTGGCATGTCAGCAATGATATTGGAAGGTAGCTTCTTTCTATGTAGTGCTTCAACTCTTAACCAAACTGCTGATTGCATCCCTCCTAATCTGTCATTCTTGCTCCTATCACAGGTCTCTTCTCTTCACTTAGTTATTTTTTTCACGGTAATGGGAATCACATACATGATTACCAGCTTGTTATGCAACGGTTTATCAAAAAAGATGCAGGTAAGGCCTCAAGTAGCTAGTGCTTTTATATAAGAAGTCTAATATTAAGAAACTTTGTATCTCACAGTATTATGAAAGCTTGTATCATATAAACTTTAAGACATGGCTATTCTGTCTGGTTCTTGATTTACTTATCATTCAGCAGCAAAAGCTTAAATATGATTGGACTAGTTCTTATATCCTTTTGCTTGTAAAAATGGGAAGGTATACCATCAATATACTGGGACTCACAGTGGACAAAATAACAGCAAAATGCATCAATGAACAATATATCAAAGTGTTAGAAGGTTTGAGATAAATCTTGCCATTTGGTTAGGCTGCTGTTTTTACTTGTTACCCTGTTCTGGGTTTGGCTTCTGCACGTTTCTTTGAAGTTGAATGCCAATGCCATGAGTTCAATGCCTTTCAACCTTCCATAACTCATCACTACTATTTGGCCACGGTGCTCATCTTTCCTCTTGAAAGCATGCAGAACTTAGAACCTCCTGCTTTATTGGGGGAGGAAATAATTCACAGTTACTGAAGCTTTCTTCACAGTAACTGAAGCTGTCTTTGGTTTGTTAAACGTGCTTTATATCCCTTTTTGATGCAAAATTCATAATATGTAAACTTTCTCCTTGGAGCTATTTTCCCCTTCGAGGCATCCAGTCCGGAAGTTTCTAATTCCTGCTGGAATTAATTTTAGCTTCAAGTAGGTGAATGTTTCATGCTTTTTCAAGTAGCTTGTGAGCCTTCTGTTCCTTTTGTGCTGGAATTTTAGCTATTTTTAGTTATGTTTCTTTCCTCGTTATCTTCCATGTATCCTCGGGGTTTTCAGCTCTCTACTTCTCATGATGCACCGATTGCTGTTTTTTTTTTTTTGAGCACCTTTGCTTGGGATTTGCATTTACGCAGAGCTCCCTATGATTGGTGATTAGGGAAGCTTCTTATTTGCTTAGTGTTGTGGACATCATCCAGCTTGTTGCCACTGGTGACTCTGGGAGTTGAACTGGACACCCCTCAGGGGTTTTCTCTTGAAAGTCCTTTCACCTCATCTTGGCCTTCCTTCACTGTACCCCAATTTTCCACTAGCCAATTTTGTTTGGAAGTTGAAGGCTCCCCTCAAGGTGCATGCTTTTGTGTGGACCATGGCATTAGATAAGGTGAACACGTGATATGGTTCAGAGGAGGAGGCCTGGGTGGTCTATTTCCTGGATGTGTGCGTGCTTTGTCACCGTGATAGCAAGACGTGTGCATATGTTCTTGCATTGTGGCTGTGTGCGTACATTGTGGGGGAGACTTTTGGAAGTTCAGTTTGCCCTCCTTTTATTCAGTACTTCCAAACCGTTTATCCCGATTTGGATGGTGGTAAGGGGAACAAGGTGTTAAGGAGATGTGCTTTCCTAGCTATTTCCAGTGTACTTGGTTGGAATGGAATGCTAGGATTTTTGCCGGGTCTCTAAGTAATTTGCATTTGTATGGGATCGGGTGGTGTACTTAGCTTTTTTATGGGCCAAAGCGGCGGGTGCTTTAAAGGGGGTGTCTGTTACTGATGTTCAGCGTCACTGGGCGATTTGTAGCAAGTTACACTTCTAAGGACTCCTTGTCCTCTATCTTTGTGACTGTTATTTTCCCTTTTGAGTAATAAATTTTTTTCCTTGCCTAATAGTTTTTGAAATGAGACCAGAGACCACCCTCACCTTTGATTTGTTTATCTACTTTTTTTTTTTTTTTCTCTTCCTCTTCTCTCAACATCTTCTTTCATCTTCTATGCTTTCTTACTGTTGGTCCACTTATCTTAATGTTGCGTTGCAGGGATTTCTTCAGGTAGCTGGACACTTACTTTGGGTTTGTGGTGCTTGAACCCGGCTGTTGTATTTAGAGATATTGCCGACCTTTCATTGTCCGTAATTTTAACATCTGGGTAGGTGTATACTTGATTTTGTAGTGAGTTGTTGTTTGATCCATAGTTCTTTAGTCAATGTTACTACAAAGTGCGACAGCTTCTACTTAAATAAAAGAAAAATAAAAAATCAAATGCATTAGCAGCTGATATTGTAAAACATAGTAAGATCATCCATGCATCAACATCAACATTACCCCAGTGCCTCCAAAGAGGTTCCTGCCTAGGCGTGGTAGGTTGTACGCAATCTTACCCCCGTGAAAACGGAGAGACTGTTTCTGTTTGACCCCTGATCTGATACGCGACGACCACATGCAATTTCACAAGAAACAAGAACTGCAGACAATCTTATGAGCCATTTTAATTTAGTCTATTTACTTTATTGTATTCCAAGGCCAAAGAGTAGTGCATTTTTTTGGCTCCATTGGGAGTGGACTTGCAAAGATCTCCCCTTCATGGATTCCTTTTGCTGCTTGCTCGTGAAGAATCTATGCAGCCTTTCTCGCGATAAGGCTTGGTTTTTGGTATATATCTGAAGCGTATAAACATGTCCTAGTGTTTTAAGTTATGCATGCTTCTTAGCGTTTACATGTATTAGGTGGGACAGAAAATAGTTTCAAAGAAAAGGTAAATAGTTCAACTTGCAACAGAAACCTTTATCGTGGAATATATCTGCGGCCGTACCAAACTTATTCATCCACCCTAACAGATCCCTCCTTGGCCCTTGCTTGCTTTTCTCTCTGGTCTTCATGATAAGCTTGACCAATTTAAAATTGAAGTGCTACTTTTGTAGTAGAGCTTTGCACATTTAAGACTGGACTTCTTGTTCAGTGGAAATTGTGGTAGTGACAGTGGATCCCTTGTATATTTATCCTTACGCTGGAGCTTCTGCTGGCTTTTATTTGAAGTCCTCAGGTTCTGTAGTTATAAATAGTAATTAATCCTTTATGTTTCTCAGTTTATCTTCCCTTACGTGCTCATATCAGGACCCTTTCACCAATGAATTCATTTTCATCTGAACTTGGAATCCCATTTGGTACTTGGCTTGAGGCTCCACATGTGATTGACGTTGACTCACAGGTAGAGTCATTTATAACTGCTAAATGGTTGAGTTGCTATTTTCAATGTTTAGTGTTCATTATTTATTCTTATGTTGGTTATAGCTATAACATTCACCATTGCCGCAGGTTTGGGCCTCTGTAATTTCTACTGGACCATGTGACTATCCGTTAAATGCAAGCTATAAAACAGCTGATGGATTCGCCTTTCAGGTACTTGCAATACCTTTCTTTTTTCTCCCTCTATTGCCAAGGGATTAAAGTCCAATATCACATAGTTGAGTTTCTTCCATGAATTATTGTGAAGGATGCTCTAGGTAAATCCCTGGAAGAGATTTTCAAGGTTGTTCCTGGTGGGTCACTTGTGTTTTTCCCAAGCTATAAGCTAATGGACAAGTTATGTAAAAGGTGGACCGAGACAGGTCAATGGTCTCGGCTCAATACAAGGAAGGACCTCTTTGTTGGTAAGGACTCTGCTATGCAACTGATGGCATAAATAAGGTCTATGTCATCTTAGTTAACATGCCCTATCTTCCTGGAAGGCTTTCTGTTCTCTAATTTCGATTTGGATGGTAGCATCTTTATAGATGTCTTTACTATAATCTAGCTTGTTTATAAATGTTAAATCTATAACATGCAGAGCCCAGAGGGGGAAACCAAGAGGATTTTGAGACTGTTTTGAAGGGTTATTACAGTTCAATTCAAGGCAGGAAGCCAGCTCTTCGAAAGAGGCGGAAGGCTAAGAAAGTGGAGCCAAATGATTGTACAACAACGGACTCACTTGATAGCTGTAAGAAGGGCGCTGCCTTTCTTGCAGTTTTCCGTGGGAAGGTGTGCAAATTATTCTCATCCCATAGCATCATTGTTTTGGGCATATGCCGACTTATTTGTAGTCACAGAGTTTTTCATAGAGAGAAAAATGCGATTAATGAGATAAATGCAGTACTATAATAGGGGTCAAGGAATTTTCTATCTAAGTTCTTTAAAAAAAAGTGAATCCTGCTGTATATCATTGAAGGATGGCACCAAAGAGGCAAGGAAAATGAATCTATCCCATAGCTAATTGTGATACAAAAAATATATTTCAGAAAATTCCGTGTTCCTTTATAACTGTAGAACTCACATGATAGAACTTCTATGTGGTTTCACCTGTACTCGTTTGTGTCATAATTCATAAGCCATCTATCAGGGAGAGAGTGATATGTCTCTCCACACTTTCATAAAGAGATTGAAATTCGTGAAGGTGAATCTTAGGGTTTGGAATCAAGAGCACGTAGAGGCAGTTCTTAAGGAGATTGTTGAGATGCATTTCCAAGGAGGTACCCTTTTGGAGATTCAATTATTAGGTAAAGTATAGTTGGTAACTGGGTTGATGGGCCCTTGCTAAGGAAGGAACTAACGGGTTGGGCAGGGTGACTAAAACTCCTAAATTTTCTAAGGATTGTGAGGGTAAGAGGATGAAAGGGACTGTTCATCACTTCATCTAGACTTGATTATTTTACTATTGTCTTCTCTCAAAAATGTTGGGACACTACTAAGAATGAGTTGCTTAGGGTATTGTTGGGTTCCATAAATATGAGACACATCCTTGATCGCCTCTTGTACCTGAGATGAATCGTTCTCTTATAGTTAGGGATTTTAGGTGTATTAATCTGGTTTTGAGCACTTATAGGATGATCCTGAGATTCCCTCCCATGGGCTTAGTTAGTTCTTACTGGACCTTGTATTTTATTCTAAAAGTTCATGATTGAAGAGGGACATATTCTTGATGCAGCTCTCATGGCCATTGAACTGGCAGATGATCATGAAAGGAAAAAAGTAAAGAGCTATTGTGGTGAAGTTAGAACTGAGAAAGTTAGACTGACTTAGCTGGTTTCTTGGATACAGTGATGGGTAGGAAGGGTTTTAGTCTGAGATGGAGACAAATTCATTATTTGTTTCAGATGAAAGAATTGTACCATAATTAGTAAAAGTGAATACAATCAAGGAGGACAAGCCCTCACATGATCACTCCTCCCCTCCTTAGCTCACAGGGAAGCTCAACAAGTAACCCGATCCCACAAAAGTTCAGGTAGCAAGGCGGTCCTCCAAAAGATCATAACAATAACAATAACAATTCACGTTGTTCCGCATCTGGAAAAGTTAGATTTTCCTTTTGAGGGGTTAACTTACCTCTTTGTGGTCAAGTTCTAACATAATAATGTGAAAAAATTGCCAATAACTACCTTTTAATTTTTTTTTCCTTCAAACATACCTTTTATGACTAATTTCGTTCAAGCCACTTCCTCTCGACGAATTTCAGTGAAATTATGAGTTGAACTGACCAATATGCCCTTATTTTTATTTGTTCTTTGTTTCTATCTTCTCATTTCATATGAAAAGCCATCACATTCCCAAATATTGTCAGTTTGCATGAGAAATATTCCAGAGGTCCCAGGTTCGAGTCCCCTCAGGGCCACTGGAGGTTTTACCGGTTGTTAACATCAGGGCCCATGGGATTAGTCTAGCAAAAGCTTGGACACCCTATCTAAAATATAAAAAAAAAATGTCAGTTTGCAATGTATATAAAAGGTCGATTCATCTCATTTTTATGAGAAGTTTGCAAGGAATTAAGAAGAAGGAAACAAAGGACAGATAGAAAAAATGTCAATTTAGTCAGTTTAGCTCATAATTTCTCTGGAATCTGTCGAGGGGTCATACCTTGAAAAGAAAACAATCATAAAAGGTAGTTGTTTGAATTATTATTGTTATAAGTTAGTCATAACCATAAAACTGTGTATAAAAGGTAGTTCTAGGCAACTTTTCCTCAAAATATATATTTTTTATGCTAAGTAAACAAATATTTATAGTATGCTGAGGAGGTTCCTCCCATGTACTAATATAGTGATTGCTGAAACTTAACTGTTTAAATCATTGCCATTGGCTATCTCATACGCAGGTGTCAGAAGGAATTGACTTTTCAGATGAAAATGCTCGAGCTGTTGTATCCTTTTTGGACCATCTGAAGTTTAATAGATGCGTGAGTCTCACTCCAATTATGCCTCTACTGTCTAATTGGGATTAGGTAGAGCAAGTTTGTGAGATCTTTCTGTTCTAACAGAAAAGATGGTTCTGTTTATAGAAACTTTGGTGAACTGTAGCTTCTTAACTATCTCAGATAATTGTTGGTATTCCCTTTCCAAACATGTAAGATTTCTTTGATTCTTCTGTCTGTTATAAAATTGAGATCTGAATACATGCAAACTTGGAGCCTTAAATTGCACTCTCTTTGCAGAAATGATATCCATGTTGCAGAAAAGAAGAGATATAATGACACATATAAACAATCCAAAAATCTTTTGAGTGGGAGTCAGTGGTATTGCCAACAAGCCTTTCGAGCATTGAATCAGGCAGCAGGTAAGCTGAATTTAATTTGTTGTAGTGTATTGAGTATCTCTGTGATCCCTTTTAAGCTGTTGTAGGTTTTATGACCTGTGGGCCACAAGTGAATCAGCAAATTTATCAACTGTGTGTACCACATGGTATAAAGTATAAACCCTAAACACCATGAGTACTATAAGTTATACTTGATGTTTTCCATTTTACTCCAGTAAAGGGGGGGTGCATTCTTCAAGACTCCAATCATACATGGCCCTGAAACTTACATAATAAAGATATTATTTATTTCTATAACATATACGCCTTCTATTCCAGTAAAATCTTTACACTTTCCTATTCAGTCCGTCCCCACTAAAATCGTTACACTTCCAAAAAGCGGAAGGTTTTTGGTTGTAAGTGACCTCCCTACCCCTCTTTACCACCCCAAGGGTCTTTTCCATTTCAAATTTCAAGAATACAAGGGCATAATAAGAACCTATTTGCCCAAATTTGTTCTCCTAAAAGTATGTGCCAAATCAAAGGGTAAAGATTTTACTAGGACAGAGAGAGTATTTGTAATTATGAGCCAAAGATCAAAATAAAGTTAGAGTCCAGCAGTCTTATGAAAGAGGAATATGAACATATACCCAAACCCAAACCCTCACCACACTCACACCCACCTAAACACACAGGTGTACACATCATCATTCGACATTCGCTAGAGAAGCGTTCCTTTAGCTCTTGGTTGAAAATGCATCAATTTCCTGTTACTTTACAACAAATAATAAGTACAACAAAAAAACTTTAGTCGGCTGTTTGTATATGTTCGTAAGGGAGGTTTTATATAAGAACTCTCATTTATGTTATTTTATCAATATATAGGTAAGAGTGTCCACCATTTCTAGTGGAGCCAAAAGTTTCACTACTTTTTGGCTTCGGAATATAATGGACTAAAGCAAAATGGTTCATAAACCTGTCGGCACTTCTTATTTATTGTGAAGTTGCCGATGGTCGTCGAATTCGGATTTCGGGTCAAACGGAAACAGTCTCTTTGTGAGACTCTCAAAGGGGTAAGGTTGTGTACAATCGCCCCCCCCTACCCTGCCTAGGCGGGAGTCTCTTCGGAGGCACTGGGGTAATGTTGATGTTAATGTGCAATATATAGGTAAGACTCATGGTTCATATCCCTAGTCCGCTAACCCGTCCCCCAACCCCCCCTCCGGTAGTCCCCATTCCCCACCCATCCCCAAAAGCAGCTTGGCCTTGGCCCATCCGTCCAGTGGTTGATGCCCCCCCCCCCCCTCTTTATAATTGTGGGATCCTGGGGTATAACCCGGGCATCGAATGTGGAATGCATCTCATTTACCTAATCAGCTCCACGCTCGCTGGTATATTCTCCCACTGTCTCATGGAAACGTTTACGTTTGCAAATGGCACATCAACCAAGATAAATGAGAAAGGGATCAAACGTGTTGAGAATTCCCTTGTAAATGATAAGGGTGAAGCACATGGACTTCTTGTTTTGAGAAGAGATAATAAGAGAGAGAATATAATCGAATGGGTGATTGGGGGTGTGAAATTATGAGGGGCAATGATGTCTTTTGACAAAAAATTAAGTTACTACTTTAAGCAATGTAAACATTTATGTGGGACGGACTGATAAGGGAAACATAAACGTTTTTAATGGGACGGAAGGAGTAAGAACTCTCCTTAGGTCTTTGGGATCAAAACCCATATAAAAAGAGAACTTTTTACACTAGCCACTAGATCATAATCTAAAGGTCAGAAGTGGAAGGTGCTATGAAACTGAAAGATCCTAGTCTAATCGCAATCTCTTTCCACATCTGCTGAGTTCAACTCGCCATGCCAAACAACCTCTCCCTTCATCAGCAGCAGCATTCCTATATTTCTGGCTGTCAGCTGAGTGGTAAACTCTAGTTGCAATGTCCTAATCCGAAGGCTGAGTGCTGAACCTAATCAATTTTTGCTCATTTAGTGTCGTCAATGGCCATTGAGCCTTAGATAATGTCTCGTGCTTGTTGTATGAGATTATGACACATGGAGGTACCCATGTCAGGCCAAAGCTATGCTGGTGACTGGTGAGTGCTGAATACCAAGCTGCTTGTGAAATTGTGATGAGTCTTTTAGGTTGTTGGGCTTCCAGAGTTCCCATTCAAGTTTGCTAGTGATGTAATATGTTGGAATGCATAACCCTGAGAGGTAGCTCAGCTGGTAAGACCTCTGAGAAGTATTCCAGAAGTCCCAGATTCGAGTTCGCTCAGGGCCACTGGAGGTTTTCCTGGTCATTAACTTCAGGGTCCATGGGATTAGTCAAGCAAAGCTTGGGCATCCATGTTATCTAAAAAAATATATATGTTGGAATGCATGACCGCCTTTTTGTCTGAGCAACACCTGACCAAAGCAAAACTTAAAGCAGTAATGATGAGCTAATTATGACTGCACAGCAGAAACTGTCATTTGGTGCTTTACTGTATGTGTGCATATTAAGGAGTTGAGGAAGATGGTATTTTATGGTGTAACATAGGGTTGACCCTAATTCAGTTCCAACTTCCAAATAAGTATATAGATTTGGGTGATTGGACAGGTTTCTAGAGGTGTGGAGAAATGGAACATAATCCAAATCCTTCTTTATCCAAATATCATTTGCATGTGTTGTGTACAGCTGTGGACCATGTACTGCTAGTCAAATTTATTTCTTGTTATTGAGTAATGAGTTCATAAAGTTGGCGTTCAGTGTCCTCTGGAAATTGAAGTTTTAATAGAAGTTGATGGGCAAAGTGGTCATTTACTCATTTACTACTTACACCCTCTCCATCCCCCTCCAAGGTCCAGAGAACACTGAACGCTTAAGAGACATTCGTGCCCTTTCAGTTGATACTTGGGACAGTTGGTGCGCAGGCCATTTTTGTTATTTGAAATGTGTTTCTTCACTACACAAAATTTGCTCCAACGGTTTAATTATCATTTATTATTCATATTGCCATGTGGTTATATGTGGTTTCCATTCTTGTTACTACTGAGTATTTGCTCTTAGAGCTCTGACATACTATTAGATTCTGTACCTTTTTAAAAGCTTTGAATTCCTGATTATAGGCCGATGTATACGTCATAGGAGCGACTATGGGGCCATCATTTTATTGGGTAATGCTTGATTCCCTTCTATCACTAATATAATTCTTTTTGTGTTTCCAGAAGATTGTTGCATGATGGTTTTGCGGATGTACTCAATTGCCTTTATGTTACCATAACCAAATTCATCTCACCCATTTTTCCTTTCTGTCTTTTTGTAGTTAGTAGGAAGTTTTATTAATCACCTAGTGGAACCACATACTGGGGTCTATAGTACAAAACGCTCATACAACCCAAAGATCACCAAAGAAAGGAACTCACACTGCGACAGAACTCATTTCTTTTCTTTTCTTATTTATTTGTTTCCTCTCTACTTCTTTTCTAAACATATTGGAATGACAACATGTTTCATTTCCTGACCTTTCAAGACCTTGTTGACCAGTTCTGATACAGTTCAACACATCAACAGCAATGTCTGACTAGGAAATTGATCCTGATATTGTATAGCAGGCACTTCACTACACTAGCAGTCTAGCACAATGGCATAATATGCTTAGCGAACTGTGTTTCTTGTTCTGCATACTCCTTTTCTTGTGGCGCTACTATTATGATTTGATAAGTTCAGATAATTTTGTTACTTTGTTAGTAATAGTATGTTTCTGGCTAGTTAGGGGTAAGGCTGCATACATCTTGACCCCCCAGACCCTGCCCTCGGTGGGACGCATACTTTGTTGTTGTTAGTATGTTTCTGGCATTGGCAGTTACAAGTCTTACTACATCATATTATTGGATATAAGGGCTTCACTTTCTTCCTCACAGATGAGCGCTTTCGGGAGGAAAGAAATATAGCATACATCTCAAAATGGCTAAGGAAGTCAATTAGAACATCTGAGAAGTTTGAGACATCAGTTGGGGAATTAGGATCCTTCTTCTGTAACATTAAGGTTATATGAAAGCTTTCATTTGGCTTTTGGCCCCTCTTATATGTTTTGTTTTTCTTTTTTTGTTTAACAAGTTCCAACTTGCTCTTGCAGGAGCGAGTGGGAAAGGCTAATATGCTGCAAGATTCTGTCACTGATTCAGAGAACATTCCTCCTATTAGTTCTGGCAAAGAATTGGTTAAACGGAAAAGTCAGAAGTTGAGCAAGCCTCAAGTTGGTGAAAAGAGAACGGTTTTGGATAACATGATGACGGCGTCCAATGCCCTTTCTCAGTGCCTATCATTCAAAGCTCATGGTAGTTCCGGTTATGTGACGGTAAAACCTCAAAGCAATGGCAAAATTCAGGAATCTGCACCAGCCCATTTGGAAGATATTGAGAGCCAAAAAGAGATCACTGACGTAGACTGCAATTGCAGGGAGGATGTGAGGTGAGTCTGGATGTTCTATGTTATCTTGTTCAAGACTTTTTTCTCTGTTAAGTTTCTTATTGATGAGAAAATGAGCCTGAGTATTGATTGATACTGTCAAAAACTGAATTTTTTATGTTTTCTGTTTCTGATATTTAAGTATCTCCTTGTCCTTTCCCACCTGTCAATTGTCATGAAGCTACTTTGAGTTTGAATATGAGGTTCCTGGAGAGATCTTTTGGCTGAGGAGGTGGATGCTTATCCGATCCACGATCCATACTTTTCTTCTTCCAACCTCCCTCCCTTCTAATCTGTGGTCATTATTAAATACTTAACAAATACAGGAAAGAGTCCCTCCTAGTCTGAGGTACTTTTTTTTTGGGGGGGGGGGGGAGTGGGGCATCACTTTGATCCTCTGTTGAGCCTAGCTTTGGGGTGAATACCAAATAGCAGGTGGAGAGGGTTCCATCTTCGATGCCGACATTGATGAGAAGTGAAACCCATTTGGGGTCCCGTATAAAGAGTTCATAAATGTAAATTCTCATTCCACGGCAATACACCTTTCATTTTTTGCTTTTGTCTGCTGTACTATTCATGTAATTTGTCTTTTTAGTTCAGACAAAGTAACTGCGTGTTGTCTGTTATCTCAAAATAATAAATTCTTAAAAGTGTGTAATTATGTCGCATCTGGATATTATTCCTCATATGCTTTACTTCATCTTCAGGTGTGAAGCTTCACTGACAGCTTCTTTGGATGAACGGCTAGAGCTTTCTGTTGTCAGGGAGACTCCTATGGCTGGAAACTATACTGTCGCTAGCCCTGAAACATCGATGAATGGCAACAACTCTAACTCAACATTAATCCAAACTTTTGATGAGTTTGGTCGAGCAAATTCTCTGTCATGTGATATGGATGTTACTCCAGAGAGGAATTCCAGAAGGCATATTAAAGGGTTAATGCCAGAAATAGAGTCGTCGGTAAATTTGAGTGTGAATTCTCATGCCCAGAAAAGGAGGACAGCGCTTAGTTCACCGCTGATAAACTCCATTCCAGATATGAAATTTGATGTGGCAACTGCAGAAATTACTCATGACTTTAGAGAGAGGGGATATTCACTGGGAAATGAAAATCCAAATCAAACTAGTACATTTGCTCTAAAGACGATTTCCTCAACATGTGAACTTAAGTCAAAAGAACTAGCTTCTGTGGCATATGAGGTTGACAGATCGTCAAAGTCTATTGGTCTCTTTCTGGATCAACAATTACAAGTTTTTTGTTCCCTTTGCAGAAACTCACTGGGTCAATCTGAAAACAATTCATATGTCACAGGTTCCTTGACTTTGATATCAAAAATTATATTGACTTCCCTTTCTCAAGGAAAGGGGCAACAGGGGGGGCAAACATTACCGTCTGAATTGCCAGTGCTAATAGTGGACATCTTATCTGTTGATAGTCGACTTTGTAGTAGGAATAACAAAGATCTTCCAGGACAGGGTATCTGGTGTCAAGAAGACGGTTGCGTATACAATACCATTTTTTGTCCTTTTTGCATATCTCCCAATCACTCTCTTGGAGTGCAGATCATGGCTACAGATGCTTCAAATGTTCACCTGATTAACAAGGTATGGACCTTGATGCTTCGAATATTTAGGAAGCATCACTATAGTCACACTTTTGGGATTCGGGAATCTCCATTCTGCTCGAAGGAATCATATGTTCTTCCTTTGCTGTTTCCCTCTAAACTCCTGTTCTTTTTCTTGCAGATTCTCTTTTTACATGACCGCGTAGAAATTAAGAGTGACAAAGGACTCAAGAGAAAGGTACTTGGACACAACCCTTTCTATTAGTCTTTTAATGTCCAACACTGGAAGTTGGTGCTGGTTTTTAGGGCGACACTCTATGATTTTCAGACAATTAATGTGTTCATTTCGTTGGTTTGCCTGAAAATAAAGAAATATTCCCTCTGTTTTTTTTTTTAAAGTGGCGTGTTAGAATTTCATGTCGAAGTTTGACAGACGATTTGTGAAGATGTTACTTTGATTCACAATGAATGAATATTACTTCATAAAATATGTAAATTTTTATATTATAATTTTTGCTTATATTGTTTTAAAAAAGTTTGACCTGGAAAAGCGAAAACAATACATTAAAATAACGGAGGTAGTAGAAGGTAATGAATGTCTCATACATTCACTTACTTTATCAAGTCTGTA
The DNA here is from genome assembly GCA_038025085.1 of Tetragonia tetragonoides. NCBI lineage: Eukaryota > Viridiplantae > Streptophyta > Magnoliopsida > Caryophyllales > Aizoaceae > Tetragonia > Tetragonia tetragonoides. The sequence continues at coordinate 34,880,298 of CM076153.1, forward strand.
CCAGCCAATGTGCTCCCCAGTTGTCTGGAAATTTGACAAGGGCTGGTGCATTCAGTTCCCAGCCAGATGTGTTACCATTCTGAATTGATAAAACAAATTAACGACCCCTACATTGGTTGTAGGATTTCCTGAGGAATAATGGTTCACCGCCCAATGAGATTGTTGATATAGATTCCATTGGTAAATATGCATACCAATCTCCGCAACAGAGTTCAGGAGGCTGGAGAGTGACAAAATCAAAGGTGTGGATTTCATTTCGAAAGATTCCAGTATTTACATTCCCATGTTAAATTGTTATTTTTAAGCCTCTTGGCACTTACCTCTCTTATATAATCCTGCAGTTGGGACTACCAAAGAGAAGTCCTACTTTGCTATTCTAGGACTAGTTTCCTGACAATTTGGATCATGAAGTTACTTGCCTCTAGTACAAGGATGGGACTAGTGTACAGAACATGTCATGCTGCATCAAAACCTTCATTTTATTGTAATTAGGACACGACACAGCCTCAAGACCACCAACGTATATGGGAGCTCATCATTGTCAGCTTGAGTGATAGTTATGCAGCATGGCACCATGGTTTGTTCTATCTGATCTGGTGGTTGTTGGAAGCCGGTGAGTTGGTCTCTTGGCTGTCATATTGTATGTTGTCTGTCATATTGTATGATATTTTTGAGCCATGATTTATTTTATGATTAGGTTAGTCTAACCGCTCATGTGTAGCAATGTATAAAAGTTGAACTTGCAAAGTTGCAGGTTACAGCAAGATTTGGCTAGTGGAGTAAATAAACACTTTCCACAAGTCATTTTCTTACTAGTTTAGTATGCCTATGTAAAGTTGAATAGGGTTTGCCCCTCTATACAAACTAGTTTGGAAATTGTAACAGCCAATTTGAGCTGTAGCTTTGTGTATCACTGCAAATTGAGATTTTGACAATATAGTGGTAGTCGAAACTTATGCTGTAGCTGGTACCTTGATCTTTTGAGTTGTCTGCAGTCACAAAAACTGATTTAGCTTGTGGTCGCGTTGACGCGTTGGCTGTTATAATCTGTTGGATAAATTTTACCTTGAAGGTTTTGGACTTCTAATGTATGTGCTACTCAAAAGGCTTTGGGTTTGACAGTGGTTCACCTTTCTCGAACTTTTAATTTTCAACATTACCAAAATCTTGATAAGATGAAACCTAGATTCTATGATTTTTCTTGTTGTCAAGAGTTTTTTTTTTCTTCTTATTTTACCCTTACTCAGCTGCAAGCTTCTAACAGGGTATGTGTTTTGTCAGACTCATGTATGACTATCTCATCCAGCCCGTGGACTTAGTCCACCGTAGATCAATTTTTATTTTATTTTTTTTTTTTTTGAAAAAGCAAGAAAGTCAGGACAACCTCCTTATGAGATTATCCTACCATCGTAGATCAAGTAATAATCAAGGATATATTGCAAATAATTTAGGGACATAAAAGATATTTTTAAAAAGATTTGGTCTTTTGGTCTACCGTAAACTAAGTCCACACAAGATTTTGTAAGGCTCATCAAGCTTTTTCTTTTTCTTTTTCTTTTTCTTTTTCTAACCACCTGGCTGTAGGAGTACACGCCTTGCATGCCAAGTCAACCACCTTTCCAACAATGGTTCAATCATGATCTCAAGAGTTGAAACCTTCCTACTCCTTTTCTCATTTCTCTTCCTTTCTCTCTCCTTCCTCACCACTCTCTCTCCTTCCCTCTCCCCCCACTTGCACATCTAATATCACCTCACAATGAGATTAGGGTTCTTCCTAATCATAAGATTAGGTAAGAATTTGTGCCTTTGCAATTCCAAATCTGATTCTATTTCCAAAACGTAGACCAACATGTATGAATGAAACCTTATAAAAAGGGTTCAATGAACGGACATAAGTACATAAATAACACATACCCCATCAAAATACAAGCAAGTTCCCAAAAAAAAAAAAAAAAAAAAAAAAAACACCCCTCTATAGCAAGAATAGTGTAAAGGATAATCTTTTTCGTTTCGTCATCAATGGCAGAAGATCATATAAAAGCTTGTAGCTTTTTTCTTCCAATGGAGATAGTCACTTCTATACTATAAAGGTTACCTTTAAAAGCTCTGTTACGATTCAAGTGTGTATCTAAGGAGTGGTATAACTTAATTAGCACCTCCAAATTCATATATTCAGTTCTTAAGCGTTCTTTTGAGACTCCTAATTTGAATCACTTCCTTATGGTTTATTCTTATCCATCTCTTATTTTTCATGCTGATTTCGATCCCGACATAGATATAATTCCATCACCATCCACACATTATTATCCCTCTAATGTACCACAGGGATACGCGGGTTATTGTAATGGTTTGATCTTGTTACGTAGATCGTCTTACAAACACTTATCAGTGGCTCTATGCAATCCCGTTACTCGAGATTATAGGATAATACTTCTGGAAGATGAATATAATCTTTACGGTTTTGGATTAGGCTATGATTCCTTGAGTGATGATTATAAGGTTGTAAAAATTTCTATACCTAAGGGTGATAGTGATGATGATGATGAAACTCCTTGTGACACTATGGTGCATACCGTCAAAGTTTATAGTATGCGTACTAATTTGTGGAAAACGAAAACAATCCATGTCAAACAAGATGATCATTCTGATTTTCCTTTTACACCTCGGTGTATTTTTCGGAGTGGAGGGATATTTTTGAACAATACAATACATTGGCTTATTGGTGGTAATCTTGGGGAAAAACAACATATTGCTACTTTCCATATTCACAGTGAAAAATTTGGTTACATGCCCTTGCCTGCTAGTTATTGTGATTCTAGTTTCCGTATTTTCAATTTTAGGAATTTGGGTGGGTATCTTGGTCTGCAACTTTCGGACAGAACCGGCTCCAATCATTCTGAGACATGGATCCTAAAAGAGTATGGTGAAGTTAAGTCCTGGGCAAAATTGTTCTCAAACATTGGTGTTGATGCATGTACTGATCTTGGACCTCTTATACCTTTGTCGATTGCTTATTATCCAAGAAGGGAGGGAGGAGATCTTCTACTCGTGAAAGGTGGCGAAGATTATAAGAAGCTCTATCGGTATAATCTCAAGGACAAGTCTATTGGAGAACTCGAATTTTCTACTACCACGCTCAATTCTTGCTTAAACCCTAAAATCTTGGTTGGAAGCCTGGTTCCAATTCCTCGTTGTGACAGTACAAATGAAGACGACCAAGACAAATTAAAAACAAGAACAATTGTCTAGGAAGAGAAGGAAGATTGAAGTAAGAGAACCTTGAAGTACTCTTATTTTCGGATATTTGTTATCATTGCTCGCTCTAATCTTCTGACGTACCAGTTATTCAGGATGAATTATATCAGCATGAATGTTTAATTTGCTGATAAATTGTCTGACAAAGTTGTGTTCTAGGATCAGGTTTTGGGGTTCTGAAGTATTCCTCATGATGGAGTTTTTAAGTAGGTTATTCATTATTGTATGACACTCATCTCTTGTCTCCTACTGCTATTGAATCTGAACATGTTCAAATATGTGTTACTTTTAGTACAACTGTAGTCTATAGTAGTGTATTGTTGCACTGAAGCAACAGAACTTTTTTTTTTAGGGTAAACTCGACCTTGTTGGTAATGTGCCAGTTAATTAGTTTCATTATTGTGAATTACAAAAAGTCTTGTAGTAGTAACTTACAGATGTAACAAGAACACATAATTCGCGCACCAGCTTAAGATCAGAAGTGGTTTACTGCTCTTGCATTGTGATATTACATTCATGTTAAATTTGTGCAGCATCTGTCGAACGTTGTACCAGTTATCATTGGGATACTATTGTATATAAAGCGAATTCCCCAATACTGCATCCTTTGAAAATGTTTATCAAGGTTCACCTCATCAATTTCATGTCCTCATTCATCATGGAAATTTGCCTGCTTGATATTTTAAGTTTAAAATAGAAGAGCAGAGGAAAATTGATTCATATACACAAGTGCCCTTAAATGGTATTGGTTTGTGTTAAATGATTATGTGTTAGCCTGTTCGTATCAAATTAAGTTAGCTTCAATTTGGGAAAAAACAGGTAACTTTCAAAAAGTTACATTATAGAGCCTTAAGTGCCCTTAAAATTACAGACAAAAGGTCAGAGACAAAAAAATGATCTTAAAACTCAGATGGACTATAATTTCCTAGTAGTTCAAGCTATTCACTGTTGTTTCCTTAGCTGGTGTAACAACATGCAACTTGATTAGTCTCTGAAAATTGATGGAAAATCTTGTTTCCATGAATTCTTATCAGCTCGATCTCTGCATTATTATGCGATCAAGGTTGTCAGTAAGCTCTTCTTTGTGCATGTCTAATTGATGATTTGCATAAGCTTTTGCCAATGTCTCTCTCTATCTGTATGAGTTGCCTGTTCTGTACATAATTTCCATGTGTTTTTGGTACCTTAGCAGCCACAAGCCAAATTGTTCATAAATAAGCCTGCTGTACCTGCAAGTTATATGAACCCAGTACTACTTTTGATCCATCTATTCAGGAGGAGTCCATCCACAATGATTTATTTCATTGGTATTCGAATTCTGGCAGCAAAACATAGGATTTAAACCAACTAATTCAGACCTGTCGCATAGCAATAAAAATTCAAACTTGTCAAACGGGTTATTTCGGGTCGGGTCCGTTAGGATTGATTCTTATGTCAAATCAGTTGTTATCCCGAGTTATAAACGAATTTGGGCCGCAAAACTTGTATCACGACCAAGATAAAACAGGTCAGTCAGCTTTTGACAACATATGGTTATCTTTTCTTACACAAGGAGAGTCCTATGTTTCCATAAAGATAATATTCCAAGGCAAATCGTTTGATAAGTGGGTTTTTTTTTTGGTGAAGCAATCAAGCTCATTATTAAGACTAAGGTCATGTTCTCATCAACGGAATGATGCGGGACGGTGAGAAACGGAACGGATCGAAAGGAACGGCGCGGCGCGGATAATTAAAAAAAAATGTGAGAGATAATGAAGTACAGAATGCGGAACGGAATGGCGCGGAACGGAACGGAATGCAGCAAATAAACAACGAAAAGAACAGGACCTAAATGCAGCATGGTAACGACGAAAAGAAGAGCGCTAAGAACTTATATCAGATTAAATACTGTTTTTATATCAAATTAAATACTTCTACGGTTATACCGTTGTAAATGTCAATTAAATAAGTGTTGGGAAGTTGCAAATGGTGGTTTGCATCAATACAGAGAATTGCGTAATGGTTTTCTCTACCATCTTTTTATTGCTAGCTACTACTACTAATTATTTTATTTTCCTTTTTATGGGTGGTTTTTATGCTTTATTTTTGCAGATTCGTTTTGCACAACTGCAAATCTAGCTACCAAGCTGGCTTTAATTAACATGGGGGACATTGATTTTGGTTCCTAGATCTAAGTAGCTGTCAAGATTAAGACAACATTCAACGTAACCCTTCAACTCAACTGATTAATCAAGCCAATTTATAGACAATGGAAAGGAAAGAACCCAACTTAAAAGAGGTAATTATTTCATTATTACATTAACCCTAAAAGAAATTTTTTTGTAGCGTTATTGCTGATTTAGAGATTAGTTATTTCGAACTCAAGCGAAATTTATTTCGAACTTATCACAAGGTGAAAATTTTTAAGAGAAGTTATGCCAAAATCGGGTTGATTTCTTTTCTTTTTAAACCCTTATTTGTTTTTTGTTTTTTCAATATTTTAAGAAATTAAAAGTTATGCCAAAATCGACCAGCGGTCACTAATTTTTAGTACGCTCTTCTTTTTGCAAATGTAAATGTCAATTGTGATAAAGTTAAGTAATAGAGCTTCGTCCTCTCAAGAAGAGTCATAGAGCTTCGTTACTCCGTCTTTCGAGCAGGGGCAGGTGAAATTTCGAACGATGATAATATGTTGTTGAAATGACCGAACCTAATATGAACTCAACTTATTCATGAACTATGAAGTTGAAAAGAGCGTATCCTATGTTGTTCACATGAATTTCTTCCAAGGATTGCGTTTGTATTTCACAAAAATTTATATAAGACGGTCTTTTCATAAATTTTGATGAGACGAATGTCATATTTAAATGAAATAAGGATCACGATTCATAAAAAGTGACCCCATTTTATTATGAGTTCGTCTCACACAATACTTATTCTTATATTTTTGGATGAGGATATCTCGGAGATGGGTAGATTTGTACAAATTAAATTTTAAGAGTTCATCAATGTGATAATGTTGTGGAGATGGCATGAAAAGATGAAATCCTACTGGATTTCGTTGATGGGCAGTTGGTTACCTGAAAATCAACGTTACATAGGATTAAAAAATGTTATAAATTTTTAACAACGTTGATCGTCAAAAAAAAATGTGTTACTTTTCGGCAAAAAAATATTATTTTGAATAAACTTACAAAACCTACCCACAAAAAAAAAAAAAAAAGAAAAAAGAAAAAGCCAAATTATAAAGGAAAGTGCATCGGCTAGATACCATATAAAAGTGGGCATGCATGCCAATCCAGTACACAAATTTCTTACATGAAATACCCAAGATTACACAAATATAAAAAAATGTGCATAGCTGCATTTGCTTGGCAAGCTCACCCTCTCTACCCTTTTCTTCTGCTGCTCAACAGAGATGAATATCACAACAGGCAAGTATATAGAAACTATGACTTGGTATTCTATTTTATTTCAAGACATCATTCAGTTACTTATGTGGTACATTGTTGGGATAAGATTAATAATGTTTTTGTGTAACATGTGTATTGTGGCGTTGCGAATAGGCCGACAAAGCCAGTAGGGTGGTGGGAAGGAGGAGAGATACTAGGAGGAAGAGATGAAGTTGGCGGAGGAACCTGGCTGGCTTGTTCGAAAAAGGGAAAAGTGGCCTTTGTCACCAATGTCTTGGAGCTTCACAGCCTTCCTGAGGCTAAGTCCCGAGGAGAGCTACCCGTCCGTTTCCTAAAGGTATGTTCTGTTGACATCTGACATCGCAGTTGCAGATCCTGTAGGAAAATTTTATGACACGCAATACCTCAAAACTCACATCCATATCCAGCAAATAAAAACCATACATTTCATTTAAGAGAACAGAGAATTACCTTCAAGAGCTTAAAGAACTTGAATAAATTCAACAAAAGTGTCCCAGCATATGATGTCTAAGTCTAACTGATCTGGCGCCTCTCAGTAATCTTTTTCAAACAAAAATGTAACTCATTTCCCTTTTTCTGGCATCCTAGCAGAGTACACAGAGTCCTAGAGAATTTGCTGACATGCTACTAGAAGAGGCGCACAAATACAACGGCTTCAACCTCATAATAGCTGATATTCCTTCAGAAAGCATGGTTTATGTCACCAACAGGCCAAATGAGGAGGATGTCAGGATTCAAGAGGTCCCTCCAGGTCTTCATGTTCTCTCAAACGCAAAACTGGATTCCCCGTGGCCTAAGGTCAGAAAGTCATAAAAGGAATAGAACTAGCTTTCCATTTGTGGTTCATACTGCTAATATGTACCTATAAGATAGCAAATATAGGTAAGCACTAGTTCACTAGTAGAAATACATTGAATTGAAGGACAAATGGACAATGATAGAACAAAATGTGGGGAAAGCAAATTAGAGAAAGAAAGAAAAGGACATCCATAGAATAGTGAGGACCACCTGACACATAATCTAGAGTGATAAATAACAGGAAAAGTACTTGTTGCCTCAAATCAAATCTGGAATTTTTTCTCTAACAGTCATGAACAAATTTTAGGGGAAACGATCATACCATTAAGTTCTGCATATTAACTCTTCTAGGAAGCAAGATGGGTACTGTAATACTACTTTCACCTACCATAAGTCGAATGTAACAAACTCAAATCCAAATGCATCTCTAGCAGACCTTACAACATTCATGATACCAAAGAAAACACATTGGTGTACCTAGTAATACTCAGTTCATCCCAATTTGTTGATAATCGTCAGATGTAAACAACCAAACATCTTTATGTTAGGGATATAAAAATTTTACATGCCCAGATTGTCAAACACACAGTTTGATTGGAAATCAATATTCAAAGTTGGGGGAGGGGATAGCAGAGATATGCAATCAAGTTCAAACTTGGCAACAGCAAAGTAAAATGCTCAATAGGATAATCAACATTATGAAGGTACATGAATTTTGACTCCATTGATGTCTCAGATTTCTACAGAAAATAGGTTCTTCTACCGATTTTTTTTTTTTGAATGGTTCATCTAAGACACATCTTGCTCTAATATTTTCTTCACAAATTGGGTTATCTTTGACATACAAGTCGAACTACAAATTGTCAAAATTCACTACTAACGTAAACGCTAGTCTAATTGTGAATGGTCTCCCGTTTCCATCCTTTGCAGGCAGAGCACTTGTCACTGAAGTTCAAGAAATTGCTTTATAGATATGGTGAAGGTGAAATCCCGGTCAAAGACATGGTTAACAATCTAATGAGGGATACAAAGAAAGCTGATGAAAGCAGACTACCTCATATCTGTTCGCTCGATTGGGAATTCAGTCTGAGCTCTATTTTTGTTAGAGTCGACACCCCACTGGTACATCACTTCAAACACTATTTCCTCTTTCATAAAGCATGGAGTAGCCACATTGTTTTAACCAGAATGTATTCTGCACAGGGGTATTATGGTACAAGAAGCACAGCAGCATTAACAGTCTCAACAAATGGGGGCGTGAGCTTCTACGAGACATATCTGGAAAAAGAAATATGGAAAGAGCAAACTATTAATTACTGCATTGACAAGCAGAAGCAGATATAGTTTACAGTAAAGTATCATAAATAAAAGAGCACGTGAGCCAAACATCATCATCCATGTGCATGTGCATGTGCATGTATCTTATCTAGGACCTTAAAGACCTATGACGCCTTTGTCTTGGCCTCTAGATGATATAATCTACCTTGTTGGCTCCAAAATACTTGTTGTATATTCTAAAATATTTTCTGATCTCATGCTGCTTTCCCCTCTATCCAGCCCAGTTTTCTGGGATCAATGCTTCAGCCTAAGAGTTTGTACAATCCTCTGTAACAATGCAAAACATAAATCAATAAAAATATTATATGCATTCAGGTGAAAGAATACAGCAGAAATTATCTGGAAAATCAAATAGAATGGAATTCGTCATAGGAAAAAAGACAAATAACAAAAAGAAATAGCTTGACCAAAGTTGGTAAATAGTCCTATCAGTACAATGTCATAAAAAATAAGCAAGTGCATGCAGTCATTCATTAACAAAATAAGAGCAGCCACACAGGCCTGGCCCTCTCCTGGGGAGAGGATTCCAGTCAAACTAGAATGATGGTGATGAGAAAAACTTACATATGCTAAAGTCCAGAAACATTAAATACGGTTCCGATTCTTCTGAACCATCCAAGTCTATTAAGAAGATCATGTTCTCAAGCCACAAAATAAGAGAAACCACACGGCCCATGCCTAGGGAGAGGACTCCATTCAAACTAAGATGTTGGTGAGGAGCAAAATTTAAATATGTTCATGTCCACAAACTTCAAATACGGTTCCCTTAAACAAGCATCGGCAGTAACTACCCCCCTCATGTTGTGGCATGAGAACATGATTCAGCTTAAGCCAGTCAACTTAACATAATTCAACCCTAGGGAATCAGGAAAAAGGTTGCTAAAACAGTAATTTGATCTTCGCAATAGACATAGATGCAACAGTGCCAAGGGCTCATCCCAAGTGATATCCAACTACCACCCAGAATGTCCGTTTCAATAATGCACAAGGAAACCTAAAATAAAAGGCTGATACTCTCCAGTATAAACAAAACCATAGAATACTTACACTGACACATCTTATTTGATACTTCTCTCAAGTTGTGACAATTGGCTGGTCAATTGAGCATCCAATTTGAATCCTGCCAATTCCACCTCTTTGCATACCTCCTTGCATTTAGCAACCCTCCCAGATAGCAAGTATATATTGATCATCTCCCTATAAAGATCATATGTTGGACAAAAGCCTGCCTCTTTAATCTTGGAAAAATATCTCACTGCTCTTGGGAGGTCATTTAAAGCAACAAATAACTTAATCACCACACGGTAAGCTGGGAGATCAAAGAGACAATCTAAACTCTCCATCTCCCAAACCAGAGGCAACGCCTCTCTATATCTCTTTGCGGAGAAACGATTATGAATGACAGTGGTATACATAACCACACTTGGCCGGTTCCCGGACTGTTGAAACCAGTCAAAAAGGCATTCCACAAATTCAAACTTCTGAAGCCTGACACAAACTTTCATGATGGAAGTGCAGTCCTGTGGACTTAAGTTCAAATTGTCTCGCTCACCGAGCTCTTCCAGTAAGGCAATAACAAAATTATCTTTATCAGGGTTCTTCCCCAACTCTAATATTAACTTGGCATAAATGCTAGTGTCCAACATTCTTTTACCATCTCTGGCAGCAGATAGAAACTTCCATGCAAGACTCAAACTCCCCCCTTTAAGAAAACCTCTAGCTATTGCTTCCAAGACATCCCGGCTAGCCAAACTAATAAATTTCTCCAGGTTGAAGGGTAATTTCAGTTCACGAGTCCTTGCCAAAATTTCAACAGTGGCTCCCAGAATCCGATCATCTGGGAAAAGGTGGGTTTGTTTCTGAGCCCAACAAAATGTCTGCAATGCTCGCTCAGGAAGGCCGCTATGACCTAGCTCCCTGATGGTCAAAGATAGGGATCCCTTGCGAAGGAATCTACCCCATTTGCTAAGAACAATGGATACATTTTCCTCTGCAGGAAGGCTTCTAATTTCCCTCGCTAAATTGAGTAAGAAAACAGGGTCTTTATAAATTTGCTTTGATAGCGATATTCGTGAGCAACCTGCTGGCAAAGAGGAAGTTCTAACAAGCTGTTTCATTGTTGGGAATCCCAGAGGTCGAATTTTGTGTGGAAGAGGTAGTGGAAGAGGTCTTTCCCTATTCAACTTGCCAGGTTTCTGAGGTATTCTTCCTTGAAACAGAGATGATATTGCTTCGATCTCATCAGCTTCCCAGACACCATGTTCTTCCCCATGTCCAGACTCGTCATCATTTAAGTCACTGCCTTCGATTCCCTCAACTTGATCATCTGATCTCCTCTCAAGTTGCGCCTCAATTCCCATGTGATCCTGGACCTCAATCCCTTGTTTTATGAATGTGTTTTCAGAATCAGGAGGAAGCTTGGTGCGACGAGGATACCGTAGATACTTCGGTTGTTTCCTTCCATGGGCTGCTGTATCAAAATGTACCTTAACATTTACCCTAGAGAAGTTTGCATGTTTTTTCTCCGGAAATGACATGTGATTTACACCTTGTTTCAGTACTAGTGTGCCACGCAGGGGATGATGTAATCACACCTCAAAATAATAGAATCCATATTGATCTCAGAACACCTCCTATTGCGTTATGCAATATACTCTATACCATATGACCATAAGACAAACAAATATTGAACATTTCTTCAAACAACGGCTGTGGACTACACCGCTAGCAACATAGATTCTCAGTCACTTTACTTTCCACTTGTCAGTCTTCAAAAACTAGCTATAAACTCAACAGTCTGCCAGATCAATGCAGCCCCATCATACACTTGCTATAGTAAAATTAAAAGAGACCTGGAAAAAAAAAAAAGCAACTAAGTCAGCAAATAGAACCCTTCCCAGTTCATACTCACTCACATCTCTCAAAATAGCTCCGACCAATAGCTTAGTACTTAAGTACAGAAACTATCCAAGAAAAGCTACGCTGGGAAGGATAATGACAATTGACAGTGCAAATTTGACCCGAAAAGATGCATACTGCTATTGTCCATTAGTTAAGTATGTTATCACTTCAAATTAGCCTTAACAACATAACAAACCCATTGAAAAGCTAATATAACTGTTGATATCCTTTCACATGTATTCTCATCTTCAGTAGCTACCAGAATATGTGCAACCTTGTACATATTTCATTTGATATAACTTCAGGTCTCCAACATATCCCAAATCAATCTACACATGAAACAGTCTTTACAGCAATACACAGCAGTGAAATGCGTAAGGGAGTAAATTTCACTAGTTTGTAAGGGAGTAAAAAGTTAATAATCTCATATTAATGTGCTAAATTTGTGATTGTAAAGCAGATTTTTAGTTATAAATTTTGTCAAGCATAGTTGACTCGTATCTATAAGTGAGAATTAAAAGATCAAGAATCTGAAGTTTTGTAAGCAAAAATAGTACTGTAGTAACTTTACGAAGATATAAACTTACATTCTATAATAATTGCTCAAAGAGAAATCGTGGAAATTTGCTTAAGATCATAAGTTTACTATTGCTGCCATTAGAATTATCACTATTTTGGTTTTTTTCACTTAATAGTTGAAACATAAAAATTACAAGTTGTGCACATTAAAAGAAGAAAAAGGCAAAAGAAAAGAAACAGCTAAAGACAACTATACCAATCAATAATTGCTTCTTTTTCATATAACGTTCGGGAAAACATCAAGTGATTACAGAGATGATGAAGACTACATAATTTACACTTCACAAGGCCATACTTGAGTTTGCATAAAAAACCATGAGAAGACAAAATAGAAACTACATTAACATTACAAACACAAAACAAGGAAAAACCCAAACGCCGGAGCCTATTACTGCAGCTGTGCAGCATGTAGGTGACCTTATTTTCTGCACTAAATTCAACTTTTTAAGCTTGCACACTATTTTAGAGACCCTTCATCAACACATAAAGATTAGCAGGTGGTTACTAAAAACAGGTGGTTTTTGACCCTCCAACTATGCTAGATATAGGTTGTGAATGTTGATCACCTCAGAGATTTGACAGCAGTTTTACATGTATAAACTCCAGATTCAAGCAGGGATGTTAAGCCAATTATGAGGAGGCTAAAAAGCTAGGAAGTCATATACTCTAGTCCAAACTGTCCGAGCAAAAAAAAAAACATTGAAAAAGCAGGTGATGATGTGATTTTAGAGCAGTATCAATTAAGATCCATAGGAAGACTCATTATTTATCTCTAGTGAGCAATCTTTGTTGACATGCTAGCCAAGTTACAAAGCTGTATTTCGGGTAGCAATTTTAACCCCAAACCAATTTACTCCAACAAGCGCAAGGCCTAGCAAATATGGTGTGAATTACGTACCAGCGTCCATCAGTAGTAAATGAGGGCAGTCCTTCCAGATCAGAAACTAACCTTGCAGATCATGGCGTAAGGGGGCTTCAGTTCTGAGTTTAGGTAATTTCCTGAAGCACCACAAATACGAAAGCAAAAAGAATCATTCACCAGATACCTCTCAATTATCTACTTCAACCACATTATGTCTGATAGAAATACTCTAAACAAGTTTCATAATCAAAGCATAATTCAGAGTTTGCAAGTCGTTCAAACATAAATATCCACTCTCTTTAGGTTCACATTTGTCTTTCCAAGATATCAAGGCAGTGATTACTTGCTTGTCTAGCTTACAATTTACCATGAGCTCCATGTCATAAGTCGAAAAATTATCACACTCTAGTGTTTTGCATAAGTTTTTCACAAAGCTAACAAATGACATAGGTAGATATACATAACAAAATTTTGACAGATAAACCCATAATTAATAAAAAAATTCAAAGTATCACACTCTAGCGTTTTGCATAATTCTTTTACAAAGCTAACACATGACATAGATACTTAGGTAGATACATTACAAAATTTTGACAGATAAACCCAAAAAAAAAAAAAAAAAAAAAAAATCAAAGTATAGATAGCAAAGGGTTTATGCGATTACCACATATGGGGAAGAGAGTTACAAATACTAATTTCTTCAAAGGAGAAACCCGTATAATCGTGAAAACTCGAGTTTTCAGTTTTTGGTTTTCAAAATCAAAATTTGAAACAAAACCCGTTCGGTAATAATCAGTGGTGAGCTGAGTTTTGGCCCATTTTCAAAACTGAGAACCGTGTTTCAGAAACCAGAAAATATGGCTTTCTGTGTGAGTTTTGAAGAGTAAAGAGAGTAGTCGGAGGCGGCGCGACTCTCAACCACCCAAGGCCTTCACTTCAAGACAAGGCTCCCAAGTGTAATCTGCTTCCTCACCTTACCACCACCAACTAAATCTAATCAAGAACCAAAATAACTAATCCCAATTCAACAAACCTCTACAGTAGAATTCCCAATTTCCCAATTAACACCGAATGCACCTTCACATATAAATTAGTCCTACTCGTACACCGTTAAAAGAAATACTCATTATTTCAACATTCATTAGGTGAGGTCTATCAATCCATGGTGATGTCCATGGTGGCATCAAAAACCATAAGACCTTAATGCATAAAAATAAGAAATAAATAAAAGAAATAAAAACTCTCCATGTTCTACATCTCAATATTTCTGAACACTCTACCTCTTTTCCCAAAAAAAAAATTCACTTATCAAACCTATGTCCTTAATTTTAATCCAAGTAGAAAACAGAATGCCTGTATGCCAAAGCACCACCTTCAAGTTTGTTGTATATCCAACAATGAAAATGTTACTCATCTATAGAAACTTCAACCAGGAAACATAGAACCACAATTATTACTCAAATCCTTCGTACTTGATTCTCCTTCCTTTGTATTACTCCAACCATCAAATCCTGCTTTATTTCCATATCAATCCAAAAATACTTCAATATTCACAAAAATTATTTTATCCCTCCATCAATACCAACAAGAATAATGATTGAATTTTAATGCCTAACTTGCATAGCAAAAACTTGTAAATAATTTCTTAATGTTCCTCCTACTTTGCCGATAAATTGACATGATTCGCCAATTCAATTCGATTTAGAATTCAATATCTAATGCCATAAAATGGAAAATAAATCAAAGTCTCAAATCTAAGAATCAGATATCCACTTACCAGCTCAGATAAATAATAATAAAAATAAAATTGAAGAAAAGTGTTAAAATTGATGAGAAGGAAATACTAACATCTGAATGCGAATCTTGAACGATTGAATGGCAAAACTCTGGAGAAATTTGTACGTGGGGAAGGGGAAGGCCAAGGGAGCAGGAGGAGAGAGAAAATGTCTAAAGATTATTTAGGGCTATGGAGGTGAGGTGAGGAGAGAGAAAAAAAGACTTACAGTTACAATGGATGAAGATGATGCAGGAGAGAGAAAGAGAGTGAAGAGCTCCTCCCTCAGCTTTGCTCGCCATTTCATTTCCGTCATCTCATCTCATCCATTCATCTTGTGTCACAGTATACATTATTATTGGGCTTCTTTTTTCATGGAATGGATTTCCATTCTATTCCAATAAAAGCCCAAGTCACGACCCATATCTATTTTCATTTATATTTTTCAATTTATGTTAATGGAGAACGATTATTATACTGTAATTAATAAAAATATATAAGTAGGTAGTCCAGTGATTTTGGGTTCGAGTAGGTCCATTTACGAGTTGGTTTTTAGATCAAATCCACTTTGTAAATTGTTTTTCTGGGTTGTAAACAAGTTTAGGTCCAGAATTCTGTGTCATGACACTTGGAAAATGGATCAAATCAGGTCGGGATTTTGGGTCCTGTTAGCTTTCAACGGTTTTAGAAATGAATCATATGACTAGGGTGAGAATTGGATCGTATCTAATTGTAGACAAATGAGGTCGGGTCATCTCAGATTTTTTGCAAGTCGGTTATCAAGTTAACAAAACTCTTGTTTCATAGACTTTAGGCCTTAAATCGAATAGTTTCAAACTTTGACCATTAGCCTGTCAAACCTTTTCGAATCGGGTTTTAAATCATATTTTTTCACCTCTAGATATAAGTCATCTGACTAGGGTGAGCGTTGGATCTTATCTAGTTGTGGGCAAATGAGGTAATTTAGGTAACGCACTTGATTTAAAATCAATTTCTTTTAAGGGTGATGAATGATGATAATAAAGGGGGTCATTTTTGAGGTGGTTAGGCATCAATAGACAAACGCGTATGGTATCGTATTTGTTTGGGTTACCTTTGGATTTGGTGTTGAAAACTGAAAAGGGTGTATCTGGAAATTGGAAGAAGGGCATATATGTATGTAATGTAAATATGTAATCCCGTAATTCATTCCTTTGCCCCTGGATTTGATTCCATTCGAAGATAAGGCATTGAAATTAATAATGTTTTCCTCAGAAAATATCCTAACACCAAGTAGTACAAGTGTACAACTAATGAAACCACATGCTTTCCGCTATATGCCATATGCTGTTGTGCTTGTGCGTCTACCTTCTTTCTTTTTCTTCTCTCTTTTCTCCATTAAAAAAATGGGTCATTTATTAATTGTTATGAGTCGTGATCCTTAGGCGAGATTATTTTTATTGTCATTATGTTGCGTTTTGTTTTGTTCCGTTCCGTACCATTCAGTTTCGCATTCTGTACTTTATTTTGTCTCACATTTTGTTTCATTATCTGAGTCGTTCTGTTCTGTTCTAATCTGTTCTATTTTGTTCTATTTCTCACCATTTTGCTCCATTCGGTTGAAGAGAACATGGTCTTATTCCGTTAAAAATTAACTACCGTCTTACCAAAAGTTACGAAAATACCGTCTTAAACAAGTTTTTGTGTTCATGGTATTGTATATGCTTCCTTTAAACTAAAATAAATAATAAATAAATATATGAGTAAGTTTTGTGTGAGACCGTTTAATGTAAAAGTTTGAAACTTCATAACCCAGTAGTGAGGGGTTCATATCCTCACGACCACATCCATAAAGGGAGAATGAATTCTCCTCTTCCATTCTTTTCATGGAGGTATACTCCTCTACTTGAATCACGTTAGCATATCTTAGATTGATTGGCTTACCTGGACACATGATTTGTGTGTTATTGCATGCAACCTTGAAGAAGAAAAAAACTTATGTAAAATGGGGTCACTTTCAACTGTAATAAAAGTCACTATTTACATTCAGTGACATGTGTTTCTATAAATAAATTAAAAAAAAAAAAACTCAGTCTCATGGTAAGTCGGTCTCATACAAGTTTATGTAAAACTATATACACTTAACTTTATGTTAATTTATCATCGAGGACTTGTGTAATGATCAAAATTATAGGCAAAATTATGAAGATCGTGTTTATTTCATTAAACTAGTGCAGAACGTAGATTCGAAATAGTTTGTAGAAAAATAGAAATAATAAATAATAAATAATAATAATAATAATTTTAAAAATAATAATATTATTATTATTATTATTATTATTATTATTATTATTATTATTATTATTATTATTATTATTGCAAGAGACCAACCTAAAATAAAATGAGATCGGTATTTAAAAATGCAGAGATTACTCGTTATGAATGATGACCATTATTTCATTAAAAAGACCATCAATTTACCAAAAGTTATGAAAATATTATCTTATAGAATATTTTGTGATAATAATAATGATATAATGATAATAATGATAAATAAATAATAATTTATTATTTTTAATGGTAATCATAATAATATTTTTTATTATTAATGGTAATAATAATAATAATAATAATAATAATAATAATAATAATAATAATAATAACAATAATTTAATATTATTTTTCAATGAAAATGGATTGTCAAGTTGAATGGAATCGTTGGTCTTGCAAAATGGGATGGACTGAAACTTACACCTTGTTCATTTTAACTGGACGCTGTGATTCATGAAATGGGGTGTCTGGTCTCATGTGGAACATAATGGTCCGGAAAGTACAACGCGTAAAGGGATAAACTAACATATTGTAAAGTGGAACATATACAACATGAGACAAAAAGAATGCACAATGAAATGTAAGGGGCTATGCAAAACAAAACGAGATAATGGGGCATGGAGATGACAAAAATAACATGGCCTTACTGGAACTTATATTGCGGATCATTAATGAGCCTAACTGGTAAATAAGAACATTCCCTAAGTTTGAGGTTCGATTTGTTCATCCCCTAACATTTGCAAAACTCATGTGAAACGATCTCTTGTATAAGGCGATGGAAAATGTGTACATATGGGCAAAAGGGCAAAATCTATGGACAATTTAGTAACACAAGAGAGTAGGGATGACAATAGGTCGAGTCAGGTGTGGGGCATGACTCAATACCCACACCCGCATCCACTATGGATATTCTTCGCCCACCTCCGCGCTTCCAAGCCACACACCAATATATCCAAATCCAACCCTCCCAAAGTAGTCATTACCAACTCGCCTAAAATCCTAAATAAATCAAAATCTCTAAATGAATACTATTGTGTATTAAAAACATATTGGATCATTTTGAATTTTATAGAGGAAGAAAATTAAAAGCAGGGGTGACTGATGAGAACTAAAATGTAACAAATTTCATGATCTTAACATAATAATTCGTTTATATGAATTAGTGGTGCATGTATGAGGCGGGTATACGCCATTACACATTCAAACTCACACCCTGTCCTACGCCCATGACAGGTATTCAAAGTCCATACCTGTCTACCTCTAATCCTCCATAGTTGCTCCACCTTGGGTGGATGTAGAGCAGTATCTATTATTTTTATCATTTTAAGTGCATATTAACTAGGATTTTTTTTAACCATGCATATTGCATAGCTTAATCACATTACTATAATAAAAAAAAAAAACGTTGCAAATTGAAAAGAAGTTCCTATTAACTTGAAAAAAAAGTGTATATATACGTAACTCTTTCAAATATATCACATCTTCCCTCTTCTAATAGATCTATACGCATTAGAATTATTTGTAACAAATCGAGTGAAAAGAATTACCTCACTTAGTGTTTCACCATGATTTTGCTACGAAATGATATATGCAAACAATATATAGTGTAATGCATATATGCAATTTATTAACAGTGCTTTCCCACTAAGTGCTGTGAATAGTGAAAAAGTAATATGATTAGTAAAGGATAATGCAAATTTAAAGCTATATATATGAAGTAGCCTTGAAGATACAAGGTAACTTGTGATCAAGTGTCTTACCACTACTTGTTTATTTTTACACAAGAAATGTAAGGCACCGGTAATTATCATTGTGTGGTTATAGTAACCAGTGAATAACATGAAGAGCCTATTGATCATAATGACTCAGTATACATGAATTTTGCTTTTAAATGATGCTAATCAACAATTGAATTACGCAGAACTGCTTGTTAGTTTCTCTTTCCTTTCTCTCCTCCCAAAAGAAAATTCCCAAATACTTTTAGTTTTTCCTGTATTGTAGTGTTTTTAAATGTTTTCTTTCAATAAGTATCTCTCCTTTTGTAAGAGTTGATTTCTCTCTCTTCATGAGAGTTTTTTCTCTCACAATTTTTGGGCATATCTATGGTTAAACAACAAGTGAATTATGCACTTACCTTTCAAACTATACTCTCGCTCTCATCAACTCACAGGAGTCTAGAGGCATACATACATGGTAGAATGCTCGCATAAAATTAATTGGATGATATCAATTTATTTAGACTTCTTTTTCTTCCAGTGGAAAAGCTTAACTGAATTGAATAAATCTCAACAAAATTTATCATTTCTATAATTGTTTTTTGTAATATTTATTTTATTATCTATACATTTTACTTTTGATAAATCTATTACTATTGTTACATTTCAAATGATAACTACAAATTTAAATGCCAAACACAACTACTTCTTTGTTATTGATGCTGCTATTACTAAAAAGACACCAAGTATTTCCTAAAAGAAAAGATATTATTTCTGACCCTGTCTCAGTGACTCTAACAATTAGTTATATGGTTACTTCATTGCAAAAAAAATTAGTTTCTTTATACTTTATAAGACGTAAGAGAGTGCGAGAGTTTGAATATCATTGAATCCATATTGGTTAATTTCTCTGTCTCTTGCCACATGAGCCCAAATAATACGCCAAAATGATTCCTAATGAGAGGAATGATGAACATATTCACTTTAGTTTTCAAATGATGAATAAAATGAAAGTTGATTGTTCCAAAGGCCACATGCAAAAAGACAAAGAAAACCTTTTCATAAAAATTAGATTGTTTTCTTAGGGGAGAAAAAATATCGTAAGTAGTAGGAGAGAAAGAGGGAAGATTATTGAACAAAAAAGAAATCATTGGTAATAAGGTAAGAAAAAAAGAAGTATTCAAAAGGTTGGTATATGATGAGATAAAGGAGCGAAAATGTAACACACAGGGGTGAATGAACCAACCTTGTTCATTTATTCATGCTCTAAGAGATCTTATATTATTCAATTATTCGATGGTGTAAGCGTCGTTTGTCTTGTAATTGTCTTATCTTTTGTATTGTCTTACAAAACATACTATTAGTTAGAGGTGCGCAAAAATATAAGATACCCAATATTATAACAGAAACTGATTTGGAAACGATATTTCTTGTTTAACAAATCTAATTTTGGATCCCAAATACAGCTATGAACCGGTATCAACTGTATCCAACTCAATTCCTAGATTTTTGGTATCATAACTAGTTGGATACCAGTCTAACATTTTATTTCGGATATGAGTACCCGATCTAGTAGATAGCATGACTCATAAATGCCATGTAGTAGCATACATATTGTATGTAGTTGATATTAGTGATATCGCGGGATTGCATTAAATTGTTTAATTTTATATTTGTAATGTTAAGTAGTTGGATTGTAAATTGATTTAGTTATTTTTTTTTCCGTGTTTTTAGAAAATAATTTTTGTTGGTATGATATTGTAATGGTTTCTTTTACATAATATTATTTTAAGGGACATGAGTACCATAAGTTCTCGGGTCAAACGGAAACAGTCTCTCTGTGAGATTCTCATAGGGGGTAAGGTTGCGTATAACCGACCGCCCTTTATTACCCTGCCTAGGCGGGAGCCTCTTTGGAGGCACTGGGGTAATGTTGATGTTGAGTACCATAAGTCACTAGATACTCGCCGGATGTAACTCTAATTTCCGAAATAAGTATATGAAATCAACCAATTCTAATTCTTAAAAATCGGGAATCGATGAATCCAATTCAATTATTTAACCTGATTTGGAACTGACATCTCTTATTTAACAAATTCAATTATGGAACCCAAATATAGGAAATATTACCAACTAGATACAACTCTAATCCCTAGTTTTTTGAAATTGAAACTGATTGGGTACCCAATCTTAAATTATTTGGGATATGAGTACCCAGACCTATTAGACATCAGGACCCATATAAATGTCCATATATAAACGCCATGTAATATCATATGTTTTGTTTGTAATTGATATAGTGAGTTCATGGGATTATATTAGTTTATCTAAATTTCATTTTACAACGTTAAGTATTTGGATTGTATATTAGTTTGGTTTTAATTTTTTTTTGTTTTTGAAAATTGTTTTTTGTTGGTTGGTATGATATTATAATAGTTTATTTAAACATGAAAATAGATAGATCTTAAAAGGAACATGAGTATCAAGAGTCACTAAATACTCGGCGGATTCTGATTTCTAAAATCAGTATATGAAATCAACCAATTCCAATTCATAAAATCAAGTATCTATGAATTCAATTCAAAATTCAAAATAGTATATTCAACCGAATATCCAGTTATGCTCACTTCTTATGGGCCTATGGCGTTTCTAATAAAAATAAAAATAAAGAAAGGCAAAATAAATTATGATATGATATACCCATAGTTTCACATATCCGATTTGGTGCAAAGAGCTGGTAAAAAGTGACCCGACCCACTACAGAAATAAATTATGAACCCGACCTGGAAAGACCCAACCCCTTTAATTCTGAAACCGAAAATTGTAAGACACAATTTAGCAAATCCATTAGATAACCCGATACAAGTGTGAAAATTTTGATCCATCATTAACCCAACTCGAAATAACTCAACCCATTAATAATCTGAACTCGATTTGATCCAACCAAACCCCACCTATGTACCAGGTGTAGGTGCACTCCATTTTATGAGATGAGTCCATGGGAAATCAATGATGAGTACACTATCATACTAATCATAGAAGTACTATACTAGAGCAATAGAATATTTCAAAAAAAAGGGACAATAACGGTAACATATCAAGTGGAAAAGCACAAAAGAAAGAAGCACAAAGGGTTTTCAATTTTTCATTCATATCTCATCTCATCAATAATAAGGCCACGGATTGTTGAGGTGGCAAATAGAAAAAATTTTCAAAATCCCGCCTAAAATTAAAAATCCCAAAACCCTCCTTTAGATATTTGCCACTTCCATCTATTTTTCCCTCTCAATTTCCCACTACACCCTTCACAACCCTCTCCCTTTTATCCCCCCCCCCTCACCTTCTCCTTCTTTCTCTTCTCAAACCGCACATCTCTCTCTCTCCCCCTTATTTTCTCTCTCCTCTCAAACCCTAACCCTAACCCCAAAGGTAACTTCCGTTCATCTTCTTCTTCGTTATCTATCAGATTCGATCGTTTTTTCTCGATTTTTTGCGTTTTTCATCGTTTTTTGCTCTGTTTTTGCGCTGATCTGATTGTTTTTGTTGTTTTTGTTTGCAGTAATCAACATGAAGGGAGGCAAATCCAAGGCCGATACTAAGAACAGGTGATTTTCTTTTTCTTATTTATTTATTTATTTATTTATTTATTTCCTTTATATAATTATTTGTTCGTCGGAATTCTTTTTTTGACCTAGTTTTGATTTCGTCAACGAATTTTGAGATTTGAAGCTTTGTTTTCGTTTTCTAGATCTAAGATCTTCGTATATTTTGTTCGTTGAAAAATTGTTTCGGTGATGAATAATTGTGCTAAATTTAGTTTATTTTGCTTTGTCTTTTTTGTTTAGTCTCTCTGTGAAAAAGGGAGCCGCCACTATTAAGAAAGGAAAGCCAGCGAAGGATCCTAACAAGCCTAAGAGGCCTCCTAGCGCCTTCTTTGTTTTCATGTATGGAAATCTAACTTTTTTGCACTTTTTAGAATTTCAATATTTAATTTGATTAATTTTGATTTTGCTTGTTGATTCGATTTTAGTTATATGCGATTTACCTGAATTTCTGTGTATTTTTGCAAATTTTTAGGGAGGATTTTAGAGTGACTTACAAGCAAAAGCACCCTAACAACAAATCTGTTGCTGCTGTGAGTATTTTCCTTCATAATTTCATGTTAATTTCACACTAAAATTTGATTTTCTGTGATTGTTTTCTCTGGTCCTTTTTTTTTTTTTGCTGATGTTGAAATTTGATTAATTAATCAATTAGGTTGGGAAAGCTGGTGGTGAGAAGTGGAAGTCTCTAACTGATGCTGTAAGTTTGCTTGTTTTCAATTCTGATTGTTCTAATTTTTGTTAATTATTGGTCAATTGATTGATGATTGATCTAAAGTTGAATGATGGTGGTTGTATTGATTTGGTGTCTTGTTCTGTTATAAATTCAGGAAAAGCTTCCTTTCCAACAGCAAGCAGAGAAAAGGAAAGCTGAGTATGAAAAGAACATGAATATCTACAATAAGAGATTGGTATTGTGCTCTTGTTATGCCTTTTTCTTTTGTAATTGGCTATGATTAATTATATGGTAGTTATTTCTATTTGGTCATAGTTTGATGATGTGCTATAATAATAATACAGGCTGAACCTACTAAACATGAGGAAGATGAAGAGGAGTCTGACAAGTCTAGGTCTGAGGTTAACGATGACGATGATGGCAGTGGCGAGGTATAATTACTATTTCATCCCGATTTGATGCATTTCGATGGATTGAAGATACTAGTTTGTGGTTTCTGATAATGTTAGTCGTTAATTGGGTGCAATATTTTGTGTTTGAACAGGAGGATGAGGATGATGATTAGATGTTTCTGTGGAGATGGATGCCGATCAAGAGGTATGCTGTTGGGATGCTTCTTTTTGATCGGCAGTATAAAAAAAAAAGGAAGTCTGGGTAGGTCATAGAAGGGGAGGAAAAGTCATCTCTCTGTATCTTAACTTGACATGATTTAGCTTTTGGTCCCTCTGCCTTGTAGTGGAAGTAGTAGTTTTATTTGCTTTTGGTGTAGTTAAATATGACTAATATTGCTATGGTTTAGCTGAATCACAATAGTTGTTTTCTCTTGCTGATGTATGTAATCCCATTCTCTTAATCCATCTGCTTCAAATTTCGCAAGGTTTCTCGTGATATTTTGTTGGTTGAATGCTAACCTAGGTCTGTTGTCCTTGGCCTGATATGCATTTTCTATTTCAATTGCATCTCCACATACAGTTTACTCATTGAGCATGCTACAAAGTACTACAGCTTTTACTTATCACTGAAACTGAATGGTGTCGATATCGTGGTCTATATCTGTCGGTTAATCGTCTTGGTTAAGATGCTTGGGATTGTGGTCTGGATGATGATTATGGCTTGAAATCTGAATTGGTTGAATGACTAGTGCTGGTTTCTTGAATGACTAGTGCTGGTTTCTTTATGTCTGGTGTTGGCTTAATATTTGGAAGGGACAGGGTGCTTTGAGTTTTTAAGCTGTTTTTGCTGTATGCCATTTAAAGTGGGTTGAAGTTTAACTGTGTTATTCAGTAGACAAAGATGAAATATGGCATTGTTAACTAAAGAAGTGTTATCACATGTTTTAATCAAAGTTTATGGGAAGTCTGTTAGCATCTGCTTGTTTTATCAGTTCCTTGATTATTGAGGCCTCAGACTCAGATCTTCACTAGGTTTTCTTAGGGAGTCTCATCTCATTAGCTCAAGGTCAAAGCTATTTTCTCATTTTATCAAATTGATGAAATGGATTTAGTTAGGTCTACCTAAATATTGTTGCATTCCAAATTCGAAAGGTCCACCCTTTGAGTTATTAAATTTCTTATTTTGATGGACATTTATCTTCGGAAACAATCTATTCTAGACAACTAGTTGGGGGCTTAGGGCCTTAGGGGTAAGGTTGTGTATATCTGGATTTCCCAAAATTCCTTCCTAGGCGGGATAATTATTGGGTTGTCGTTGTTGTTATATTTATATTCTACTACTATTAATTTAAAAGATTGAAGATCTCAAGTTCTCAACACTGAAGCAAGTTCTCAACTGGTCAAAAAAAACAATTCAATTTTCTTTGTTGGAGAGAAGTTTTGAAATTTAAAATACTTTAAATTATGCAACTTTTTTTATTTACCTTACGGCCACACACAAAAAAAAAAAGAAATTGAGAAATTTGAGGTTCCTTCTGAGCTTCTCTACTTGACCAAGTAGAGCAACATCAATTGGTTTACAACAACAATCAGTAGAAAGAGAGAGGAGGCCAGCGGGGCTCCTGATGCCTGATCATATATTTGGGTTCAGAAGTAAACCGATTACTCCCATGATTTTCATATTATTGATCGAATGGAGTTCATTATTTTTTTTAGTTTCAGCCACTAATTAATTAATTGCATAATCTTTCTTTTCCCTTCCTCTTCTTTTCATTATGGTTTGACTTTAAACTGATCTTGAAACATCTTCTCAAATTTATTATCAGCAAGTTTTGTGTGAACTTAGTCCACCGTGAACCAATTATATTGAGGGGTGATTCTAGGTGAAGTAGGGGTAGTTTCACTATTAGAGGGGTGACTCCAGGTGAAGTATGGCCGGTGTCTCCACTATTAGAAGGGTGACTCCATTAGAAGTAAGGGGTGGCTTCATTATTAGAGGGGTAACGTTTAAACCATTGGTCCACCATGGACTAAGGCTTTGTTTGATTCACCTGGATAAAACTGATCTGAACTGAATTGAATTGATTTTTTAAACTTGACCGTTAACCATTTAAATTCGTCCAAACATAGTAAATATTGGACTCATTTTAAAGTATGCTTTGAGATCTTTCCGATGACATAATTTTCATCATGAAATTATTTCGGAATAAAAAATTATATGAGTAATAAAGTTACACATGAGCTGAAGTGAACTGGGCTGAACTGAACTGGATTTAAGTAAAATTAAGGTGAATTAAGCACAGCCTAAGTCCACACAAGTTTTTGTACGTTTATATATTTTTATTATTTTGCTAATGGTCCTTGTTGCTTAAGGGATGGTAACTTAGGCTTCGTTTGAATCACCTGAAAAAAACCCTGAATTGAATTGAATTGAATTGATTTTTCTAACTTGACTGTTAACCATTTAAAATTCGTCCAAACAAATTTAATATTGGACTAATGTGAAATTATGCTTTGAAATCTTTCTAATGACATAATTATTATCATTAATTTAATTCGGAATAAAAAGTTATATGAGTGATAAAGTTACACATGAACAAAATTGAATTTAAGTAAAATTAAGTTAAATCAAACAAAGTCTTAGAAAGGAAAAATCCGTGTTCAAACCTAATTGGAAGAATTCGACTTTGACGCGGATACTAGGTAAAATCCATCAGATTTTGACGTGACTCTGAATATCCAATTACTCCCTAATCAAAAATTATTCGAATTCGGATGTGAATTGAGAATCTATTTAGTATACGAAGCATATTCGGGTTTAGCAAATCCGCTCCAAATTCGATATACTTCCAAAAGTAGGATTGTTTGCTTCCTGACCTGAACAATGAACTAGTTAACTTGGTCTGAATCAACCCAAATAGCATATCACTTGGTCCAATCCATGATCCACCTTTTCCTAATAAAAATGATCCGACTATGGACCGAATAGCTTGAACCATGGATGGGACCATGGACAACAATTATATAGTAATAGTAGTAGATTAGTTATTGGTCAGCTGTCCCACCCTTTGAGGTATCTAGCAGTCAATGCGAGGAATAGTTTCTGTTGTCGATAATGCTTGGTGTGAACCAAATAAAGTAGTAGATTAGTCCTTATAACTATAACAATATAATTTTTATTATTATCATGATTATTATAATAATTACTATAAAAATATATTACTAATATCATTATTTTATTTATAATTATTATTATATTTATAATAATAATTTATGACTATTACTAAGAAAACTTTTAAAAATTCAAAATTTGGGCAAAACTGGTTGCAATTAGAAGTTTAACTGAAAATTGGGGACAACCGAACCCAAATGGAGACAATTTGGGACAATTAAGGACAACTAAAAAATAGTTGAGAATAATATGCCATTAGTCTTTGCCGTGTGACATAATATAAAATTAAAATGTCTTTTATGAGGTGGCTTCAAGGTTGAAAAAATTAATAGGTCTCTTATGAGGCGGTGTCAAGGTCTCCGATAGATAAAATCAATTTCATCAATTGCAAGGTTGAAGAAATAACAAAGGCACTCAATCTATGGTTTGTTTCAGATCAAATCCCCAAAAAGCCAAGGCCTGAAATTTATATAAGATGGATTGCTTCCAAGAAGGCTGGGTGTGCCTCAACACCGATGGTGCTTCGCGTGGAACTTCAGGGTTGGCAGGAGGTGGTGAAAAATCTTGCGTGGTCATTTGAGTGATTTTAAAGGTGTCTTTGCTGCTAAAATGGGTATCCGTATTTCTTTGCGAGCTGAATTGCTCGCTATTTTCAAAGGTTTGCAATAGCTTGGACTTTGGGATTTCGTCAAGTTCATGTGAATGTTGACTCGAAACTTACTGTGTATCTGCTTACTACCACAACCCTCCACGCGAGTGCAAATTATCACCTTCTCAAACAGTGTCTTGAGCTTATTGCTAGAGAGGGTTGGGTGATTCGTCTCTCACATTGCTATCGTGAAAGTAACAAAGCAGCTGGCTGACTTGCAAATTTGAGGGTCAATTTGGCTCAATCTCTTATAATTTTTGATATTCCTCCTGCTGATTTGCGTCACCTGCCTTATGAAGACCTCTGAGTTGCTTGGCCAAGAGTTGTGAGGGCCTAATTTTGCTTTTGTTCCTTGTGGTCTCTTTGGTCCTTTTTGTTTCGTTTTCTTTTAATTGTTTTCTTTCTGTTCAGTTGTGATTATTTTTGGTTTGTTTGCTTTAGTTTATGTTCTTAGCACTGTAACTGGGGCTTAGTCCCCTCATTTGCACCAAAAAAAAACTTAACACATCTCACTTTAATGTCGCCTCATACAATTTTTATTTATTTATTTATTTATTTTTTTTTTTTTGGAACAACTGATCCATCATTAGCATTAGTTTCTCATCTCATTCCACCACTTCATAGGACCACACAGTAGTCCCTTAAAACTTGGTAAAATTACTAATTTATAGTTAAAATAAGCTTTTCGTTATCCGAAAAGAGACACTCCATTTGATGAACTCCACCACACTAGAGAGGCATTCAAAATCCATGAGTAACATCATAGCCAAATCAATTCCAAAGTACATTCAAAATTAGAGCTCGTAAAAACTAACCCGATATGATGAACGATCCGCTACAGCTCCGACTGAACTCGACCTGAAAAGGTTCAACTCTAAATGATCAGATCGATTTTAACCCGAGAGAGATGACCTGACACGTTTTGACTCGGGACTGAAATAAAC
Source organism: Tetragonia tetragonoides (assembly GCA_038025085.1). Lineage (NCBI taxonomy): Eukaryota > Viridiplantae > Streptophyta > Magnoliopsida > Caryophyllales > Aizoaceae > Tetragonia > Tetragonia tetragonoides. The sequence continues at coordinate 34,908,678 of CM076153.1, forward strand.
CTACTCAAACCCAAAAATTGTGAGACAACATTAAATAAAGTGAATTGCTAAATACCGCCCCTTTTTACTAGCTACCGCCCCCCCTCTTTCCAATTTTACCCTCACCCACCCCTCTTCCTCACTCACTCTCACTCATCCACTCTCACTCATCCTCTCTTCCTCACTCACTCTCACTCATCCTCTCTTCCTCACTCATCCTCACCACCACACCATCACACCGGCAACCACCACCACCACCACCACCACCACGACCATGTCAAGTGCTAGCGGCAGCGGCGGCAGAGGTTTCGACGGCGAGGGAGGCGGCGACCGACAGCGCGGGGGGGTAACTTTTCGAATTTTTTTTTTTTTTTTTTTTGAATTGAATTTTTTTTGCCTTGAATTGAATATTTTTTGCCTTGAATTGAATCGTGAAGTTATGAATTGAAGTTGTGTTTTTTTTTTTTTTTTTTTTTTGCGTCGATCGTCTGCCGATCTCGACTCACCCAAGGGTGAGTCGTCTGCCGATCTCGACTCGCCCAAGGGTAGTCGTCGGTCGCAGACGACTCACCCTTGGGTGAGTCGAGATAGGCAGACGACTCACCCTTGGGTGAGTCGCCGGTCTGAGGCGACTCACCCAAGGGTGAGTCGAGATCGGCCGACGACTCACCCTTGGGTGAGTCGTCTGAGACCAGACGACCGACACAAAAAAAATTATTTATTATTATTATTATTATTATTATTATTTATTGTTATTATTATTATTATTATTATTATTATTATTATTTATTGTTATTATTATTATTATTATTATTATTTATTGTTTATTGTTATTATTTATTATTATTATTATTATTATTATTATTATTATTATTATTATTATTATTATTTATCGTTATTATTATTATTATTATTATTATTATTATTATTATTATTATTATTATTGATTATTGTTTAATTAATTAAAAATGTGAAATGATAGATGGGAGGAGCCGGTAAATCGGTGCCTCGGTTATTTAGTGAACTAGCTGGTTCAGGACCGCGTCACACGAGGACGCGCGGGATTGATGCCTCTGTACGGAGACAGAGAGAGGCAGTTCGGATGAGGGAGATGACTGCTGAGCAAGACGATTACGCAACTAGCGAGTTCTACTCCGGTGAGCAAGACGATGATCAGATTGGCGTCGAATTATCCTCAGATTGGCGCGTGGTGAAGGGCAGAGGCGGTAGGTTTGTTAGTACTGGGTCGTCCAGTACTGGCAAACGATCTAGAGCGGAGGACGACACTACGTGGCTTGTTACAGAGCCTGTGCCCGGTGGGCCGGCGGCTGATACGTGACGCTGCAGCACCTGTGATTCCTCCACGATCCAACAGCGATTATGTAAGTGATTAACTAAAATATATATTTTTTTACGTATTACATATCTCTGAACTCACACTCATTGTTACTTTTTTGCAGTGGGTGAATCGTCTAGCCGTCGGATTTGAGTCTTCCATTACTTTGATTCCTCCGGAGCAAGCGGAAGGTCCTCGATCATTTATGGACGAGTTTATGAGAGATTGGCGGGCTGCCAAATGATGTATTGACCCTAGATGAATTTGTTATTATAAGAGTTTCATTGTTATTGTTATTATTTATTTGTGTTATTGTAATTTGTTGTTTCTTATTTACATTTTTTGTTTTATTGTAATTTGTTGTTTTATTTACCTCCAATAATCACGACCACTCTCCACATGCAAAATATAACAATCACACAAAAATGTGACAATGATATAAGTATAACAATCACGCAAAACATTCAATTACATCGACCTCGCTAAACGATCCCAATGTGCTCTTCGCGTAACATACATTTGCTCCCAACCAGCGACACTATCAGAACGGAAAGTAAACCATGCTTCGCATATCGGAGGAACAGGGAAATCTGAGGCTAAATCCAGACGGATATAATGGGAATACGAATCACCTAAATGACACATGACAATTTCCCTACTTGGACGTGTAGCAGTCGAAGGTGCTTGGAACGGTAGCACTGTGTAACAAGAATATAACCCCCTTCCGCTGCCGTATCCGAATAACATAATCGCTGCATTGAAGAGGTTGGCAATCGGGAACAAATCCTCAATTACTGTCATCCAGTGATCATCGTTACACGCACCTCCGTCCCACATAATACGGCGGTAACCAGCGTCGACCCCTTCAACGTATAAGTTTTCGTACAATGCTCGGTTAGCTAAGAGTTCGCGTGCAATGCAAACTCTCGCCACTCGCCATTGCTCTTGGTCTCCGAAAATGTAGTCCGCAATGACACGGAAACCGCAATTACCATCCCCAAGCACATCGAGATATCCTTCAATGAAAGGTACGATGATTCCCGGAATTTTGTTAACATGATAGAATTCAGTGATATCTATTGCGTGTCCAGCTGCAAGACAATATAATAGAAAGTCAATAATAGTACTTATCAAAAAGTAACAACATTATGTACATGTTAATAAATTATGGGTTTTCATACCAGTACTGTTTACGAAGTTACTCGATGAGGATGAGGTACGACCACGCCCGCGGCTCGAACTGGATGACCTAGGGCGACCACGACCCCTCTGGGAGTACTCCCATGAACTAGGATCACGTCTGGTAGAGGAACTCCCTCTCGGTCGACCTCTGACTGTCGTGTTTGCTTCCGGCTCGACGTAACTCGCTTCTTCAGGATGAAGCTGCTCATTCATAAGGACAGATATGTTGCGCACAACTGCCGGGTCGCTTGAGTTAACCTCGTCGACCAGAGACCGAAAGTATCGATGGTCCTCAGATGGATGCTCAGTCATGTCAAGCGTAGCTATCTCCACTGCATCACTAATAACGAGTGTTCGCCAAAATTTGTGGACACTATTCAAGCTAATTGGCGTGCCCGTATCCGTGGCCGTTTTCAACTCACACGCACACGGGATCTGATGAGTGGATCTCAATACACAACCGCAACGATCAAATACTTGGTGACTCAATTCTCTCATCCTGTTCAGCTCAGCCAATAATATTTGTAAGCAGTAATGGGAAACATACCCGGTCAGATAGTTGAATGGGAAACCCGAGTACACCACACTTCTTCGTCTTCTGCACTCTTCAAGTGTGTACTTGATCTCAGTTATTTGTGACTCGATTGACTTGTTGACCTTGTTCCAAACATTGTCCAAAGCTCCAGTTGAGGAGTTCAACCACTGTTTTAGCGCGGCATGTGCACTCTCCACCCTGCAAGTCGTAGTGTTGCCAAGGTGTAGCACCTTATTCGTCCACGCAGCCACAAACATCTCTTTGTGTCTCAGCCAGGTCTCCTCTACATAGGATATCACGTGAGGGTAAGTCCTCCAACTAACCTTCATCGTACGCACTGCTCTATCGTACGCAGCTTCTGTGGAAGCTTCCATGATAATTTTCCACCTCCCATTCTTGAACCTCTGCGCGACGGCCTTATCTTTTCCACAAAGTCTGTACACTTTGTCTTCAACGACTTTGTTAATGTGCCATGTACAGAGCAAATGGGCACTCTCGGGAAATATCTCTCTAATAGGTGTCATCAACCCTAGCTCACGATCGGTCACAATTGCTGTTGGGTGTACATCATTTCCAATAAGCATCCTCAACTTACCTAAGACCCACGCATAGCTTGCCTGAGTCTCATCCTTCATAATGGCATAAGCTATGAGGAAGTTCTTATTGGTTGGAGTCATCCCCACTATCTCAACAAACGTCATCTTATACTTGTTTGTTTTGTACGTGGAATCTAAGCCAATCAACCAACGAAAAGACCGAAGTAACTGAATTGATGTAGGGTATGCCATGAACACGTGAGTTACCTCATTAGTAGCTCGGTCGGCTCTTGTCCAATGTACGTACTTATTCGCCACAGCTAAATGATGAAACTGACCAATGACATCTCTCTCTTCAAAATCAAGTTTCCTTATACAATCTCTGTGGTTGTACACATGCCGTCTAGTTGCATTGTCCTCGGAAAATTTTTCCTTAATCGCGGCCAAGATAGCACATGGCTTTGTTTGTGCCGAAGTCATGTCACGAACGAGTTTCTTTGACCCAGGACTAAGACCACTCATCTGACGATATCCCTCAGGATACACAGCAAAGTCATGGTTGTGCGTACCCCTAGTCCCAGGCAATGTGACAATCATCCAACTACTGGACCCATACACTTGCCAAGCTCTCAACCGGAACGTACATTTATAAGCCTTTGTTTTCGATTTCTTCCGAGCAGCAGTATCTAAGTCTCTTAATTCCCCTCTGTAGCGTTCACCTCGATTGCATTTTAACAATTTTACGCTTCCACTCTTCTTGTGTGACGAAATTATCAACTCAAACCCGATAGTAAGTGCAATTTGTTTTGCCCAATTAATTGCATCTGTATCACTATCAAATAACTCATCAGTGACGAAATGCGTACTGTAATCAACACCATCACCACCGAACCGCTCCAAAGGAATCTAACGAAAACAACGAAAACAATGTTAGCTTAATCTTAAATTCAAACAATAAATAATAATAATAATAATAATAATAACAATAAATAATAATAATAATAATAATAATAATAATAAATAATAATAATAATTTTTTTTTTTGTGCCTGTCGGTCGTCGATCTCGACTCACCCTTGGGTGAGTCGTCTGCTACAGGCGACCAACCCAAGGGTGAGTCGTCTATTGATCTCGACTCGCCCAAGGGTGAGTCGCCTGTAGCGGACGACTCACCCAAGGGTGAGTCGCGATCGACAGACGACTCCCCTTAGGTGGGTCGCCTGTAGCAGACGACTCACCCAAGGGTGAGTCGAAAATCTCAGACGACCGTGCAAAAAAAATGCGCAAAAAAAATTAATTTTACCTCCACTACCGTCGACGGCACTTCTTCATCGCCGGCAGACATCCGCGGGTTGCTTGAGTGAATGTTGATGAAGGTTGGGTATGAGAGTGGGTGGTAGAGTGGGAGAGAAGTGGTGTGAGAGTTAGAGAGGGAGAGAGGGAGAGGATGAGTGAAAAATTAAAAAAGGGCAAAATTGGAATTTTGGGGGGCGATACCTAGTAATTTAGGGGCGGCATTTAGTAACACCCTAAATAAACTAAACTCAAAAATAATCTGAATATTTCGACCCGTATTGACCCATCCGTATTTAACCCGATCCAAACCCAACCCGTCCGACTAGTTTACCAAGTCTATTCAAAATGGACACAAAACCGTTGAACTTGAACACATCAAAATACATAGAACAAAATCCGTTGAGCAACAAGCACACAAGGAAACACAAAGGCAGAAACCATGAGAGAGAGAGAATAAGGAGGCACACGGATTGATGAAGTGGCAATCTCATGATAAAAATTTCATTTCAAATCCGCGCCTAAAATCCTAAACCCTTCTCAACTCTATCATATTTGCACTTCACTCGCGTATATCGAATTTCCCCTTCATTTCCCACTACACCCTTACACACACACACACACACACACACACACACACACACACACACACACACGAGAGACCCTCCTTTTCCCTTTTATTTTATCCCCCTTCTCATCACCTTCATTTCATTCTCATCTCAAAACCGCATATCTCATTTTCTCTCTCTTCTTTTCCTCCGTCAAACCCTAACCCTAGGTAAACCTAACCTCACGCCGTATCTGATTCCTTTGTTTTTTCTTGTTTTTTTCGCCATTTTCATCGATTTTTGCTCTGTTTTTGCGCTGATCTGATCGTTTTTTGTTGCAGTTAATTATCATGAAGGGAGGCAAATCGAAAGCTGAGGCTAAAAGCAGGTGAGTTTCAGTTTTTTTCGTCGCAATTGTATTTTGACCTAGTTTTTTAAGTTTCTGATTCATTTTGTTTTGCGTTATTTTGTCAACGAATTTTGAGATTCGTACCTTAGTTTTCGTTTTCTAGATCTAAGATCTTCATGTTTTTATGCGTTTTCTGGTGATAATTGTGCTAAATTGGTCGATTTTTGTTTCTACTTTGTTTAGTCTCTCTGTGAAGAAGGGAGCAACAATTAAGAAAGGAAAGCCAGCAAAGGATCCTAACAAGCCTAAGAGGCCTCCTAGTGCCTTCTTTGTCTTCATGTATTAACCTAAACCTTGGCTCTTTTTTTTTTTGATTTTTCATTAATTAATTGTTTAATTGATGTTGAGTTTTGCTTGTTGAATTGATTTTCTTCAAACGATTTACTTGAATTTATTGTGTATTTTTGCAATTTTTAGGGAGGAATTTAGAGTGACTTACAAGCAAAAGCACCCTAACAACAAATCTGTTGCTGCTGTGAGTATTTTTCTTCATGATTTTTTAGCTGTTCTGTTAAGAATTGAATTCGCATAAGAATTTGATTTTTATGGTTATTTTCTCTGGTTCGTTTTTATTGATATAGTGAAATTGTTGTTGATTAAATTAGGTTGGGAAAGCTGGTGGTGAAAAGTGGAAGTCCTTAACTGATGCTGTAAGTTTGCTTGTTATCAGTTCAATGAAATAGTTGCATGATTGCTCTATATTTTATTTGTTTTTGGTCAATTGGTTTGATCTAAATTTTATTGGTTGTTGTATTAATTTGGTGTTTTGTTTTTTCTTTAATTCAGGAGAAGCTTCCTTACCAAAAGCAGGCAGAGAAAAGGAAAGCTGATTATGAGAAGAACATGAATACCTACAACAAGAGATTGGTATTGTGCTCTTCTTTGCCTTTTGATTGTAAAGCTTAGGATTAACAAACTATGGAAATAGTTGGTATTTTGGTCTAAGTTTGATGTGTTATTATTTTGTGGGGGAAAATATAGGCTGAAGGTACTAACCATGAAGAAGAGGAAGAGGAGTCTGATAAGTCTAGGTCTGAGGTTAATGATGACGACGATGATGATGATGGCAGTGGCGAGGTATACTGTTTCTTCTCGATTTGATGCAGTTTGCTAAAATTGGTATTGGTTTGTGATTTCTGATTGTCTTAGTTGTTAATTGGGTGCCGTATTTGTGTTTGAACAGGAGGATGAGGATGATGATTAGGTGTCTCTGTGGAGATGGATGCCTATCAAGAGGTCGTTTATGCTGTTGGAACCCCTCTTTTTGATTGGCAGTATAAAAAAAATGTGGGTAGTTCATATAAGGGGAGGAAAAATCATCTCTCTGTATCTTAGCTTGACATGATTTAGCTTTGGTCTCTGCCTTGTAAAGCAAGTAGTGATTTGCTTTTGGTGTAGTTAAATATGATTAATATCGCTTTTGTTTAGCTGAATCATGATAGTTGCTTCTCTTGGTGTATGTAATCCCATTCTCTTGTCAATCTGCTTCAACTTTGCAACCGTGGTTTCTCGTCGTTATATTTGTTGCTTCTAGTGGATTTCCTAAGTTCGTACAGGTTCTTTGTTTGTCTGTACTTCATGAGGCGGGTTTTTGACGATAACAGGACCTGAAATTGCGTGTTTGATTGTCTGTATGTGTATGAGAAACAGTGACTGTTACTCTCTTATCTTCAATCGAGGGTGCTAGCAAGTATGAAATCTTTTGCTTCTTGCTAAAACTGAATGGTAGTGGTATATCTGTTGATTAATGATCTTGATTAAGGTGTTGTTGAAGTGTAGATGATGATTAGGGTTGAGCTTTAGTTTTTGTTTAACTCTGGCTTTGTTGGATTAATAGGGTATAACTAGTGTTTGATTAGTATTGTTTTGTTGTTCTTGCGGTATGGTATGCCTCTGTACTGTAAGGAGAAGGATGTTTGGATTTTGTAGCTGTGTTGCTATGGCATCTAAAGTGAAGTGAATGACATGGTTCGTGCGTTATTGGTGTTATCCCTTGTTAATATCTGTTTGTTTCATCGATGTCTACCTGATATATAGCCCATAGATCTTATGATATCCTTCTGCTTTGCAAGGCTTTCTGTACTCAGATATTGTGTGGTGCTTTGTTTCGGTTTTCGAGTTTTAATTGTCTGCTTAAACAGGTCAATGTGATTTTCGCTGATTACTTCGATTATGTGTTGATATCTGCTTGTTCTATATTATGAGGTGACTTGTTTCTTGTTTTCCAGTGTTTGTTGCTGCTTAAAAAGGTCACTGCCATTTTCTCATTTAATCAAATCCATGCGTGTTTGTGACTTGTTAGTGATACTGACTTGTGTTAGGAGAAAAATATCCATGGTCAATCATCATCATATATTTAAAAGTGGAGGTTGAAGATTTGAAGTGTTGTGATTTGTGACCTCGAGATATTTGTACACAAGATATTTCTACATTGATATTGATATTGATATTGATATTGATATTGATATACAAGTGCGATATCTTTTTTGACTTGGGGATGCCATTTTGTGTTCTGATGAGTATGCGATGACCGCGATCACTTTGGGAGCTTTTTGTTAAAGCCTGCTTTTATGGGTGCCCGGCATAATGCGCTTCACTACTTGCACGTGCCATCTTAAAGTAGGCAACAATTGGGTGTTGTTTTTGAGACGATTTTATTCGAATAATACCAATTATTATTACTATATGAAATCATTTGTTCTTTTGATAAACTGTTTCTATTGTTTTTGATGACTTGAAATCATTTGTTTGACACGCCTTTGGAGTATTCCCCCCACACCCACACCGTTTACTTGTTTTGTTTTGAAGAATGCAAAGCTCAATTCTGCTCCGTTCGATAATTTATACATGATTCTTAATTGATATTATTGGTTAAATCAAGTGATAACTGATATTGATAAGTATATAAACACATGGGGAAATTTAGAGTTAGCTTATAAGAAGCTTTCCCAACAGCCCATCAAGTTAACCTAAAGGTTGTTTAGTTGCTAATAGGGCTGGCTACGAGCCGAACCAAGCCGAACACTAGAAGACCTCGACTCGGCTCGATTTAAAAATTTTAGGCTCGAGTTCGACTCGAACTGCAAATTTAAGCTCGAGCTCGGCTCGAATACTAAATTCAAAGCTCGAGCTCGAGTTCGAATGTTACTTTATAATTAACATAGTAGAACCCTCTTCTAATGTTACTTTCAAGAATTTAGCGTTTTTCCATGACTTTTGGTGTATTGCTACTCTATTATTATTATAATATTAAAAGTGACGGCACAATTTAGGACTACATATATGTATTTTATGGTTTTTTTAGGCTCGCGAGCCCCACGAGCCGAATAGTGCCAAGCTCGAGCTTGGCTCGTTAAAAGTTCGAGCCTTAAAATCGAGTTCGAGTTCGGCTTGTTTAGAATCGAATCGAGTTCGAGCCGAGCTTTATTAGAACTGATCCCGAACTGTTCGCGAGCTGTTTGGCTTGTGGCCAGCCCTAGTTGCTAATATGAAGTTTGGTCCAAAATTAGGAAAATGTTTTATTTACCCAGTGAGTGGCCAACCCACTTGAGTATTATGTATATCAGTCTATGTCTTTCCTACTTTAATTACTGGTTTTAAAAATAGAGAAGAGAGATAGACACAATAGGGGTGCGGGTTAGCAACCTGGTGGATGATATATCATTCTCCTTTGGGAATGTAAACACTTCTTGGTTGGTGTGAGTGTTTCCGCACTCTCATTTCTTAACTCTTAACCAAGGTTGGGGATTTCGAATATTGCGAATGGAAACACTTTTGGGTTCTTATTGGGAGTAATTTTTATTAGCACTCGCAATGATTTTCCTATCAAGTTCGGTGATATGATCAATAAGCCCATAGAGTGGGGAAATGAGTTATCGAACTACGGACTCGAATATTTATGGAGATAAAATGGTGGTGTTACCAATTAAAAAACCATAACCTATCATTAAAGGGCCAAAAAAGGAAGAAGAAAAGGGCATACTCGTAGCCCTAATTTCGTTGATTAAGTTGATGGAGAATGATACATCCACCCACTGGGTTGGTAACCTACTGGGTCAATCAAACATTGTGACACTGTGTTACATATACAGTATATAGCCCTAAGGAATTGGCGCGAGAAGCAGCTTCCATTTTCTCTCTCTATTGAAGAAGCGGTCAAGCTCGTAGATTAAGAAACAAAAAAAGGAGGTAACCTCTCTAAATTTCATTAAATTGGGATTGTGATGATTAGTTGGGGGGGAATGAATAGAATTAGTTGGTAAACTAAAATTGCGATTAGGGTTTTGAATTTTCCAAATTTACACATGTTATCAATTATCATGGATAATAATACTTTTATGAGACAGTCTCATGGTGGCCAAAAATATCATCAGTTTTTTGGTGTTGAAGGTATCACTTTTTATGTATGGTTGTATTGCTTTTTTTTGCTGACGAGTATCACATCTCATGCATGAGCCCGTCTTATATGCGTTTTTGTGTATGATGAATTTAATCTTCACCACTTTTCCCTGTATTGGCTTGTGGGTATGTTGTATTAATAATGTTTTTATTGATGATAGACCACTTGGATTACATGTTAATTTTTGTAGAATATACAAAACATAAGTGAACTACCAAGTATTTTGTGTTTGTTTATGTGCGCGCGCGTGATGGCCGATGGGTTAGGATTCTTATTACCAAAAGAGCAATAACTACACCTAATAGGCGACAGGGGGGAGAGGCATGCTAGCTGCTTACAAACATTCATAGCAAAATCTCAAAACATTACAAAACAATGAAGATAAACTCTTATCAGCTGTACGGAGCTGCCTGGGTCTAAAGCAAGCAATCTAGCCCTGAGAAGTTTTAAATGTCCTGCATGATATTGCGTTGCACAGAACACGGTCTGTACTACATTGCACAGAACACAATCTGTATTACTATGACAAAATCCCATGCTAGCCGATGATCATTTATCCTTAAACACAGTTGCGAGTTTAGTCTTCAATCTGTTCAACTTGTTCGGATACAAGTAGCAGTCCTGCTTAGGAGAATTCCTCCATAAAGCAGCTCCTTTTAGATAAACACCATCAATCCAACGAACCCACAGAACGTCTTGTTTACTGGCCATTGCCCAGATGTGTTGCGTAATCCCAGAGCTGGCAGCTTTTGAAGCACAAGTAGTGTTCTCCGTCTTCAAACGTACCTTTCTCCCCCCCCCCTTCTTCCGACTGATAAAATAACGTAACCTTAACTCGGAAGATCTTAAGTGATTGGCTGCTAACTACTATACTCAATAGGTCTAACTCTGCAGAAATTTGAGCTAGAAACAATTTCTTTTTTTCCTAAGATGTAGAGTGTGTTCAAGGTGTCATGTTTTAAGTAAGAAAGTCGAGTTCCAAGTACTAGAAACTTGTGTCATCCCCACTTAATAGGAGTCGCCCCTCTAAAGTGTAAGAGTCGACCTTGAGGAGCTAGTCATGCAGGACTTACTCTGATGGAGAAGGGGAGGGGGTTGGGAAAGAAAGAAAGAAAGGAAAGAAATGACAAAAATAGAGTCTAAAAATGAGAGGTTTAGAATGTTACGTTAAGTAAGATATAAGATGTAGAATAGTAGATTAAGAGTGATGTTTTAGCTCTGAAAGATCTTCAAGGTGTATGTCATTTGAGTTAACAGGCTTTTGGACCAGAGGATGTTGGCGTTGCTATTGACGATACCAAACATGCCTTGTTTGTCTTTTTTTTAATTCATAGGTCGAGCATGTACTTGTTGCTTTTTTTGGTCTTTCAAAATACATCAGTGGATGTGATAAGCCTATGTTTGATGTTTGGATATTTGGTTCATACATCTGTTCTTGATTCTTGCAAAGGTTCTGAGCAAGCTCTTACATTTTTCTATGGACGGCACCTATGTACACCCTATTTATGCAGCAACCTGGATTCCTACTTCTATGACTAAGTCTAATTAGTTAAATTGATGCTGTTTCATAGCTTTTCCATGCTTCGTACGTTTGTTGCTAACTTCTTCCTTTTTATTCTTGCTTAGCTGCTAATAAGGACGAGAAATAGTAAGCAGTTTACAGCTAATATGAGTGAAGATTCTTCATCAAATTGTAACAGACTCATTGCATCATCTAATAATGATAAATTTGGGGATAAGAATGGTATTATTGATGAGGATGATGAAGTTGGTGATGAGGAAGAGCTGAAACTAGGTGTGGTAAAGAGCCCGCGTAATCCTCAGTCTCTTTATCCAAAGTCATTGCACTCCAAAGCTGGAGGTGTACCGGTACTTATTTCTCTCTTGAATTCTCGTGACATGTCTTTCTCTTTCTCAAAACTCAAGTTTGAAGTGCCTAGAGACTGAAGTTGCATTGTTTCTTGTCGTTCTCGATAAGGAAAACGGATGGAAGTGACATTATGTGATTCTCTTCTTTTAGGCTTGGTTAGATCCAGTTAATTTGCCGTCAGGAAGGTCTAATATATGTGGCTTCTGCGAAAAACCTTTACAGTATATTCTGCAGGTACATGTTTCTTGCTAGTTAGCTTCATTTCCTTTTATTTCAAGTATTTATGATGTGAGGATCATATCCTTCTTAGTACAGTACAGCTAGTTTCAGGCCTATGCACTGTGCCCATTGAGCATATGCCTGATGTCAGGTCACATATCCTTCTTAGTACAGCTAGTTTTATATGTATGTACTGTGCCCTTTGAGTATATATGCCTTCGAGTAATGGCTTGCAAGTTGCAATATGACATTGGTTTCCTTCAGTCTTCAGAAATCACCCATAATTTGGGATTAAGTAACTTATTTGAGCAGTAACTTTGACAGAGCTAAACTTTCTTCTGGAACCATTATTCAGTTGGACTTGAGTTCCTCAAGTGTCTTCTGTATCTTGTAGTTGCAATAGTGATGAGAACATTTCTTGAGGGGAGAGCAAAACAAAAATGAGAGCCTTGATTCATTAAAGTCATAACAATAGATCAGAAACAACTTTGCCCTCTTTGGAAATCCTAGGATAAGTCTACTTTTATACATTTGAAGATCTGGATTTTCTTGACTTAATTGACGTCCAGGTTTATGCACCAACCGCTGAGGAATCTGCATATCATCGAGCAATATTTGTTTTTACGTGTCTTGATATGGAATGTCTTCAAAAGGATCAAGTTGAGCAGCAAAAGTGTTGTAGGCAGAAGACATACAGGAGGTACTACAAATTATGTATCATTTCTTATTAGTAGTGGCCGTAGTTTCTGATGTTTGGGTTTTCATGTGCTGCATTTGTGTTCTTGAGATACAGAAGGGTGAAGGTATTCCGTTGTCAACTTCCCCTCCACAATCCTTTCTACCCAAGTGAAAACTTAGGAGATAACAGGTTTAACAAACCTTCTGTAGGTAATGGAGCATTCTCTCTGAATAATTTATCAAGTTTTGTCATGAACTTTTTTGTTTTTTTTACTGTCTTTTTGACAGAAGTATTATAGTAGGATCAAAAAATTTGTTCCTGAAAAGTACTGTAGTATCTAACTCTGAGCTAGAATTCACGGAGATGAAGTAAATGATTGTTGGGTGAGAAATAGGAAACTAGCAGTCACAAAGATTCCACCTTACTTTCATTCCTAGAAATATTCACCCTTCATAGGTTGTTCGTTGATGTATTATTCTTGATCCAGCTATACTTTGTTCGTGGTGTGGCACCTGGAAAGGGCAGCAAGTATGTAGTGGTTGTAGAAGCGTATGGTATTGCTCCAAAAGTCATCAGGTCGTCGGGACACTTGCATTCTGTTGTATACATTCCTATCTAATTTGAAACTTTTAGGAGTTTAAAATTTATAGATATGCTGCTCATTTCATTCCTTCTTTCTAAACAGACTAGTCACTGGCAGGATACTTCAGGTCATAAAGCTGATTGTCAGAAGCCCATCATCAGTTCTCAGTCATTGAGCAATACTTGCAATAACGGTTCATCTACTTTGGCAGAGAGGCCAAAAGGTCAGTTAGATGGATGATCCTCCCACTTTTTTCCGAGTGGCATTCATGTACTCGTGTTTGATATCTAGATGTTGCTCCTTGGCAACATTTTCTGTCCAGAGATTCATTTATGAGTTATGACTGATCAGTAGGCCTGCAAAAGTTTGTCTGTGAGACGAGAATAATCAAGGTTCTATCTTTGATTTTATTTTCTTCTGATGTTATAACAGCTGCGAGCAACACGTTATGGCCTGAATATGAAATTGAGACATATCAAGGTGAGTATAATTCTGATACAGAATATTGCGAGGGCCATAGCAGTGCTAGTTCGTTAAAACAGTAAGATCAAATGGATGATAAGGATGACTTTGAGGTTGGTGCAACTTTAATCTTGTCAAGCAAACTATTAAAGCATCTTTTTTCCCCTCTATTTAGACTAACCTTCTCAAGGGCTTTTGTTTGATCTTTCAACTATTTAAGCGTCTTATACTCCCTCCTTCCAAGAGGTTGTCGAGTTGATTTTCTAGAGTGAACTTTGACCAATCTCTATAATTAATATATGTAAATAAGATTTATGAAAAGGTTATCAGATCTTATAACAGCATCTTTCAAAATTCTGAACATATATTTTCAATTGTGAGAAAAAAATATATCTTAGAATACTAGTGATTAAAGTTGGTCCTCTTTCCAATGACACATTGTTACTTCTCCTTTGCTTTGGGTGAAGCAGATGGGTGAAGATAAGCAGAGTTGGTCCTCCTTCCAAGAAAGCATAGCTGAGTTGCAGTGTCAAGTACTGAGGTGATCAACTGTCTTTGGATTCTAAAGAATTGAATATGAACATTGGATTTGAAACTAAATCAACTTGCAGATAACAGTTTCACTTCAAACTTCCATTTTTGTAGCCATCATTTCAATTTTCATTGATATCAGTAATATACTATATACAGATCTTTTTTTTTAATATTTGGCCTCCAAGTTTATCCATACTTCTTCTGGTTGTTTCCCTTCTTTATGTTTGAAAAATGTAACAGATATTGGCGAAGCGGTAAGCCATTATGGCCAACATCAGGCAAACGGCCTTCAGAGGGTGATATACCTAAATGCAGCTACTGTGGTGGTCCTTTGATATTTGAATTCCAGGTTGGACTATGCATGTGTGGCATTTCATGCTTTAGACCATTTCTTTTCCTGTAATGTATAGTATTAGTCTTGGATATGTGCGTGTTGATTTTCTTTTCTTTTGTCGGCTATTTTCAGATAATGCCTCAGCTCCTTCATTTCTTTGGTGTTAAGAATGATGATAACTCACTTGACTGGGCAACTATAGCGGTCTATACTTGTGAGGCATCTTGTGAATCTAGCGTTGTCTACAAAGAGGAATTCGCTTGGGTTCAGCTGTAGCTTCCTGCTCGAGTTCCTAATGAACAGCCGAAGAAGAAATGAGTATGCAATAACTGCTTGTTCTAACACGATACTCAACGGCCATTATCATCTTTCTGTCTCTATATCTTTTGAGACTCGTATATGATTATGCCTTCCATGAATTTACGTCGATTAAGGATTGGTAAAGTTATGTTAGTAAGTACTAGTGTCTACCAGCTTTCTGACTGTTTTTAGCTATATAGAGGCTGTATCAGCTGATTTCGGAAACAGCTTCCCTGCTAGGCGACTAGTTAGGGGTAAGGCTGCGTACATCTGGACCTCCCCAGACCCCACCCTCGGCGGGATATTTACTGGGTTGTTGTTGTTGTTGTTGTTGTTGTTGTTGTAGAGGCTGTATCAGCTGATGCTTGGAATCATGTATTTCGACTCATTTATGATTTATGCAGATGGTTCATTTGTAAGGTGGATACAGGCTTCCAGTATCTGAATCTTTTTAAAGCATACTTATCTTATGCATTAAATGTAATAGTACAAGTACATAGTACATACACAGTAAAGTTATCAAAATAAAAGTACATAGTACTCTATACCTTTTTTTTTGTAACAGAGAAATTACTTGCACTTCTTGTCGTTGCACTAAAGCACAGAACTTTAAAGAACAAACTTTGTTGAACTTGCTGATAGTATCCAATTTTCCATTATCTAACTTTTTTCGTAAGTTGAGTAAACTCTGCCTTGTGTATGATATCCAAGTTACTCTCTCTCGGAATCGCAAAGAGGCTTCCAGTACCAGTAGTACCTTACAGAAAAATTACAGATGCAGAAAGACAAGGGTCTGACTGCAGTAACCTCTGCCTTGTGTATGATATGCACAAAGTACCTAAAATGGGTCTGACTGCTGCAATCTTGATTCGTGCTGCATCAGTTGTCTTCCAGAGAGCACCGCCATTTACGGATCAAAATCCTAGATTGTAATGCATTATGAACATGAATTTAATATCACAAGAGCAGTAGACACCTTCTGATCTTAAGCTGGTCTGGTGCACGAATTATGTGTTCTTTCTGCATCGGTAATTCCCAAAGAAACTAATTGCAGTATCACGAACAAGGTCGAGTTCACTAAAAACATTGGGAACGAACTTGGATAACAGAAAGCTGGCTACCATAGGAAAAAAGGTTCTGTTGCTTCTGTGCAACAATAATCTACAGTTCTACCACAACTAGCACATATTTGATTTGAACGCAATCAGATTTGATCAATAGCAGTAGGAGACATGAGATGAGTGTAATACAATCATGAATAATCTACACTTAAAAAGTCCATCCAAAGGAATAATTCAGAATTCCGAAACCTGATCCTAGAACAAAAATGTATCTGACAATTTATCTGCAAATATTCATACATGCTGATATTTCATCCTGAATAACTGGTATGTCAAAAGAATAGAGCAATGTAATAAATATCCGAGAACAAGAGTACTTCAAGGTTCTCTTACTTCAATCTTCCTAGACGATTGTCCTTGTTGTTTGTCTTGGTCATCTTCATTTGTGTTATTGTCGCAATAAGGAATTGGAACAAGGCTTCCAACCAACATAAATGCAAATAAGGGCTTGAGCAAGGTAGAAAATTTAAGCTCTCTAATAGA
Source organism: Tetragonia tetragonoides (assembly GCA_038025085.1). Lineage (NCBI taxonomy): Eukaryota > Viridiplantae > Streptophyta > Magnoliopsida > Caryophyllales > Aizoaceae > Tetragonia > Tetragonia tetragonoides. The sequence goes on from CM076153.1 coordinate 34,925,479, forward strand.
CTTGTCCTTGGGGATTATACCGATAGAGCTTCTCAAACTTAATGCCATCTTGCAAGACGAGAAGATCTCCTCCCTCCATTCTTGGATAATAAGCAATCGGCAAAGGAATAATATGCCCAAGATTAGTACATGCATCAACACCAATGGTAGAGAACAATTTAGTCCAAGACTTAACTTCACCATACTCTTTTAGGATCCATGTTTCAGAATGGTTGGACTTCGGCCGGTCTAAAAGTTGCAGACAAAGATACCCACCCAAATTCCCAACATTTAAATCAGTGAAGCAATAATCCCAAGAAATAGCAGGCAAGGGCATGTAACCAAATTGTTCACTGTGAATATGGAAAGTAGCAATATGATAATAACTTTGCTCATATGGACCCAAGCTAGAAAATCCCAAATAAGCCAATGTATTGTATTGTTCAAAAATATACCTTCAGAATAAAAAGTAGACCCAGGTGGAAAAGGAAAATCAAAATGATCATCTTATTTGACATGGATTGTTTTCGTTTTCCACGAATTAGTACGCATACTATAAACTTTGAAGGTAACGCTGCGTGTGATCACCAGGAGTTTCATAAACAGGAACTCTAATTCCCACAACCTTATAATCATCACTCAAGGAATCATAGCCTAAGCCAAAACCATTGAAATTAATTCTGGAAAGATTATTTTTATCTTCCAAAAGTATTATCCTATAATCTCGAGTAACGGGATTACATAGAGCCACTGATAAGTGTTTGTAAGACAATTTACGTAACAAGATCAAACCATTACAATAACCCGCGTATCCCTGTGGTACATTAGAGGGATAATAATGTGAGTATGGTGATGGAATAATATCTATGTCGGGATCGAAATCGGCATAAGAAATAAGAGATGGAGGAGAATAAGACATAAGGAAGTGATTCAAATTAGGAGTCTCAAGAGAACGCTTAAGAACAGAATATATGAAGTTGGAGGTGCTTATTAATTTATACAATTCTTTAGACACACACTTGAACTGTAACAGAGATTTTAAAGGTAACCTTTCTAGTATACAAGTGATTATTTCCATGGGAAGAAAAAAGGCACCACCATCTGCATGATCTGCCATTGATGACTGCCGTAGCCTGTGCCCTGTAGGAGGATTTTTTTTTTTTTTTGCAGGGTTGAATAATATTGCTTGCTATTGATGAGGGGGCAAAGACCCTGTACATATATACAAAAACAACCGACTTAAAGTCTTTGGAAAAAATAAGGAAACCTAAACTAATTAGTAAATTACACAATAAGGAAACCTAAACTAATAACATTACTCAAAAGAAAAATAAATAAATTAATAACACAATGTTTACTTTGGATTTTTGGAAAATACTAAAACTGCATAACAAAAAAACACAGGAAACTTGGACTCCTATTTTACTCACTTTTCCCCCTTAAAACTGATATTTGGATTCTATTATGATATGGACTGCTAAAAAGTGATTGTTGCTCTTGGTTTCTTAGCAAGCTTTTTTAGTTTTTAGATCTTTATACAATGCTATATAGGGTTTTTTCTTTAGAGCTTACCCGACCAGTTTAGTTCACTGGTTATCGATCTCCTGTTGGTTTTTTGTTCAGTTCAGTTCAGTTCAGTTCATCTCTAAGGAACACGTACACTCGATGATAGTTCTTTTCCAATCTGAAAAAGGTTTTTGCTTTTTTAAATCATGATCATTTTCGAGTTGCAGGCTGTTGGAGTTCTAGATACCCTGAATGGACATTTTAAGAACAAGTTTGTTGATACCATATGCAAAGGTTGCGAGTCTTAACATCATGAGCTTTTGTCAATAATTTTACAAGTTCTTCAAAAACTGCTTGTAAATCAAAGTTGTTCGTCCAGATTAAATGTAGCTCAAACTGCTACATTGCTCCTAGGAAGGAATTAATATGTCATACAAGATACATTGTGTGTGATCATCTTCGAATCTACTTGTTCTCCCTTCTCCAGCTTTCTGTTGTTTCGATCCTTGCTCCTTGTCTTACATTGTTTTGATGTTTTAGCCATTTGGTTTATTTATCTCCGGCAGAGAACAAAGTTTCTACCTTATCTTCATTTCAACCAAGTACCAGATATCTTTTTGTAGCGCACTTTCTCTGGTATATTTGATACTATTACTTCCTATCTTAGATAACTAATCATTTTCTTGCTTGCATGTGGGTTACCTCCTTGTTCATTAGCAATGTTTGTACAGATGCATTGTCTGCTGAAAAGGTAATTAAACATCTTTATGGACCGCTGTTACTGGGTACTGGGTAGTTAGACGATAGAGTATGCTTGGAAATTTGACACTAAGATGAGTGGTTTCAAAGTCATGGGATCAGAGATCAGGGAATGTCAATCTTGCATTGCTAATCCTGTTAATGGTCAAGTGAAGTTGAGATTTTTGTGTTTTTTGAGTCACATTTTGGCATGGCTGTAAATATGGAATTGAATGGATGCTGTTCATGATGTGCTTTGTACAATTCCTCTGTGTTAATGTGTACACAGTTCTTCGTGAAGTTAGTGTACACAGTCCCATCCAAAAATGAAAATGGGATCCGTTGGGTTGGGTGATGGAGGACCAAAAGATTACACGCTGACGCTTATTGTTACACTTAGCTTCAGTCTCCCTGATTCGACCAGGAAATTCATCGTCTGCATATTGATAATATTAGTGCCTGGCTCTCCCCCAGGGCATCTGCCTTGTTTGAATGTTTGCCACCTTTATATGATAAACAGGTTTGTAGTTCCTATATCCTATCCCTCTTTTTGGTTTAAAGATCCATGCCTACACCTCTGAGTTGTGATTCCCTTTATAACGCTGCACTATCTGATGTTACAGCTGCTTCTTCACTGATTCTGCTCAGTTGCGCAGGTTCTGGTCTGCAGCCGTTCATATTTTTTAGAGCATACCTTTTAATAGAGAAACTACTGGCACTTCTTGTTGTTGCACTGAATTAAGCACAGAACTTAAGAGAACAAACTTGTTGATTTTGTTGATGGTAGTCAATTTTCCATTATCTAACTTTTGTTCTATGTCGAGTAAACTCTGCCTTGTGTATGATATGTCACTCTCCTAAGGATCGCAAAGAGGCCTCTAGTAATACAGATGCCAAAAGACAGCATACATAGTGCCTGTACCAAATTATGGTCCGAAGTTGATTCGTGCTATATGTGCATGCAGCATCTGTTGAAGGTTGTACCAGTTGTTGGGACTCTAGCTGTCATCTGATAAAGACGCCTTCATGTCAGATTCCAATACAACAGAAGTAGAAGCAGTATTCAGCTCCTAATTTCCATGTATGTGTTGGTTCATTATAAGTAAAATTTGCCTACCTTTTCCCCCTTTGTTGACACAAAATCATCAAAATCTTGATCCAGGATAAAATAAAATAGGTGAGGAAAGAGAATGGATGGCTTACAAGTACTTGATTCATCAAGTACCTAATCTGGGTCTGACTGCTGCGATCTTGATTCGTGCTGCATCAGTTGTTTTCCAGAGAGCACCGCCATTTACGGATCAAAATCCTAGATTGAATGCATTATTCAAGACACTGTATATAATGCGTTGAATTCAATGAAAGTTTTGGAAAAATGAATGCACATATTGGTTTTATGTACAGGAGAACAAAGTTTATGTAGACTTTACAGGATTTTTGTGATGATGTACATTAATAGCATGAAGGCAATATAACTATATTTCCCAAGGTTTTTATTTGTCATATATGGTACACAATTTTTCAGTTCATTATTGTTTCAATGAAATATGGTACACAACACAAGGATTCTATGGTTTGTTTAAGGGATTTCCAAGCATCTGAAGTGAAGCATATTGGCGACATCTCTGCGTTCCGATCTCATAACAAATAAAACCGTTCTCATAACAAATGACAAACAAAATGTGAAGAATTCACAGAATACATTAGCAATTTCAGTAGTACAGGGAGACGAAATTTATTTCCACTATTGACATTTAATTTGAACTAAACTTGCAGAAGTTTGATTCAGCTAAAAGATCTATAACTCAGGAGTTTTCAACTACTTCCCCCCATAGCAGTTACACTGTTAAAGTCTACAGCACTCTAAGAGTACATTTTTGGTCTTCATACTTCAATCTTCCTTCTCTTCCTAGACAATTTGTCTTGGTCCTCTTCATTTGTGCTGTCATAACTAGGAATTGGAACAAGGCTCCAACCATCATAAATGCGTATGCGGGATCTAGCATGCTGGTAGAAAATTTAAATTCTCCAATAGACTTGTCCTTGAGATTATACCGATAGAGCTTCTCAAAACTAGCCCCATCTTGCAAGAGTAGAAGATCTCCTCCCTCCCTTCTTGGATAATAAGCAATCGGCCTAGGTGAAATATGCCCAAGATTAGTACACGCATCGACACCAATGGTAGAGAACACTTTTGTCCAAGACTTAACTTCACCATACTCTTTTAGGATCCATATCTCAGAATGGTAAGTCTGGTCCGAAAGTTGCAGACAAAGATACCCACCCAAGTTCTTAACATTAACATTACAGAAGCTAGAATCCAAAGAAATAGCAGGTAAGGGCATGCAACCAAATTGTTCACTGTAAATATGGAAAGTAGCAATATGATAATAACTTTGCTCATCTGGACTGAAGCGAGCAGAATCCCAAATAAGCCAATGTATTGTATTGTTCAAAAATATCCCTTGAGAATAAAAAGCAGAGCCAGGTGGAAAAGGAAAATCAGAATAATCATCTTGTTTGACATGGGTTGTTTTCGTTTTCCACAAATTAGTACGCATAGTATAAACTTTGACGGTATGCACCATAGTGTCACAAGGAGTTTCATCATCATCACTATCATCACTATCATCACCATCATCATCCTTAGGAATACAAATTTTTACAACCTTACAATCATCACTCAAGGAATCATAGCCTAATCCAAAAGAAGTGATACCAGTACTGACAAAATTATTTTCATCTTCAATGTGGCTCGGAAGTATCCTGTAATCTCGAGTAACGGGATTGTATAGAGCCACTGGCGAGTTTTTGTAAGGCGGCGACGATCCACATAACATGATCAAACCATTACAATAACCCGCGTATCCCTGTGGTACATTAGAGGGATAATAACATGTGTATGGTGATGGAACTATATCGATGTCGGGATCGAAATCAGCATAAGAAATAAGAGAATGATCTAAAGTATGTACCATAAGGAAGTGATTCAAATTTGGAGTCTCAAAAGAACGCTTAAGAACGGAATATATGAATTCGGAGGTGCTAATTAAGTTATACCACTCCTTAGATACACACTTGAATCGTAACAGAGACTTTAAAGGTAACCTTTCTAGTATAGAAGTGACTATCTCCATTGGAAGAAAAAAGCTACAAGCTTTTGTATGATCTGCTGCCATTGATGACGAAACGAAGGTTTTTTTTTTTCTCTTCTTTTCGGGGAGCTTGTAATTTTATAGGGTATGTATGTGTTATTTATGTACTTATGTCCGTCCATGGAATCCTTTTTATAAGGTTCATTCATGTCAGTCTTTGTTTTGGAAGCAAAATCAGATTTGGAATTGGAAAGGTGGTTGACTTGGCATGCAAGGCTTATGCTCCTAGTATCCTATAGCCAGGCGATTAGGAGAAAAAGAAAAAGAAAAAGAAAAAGAAAAAGAAAAAGACCTAATGTTAACATAATCATCAATTAACAAAACTCTTGACTTTTATGATCTAAGACTTTGTTATATTTGCATTCAATACTTTTTTAAAGAAAAAATTCAATAATTTTATTGGAGAAGTGCCTTTAAACTTACAATTGAAGTGAGTATTACTTGACTAGCTAGCTTAAAACAGAATTGTTGTTAGCTGAATTGCTTTTAGCAGTGAAATCATACCTATTGATAATATTTTGCACTTAGAATTACTAATATCTAATTTGGGTACTTGATATTTGGCTAAAATTCATTTATGGTTAAGCAGAAATGCAGAACAATTGGACTAGAAGATCGGATTAGCTAGTGGCTTGCCCGACGACCTCCTCTCACAAATTCTGAAAAGGTTGTTGCTGAAGTATGCATCACCAGAGCTTGTATGAGCTTCACGTAGTAATCTCGTCTTTAAGGACATGGAAGAATGATACATACGTTTAGAGGATCAACAAAGTTGTGAGGCTTTATTGTGGTCCAAAATTGCGCGAATTCAGGGTTGTCTACCCATTGGCAGGATATTGTAGTTGCGATATCAATCACTGAAAGGATTTCCTTTGCTGTCACCAACGGGGTTTCTTCACTTGAGCTGATCAAAGTTCAACAACACCTATTGTTTAAGTAGTCCCAATGCTTGTTATGTTCCAGCGCGCTGATGCCTTTCTTAGAGGGCGGATGATTTATGCAAAGATTTGAAGTCCGGTGCCTAGGCCTACTTCTCATCAATATATTCAGTCACTTACAGATCTTTGCTTAAGAACTGTACGTAAACCTTTCAGATGAAGTTTCTGAAACCATATCTTATCTAGATGTTCGTCTCTTGAAAAACTTGTTTTGATGAACAGTTTAGGGGCTAGTTCATGCAAAGCATAATGATCCTCACCTAAGGCTGAAATCTTTCGAACTGTACTTTTGTAAGCAGCTAGAAAAATTAGAGCTTTGGGCCCCAAATCTTGTATCATTTCACCATCAGGGAAGCAAGAGCAATATCTGCATTAAGGAATCTCAACGACTTGTTAGTCGCTAAGGCTTTCTATTTTTAGTGCTCGATCCAGATTCGTGTACAAGTTTGCGGTCTATATCCCAGTGGAAAAAAGAGCCTCTTCGGTCAGTTTGCCAGTTATCTTGCGAAGCTGGAATCTTCAATCATCTGTTTGAGGTAGGCAGAAACAAATTGATAGTACATTCTTATTTCTTCTTGTAGTTTGGGGTGCTTACCAATTCGCCAATAAATATGTGCAGGACATGAATGATGTCACAGAACTCGCTGTATTTGGTAATCTTAAAGAACTGGCATTGAAGGCGGATTATAAGCGACGATCTTACCTTTACTGCTGTGCTGCCATCATTAGTGTTATGGCTGCTGTGCTGCCTACTTGGAGAAATTTTACATCCTCCTTCCCTGTTATTGTAAAGTTTTAGTGTTATGGCTTCAACTTTCTCTATTTCTTCTTCTTTTGTTTTCCTTCTCAAACAGCAAACTTCATTAGCACAGGCAACTATTTGCCAATACGAATCATCATACAAATTCCGAGGCCCTTAGAGCCCGCTACAAAAACTACCCGAGATGCCAAATGCAGCCATCAGTACACAAGAATAATGTGGTCCAACAATAAAGAAAATTTAAAACCAAGCAAGGTCCTCCTGTTTTTTTACACCCTTTTTCGTCAAAGCATCAGCTTGCTGATTTTGCTCTCTTATAGCATGAGTTACGGTAAAAGCTGCCCGAGTAGCGACAATGTTGTCAATAGCTTGAAAAATGCTCCACCATTTCCTGGGTATGTATGTGTTCCTTCTTCTAGATCCAGCCCACAAGCATCACACTCTGAATGAAAGTCCATCCAGATTTCTGTTTCAGCATGCTCAACCCATGAAAGCACCCATAACCATAAGTTCTGCAGTACTGGGGAATTCGCTTGAATATTGCCTCTGTATACGACAGTATCTCAATAATAACTGGTACAATAACGTTCAACAGATGCTGCACAAATTAACATGAATGTAATATCACAAGAGCAGTAGACAGATTCTGATCTTAAGCTGGTGCGCAAATTATGTGTTCTTTTTACATTTGTAAGTTACTATTATAGGCCTTTTTGTAATTCGCAATAATGAAACTAATTAACTGCCACATTACCAACAAGGTCGAGTTTACCTTAAAAAGAAAAGTTCTGTTGCTTCAGTGCAACAATACACTACTACAGTTGTACTAAAAGTAGCACATACTTGAACATGCATGTTCAGATTCAATATCAGTAGGAGACAAGAGATGAGTGTCATACAATAATGAATAATCTACTTAAACATAAGTCCATCCTGAGGAATACTTCAGAACTCCAAAACCTGATCCTAGAACACAAATTTATCTGACAATTTATCAGCAAATCAAACATTCATGCTGATATATTTCATCCTGACTAACTGGTACGTCTGAAAATTAGAGCGAGCAATGATAATAAAATATCCGAGAACAAGAGTACTTCAAGGTTCTCTTACTTCAATCTTCTTTCTCTTCCTAGACAATTGTTCTTGTTTTTAATTTGTCTTGGTCGTCTTCATTTGTACTGTCACAACGAGGAATTGGAACCAGGCTTCCAACCAAGATTTTAGGGTTTAAGCCAGGATTGAGCGTGGTAGAAAATTTAAGTTCTCCAATAGACTTGTCCTTGAGATTATACCGATAGAGCTTCTTATAATCTTCGCCACCTTTCACGAGTAGAAGATCTCCTCCCTCCCTTCTTGGATAATAAGCAATCGACAAAGGTATAAGAGGTCCAAGATCAGTACATGCATCAACACCAATGTTTGAGAACAATTTTGTCCAGGACTTAACTTCACCATACTCTTTTAGGATCCATGTCTCAGAATAATTGGAGCCGGTTCTGTACGAAAATTGCAGACCAAGATACCCACCCAAATTCCTAAAATTGAAAATACTGAAACTAGAATCACAATAACTAGCAGGCAAGGGCATGTAACCAAAATTTTCACTGTGAATATGGAAAGCAGCAATATGTTGTTTTTCCCCAAGATCACCACCAATTAGCCAATGTATTGTATTGTTCAAAAATATCCCTTCACTCCAAAAAATACACCGAGGTGGAAAAGGAAAATCAGAATGATCATCTTGTTTGACATGGATTGTTTTCGTTTTCCACAAATTAGTACGCATACTATAAACTTTGACGGTATGCACCATAGTGTCACAAGGAGTTTCATCATCATCATCACTATCATCACCCTTAGGTATAGAAATTTTTACAACCTTATAATCATCACTCAAGGAATCATAGCCTAATCCAAAACCGTAAAGATTATATTCATCTTCCAGAAGTATTATCCTATAATCTCGAGTAACGGGATTGCATAGAGCCACTGATAAACGTTTGTAAGACGATCTACATAACAAGATCAAACCATTACAATAACCCGCGTATCCCTGTGGTACATTAGAGGGATTATAATGTGAGGATGGTGATGGAATTATATCTATGTCGGGATCGAAATCAGCATGAAAAATAAGAGATGGATAAGAATAAACTATAAGGAAGTGATTCAAATTAGGAGTCTCAAAAGAACGCTAAAGAACAGAATATATGAATTTGGAGGTGCTAATTAATTTATACCACTCCTTAGAAACACACTTGAATCGTAACAGAGACTTTAAAGGTAACCTTTCTAGTATAGAAGTGACCACTTCCATGGGAAGAAAAAAGCTACAAGCTTTTATATGATCTTCTGCCATTGATGACGAAACGAAAAAGATTATCTTTTACACTATTCCTGCTGCAAAGGGGCCTTTTTTTTTTTTCTTTTTCTTTTTTGGGGAGCTTGCTTGTATTTTGATGGGGTATGTGTTATTTATGTACTTATGTCCGTTGAATGAACCCTTTTTATAAGGTTTCATTCATACATGTTGGTCTATGTTACGTGTTGGAAACAAATCAGATTTGGAATTGGAAAGATAGTTGACTTGGCATGCAAGGCGTACCTTGTGTAGTTTCCTATAGCCAGACAGTTAGGAAAAGAGAAAAAGAAAAAAGAAAAAAGAAAAAGGAGAAGATAAAGAAAAAGGCAGCTAATAGTGAAATTTTATTTGCTAAATTAAGCTCTGCATCATAAATCAAAGCAGATATTGTTCTAAAGCAGCGGATTTCAATGAACAAAACTCTGACTTTTATTGGTACTTTGTTATAATTGCATTCAGTAAAACTGGGCAAGTGCCTTAAAACTTACAATTGAACTGGGTATTACTTGACTATCTTAAAGCAGAATTGTTGTTGACTGAATTGCTTGTAGTACTGAAATCTTACCTACTGATATTTGCAATGATAGTGTTAATACTATCTAATTTGTGTACTTGATATTTGGCTAAAATTTACTCCGAATTTATGTTTAAACAGAAATGCAGAACAATTGGACTGGAAGATGGGATTAGCTAGTGGCTTGCCCGACGACCTCCTCTCACAAATTCTGAAAAGGTTGTTGCTGAAGTATGCAGCAGCTACTAGCATTCTATTAAAAAGATGGAAGCTTGTATGGGTTTCATGTCGTAATCTCGAGGTTGGAGGTGTACAAGTCTTTAAGGACATAGAAGATGATACATACATTGAGATGATGAACAAAGTTTTGAGGCTTTATTGTGGTCTGAAATTGCGCAAATTCAGGGTTGTCTACCCATTGGCAGGATCAAGATTCTAAGTTGCGATTTCAGATGATGTTTTTCGAAATCATCTTATCTAGATGCATGTTTGTGGCTTCAAAAACTTGTTATGATGAACAGTTATGGGCTAGTTCATGCAAAACATAATGATCCTCACCCAAGGCTGAAATCCTTCGAACTGTATTTTTGTAAGCAGCTAGATAAACTGCAGCTTTGGGCCCCAATAATTTAAGTATCAGGGAAGCAAGAGCAATACCTGCATTAAGGAATCTCAACAACTTGTTAATCTAAGGCTCTCTATTTTTAGTGCTCGAACCAGATTCGTGTACAAGTTTGCGGTCTATCCCAGTGGAAAAGAGTTCATTTTCGGTCAGCTCACCAGTTATCTTCATAAGCTGGAATCTTTGTACAGATGCATTGTGTGCTGAAAAAGGTAACTAAACATCTTTAGGGATTGCTGTGACTGGTAGTTTAGATAGAATTTGTGAAATAGTAAACTAAGAGTTACTTCAGACCTTTTAGTTGAAGATTAAGATGAATGGTTTCAAAGTAATGGAGAAACTGTCCCCTTCGTAAGTAAAGGGATCAGAGAGGGAATGTCAATCGAGCATTGCTGCTAATGCTGTTAATGGTCAAGCGAAGTTGAGATTTTTGTGTTTTTTCAGTCACATTTTGGCATGGCTGAAAATATGGGATTGTGGAATTCCTGTTTGTTAATGTGTGCACAGTTCTTCGTGAAGTCAGTGTACATCATTATGTTTCTGAGAGTTTCAGTCCTAATGGTCTTATGGTTTCAAGTAAAATGGGTAACACTCTTTTTATTCAAAATATAACATTCGGTTGATACTTTTTAGTTCAAAAGTAAAAAAATTTAGTTCAAAATATAACAATTGTCTCGTTGAAACCGTCTATAAGTTTTTGTGTTTTCTATGATGTTTTTCACTTAGCTGTTGATTTCTATATCATCTGGGTGTTGGTTACTCTTGCAAAGAAAGAAATTTCCTTTCTGCACTTCTGTTCTACACAGAATGATTTTTTTTTTTTTTTTTTGATGGAATACACAGAATGATTTATAATTGTGCTATTGGTTGGCCTGTTTTATGACAGGAAATCATTTATCCAACTCCAAGTGCTACTAGATGAGCCACACCCACACCCACACCCACACACACACACTTTGTGCTGTTCTTTCAAAGAGGTGGAATAGAATAACCCGACTGAAGTTGGTTTGCCTGTTTTATGACAGGAAATCATTTATACACGCGCGCGCACACACACACACAATAATCTGGAAGAGAAAAAAAACTCCAAATGCTACTCAAGTTGATTCCTTTAGAAATGGTTACCAAGGTTTGTCCCTTTTCATCACCTAACAAGAACTAGATACAACAAAGTGGAAATAGAGTCAAGTTGCCAGTATAATAGTCAGTTGCCTGAAAGTGCTTATCCACAACTTACTTCCATTAAGGCACAACCATTCAACTACCCGGCATTTGGATTAGCTTGTCAGGTTAATGCTAATTCTACTCCTTATACAAAACATTAGAATTAGAACTCAAAAGAAATGCCACTAATCATAATAAAATAAGTACCTTAAGCTAGCATCTTTATTTACAGTTCCAAAGTTGGCTCAAATGTCTTGCATACCAAACCACCTTCCCAGAATGTTTGCTTCAATGCCTATGATCAGCCTATCAACATTGTTACATAAATAATGTTAGTAATTTACTAAGCAAATCAATAGAAATTTATAGGATACCATTTCTTATCATAATTTCTTACCATAATGAAATAGATCAAAAGTCCTTGGAGAAGGCCATAAATCATTGAATACGCCATAACTCCCCAAACCATCATCTTATACACTGTCTTGCACAGGTAGCTGCTGTACTTGCCCGAAATACAGCAACATATCGACTGAACATTTTCATTGTTTTGTGGAGCTCATTTCTTGATGACATGGGTGAATTTGATTGTCCCTGCCCCTGTTGAGATGTCACTTCCCCTTTAACTTTCTTGAACAAATTCTCCAAATCAAGCCTTAAGCATAGCTTCTCTACTTCGTTCCACCTCATCCATGAGTCGTAAAACACACAACAACATAATTCTTGTCATAACCACCAAGTAACACCAAGTGTTCGAGAAATAGAAACCACAAACTGTGTGTCTCGATGAATGCAATTAACTACAGTTACAATTGCCAACAAACCATGCAAAGACTTTATTGTATTGCAGAAGATTGCCATCTTGATATTCCCTTTTGCGCCATTGTCTCAAGCCTATGTTTCTCTGATACAAGGAACTCATATCTTTCTTGCAATTGTTGCAAGTCTACAAAGTTGACCTCCATTCCTGAATAGTATTGATAAAGCAAATTACGAATTAGTTATAAAAGAAAGGAGGTAAAAGTGAGGAATTCCTCCTATCCTCTTTCACAGATGGTAAGAAGAATAATAATATTCACAACACTTTTTTCCCCTTCTGTTGATAGTGGACAAATAAACACATCAATGGTTCCTAAAAACAGATACAAATGATAGAACATAGCACGTAGGACATTCAAGCACAACCCTCCTCTGCGCGTCTGGTAACCAGGTTACGGGATAAAAGAAATAAAGGTATGCAACACATACAATTAGAAAATAGGGAAAAGAAAGTCAGTGAGAAACTAAATAAAGAACAAAACATCAAGTGTAATCTGTCGAGTTTTCTTCAATATCATTTTTGAACAACAAAAAGTTGTATAGCCAGTGCAATTGTCCTCAATAAAAAGGTTATTTTGCAAAAACTTTGGCTACTGCGACCATTTACTTTATTTGGTAGGGCACAAAGAGGAATATTTTTCAGCAAACAGCAGCACAGTTTAAATACCGCTTCAACTCTCAAAGCTAGTCAATACCTTTCTATAAACCTAGGAGGATACTAATGAAGGATCGTAATTATGATCTCGGTGCATGTTTAGAGCTTTTGCGCCTTTCGTTTGCAATAATATGCCCTTATTTCATAAAAGATATGCCTATTACAATGAAGGTTTGGGCTGCAGATTTTGATTATTAGTGAGGAAAATAAGAAAGTTTGTGAGTTGGTCAATTATGGGTGTTATTGCCTAAGTTTCCTTTTAGTAGTTGGAATGTGAATCATTGAGTAGAATCACTAGTTCGTTGGGCAACCCTCTCTTCTAGGATGAATGCACACTCAAAAGTTTCCTTGGAGAGTTGAAAGTGAAAATCCATCTGGGAGAATTTTATAAAAAAAAGGTAGAATTTGAGTTGAAGCCAAAAATCTGTTGAAGTTGCTTACAGGCGAGACAAGATTGCGTCCAGTGGAAACAATGTGAGGATAAAAAGACAGAGAAGCAACAGCAGGCTAAAGCTAAACCACCACCTTAACAGGCTAAGACTGCTCCCGAACAATCTCAGTACATATGGCGCAAGACGATTCCACATATCGAGGTCGAAATGGGATCGGGTGTTTTCACGTCTCACCGTAGTGCCCGTAACAGAAGCAGTGATATGTGTTAATGGTGATTAGGTCAGTTTTTCAGTAACCAAACTGTGGAGATATACCAGCATTCATTTTTTTGATTGTGAACTCTCTGTAGCTGTTTGGGGAGAATTATGTACTGGATGGGAGCTTATACAGGTAAACAGTGGAATGCAATTGTTAGGGGATATTCAGAACAGCAAAGGGAGACATCCTCAACAGAGTCAACACAGATTGAACAAGATCGATTTAGCTGAAACCAGGAGTATGCTCAGGAATAAGGGAATTTATTTGCAGCACCAGCAGCAAGTGTTTTTTATTTTACTTTTGAGTGGCAAAATTTTATTAATTTTTGGCAACTAACTGCCAAAGATCAAACAGCAGAGACCCATAGCACCCAATATAGCCTGCTAAAGCCTAGAAACCACCCAAGGATAAGAAAGAGTCACCCTTCTATACAGGTAAACAAAAATAGAACAGACCTGTGTACCAAAAGAGGAAAGCCGTGATGCAGATACATAAAAAAATTGTTCATGGCAAGATTGAAGCTGTGATCTTGAAGCTGCGCTCCAAAAAGTTTTTAGTTGGTTGTTTTATTCTTATTATAGATCTGGTAAGTTCTAAGGTTTTTTCTATTGTAGATGCCATATGGTCATTTTATAAATGAAAATTTCTCATTCCCTATTAAAAAGAAAGAAGAAAGGAAAGCCATAAGCAACTAACACCAAGCGCGTCCATACTGAACTTTAAGAATGTCAAATCAAGCGTTTAACACACATGTTGTCGAATGCAACATCGCAAAAGAGTAGAGGAGTTTGTAGTCCATTTGAGCTGCCAGTAGGCTTTACTATATCGCTTAACAGGCACCTAATTTACTTCCTAGAAGGTGAGTAGGTACCTTTTGAGTTTGCTTTCTTTATTTACTGCTTATTGGTTTCTCTGAGTCTCTGCGTTTGATTTTGGTTAGGGTATGATCTGTTGTATTAGGTGCTTTAAACATTGTATAATTTCTTCCTTTTGGTAATGAAAATTTTTGATCCACCCCCACCCCCCCCCAAAAAAAGGAAGGATCTTAACTTGTTTTGTAAGGTGAGTAGTATTGGCATTGAATCTTTGATTATTACCAAAATTTGGAAAAGAAAACTAAAAAATATGTAACTTTCATCAGCCATATCAACCTACTCCCCTAAACCCACATCCAGATGAACTTCTAGCTCCCTACTTCCTTATGAAACTCCTCCTTGTACACCCACAACCTTGAAACACAATTCGGTATTGTGTCAGTTTTTCCCCCTAACTTCCATGTTTTGATTAACACCCCCCATCAACATGAAGAGCCACATTCCTCAAATCATTTACACCGCCGTAAGTTTTACTTAACCTACAACACCAACATTAAGAACTCTTCCATCACTCAGTAAAATTTCGATAAATATAGTAAATAAAAGAGCAACTCGAAATCCCATTCAAATCCTTTGTCTTAATGGAGGCAGATTGAGCACCAAGCCACCCACGAGATGAGAGGATATCAATCAAGTCAAAATCTCAAACAAGAGCACAAAACCTATGATACTAGTGGTAACCATAGAGCCACCTCTCTCTCATCCTAGTAGCAAAACACAAAAGCAAACCCTCCATCACCTATAAAGAGAACAAAAGCCCGAGATGCTTCTCAAAGGAAAACAGACTAGTATAAAGATAACTAAGACCAAACACTCTTTCACCTCTAACTTGGACTAAGAGATTACGAAAATGAACCAGATCGGTTTTCCAGGTTGTTAACTTCAGGGCCCATGAATTTATGTTATCTAAAATAAACACACGAACCAGAGTGTCAATAAGCCTAAGTGCCTGACATCCACATAACAAGGATGCTTCTATGCACCTCACACGATGGCATACAGACTATTCCCTTCTTTTTTTTTTTTTTTTTTTTTTTGTATGTGGACCTCATTGTCTAAAAGGCACAATTGAATAATCCAACCTGTAACAAGTAAACAACCGTGACCTCGGGGTTATATCTCCTGCCCGGGTACGGCTAGGCTCCGGCATCAATTTGTGCTAAGAGTGACTAGGGTTTTGGTTTAGTCTATTTTGTTATAAGCATGCTATGAAATGCAGATTACTTTTCCCAAAAAATAAAAATTGCTAATTTCACCATTAAACTACAGATATGGAGAAAAAAGGGGGAGTTTTAGTAACTCCCTCAAACCCTAGCCCCTCTTTTAGCCTCAATTCTGGCCAGCTGACACCCATTTCTTCAAAATTACTCATCAAAATTAGTTCAGTATTTAGTTCCTTCTAGCCTTTATCTATCATCAATTTCCAATTTTGGCCGGCTATCTTGCCTTTTTCTCAAGATATGGTTGCTGGTCATGGTAACGGTTCAAGGGGGTTCATCCATGTGTTTTTAATTTATTTATATTTTTTTGACATGGATCATCAGTTTATCACACTCAATTTGAGCACATTCAATCAATGAATACAGTTGAATAAGATAATGTAAGAATTGGTACCTGGTAGCGAGAAACTCTCCAAAATGCTCTGAAATCTGTTGAAGGTAGCAAGAGAAAGAGCAGCAGAAGTTGGCTAAAAGTTGAATTCTCGTTTGGGATTTTTTGGGGGAAGAGAGGAGAGAGAGACTCGCATTGCTCGTGGGGGTGGGCCCTTGCCCCTTTAGCCCTTTGGGGCTGGGCTCAAGGTGGATATGGATTTTGGAAAATTGGTTAGTGGTTTGAGTAATTCAAAATTCTATTAATTAGAGGTGAGCGCAGGTAGGTACCCATCTAAAATTTCGGGATTTAGTATTGGAATTGGTTAGATCAGCTCCTAGAAATTGGGACCCAGTATTGAAATTTATTGGACCAGTTTCTCAAAATTGATACCTAGACTTGGAATTGGCAGGTCCAGTTCCAGGACCAAGTACCCATCCCCTTTAAAATTTCTTTGAATGAATGCAAAAATTATCTAATTACTAAGAGTTCACAATTGTACAATAGTACATCCGCTTTGAAATCAGTAAAACAATATCAAAACACAGAAATTGTAACCTATGTGATATCAAAATGTAAGTTAGCAGTAGCATTAATAGTACTGGGACAAATTTTAATACCAATTCTATGTTTTAGAGATACCCAATATTAGTCCTAGCAGGTACCCACTAAGTACTGGGTCCGGGAACATGATACCCAGAATTGGAATTGGTTGCAACCAGTTCCGAATTTTGGGACCCAGAATTGGTATTGACATGAGCAGTTTCAGGTGCAGGCCCACCAGGTCCAAACCAATTCCAATACCAAAACCAGGTACCCAGAATCCATGCTCACCCCTACTACTAACTACTACTACTAGTGTTCGGTCACAAATATTTACTAGCTGGTGTTAGCTTTTGTGTTAGTGGTTTTGGAACGTTAATAGTATTAACGTTTACAAGGGTTAGGTAGCTTTTCACTTTTCCCTTCCAACCTTATCCCTTACTTCATATGCGTAAGTATAGAGTAATTTGGTAAAATTATGATGCTTATCCTATCTTTTGATATACGATGGTCAGTAATGATTCATGGATTGGCCTTTTTGATTATTTTATTTTATTTTTATTTGGGCCTAATTATAAAGATGAGTTTTATCATATTTCAGCAAGCCATTTCTTTCTAATGAGTTTATAAAATCAGGAATATGAAAAATGATGAAATAAGGGTGACAATTTATAATAAGTGGTCTTTATATTTCTAAATATTGATCCCATTTTATTGTGAGTTGGTGTTTCACAAAGACTTAATAATAATAATAATAATAATAATAATAATAATAATAATAATAATAATAATAATAATAATAATAATAATAATAATAATAATAATAATAATAATGTCCTTTTATGTCATTTTACCTCCATTGGCTAGCCCAACAGCTAATGTTTCCGAACATACAGTCATATAAACAATTGACAGCTACGTACCACTATATGACAGCTACAACTAGTTGAACAACTAACCACTAATAAAACAGCTAAACTACTACAACAGCTAGGTATTGCTGAACAGACCCGTATTCCCATCAACATTTTAATGTGGTCCAAAAAAATGAGACTCGCACACTTATGAGTTAGGCTCCATTTGATTCACCTGGATAAAACTGATCTGAACTGAACTGAACTGAACTTAATTGATTTTTTGAACTTGACCGTTAACCATTTAAAATTCGTTCAAACATAGTCAATATTAGACTCATTTGAAAGTATACATTGAGATCTTTCCGATGACCTAAATTTCATCATGAAATTATTTCGGAATAAAAAGTTATATGAGTAATAAAGTTACACATTAACTGAACTGAACTGAACTGGACTGAACTGAACTGAATTTAAGTAAAATTAAGGTGAATCAAACAGAGCCTTATGGGTGTAGTAAGATGAACCTGAGAATAAGTTTAAATTATTAATGTGGGTGAATTGACTTGTGTAAGACGGTTTTATCGTAATTTTTGGTGAGATGTGAATCACTATTTAGTTGAATAAAGGTTACTTTTACTAATACTAGATTTCTAAATAGTTGACCCCCTGTAGACTTCTAAAAATGTGTCGACAAGATTTTCCTAAAATGCCCGATAATGATAGGAAATTGTCTATGCAATAAGTTGTTAATACTTAGATAGGTGATTGAGATCTCAATTATTTGAAAGGCCATCCATCTTCATTTAATTAAATAGTCACTACAACAAAATCAGTCAGTAGTGACGATTATTTTGGCTCATACTGAGGTTTACAAATGTCACAAATAAAATTAGTGACGGCTGGAGCGAGCGTCTCTATTACGGGTGTCAGTAAAAAAATAGTGACAGCTTCACACGTCACTAAAAGTTGTGGCTTTTAAAGCCGTCACAATTACTCTGACAGTGGAGCGCGTCACTAATATCGTGCAAACGTCACAGCCTGTCAACTAACCAATTTGCTATGATTATTTATTTTAGCTTTGTTTATTTTGTATCGTTAATGGTAATTGCTTCCACTCTTTCATTGTAACCAGCTCTTTAAAATCCATAATCCATATATATTTATTAAGTACTATATAGAGCATATGGATAACACACATTATTTAAATCAAGTCATATTTTCCATATATTGATGTTGATAATCAAAATACATGGGAGACCTTTTTAGGCAAAAACAATTAGAAAAAATTATACACACCAAAACTAAAGAAATGGCCAGAAGCTTCCAACTGGGTACCTAACTACAATACAATACAAGATCAAAAGAATTTTCATTCAACATGTAAAGATTTCTATCCAAATGCTTTCTCGATCGTCCTCGATTCTTCAGCATCCCATTTAGACTTTCTGTCACAACTTCATAACATACTTCATGAGCACACCTATATCATTTTGGCAAACAAAAAATACATTACCATTCACGAAATTGAAATTAAGTGATAAATTCAAATGAGCTAACCATCAAAAACTAAATCTCAACAATTAACCACAAAATAAAATAAAAATACCAACCTCGCAAATTAGCATCAGCTGCTTCATGAAAGCATCAAGCGTCTTCCGCTACTGTCTTCTTAACTTACAACCCTAATTCAAAAACTAAAATTGAAATAATCAAAGCAAAAGCATAATAAAAATCTACAACCAAAGCCCAATTGCATTACCAGATTTTTTTTTTTGAAGTCTCACCAAATTTGAGTTACCAAAATCAAATTAACAACACAAAAAACGCTAAATAAAGCATTAAATGGTTTACCATCATAATAACAATCTTTCTAGATCTTGTAAAATAAACCATCCTTTCATGGCAGTTTCATCGCCTCCTTCAGTAATTTCTCATTTTATCGTCAAGGAAATCTTGTCGAAGAGAGAGTATGTGAGAATGTGTGGTCGAAGTTAAAAGGATTTGAAGGGATCCATCTAAGGTAGATTGAATTCTTGCTGGGACTTTTGAGAAAGGAGATGGAGATGAATATCTGATCTGAAAGTGGAAGGTGAGAGAGAGAGGCGGGGGGAATGGCTTTGGTTGTGGAAAAAGGAAATCCTAATGGGCCGTAGGAAACTTAAGTGAGCGTTCAGTATTAGGCCGAAATTTTGGATTTGGAATTTTCAATTTTTTTTAATGAGCATAAAACGAATTGTGACGCCTAAACATGTCCCAACATTTAATGTAGGCTTAAGCCGTCACAACATTTGCTACAGGTGGCTCACTCGTCACAAATAATCCGTCACTACTGGACTCTTTTTTTTGTAGTGAGTTATTCTCAAAACTATTCCAACGACACCTCTTGAATCATATTCTGATTTTTGGCTCCGAAAATATCACTATCAGGAGAATCAGGGGTAATGCAACCATTTCACTGTAAAAGAAGCTAAACGGTCTTTTCATAAATCCGAGTTAATTTCTAAAGTAGCCTTCTAATTTATCAAATTAGCGAACATTCTAATTCGTCAAAATACATCACAGATCGTCACCCATCCAATTAAAAATAGGGTAACCATTTAGTCATATATAGTTGTGGGACGTTGGTGGCTATGCCATAGTCGTCGACGCTCATCGCCTCATGGTGACCGCTATTGCATCGTAGACGGATGTCACATGAGACATGACTCATAAACGACTGTGGCCATGGTCGTCGACTGTTCCTTCTAAGGGAGAAATTGTCTCTCCGAAGTCATTTTAGCCAATGTGTTTGACATTCTTGTCATTACTCATTACTGTGTACTTTCTCTATGATTCATCATATATTTTGTGTTGGAATGAAGCTAAATTAAACCATGCTAAATTAAACCTTACTAAATTGCATGAGTGGTTTAGAATAAGAAGATTTAAATAGAAAATATAATTTGTGGTTCATTGATTATATACCATTGATATAATTTAGTGAATGCTAAGTTATGTTTTGTATAAATAGAGGTTCTTGTAAATCATGTAAAATATCCCATCCTCTTGAGCTAAAAAGAGAAATCCTAGTACGACCGTGGACGTAGGTTGTTTTTGCCGAACCACGTTAAATTGCTTGTGTTCTTATTGTTCTTCATTCCTTTGCCTTATTATTATTGTGTGATTTACTCAATTCCGCGTATTCCCCAACATTTTGGTAGGGACTTGTCCAAAATGGTGCAAACTAGGTTGACCTCTCCCAAGACTTCCACATAGCTCTAATTTTTTCTTTTTAGGACTAATAGGTTCGATCTGGCAATTCGAGGATTGGGTTCACGTGAGGATTTGAGGATCGGATTATTAGACAGTACTCCTATTTTAAGGATTTTATTTTCTTTTTGTTTTGTTGCTATTTTGAAGTATCCTAATGTCATATCATTTTTGGGTGTCAGATATTTATAGTTTGCTGAAATGAAGAGTCCGAAAATCATAGGCCAAAATCACGCTCCCTATGAGTTATTTCCCTAAACTACCCCCTATTTCGCTTTGTTACAGCAGGGACAATAATTCTGTTAGAGAAATCTCTTCCAGTTCAGCTGTATGATCTCCACCTTTCTTCTTTTCAGGATCGTCTAGAAGTGCAATACAGTTGGTCATTACAGCTGCGATGCTCTTGCTCTTGCTGAAGCAATTGTAGCAGCTCTGGCACGCACGCATTAATTTCTACTAGGCTCACAGCAATGAGATATATCATCACCCTTGTGGGTTAAAGTTTAGCCACATTGGCAGCTAATATTACTTGTATCATACATTCCCTTTGTATATTCAACATCTAGCTTGTAAGCTCGTGCGTTACACGCACGAATGAGACTGGATGTGATCGAATGGAGTGCAGTGCAGGAGCAAGGTCAAAGCACCACGCAAGGCAACGGGCCATGCGTAGCTAGCTAGCTCGATCTCCCTGTGACCTGTGTATTATCTATAGTATTATTACTTGCATTTTTTTTTTGGGTTCACAACCAAGGGTATCCAGGCCACCGTCGACAATAGTGACTATTTTCCCGCGCTGGCTTGTAGACACTTCAAAGGGTGAGACAACTGACTAAGAAATTTAAACCTGATCTATGCCCAATGCAAGATTTGAACACTCAACCTTGGTTGATAAGGATGAATGAGTCTTTATTATCAAAAAAAAAGAATAGATGAATCCCTACCACTCAACTACACCTCCTTAATTTACTACTACTTACATTAACTAATTGAAGGACTTCCTTGACATCTTGATATGGTCGACGAGGCTACTATATATGTTCTAGTATGATCTTACGAGAGTTGAAATTCGAAAAGCACCGGCCGCAGTAGTACCTAGCTAGCTACAAGATGAAGCTTACTACGGTATTACGCCTCACAGCACTAATGCCGACTCAAGTTGCATTGTAGTACAGCTAGGATATTGAGATATATGGTTAATATATTATATGGTTAATATATTATAGAGATCTTATGTAATTAGGAAACTAGTATTATTAGAATACTAGTAGAACTTGGGGAACAAGTTATTGTAGTCTATAAATATAGGGTCTTCTCAGTTCAATAACAAGAAGCAATATTTATGAGCTTATTATATTCTGTCTAGGAAGCTGAAAATACATGCATGTGATAATGGATATATAGTCCAAGATTTCAATAGAACACTAAGTTATTATACACACCAAGTTGGCTTATTATTCTAAGACTTCAATCGAATACTAACTAAAGTTAGTACTACTTCATCTTTTTCCCAAATTTATCTTACATTGGATTTTTTTAAGGTTCAAATTTGTGAACTTTGACACTTATTTGTGAAAAGTTACAAAGTTTTATAATGTGAAACTAGTATTGCTAGATTCATTTTAAATAGTATTTTCAAAATACCATCTTATTATAAGTACTATCTATTATATATATATATATATATATATATATATATATATATATATATATATATATATATATATATATATATATATATATATATATATATATATATATATATATATATATATATATATAAGTGAATATGCATACTTGCTTGATGGGCACGTGGGCGTCCACATAAGCAAGGCATACTCACATTGCTTGACATGTCATCAAATAATAAATGCATGAATCTATACTAATGCATGAATCTACATTAATACATGAATCTACACTAATGTTAAATACATTTTATTAAATTTTTATAATGATACATGCATATAATAATCAAAAATATATTTATTTTGCTATTAATACTCTTTTTTTTTTAGGAGACAACCATGCTTTAACAATAGAGCTCACTATATTCGAGTGAAAGTGGACATCGTTACTATTTCAATTTTTGCATTATTTGCTCTATAATAATATATATAGTAGAAACAATGTCTACTACGGAGTAACTCCCAACGATGGGTATACATAGTTGTTAACCATTTCATCATAATTTTATTGCATTCATTGATACTTAGAATATGATTTTCTTAGACTGGATATTTGGAGTAAATTGTAGAAAAAGTAGTAGTAGTATTGGGGGTGGTCTTTTGGACGAATATTGGACACTAGAAATTGGGGTAAATTGCAACTAAAATAATAAATGTTCGACTATACAAAGTAGGTTCATATCATGATTATTAAGGAATGAGATATTGTATATTTTGGTATTCTACCTTACAATCAATGCAATTTTGTAGGTTTGTGCCATATTAAGCAAGATGTTTCATACAAGAGGATTTTTATACCAAACCGTGCATCGCACGGGAATGTAACTAGTATTTATAAAATCATAAATGTTTATGGTCAAAGTAGTGTCTTGTTGAAAACCGTGAAAAATACAATGTAAAGATAAACTTGGGACGGATGAAGTAATATTATACACACCAAGTTGGCTCCACTACAACAACATGTATTATATATAGTTCAAAAAGAGCGTTTTATAAAACGCCTTATTTGATAATAAAAAAAATATCCTATTAAATTAAGAGAATATTTTTTAAAATGCCTTTAAGATATCCTATTTACCTCGTTGTTTTAAAATCACCTAGGGAGTTGAAAATACATGCATGTGATAATGGATAGTCTAAGATTTCAATCGAACACTTATGTTATTATACACGTACACCAAGTTGGGGTTATTAATTCTAAGACTTCAATCGAATACTAGGTTAATATTATACACACCAAGTTGGGCTTCTAATGGCCTATAAAAAGAGGGCGATGAAGAAGTTAAAGACAGAGCGCGAAAGCCATAGAAAAGACTCAAAGAGAGAGAAAATATATAATACAGTTTTAGAAAAAAAGTGAGAAATGGCGCCATCGTTACCTTTACTTGTTGCTCTTCAGATATATGCACCATCTGATGAGAGTATTAATACACATAAGTACTTGGGTTGCGACACTAATGGGAAAGGCCAGCTCGAGTACTCCTTCCCAGTACTCGACCAAGCTGCAAAGTTCGCTGTGGAGCCAGCTAACTCTAGTGGAGACCTCGTCCACATAAGAAGTTGTAACACCAACAAATATTAGGTTAGGTAATTATATATATGTTTCCATCTTACTAATAGTAATTATTGTTATTGTTATTGTTCATTTGTTATTGTTATTGTTATTATTAAAATTATTATTATTATTAAAATTATTATTATTATTGTTGTTGTTGTTATATTAATATTATTATTCCTATAAAAAATTATTTGTTCAATATTTTGTCGATTGCATATTGTCATGATTATGTTTTTGCGTATGTATTATTCTTGATATATACAGCTATAGTTGCCTTTTCAAAAATTTATAAAAACAAAACTTAGAAATTACCATTTAAGTTGATACTCAGCTCGACATGTTTCATTTAATGTTATTTTAGTCTAATTATAATGTTAGGGTGTATTCTTTTTCACTTATTATTCAACTTAACCAATCAAATCTATAAGTATACTTACCAGATCAGGTCTGACTACTTACCCAATAATAATATGATGAGTATACTAACCTAATCTGATAAGTATGTATACTTATCCAATTATTAGAGGCTACTTACTCGATCAGTTCTGAGTATAGTTATCCAGGAGCCTACTTACTTGATCGGGTAAGTATACTTACCTTAATTGTCTAATTGGTTTAGTTAAGAGGTTATCCTTTGTCTATCGTTCGACTTAAGATGATTTGTTTTTTGAGGGGGCTTACAAAGAGTTAATACACAAACGAACTGTCATAATAATTTACTTTCTTTTTTGGGATATTTTACATGGCACCAGAGTACTTTTTAACGGGATTCCGAAATCATAACAAACTCTAAACTAACTAATTATGTGCCAGCTAGCTTGACCTCTTAGAGTCCAGTTCAGTTCAGTTTAGTTTATGTGTAACTTTATCACTCATATAACTTTTTATTGCGAAATAATTTCATGATGATAATTATGTCATAGGAAAGATCTCAAAGTATATTTTCAAATGAGTCCAATATTGACTATGTTTGGATGAATTTTAAATGGTTAACGATCAAGTTTAAAAAATCAATTGAGTTCAGTTCACTTCATTTCAGTTTTATCTAGGTGAATGAAACAGAGTCTTAGCCTTTAATATACATGAAACATTGCTATTCTAATTTATAAATATCCCAATATATTACATATATAATAGGTCATCGCTGGATAAACCCTGGATAACCGCAACAGCGACTAAGCCTGAAGAAGACGTATCAGCCTGGAATTGCACATTGTTCAAGCCTAGCATTGAGAGTTTCGGAGAGGACAACAATGGTCTAGTGACGTTTGAGCATCACCAGCTAGGAAGTTTATTGTTCCTGGCGTATAACTCAGATCAGAAACTCAGCTTGTGCCTCATTAGGTTGGTTCCAGATGCCATAATGCAAGCTACATCCAAAGTGGTGGATTACGAATCTTTGGTGATTTTGCCTAAACGCGTGGCGTTTCTGGGCGACAATGACAGATATCTTGAAGCTCATACTCAAGACGATAGTAGGCATTACCTCCAATTCAACAGTACAGATGTTGGGTCCGAGTTGGTTGGGGAAGAGGTGTTCACCACTAATGACGGCTTTTATCGTTTTAAGAATATTTACAACGACGCATTTTGGAGGCTGACACCTCTGATAACACCAGTGACGATCTTGACACATTATTTCAAGCAATTAAGGTTAGTGAAGACACTATAGGTCTTCGTAACACATCCTGGACTAACAGTGGCTCCCTCAAGCTAGGTGTCAAGGCCAGTCTTGAAGCCAAAGTCCCATTTGTTGCAGAGGAGAAATTAGAACTTTCGGCTGAGGTCACCTACGGGCACCAATGGGGAGGGGTTGAGTCAGAGACCAACACGACGCAAGTTAGCTACACCGTAGATGTCCCTCCATGGTCTATGGTTAAGGTCAACATGGTTGTCACTAAAGCCACCTACACTATTCCCTTCTCCTACACTCAGATCGACACATTCACTAATGGCGATCATATTACCCTAGACTTGAAGGATGGTATTTACACCGGAGTCGATGCCATAGGAGTTGATTTTGTTCCTAGTGAGGCAGAGCCCCTGCCCTGAACAATGGACGTAATTGTTACATACGGAGTGCTACTAACTTAGTAGATATAAATGGGGGTTCGAGCTGACCCGACCAGGTCCAATTAGTGATGGTGCCTAATCCGACCCATCTCTTAAACGGTCTGGGCCGACCAAGCCCGTCCCATTGCCCACGTCTACTAGTATTAAGTATTTAAGTACCGTACTCAAAAAAAAAAAAAACTCACTTTGCTGCTTCAACCTTCACGTCTCTTTGCATGCAATTCATCTATACTTTTCGTTTCCTGCAGTGTGCATTTTATTCCACTTGTCGTTTGTCCAAGCGTGTATTTTCTTTTAACATTATGCATTGGTGTGTATGAGGCTTGTCCTCATTTTTAGCCGTTTTTATGCGTCAGTTCTGTATGTATATGAACTCTTTATGTACGACCTATAAGGATACATATTTTCATGTACTTATGCCTTTCATAATCGTCCACCATTTTCAGTGGAGCCAAAAGCTTCTTTACTTTTTGGCTTCGGAATGTTATGGACTAAAGCAAAATGGCTCATAAAACTGTCGGCACTTCTTATTCATTGTGAAGTTGTCGATGGTCGTCGCACTTCGGATCTCGGGTCAAACGGAAACAGCCTCTCTATGAGACTCTCACAGGGATAAGGTTGCGTACAACCGACCCCTCCTTACCCTGCCTAGGCGGGAGCCTCTTTGGAGACACTGAGGTAATGTTGAATGTTGAATGTTATGCCTTTCATAGAAGATGAATAAATGATGTTTTAGTGTCAACTATGTATGATTATTGCATACTATATTCAATAATTGACAATCGATTACTTATATTTGTCTTATAATACTTTGTTGAATGAGCTAAGAGGTCTTTTACCATGCATGTGTTTGTCACAACTCATAATGAAGAATCATGCACGTTCATCCTATTATACACAGTTTCATAGATCATCTTGAACCTTTTCACCAAACGACTAAGTCCTTCTTAGCTCTTCTGTTATTAGCAATTTCTATTAGGTTAGTGAGGTAGTTAATAAGAATTCACCTCCTAAGTTTCCTTAATCAACTAGGATTCACCCTGAAAGACCTAAAATGATTAAGAAATTAGTTATTTCCTAAATCTACACTAACCCTAATTAATGCACACATACATTCCTACCTCTACCCACAACTTACTCTTTCTAAAAATTTTCCAAATAAAGCCCTTTATGATATTTGCATCAGGACTTTGAAGCTTATTACCAGTCCTAGCTGTAATTACTTGGCATTTTGTTGTAAATATATTCTGGTTTGAACCTTTAACTCTGGTATTACTTTCAGACAGGTCTTTCCTTCTCATAGTCTATCTGATGTTTGTGTGGTAGTTAAGGAATGTGTTCCACTCTTAAACATGGCATAACTAATTACACTTGCTTCTGATAGAGATACCTAAAATATCTCTAAATAATCTCTCAATTGTGATTATTACTTGTATAATTGTATATAATCTTCTTCAATATTTTCCCATATATAGTTGCAAAAAAATATAACTGATCAATATCAATAACAATACTCATTTTTCTAGCATAATTCTATCATCTCTCTTCAGTTCTCATATGGTATCAGAGCGCACTGATCCCTTTCTCCTTCTTTGTATTTACACGTCTCTATCAACTTTCCATGGCCAGCCACGAACAATCCCTTATCCCCAACAAGGGGTGAACCCTCCAAACCCTTTGTTATGGTCTATCTCTCTCTAATGTAATCAAACTGACACCCACCACCTCTATCTCTTGGAAAAATCTACTTGGCTACGATCTCCAAAAATTTGTTGATGGATCTCACCCTGCCCCTCATAGCACCATCACCGCCAATAACACCACAACCACCAACCCGGCTTACAACCTGGCTTCGCTAGGGCAAACTAATTCTTGTATCCCTCTCCGACAGTATCCAACCCCCTTGTGTCTCTCATCTCCCAATGCACCACAACTCATGAAGCATGGCAAACCTTAGCCAAAATTTATGTCAATCTTTCCAAAGGCCAGGTTAAGCAAATAAAAGACTATCTAAAACATATCACCAAGGGCACCCGTTCCATTACTGAATACATGTGTGACATCAAAAATTACGCCGATCAACTTGCATCTCTCAGCCGCCCTCTTGACCCCAAAGATGTCATTGATAAAATTGTTGATCAATTCCATGACTCGAACTATGAAACATTGTTCATGGTATTCATGGTCGTGAGACCCTCATTAACTTTGATGAACTCCGATCCATGAGAAACTCATCAATCATGAATTATCTCTCAAACACAAACAAACATCTCACCTTAACTTCCCTGCCACCTAGTCAATTTTGCGGCTAAGAACCAAAAACATGTCCCCGCATATCGCTCTTCTGTAGACGCCAAAAAAGCGCCTTCAGATTTCTCTGCAAAAGACCGATGATGAAACGAGTAATTTATAAACTTGAACTGCTATTTTTGCATTGATAGGTAAAATAAGGTCTCAGGTTTTTCCTCAATCACTCCTTCATTTCCACTTCATTTAAAAGCCTCTTTCAAGAGCTTTTCATTGCTTCCTTCCGTGTCCAAATACAATTCCGCACCTAAGAGTTATGGCCAAACGAAGTTAAGGGTCAAAACATATGTAGCCAAATACTGTGGACCGTGTTTTCAACCCTATTTGGGAGTTCATTTGGTTGGATTAATTTGCGAGCCTTATAGTTTTGGATTTCTTATTCAAATAGCTTTCTAATGACATATCATGAGATCACACCACATTTCCAACCAAGGAGTTACGAGCCCAACACTGATGCGTACTCCAAAACTAACCTCTCCTTACTCTTTCTGGTATATCTCAATATCCACAAAATATTTGGACCTAAAAACAAAGCCATTTGAAACTAGACCCAATAATATTCCCAACGCAATTTGAATCATCCAATTCAGAGCCCAAACGAATGAGATATGACCCGGTAAAAATCCAGCTGGCAAGCTGACAGCTGTCAGCGGCCCTGAGCAGGGCCGCTAGCGGCGCTGACTTCCCTTCGGGCCCGGCTCATTATTCAAGCCCGTCTCGTTTTTCAGCTCAAATTCTGCCGTCAAACCCTACCTCCCTCGCCTATATAAACAACCCTTCACCCTCAGTTCAAAACACACTGTCTCCAGTTGACACCCTCTATTCTCAGTAGTATTGACTCTGAGCTTCTCCCTCTTTCTTCCATAAACAATTCTATTCTATTCTCGGGAGTATTGACACCGAGCTTTCCCCTCTTTCCAAACTTGAGATCTATTTTTACTATTTTTGTCAAATATAGCCTACAGTTCAGATACAAATTCCTGAGGGCTCAAATTAAATTACTTGTTTAACTGTTTATTTTCCAGTAGTCATAATGTAGATATCATGCTAGAATAATGTTCTTATCGCTTCCTAAATATTGTCTGTAGTGTCATTGTGCTGCCCAACTTGTCAATCGAATGCATATCTAGACAAGGGTTAAAATTAAATGTTCAGATGCTTGTGGTTAACCAATTAATAGTCTAAGTTTAGGTTGTTAATCCGGTTTGTGTGAGAATTATGTCTTTAAATTATTAAGCAAACTTGAGTTAGTAGAGACCGTCATAAACTGGCGAGTTGGGTGCCTAACACCTTCCCACCTCGTACCTTCGCCCCCGAACCTATGATTCTTGGGTACTCATATGTTCTATATGAGCGGGAGTCTTTCTAAAAACATGATCAGTTCACTTATCGCGCTATTGGGTTGTCCCTTCGAATTGTCCATTTGGTTTGTCCCTTCGATAAAACGCCGATAGCAGATTTGTGACCTCTTTCATGTTTTTTTGTTCAATTCAAGTCTTTACAAAATCTTTTCTAACTCGATGGTTCCTTGAACTTATCTAAAGCCCACAACTTACAAATTTTCTATAAGGACGCACTCCGTGGCCGTAGAAATCTCGGGTCCTTACACCTTCCAACACTGGCATTATGCCCACACCCACCCATGCTCAACCAACCTCCTCTAGCTGGTTCAAGGGTCGCTGCCATTGTTGCCGCACCCAAGGGCACTACCTTACCCAATGCAACCTCTTCCACCCTCAATTCCCTCACATCATTCCCCTCACAAACAAACAATCCTCACATCATTCGACCGACCAGCCTCCCACAACCGTTTTGTTGTCTAAGGAAATCACCAAAACCGCCCATGTAGTGCCTATGCTGTAGGATCTAGTTGCAATGATCTAATCATATAAGCGGAAGACAACTAGAAAACAGGAAACTTAATGGGTCATTAAATACATATTCATATACCTCTTGATGCGTGCCTCCGTTGATGAAATTGCGTTCAATGAATCCAAAAAGAGATGAGCCCCAAGTGTTGCTTCTCTAACGTAGTCCACACTGCGATTGAACTTTGGATCCCGTGATCGTTCGTTAGCTAGAACGAGGACAAAGAACTATTCCTTGGCCTTTGGTAAAACACACGTTACTTTTGTGAGAGAGAGAGACGTGATTTTTGTCAGTTATTTTCATTTAACTGACTAAACTCACTTATAAGCTAAAACTCTAGTTTCCTAGTCCAACTAGGAAACCCTAGTAATAGCCTTGTGGGCTTCCCACTATGGGTCCACATACCTTTCTCTATCTCTCTTTTATTTGATCCATTCAACGCATATGTGTGTGACCCATTAGGCCAAAATGCATTTAGTTGTTGGCCCGATTCATATCGGTCCATTTATCGTAAGCGGTCTCTAGCTAAACATTACGATCTACTAAATCGATGAGTCGACTATCTCTGTAATTAATTCCCGAATTTTGCACCTTGACTAACAGAACATAAATCCTTCATATGCTGCAACCACCTCTGACCTCGCTCCTAAGGGATGGCTACTAGCTTGAGAGTGACACAACCCACCATGTCACCAACGACTTTCACAACCTTGCCCTTCATAATCCTTATGATGGCACTAAAGAACTAATAATTGACGATGGCTCCGACCTCTCTATCTCCAACACTAGTTCAACCTATCTTCTCGTGCTAAATTTTATTATTCACAATATTTTTTGCATGTGCCAACTTTCTCCCGTAACATTATTTCTGTTTCCAAATTCTGTACTGACAACAAAACTTGTATTGTTTTCTTACCCACTTCGTGTCTTGTGAAGGACCTTCGCACCGGAAAACTCTTCTTCAGGGACCAACTAAAAATGAAGTTTTTACTAAATTCAAACTCCAAGTCGAAAAGTACTTCAACCACTCTATCATTATAGTCTATAGTGAAAATGGTGGCTAATACATAGGCGCCCTCGCTCCAACCCTTGCATTTAGACCTGTCAATTTTCCGACTTGATCCGGAAATTCGACCCAACCTGACCCCTTTTTTCACGGTCCCGACACTGATTTTCGACCCGCAACTTGATTTGACCCGAACCCGATGTTTTTTGGGTCAAACCCACCCCGTTAGTAGGTCGACCCGTTTAACCCGAAAAATAGAATGATTTGTAAGTATAAACAAAAAGTTCGACTAAAATATGCTAACAAACAAATAGAACTTTTTTTTCACTAACTTTTTCTCTACCTATTTGTTCTCTTAAAGTAAGAAATATTGATTTTAACTACGCTAAAATGGATGAAAATATAAAGTACAACTTATTGAATAATTAAAAACGTATCATATAGTCATATTTACATACCAAAACGTGAAAAAATATATGTACGTATTTAATACAAAGCAATAAATTAGAGTATAAATTGGCAAATATACCATTTGAAAGTATAAATTGGTTATATATTAACGAATATTTTTTTTATTGGGTTACTCGACCCGGTGGGTCGACCCGAACCCAACAATACTGGGTTAGGGTCGAGCATTTCTCAATCCAAACCCGAAATGACCCGACCTGCTAGTAACCCTAACCCGATATGACCCAAACCCGACGCGCCCGACCTAATTGACAAGTCTACTTGCATCTCATGGCATCACCCGTCTTACATCTCCACCACACACACGCGAACACATTTGTTACTCAGAACGCCGTCATCGACACATAGTTGAAATTGGGGTATCCCTCCTCACGTACTCCTCAATGCCTCACAAATACTGGCCTCTTGCTTTCGCTACCGCTTGTTATCTCATTAACAGATTGTTTACCCAAATCACCATCTCCAATCCCCCTGCTATATCCTTCACGGTCACAATCGCAGCTATCTAAAACTTCAAATTTTTAAGTGCCTTTGTTACTGTTGAGTCCACTTTTTATACATTTTTAATCCCTCTAACTTATTAATTTTGCTTGTGAATAAATATTATTTTGAGTAATTGTTTATGTTTTTGTAGGACTAAATCTATGGGAGACGAAAGAAAATGTGAGAAGAAATTGAGAAGACAAATAAAAAGAATGGGCTAAAAAGAGAGAAGTCTTTTACCTTATGGATAACATCAAAGCAAAGGGTTATTCAGGTTTTGCTAGGCATATATCTTATAGTATGTCTCGTGTGGATTTAGTTCACTGTGGATTAAGTAATTTTGAAAGGTGGCTCCAGGTAAAGTTAAGGGCGACTCCAAGTAAAGTAGGGAATGGTTCCTGGTGAAGTAATTTTGAGGGGTGGCTCCACGTGAAGTAAGGGGTGGCTCTAGGTAAAGTAGGGAGTGGCTACAGGTGAAGTAAGGGTGGTGCAAAGTATAAATTTGAGGGGTGACTCCAGGTGAAGTAGAGGTGGCTCCACTTTTAGAGGGGGTGAGTCCAACTATTGGTCCACCATGGACTAAGTTCACACAAGTTTTTTATACAGCAGGTCTTGAGTGGACTTCCACCGTGGACCAAGTAATTTTGAGGGGTGGCTACAGGTGAAGTAGGGGGGTGGCTACAGGTGAAGTAGGGGGTGGCTACATGTGAAGTAAGGGGTGGCTCCAGGTGAAGTAGGGGTGGTGCCAAGTATAAATTTGAGGGGTGACTCTTGGTGAAACAGGGGTAGTTCCACTTTTAGAAGGGGGTGGCTCGAGATAAAGTAAGGGGTGACTCCAAATATTTGTCCACCATAAACTAAATCCACACAAGTTTTTATAGTAGTTTAATAGTAATTTAGTTTATATGTAATGTAAATTAGGCTTAATTGTGATTTAGGATTCCAAACTTTATCATCCGTTCAAACACTTTAATACAACACTTCAATTTACACTTTCAATTATTATTCTTCGTACTCTTAATTTGTAGTTACAATCTTAATCATTCAAGTAAATAGTTTCATCCTTTGATTTATACAATTCCAATTCGGTGTTTTATTACTTTTTGGGGAATTCTAATTGGTGCCCTTTTACTATTAACTTGTCCAACTGGTGCCCCTAACACAGAAAGAAGTCCGGTCCGTGCCCATTTAAATTTAAAATATCCATTCCGTGTCCTTATTTATTGTTTTCCGTTAAGTGCAATTTTATTTCTCCATTTTACCCTTAATGAAACGTAGATAAGTTTTATTTCTCCATTTTACCTCTCAATCACACACACTCTCTCCTCCATGAAAGCTCCTACCATCATCTCTCTCCACTCACTCTTTGTCTCTCTCTCCCCTATCGGTCTATACACACACTCTCTGTCTCTCTCTTCTCTCTCCACTCACTCTTCTCTCTCTCTCCTCCTCTTATATCAGATGGTGGAAAGCTGAGCAATCCCCTTTCTCTGTATCATCTAGTTCTTTAATGGGTTTTTAGCATGTTTCTAGTTCTAATTAACAATCCAATTCAATATACCCAAACAGAAGTGGAGAAAAATAGTTCTTGAATGGGAAAATCCCATTTTTTGTAAT
This sequence comes from Tetragonia tetragonoides, assembly GCA_038025085.1. NCBI lineage: Eukaryota > Viridiplantae > Streptophyta > Magnoliopsida > Caryophyllales > Aizoaceae > Tetragonia > Tetragonia tetragonoides. The sequence continues at coordinate 34,959,528 of CM076153.1, forward strand.
CCAAATCATATATAAATTACTGGTCAAACGAAATCAATCAAGATTTGCATGGATAATCTAGAAGATCAATACTAAACGAACAATATTTACACTTCGCACTGGAAATGAAAAAGAAATCTCAAGCCAAACTATCGCAACTTAGGGATTTTAACCTGCATAATCGAATTGACAACCTTATGTGTTCACAGGAAGGATTTGACGAGAAAAGTCGTCTTGAACTGCCGGAAATTAGAGCAATTTGGGTCTGCAACAAAGCAACTACAATTTTAGGGTTTATGGTTTGTTGTAACCATAGCCGCTGAAACATAGAAATCAGAGAAAGGAGCGAGAGGGTGAGCAACATTCGAAATTCCAAACGCACGACAACGTTTGATTTAAAATTTTCAGCACCTACTGATATCTAAGAAGCAAATGGAAATGGCGGAGAGCGAGAGAGAAACTGTGTGACTTGAAAAAAATAATGAAAGAGACGATAAAAAACTACAGCTAACTCTAAAGGGTTTTTTTATTTTTATTTTTTTAATGTTAGTTTCAATTTTTGGGGGGGGAAATTGAGCAAAAAATGGGGGGAAAAGAAGAGGGGCAATTTTGTCAGCATATTTTGCTCGAAAAAGACAAGGGACATGGACGACATTAAATTCAGTAGCCACGTCATCACTTTGTAACGGAAAAGAAAAAATAAGGAGACGGAATGGATATTTTAAATTTAAATGGGCACGGACCGGACTTCTTTCTGTGTTAGGGGCACCAGTTGGACAAGTCAATAATAAAAGAGCACCAATTGGAATTCCCCTTACTTTTTTTTGTCTTTACTTTATTTCATTCGTTACCGTTTGAATGATCTATATGATTCTGACCATCCGTGGGAAGATTAGATCTGTGGATGTGGAGGTGGTTGAAGGGAAGAGGAGGTGAGGAGTTGAATGGTGGTCAGGGACTCAGGGGTGGGGTTTAGAGGAGAGAGAGTGGGAGAGGAGCCAAAGGTGAGAGTAACAAAGGGCATTTTGGGAATGTTTGTATTAAAATATACTCTCCTTGATATTTGATCCATTTCAGTATATAAGAAAGAATCTGGGACGGAGGGAGTAGTTAGGTTCCAATTGAGTGACACAATTGGATTGTAATTGGTAAAAAAAAATACAACCTTTTAGTTGTTTCCATTTTCGTTCATTCCTTTTATATTAGTTGTTCCTTTGATATGGTTCGTCAATTTATTACTAGTAGTGACATAATTGTATAAACCCATTCTCGTGGGATCGACCCGTATTTGCATATGCTAGTTAAATCTACACTGTGCATTTGCGGTATTTTGAACTCAACAGCTACCCTTGGCTTCGCCCCTATACCTGTCACAAACTTGAACCACGTTCTTCCACGTGTGTATTCGTGGGCTACTCTGCCACTCAAAGTGCTTACTATCGCCTTGATCCCTCTACTCACAAAATTTATATCTTCTGACATGTTCTACTAATGCCAACCAATGGTGCACTAGTCACTTACCTATTATTCCCATGGTCACTACTGTACTCCCTGCCATCTTCCCTGCTCCTCTCCCCAGGGAACCTTCCACTCCTCCTACACCCTCCTTGTAATACCCCGTAATTTTTATTTATTTTAGAATAATAATTACTTGAAAAGAAAATGTAATTTCGTATTTAAAATAATTAATTGGGCTCATAAATGTTTTGAGTGCCTAATTAATATTGGGTTTGAGTTTTGGACCTAATTATATTAATTGGGCCAAAAATAAAAAGGAAGAAGTTGGGCTTAATTACTTGGATTGGCCGAAAATAAATAGGACCCAAATTGGGCCACTATTTTCGGCCAAGAGCCGAAAATATGGGTATCAAATCAGTTTTTATTTTTCAAAATTTGATTTCCTAAATTTTTGGTAAGTGGAGGGAAGTGAGGAGAGTTTTTAGGAAATAAGAAGTTTAGTAAAGAAGGAGTAGATTTGGGGGTTTCTAAATATACTCAACTTCCTCACATAACTGATTCTTTACCAAACAAAAAAAAAAAAAAACTCACGTCTCTCTCTTCCCTACACACGGCCGAAAATCCCAGAGCAAAAAGAAGGAGAAAGTTCATCACTTTTCACAATCCATCTTGCTCAATTTTAATCCTTTGAATTTTCAAATAAGTGTTCTAAATTGATTTCCTTTGAATATTAAACGCTTTTTGATTCAATTCAAGTATGTTTTCATGAACCCTAGTTTTGTATGATAAACCCTAATTTAGTTTTATCTAGGGTTTGTTAGATTCTATTTAATTTTGCATGATAGAATCATGATTAGGGTTTGATTTGTGGTTTTTATTGGATTGAATAAAGTTTGAATGAAAAAGGTTAGATCTTTGTAATCTAATTAAATCTGAAAATTTATTAATTTATGGATTTGATTAGATTAGGGTTTGTTAAATTTGATTAACAAAAAAAAAAAAAAAAAAAAGAAGAAAGAGACACGGCCGTGGCACGACCGTGCCTGCCGCGGGCTGCACGGACCGCTGGCCGTGCTGCCGGTGGGTCAACCACCAGCGGGTCTGCTGGTGGTGGGGCCCGCTGGTGGTGGTGATGGTGATGTGGTTTGGGTGTTGACTTGCTTTGACTAGTTGACTTGTTTAGGGTTTTGGAAAGTTTCCTATTTTGATTATGCAAATTCGTTTTTGGAAATTTTGAGCATGCATGAGTAACTGAAATTTCCAGCAACTTAATTAATTAAATTAAGGGTACTAAATCATCTTTAAAAGTTTAATAAAGTGGTTTAGAAGTCAAGGTATTGACTATTGTTACATTGTGGATTTGTTAGGACCCGTTGACCGCGCTTGAACGTAAGGAGCTTACGTTATTTGATTGTCGTGATTGCCTATTTGAAAGGTAATTCATGTCTTGATGAATTATGAAATTCCTTTGTCGTAATTCATGTCTCTATGAATTATGTAATCTCTTTGTCATAATTCATATTGCTTGGGGATTTATGTTCATTTGTCTAGTATTGAATTAGGTGTGTGAATTCATATTTGGACTGGTGAATATTTGAGAAGGGATAATTGATGTTTATTTCCTTGTGATAATTCGTATAGAATTATATGTTAGTGAATGCATGTATAATGTTGGAAATTCACTTGTGTAGGAATGTCTACTTGATTAATATTCATGTGAGGAGATACATGTTTTATTATTGGTTATTGAACGAAAAATTATGTTAATAATTGTTTAAATGGATATAGCTCGGAATTGCTATTTTTGTATCATGTTAGTAAGCATGTGGATTCATGTTAGAAGCATGTTACTTCAATAAGTTAATATGAACTTTGACTATTGATTAGGTGGTTTTGAATTAAGGCCTAGATGCCCCTTTCATGTAAAATGCCATCGGAAATTGTAACCATATTGGGTGACTTGAGTGCCAAGATTATGTGTATTACTTGTTATGTGATCACCATATTAAATTGAATTGAGAGTTAAGACTTCTTTGTGTGAGAGATCCACCAAAGGATGCCAATGGGAATTTGTCACTTGTAGCGTTGAGTGGTTCCATTGGTTATGGCCGTAATGTTTTGGAAATCTTGTATCCATACTGAGTAATTGGGCGAGTGGTTCTCCGGAACAGTTCTTCTTGTAAACCTAAGGGTTGAGAGAGGGTATGCATACTTAGGAACATCTAGAAGTACTTCGGGAGTCATCTATACTCCGGGACGGTTGATCTCTCTTTTCCCACTGTGCAGGGGACTAAGATCCTATTGAATCTACTGCGGTTGGTTTGACAATTCATGCGATTCTCTTCTCTCTAATGAACTTGGCTAAAGGATAATAATAAATAATGAGATTTATTATTTGGTGATTACTGTGTCTTTAAGTTTAAAGCATGTTGTCTTACTTTTCTTAAAGCATGATTATTGCTATCATTTGATTAAGCATGTGGACTTAATATTGGAGATTGAGATGGATTAAGTGGTTATGAATTACTCAGCATCGCTGATTAGTTGTTTTTTCTTTTTACTTGTGTTTGTTGTCCATTTCTCTTCAATGGTGGACCTATGATGAACCTATATGGAACTTGTCTATATGGGGGAGTAGATTGACAGGAAATATAGCTCGAGGAGTAGACCTAGAGGAGGCGTACCAAGAAGATAGTATATCTTCTGAAAACATTTATTTATTGTTTAGTTTGGAACACTGGTATTATTGGGATTTTGTTTTTCTATTGTAACGAGATTAATTCTCTTGCATGGGAATTAATAAGTTTAATACTTTTATTTCATTTGGATTATCTGTTTTAAGTTAGTTGGAAGATAGTTAATATTTAATTATCTAGTAAGTTGGGTTGAGGTTTCTAGCACTTGTTTTTCTTTCTAGCCTTGTATTTGATTTGAGCATTAAATACGGCGGTAACGCTTCGGATTTTCAGAGTATTTCCGTTGCAACTCGTGATTTTAAATGGTTTTAAATTGAACGGAAATTCGGGGTGTTACACCCCTCTTCGCCACCCCTCACTCCAAAAACCCCAAGCTCTGCCCCATCGATTCCCACCCCTACACCTCCACCTCGCCCTGTCAAACGACTACAGAATAATATCCGCGAACCCATCACAAAGCTCAATCTCCACGCATCTGTTTAACATCCACCCACTAAGCCAAGCACCGCTATTAAAGCCCTCAAAATTCCAGTGTGGCATGATGCTATGCAACTTGAGTATAACACACTTCTTAAAAATCACACTTGGGATCTTGTCCCTCCCCCACCATTCCAAAACCTTATCGGGTACAAATAGGTATTTCAAACCAAATACAAATCGGATGGGCCGGGTCTATTGATCGCCATAAATTCGGCCTTGTTGCTAAAGGCATTCACCAACGCCCCCGGGTGAACTACACAGAGACATTCAATCCTGTTGTCGAGCCCACCACCATTAGAACCATACTCGCTCTTGCTCTCTCCTCTGGGTGGTCTCCTCGCCAATTAGACATCCAAGGGTCCCATGCGACAGAAGTCTTCGTAACCCATCCCTTGGCTTTGTCAATCAATCCTATCTCACGCATGTCTGCAAATTGCGCAAGGCTCTCAATGACCTTAAACAAGACCCTCATGCGTGGTACGATGAACTCAAGCACTATCTCCTCACTCTTGGATCCAAAAACCCCATATTTGACTCCTCCCTATTCACTCTCTGAAACACTCAAGGGGTCATTTTCCTCCTCGTCTATGTCGACGACATCATTGTCACTGGCTCACAGCCTCCACTTCTCAACAACTTCCTCTCAAAGTTTGCCTCCCGCTTCTCCCATAAGGATCACCTCAGTTAGCCCTCGTACTTCTTCGGGGTCGAAGCCATTCCCCACACTCATGGTCTATTCCTTAGCCAACAAAAATACATCTTAGATCTCCTAGCTCGCTCGCTCAAACATGGCCTTCGCCAATCCCGTTCCAAACCCCATGCCCACTTCATCCTCCTCTCTCAATGGACTCGAGAACACCTCTTAAAAACCCCACTGACTACCGTGCACTAGTTGGAAGCCTTCATTACTTATCTCTCACTCGATTTGATATATCATTCACAGTCATGGACTCTTTCAATTCATGCACAAACCTACGGAGGATCGCCGGCCATCCCTCAAAAATCATTTCCGGTACCTTGATGGCACCACCTCCCATTGTCTCCTCCTACGCTGTGATTCCCAACCCTCTCTTCATGTGTTATGTGATGTAGACTGGGCATGGGAAAAAGATAATACATTCCATCACATGTTACATTGTTTATTAGGGTTGCAACCCAATCTCCTGGAGCTCTCGCAACCTCGGGCGATCTTGTACAGGGCAGTGGCCGCCATTACTACTGAACTTGATCCTTTGGCTCCAAAATCTACTTCGATATTCCAGTATGTACCCCTTTACTTATAATTTTTATGGCTCGTGTTCTTTTTCTCTCCTCCCTCCTTCCACCCCCACCCCCACCCCCACCCCCACCACCACCACCACCACAATGACTCTCTCTCCTCATTTTCTCTCTCCTTATTTTCTCTCTCCTCCCTCACCACAACCCCCAAATTTCTCTCTCCTCCAACACCGCCCACTTTAATTTCTTTCCCGTCATCCGCCCTAATAATTTTCTATCATCACCGTCGTCCGTAAAAATTAATCACTAGATATTACCCCGAGGAAACCTTAACGACCTACCACCATCAACAACTCCTATTTTGAAACAGGTTTCAACCGATTCACTACAATTTTAGAGTGGTTACCTTGGCGCTATACCTGACCGATCATCGCTTTCCAGTATTGGATTGGTTTCGTCGGTTTCGGCCATGGATTATTTTTATTTAAACGTCGTCTTTTTGTTGGTTTTGTTCTAGCTGGTTTTCTAAGGATTTGTTATCGATACCTTTGTGATAAGGTGATATGAATGATTCTTTTAATTTGAGTAACACTTCATAATCTGAAATGGCGGAAATGAATGTAAAGAGGAGAGAGAAAATGGAGAGGAGAAGGAGAAGAGTTGACGAATACGCCATGTGTTGCGGATGGGTCATTTCATTTACATTTTTTTGCGTTTCTTTAAGGGATAATTTAGTACAAGATATATGTTAGTTGTAATGACAAACGATTGATATGGGCACGAACAACATTCATCTAATAAGTAAAGGGTAAGTACTGAAATATGAAAATTATTTTAGCTACTAAGTGGAAAAGCCACGAGCACAGGGGTACTAAGTGGATTAACCATTATTCTAACGTCCAACTAAAAATTTGAAGAGAAAACAAGTGTTAGAATTAAGTGTAACCAAATAAATTGTTGTCACAATTTTATGTTGGCAATTGGTTGGTGTCATTAGCTGTTGGCTGATAGCTGGTGGCTGGTGGCTGGTGGTCGATGGCTGGTATTGTTAGCAGGTTATATGTAAAATGACTAATAAGGACATTCATATGATTGAGGAATTTGATGACATGGAAGTAAATAATTGCAAGTCTTGGACTATTATGCCATTGGACTACATTAATGCCACCAGCCAATACCCATAAGCCAACCTCCTTGGCTTTTCAAAAGTTGGCTTGTGGGAACCAAAAGTCAATCTCACAAGCTAACATCCAAACACCAATATTGGATGGTGGACTAGTCAAACATCCCATTTTGCTAAAAGCCACCCCACAAGCCAACATCCAAACACCTCCTATAGCTTGTTATGGACAAACTAATATTAAAAAGTCAATCTTAATCACTTAGTATCAAGTACAAAATTAGTAGTACCGAATCTTATTATGGTAGTTACCAAATTATTATGATGACTACAAAAAAGGTGGTACCACCATATAAACACCAACATAGTAGATATTGGGGAATTTTCGCCCCACTATGTTACTACTTGTTATGGCTTGACCACAAAGGAAGCATAAAATAACATACACAAGATAAATCAACACATACAATATTTAACATGGAAAATCCCTCATCTACACGAGAAAAACCACGGAAGAGAGTTACAATAGTAGACACTCAAATACTAAATATATCTCAATCTACTTTAACTAGTAAGTGGCCCACCTCTTCAAAACTCATATATGCTTGATGACCTTACAAGTTACAACCCTTCAAATACTACTATCCCACGTGTGACTTTATGCACGAAAAACCCATAAAACCATCATCCCCATCGCTTTCAACCTAATTTTTGAGGTTATAACTAGTAGAAACCTTCCTCATGTCTTCAATATGGGCCGGTTTTCTACATCACCCTAACCATCTTCAATTATATTGCAACAATGCAATGACCTCTTCCTTGGGAAAGCCTCACCAAGCCATGTCAAAATTTTCAATCTACTACCACCTGTATTTATAGACGTTCAAAAGACTTATAAATCTTCTGGAATTAGGAAACTCACTACCTTGTAAATAGTACTACTTTCCGACACAAATTGACAACTTACTCCAAGTCAACTACTTGGGGAATAAGTAAACTACCAAATATTGTCTTATTAATATATTCCACCAAAATAATATTGGGATGGACTCTAACAATATACTCTATGGAAAATGTTGGCTTTAATCGCCCGCACAGCTTTACTGGTCAAATTCTTTTGATCATGTTTTGAGATATTTCGAAATAACCCCTATTATGGGTTTTTAGTTTGCTCGTTGCAAGTTAATGACGATTGATATATCTCCCGTTACATAGTTAGTGTTCGAATTCTAGTGCTCAATTGTAAATATATTAGACTAACTGAATAACCAGCACTGACCCTGTCAAGCGCAGCAACATAATACCATAAGGCCAAGTATATATAGTTCCTAAAAGCTAGTAGAGACAAGACATAGGGGGAATGGAGAATCGACCCATGACCTTATCTTTATTACCAAACCACTTGGAAGTAAGATTTGAACCACTTAATCACCATCGTCTTTGATGATAACCCCTCTTAAGGGTTATTTTGGGTTTTATTGCTCTTTAAGAAACAAAAAAAAAAGAAAAGAAAAAAGAAGGGAATCAGATTGGATGTAAATGGAGTACTGGTAGAACGAAGGCAGCAACTTGGTGATGTATATGTATAATAATTTCTTAGTATTCGATTGAACATTAGGTACTACCTTGACTCATTAGTGCTGTGAGGTGTAGGTACAACTGCGGCCGGTGCTTTTCGAATTTCAACTCTCGCTCGAAGCCAACATATATAGGCTCTTTTACAATTTTAATTAACGATGACTTTCAAAATAGCAACAAAGACGACCTTCAATTAACAAGCATGAGAACACTATATATATATATATATATATACATACACAGTTGTAGAAAAAAGTGAGAGATAATGTCCCCATTGTTACCTTCATTTATTGCTCTTGAGTTGGCTACTAAGAGTATTAGTACACACAAGTACTTGGGTTGCGACACTAATGGGGAAGGTCGGCTCGAGTACTCCGTCACAGTACTCAACCCAGCTGCGAAGTTCGCTGTGGAGCCATCCAAGTTGGGTGGTGGCCTTGTCCATATAAAAAGTTGCAACACCAACAAATATTGGGTTAGGTAAATATATTTCCATTTTACTAATAATAATAATAATAATAATAATAATAATAATAATAATAATAATAATAATAATAATAATAATATTATTATTATTATTATTATTATTATTATTATTATTATTATTATTATTATTATTATTATTTTTTGACAATTTTTAATCTGATGTACGGTAAAATATTAGTGCCTATAATATTCTTTGGGTAAATTACATTGATGTATATTGAGGTTTGGTGAAATTACAGAAAAGTATACTCACGTTTAACTAAATACACTGAGGTATACTCTCTGAGCACTTTTTGACCGTTGACCAAAGTCAAACTAATTTTTGGACATGAATACCCCTAGTATACCTCATTGAAAGTGTGCAAAAAATCATTGATGCCAATTATATTTCAGTTTTGGTAACAAATTTGAGCACGATACGACACAATCAACAAAAGAAATACGAGTATGCAATGCAAAGTATATGTGGAAAATTATTGGACAATAATTTTATCTATAAAATTTCAATGAGGTATACCAGGGGTATTTATGTCCAAAAATTAGTTTGACTTTGGTCAACAGTCAAAACGTTGTCATGAGTATACCTCAGTGTATTTAGTCAAATGTGAGTATATCTCTCTGCAATTTCACCAAACCTCAATGTACCTCAGTGTAATTTACCCTTCTTTTTACAATCATCATTTTAATTTGTCCACTATTAGTACTCTCTTCTTTCCTATGAAATTCTACCATTTGTCTATTTGGGATATTTTCATAAACTCTACCATTTTTTTTTATGGTAAACAATTTTCTAAAAATACCATTTTACCCTCACTTTTGTAAAATTTAAAATCTACATCTACCCTCCCCCATATCCTTATTAATGTTGAGGGTATAAGGGAAAAACAAATGGCAAAATCAATTTACCTTGGTCTTTGTGCCTAAAGCAAATGGTAGAGTTTCATAGAAACGGGGGAGTATATTAAAGCTAAAATTAAATAAAGTCAATTAGGGAAATTTAGAAAGTTTAGGTCGAGACAACAAAAATGCATTTAATATTTTCCTTCAATTCTTATTACTCGATGAATGCGATCAATATGAGTTTTTCATAGGTATAAGGTTATTAAATAGCTTAGTTTTTTAACCGTCCAAAAAAAGAAAGAGAAAATCTACTTACCCTAGAAAATTGATCTGAATATGTTCACACTAAGGGTGCGTTCTTTCCACTTATTTATACTGATCCTTATTGATTGATTAAGATCTTATCACTGATCTTATTGATTGGTTAAGGTTCAATCACTGATTTCCACTAATTCAATAAGGCCCTTTCACTGATTCTCACTGATGTAGTAAGATCCTGTCACTGATTATGTGAGTAGGAGTGTGGGTCCTACCATTGATTTCCACTGATTAGGTAAGGTCCTATTCCCACTGATTCAGTAATGTCTTGCCACTGATTCCTACCGATTGGGTAAGGTTTTACCACTGATTTCCACTGATTAAATAATGTCTAATAAGTAGAAAAGAACACACCCTAAACTGAATTACTTTGAATTGAATTGATATTTTCTGCATAACTCAAAATCCCTTCAGTATAGGATTCGATGAAATTTTCCTTTGACATAGTAGTTTTGTATGAGAGTACTTTTGGATAAAAACAACACTTCATTTGTTCAGAACCTAGGTGTAGCAAGAACCATTACTAACATAGTAATTAGTTGGTCTATTTACATTGAGAGAGAGAGAGTTGCTTGCTTAGCTCCCAGGGCTAACATTATAGTCTCCTGCTTATGTCAACAAAAGGATTCTAAAATGTTGGGATTTTTGACTCATACAATAAATTTCTTTGATTAGGACCCAAATACTCTAATACCAATTGCGGAATTAACAATAAAATATAGAAAATAACACACAATAATCAACACCAGATATAACGTGGAAAACCCCAATTGGATAAAAAAACCACGGGCCTAACCGACAGACAAATCCACTAATAACTCAATAGTGATTACAAGTCGGTACAATCCGATAACACATCTACAACCAAGGTAAACTACCCAAATCCTATGAACGCGGCCAAGTACAATATTGATACCACCCGATCAATACTACTACCAAAGTCACTAGGACTGATACAAATACCTGTTGTAGGAATCCGTTGGTTTTATGCCTGAACCAACAAACGCCTCATGTACGACCCCTCCGTCGTAGTCATCCACCTAATTAGGTCTCCCCCTAATTAGGACTTTCTTCATCATCTCGGCTCATAGGGTGGCTCAGTATCCGGAGCACTCTCCCTCTCACAAGCTCTCTTTATGGCTGACTGATGACTTACTCTCATAGCCTCGCCATTCTCTCCGTCGCCTCTTATTTTATGGCTACCGTGCCCTCACATTGGAACCTCACGGCACACCCTAATTTACTGCCTCGAATTTGCTTTAATAGTCATATCTCATAACCTATTAATCTTTACTTGTGGGCCACGGAGAGCTAAATCACAAAGAAGCCCACAAAGCACGTTACTATGTTGCATACTCCACATAATACGCAGCCTAATACATTCCTTTCTTTTTTTTCTTTTCTTTGATGTTAATTAAAAACAAATTGGGATAACTTCCAACATAAAATCATAGCAAACTCTAACTAACTAACAATTATATGCCATATAAAGCTTTAGCTTGAGCTCCCAGAATTAGCCTAATTAATTTACATGAAGCATTGCTATTATAATTTATAAATACTCCATTATATTACATAACAGGTCATCGCAGAATGGATCCTTTATAATCGCAACAGCAACTAAGCCTGAAGAAGATGTATCCGCCTGGAATTGCACATTGTTCAAGCCCATCATTGACGATTCTGGAGAGGACTACAACCGTCGAGTGAAGTTTGAGCATCACCAGCTAGGAACTTTTTTGTTTCCAGTGTATGACGGCGACGTAGATGGGAACCCTTGCTTATGCCTCGGCTTTGACCCAAATGCCAATATAGAAGCTACATCTAGAGTGGTGGATTACGAGTCTTTGGTGATTTTGCCTAAACGAGTGGCATTTGTGGGAGACAATGACAGATATCTTGAAGCTCATACTCAAGACAGTGGATAGGCATTACCTTCAATTCAGCAGTACAGATGTTGGGTGCCAATGGTTGGGGGAGAGGTGATCACCACTGAAGAATATTTACTATAACGCATTTTGGAGGCTTAGCCCCAACTGGATTTGGGCTGACGCTTCTTTTTAACATGGGTAATGAACAATTTTGTATGCGACTTACCACTGAAGGCAAGGAAGATTGCTTGAATGCTGGCATCGGCAACATCTCAAAAGATTGCCATTTGAAGGTAGTTGAGCCCGTCCTTACAAGGTCTTTCCAAGTGTATGAATATCGCTTTAAAGATGCTACGATATCTGAGCAGTCTGGTGTGTCCGACCCGACCCGGTCCAATTTGTGATGGTGCCCGACTCGACCCATCTCTTAAATGGTCTGGCTCGACCAAGCCCGGCTCGTTGCCCACGTCTACTAGCACTAAGTATTGGTACTCCAAAATAAAACTAACTTATTTGTTGCTTGAACCTTCATGTTTCTTTGCATGCGCAATTTATCTATACTTTCTGTTTTCGCTGTGTGTCTTTTCTTTTAAAAGATATTGGGTGTATTTGGCAGCTTTCAGCATCCACAACTTTATGCATCAGATCCTATGTATACTGTGAACTACTCTGTATGTAGCTGTAAGGACACAGGTTTTCATGTACCTATATATGCCCTTCATCACAGAAGATGATGTTTCAGTGTCAACTATGTATGCAATAAATGACAATCGATTACATATATTTGTCAAATATTCTCTCCGTTTCGGAAAAATGTTATCATTTACTTTTTAAAGATCAAACTTTACAAACTTTGATCATTGATTTCGGAAAAAATATAAGGAATTACAATGTAAAAATAGTATCATTGGATTCGTTTTAATTAGTACTTTCGAAAAATCTATTTTTAATAGTTTATAATTTCATTTTAACACAAATATTTATGGTCAAAGTAGTGCATTGGAAACCATGTAAAAGTAAATGTTAATATTTTTCAGAAACAGAGGGAGTAATTAATACTTTGTTGAATGAGCTTCGAAGTCTTTTACCATGCATGTGTTTGTGCGATCAAAAATCACAATGAAGAATCATGATTAGTAGTAATAATATACTCACAAAAACTCGGGAGTATATATTTGAGATTATGTTTTAGCAGTAGAATATCTTAAATGTTTAGGAAAAGTATATGGCCTAGAGTTATATATTTTAAGCACTATTATTGGTTTGCATGGTGTGTGGTTTGTAATCATTGTCGGCTATTACATACAATTGAAATTTATCCTATATGTGCACACTTTAAAAGTAGCGAATGCAGATTTCTCGTATCAAAAAAACAAAAAAAAAAAAACACTATTATTATTGTCCTCCTATATTTCGACATGGTATGAGTCTCTTTCTTGGCGACCTAAAACAAGTTTTGCTTCTCGCCAGTGGCAGACTTTCATCCATCCGCCACCAGACCATCCCAAAATATACTTATATAAATGCACTCCTATTGTCAAGAATCAATTTCCATCATTAAGATCATCTAGCCTCTGGTCCACTAATACAGTGTTGTTGCTAGGTGACGTTACATCATTCCATCCTTCCAATCACAGTGACATGGCTTGTGTGTTTGGTCATTATTAAAGATTGTTTTTTTATTGTTTTTTTTTTTTTTTTTATGAATAGCTAATTTCATTAAAGGAGGCAACTTATTGTCAAATCGCAACTACACATACACGTCCTAAAGTCCTTAGAGCCTTCAATTTACATCCAAATGTATAAGTCTACATTCTTATTTACACCCAATTTCGCTAATTGTACATCCATTTAGAATAGCAAAACAATTATCTAGCTGTCTAAAAGTGTTCCAGAACTTCCATGGCCGCAAATCCTTCTGTTGTAGCCAACTGAACAACATTTATTGAATCACTTTCAAAACAAATTCGTAGATGAGGCCACTGAGCACGAGTCTGTAAGAGCTGAAATGCATGTACAAATGCCATAAGTTCAACATTTGAATCTTGTATCCCAATATTAACAGAAAACAACCCAAAAATTTCAGAATCGTGATCTTTAAACACTCTTCGCAACCAGCAGGACCAGGCTTACCTACAGTCCATCCACGTTCATCTTTAACAAATTTGCAAGAGGAACTTCCAACTGTACATTCTGTGGAAGCTTACACTACTAAAAACACACCCCTTTTACGACGGGAAATTTTGTCGTAAAAGCTCATTTACGACGATATATCCCATCGCTCCCCCATCGTAAAAGGGTGGTGCCAACGTTATTGCACATTATGACGGTTTTTGAGGTTCCGTTGCGAATGACCATTTACGACCGGATATTCTCGCGTCGTAAATACTTTGCAAGTACGACGGGTAGCCCCGTCGTAATTGGTCATCCACGACGAGTTAACCCGTCATAATTGGCCATTCACAACGGGATTAACCCGTCGTAATTGGTCATCCACGATGAGACTAAACACGTCGTATAATTGATCTTTCACGACGAGATTAACCCATCATAAATGAAAGCACAAAAAATAAAAATAAAATAAAAAAATTTCGCAAATCCCATCATAACCATTATGAGTTCCACATACTATTAGGAATATTCACCCCATTTTAGTAATACTACATGTCCGTATAAAACAAGTGGTTGCACAAAACATCAATTTAAAAACTTTCATTGTATATACAAAAAAAAAAAGTTGATGCATTCTGAAACTGTGAAACTAAGTATATTCAAACCAAAACAATACTCAAGTCTCAAGTTGTAGATAGATACATTCTGTAGATAGAAAATGTTCAATAATTGCCCATTGAATCATATAAAAATAGCACCCAGTAATATGTGTTGCTATGTGTCTTCACATAGTTTCCGCAAAACTGAATCTTCAGAAGCAAGTGAACAATCATGCACAACTAAAATCCATCACGTATTTCAGAGCAATGTTCCAACAACCTTGATCAGTAAGCAGATCCATCCAACATCAGAAAGATGTTATCTTCAACAGAGACAAAATCTCATTGCAAATAATGCACAGAACTTTAGAGAAGTAGGAAGCCACTTAACATGTAATCCGTATTTCCCAGCATTAGTTTCCAACTAAAAAGGGGCAAAGTACTTCCCCTCGAGAGAATTGGAGTAGACATACAACATCACCTACAAATATACACATACCTTAAGACAACTTGTACATTTTGGATTGAAGCAGGACGATCATATTATCATACCATTCTACACTTCAACCTGATAACATCTAATCAAAGTTCATAACAACGAGTTAACAGAAACCCCTGTAAGGATGTAACTTACATTCAGAGGTCAGGGGTTGCCTCCAGATGTCAAGGTTGAGAAGCAACACTACTTAAGAGTATTACACATACCCAGTACTATAACAAGGCAGTTCCAAAATTGATTTCTCCTAAAAATAGAAATACCAATCAACATATGTCTCACCCAATTTGTGACACGTTGAAGTCCCTCATCATCTTATTGTGTACACTAAAAGTTTCCAAGCTAAGCTATTCTGTAGATAGCATACACCTATCTACAATATCCAAGCTAAGCTAAGTTTGCAGCTTAAGCATTGCAAACTTGATATATATACACATTTGTTATTCAAATATTAACAACTTCTTCAAGACAAATTGGCAATTAGCAAGCATGATTGCATAACCAACAAAAGTGGAAAAACCACAAAGGAACAGTGAACAGGATGAACAATCAGTAGCAAAAGTGAAGTGAAAACAACAGAAATCAAAAACAACCTTGCAAATCCAAACACTCAATGCTCTCAAATGATAGCCGAACTTTCCACATCAGGACAACTAAGTGAGAAATTCAGCAAGCAATGTTAGCAAAAGCACGCAACAGAAGGACAACACTACATACAAGGGAGAGGAGATCACAGCAAGCAGTCACATATGAGGCCCTAACCAACCACATTTGATAATAGAAACCTAAGTGATTCTCTGCCCAATAAAACAAGCATCTTTCTGTATTACCAGTATTAGCCCACATTTCCAACTAGTAATTGATGTACCTTTTTACAAAAACACAACATTGCCATCATTGAGCATGTAACTAACAGAAAAGCAGCTTCAAGCTAAATAATTGTACAATAAAAAGATTGATTGATATGGCCTAGCTCAGAAGTATGCAAATCACTACCTAAAACAGTGAGAATTTCCTAATTTCATTCATCTTTCACGTAATATGAACTGAATCAAACAGAGAAAGCTTTACACCAGAATTTAAATGCATTTCTGAACTATAATCTCTAACATGTTAGAGCTTAACCTCCAACATATCAATGTCAAACATTAGCTGCGTGAAGGCTAGCATACGGCCCATAACACTAATATAAAAGGAAGAGAAAAAGCACAGTCTAGCTCAAGATATTGTAAAATCTACTCGTGTTACCTGCATTTGCAGCAGATGATATGCTCAGCAGGGAATAATCTACAAATTTCAACAAGTACTAGAACATTACCTGCATAAAACAAACACTAAGTCATAATTTAGAGCTATTGCATGCTAATCGTTATTGAGAGTATAGATTGAAGTAAACTAGGCAATAAATATCAAAAATTACACAAAACAAACATCAATTTCAGTTTTACCTGGTATATATCCCTTAAATCTGCTCTAGCAAATATTCAAATGTTATGAACTTCCACATGTTCAAATGATATGCTTGCTCTGTTTTAATTGAGCTTGATGAAACTAAAAGCGCACAAAATTGAACTTCGAGAGGAGAGAGAGCGCTCCAATATGATCATCCAAGTGTTAGATTTTCAAATAACAAGGAGCAATCCAAAATCTGACGAGAGAAACAATATAGGAAACGAGGATGACAAAAAACAAGAGGATTAGCCGACCAATTGACAGAAAAATTCCATACTGAACAATCAATAATAATAAAAATGCCAGAATGCTCACAAACAATTTCGAGTAACAATTGAGAAAGAATGTTCTTAGTGATTTCTGCATCTCTTTGTACTATTCATTGCAATGATAAAATATTTGAGAAACGTTTCGGGAAATTTGATAAACGAGTTACGAAAAACCTAGAAACTAACCTAAATTGTTGAGTAGCTTGAAGCAAATGTTTGATTACATTGACAACACATCATAAAAAACTTAAGTCAATTTGTAAGAGCAAATTGAAAACAAGAAACATACTTTGATGGTGTTAATGGTGATAAATGGAAACGCACCGAAATCAAATTTTGCTGAATTGAAACCAAAACCTAGAAAAAATAGGAGAAAATTAGGCAAGAACTGAATCGCATTACCTCAATTTGAGCCTAAATCGAATTTGAATCAGACGAACCACTTAAAATTTGCATATTATTCCCTTCACGCTTCATTCTCCCTCCCTCGTGCTTTTCTCTCTCCTCTGGTTTCTCTCTCCTGAATTTGAGTTTGCAGAGCTCTGAGTTTGTTTTCGGTGGAGTTTTAGGAGAATCACGACGGGGCTTTATTTTAAGTTGTTGGACCTTGTTGTGTTAGTGACTTTACTCTGCCTTTCTAGCACCGCTCGCTCAGCCTACGCTTACACCCTTTGCTTAACACAGTCACGATTGGGTGCCATTCATGACGATTGACGGGAGTTTGTTCCTGTGGTGAATGAGCATTATGTCTAGTGTGGACTTAATCTACCTTGGATCAAGTAATTTTGAGGGGTAACTCCAGATAAAATATAAGATGGCTTCAGATAAAGTAGGAGGTGGTTTCACGTGAAGTAATTTTAAGTAATTTTGAGAGGTGACTCCAGGTGAAGTAAGAAGTGGCTCCAGGTAAAGTAGGAGATGGCTACACGTGAAATAGGGGTGATGTCAAGTAAAATTTAGGGGGTGACTCCAAATATTGGTCCACAATGGACTAAGTCCACACAAGTTTTTGTAGTGAATAAGTCGTCTTAGTTGATCCCATTTATAGTAGTGTAAGCACTAAGGCCTTGTTTACTTGAATGTAATGATGAATACAATGTAATGCACCATTTTATAGGTAAATGTGAGTTGCAAAAGGAATGAGGAGGAGGAGAAACATGGAACGAGTGAATTTGATTACAACCTCCATTGTAATCACAATTGTTCTACTTAAGAACATGTAAAGATTATTACATTGGATGATGTAATCAAGCTCCCAAATCTTATCTTTTTCCTTCCCCCTCCTTCATTTTCTATCCACATTTACTCTATAAAATGGTGGATTACATTGTAAGCTGCCAGCTAAGATCTGAATGAATCACCCTAGTACTCAAAACATGCATTAAGTTCTCTATCCAGGATCGTCTTAGAGCATAGGTCTTAGGGGCGATCGCCTTGGGCCAAAAATTTTAGGGGCCCAAAAAAGTAAAACATATGAAATATATAAAATTTGTTGTAAGTAAGAATCAAAAGTAGTACTCTAATTTCGTGGTTTGTGCTTACGCGCTCAGAAATTACAATTTGGCCCAGGTTCAAATCTTGTTGTAGCATGTTTTTTTGTTATTTTGTCACTTCGTAATGCATTTACTCCTTGTCCAATTCGAATCTTTTAGCGGGCATATTCAGTCTTTTGTCTTTTCCTTTTGCTCCCCTCAACAACAACAACAACAACAACAACAACAACAAAAAATTCCCTTTGCTCCCCTCAACAAAAAAAATAAATCCCTTTGCTAGCAATCGAATAATGGGCCTCAATTTCACAATTTGTAAATTTTTCTAAGCTTGTTTCTTTTTAATATTTAGTTAACCACTTCCCATAGTATAAAGAAAATGTAACCATGCATTTAGAAGCTAACTTAAATGAGTTAAACCCAAGACCTTTGAGACTTGAGAGAGATAGGAAAACTATATATACACTTACCAAATATGTTGATTTTCAAGTTGTGTTACATACAAAATAGTAATCTAATATGTTTCTCCAAAAATAAAATCATAGTAACTTTATATGATATGTTTACAATCATGGAAAATACCAAGATATGGCTGTAAATTATGTGAAGATGACGAGACCTTGATGTCGAATAACTAGTAAAATCTTTCATTGTATATATGTAAAAGTTTTGAAAATTATTATGAAAAGAGTATTGTAATTAAATAATACGAGTATTTATTTTTAGGTACGAGGTTTATTATTGTACACGGTATACCACTTTGATTTTGGCGGCAATATTAAAATGAATCTACACAAGTGAACCCCAACGGACCTAGAAGAGATGGATCAAAACCTACAATAAAAAGGTTGATTTTGTGTTAAAAAAAATATTAGTTCTAATATTCCACCTCTACTGTTTCTTCTTTTATCAATTTTCGGGGTAATACAAGCTATTGACTATTTAGGGGCCCTCATTTTTTTTTTGTTTCGCCTAGAAGAGATGGATCAAAAACCTAGAATAATGTATTAGGAATTTCTTTTTCTAGAATAATTACTCCCTTCGGTTGCTTGGAGAATTGCACAAAGACGAAGAAAAATATATTTGGACACAATAGTTTTAACCCTACCCTTAAGAGAGCACATGGGTGTTAAAGGAGAGAAAATAAGAGAGAATGGGTGGGAAAAGGGAGAAGAGAGAGTGGGGCCAAATATTGGCACATGGCCACATGGGGGTGAAAAGTAGGGGTAAAATAGAAAATGATTCTCAAACACAGTACTCCGACAATAAAAGAAAACGTAAAGATTTTTTTGGGTCAAATATAAAAAAAAAAACGTAAAGATTTCCGTGGATCGGAGAAAGTATTTGTCAAGTGTAAAAGTGAACTTAAGCCCAATACTTGAGCCTTGTATTATGTTCGTGTATGTTGTATAGTCTATGAGACTATGACCAAAGCTAAACGTTTAGTGGGCCTGTAATGCTCTAACATTCTTGGTGGACCCTTGTTTTTGCTAGAAAATGGACTCGAAACACCATTCTATGCAAGACTAGCTCATGAGGCGCTCGGCTCATCTACTCAAGCGGGGGAGAACGACTTGACGCTACAGAAAACACTTTACAAAATAAACTTTCAAGTTCCAAGTGATGTTCCTGATTTCATGAACAAAATTTATTACAACAACATTGTTTGTTTTTGTAGGGTTCAACAACATTGTTGATCCAAAGTCTCTTCTTGTACGGCTTAATTAGATTCTGAAATATATATCTTATTTCGGAGCCGAGTAGAAGTTAAGACGTTATATATGTAACTATACTCCTTAATTTGTCCTCAAATAAATATCATTTTAGCATTTTATCGAGTTTTGACCAATTTATACAATGACATTATAAAAATTCAAGATATATTTTTCTTAGATTAGTTGTCAAGTTTGTCATTTGACATGAAAAATGACACTTAATTACTAAAAAAGAAAAATGATATCCAGTTTTTCGGTATGAGCAATAGTATTTTAAGATAAATACTTTATCATGACAATTACTCTGTTTTTGAATCACAAAAGGTTGTACAAGACGGTCTTAGACTCTATTTGGCTCAGTTTAATTTCACTTCATTTCAGTTTGATTCAGTTCAATTTAGTTCAATTCAGTTTATGTGTAACTTTATCACTCATATAACTTTTTATTCGGAACTTAATTCATGATGATAATTATGTCATCAGAAATATCTCAAATCATACTTTCAAATGAGTCCAATATTGAAAATGTTTGGACGAGTTTTAAATGGTTACATGTCAAGTTAAAAATAATCAATTCAGTTTATTTCAGTTCTTTCCAGTTGAAAAGAACGGAACGTACTGTAACTTTTGGTGAAACGATCGTCAATTTTTAGTGATACAAGAGTCATTGTTCATAATTTTTTTTAGTGAGTCATTGTTCATAAATAGTGTGCCCTCCAAGAATTGGGGAAGAAAATATGTCTTAACCCCTAAAAATATTTACAGTTGACTCAAGAGAATTTGGGGGAGGGGGGCGAGTTCAAATTTATAAATCAAAAAGGTGTTTGGGTTAGCAAGCCAAAAAACATAACAATAAGGCCAGCCAGCCTGCCCAGCCAAAGGTCCAAAGCATCACTTGATCATTATTAGGAGAGTAAGAAAGGGGCATGCCGCATGTGAGAGGAATTTTGGTTTTTTTCTCTCTCCCTCATTCCTCTCTCCAAAAAGAAAACAAAACAACTATCAGATAATGATGGTAAATCCCAAAATCATTAATTTTTTTTTTCTGCATTCTTTTGTGTTTTTGTATATTTATTCTTTAAAAGTCTCTCCATATGTGAGAGTTAACTTCTCTCTTTTTATAAAAAAAACTTATTCTCACTTACTGTGAGCAATTTTAGGGAAATTAGATTAAAGAGGTCCGAGTTTGTTTGTATGATCTTTTTTGATTTGTATGGATCAGAAAATCAAGTTTGATTTTCGATACCAAATAAAATTGTAAATCTGAATACTAGCAACACCTTTTGTGATTATCTCTGATCGTAAGGATCATGCATAGGCATTCCAAAATTCGACGGAGCCGTTTGTGACACCGTTTTTAAGCAATAGTGTTTCGAGTAACAACAACTACTAGTAGTAGTATCTGATCTTGGTGTGTTTTTCCACTGATTCGGTAAGTGTTCGCCACTAATTCCCACTAATTTGGTATGTGCCCACTACTGATTGCCATTCATTAGGAAGTTCTTGCTACTAATTCTCATTAACTTGGTAAGTGTCTACCACAAATTTAGTAGTACTAGTAGTAGTAGCAACAACAACAACAACAACAACAACAACAATAGTAGTAGTAGTAGTATATACATGGTGTGTTTTTCTCCATTGATTTAGTAAGTGTTTGCCACTAATTCTCCTTGATTCAATAAGTGCCTGCCACTAATTTCCATTCATTAGGAAGTTCTTGTTACTGATTCTCATTAATTTGGTAAGTATCTGCCAACAATTCTCACTAATTCGATAAGTGTTTGCCATTGATTTTAACTGGTTTACTAAGTTTCAATAACCGGAAAATAACACACCTCTAGTTTGCTAGAAACATCAACCGTCGAACCTTATGACTTCATAAATGCAATTGACATACAATTACATTTTAAACTTCTAAAAAAATAATTAAACACACTTATTTTCATCGTCCAAAGGATTTTTAAGGATAAATAAATACAACTTCCTTATGCAATTTAATGCGAATACGATGAAGATTTGACCCTATTTCAAGACAAAACATAACCCAAACCCGAATCTAAAGTTCTGAAATTGATGAGTAGTGGATCGGGATTCGGGCTTCTCTCTTCCCTTTCGCCTGCTATTCCTGCTCCTTAATGCTTGTACTTTTATGCTTGCCCGAGTTCAAAAGACATGATTAGTCAGAAATAGGTAGTGACTGCTCAGAAAAGAAGAATATTACGTTGTTCCCAAAAACTAGCAAAATCGAAATAGCGAAATTCTCAGATTATATGTCTATTAATAAAGTCTAAGTGGTGTTGCACGCGACAAAGAGGTTCGCCTTTTGAAGAGCATGTCACGATTGTGCCGGATCCAACCTGTGGTCATCCATATCATCCATCAACCTAACTCAATCCACCTCCCAAAATTCGTTCGATCTGAGAACGAGTCAGATTATGAGTTTTGCGAGAGAACCAGTCAACCAGCCCACCAATTTAACCATAACTAATCATTTAGTAGGTTTCTAATGTACAAAATCACTTATAGCTTAATCGTTTTCAAAAACCGACCTTGCATTGCATATTCGTCTCCTTAACTAGAGAAACTTAGACCCCTTCTCTATCAATTATTGTCCACTTTACATAACTTTGTCGACTAAGTTTCAATTTTGAATAATACTCCTTTATAAAATACAAACTAAATATTGTACTAATATTTTTTTTGATTGGTAATATAAGTATTTTTTTGGTGGAATGGATTAGGATATATATCTATTATAAAGTAGAAATAATTAATAATAAAATGTGGACTTGAGTAGGAAAATTAACCATTGTCATTTAATCTCCTATATAATATCTCAGTCTAATCTTCATTAAGCAATGTATGAAGTTTTATCTGTTTTAGTTTGAGTTTGACCGAAAGCATGAAACAAGTGTTTTTTCCAGCACAAGAATATCATCTCATACTCACAAATTAGTGTTTATAATATGAGTTAATATATTTATTACATCACAAGATATGTGAAATTATTAATTTAAGTTCTCAGGTAAAAATAAACTTTTTTTTATTTAGTGATATATTCAAAGATATGTCAAATTATTAATTTAAATTCTCAGGTAAAAATAAACTTTTTTTCTATTTAGTGATATAATCCAGCCTGCTACAAACATACCACCCGAAAATCGCATTGGCTTAAAAACTACCTAACTTTTTTTTTTTTTGAAAAAAAACTACTCCTAACTTGATGTGAAGCAAAAACGAAACTAAACCATATTTTCCCCTCTCCTTTGGTAGGTGAAGTTAAAAAAAAAAAACAATTGTTGGACACCCCCCAATCTCTAGAGAGAGACTCTCAACGAGGAGAGAGAAACACAAAACAAAAGAAAACAGAAAAAAAAGTGAGGACAACACAACACACAACACACAACACAAGACACCCCCCCAAAAGCCAAAGGCAAAGGCAAAGGCAAAGGAATGGGTAAGGCATCACATTCACAGACGATGATGGTGAGCCAAACCACCACCACAATCACCACCAAAAAGAAAAAAGGTCGCCCTTCTCTTATTGATCTTCAAAATCGCGCTCTTCTTCAACAACAACAACAACAATTAAACCAATCAACAACAAAAACAGCAACAAACCCTAATGATCCCCATTTCCCCCAAAACCCTAATCACCCACCTCGCCGCACTAGATCAACTCGCCGAAACCCTAATTTCAACCCTGAATTCACTGATGGGTCTGATTTCGATGAAGATGACAATGATGATGATGATGAAAGAGTCGAAAAAAAGGTCAAGCTTGTTCGTCGATTGCCTTCTTCTTCAATTGATCAATTTCCCAATTCGTCGTCGTTTCATTCTCTCAATGGCTCCGATTTTGCTGATGATGAACATATCATCAATGCCGAAGTGAGTGAAGATAATTAATAATAATAAATAGTGGGTTTCTATTTAATTTCAATTTCTGGGAAAAAAAATTCCTCACCTAGATTATTGCCTCAACCTTTTGTCCCTCGATTTTCGCGCGTTTTCAGAATATTCTAGAAAGTGTTTGTTTTGTTTGTGTCTGTATCTGTGTGTGTGCTTCTTCTTTCTTTGACTTGGTGTGTTGTTTGTGTGAGACCCATTTCTTTTTTAAATAAAGGGAAATTAATTATCTGGTTTTCTATTCTTGACAACATCCAAATGATATATATGATAAATCTCATCAACAACGATTTTCAGGTTTTTCAGTTTATTTATTTGTTGCCCATTCCATATAAAACTCATGTCTTACTTTATTATGGTTGTTGTTATTATTATTGCTTTCCATCTTAGTATTTGATCCATCAATCAATACCCAAATTATTCAGAATCAGTAAAAGTGTGGATTTGTCGTGTCTGTATGCTGGAATTGTTGTTGTTGTTAATGTTTCCGTACTTTTATGTTTTAAGTTTATCTCTTTGTTGTTGATGTTAGTGATGGTGTTGAATTTGATGTTCTCTTTTGATTCTTTACAGATTAATAATATCTGGGCAAAGAAAAAAACATGATCTTTTATTATAATTGCTTCTGGTAACTGGATAAAATAAACTAATAATTGACCCCTCATGCCCATTCATGCATGTGTGAATCTTTGCAGGACGAAAAGGGTACGAAAGCGACTGACACTCCAAATGGTTATCATCAATCAAATCTCCAGTTTTTTTCTTTCTTTCTCTCTCATCCCCACCTTTTCTTTTGGGGTTCCCCAAAAACCCACAAAAGAATGAAAACAAAAAAATTCTAATTTAGTTATGTAATGTTTCTTCTGTGGACAGGGACAACAAGTATGTTGGTTGCTGACCCCACTGCTTCTACTACTCCTTTGCCTGATAAAAAGCTGCTGCTCTTAGTCCTTGATAAACTTCAAAAGTGGGTTTGATTTTGTTTGATCAAGTTATTATCTGCTTAATTGATAAACTTCAAAAGGTGGGTTTTTGTGTTCCATGTAATTAGTGCTGATTTGGGTTGTTCCTGTTTGTAGGAAAGATACTCGTGGAGTGTTTGCTGAACCTGTTGATCCAGAAGAGGTTAGTTTTGCTTTTGATTAAGTTGATAAGTTGTGTTTTTGCTGTGTTTTGCTGATTTGAGAATGTGCTTTTGATACAGCTTCCCGACTACTTTGAGGTTATAGAGAATCCAATGGATTTCTCGACAGTGAGAAAGAAGCTTATTGGCGGCGTATATTCTATCTTGGAGCAACTTGAGGTTGGTGGCTCTTTTAGTAGCAATCGATCAATCTTTAGTTTTACTAACAGTTGCAGATTTCTTCTTTACTTGGACTTGGTTTCTGTTTTTGTTTGACTGGTGTCTAGAGATCTTGTGGTAGTGACCTCTGTGAAGTAATCAACTTTGTCTAATGCTAAACTGTTTGAAGTAATCAATTTTGTCTAATACTAACTGTTTCAATTGTCACCATTCACCTAGTACTCTGCTGCTGAGATTTGATTGACAGAAGCAAAATTCAATTTCTAGTGCCAATTGTATCGGTGGATTAGGGACCTTAGAAAAACAGGTTGGGTCGAAGTTCATATTTGTGCTTGTTTAGTCTGCAGATTTGCAGAGTTGGTGTTCTGAAATATTTGCTGCCCTCAGTTGATTGCATCCCTTAATGGATTCCATTATGTGCTGATAGTTGTGTTCTGTCACAATTGCTTTTATGCTGTATGATTCTTGATGAAGTTGCTGACACAGGGGAGCCGTTAGCTGATAAATTGCAGCTGAGCCATCCATTTGCTTCTGTAATTTGGTGGGGAAAGGGAATTCAAGTGCAGGCATGCTGTTCATCTTGTTGGTTTTCTCAGAGAACAATATAATGTCCAGCTTGAATGCTAAAATTATATAAGTCAAGGAATTCAAGGCCATAGGAATGCAACTGAAAGGAGGACTGTTTGTTTTGGTATTTAGTTGGCTACAATCAAACAACACTAAAGCTGCCATACTACCTTGCCTACTCATTGTTTGGGATACAACATTATCAAATTCAATTTTTTGGAAGCTAATATTCCCGATCAATGATCTCAGACTGACCCATATAATCATGTCCGTGCTCGGTTGCATTTTTTTATTATTTAGGTAACATGGGTGTTCAATCTTAAGCTTGACTAATCCCATGGGCCCTAAAGTTAACGACCATGAAAACCTCCATTTGCCCTGAGGGGACTCGAACCTGGGACCTCTGAAACACTTCTCAGAGGTCTTACCAGCTGAGCTACCCCCTCGGTTACATATTAACAACCACAATATATACAGTTGCCTAAAAATTTGCTATTCTTTGGTCCAATGTATATGAACAGATGATGAATGTTTTGATGAACATGTGATTAGTGACAGGGGATTCTCTGACCATCAACTTACTTGATCTGTTACATCTATATTTGCAGGCAGATATAAATTTAATTTGTTCGAATGCAATGGAGTATAACTCATCCAGTACAATATTCTTTCGACAGGTAAAAGAGTTCATTGTGAAGCATTCTTCACTCGGTCTGCTGTCACATTGCTTTTAATTTTATATCTTCTTCTGCAGGCCCGATCTATCCAAGAGCTTGCAAAGAAAGAATTTGAAACTTTGAGACAAGATGATGGCCGTATCGAAGCACCACCCAAACCAAGGCGAGGCAGACCACCAGGCAGTCGAAATCTGAAGAAGCTCCTTGAGAGTTCATCCCTTGATCATGGTGTTCCTGAGTCTTCAGCTGAGGCTACACCTGCTTCCCGAGATGATGATGCCGCGAGATCAAACGCCTACAATCTGAGGAAAGGACCTAGTTTGTACAGGTTTCCTCGCAATCTGGAAAGTTATTTTGATTCTCCTGGTGAGTTAATGACTAAGAGTGATTTGATTCTTCAGATTGCTTCTGTATGCTGCACATATTCTTTTGTCCTCTTTGTTATCCCACCTTTTAAGGTTTACTGATCCTGTGATCGACTTGTTAATTGACCTTCAGCATCTACTTCTAAATCCGTGTCGATGAAGTATGGAAATAAGCATTTTGAATCAGATGAAAGTAAGCGTGAGACATACAACCTATCTAGCCAATTTGATTGTGGCCAGGACCCATCATTATTGACTGGGTCTGGAGGCGTTGGGAATAATTTAATTCCGGTATGCCCAAGTCTAGACTTTCTTTTACCTCATAATGTGCTTTACCAATGTGTTTGTGATTATGTTAGTATTTTTTTTTTTTTTTGGAGGGGAATGTTAGTATTTACTTCTGTATAAAGCAACATGTGTGTTTTATTCAAACAGGTGGGTCTTGACTCCAATCACAGTTATGCAAGAAGCCTTGCTCAATTTGCTGCAGACCTTGGGCCTGTGGTTTGGAGAATCGTATCAAAGAAGCTTAAAACTGTTTTGCCTCCAGGTGTAGACTTTGGTCCTGGATGGGTCAGTGAAAACAAGGCGTCATCGATGCCACTCTCTGCCTTGCCGGAGAAGTCAAACTGTGTCTTACAGGATACCTTCAAAAGTGAATCACATTATCCTTCAACGTCAGGCTTTGCAAATCCTACTTTTGCTGGCAAATCTTCTGCCTTTAGCAACGAAATGTTGGTAGAAGCTAGAGGTTTAAATCCCAATAGTGAATGGTCTTCACTGAAAGGCATCAATGGTTTCATGGGACCTGGCTCCTCATCGCAGATTCAACGAGGCTCTGTTATTGATACACAAGGTCCTGTTATTCATTCAGGTATGAATGGTTTCAGTGGAGGATCTGGTTCAGGTTTTTGTTTTCAGGAGGGTATGGCCCGACCGACAGGCTCATCTTTTAACACATCATACACACCCAAGTTTCATCTTTTAGAATCCAGCTCGCTTGGAGCTTCTAAAATTTTAGGATTGAACAGGATGCACTCTTCACCGGTTGACCTGCACGGTGCAATGAATCCTGAAAACGATATGGGCGCTCATGGGATGCCATATTGGCAAAATTTATCGATGCAGGGGACCTGGGACCGGCCTTATCTGGGAGAGTCGAACATGGGATTGCAGGAGGCATCTAGCTCAAGAAACCCGAGTTTGCCTATTGGTTCTCCCCCACAGTTAGACTTAGTTTTACAGCTTTGAGTAATCAGTGCTTATGCTAGACTTTCTTTAGACAAAGACCATGTCCGGGTGGTACGATATGGTAGTGGTCTCTAGCTTGCCAGTCTCAGGTAATTTTAGAAAAGGGTGAAATTTTGTACAGATTGGATTCACCGAAACTTTTTTTGGGTTTCAAGGGGAAAACTATACAGTTACAATTTAGAAAGGTGGTTGTAATGTTAGAATGCAAAAATGATAACCCCAATTGGGGTGAAAGCAAGAGCAAAAACAAATGGGCAGAAGTAGAGTCTCACAAATTATTGTTAATACAGGTATTTTGACAGTTGACAGTAGCAAGAGTTTTTTGTAACAACTAGTTTTGTCAATACAAGTATTTTGAAAGCAGCAGATCAGTTGACATCTTGACAATTTCTATTTATCATGTCGGCATTTTGGTGGATTATATTTATCACCAGTTAACTTATACTGTACAACATTTTCGACTTCTCTTCCTTGTGTGTGCCTCTGAAATTTCTTTCTGATTATTGTTAAGTTGTCAATAGTGAGGTTCCTTGCAATCAACAGCCCAAATGAAACTGAAACCCCCAAAATTATGTTAGACTAGCAGCACCGCTAGGCGAAGAAATTATTAAATGGTCTCAGACCACGCTCCAAGCACTCCTAATTTTATAACTTTTTTGATGGTGAGTTTGAGTGGTTCTATTTGTTTTGTGAGAAATCGGACTCCTGAGTCGGAGTATTGGTCTCGGATCATATCATGTAATAATCTCACCAGCATTAGCAAGGCAGAAAGGGAAGTGTCACCATATCGATATCAAAATATCAAGGTTCTTATATGAGTATTTATCACCTGTTAACTTATACTGTACAACATTTTCTTGCGTGTGCCTCTGAAATTTCTTTCTGATTATTGTTAAGTTGTCAATAGTGAGGTTCCTTGCAATCAAGCCCAAACGAAAGCGAAACCCCCGAATTATGTTTGACTAGCAATATCGCTAGGAGAAACAATTATTAAACAATCTCGAACCATGCTCCAATCACTCACAATTATAACTGTTCTGATGGTGAATTCGAGCGTTTCTATTTGTTTTGTGAGAAGTCGACGTATTGATCTCGGACCATACTATGTAATAATCTCTCCACCATTAGGCATAGTAGCATTAGCAAGGCAGAAAGGGAAGTGTCACCATATTTATATTTATGTCCATCAAAATTTGATGCTTGTTGTTTAGTAGATTGAAAAGTAGTTCCAATAAAGTAACCAATTGAAGTATGCCGCACTCACGTCATAATCGGTTTCTTCAGAAAGCTCCAAAGATTGGATTATGAAATGATCAGGACTTTTCTACTACTACTATAATTTTTAATATACTGGTAGAGGATCCATTAAATAATTGTAATTGAATAATGACGCCCTTGTCCTGTTATCATGATCCTGAAAACTATGTGAAACTCATAAAATTAGAGATCTTGTATATGTGATCTGAATTCTCGTATTTTTTTTTTAGAGTAATTTATACATAGTGTGTTCTTTTTCATCAATTTGGATAGGACTGAATCGAATCGAATTGAGCGAACTAATTACTGAGTAAGTGGAAAAAAAGACGCGCATAGATGGCAATCTTTGATACTATTAGAGACAGATTTTCCATGAAACTTTCTAAGAAGGGGGGAGAAAATGAAATAAATGTGTGATATGTGATGCAAGCTCGAAATCAAACCAATGGAACAGTGCTACTTCAACTGTGTTTCTAACATTTGGGAACAATACAAATAATGATATATACCCCATCAGTTTGATTTTTCATATATACATCTCAATTGCAAAGAAAAAAAAAAAAAATGTTTACCAAAAATTTAAAAAATCTCAATTTCATTCTAACTACACTAATTAAGCACTTTGCCAAGCTATGGTAGACGAATTAAGCGCAAACCACTTCCTTGTTAACCTCTTAAGCCGCCCATCCGTCACCTCACAAAACCTCTGGGTCCACCCGGGCGGTTCCACGGGTTCAAACCCGAGCCCGGGGGCCCGATCATTCGACCCTAAGTTAGCACTTTGTCGCCAATCCACAACATAAGCTGAAACCCGTCTCCTAAACTTGGCCTGAAATTCGGGCCAAGCTTGGTACTTATAATGATTCACTACGGCCCGATGGGCCCCTATTTGGCCCGACTTATACCCATCCTTAAGCTTAAAATGATGAATCACATTAAGCAAAGAAGGATGTATAGCCTCAAGCAAAACAAGCGACTTATGCCTTTGATCAACCTTACGACGACACGTGTACCCTTGCGTAACCCCGTCTTTCGGGTGAACCACTTGACCCGACGGCCCGAACTCATTACACCTAACCGAAACTTGCCCGACCTGACCCGTATTGCTCCCTTTCGGCAACAATGACGTCATCAACATATCGGGGCTCGGTTTCGACTCCTCAAGCCACGTAGGAGAGAGAATGAACTCATCGACGTCAACAAACCCGACCCATTGACAAATCTCCTCAGTGTAAAGCGCACAATGTGAGAACCCAGCCTCTTGGGTCTTGGGCCAGGGCCAATAAACCGTCCGAACATCAAACCCGGCCCGATTTAAATCCTTGACATGAAAGCCCAAATCATCATCACTATCATTATCAAATAAAATGAATTTGCCAACACCAATAGAAGCGTGGTACATGACCCACTCGCGCAAGAATTTCCCCACGTTGTAAACCATCGTGCAAGCGCATATTAACGACTTTCTCTCACTAAACTCTACCGTGCGCCGTTTCTGTGGTGTATACTGCGCCACCGTGGGGACCACAACAGGTCCATTATTAATTATTTCAAGGGTGACACTGATTGGTCGTTGTTCCGCTAACTGTGGACGCACACACCGGAATACTTCTTGCTCCGATGACGTCACCTCTGTTCGAACCGCCGTTAATGGATCGTCACCGAAAACACAACGGAGATCCGTTAATGGACGGTTGATTCCTTGGTGTTTGTTGACTCCTTTGACGAACAATACGACGTCGTGCTCTGTTATAAACGAGTCGTACGCTAAGAAATTCCACCTCAGCAGCTCTACAGGTTGATGATTTTCATCATTTTGATTTTGAATTTGATTTTCTCTCTCCTCTAGTAATCGAGGTTGAAGAAAGGGGGTTTTACGGCGGCTTTTCGGCGGAAACTCGCAGGTGAAAGCTAGACCACGGTTGAATGGCAATTCACCGGCGAATCTTGCTGGAGAATATGCGTCGTTCGGAAAAACACAGGTGTAGTTTTTGGTTGATTTTTCTATTCGATTATTGACCAGAACCAGAACTTGCCAGTCAGGAATCAAAATCGAGACGGTCGTTAATGGCGGAGGTAAAACATGTGGCAATAATGGAGGTGGGGAAGAAGAATCGTCTGAAATCGTCGTCGTCGTCAAAGATAACGATAATGAAGAAGATGATGTGTTCTCAGAGAAAGATAATACTAATGGCGGTGGAGAAGGCGGAGATGGTGGTGGTGGTGGTGGAGGAGGAGAGAGAAAGAGGGGTGGAGGAGTGGTGGGGGAGAGAAGGAGGTGAGAGGAGAGAGAAAGGTGGGCGTCACGGTAAAGGTGGTGAGAGAGAAAAGCAAAAAGGATAATAACAATAAGAATGAACAACAAAGAGACATTCATTTTTTGAACTAATACTGAATTTCCTTTTTTTAATGGTGGTTTTGAGTGATGCAATAGCATAACCGTTGATAATTCTTTGCCTCTCCCCATAGAAAGAGGAGAGAGAAAAAAGAGAGGAGAGAGAGAGAGTGGTGGAGAGAAAAAGAGGGGAAGGGCTCAAAGTGGTGGTGGGGTGGCGAAATGAAGGAGAGAGAGAAAAAAGGGAAAAGGAAAAGGCGGTCGTGTTTATGTGTTTGAATTTTCTTTGTTGCTAAAATGTCTGAATAGTCTGAAAGTCTTCTTTGGTTTGGCTTTATATATTCCATTATATAACTCATGCTGTTCATGTAGACTTTTTAGGCTATTAGAAATAAGGAGATTCGTTTCCATAATTAATATTATTCAGAATATTATTTTATTTATTTATTTCCAATCATTATACACATTATTACCTTACTTTGCACATGCAAATCCATTTCCTTAATTCTAATTATATATTTTTATTTTTTTAAATTGTTGACTTTTTTAACTATTTTTTTTTTGGTCTTTGTCAAGGGTATCCACCGTCGACCCCAATGACTAATCCTCTCGCCCTAATTGTTAGCGCACTAATCGGTAGGGGGCTGGCCAAGGGATTTTTTTCATTTTACAAGAGTTGGGATTCGAACCCCCAACAACTTGTTTAAGGAATGAAGTGCCGCACCACTACACCAACCCATCTTTGTTACTTTTTTGAACTATTCATTACAGTAGTTTCATTGAATCTTGTGTGGAAGTGGGAGCCATAATTTTTTTGTTTAGGCTATCTTTGGCAAAACTAGCCGTAGCCGTAGCTATAATTGTCAAATGTAAATTAAGGAAAGAAATTAATAGAAATCTGCTAAAAAATGCTAATAAACTAGTTGTAGCTGTACCTGCAGGTGAAAGTTTGCATGGATATCTTTCACAATTTTTTTTTGGTGTAGTGGAGGGCAAAGCCCTTAAATAATTTTATTAAGCTACTGGAACACTACGAGGCTTACAACCTCCAACATTATCAGCAAAGAGCAAAGCATTAAGACCCACAGGCGGGCTATTAAAGGTTGAAAATTGACTAGGATTATCAAAACTAAGGTTGGCCATCCAATCTGCAGCTTGGTTTGCTTCACGGTAGACATGTTAAATTCGAACCTCCCAATCCTCTTGGACAAGAAGGCCACGACATTGAATAATCAAAAAGTAGTGAGGAATCCATGGTGAGGGGTCCTCTTGAAGGCCATTCACAACTAGTTCAGAGTCGACTTCCAAAATAACTTTGGTAAAGCCATTATCCCGAGCAAGGAGTAGACCACGGAGCGCAGCCATGAGCTCGGCACGAAAGGAAGAGCACCATCCACACTTCATTGCAAAGGCCAATACAAAAGCACCATAATGGTTGCGTATGACGCCACCACCACCCGCTAGCCCCGGGTTGCCACGAGACACGCCATCAGTATTGATCTTTATCCATCCACCCGGAGGAGATTCCCACCGGACATTAACTTCCGTGCGTTTGCGTTTACCAGAATTTGCAAGAGCTCCACGTCTCTCATCAATGGAAACACAGTCAGCAGCTAAGTTGAGGATGAATTGTCTTCTATTAGCAGGGATATTCTCGGGTTCGCCAAAGGATCTGGCATTTCTCCAACGCCACAACCACCAAATCCCAAGAGTAAAGATCGTAGCCCAATTATCTGGTGCCTGCAAATTATTCTTAATCCATGTCTCGAGCGGGGAACTGAAGAACTCATCATACTCCATTGGTGGTTGGAGCATGGACCAGACTTCAGCAGCCCTTAGGCAGTCGTGAATCACATGTAGGCAATCCTCAATGGGGTGACCACAGTCTGAGCAGCAGGAAGATTGAGAGAGGTTTCTCTTCAGTCTATTTAAGTTAGACAAAAAAATTTCGTGTAGAGAGAGCCAAAAAAAAGTGCGACATTTTTTGAGGAGCTTTAACCCTCCGAATCTCCTTCCAACACGCAGGTGGAGAAGGAGGATTCTCATCCCTTAAGATTTCAATTGCGGAGCCAATAGTGAAATTACCTGAACTAGAGCCGCTCCAATAGATTCTGTCAGGGCCGTGGCTTTCCACAACTTGGTGGGATGCAATTTTCTGCAGAATTTCTGGAGGGAGTAAATGGGAAAACTTGTCCCACATCCACCCATCTAACCCCCATAGCTCCGCCATTGTGAGGTCAGAAACATCATCATCGATGGCTGCTAGGGCATGCTTGTTCAATGGTTCAGCTATGGCCCAGTTATGGTACCAAAAAAGAGTAGTAGTCCCATTCCCAATCGAAGACATCATCCCTTTTTGGAGTAAGGGCGCGCCATGAATAATACTTCTCCAAGTGTGTGAGCACTCCCTCCTTGGTTGGAACATATCCACATCGTTCCTTCCATGGCAGTATTTGTGTCTAATGACACGCGACCATAGGCTTGTAGCTCATTCATAACTCGCCACCCCTACTTGGCGAGGAAGGCTGTGTTAGATTGTCTCATAGACTTGAGACCAAGGTTGCTTTCGACTTTGAGTTTTGTAACTGTATCCCACTTGACTAAGTGTATTTTCCTTTGCCCATCAATGCTTCCCCAAAAAAACCCATGACATTTTTTGTCCACTTTGTCACAGATTGATCGAGGAAGAAGGGATGTTTGCATCGAGTAATATGGGAGAGATGAGAGCGTAGCCTGAGTTAGAGTGGCTCTTCTGCTAGTTAAAGGAATTTCGTCTTCCAACCAGCAAGGCGTGAGTTAACCTTAGATACTATATGATGATAAGTATCTTTGGTCACTCTCTTAGACAAAGTAGGCATGCCAAGATATCGTCCCAGATCATCCGTAGATGGGATGCTAAGTGTAGCACTGATCGCCTGAGCCAAGTCTTCGTTCACAGCTTTCGAAAGCAAGACACGAGATTTAGTGTAGCTCACTTTGTTTCCCAAGGCTTCACAAAAAATATTGAGGCACTTATTAATGACTTCAGCTTGTTGGGTAGAGGCCTCCCCAAAGAGGATGAGGTCATCCGCAAAGAAGAGGTGAGTGAGATCGGGTCCACCATGGCTAAGAGCAACTGGTCTCCATTCGCCCACCCTCGTTGCTTCCTCAATAACGTGAGCAAGCATCTCCATACAAAGAACAAATAAATATGGGGAGAGCGGGTCACCTTGGCGCACTCCGCGCGAGGGTTGAAACGAGTCCGTGAGGCTTCCATTCCAAAGTGCTCTCATAGAACATGACGTAACACAGTTCATAATCACTTCCACTAGGTGTTGTGGGAGTCGGAGATCCATAAGAGTGTCCCGAAGAAACGAGCATCAAATACGGTCATAAGCTTTTTCAATGTCGATTTTGATGGCCATGATCATCGCTTTGTTACGCCCATTTATTCGCATGGAGTGAAGAACTTCTTGGACAATCACGACATTGTCAGAAATTTGTCGTCCATGAACAAAACTCGCTTGGTTAGGAGAAATCACCTTGGGTAGGATAGCTTTCAATCGATTAACAATAGCCTTTGTGACCATTTTGAAAGCCACGTTGCAAAGGCTTATCGGTCGGAGTTGAGTACGCTCTGTGGATTCTCCACCTTTGGTATGAGCACTAACATGGTCTCGTTAAAACGCTCGGGTAGGGAAGCCCCATTCAAGATATTCACTGTGAGGTCAATAACACTTCCTTTAACTGTATCGCAGTTACGTTGAAAGAACACCGCTTGAAAACCATTTGGGCCCGAAGCTTTATAAGGGCCCATACCATCAAGAGCATATTTGATTTCTTCTTCACGAAAGGGTTTAGCAAGAGCATGGAATTCGTCAGAGGTGAATATAGGAAATTTGTTACAAATCGGTAGTATTCACCCGTGGGGTACCAGCAGGGGACGAAGGCTCAGTATAAAGAGTCCTAAAATAATTTAGGACCATATTCTTCAATTCTTGTGGTTCCCACCCCCATAAGCCATCTGCAGTTTGCAAGCCTTCGACCCTATTAAGCTTGCGACGAACAATGGCACTAGCATGGAAATATTTAGTGTTACGATCACCATCGATGAGGTAATCTTCTCTCGCCTTTTGAGCCCAAAAAAGATGAATCTGGTCCAGGACTTGGTCCAATTCATTACGCAGCTGTCTATCTAACTCAATGAGATGACGATTAGGTTGTTGGGCTAATCTTGCTTGGACACCCTCAAGACGAGCCCACACCCGATTCTTGTTACGAAAAAGATTTCCAAAAACCTCCTTATTCCAAATCATGAGTTCGGATGACAGTTTATGCAAGCAAGTAGTGAGCTCCATCGAGTCACGCCAATGGGTAGTCAAAAAATCTTGGAATTGATCATGGAGCAACCATGCAGCTTGAAAGCGGAAGGGACGATCATTGGTGGATATGGGAACAAATCCGAAAGGGCTAATGAATAATGGAGTATGATCCGATTGATTAGCCAAGAGGTCTCTAATAGAAGCTTCTTCAAAGCGATGACGCCAATCACCATTACAAAGGGCCCTATCCAAGCGAGCAACTGAGTAAGTACGGGGAGTCTTACCTCTGCTCCAAGTGTATTTTGGACCTGTGAAGTTGAGTTCTAGGAGCGCTAGTTCATCAACCCAGCCATTAAAGTTCTGACATCGACGCCTCATGCCATTAGAATTACCCGAGCGTTCTTCAAGGGATCGAGTCTCATTGAAGTCCCCCGCAAGCAGCCAAGGTCGGTTATTGTGACGTGCAAAGTTACGAAGCACATCCCAAAGGTTTCCCGCAAGGCTGGGTTGGGAGAAGCGTAAATAGTCGTGAAGACCCAAGGAATTTCCCCTCGATGAGTGACTTCAACAGTGATATGTTGAGGGTGGAGGGATATAGGAGTTATAAACACATCTTCAGTTTTTCAGAGAAGCCAAATACCTCCCCGAAACAAGAACAACTTACATGAACTCTGACATTGTCATTTTTTAAGTAAACCAAGTCATAATGCTGCTGTATGGAATACCAAAAAATAGCTTTCTTCAACATCCTTTTACTGCTAAACATCAAGCCAGGTTTCAGCTGAACTGCCTTCAAGTCAACCGTGTCTCTAAAAGTATCATACTCAACCTTCTTCTTTTTCTTTTTTGCTTTCTTTTTGGATTCAGCTTGAGCTTCAACTTGAGCTTCAATTTCAGCTTCAGGTTCAGGTTCAGTTTCGGCTTGTTCTTCCTCATCCTCTGATTCCTGGTTGAGTGGACCCTCATCATCAGATTCCCTCTGATCAGATATATAACCACCTTGAAATGTTGTCAAATATGTGGGCCACATTGTTTTGTAGCTCCCAATATCATCATTAGAGGGGTTTGAGGTCCCAATATCATCATTAGAGGTGTTTGAGTCCCTACATCCTCTCTAGATGATGTCCGTACATCAGTTCTGGTTGTATCTGTAGGATGTCTGTCACTTGTGGTCCTATCAGTATTAGGCACAGTTTGAGTAAAAGGAATCTCATGTCTATTTCTGGTCTGTTGTAGCTTCAGGTTCCTAATGGCAGCCCTAACCTCATGCAATTCTTCATCATCATATTGCAACTCGGATCTCATAATGTCATTTTCCTCTTCATCACCTTCACCACCAGAATCATCTGAATCACCATCTCCCTGCATATTCATAC
Organism: Tetragonia tetragonoides; assembly: GCA_038025085.1. Lineage (NCBI taxonomy): Eukaryota > Viridiplantae > Streptophyta > Magnoliopsida > Caryophyllales > Aizoaceae > Tetragonia > Tetragonia tetragonoides. The sequence goes on from CM076153.1 coordinate 34,997,046, forward strand.
CCACCCCAACATCATCCTGCACATCATTATCCATCCCAACATCATCATGCACATTATTATCCACCCCAACATCACCCTCTACATCCTTCTCTACTTCAGGAAAACATATTCTTTTACCAACCCTCAAAAGCTCTTCTTCCCTGTGTAGCTGCAGGTCCCTAGGGTCAATCTTGTAGTTGGGATCATCTGCTGAATCATCAGATTCTGTTCTAACAGCCCCATCTTCATCATTGCTAATGAAGCTTTCATCAGTGGGTTGTGATATAGATGCATTAGCCACTTTAGATTTCTTGTTCCTAGGAATTCTCCTCTAAGCTAATGGGCCATCTTTTACCAACCTTTGAGGGGTTAACTTTTTCCTTGAAAAATTTTGCAGCTTTGTATGGCTTTTTTGTGGTGAGGGTTGCGGAGAAATTGGTTGAAAAGTCTGGTTTTTTTGAGGTTGGGCTTGTTGAGAAATTGGTTATGATGTAAAGCTTAATTCAGGTGGGGCTTCTAACGATATGGGTTGTGATATAGCTACACATGGGTCTTCACCATTTATGGGCTTATGGTGGGTTGCTGCAGATGGGTCAAATATCTCTGGCTCTTCTATTCTATGAGTTACATACATTTCTATGTAATCACCCTCAAATGCATGTTTTTTCAATTGTTCAAAATCTTCTTCTGTCATCACTGCCTTTAAACCTCCATTAGCAAGCCCAAGTCCTGGTACTTTATACCACAGCATATGTACATTCAAGTAACCACTTTTTCTTAAGTAATCCATCAAAACCTCATATGTGAAATTCCATTTTTCAATGCTAATAATCTCAAATTGCCCCCCTGTATATGATTCAATCATTCCCAATGGAAAGTCCCCCCCTTAGTTAAATTTAACCAGAACTTGAGTGTAATCCCTATCATCATAACTATCAGAATCACTTGCACTCATCTGCATTATAGAAATTTTGCAAAATTAACAAGTGCATAGAAGAAACTACCACATAAACTTAAGCTAATTAACAACATTTTTGAATAAAATTGACAATAGAAGTTAGGTTTAGGGATAATTAAACTAATAATTAACACTAATTTCTGTATTGGGATTATTAAAGTAGGCAAATTAGGGGTTTTGGATTTTTTACTAAGAAATTGGGTTTGGTCAGATTAGTTAATTAATCTCCACCATTATTAAACAATTGAAGCTAATGGAACTTTCCCCATGTCATCCACACCATGCACATATAAAAAGGCCAAGGAAAAGTTGGAATTTTGTACCTTTGCCACTAACCAACGCAAGTAAAACGAATCTCCAGCTTTGCACTTTCTTGCCAAATTGGGTGATAGTGATGCTGATCAGAACGCAATCCGTTTGAAATTCAAGCCTACTTCTCTCTCTCTCTCTCTCTCTCTCTCTCTCTCTCTCTTGTTCTCTTACTAACTTTGAAAGCTCTGTGCTTGCATTGAGTATGTCAGAAATGGTAGATGGAGAAAATGAATGAGGGGTACTGAGCAATTGAGATGTACTGGGCGCGTATTGAAAAAGGAAAGGAAATGAAAAATTTAAATGAGATAAAGAAAAACGAAAAAATAAATAATAATGGGAATTACTGTAGTAAATAAGGAAAATAGGGAAAAAATAAAAAAAGATAAAAATAACGGAAAAATTAATTTTAGTTGCCGCCGACGAAAAAAAAGACTTGAGTGCGCTGAGGTGATATTTTTTATGTCTTTTTGGCATCGGAGCTTTATATTATACTCATCTGGCAAAAGCGAGTTATTTTTTATACCCATCTGGCAATTCGGCGTTTTATTATTATTATTATTATTATTATTATTATTATTATCATTATTAGTATTATTATTTATTATTATTATTATTAATATTATTATTTATTATTATTATTATTAATATTATTTTTATTATTATTTTATAAGAAAACAATCAAAAATCCGCACTCGAAGAAAGGAAAAGAGGTTAAATGTAAAAAAAACAGAAAAAAAGGAGCTTACACTAAATTGAGGCTTGCTATCATAGTTAAAAGCATCAAAAACTTGCTGCTTATATACACTGTGAAGAGTTCTATTGTTAAACTTGAGACCAACTAAAACCATATGGTTTTTTTGGGGCCAAAGAAGGCACAGATGCCAATACAATTTACATATAATGGGGGATGAGTGATTTGAAACTAGGACCTAATGTACCCAATATCTCAATCTTAACAACTAGGCCAAGACTTCTTTAGCAACTAAAACAATATTTGACACTCCTTTGGTGAGAGATTGTGGAGTTCTACACGTTCGTCGGAGGGTCGTGGATTTTGTGTTTGAGTTAGATTTGATGAATCAAGAAGACAAAGTCGATCCACTATGCCAAAGGGATTTGTTCTTCCAAATAGTTGCAACATGTTTCGTGCTTACCTCCGATCTTAGGGAAAAGGCAGTGGCCTCCCTTTACTGTATAACATATTTTCTGCTATATCAAGGTAGCCGATGATTGATTGTCAATTATTGACGAAACCATCAAGATGCCGATTTCTAGAAGTGATGTTTGGATTATTGGTAGTCACTTATCTACGAAACTAACCAATATATACACCGATTTCAAGCAATGATGATCATCTTGTTGTGTTAGATTTATAGAGTAGATCTTTATTTGATTAGAGATATTCATTATTGTAGATACCAGATGACATTTTATAAACAAATGAATTCTCTATTAGAAAAAAACCATAATTGACACTATTCAAACCTTAGTCTACTTTTTTTTCACTCTTCAATTCAATCCCTAATTCCCTAGTCTACTTATTACCTAATTGATAATGTCAGAAGCTGAAAAACTTTGAACTCACTTGAAGTAAAAAACTTATCATTTTCTTCTTCTCGAATCCAAGGGGGAGTGAGATGACTGCTTGTGTGGTAGCGACCGATAAGCACCTTATCTATTAAGTGGGTTGCATCTACTGGGAAATCATTTTTCAAAGTAGAGCGTATATAATGCTTTCATATTTAGTTTTTTGTTAGGTTCGGAATAATTATCATTTCAAATTGTAGGAGATTGAGCACCAAATTAATACTTTTTTTTTCTTTATCACAGGTTTACCTAAGTTTAGTTTTTTGGGTTAAGACTAATCCTCTTTATTCGGGTCGACTCATAAAGAAGTAAGCTTTATCTTAGTAAGTAATCTCTCTATTTATAAGATTCAAACTCTCGACCTTACGGGCCAAATTAATACTTTAATCGAGCGTGTACTAGGCCCTAGCTAGCTCACATGTTGTTCAGTTGTTGTATATATGATACATGCATAGAAGAGTATATTGAACAAACGACACAGCGAATTGTATGCAATCAGCGTCGCCGATGGCTTTTACATTTAATAGTCTATATAATAAGTAGCCACAAATATTGGCACGACCTAATATTATAAAGTTCTATCTACTTGCTTAAATAGACAATAATTCCAAATGCCCTGGATCATAGTACATTAGTTTATGATACTATATAATACAGGGAAGATACGTAAAAGAACAACTGAAAAGGGTTACATTAATCCTTTACTTCCCTCGAAAGTCTAGGAAAAGGACTTGTATTGGTATATCTCAAATCTGCTAGTACACGCTTACGATGAAATGCCTTTGCTTCCCTATACGTTTACCATAAATAACACTCTCCTAGGGTTATGGAGTTAGCCGAGATGGCAAGCTCCTCACTCGAATTCCTAGGAGATCTGGGTTCGAGTCTTCCCATCACCACTAGTGAGGATTTATCCCTTCACTCCCTCCTAGTGGGCTCCATACCAATTAAAAAAACATAAATAAATAACACTCTCCCATTGACCATTGTTGCATGAAAATGTTTACATTTGCTTTTAGATAGGATTTCAATCCACCACTTTGACCGTATATAATTGTAATTATATGAATATATAAATTATAAAATTATGATTTTTCAAAAGTATTTTTCAATATGAATCTAAAAGTAGCATTTTTACATATTAAATCTTTGTATTTTTTTCCACTAATTCATGCTCAAAGTTTGTGAACTTTGACCTTGAAAAATGAAATGTAAACATCTTGGTAAAATGGAGGGAGTAATTCCGAATTCAGTTGATTCATTTTACCTTACTCCGCTTCATGTTTTAAGAGAAACTAGTAGTATTAGTAACATACCAGTACATTGCAAGATTTATGTAAAATACTAGGTGGATGCCTGTAAGTATGCCCGTGCGTTGCACGGATTGTGATTATATAATAAAACTAATATAAAACGTGATTATTAATCTCATCGAAAAATCAAAGTGTAATTGTAACTTATGAAAAACTATTAGTAATATATGGATAAATATTTATATAATCTATTTAATATCATGAATGCCATATAATAAGATTACTATGACTTTATAGGGCATCTTATCTAATTTAAACTCTTATCATCAATTTCAATTAATTATTAAAAAACTCATCCCATATGTTACATGATCCAAGAGGTAATAGTTTCAAAGTCTTTCTATGCTTGATGTTGGTACGTCAATACTCTTATGTTGATATAAGTGTACAATTAACATTCCAAATGTATGATACTTCTTTTATGGTAAAATCAGTTTAAATGTCTAATGTATACATAACTACTCTTTAAAAAATAAAGAAGTTTTAGACGTAAACCTTAGAACAGCAAAATATATTTCAAAGCTTGCTTGTTTTTTCAAAGTTATATGCGGTCAAAGTCCTGCATTGAAGTACGCAAAAGTCCAATGTAATTTTATTTGTGGTCCGGAGGGAGTACATTAATAATTATAAAGTTGAAGGGACATAAATTGGAACCCTAAAATAACATGGGAAATCAGTATATTACGTACAGTTATAAAATTATACGTGATAATGGTAAAGTTTCCTATTAAAGTTTGGACCTAAAATTATTTTAGATTTATCGTTTATTTCTTTATTATACACATACTCTTTCTATTATATTTTACCTTGAGATTGCTTCTTAAATTTTTATAACTAAATTTTTATACATATATTTTCTCATTATTTTTACATGTAACTCTTTAGTTGTGTCAGCTTGTCAAGCTAATTACTCATTACATTTTTAGGTGGACACATCTAATGTTGTAAATCAATAGAACATACTACAAATGAGTCTCATTTTAAAGGATATTTCGTAATTTTTTCAATGGTGTAAGAAATTTAATTTCTTAAGCGGTGAAACAAAAATTATATGCTTTCTAAAATCTAATAGTGTACTCTTTGATGATTTAGGAAAGTACAACTTTAGTATATATTCTAAAACCTCTAATTAATAGTGTACTCTTTAAGGATTTAGGAAAGTACAATTTTACTATGTATTCTATACCAAAACATATATTTCTATTTTATATTTATTTTAAAATTTTATTACAATAGCTTGCTTAGGTGGACGCCTTCAATACTGTCAGAAAATACCTCTAATATATAGATATTATGATTATGATTTGTGATATAATTCAAAAGGTTGAGTAAATACAAGATTCCCTTGGTAAATTTAATAAGCATACCTTCGTACATTCGTTAAAAGAAATTTTAAAAAATGTTGATAAACCTTGGTGTCTTAAATTTCTTCCTAAAAAAACAACTTGGAGAGGGAGAAAGAAAGGGGGTTTTGATTTGCAGCTTGTCTCACATCAGGTCAAAAGTAATGGATACATACAACGAGTCTCTGTTTGATAAAACTTGGTGTTTTAAATTTCTTCCTAAGAAAATTTGGAGAGGGAGAAAGAGGGGAGGGGGGGGGGGGACTTGGAGCTTGTCTCACATCAAGTAAAGAAAAATGGATAGAGTGAGTAAATGTTCAAATTCAAATTAGTGGAAAATGAAAGTCAAATGTTAACTGGGTGATCGAGGGAGTAATAGTTAGGGGATGGATAAATGATTGCAGTAATGGCACACGCATAATATGTGAAGGCAAATCGGAAAAGAATTGTAAAAAATTGCGTGGAAAATCCATGAGTGGGGGATTAAAACGAGTGTTTTATTCTGTAGGGTGTACTCGCCAAAATGTGTTTTGGTCAACGTGGTAAAGTTAAGGGGGTTTTAGTAAAGAAAGCGGTGAAATATGCCAAGAAACAGTAGATCAAGAGGAATAAGAGGAGGTGAGGAGAAAGTGGAGGAAGGAGAAGTGGAGGCCGGGGAACAAGTGAAGGAAGCAGAACTGGTTGGAGATTTGGAATGATAGCCTTCTAGCTATTTTAGAGGATTTTTTAGGGTTTATGATAGATTGAATTAGTAGGGTAATTCTTACCGCGAGAAAATTAATGGAACAATAGAATGTAAGGGAGAAATAGACAGATTTAGAGAGAAGGAAAACCAAATTATCTCATTCATAAGGGTCTCAGATTGCATTATATCACTATATATAGCTGAGCTATTTAGGGAATGAAATTGACATGAAATGAAAGTACAAATTGCATTTGCATTTCTAACTAACTTCTTTGCTTGCATAATAAAATAAGTAACTAACTGGTATAGAGATATTCCTCTGTGTTGTTGCGCACTGTTGCAGTGCAGCTTCATTCCTTATGCTTGAGTGAGACCCTTGTCCACGTGGCCTAGATTCTGTGGGCGCGTTGACTCAGCAGATACAGCTCCTCCAATAGAGAACCCAACTTGGCCAGAGAAGCTACAAATTGGGCTTGGTTTCCTTAGAGAGGTCCTGAGAGCTGCCAATGCTGCTAGTGAGATGCTTTGATTGGTATCAATACCCTCCCCTTTAGCAGATCCTTGTCCCCAAGGATCAAAATCGGGGAACTTGTTGTGGAAATCAGAGGCATATTCCCAAGTCGCATCTTCGGGAGCTTGGCTTTGCCACTTGATCAAGAACTTGTAGTCTGACTTGTTTGTCTCCTAATCAGTTTCCTTTCCATGATGGAATCAGGTAGCTTATCATGGGTATATAGTATGTGTGAGGGATGTGGAACTAGTGGTGGTTCTCCTTTGTATGGCTTAAGAAGAGAGACATAAAAGGTTAGGTGTATGGAGGAACCTGGTGGGAGTGATAGCTTATAAGCTACCTGGCCAACTCTGTCAATGATTTGGTAAGGGCCATAATATTTCTTGGCTAGCTTCTGATTGCCCCTGCGTTCCACGTTCTGTTGTCTATAAGGCTGCAGTTTAAGATAAACAAATTCCCCAATCTGGAACTCCTTATCCCTTACTAAAAAGATGAGTAAGGTTGTGAGTTCGAATATCTTATACTTATATGAATGGAGAAACTATTTACTATTGAACACTTTATCCCTTCGTGAATCGACTCGGTGCGAACAGAATTACTCTTAATTATAGGACTTAGGTAAACCTATGATTTAAACCCCAAAAAAAACCAAGGAGGTGTACTCACATTGGGCATGAAGTAGCTTTAAATTCCTTGGTCAGATGTCCACCCTTTGAGGTGCCTACAAGCCAGTGTAGAGAAATAATCATTATGATCGACGATGGATAATTGGATACCCTAGGTTGTGAACACAAAAAAAAAAGAAAAAAGAAAAAGTAAAGCATCCTAAATCCTATTATGTGAATGTAACGGGGATATAGGGGTCGGAGATAAATAAGAATCAGATAATTGCAAAAGGTGTATATATATCCACTCAACATTATATTTGGTCTCCATTAAAAAAAAAAAAACATTATAATTGGTCATTGTGATTTTGTAATCCAAGAACATGGTAAGATTTTGCCGAATTATACCCAAATTCTCCAAATTTTCACCAATATTCATTACAAAATATAGTTTTTTGTAATTTGGCCAAATTTCTCCAAGTTTATCACACTTGATTCCGATTTTGAAACTCCAGTTTTGCGACATAGATATTTTTTTTAAATACTTTGACATATTCAACATACTAATTAAATAATATATGTAATATGTTATTTGATAATATTAAAAATAAATTTGATTGACTTTATATTCAAATCTATCACTTGATTAAAAATTCCTGATGATGACGACGTGGGTGATGTATGATGATGACGACGATGACGATCATAAATATTATGAAGCTTTTTTTTTCTAAATCTAAAGACACAGAAACTTAATTAAGATACGGTTAAATAAAGGAACAATAAAATAAATAATGAAAAGATAATGTTAATAATAATAATTATTGTTATTAATTACTATGGCTTCTATCTTTTGATTTTGAATTTGAATTTGATTATTATTATTATTATTATTATTATTATTATTATTATTATTATTATTATTTATACCAAATTGAGGCTTGCTATCATAGTTAAAGCATCAAAAACTTGCCGCTTATATACACTGTGAATGAAGAGTTTTATTGTTAAACTTGAGACCAACTAAAACCATATGGTTTCTTTGGGTCCAAAGAAGGGATAGATGCCAACAATATTTACATATAATGGGAGATGGGGGATTTGAAACTAGGACGGGTAGAATTTAATGTACCCAACGCCTCAATCTTAATCACTAGGCTAAGACCTCATTGACAATGACTAAAACTATATTTGACACTCCCTTGGTGAGAGATTGTGGAGTTCTACGTGTTCGTCGGAGATCGTGGATTTTGTGTTTTGAGTTAGATTTGATGAACTAAGAATACAAGTTCGATCCACTATGCGAAAGGAATTTGTTCTTCCAAATAGTTGCAACACATTTCGGGCTTACCTCCGATCTTAGGGAAAAGGCAGTGGCGGCCCTTTACTCACTACAACAAAAACATGTCAAAGGAGGCGACTTGGACCGGATCAAAGAAGGCGAGCCTCAAGTCGTCTTTTTAGGCCAATATCATAGAGGGCGGAGACATTCCCCCTATTTGTTCCAGATCTAACAGTGCAACTCGCAGAAGCTCACCTTGTTTGGCATCAAATGAGGCACTGGTTTTCTCGTCGCCTTCTTTGATCCAGTAAAAAAAAAAAGAAAACTAATCAAAACTAGGGATGGCAATCAAGTTCGAACCCGATCCGTCTAGGCCAAAACAATCCGAACTGAATCAAAAAAATCCTAGTCCGAATCCGATTAGCAAACTCCGAATTCGAATCGGATTCGAAGCGGATTCAGATGTTGTGTGAAATCTGAAAATCCGATCCACTTCCGAATCCGATCCGAATATCAGATTATTTTTAATATTTTCTTTAAAAAAAGAGCACTACATCCTAAATTTTGAATTAGTATATATGTTCACCTTTGTTTGTATCTTAAATCCTTAATATATATGCCATATTTATTTTTGTTGAATTAGCAATTAGTTATTTAGTATTATCTTATATATTTTCACATTTGAATAAAAAAATTGGACGTAAGTCGTGTAAACGGATCGGATTTGGATCGGATTCGGAGGTTACCGACTCCGAATAGTTTCGGATTCGGATCCTCCCTAATCAGAGATTATTCGGATTGGGAGGTGATTTTAAAATCCGTTTAGTATTCGGAGCGGATTCGGATTTAGCATAATCCGATTCGAATCCGATCCATTGCCATCGCTAATCAAAACTTACCAGTGCCTCGCTCATTCGTCATTCCAAACACTTACCCCGGCGTGACTTTCTCTCTCTATGCGAACCCCTCTCTCTCTCGCTCTATTCGAACCTCTCTCTCCAATGGCGATTCCTTGATCGAGCACACTCTCTCGTGCTCAAAGGTTGATGATTCTCTGTCTTCTCTAGAGGTTTGATTCTTCTTCTTTTGGTGCATGTATTGTTCTTGACCAGGAACAATAAAACCAGGAGGTTGTTCCATATAAATTTCTTCTTCTAAGTCGCCATGTAGAAAAGCCGTCTTTACATCCATTTGATGTACAAGTAAATTATGAATAAAGGCTAATGCAAACAAAGTGCGAATAGTGACGATCTTAGTGACAGGTGAATATGTATAAAAGAAATCTTCACCAAATTTCTGTTTAAACCCTTTAATCACAAGTCTAGCCTTAAACCTTTGAATTGAACCATCAGCATTCAGTTTCTTAGTGAAAACCCATTTACAACCAATGGAAGAAAACCCTTTAGGTAGATTTACCAATTCCCAAGTGTGATTAGACATAATAGATTCTAATTCACTATTCATAGCATCTTTCCAGAAACTAGCATCAATTGATCCCACAGCTTCCTCATAAGTTTTGGGATACTCATCAATCATATAAGCATACAACAAAGGCTCACATAATTTATCCAAATCCTGAATTTCAACAAGATAAGTAATAAAATCAGGACCAAAACTAGTTTCTATTCTACGTCTTTTGCTAGTTCGAATTACAGGTAATTCTGTTGTAACAGTAACAGCAGGCAAAGACATAGGAACAGAAGCAGGAACAACATGGAAAATATCATTTTTCTTCATAGGAAAAATATGCTCAAAAAAATCAGCATCTCTAGATTCACATATAGTTCTATCACTCATATTCATGAATCTATAAGCAGCACTATTAAGAGCATAACCAATAAACACACAATCAATGGTTTTAGAACCAATATTAGTACGTTTAAAATCTGGTAGTCCAACCTTAGCAAGACACCCCCACACTTTCAAGTATTTAAGGTTAGGCGCATAGCCTTTCCATAATTCATAAGGGGTTTTGTCTAATTTCTTATGAGGCACGCGATTAAGCAAATAATTAGAGGACAAAACGGCCTCCCCCCACATGCTCTCAGATAACCCTGAACTTAAAAGCATAGCATTCATCATGTTCTTAAGGGTCCTATTCTTGCGCTCGGCAATCCCATTTTGTTGTGGGGTATAAGGAGCGGAGAGCTCATGTATGATACCATTTTTCTCACAAACTTCCTTCAAGAAGGTTGTACCATACTCTCCACCCCTATCGGACCTTAATCATTTTATTTTCCTGTCTAACTGATTTTCTACTTCCGCTTTGTAAATCAGAAATATTTTTTCAGCCTCATCTTTAGTCCTCAAAAGATATACCTGGGTATATCTCGAATGGTCATCAACAAAAGTTATATAATATCTTTTGCCACTTCTACTCTCAGTGTTTTTAAAGTCAGCTAAATCTGTATGAACTAATTCTAATAATTCAGTTACTCTCTCGGTTACAGATTTAAATGATTTTCTGGCATGTTTAGCTTCTACACAAATTTCACATTTAGAGAAACCATTGTCCACCAAATTAGGAATCAAGTTCATGTTTTTTAGCATTTTAACAGAATTGAGATTTAGATGTCCTAATCTAGCATGCCAAAGATCAATGGACTCAACAATATAAGCAGAAGTAGAAGCTTTATTAGTAACGTCCTCGATAACGACAGAGTCTAAAACAAATAGCCCCCCATTCAGATAGCCCTTCCCCACATATTCTCCATTACGGGTTAATACAAGTTTATCAGCATTAAAAACTAACTTAACCCCAGCTTTGTTAAGAAGTGCACCCAAAATTAAGTTCCTGCGGAGAGAAGGCACATAAAGCACATTTTGTAAAGCTAAAGATTTTCCAGAAGTTAATTTCAGAAATATCTTCCCTTTACCAAGCACCTCGGAACTACTAGAGTTACCCATGAACACCTGTTCACCATCACCAGCATTCTGAAAATCAGAAAATAGGGTCCTGTTGGCACAAAAGTGCCTAGAGGCACCAGTGTCAACAATCCATTCAGTATTGTTACTGACCAGGTTCACCTCAGAAATGACAGCAGCAATGACATCTCCAGATTCAGCAATGTTGGCCTGGTTGCGGGGCTGGTCCTGGTTGTTCTGTCCATCTCTGCGTTTGAAGCATTGATGAGCTCTATGTCCAGGTTTTCCGCACACATAGCATAGGGGCCTAGATTGTTGTTTCTGGATCTTGCCGTACTTCTTGTAAGGTCCAGACTTCTTGTTGTTGTGTGGTTTCTGTCCCTTCTTAGAGTTTCCAGCAGCATTAGACCTGTCAAATTTTGCACCAGAAGATTCCACAAGGTTAGCCTTAACAGAAAGTTCATTGACAGAGGAAGAGGAACCCTTCTCCTTGAGGCGGTTTGCCTCCTCGATCTTCATATGTCCGATTAATTACTGCAAGGTCATATCTCTCTTCTTGTGTTTGAGATGAGCCCAGTAGTTTGTCCAAGATTCAGGCAGCTTATGAATCAGGACATTAGCCTGCAGCACTTCACACATTTTCATCCCCTCAAGGAGGATATCAGCAACAAGGTTTTCATATTGATGAACTTGTGGCATGATAGGTTTGTCATCCACCAACTTGAACTCTAACCAGTCTCCAGTCACGTACTTCTTCTTCCCAGCATCATCAGCACCGTATTTCAACTCAAGTGTCTCCCATATAGACTTAGCCGATTTGTTTTTGATGAACAGATCAAAAATCGGATTAGCCATATGAGATAACATATGTCCACGAGCCATCTTGTTGTCCTTATTATACTTCTCAATGACCCCAGCATCATCCACTCTACCCTTGTCCTTCTTTTGCCTCGGAGAGGCATCAAGGACCACTGACGGAGTCACAGGAGTGGAAGGTTCAGCAGCAGTAGTTGGAGTGGGAGCATCAGAAAATAGAACATAATCAACCTCCAACTGTTCAAGAAAAATCAGAACCTTTTGAGACCATCTCTTGTAAATAGAACCATCAAGATCTTCGAGTTTGGAGAGATCAGGGATGAATTTCGAAAGAGAAGCCATTTGTGGTGGTAATACAGTAGAAAAATCGCTTCTAAATTGTTAGAAAAATAAAACTGTAAAACCAAAATTAAACAAAGAAAACAAGAATGAATGTGGGCCGAATGATTTACTGTAAATAAGATTGTTGTGTCGTGGTACGAAGGCCACTGCCTTAGAAGCGATTTTGCCCGGACTAGTGCAGTCAGAACAAGGCGTCGCCCCCCAAGGTTAGCACAACGCTCCTCTATTCCGTGCACTCGGAATGGAAGAGATGGAACTCTAGAAAACAATACTGCTCAGTTGGGTTTTAGAGGAAGAAGAACGGTTTTGTGTTGGGATGATGAACTGATACAATATTCAGCATATAAATAACCAAAGAACTGATTCTGTAACTGGCGTAATCAAGCCAGTCATTAAACCATGGAGGAAATCAAGGGATGCCATTAAAACGAAATCGTAACGTTTTGTTTTTGAACAACTGAAGAGTTGGATTCGTAACTGACGAATCTCATAAACCTGGATTCTCAGTTACGACCCGGCCCAAAAAGAAGACCCCACCACACCGCGCACGTGTCACGAACCCGAACCGAACCGAACGGACGGACGGCGGCGGCGGCGCGCGCGTGGGAGAGTCTCCTTTCCAACTCAACTAAACCATACTAAAACATTGGAGTATATAAACCAATGAACCTTTTGTAAAACTACCAATGTGGGACAAAACCTTCTACTCACAAAGAGAAACCCACTTGAAACTTGGCATTATTTCCAACATTCCCCCACAAATGCAAAGGTTTTAAGAAAACAAATTTTACACAACTGACCAGTAAAAGGTTTGACACTTAAGTGCTAGTACTTATGAAGTTTGAACTAACACATAGTGAATGGAGGCTAGTTTCTAATCTAGTGGAGTGAATTACTCTTGAACTCCCTAGATCAAAGAAATACCTGCAAACACATATCTTACCTTAGATTTATTTCGAGTTCCGCGATAAACACCAAAAGCGCATATAAGGCCATACGCTTCCTTGGGACGCTCATGAGTGCCTTAGAAACGATAACCCAATATCTTTCATAGAAGGCGGCCACACCTTCACACTCACGTAGGTGATTCCATCAAGTCTATCTCTAATAGACCATCCATAACCTGGACTATGAAATCATTAAGAGCAAGTAAATGCTCATCCTCCAATAAAGTCATGCGATGAATCCATCAAGTCCGTCTCAAAGGACCACCCAACAATAGGGCTATAGATTCATTAAGAGCAATATGCTCAACCTCACGAATGTACAACATATGCCATAGGGATGAGAACATGTACAAAAATATGAGTCTTTCCATGGCTTCGTTAGACCATAATTACTTGTGTGAACAAGATTAGGTGTCCACCATGAATTCCTCAACCAATGGGTTTTAGACCCATCCCCTCGACGTGTCTAGGACCAATTTTCTCTTGAGTCCTTTAGTTAATGGATCAGCCAAGTTCCTCTCGGACCTTACATACTCCATAGAGAGTACGCCAGTCTCAATCAAAAGTCTCACAGCATCATGCCTAATGCGTATATGTCTTCTCTTACCATTATACGCTTTATTCTTTGCAATACAAATTGCAGCCTGTGAGTCACAAAGTAGAGAAACAGAAGGAGTAGGTTTACCCCAAAAAGGTAAATCAGCCAGTAGGACTCTCAACCACTCGGCCTCTTGTCTTGCCAAATCAAGAGCAAGAAATTCCGATTCCATAGTGGATCGAGCAATAACGGATTGTTTAGTAGATTTCCATGATATGGCAGCACCACCTAGAGTGAATACATATCCACTAGTAGAACTTATTTCATCATTATCACTTACCCAATTAGCATCACAATATCCCTCCAACACGGAAGGGAAACCAACATAATGCAAACCCAAGTCCATGGTACCTCTCAAGTACCTAAGTAAACGTCTAAGAGCAAACCAGTGCTCCCTACTTGGGTTATGGGTATATCTACTAAGTCTACTAACTGCATATGCAATATCAGGCCGAGTACAATTCATAAGAAACATTAAACTCCCAATTATCTTAGCATAATCAGATTGTGAAACACTTTCTTCTTTATTTTTCCTCAAAGTTATGCTAGCATCATAGGGAGTTCTTACTGGCGATACTTCAAAGCTATCAAATTTCTTCAAAACTTTCTCTACATAATGTGATTGTGTTAAAATGAAACCCTTTTCAGTTTTATTAACCTTAACACCTAAAATCACATCAACTTCACCCAAATCCTTCATTTCAAAATGGGAGGAAAGGAAATTTTTAGTTTCATTAATGGCATTCATGTGTGTACTAAAAAGCAACATATCATCTAATGATTACGCAATCAGAACCAAACAATTTAGTATACACACATGTATCCGATCCATTAGTCACAAAACCAAATCCAAGCAAAGTTTTATGAAGTTTATCATACCACTGTTTTGGTGCTTGTTTAAGGCCATATAAAGATTTCTTAAGTCTGCACACTTTATGTTCTTGACCAGGAACAATAAAACCAGGAGGTTGTTCCATATAAATTTCTTCTTCTAAGTCGCCATGTAGAAAAGCCGTCTTTACATCCATTTGATGTACAAGTAAATTATGAATAGAGGCTAATGCAAACAAAGTGCGAATAGTGGCGATCTTAGTGACAGGTGAATATGTATAAAAGAAATCTTCACCAAATTTCTGTTTAAACCCTTTAATCACAAGTCTAGCCTTAAACCTTTGAATTGAACCATCAGCATTCAGTTTCTTAGTGAAAACCCATTTACAACCAATGGAAGAAAACCCTTTAGGTAGATTTACCAATTCCCAAGTGTGATTAGACATAATAGATTCTAATTCACTATTCATAGCATCTTTCCAGAAACTAGCATCAATTGATCCCACAGCTTCCTCATAAGTTTTGGGATACTCATCAATCATATAAGCATACAACAAAGGCTCACATAATTTATCCAAATCCTGAATTTCAACAAGATAAGTAATAAAATCAGGACGAAAACTAGTTTCTATTCTACGTCTTTTGCTAGTTCGAATTACAGGTAATTCTGTTGTAACAGTAACAGCAGGCAAAGACATAGGAACAGAAGCAGGAACAACATGGGAAATATCATTTTTCTTCATAGGAAAAATATGCTCAAAAAAATCAGCATCTCTAGATTCACATATAGTTCTATCACTCATATTCATGAATCTATAAGCAGCACTATTAAGAGCATAACCAATAAACACACAATCAATGGTTTTAGAACCAATATTAGTACGTTTAAAATCTGGTAGTCCAACCTTAGCAAGACACCCCCACACTTTCAAGTATTTAAGGTTAGGCGCATAGCCTTTCCATAATTCATAAGGAGTTTTGTCTAATTTCTTATGAGGCACGCGATTAAGCAAATAATTAGAGGACAAAACAGCCTCCCCCCCACATGCTCTCAGATAACCCTGAACTTAAAAGCATAGCATTCATCATGTTCTTAAGGGTCCTATTCTTGCGCTCGGCAAACCCATTTTGTTGTGGGGTATAAGGAGCGGAGAGCTCATGTATGATACCATTTTTCTCACAAACTTCCTTCAAGAATGTTGTACCATACTCTCCACCCCTATCGGACCTTAATCGTTTTATTTTCCTGTCTAACTGATTTTCTACTTCCGCTTTGTAAATCAGAAACTTTTTTTCAGCCTCATCTTTAGTCCTCAAAAGATATACCTGGGTATATCTCGAATGGTCATCAACAAAAGTTACATAATATCTTTTGCCACTTCTACTCTCAGTGTTTTTAAAGTCAGCTAAATCTATATGAATTAATTCTAATAATTCAGTTACTCTCTCGGTTACAGATTTAAATGATTTTCTGGCATGTTTAGCTTCTACACAAATTTCACATTTAGAGAAACCATTGTCCACCAAATTAGGAATCAAGTTCATGTTTTTTAGCATTTTAACAGAATTGAGATTTAGATGTCCTAATCTAGCATGCCAAAGATCAATGGACTCAACAATATAAGCAGAAGTAGAAGCTTTATTAGTAACGTCCTCGATAACGACAGAGTCTAAAACAAATAGCCCCCCATTCAGATAGCCCTTCCCCACATATTCTCCATTACGGGTTAATACAAGTTTATCAGCATTAAAAACTAACTTAACCCCAACTTTGTTAAGAAGTGCACCCGAAATTAAGTTCCTGCGGAGAGAAGGCACATAAAGCACATTTTGTAAAGCTAAAGATTTTCCAGAAGTTAATTTCAGAAATATCTTCCCTTTACCAAGCACCTCGGAACTACTAGAGTTACCCATGAACACCTGTTCACCATCACCAGCATTCTGAAAATCAGAAAATAGGGTCCTGTTGGCACAAAAGTGCCTAGAGGCACCAGTGTCAACAATCCATTCAGTATTGTTACTGACCAGGTTCACCTCAGAAATGACAGCAGCAATGACATCTCCAGATTCAGCAATGTTGGCCTGGTTGCGGGGCTGGTCTTGGTTGTTCTGTCCATCTCTGCGTTTGAAGCATTGATGAGCTCTATGTCCAGGTTTTCCGCACACATAGCATAGGGGCCTAGATTGTTGTTTCTGGATCTTGCCGTACTTCTTGTAAGGTCCAGACTTCTTGTTGTTGTGTGGTTTCTGTCCCTTCTTAGAGTTTCCAGCAGCATTAGACCTGTCAAATTTAGCACCAGAAGATTCCACAAGGTTAGCCTTAACAGAAAGTTCATTGACAGAGGAAGAGGAACCCTTCTCCTTGAGGCGGTTTGCCTCCTCGATCTTCATATGTCCGATTAATTCCTGCAAGGTCATATCTCTCTTCTTGTGTTTGAGATGAGCCCGGTAGTTTGTCCAAGATTCAGGCAGCTTATGAATCAGGACATTAGCCTGCAACACTTCACACATTTTCATCCCCTCAAGGAGGATATCAGCATTAAGGTTTTCATATTGATGAACTTGTGGCATGATAGGTTTGTCATCCACCAACTTGAACTCTAACCAGTCTCCAGTCACGTACTTCTTCTTCCCAGCATCATCAGTACCGTATTTCAACTCAAGTGTCTCCCATATAGACTTAGCCGATTTGTTTTTGATGAACAGATCAAAAATCGGATTAGCCATATGAGATAACATATGTCCACGAGCCATCTTGTTGTCCTTATTATACTTCTCAATGACCCCAGCATCATCCACTCTACCCTTGTCCTTCTTTTGCCTCGGAGAGGCATCAAGGACCACTGACGGAGTCACAGGAGTGGAAGGTTCAGCAGCAGTAGTTGGAGTGGGAGCATCAGAAAATAGAACATAATCAACCTCCAACTGTTCAAGAAAAATCAGAACCTTTTGAGACCATCTCTTGTAATTAGAACCATCAAGAGCTTCGAGTTTGGAGAGATCAGGGATGAATTTCGAAAGAGAGGCCATTTGTGGTGGTAATACAGTAGAAAAATCGCTTCTAAATTGTTAGAAAAATAAAACTGTAAAACCAAAATTAAACAAAGAAAACAAGAATGAATGTGGGCCGAATGATTTACTGTAAATAAGATTGTTGTGTCGTGGTACGAAGGCCACTGCCTTAGAAGCGATTTCGCCCGGACTAGTGCAGTCAGAACAAGGCGTCGCCCCCCAAGGTTAGCACAACGCTCCTCTATTCCGTGCACTCGAAATGGAAGAGATGGAACTCTAGAAAACAATACTGCTCAGTTGGGTTTTAGAGGAAGAAGAACGGTTTTGTGTTGGGATGATGAACTGATACAATATTCAGCATATAAATAACCAAAGAACTGATTCTGTAACTGGCGTAATCAAGCCAGTCATTAAACCATGGAGGAAATCAAGGGATGCCATTAAAACGAAATCGTAACGTTTTGTTTTTGAACAACTGAAGAGTTGGATTCGTAACTGACGAATCTCATAAACCTGGATTCTCAGTTACGACCCGGCCCAAAAAGAAGACCCCACCACACCGTGCACGTGTCACGAACCCGAACTGAACCGAACGGACGGACGGCGGCGGCGGCGCGCGCGTGGGAGAGTCTCCTTTCCAACTCAACTAAACCATTCTAAAACATTGGAGTATATAAACCAATGAACCTTTTGTAAAACTACCAATGTGGGACAAAACCTTCTACTCACAAAGAGAAACCCACTTGAAACTTGGCATTCTTTCCAACATTCCCCCACAAATGCAAAGGTTTTAAGAAAACAAATTTTACACAACTGAGCAGTAAAAGGTTTGACACTTAAGTGCTAGTACTTATAAAGTTTGAACTAACACATAGTGAATGGAGGCTAGTCTCTAATCTAGTGGAGTGAATTACTCTTGAACTCCCTAGATCAAAGAAATACCTGCAAACACATATCTTACCTTAGATTTATTTCGAGTTCCGCGATAAACACCAAAAGCGCATATAAGGCCATACGCTTCCTTGGGACGCTCATGAGTGCCTTAGAAACGATAACCCAATATCTTTCATAGAAGGCGGCCACACCTTCACACTCACGTAGGTGATTCCATCAAGTCTATCTCTAATAGACCATCCATAACCTGGACTATGAAATCATTAAGAGCAAGTAAATGCTCATCCTCCAATAAAGTCATGCGGTGAATCCATCAAGTCCGTCTCAAAGGACCACCCAACAATAGGGCTATAGATTCATTAAGAGCAATATGCTCAACCTCACGAATGTACAACATATGCTATAGGGATGAGAACATGTACAAAAATATGAGTCTTTCCATGGCTTCGTTAGACCATAATTACTTGTGTGAACAAGATTAGGTGTCCACCATGAATTCCTCAACCAATGGGTTTTAGACCCATCCCCCTCGACGTGTCTAGGACCAATTTTCTATTGAGTCCTTTAGTTAATGGATCAGCCAAGTTCCTCTCGGACCTTACATACTCCATAGAGAGTACGCCAGTCTCAATCAAAAGTCTCACAGCATCATGCCTAATGCGTATATGTCTTCTCTTACCATTATACGCTTTATTCTTTGCAATACAAATTGCAGCCTGTGAGTCACAAAGTAGAGAAACAGAAGGAGTAGGTTTACCCCAAAAAGGTAAATCAGCCAGTAGGTTTCTCAACCACTCGGCCTCTTGTCCTGGCAAATCAAGAGCAATAAATTCCGATTCCATAGTGGATCGAGCAATAACGGATTGTTTAGTAGATTTCCATGATATGGCAGCACCACCTAGAGTGAATACATATCCACTAGTAGAACTTATTTCATCATTATCAGTTACCCAATTAGCATCACAATATCCCTCCAACACGGAAGGGAAACCAACATAATGCAAACCCAAGTCCATGGTACCTCTCAAGTACCTAAGTAAACGTCTAAGAGCAAACCAGTGCTCCCTACTTGGGTTATGGGTATATCTTCTAAGTCTACTAACTGCATATGCAATATCAGGCCGAGTACAATTCATAAGAAACATTAAACTCCCAATTATCTTAGCATAATCAGATTGTGAAACACTTTCTTCTTTATTTTTCCTCAAAGTTATGCTAGCATCATAGGGAGTTCTTACTGGCGATACTTCAAAGCTATCAAATTTCTTCAAAACTTTCTCTACATAATGTGATTGTGTTAAAATGAAACCCTTTTCAGTTTTATTAACCTTAACACCGAAAATCACATCAACTTCACCCAAATCCTTCATTTCAAAATGGGAGGAAAGGAAATTTTTAGTTTCATTAATGGCATTCATGTGTGTACTAAAAAGCAACATATCATCTACATATAAGCAAATGATTACGCAATCAGAACCAAACAATTTAGTATACACACATGTATCCGATCCATTAGGCACAAAACCAAATCCAAGCAAAGTTTTATGAAGTTTATCATACCACTGTTTTGGTGCTTGTTTAAGGCCATATAAAGATTTCTTAAGTCTGCACACTTTATGTTCTTGACCAGGAACAATAAAACCAGGAGGTTGTTCCATATAAATTTCTTCTTCTAAGTCGCCATGTAGAAAAGCCGTCTTTACATCCATTTGATGTACAAGTAAATTATGAATAGAGGCTAATGCAAACAAAGTGCGAATAGTGGCGATCTTAGTGACAGGTGAATATGTATAAAAGAAATCTTCACCAAATTTCTGTTTGAACCCTTTAATCACAAGTCTAGCCTTAAACCTTTGAATTGAACCATCAGCATTCAGTTTCTTAGTGAAAACTCATTTACAACCAATGGAAGAAAACCCTTTAGGTAGATTTACCAATTCCCAAGTGTGATTAGACATAATAGATTCTAATTCACTATTCATAGCATCTTTCCAGAAACTAGCATCAATTGATCCCACAGCTTCCTCATAAGTTTTGGGATACTCATCAATCATATAAGCATACAACAAAGGCTCACATAATTTATCCAAATCCTGAATTTCAACAAGATAAGTAATAAAATCAGGACGAAAACTAGTTTCTATTCTACGTCTTTTGCTAGTTCGAATTACAGGTAATTCTGTTGTAACAGTAACAGCAGGCAAAGACATAGCAACAGAAGCAGGAACAACATGGGAAATATCATTTTTCTTCATAGGAAAAATATGCTCTAAAAAATCAGCATCTCTAGATTCACATATAGTTCTATCACTCATATTCATGAATCTATAAGCAGCACTATTAAGAGCATAACCAATAAACACACAATCAATGGTTTTAGAACCAATATTAGTACGTTTAAAATCTGGTAGTCCAACCTTAGCAAGACACCCCCACACTTTCAAGTATTTAAGGTTAGGCGCATAGCCTTTCCATAATTCATAAGGGGTTTTGTCTAATTTCTTATGAGGCACGCGATTAAGCAAATAATTAGAGGACAAAACGGCCTCCCCCCACATGCTCTCAGATAACCCTGAACTTAAAAGCATAGCATTCATCATGTTCTTAAGGGTCCTATTCTTGCGCTTGGCAATCCCATTTTGTTGTGGGGTATAAGGAGCGGAGAGCTCATGTATGATACCATTTTTCTCACAAACTTCCTTCAAGAAGGTTGTACCATACTCTCCACCCCTATCGGACCTTAATCGTTTTATTTTCCTGTCTAACTGATTTTCTACTTCCGCTTTGTAAATCAGAAATATTTTTTCAGCCTCATCTTTAGTCCTCAAAAGATATACACCTTTGCTGAGAAAAGGACGCCAAGGGAATTCACCCCTCTTGGAATGACTCTATCACATGCTCTCGAAAGAATGATTAAAAATAATCTGCTGCAACCCATTGGACCAACTCCGGAACTACCTGTCAAGAATCGCAATTGGAGAGAAGGGGAATACTGCAAATATCATCAAGGAAAAGGGCACGACACTGACAACTGTTGGGCCCTCAAACATGCTATCCAAGATAGAATTGAGAACGACACCATACCCTTACCAAAACTAGGTCAAGCACCCAGCAACTCAAACAACCCTTTGGGTGCCATTTTGCATATAAGTGTTGAAGCTGCCGTAGGACTCGAAATTGCTCGGATATGTGATAGTGACGAAGAAGACGTATAGGAGATCCAAACCAGATCACCCGTAGGAGTGGCTCACCTGACGCGCTCTGGTCGTCATTATAGGCCACCAAACATCTATAATGACAGGGTTCCGCCTCCAGCTGAGGAGGAAGTGGAAGAAATCCCCGCAAAAGAGAAAGAATCTCCCATCACGGGACAACTCAGGAGGATCAAGGCTGACATCTCCATTTGGCAACTTCTAGCCTCATCCTATGAACATCGTCGGGCCATTTTGGAGGCTTTATCAAAGGTCTCGGTATCGCCTAACATGAGGCCTGACGAGCTGGTTAATTTCTTAGTAGGGGATAAAGCTAGGCCATCCATCACTTTTTCAGACAACGAGTTACCACCAGAGGGGTCTTCACACAATAATGCTCTATACTTAACTGTATTCGCCATGGGCAAGTATGTACCCATGACCTTAGTGGACAACGGCTCGGCCGTGAATGTGTGCCCATTAAGGACCGCGGCAAAACTGGGCATCGACATCAACAATTTGGCTCATTCAGCGCAAGGCTTACGCGCGTATGATAACTCCAGTCGGAAGGTGCTGGGCACCATAACTATGAACATTACCTCCGGGGCTATAGAAAAGATGGTCCAGTTTTATGTGATGGATATCCCAGCTACGTTCAACTTATTGCTGGGACGACCTTGGCTTCACGGTTTAAATGCTGTAGCCTCTACCTTGCACCAGGAAGGCGAAATTGTGAAAATCGAAGCCAACCCCATCTAGGAAACCATTGATAAGACTCCTGTCTTGAAGATAGAACATGATAGTGAAGATGTTGACTTATGGGGATTCTCCCCTGAGGAAGTAGCCCTCATAGAAGAAGATACTAAATCGCGCAGCTCAGACAGTTTCAGGGAATTCGAGACCTACCTTTCTGAAGAAATGGGGGAACCCGACGAGTTTGAAGAAGTAAAGGAAACCATCGAGGGAATGTCCGTCTATGTGGCACATCACCACAATGCAATCCGGCAAATGAAAGAGAAAATTGCTTCATTGGAACGACCCACAGAATGTAACATTATTCTGGCTAAAGGAGAAGCCTGCTTCCTACAAGATGAAATGTTGGACAAAATGGTCAAGTATGGATATGCTCATCCAAGGAGGCCCACCCTTCGCATTCTTCCCAGGGATGGAAACCCGTATCTTCGTGAAAATACTGTGAGGATAATGGTCACCACACTAACAAATGCAAGCAACTGAAGAGGGTAATCACCACTTTCATTGATCGAGGGACCATGTGGTCGCCCAGCCCATGGGCAAAGAAAGGGTGGCACCGCTTTAACCGAAAGGAGTATACCCCGTTGAATGCTCCCATTGATAATGTCACGAACACCCTCATATGGAGAGGAGACCTTAACGCTACAATCCCTCCTGACAACCTTCAGGAAGTGCACAGAGACCCCGACCTCTACTGTTGCTATCACCAGGTTTTCGGCCACTACACAGATAAATGCCTCCGTTTGAAGGACGACATATAAAAGATCATAGATAGCGGGGAGATACCATCACCTCTGAAAGAGGAAGAAGAGCCCTGGAACTGATTGGTTACTTGCAAGAGTTAGAGGAATCGAGTCTGAGTCTTCAAGTCCTGTCGAGTTAGGGTCTTAGCTAAATCTTTATGTTGAGTCTTGAACAGGGGGTGTTCCCCTTCTATTTTCCTTCTAATTCTAGTTTCCTTTTGACGGGTATTAGGGACCCTTTTCCCTAAAGTCATGTGTGCTTATCTATTCTTGCAAAATCAATAAAAGCTCCTCTTGTTCATTTCTCTCTTTGTTTAACTACTGATAAATCCAATGAATACAAAGTTGCACAAATCATTAACTAATCAATTTGAGTAATGTAAGTGAACTTCGCAAAGCAAGAATACATGTTTACACTTTTACAGGAATTTGAGTAGCTGAACTCCCCCCAATGGTGCCACTCCTCAAGAAGAAGAAGCGGGCCGACTTTTTGCAACAACCTCGACATCGACATGATCTTGGCCCCGATCGAAGAAGACCCTTGGTACCAAGACGTCTACAACTACATTACCAAAGGAGTATACCCTCAAGATGTCCCACTAAGAGCTCAACGGGCCATCCATCTCTTAGCGGCGCAATACGTAGAATACAAGGGGGTTCTTTACAAGAAATCCCACAACGGGATAAACCTCAGATGTGTGAACGCCGAAGAAGCTGCAGAGATCATGGATGAAGTACACAACGGAGTGTGTGGACCACACATGAATGGTCGAATGCTCTCCAAAAAGGTCTTACGACTGGGATACTACTGGACTACTATGAAAAGGGATTGTTACGACTATGTCAAGAAATGTAAGAAGTGTCAAATATATGCTAACTTACAGCATATGCCACCCTCGATGCTTCACAACTTCACTTCTCCTTGGCCATTTTCTGCATGGGGAATAGATATCATTGGAAAGATCACCCCAAAGGGCTCAGGAGGACATGAATACATCCTAGTAGCCATCGACTATTTTACCAAGTGGGTTGAAGCCCAATACTATGCCATCCTTACCTCCAAACAAGTGTCCAAATTCATAAGGAACAACATCATTTGCCGATACGGTGTTCCGCATGAAATCATAAGTGACCATGGATCCCATTTCAAAGCCGAAACAGCCACCCTCCTTAAAAGCTACAAAATCCAGCACCACAAATCATCCCCTTACCGTCCCCAAACCACTGGAGCAGCAGAAGCCGCCAACAAAAACCTTAAAACTATCATTGAAAAGATGATAGAAAACTACAAGGATTGGCCCATCAAACTCCCATTCGCCCTTTGGGGGTATAGGACATCCATAAGATCCTCTACGGGAGCAACACCTTACTCCCTAGTCTATGGAATGGAAGCAGTCCTACCCATAGAAGTCCACCTACCATCCATGCGGATAGCCTTGGAAGGAGATATCCCCAAAACCCAATGGTTACAGGCTCGCTATGAAGAGCTTATGTTCACAGATGAGAGAAGGTTACGGGCCCTAGACTATTCCCTTATGTATCAACAACGCATGGCGAGAGCATTCAACAAAAAGGTTCGACCTCGAAACTTAAAGGAAGGGGACTTGGTTTGGAAAGAATTACGAGCCCCAGTAACTGACCCTAGAGGCAAGTTTCGACCAAATTGGTTCGGACCATTTATCATCAAAGACATCTTATCAGGAGGCGCCGTCAGACTCATGGATATTGATGGCATCGAGTTTAGCCAGCTCATGGATCAACTGAAGAAGTGTTACGTCCAAAAAAAAAAAAAAAAAAAAAAAGACGAACACTAATTAAAAAAAAAAAAAAAAAGACGAACACTAATTGAACGAACTACGCTGGCCTGATTCCACACTGGATACGTAGGTAACCCTTTCAAAGGGGCCCGGCCAAAATCAATCAACAAATTCCATTCAACTCATTCAAAAAAGTATAATCTTTATTCAAACTGAACGAATAAGCTTACATTGCAAAAATTAAAAACTCCTAAGAAAATAATGCAACTATAAGGGTTTAAGCTAAACAAATTCCTATAATTATTTTCTTTTGAAAACTAGACTTGCTTTCTTAGAAAACTACTTTAATCCTTCTTCCCTTTAGAAGGCATCGTTGAAGAGTTCTTCTTTGAAGGACCCTAGCTTGAGGACGACCTGTGATCGCTTCCTTGAGCTGGGGGCTTGCATCTTTTCAGTACATGATAGTCTCCCATACGAGACACTTCCTTCCTTTTCTTGCTTCCTGTTTGTGAGTCATACCTAGGCTTTAGTTGGTCCCACTCCTCATGACGAAGGGCTCGTCTCGCTTCCCCATCACTGCAGGATAGCCAGTTCAGATAGATCTCAGAAACCTGGGTTGTGGCAATCATCCGAGGTACAGCCCAGCGATGCCGGCTACGCCAATACTTTCCCCACTCAGCAGCAAATTCAGTGGTTAGGGCAACTACATTGGGCCTCGTAGTCTCCTGACGAGGAATCACCAGTCTCAAGCCATATTGCCTCATGACCCTATAGGGAAAGAAGAAAGTAGTCTGTACAAACCCAGTATAGTAGTATAGAGGATCAGATCGTCACAAGCCACTAAAGAAGTCAAACCCCACCAGGGCACGTGCCAACGAATGATAGGTCCCGTCTGGAAAAAGGCATCCCATTCAGCCATAGACTTTTCAGAATATAGCCTTTTCCTCACCAGAAAGCTAGCAGCAGTATAAGTCTTCTTGGACCAAGTCCGAGGAACACGGATAATCAGATTATCGGGTGACTCTATCAACCTCAAATGCTCGCATAACCAGATTTGAAGCAGCAGGGGGCTGCCCGAGAAGGCTTGGTTAGGAGATGTTTTCAACCTGTCAAGCCCAATAATGGTTTCTCCTATCACCAGATGTAAAGGAGAATGACCTTCAACCATTTGATTAACCACGCGCAACAACGAGGCTTTACCCATGTTTGAAGATTCTGCATTAACAAACAACAAACGGTTTAACAGGCACAGTACAAAAGCCTGTCTACGGTAACGCCTGAATATGGCACCTTTTTCAGAGAAAATTGCGAATTTTTTGCAAATTTGAACCAAGTCCACATCAGCACCAAGCACCATGTTTTTAGCTTCTGCAGATGACAAGCCCAAGGTTTTCTGTATAGATCCCTAAAACCATCTCTCACATAAGGCACAGGTGGGGGAAGAATGTCAAGAATATTAGTGATCGCAGCAAATTCCTCCACCAAAGGGCATAATTCAGAATTACCAAACCGGAAAACATGCAAGTCAGGGTCCTAATAATTCAAAGCAGAACGAAGAAGGGGCCACAATATTTTGGTTGGTTTTAAGTTTAGCAGGGTAGAAACATGGAACGGGGCTAGTTCAAGTTTCTCTTCTACGGTCAGATTTTTGCACCAAGCATCGAACAGATCTTCAAAGGATTTCACCATGGAGGAAAATTGGAGAAGTTTGGGAGAGCTAAAGAGATATAAAAAAGCGGTACAACATCCAGAACCCCGAATGTCCTATTTATAGGCAAGCACGCGGGCCGAAAAAGCAAAAAAAAAGGGCTATCAGCAGACTGGTCAGCGCCTTTAACGACCCAGCCGAGCGCCGCCAGCGGCCCAGGGCCGCTAGCGGCCTGGCCCAGCGCCGCTAGCGGCCCAGACTCTGGCCCCAGCCCGATTTCCTTTCTGCTCCGGTCCGCATTTCTGATCTAGACGAATCGATTTCAGTCCAGTTTTCAGTAGCTGCACGGAATGACAAAGCCCGAGACTCTCTTAGATTTATCTTTTTTATTATTTCTTTTCTTTTTTTTAAGGGGTATATATGTGTAAAATTTTGCGTTTTACTTGCATTTTTTTTTCACCTAAATTTATAGCTTTGTTATACTGTACAATACATTGCATAAAGAAGATCAGACAGGCATAATTGAGTCATCATAACATGTTCATGCATATCAAAAAAAAATGTGTGTAACTGTTACACTCAAAACAGGAGTTCAAAGACCAATGTTCACAAAGCGGTCCAACATCGTTCAACTAGAATCGCCACTGCCGCCCTCATCATCAACGGACGGCCCTTGACCGTAGTGTCCGGTCGAGTAAGAGAAAGAAGAGCTATATAGGGGCCTACTGTTCTCAGTCCTCATGTCCTGCCCATCATACGCTGGAGCCCGCATAGGGGCACATTCCGGAAACCCCGAGGCAAATAAGCTCGTTGTGGCCTGACTGGCAAAATCCATAACGGCATCCTGATGAGAAGGCCCAGCATATGACATAGCCCACCCAGGGGCATTAGCCCAATCTCTAGCCGAGGGCGTAGGTGCAGGCAACCTATCGAAAGAAGGCCAAAAATCAACAGGAGAGAACATCTCCGGAATATATGGGACAGAAGGTCCGGGCACCTCATCAACAGGAGGCCTGGTCACCGCCACAGGAGGAGAACGAGAAATGGATGGTCTGCTTGCTGAAGAAGCCCTCGCTGCAGAAGAGTGGCGTGGTCCTACCGAAGATGAAGACTGGGACATCTGCAGATGGTCGAAAATGTTAAGTTAAGCACTTCACTTGGCTAAAACAAAAGAAGAAGGGAATTTACTTACATCAATGGTCTTGGACCGAGAACTCTTCCCCTTGCCCATCGCTCGACCATAGCCTTTCTTCAACAGGTGTTTAAGCTTGAAGACGTGAGAAGTCTGCTCCCGGTTCAACTACAAAAAAAGAGAGAATCACAAAATAGAGTCAGAAACTCAAAACAAACTCAAGTATAAGAGAGAGACAAAAGAGAGAGAGACGACTCACCCCCGTGCAACCATCGGGTAAGGGTAGGCCCTTCACCGCCTCTCCATCAGCAATATCGAGAGGGAGCTCCTCCACTATACGCCCTCCGCTCTCTCCTAGATACCTCACCTCGTTGTTTGGCAAGGTCACACTTGGAGGCTGACCCCGAGAAGCTCTAGAATGAGACATCCTAGGGCCCGGAAGAGCTAGACGATCCGCTTGCAGGACACAAAAGTCAGTATATTGGGCAAACAATTTAAAAACACAGACAAATTTCTTACCTCAGAAGTAAGGTCCGGCATCAGGCGATCTAAGCAATAGGCCAGATACATGGCCGTCTGGTCCAAGCCAACGACCTCCGGCACGATAAACTCCTGCGCTGCCCTACCACGAATCACAACCCCGAGGTCCCGCACACTCAAGCCGTGCAAGTAAAACATGGTCAGAGGAGGATCCTCCGGAACCAGATGAGTACCCAAAGAAGGATAGACCAACCGAGTCAAATGATCCCCCAAATACCATACAAAGCTGAATGGCCCCTGGAAGACCACTCGTAGGGAAGATATCCTGAAGGACTCTAGGGTAATATGGGGAGGAAGCCCAGGGATCTCATCAAAGGCGGACCACAACACCTGCAGATTATCAAGTCAAAATTCATTCACACAAAATGAACAAAAGAATGTACAGATCAACAAGCAACATACCGTGGACACAACATGGCTCTCAAAGGTAGCCCGGAAATGCTCCAGGGAAGTGAACGGATGGGTGTCCCTACCAACCCATCGGGAGCCTAAAGGAAACATCTTCAAACCAGGGCGATGAGGACCGAAGGCAGGAAAATACTCAAAGAACCACAACTGCCACACAAACAAACACACAAGCAAAGACGACTTCTCTAGTTGAAGACATACGCAAAAGAGAAGCATAAACAAAAAAGGAAAGTCTACCTCCAAGATCCTCCATGGGCCCGTGATAGATGTCCTCTCGCTCGTCTCCTTGGGCCTACAAGCCCGACGACACCACTTCAACAAAGAAGCATAAGCAGCTCCACCAAGGTTGAACTCACGCACCTTGGACAAATCCTCCAAACATGTCAAGAAACCAACTTGACACATGGTCTTCTTCTGAGCAAAGATCATCGACCCCAGCAAGCAAGCCAGGAAGTTGCGAGCCCTTTGCTCTTCCGTGAGCCCCTGCGCAGACGCGGCCTCCCACAGCCGCGACAAGGAAACCCGATCCTGGTCAAAATGGGCATATACAGGCCCATAAAGATCCGACAAAGTGTCACTCTGTCGCCAATAATCCGCGTCATACTGGATACGACGCCCTCTAAAAGACAACCCCGTCAGCACAGCAAACTGATAAGGGGTAGGAAACATCTCCCCCACAGGTGTATGGAAAGTGTTCGTGGAATCCCAAAACCTCTCCAGTAAACCCCGGGCAACGATCATAGAATCCCCTGAGTGACAGGCAGGGATAACAGTCAAGAAATCAGCAAGACCCGAGGCCAATACCAAACTCCTGGCCCTCTCCGAAAAGGTACCCAACAACATAGACCAATGGGAAGTAGTCCCATGAGCCTGCAGCATAACCCCAACACCCTAGCCAAGTCAACAAAATTTTCTCAAATACCCAATACACCACAAATACAGCTAAAATAAATTTCACCACAAAATATACAGCTAGCCACCAATCCAGTACAAATCCCAATTTGTTCGTGTGCCGAAGCACTAACAGTTCCAAATTTTCAGTTCAAATATACTGAACACAAAAAAAGTTGAGTCAGAAAACGTACCATCTCTGGGTCAGACAAATGACTCTGCCTAGCCGGCAACAGAACACTGCGGTTCCAAACACCAGGCGGGCGCCAGTCTAACCGCATGAACGAATCCTGGTACAGTCGAGCCCCATCCGCGTGACAAGTTGGAGCCTTTTGGGTAGAAGGCAACCCGGTGCGGAAAAGGCTCCGGTCATACTCCTCATCATACATAGGACGCTTCCCTTTATCCGCGGGAGCCATGGGAGTACTATGAAGCTTTCTCTCTCTACAAGAGGGAAAATAAAAGTTTCAGATTCGCAAGCTACAAGCATCCATTCAACAATGCAACTCAAAATTCAGCAACTAGGCGGAAAAATAAGCAAGTTCAAGACAAAACCCGAAGAAAACGGACAAGAATCGACTTACCTCAAGTGGAGTGAAGCACTCAACAATGGACGACCTCCAAACTCGAAGCTCTCGACAATGCTCGGGTGAAGAAGAAGAAAATGCGAAGAGAAGAGAGAGAAAGCGCTGAAGCGCTTTTTATTGGCTCAAGCCCAGCGCCGCTAGCGGCCTCGAACCCAAGCCCAGCGCCGCTAGCGGCCCTGCAGACCTGCAGCACGGGCCCCACATGCTGACCCAAGGCCCCTTTTTTCTAGTCCAAAGTTCGTTATTACAGTTCGTCTCGCGGCAACGTCAGTACCAAACGCGCGGGAGCAAAGCCCTCGGGCCCACAAGTTCAAAATTCGACAGTTGGCCCATTTTACGGTACCAACTACTTACAGGTAAAACTAACCCATTTATTTTGCAGGATCTACATGGCGACGACTCTTACGACCCGGAGCGTCCAATTTATTCATAAGCCCGAAATTTTCAACGGCACTTGTTAAGCAACTCGATACTACAACTTTCCGGGTTAGTCAAGGATCGCTAAAATTATTGCGGTTAAACTATCCCTGGGCAACACTACAACTTTCCGGGTTAGTCAATGATCGCTGAAATTATTGCGGTTAAACTATCCCTGGGCAACACTACAATTTTTCGGTTTAGTCAATTATCGCTAAAGTTATTGCGGTTAAACTATCCCTGGCAAGGTTACAAATTTTATATGCTTCAGTCAATGATCGCTTAAAGCGGTTATACTGTCCATTGTTTTTATATGTTTCAGTCAATGATTACTTAACCTATTACATTTAAACTGTTCATATGTTTTAACCATTTTACAGCCGTCATTTTGATCGCGCTGTCTCGCCGACCTTTTCATTTCTTATGCAGGGACGGAATCTCGGCATCCACCGAGTGGTGTTTAGTCAATGTTTGCTCGATAAAGCATTTATACTATTCACTCTCATGTTACTAACCATTTTTGTAGCCGTTATTTTTAATCGCGCTGTCTTGTTGACTTTTTAGTTTCTCGAAAAGGGACGAAATATCGACATCCGCCGAGCGGTGTTTAGTCACTGTTTGTCGAAGCACTCTATGTTGATCATCCTCAAAGTATTGCTAACTTTTTCACTCACTCTGAATACAGGTCCCCAGCAGACGTTTAGGCCAGCTATCCTGCTACTATTAACCTTTCAGTTTCTCTTGTGTTCACAGGGATGAAATCTTAGCACACTACGAGCATGTTCCGACACAGGTTTGTCTTCATATGCATGCATACTGTACACTCTAACACACCGTTGCACATCAGCATCCTGCATGTCGCCTTCGAAGTACTTTGATTTTCGCTTTTACTCAAGCTCGATCAAAGTGGGGGCTTCTGTAGACGCCAAAAAGGCATCTTCAGATTTCTCCGCAAAAGCCCGATGATGAAAGGAGTAATTTTTATGCTTGAACTGCTATTTTGCTTTAATAGTTTAAAATAAGGTCTCAGGCTTTTCTCCAAACACTCCTTTATTTTCATTCCATCCAAAAGCCCCGTTCAAGAGCTTTCTAACGACACGTCTCATGCCTCATTCCGACCCCTGGTCGGCAAGTTGCGATATAGGGGTAAAATCGTCTTTCGCCACCCGAGGGTAAAACAGTCTTTTCCTATTTTTTGGATCATTAAAAATTCCCCGGAAGATAAAGACAGGCTGGATGACGTCATCGAGCTGGCTGCTGACAGCCGTCAGCGGCACTGGAGAAAATCCCAGGGCCGCTAGCGACCTAGGCCAGCGCCGCTAGCGGCGCTGACCAAGGCCGTTGGCGGCCCAAGCCAGCGCCGCTAGCGGCGCTGCCTTTTCCTTCGGGCCCGGCTCATTTTTCAGGCCCGGCTCATTTTTCAGCTCATTTTCACCCGTCCAACCCTACTTCTCCACGCCTATATAAACAACCCTCCACCCTCAGTTCAAATCACACAGTCTACAGTTGACAACCTATATTCTCAGTAGTATTGACTCTGAGATTCCCCCTCTTTCTTCCAAACTTGAGATCTATTTTTACTATTCTTGTCAAATATAGCCTACAGTTCAGGTACAAATTCCTGAGGGCTCAAATTAAATTAATTTCTTAACTGTTTATTTTCCAGTAGTCATAATGTAGATATCATGCTAGAATAACGTCTTTTTTTTGCTTCCTAAATATTGTTTGTATAGTCGTTGTGCTGCCCAACTTGTCAAATCAAATGCATGTCTAAATAAGGGTTAAAAATAAATGTTGTGATGCTTGTGATGAACCAATTAATAGTCTATGTCTAGGTTGTTAATCTGGTTTGTGTGGGAATTATGTCTTTAAATTATTAAGCAAACTTGAGTTAGTAGAGGCCATCATAATACAGGTGAGTTGGGTGCCTAACACCTTCCCACCTCGTACCTTCGCCCCCGAACCTATTATTCTTGGGTACTCATATGTTTTATATGAGCGGGAGTCTTTCTAAAAACATGATTAGTTCACTTTTCGCGCTATTGGGTTGTCCCTTCGATTTTGTCCCTTCGGTTTGTCGCATCGATAAAATGCCAATAGCAGATTCGTGACCTCTTTCATGCTTTTTATTCAATTCAAGTCTTTTCAAATGCTTTTCTAACTCGATGGTCCCTTGAACTTATCTAAGTCCCCAATTGACAAATTTTCTATAAGGACGCACTCCGTGGAAACCACGTAGGGAAATCCCGGGTCCTTACAGAAATGCTTACCTAATCGTGTATTCTAAGAGGTTTAATTTATATTTGTTTTTGTGTATCCTCTAAAACAACTCGAAAAAAATTGTAATTGTAGAATTGGACTTAAAATACGAAATTTTTTAGTGTTTCAGTAACAATTCTAACAAACCACCTATTTGCTTATGTGGTGTTACTCAACCAATAAAATATTTTCAAATCAATTTTTTTCATTTTTTTTCACAAATACTCCAAAATTACCCCCTATTTTCAAGAGTGTATTAAAAGGTAATATAGTCATTACTAAAACATCAGAAACATTGTGCTTAAAATAGATGTTTTAGGAGTAATAACTAAAATGGAGAAATCGTAACACAACTTCAAATAGTGGTTGTTTGGTTGACATAGAAAAGTATGGGAAGTGCAACTTTCTGGGAAGTAGAAAATCTCGAGTTGTTTGGTTGACAAAAAATGCAGGAAGTTGTACTTCCCACAAAATTCTACTTCCCACATAATGGAGGAAGTGACTTACCTAGGTACCCTTAGGTACGTGCTACTTCTTGTAGGAAGTAATTTCTCATGTTCAACTAAACAACTTTTAATACTTCACAAGAAGTTCTAAATACGAGGAATTACAAGTCCCGAAGGAGTGTTATTTCCCACATTGAACCAAACGAAAAAAAAAAGCTTAACATCAAAGTTTTGTAAACTTTCTCACCCCTAACGGTATAACTCGATCGATTTTTTTTTTATATTTGATTCTTATTCTCAAAATTGCAATATAGATCGACGCATACCTTCTATTAAAGCAAAAAAAAAAAAAAAAAATGAAGGGAGAAACGAAAGTGGACTTGATCTTCTTCTTTTTTAAAAAATTTTTTACAGATAATTATGTTTTTGGGAGGAGATTAATCTAACTAGTAAACTAACATCCCATTATCCATTCGTTGAATTGATCAATTCCATTACCCAAAGACGCATAAGTCATCAGGAGAAAAGTAGTAATGGCTTTTTTCACCTAAGGAATCTTGCTTAAACTATTATTAGTAAGGACAAATATCATTGTCACCTTCCCTATAATTATTGCTATTATAATTAAATCTAGGTTAACAGTTAGTTAGTGGCTAATCAGCGTTGAAACATATTTTTTTTTTTGGCAACAAGAAATACAACAGAACATAACATAGAAACATACAAACAAAGAAACAAAAGGAACACCAAGGTTCCTACGCTAACAACAAGAACTTGTGTCCCCAACACCTAAATAACTAAACAAAGCTAAATGACTACCGTCTGGGGCTGCATGAACTAATTTCTTCCTTGGATGGTTAGAGTCACTTGGAATGCTCTTACACTTGATACCTGCACACCTGCCAAAACGAATTGCTCTAGCATTGAGCTTCTTGCGTAACATGGGGCTAGATGGAGAAAACCTGAACACACAACATGTCTTTTAAGGTCGAGCGCAAGACCTAGGCTTTGAAGTGAATCTAAAAGTGACTTCTCCAAATATAGGACTCGTAACAGAACATTCTTGTTGAGTAGAACTCTCATCAGCTAGTAAATCCTTCTTGCCCATAGCAAATTCAAAGTCTGTTGCGTCACATGATGCCTCCGTCACACAAGAATTAATGGAACTTGACGAAGAATCAATTTCCTCAGAACACATGGCCACATGAGACTACCCTGGTGTTTGCCTAGGAGAGTTAAGAACTCTAACCTTCATCACACATAGGCTGCTAGAGTAATAGAAACTAATGGATTTCCCTCGCATAAGATCCTTATACATTGCTTCAGATATGCACAAAGAAGAGCCCTACCTCCGTCGGTTTCGGAACCGAAATTTGGGTTCAACAAGATAAGACGTAATACAGTCAGAAGCATGACGCTTCATTTGTTCATTTGAATCTGATATCTCCGCACAAGACCCAACTATAGAGTGAGTGGACGTAACATCTAAAAAAGCAACATCATTGACCTCCTCGGGTTCTTCAGAATCCTTATCTATTTCCAATGGTGTGCTTGACATCACAGTCATGTGTTCAACAAAAGTGGGTGAAGATTCTCCTTTCTCAATCTTAAAAATTCTTTTACCCGACATATCCTGTCCTGAAGAGAAGCTATCTTCAATCTTTCTCATACCCTTAGAAGAAGACAGTAATTTTTGAACTGCCTCAAGTGCTTTCAAAACATCAAGGTTTTTCGGCTCAATCTCCAAAGCTCTAATCAAATCACAACAAGACTCATATAACTTCCCCAATTCCTTCAACGCCATTGCCCTCCTATATAACGCCTTAACATTTCCAGGGACAAACTATAGAACTAATGAACAAAACTCCCTTGCACTCTCAAATTCACACTTCTTAAGAGCACAAGCAGCCATATTCAAATGCACAGACAATGTCAGCTCACAGAATAAACCTTCATCCTCTCCAGTCAATGGTACCGCAAGAGAGAATTTCAGCGGCTTCAAAATAGCATAAACATGCAGGTTCAAATTGATGTTGCTTGAAAAAATAATTCCCTTTCTCCTTAACATTTTTAGCATGGTTCCAAAGCACAGATGAGTCATCAATATTCTTGAGCAAATTCATCAGTTCATCATTATCATTAAAATCAACACAAGGAAGTTTAGCCATGGAAGTATAATTACCCAATTTGCAACCCAACATCCAATCACCCCAATAAACAGCACACAAAAGTAAGAGCACCCTCAAATAATTAAAAGCCCTCAACCAATTTAACAAGGAAGTTACTAGAAGCACCCTTACTACACAAACTTGGCAAAAGAACTAAACAAAAAGTAGTGAGAAATACCTGGAAAATAAGCTAAAAGCGAGAAAAGCTGAGTAACGAGGCCTCACCGACGACCAGGTAGATTCGGCCGACATCTACCGATCGTCGACGGGCTGGATTGGGCCCTCTGAAGGGTAGATGAGCAGAGGCGACACTTTCAAGGCTCTAGAGAGAGAGAATATGTCAATAACAGTTTTGCGTTGAAACATTTAAGTGCTTAAGAAACTGAGTTAAATTCTTTTAAAAGAAAAAAAAAAGAAACTGAGTTAAATTTTAAAAAACAGAAAATCCTATCATTGGTTACTGGGCTGTAGGGCTCGAATCGCTGGGAATTAAAATTTGTGTATATGGTCACATGCAACCGCCTTTCCTCTACCAATTGATTTCTCTCTCTAAATCCCTCTCACCAAGTCACACCTTCTTTCTCCTCTTGCAAGGGTTTTTGCTCTGAGACTTCATAGTTCATACTCTCTCAAGTTTATTGCTCTCTGCTTTACAAGGTTCATGCTCAGGTACTAAATATCACTTTCTCTTCTTTTTTTGGAAGGAAATGTACTAGATATTAAAAAAGTTCAGAAAATCATTTGAAGAGTGAAAAGTTAAGAGTTAGAGGGCATGGAACCTTAATATTACAGACCAAAAGATCGTATTTAAGTAAATCAACAAGACATAAAGGGGGGAAGGGTATAAAGGACCCTAGCTCCAGTTCCTTCCTAACTTCCTTGGCCAATGCGTCCGCGACTTGGTTAGCTTTCCTTGGTTCAAAAATGACCGTCACTGTCACTATCATGCTCATAAGGTGCCTGCAATGAGAAAGAAGACCAGACATATGATTCAAACCATCATTTGAGTTACACAGTTTCTCAACTAGAAACAAACAATATGAAGAAATGATGACATGGTGCCATTCTTGTGAGATGCATGTTTCCAATGCTCGTTTTATACTTATAAGTTCTCCCAATCTTGCATCCAGGGCTCCTGTGTTTGCTGCAAAACCTCCTTTGCAATAACCTGAATTATCCCTAACCACACCCGCCATACCTGCAACCTTGATATTAGGATCAAAAGAAGCATCACAGTTAATCTTAAGCCACCTAGTTGGTGGCCTTTCACAGATGATGGGAGATGGGGGGTTCAATAGTCCATCTTTCCTGGTTGATTGGCCCTTGGATGAATAGAATTCTCAAGCAGAAAATTTTACTCTTTTGATCCAGTTGGTAAAGGGTTGTGTATAGCCTTCAATCACTGCTGTATTTTTTCTCTTCCATATCTCCCAGATGGAAAAGGTAAACAGGAACTTCCAGGGAAGACCCCCCTCAACCTCTCTACTATCATTGAGGTTTTCCTTGAGCCACGGGATAAGGGGATCATCAAAGAAGGTGTCAGGGACAGCATGGTGCCTCCAAACTTCCACAGCCATCTTACAGTCCCTCAAAATGTGGAGGGAGTCCTCAGTTATATTAGGGCAAAAATCACAAGCATCAGAAGCAATCAAAGTTTTTTTAAAAAGAGAAGAGTTATGGGGCAGTCTATCCTGGTATGCCAGCCACAAAAAATGGTGCATTTTAAGATAGCATTCAGCCTCCCAAACCCAATTAAAAGCATCATTTTAAGTAGAAGTCTGATCAGAGTGAGCATCAAACTTACCAGACTTAACATTAAGGTAAGCTTCAGTAAGGGAGAACTTGCTACTATAGGTGAAAGCACAGACAGGGGTGTCATTGATTTGGGAGTCCAGACTAACAGGTCTATTGACATTATGGATTAAGTCAGGGGGGCAACTCAAACGACAGTTTGCTAAAATCCCAACCAAACTCAGATTGACAGTGGCCAATGGTCACAAGCTCCTCTCCTTTGTTGAGAGGTCCTTCAATTAGAGTTCTAGGGGCTCCCACCCCAGTCCAGTTATCAAGGCAAACACTAATTTGTTCTCCAGAGCCCACTCTTCAAGTAATGCTATCCAGAAATAGGTCCCACCCTTTCCCAATGTGTTGCCAATAGTGAGACCCTTTACCAAATGGTGTGGGTTTCCTCCTATTCTCAATGTACTTCTATTTGAGGAAATCAGAAGCAAGGGTCTGGTTACAGTGCATCTTCTAGCATTGCCTAGTCATGTGGAGTTTGTTCATAATTTTGTTGTCCCTGATCCCAAGTCCACCTTCATCCTTACTTCTAGTAACTTTGTCCCAAGAGACCGGATGGAGTCTCTTTTTTTCCTCAGTTTCTCCCCACAGGAAACTGTTAACAGAGAAGTTCAGGGTTTGAAGGATAGAAGCAGGGAGGTGGATTCATTGCATGATGTAGCTAGCAATGGCATTGAGGGTAGAGTTGATCAGACAAACTCTCCCTCCTTTAGACAGAAACCTAGCTTTCCAACTAATAAGTTTTCCTTTGACTTTATTCACAATATCTCCAAGTTGACTTTTAGTAGCTCTTTTAGTAGTCAAGGAGAACCCTAGATAGATCCCCAAGTCTTTGCTCTCAAAATCTCCCAACATCTCACAATAGGATTCCTCTTGACATGGTTAGGAGTGTTAGTGGAAAAGAACAGTTTTCTTCATCACCATTGACCTTTTGCCCAGACTCCAAACAGAAAGCAGAAAGCACATTAGTAAGAGAAGAGAGTGTATCATTGGTGGTTTCCCCAAACAAGATCAGATCATCAGCAAAGAGTAGATGGAAGATCTGAAGCTTAGACCTACTCAGGGTGAAAGGTGACCAGTGCTTCTGGTCACAAACCCCATGGATCAGATGTGAGAGGCCCTCCATGCAGAGGATGAAGAGGTAGGGAGAAAGGGAGTCACCCTGTCTGATACCCATAGAAGGGAGGAAGGTCTCAGATACAGAACCATTGATCTGGACAGTTGTAGAGGTAGTAGTCACACAGCTCATAATGAGTTGCATAGAGAGGGGGTCAAAGCCACGGGCTTTCAGGCAATTGGCAATGAAGTCCCATTCCAGTCTATCATATTCCTTTTTCAGATCAACTTTAAGGGCAAAGAAGTTCTTTTTACTTTTGGAAGACTTCATGGAATGCAAAATTTCAGTTGCCACAATATAGTTGACATCAGAACCCCTCCCAAGTATAAAACTGTTTTAGTTGGGGGATATGAGAGTAGCAAGGAAATGCCTCATTCTTTGCACAAGAATCTTGGTGACAATCTTATATATTGTATTACAAAACTTATGGGTCTGAACTGCTTAATGGTCTCAGGGGAGTCCACCTTGGGGATAAGGAAGATGATGGTATTGTTAATATTCTGGGGGACTACTCTCTTCCTAAAAACATACTGGATAAATAGGCACACATCATCCTCTATATTATGCCACTGTTTCTTGAAAAAGCAAGCATAAAAGCCATCAACCCGGGGGCTTTCGTGGGAGCCATGTTGAAGACAGGTCTTATGATTTCCTCAATTGAAATGTTGTGGATAGCAAAGAACCTCCCAAGTATAGCTCTATCAAAGCCAACATGATTCCTCATAGTAGCTTCTTTTTTAGTGGTGAAAAGGGTCTTAAAAAAAGAAGTGATGTGGGCATCAATAAGCTTAGGAGTAGTAATATCATTCCCAACACAGTCTCCAAGGCAAGTGATCTTATTATGCTTCCTTCTAATGACTACATACTTGTGGAAAAATGTGGTGTTTCTGTCACCATCAATGATCCAATTGGATCTAGATCTCATAAGCCAAAACATCTCCTCTTGATCAAGAATGTTACTCAGATCAGAAGTAAGTTTTTCATTCAACTCAAACAGGAATTGAGAATCAGGAGAGCAGCAAATTTCCCTTTGGGACCCCTTCAAGCCTCTTCCAAAGATGTCTTTTTTTTTTTTTTTTTTGAAAACATTTCCAAAAACATTTTTTGCCCAAACTTTTAACTGGTTAGCAAGATGACCAAATTTCCCAGGAAGGGTGGCAGCACAATTAGTCCATTCATCATACACCAGGTTTTCAAAGGATGGATCCAGGAACCACATATGCTCAAATTTGAAGGGTCTATCACCAGGATGAAATATAGGTTTCACAAGATCCAGGAGAACAAGGCAATGGTCAGAAGTAAATCTAGCCAGATGAGTGACTAAATTTTCAGGGAACTTGCTCATCCAAGCAGAGTTTGCCCAACCTCTATCAAGTCTTTCCATAATGGAGTTGTTCTTCCTTCTATTAGTCCAGGTAAACTTAGGTCCAGAGTAGCCCAAATCCATGAAATCACAAGCATGCATGCAATCCAAGAACTTGTTTGCTCTATACCATTTAATTGGTTTACCCCCAAATTTCTCAGCAGGACATGTTATTTCATTAAAGTCACCCACAGATAACCAAGGTAGACTAACAGTAGGCGCCAAATCATGAAATTTATTCCAAAGCTCACATCTTCATTTTTTTGTATTTAGGATTAGCATAAACAGCTATAAAAAAAAAGTTTTGGATAGTGATTTTACCTAAAGCACTCCATGCACGCTCTGAGCATCATGATCCTGTACATGGAACTCCAGGAGGTTGGAGTTCCACATAATCATAATGCTCCCAGAGAAGCCCACTAGTGCCACCAGGAAATAGCGGTCAAAAGGCAGGTCCGTATAGATCAGATGGGAGTTCTAAGAGCTAGCCCGAGTTTCCAATTGTACCACCATGACAGGTCTATGGGTTTGGACAAGGTGGAAGAAGTTTTCTTTGAAGGAGGGCCTTGCAATCCCC
This sequence comes from Tetragonia tetragonoides, assembly GCA_038025085.1. NCBI lineage: Eukaryota > Viridiplantae > Streptophyta > Magnoliopsida > Caryophyllales > Aizoaceae > Tetragonia > Tetragonia tetragonoides. The sequence continues at coordinate 35,037,723 of CM076153.1, forward strand.
CTACAGTTCCAAACGAGGATCGACATAAGTTGGATCATTCTGGGCCTTATCAATAACCGGAGCACATCTCCCTGGTCCTTCTAGTTCCTCTTCTTCGACCTGGTATCCAATCTCCTCTAAGATTTCCTGTGGAACATCACCACATCCAGTGGTTCGAATCCCACACTTATGATTCTCCCTTGCCCTACTAGATTCATAACCAGCCCACAGATAGCTGAATCTGTATAAGCTCTACTGTTGTCTGAATGATTTTTAGATTGTTTGTAAAGCTCAGAAACTCCATCTCAATCATTTGATTTTTCTCCATGAGTAGAGTATCTCTCCTACAAGGGAGGATTGAAACTGGATCTATTATGCCTCTCAGCTCTTCTAGAAGAACCCACGACGGGTTCTCTCTTCCTTCCTTCTCGATTAACCATTCCATGAAAGAGATGCATCCCATTAGGAATTGTTCTAGATCTCCCAGTTGGGGGAGGTAAGCTGGAACCATTTCTTCTGCTTCTTCCCGTCGGATGTCTAGCCACTCTCCTGTGGCTGTCTCTGGGTGCAAAATGAGTTGTCTCATCTCTACAGTCTTCAAAAGTTGCCATGGGGGGCGCCTCCCCACCACCCAAGTTCCAAACTCTAAACTTACTTCCGGTTTGGTGATCAGAGGTGGGCGGTGGCACTTGACCGAAGTCACTTTCTGAAGCATCCATACTTTCATAGAGGTGCTGGGGTTGAAAAGGGGAACTGGTAAGGGGGTTTCCAAAATCCTCTCTTTGAATTGGTGAGGGGCTAAGTGCTGATATCGTAAATAAGGTGAATTGATGGAGGTGGTGAGTTGTCTTGTTGGTAAGCCATTAACGTCGAGCAGGGGGGCATGATTTGTGTGGCTGGAGAGACGGGTTTGTCTAGATCTAGGATTTTTTGTGAAGCTTCTAGTGAAAGGGAGAGGATAGAAAAGGGATTAAGGCTGAGGGGCAAAAGGGTCATGAGGGGGGTAGGGTCAGCAAAAGGCTCAAACGATGTATTATCAGGGGAAAAAGCGAGAGGCTCCACTCCCCCTTGGTCTCACACACACTCACCTTCCTCCAGCTCACTCCCACTGGACTCAGGATAAGAGCTCGAATTTGAATTTGAATTTGAATTGAAAATTTGAATCTCCCTGCATTTTTTTACCCATTCCCGCCTAGAGCTGGGTTTTTCCCCGGACACAACCTCTATAGGCGTTGCCGCCTTGCACTGGCGTGGAACACGACCCTGCTTGTTTTTGTGCCTAGGTTTCCTCTTTTTAACTTCCCTTTCCCTTCTATCTTCAGATTCTGGGTTTTCTTGCTCTTTTTCCACCTTGCAGGTACAGAGTGCAGGCCAAAGCATAAAACAAGACTTGCAAATTTTGGGCAAAATCATGATACACAATTTGTTGGCAGATTTACCAATCCACATTTTCTAAGGAAGCTTTTTTGACAAGTCTACCTGGACACAGAACTTAGCGAATCTAGCCTTGGTCCCAATCATCGTTCCATTATGATATTTCACAATTATCATAATTGTTTTGGCTATGCGAATAAGCATCTCCTTTCTAAACAGTTCAGCTGGAAGCTCCGGCAAGGAGACCCAAACCAGCGTGTATGTAAGAGTACTCCATTAATGAACCAGGGGCCTCCAGCGAGAATTCGCATTACTTAGCCATTTGATTATTCGAGCTTGACAGCATAGAAACCCTTCCCAAGAGCTCTAACATCCCAATTTTTCACAAAAGGACAAAGTTTCATAAGACTTTTCAGCAAATAATCTTCTGAGAATGAATCTCCAATCGGCTTACAGATGATAGCATGGACCTAGTTGGCACACAACTGATTTAGTTCCTCCGACGAGAGCGGAATGAACACCTCCGATTCCGGTCTGAACTCCGGAGGGGGGATGGATCTAGCAAGATTTTGGTTAACAACCACCAAGCTCTGAACCGGCACGTGAATGGACGGAATCGAAGGGAGACATGTAGTGGGAGGGAGAGGAGAGGTGGAAGCTTGAGATATTATGAAGGGGGTGGGATATGGGGTTTGAGGGGGAGGAGTTGGGGTGGAGGTTAGAAATTGGAATGGGGTTAGGGTTAGGTTTAGGGTTAGGGTTGAAGGGGGACGGAGAAGGAGATAATCCATTAAGGACATGGGCGAAGGAGAAAGGTGGGGGGAAAGGAGGGATGCTGAAATCGGGCTCGCTCCAAGGATACCCGGCGCGTCCGTCGGGGCCGCTGTGCGCTGCTCCTGGTTGCACAGTGGTTCTCCGGGCGGGGGCAGGGGGTCAGGGGGAAGGGAGGCTCTCTCTCACTCATGTTTTTTTCCTTATTTTTCGATATCAATTTCTCTTTGAGCTGTCTTATTTTGCATTCTTTTTTTTACATTAAGTTTAATGTTTTCTGGGATTTTGTGATAGATTTTATAATATAGCAAGATTTTTGTACTAGGTAGTTGTGGTTTTGTTGATAGGCGTTGAATTTGATCCTTTGTGTATGGGATAAACATGTTTTTTGACACACTTTTTTTTTCCTTTCATCTGAAGTTTGAAATTTGAGCTTGTTTGCCCTTAGAAATGAAATTCTGACCCTTGTAATTATTTTTCTGGGGCTTCTGTTTGGTTATAGTTTTTGCAAATGGATCCACAATTAGAAGAACTATATGAGCCTTTGCATCGAATCAAGTTCAATGATCAGACGTGACAGTATTTATCAAGTCACAATTTTGTTAATGGGTTGAAACTGCAAGATTCCAATTTGAATCCAAGTGTTGCAAATCTAAGTTATGCAAATCGTCCATTGATTTCCCCAAATCCAAATTCAAATGTGGTTCTACCATCACTAGGTCAGGATATTGAGTGAGCCCTGCAGAACGATTTTGATTTTAGTGATGTTGTTCTCAAATACATCACTGATGTTCTTACAGAAGAGGATGAGAGTGAGAAATTTTGAAAGTATCACGAGCCTTCAGCTATTGAAGTGGCGGAGAAGTCATTGTACGATGTGCTTGGGCAAAGGTATCCTCCTACACAAACCCAAAATTATTTGCCAGGGGCTAAGTGTGATAGCCTAAGTGAGAGCCTTACTAGTAGTGGTGTCACTTACAATTACGACAGTGCGAGCAGTGGCAGTGGCCTCATGAAAGATAATTGGTCTGATAATCCTTATGAGTGCAATCCTCTTCAAGAAGTTGTGGATTTTCCCGTTTCTTCCTTGAAACCCTCAGAGCCAAAGTTATATAGGTAATCAAATAGATCAAGCAGACAAGTTATTGTTTTGCAGTCGAACTCACCATTTAGCTCAACAAATCATGCTAGTGGTTTCATAGATGGGTGTAACACCCCGGATTTTGGGACCAATAAAAACATTCGTAAATCAATAATATTTACAACAGCGGAAGACTTCTATACAAAATCCAAGGCGTTATCGCCACACTCACTCCAACGAATGAGTGCAAGGCTAAACGATACGACTCCAACAAACTAGGTAGTACAATAAATAACTATTCATTAGAAAAATACAAGACCAACATCTTGGCAGCTCTATTCGATCGTCCAAACTTGATCTTCAATGCAACCTATGAGCCAATCACCAAACTACTCCCCCATGCAATCGAATATCGCATAGGTTCATCATAGGTCCACCATTTCGACTCACTAGGGCACGAATTTAGAGGATAAGAATCAAATTTAGGAGTGTCAAAGGTATTTATAGAGGTTAGGAAACCTTGACCTAGTTAGAGTCCTAATCCAACAAGAACACAACTCAATTAAGGAAACTATCACAAGGAAATATCTTTTCCTTTTCAAACACCAACTAATAAGGAAATAAATATTAATAAATATTCTTTCCTCCAAATATTCATATTCCAAATCAGATAATCACATTTTTTAATATAGTAAATATTATAAATACACGGGGTATTACATTCTACACTCCTTAAAAAGATTTTCGGCCTCGAAAATCACTAAGCAACAACTAGGACAAAAGTCCGATTCTTAGCTTTTGGGTTATAGGCCCGCCAAAAATAAAATTCACGTAAAACAGATTGGCATATAAACACAGCAAAGAGAAACGCGAGCATATGATGATGCATGCGTTAAACCCAAAACTAACCCGCTTTGATACCATTTGTATCAGAGTCAACTCTGAACAACTTTCTCCACTTTACTAAAAACAAAGCAAGCATATGAAGATGCAAGCGTTAAGCCCAAAACAAACCCGGTCTGATACCATTTGTATCAGAGCCAACTCTAAACACCAATAAGGAATAAAGAACAACGCGAGCATATGAAGATGCAAGCGTTAAGCCCAAAACTAACCAGCTCTGATACCATTTGTAACACCCCGGATTTTGGGACCAATAAAAACTTTCATAAATCAATAATATTTACAACAGCGGAAGACTTCTATACAAAATCCAAGGCGTTATCGCCACACTCACTACAACGAATGAGTGCAAGGCTAAACGATCCAACTCCAACAAACTAGGTAGTACAATAAATGACTATTCATTAGAAAAATACAAGACCAACTTCTTGGCAGCTCTATTCGATCGTCCAAACTTGATCTTCAATGCAACCTATGAGCCAATCACCAAACCACTTCCCCATGCAATCGAATATCGCATAGGTTCATCATAGGTCCACCATTTGAAGAGAGATGGACAACAAACACACGTAGCGCAAAAGCAACCAGTTAGCAAAGCTGAGTAACTCAACATTCATCGAACAACATACGAATTCATAATTTCATATGAATATATTCAAAAGATATAAGTGCAATTGTGTCACATAATCAATACACAACTTAGGTCTTCTTAGACCTTACACTCAATCCCAAAGGACATAACTATAACCTCTCAATTCCCAAATGCTCTTGAATACCACTTTGCTAATCACTCAATTAGCCCAATACATGTGCCATTTGCTCTTGGTCATTAACTTTTAGCCTTGGACATGAGGAAAGCGAACTAGCGGTGACAAAGCCTCAAAACCAATATCAAATATATAACCATAGCCATCATAGGCTCTCAATAATATAGCCATCACAGGCTCTCAATAACATAGCCATCACAGGCTCTCAAAAGTCCACTCTCGGACCAATCATAATCGAATCATAACGAGGTTTCAATTTTTATAAAAATAATTGCTCATCACCTAAGAGTCAATCTCTTAGGCTACTCACCAACATTCCAAGGTCTAAGTAGCTAATAAACCTAACGAGCCTCAAACCAAAATAATATGTATCAACTCATTCTCAAGTTCATACCTCAATCGATTACCCAACATGGGGTTAATTCACAATGATATCCTCAATCACACACCCATTAGGGTTTATAACGATATATAATTCACAAGTTGGCACGGTTTCCCAAAGTATAATATATTCTCGGGTTGCACTAACTATCACTCAAATAGTTAACATAAACTACTCTTAGTGTACTCATCTAGTCATCTCAATTAGAGTAACATGCATCTATCTCAAAAGTATGCCCGTTTGCATTTATTCCATCACCATATCACAATTTAGCTATAAACTCTCATCGTGTCAAACCATATCTTAATTGTATCAATTGATAATCAATAACATGTAAACAGTTAATGAACGATAATTTCAATCATGTTCAACTATCATGACAAACCAATCAATACACGTAAAAATAAAACAAATATATTTAAACATGAATATTACACATAAATAAATACTCAAATAACAGTATCATACGTCTTCAATCGATAAGAATGATGGTTACCTTTCAATTCAATCACCATAAATCACAAAGAACAAATCTGAAATCTGAAATCAGCACACGTGATCTGAAACAAACGCTCGAAAGAACCATCAAACGAACTCCATATATTTCCAAATTTGGCGTACATGCTGAGGACACCCTAAAGTTCAATTCCACCGAACGGTTTGTACAAATAATGTCTAGGTTTTGAGATATGATAAAACAAAGTAGGCGGATGTGAATCTCGCATCAGCACTGCGCTGACTCAAGAGCAAAATGATTTGGGGTATCAAAAGATCTCTAAAACTTAGGAAATTTCCAGTCTGGTTCTAGACACCTAGTTCTAAAACATATCCAAATTTCAAGTCTAGAAAATAAGTAGAACAGGAGAAACGGATTTTTCAATCCGACACTGTGTGCTGGATAATTTTTAGGGTTTCTGTGAGGCTTGCAAGAGGGAAAACATGAGTAATTATTATGGACTCACTAGGGCACGAATTTAGAGGAAAAGAATCAGATTTAGGAGTGTCAAAGGTATTTTTAGAGGTTAGAAAACCTTGACCTAGTTAGAGTCCTAATCCAACTAGAACACAACTCACTTAAGGAAACTATCACAAGGAAATATATTTTCCTTTTCAAACACCAATTAATAAGGAAATAAATATTGATAAATATTCTTTCCTCCAAATATTCATATTCCAAATCAGATAATCACATTTTTTTAATATAGTAAATATTATAAATACGCGGGGTATTACTTCCTACCCTCCTTAAAAAGATTTTCGGCCTCGAAAATCACTAAGCAACAACTAGGACAAAAGTCCGATTCTTAGCTTTTGGGTTTTAGGCCCGCCAAAAATAAAATTCACGTAAAACAGATTGGCATATAAACACAGCAAAGAAAAACGCGAGCTTATGATGATGCATGCGTTAAACCCAAAACTAACCCACTTTGATACCATTTGTATCAGAGTCAACTGTGAACAACTTTCTCCACTTTACTAAAAACAACGCGAGCATATGAAGATGCAAGCGTTAAGCCCAAAATAAACCCGCTCTTATACCATTTGTATCATATCCAACTCTAAACACATATAAGGAATAAAGAACAACGCGAGCATATGAAGATGCAAGCGTTAAGCCCAAAACTAACCCGCTCTGATACCATTTGTAACACCCGGATTTGGGGACCAATAAAAACTTTCATAAATCAATAATATTTACAACAGCGGAAAACTTCTACAGAAAATCCAAGGCGTTATCGCCACACTCACTCTAGCGAATGGGTACAAGGCTAAACGATACAACTCCAACAAACTAGGTAGTACAATAAATGACTATTCATTAGAAAAATACAATACCAACTTCTTGGAAGCTCTATTCGATCGTCCAAACTTGATCTTCAATGCAACCTATGAGCCAATCACCAAACTACTCCCCCATGCAATCGAATATCGCATAGGTTCATCATAGGTCCACCATTTGAAGAGAGATGGATAACAAACACACGTAGCACAAAAGCAACCAGTCAGCAAAGCTGAGTAACTCAACATTCATCGAACAATATACGGATTCTTAATTTCATATGAATATATTCAAAAGATATAAGTGCAATTGTGTCACATAATCAATACACAACTTAGGTCTTCTTAGACCTTACACTCAATCGCAAAGGATATAACTATAACGTCTCAATCTCAAATGCTCTTGAATACCACTTTGCTAATCACTCAATTAGCCCAATACATGTGCCATTTGCTCTTGGTCATTAACTCTTAGCCTTGGACATGAGGAAAGCGAACTAGCGGTGACAAAGCCGCAAAACCAATATCAAATATATAACCATAGCCATCATAGGTTCTCAATAATATAGCCATCACAGGCTCTCAATAACATAGTCATCACAGGCTCTCAAAAGTCCACTCTCGGACCAATCATAATCGAATCATAACGAGATTCCAATTTTTATAAAAATAATTGCTCATCACCTAAGAGTCAATCTCTTAGGCTACTCACCAACATTCCAAGGTCTAAGTAGCTAATAAAACTAACGAGCCTCAAACCAAAATAATATGTATCAACTCATTCTCAAGTTCATACCTCAATCGATTACCCAACATGGGGTTAATTCACAATGATATCCTCAATCGCATACCCATTAGGGTTTATAACGATATATAATTCACAAGTTGGCACGATTTTCCAAAGTATAATATATTCTCGGGCTGCACTAACTATCACTCAAATAGTTACCATAAACTACTCTTAGTGTACTCATCTAGTCATTTCAATTAGAGTAACATGCATCTATCTCAAAAGTATGCCCCTTTGCATTTAATCCATCACCATATCACAATTTAGCTATAAACTCTCATCGTGTCAAACCATATCTTAATTGTATCAATTGATAATCAATAACATGTAAACAGTTAATGAACGATAATTTCAATCATGTTCAACTATCATGCCAAACCAATCAATACACGTAAAAATAAAACAAATATCTTTAAACATGAATATTACACATGAATAAATACTCAAATAACAGTATCATACGTCTCCAACCGATAAGAATGAAGGTTACCTTTCAATTCAATCACCATAAATCACAAAGAACAAATCTGAAATCTGAATTCAGCACGCGTGATCTGAAACAAACGCTCGAAAGAACCATCAAACGAACTTGATATATTTTCAAATTTGGCGTACATGCTGAGGATACCCTAAAGTTCAATTCCACCGAACGGTTTGAACAAATAATATCTAGGTTTTGAGATATGATAAAACAAAGTAGGCGGATGTGAATCTCGCATCAGCACTGCGCTGACTCAAGAGAAAAATGATTTGGGGTATCAAAAGATCTCTAAAACTTAGGAAACTTTCCAGTCTGGTTCTAGATACCTAGTTCTAAAACATATCCAAATTTCAAGTCTAGAAAATAAGTAGAACAGGAGAAATGGATTTTTCAATCCGACACTGTGTGCTGGATTATTTTTAGGGTTTCTGTGAGGCTTGCAAGAGGGAAAACGTGAGTAAGTATTATGGATTCACTAGGGCACGAATTTAGAGGAAAAGAATCAGATTTAGGAGTGTCAAAGGCATTTATAGAGGTTAGGAAACCTTGACCTAGTTAGAGTCCTAATCCAACTAGAACACAATTCACTTAAGGAAACTATCACAAGGAAATATCTTTTCCTTTTCAAACATCAATTAACAAGGAAATAAATATTGATAAATATTCTTTCCTCTAAATATTCATATTCCAAATCAGATAATCACATTTTTTTAATATAGTAAATATTATAAATACACGGGGTATTACTTCCTACCCTCCTTAAAAAGATTTTCGGCCTCGAAAATCACTAAGCAACAACTAGGACAAAAGTCCGATTCTTACCTTTTGGGTTTTAGGCCCGCCAAAAATAAAATTCACGTAAAACAGATTGGCATATAAACACAGCAAAGAGAAACGCGAGCATATGATGATGCATTCGTTAAACCCAAAACTAACCCGCTTTGATACCATTTGTATCAAAGTCAACTGTGAACAACTTTCTCCACTTTACTAAAAAAACAACGCAAGCATATGAAGATGCAAGCATTAAGCCCAAAATAAACCCGCTCTGATACCATTTGTATCAGAGCCAACTCTAAACACCAATAAGGAATAAAGAACAACGCGAGCATATGAAGATGCAAGCGTTAAGTCCAAAACTAACCCGCTCTGATACCATTTGTAACACCCGGATTTGGGGACCAATAAAAACTTTCACAAATCAATAATATTTACAACAGCGGAAGACTTCTATACAAAATCCAAGGCGTTATCGCCACACTCACTCCAACGAATTGGTGCAAGGCTAAACGATACAACTCCAACAAACTAGGTAGTACAATAAATGACTATTCATTAGAAAAATACAAGACCAACTTCTTGGAAGCTCTATTCGATCATCCAAACTTGATCTTCAATGCAACCTATGAGCCAATCACCAAACTACTCCCCCATGCAATCGAATATCGCATAGGTTCATCATAGGTCCACCATTTGAAGAGAGATGGACAACAAACACACGCAGCACAAAAGCAACCAGTCAGCAAAGCTTAGTAACTCAACAGTCATCGAACAATATACGGATTCTTAATTTCATATGAATATATTCAAATGATATAAGTGCAATTGTGTCACATAATCAATACACAACTTAGGTCTTCTTAGACCTTACACTCAATCGCAAAGGATATAACTATAACGTATCAATTCCCAAAAGCTCTTGAATACCACTTTGTTAATCACTCAATTAGCCCAATACATGTGCCATTTGCTCTTGGTCATTAACTTTTAGCCTTGGACATGAGGAAAGCGAACTAGCGGTGACAAAGCCGCAAAACCAATATCAAATATATAACCATAGCCATCATAGGCTCTCAATAATATAGCCATCACAGGCTCTCAATAACATAGCCATCACAGGCTCTCAAAAGTCCACTCTCGGACCAATCATAATCGAATCATAACGAGATTCCAATTTTTATAAAAATAATTGCTCATCACCTAAGAGTCAATCTCTTAGGCTACTCACCAACATTCCAAGGTCTAAGTAGCTAATAAACCTAACGAGCCTCAAACCAAAATAATATGTATCAACTCACTCTCAAGTTCATACCTCAATCGATTACCCAACATGGGGTTAATTCACAATGATATCCTCAATCGCACACCCATTAGGGTTTATAACGATATATAATTCACAAGTTGGCACGGTTTCCCAAAGTATAATATATTCTCGGGGTGCACTAACTATCACTCAAATAGTTACCATAAACTACTCTTAGTGTACTCATCTAGTCATCTCAATTAGAGTAACATGCATCTATCTCAAAAGTATGCCCCTTTGCATTTAATCCATCACCATATCACAATTTAGCTATAAACTCTCATCGTGTCAAACCATATCTTAATTGTATCAATTGATAATCAATAACATGTAAACAGTTAATGAACGATAATTTCAATCATGTTCAACTATCATTCCAAACCAATCAATACACGTAAAAATAAAACAAATATCTTTAAACATGAATATTACACATGAATAAATACTCAAATAACAGTATCATACGTCTCCAACCGATAAGAATGATGGTTACCTTTCAATTCAATCACCATAAATCACAAAGAACAAATCTGAAATCTGTCACGCGTGATCTGAAACAAACGCTCGAACGAACCATCAAACGAACTCGATATCCTTTCAAATTTGGCTTACATGCTGAGGACACCCTAAAGTTCAATTTCACCGAACGGTTTGAACAAATAATGTCTAGGTTTTGAGATATGATAAAACAAAGTAGGCGGATGTGAATCTCGCATCAGCACTGTGCTGACTCAAGAGAAAAATGATTTGGGGTATCAAAAGATCTCTAAAACTTACGAAACTTTTCAGTCTGGTTCTAGACACCTATTTCTAAAATATATCCAAATTTCAAGTCTAGAAAATAAGTAGAACAGGAGAAACGGATTTTTCAATCCGACATTGTGTGCTGGACAATTTTTAGGGTTTCTGTGAGGCTTGCAAGAGGGAAAACGTGAGTAAGTATTATGGACTCACTAGGGCACGAATTTAGAGGAAAAAAATCAGATTTAGGAGTGTCAAAGGTATTTATAGAGGTTAGAAAACCTTGACCTAGTTAGAGTCCTAATCCAACTAGAACACAACTCAATTAATGAAACTATCACAAGGAAATATCTTTTCCTTTTCAAACACCAATTAATAAGGAAATAAATATTAATAAATATTATTTCCTCCAAATATTCATATTCCAAATCAGATAATCACATTTTTTTAATATAATAAATATTATAAATACGCGGGGTATTACAATGGGGTTCTGGACTCTGGAGACTAGCGGTGAGAATGACATTTTGGCACATATTAGTAGGGAAAAGAAGCATTTCCATCCATAAGAAATTCAGCCAGAAGAAGGGAAAAGGTAGTAAGCAGTCAGCCATTTTCCTTATTTCTGATGAAGCAGTAAAGAGGTCAGAGATGTTTGATAGGGTATTGTTGTGCAGTGGTGGTAAACATGATTCAGCTCTTCATGAAGCTTTACAGAGTGAATTGAATAAAAATGTGCAAAAGACCTGATATGTTTTTTAACCCATAGACAGGGTTGAGCAGTGGCTTAAATCGGGTTAACGGATTAGATCCTTATAAATTTAAGAAAATAACTTGTCTATACCAATTTATTTTCCAGGTCAGATAAATGGACTTCATAGGTTGGACCGGTCTTGACCAACTCTACTTGTTTGTTAGCCTAGTGACCTAATCCCATTAGTCCATTGGGTCTACCTTTGCAGTCTACTGGACTGTAGATGGTATTTACGCTGGAGTCTAAGATGGGCCAAACAAGCACCATATGCAGGGACTTCACTTTAGAAAAAGCCGGCCCAACAAACACCATATGCAGCTTGGCAAGTGACAATGACAAAGGCTTTGTAATAAATTTGATGTTTTGTTCACGAGGATTTAGGAGTGCCCCCTATTTTATTTGCTTTGACATTGCCCCTTAAATTAAGGAGGAGAATCCGATTAAAATAACCAATCTAGGAGCTTATGAATAATTCAAGAGGTGTGTATCAGTAGGAGACTAGAGACACATAGTAGTTGACATACTTGGTGGACGCAACCTTAATTTTTCTAAACCAACATCATTAAAACATCACAAGTCACAACTAACTACTGAATTAAAAACATTTGGATTCCTAATTTCTCATAAGTCGTCATTATCTAAAATAGAATAAATTTATTTTGATAAATAACGTATGCAGGCTCCACTTACATAGTTACATCTAGAGTCGACAAAATCTGACCCAATCCGTCTGATATCAAATCCGTGCGACACACGAAAATGTATCAATTATCATTATTTTAAACCGACCGATCTGGTCCAAACAACACCCGACAACATCCACTCTCCGAAATGACGCGAAATCGATAACACCCAACCCGAAATTACCCGAAACCGAAATGAACCTGAATCGACTCTACCTGAAACTCGAATATATCCGACTCATAACGACATTATACTCCAAACGATTGAAAACCCTCTACATAAATATACATGTAGTCCTTGCTATTAAAAATTTTCACATAAGTTTGAGTTTTTCATATTATTTTCGACTTTAGATCTCTGAAACATGAATTAAAGTTGATCTGATATGACCCTAAAATCAAACAACCAGAATCCGACTTATCCGAAACCCGAACCGAGTTAACTCATAATCCGACATCAGCATAAACCCGAATCAAGCCGACTTAACCCAACCCGACCCGATCACTCTTTTGACCCGATATAACCCGAATCCGTAATGACCCAGAATCGAAATGACCCGACCCAAACCTGACCCAATCCATCTGATTGCCACTTGGAGTTACATCCCTAGTGGTTTCTCTATAATAGTTGCTTATAATCAGAGCTGGCAAAACTCAACCAGACCCGTGACAACGACCCGAAGTATCCGATATCGAACCCACCCGACACCTTAGATCACCTTTTACTCCGAATTAGTGTCAAAAGCAAACATAAATATTATTATTAGAGCTGGCAAAACAGCCCCACACTGATTGACCTGATTCGAAAAGTCTAACTCAAATCTGACCCGACTGCAAAAAGAGACGATTAAAATTTGACCCAGACCCGAATAGATTTGACCCTAAACGAACCAATCCGAGGTTTTTGAATACTCATTTAGACTCAAGTAAACATAATAAACATATTGACAACAAATCCGAATAATAAATGGATTATGAGTTATGACGGGTTCTAAATTGATTATAGGATGGAGGGACTACGTTCAAAATTTCTAAAGACCTCAAAACAGGGAGAGGGAAGGAGAGAGAGAGTGAGAGAGGGGAACAATGCCAAATTGCCAATGACAGAAATATGTGGCGAATGGCGATTGTGAACAAAAGTCCGAAACATTTATATACTGCCCTCAAACCACTATAAGCTCATTCTCAGACACACACACAAAAGAGAAGAGAGAGAGAAACGGCGATTAAATTGGTGCACCAAGTATGTAATCAAAATCTAACCTCTTGGAATTTTGGTATTTTTTTTCTTTGATTCCGTTCCATTATTAGCAAACCACAAACCAATTCACACAACCGCGTTTGGTTTTCCTTGTTTTTCTTTTCTTAATTCTTAAGTTTAATGTGATTGATGAAATCATCATCCAATTTCATTTCCACAATAATATCTAAAATCCTTTAATATTTCCATTTCAAAACCCCCACAAATTCCATTTAAAAAAAAAAAAAAAAAAAAAAATCCTCCCATTTTCTAGTGATGCATTTTCCTATATTTTTCTCAAACCCTTTTCTTCAAGACACCCAAATTATAGGAAAAACCAAATTTGTGGCCCAAATTAAGGAAAAGAAAAAAAAAAACAACCCAGAAATAGTTTTGAATTTCTTGTCTTTGTTTGATTTTATTTTTTCTACAATTTTCGTTTTTTTCCTTCTTGTGGGGTTTCGTTTTTCCTTCCCCTTCAAGGGGGAGAACACCGAAACAACCACCAACCCTGTAAATTCTCTCTCTGTTTCTCCAACAATTTTGATTTTTCCATTTCAATTCAATTGATTGATTTTTCATCAATTTTAAATTTTGTTGAAATTGTTGGAAATCAGAAACAGATGAGGTGCTTTTCTTGCATAAATTCTCCCAGAAGGCGTTTCGCCTTTGTAGATGAGGGGCTCTTTGATTCTTACTCTCCCACTAATTCTGGTTCTACAGGTTATTTCTTTTTCTTTTTTGTTGGTTTTGTTTATTTGTAAGTACTCATTGTTAATTACGTTGATCTTTGGTTTGTTTTTCATTTTTTTTGATTGATTATATTATTTAAGCAATTCTTGATGGTATTTCTTTACCATATATGCCTTGCATGTTATTAATTCAACCAAACTCTAGTTTGCAAAGATTAATGGGAAATGGGGTTCTTACAAACTGATTTTGTGAAGTGGGTAAGAAGGCCTATTTTTTTTTTGGTTGTTGCACCCTAATAAAATGCCCTGTCATTTTCATTATGTGGGTTTTTGTACTTTTAGATAGAAATATTATGAAAAAGAATTAAATTTTGATCTGAATATGTGATTGATGCAGTTAATTAATTTTTTATGGTGGTCAAGAATCATTGATTTTCTTCAAATTTTAATTTTTTTGGTTGTTGCCCCCTAACAATGTCTTGATAATTTTGGTTGCAGATGGAAGGAGTCAATCAAATGTTGAGGCTGCTGGTAAGGTTTTGTTCTTAGAATTGTTGTTACATTCAAGTTTGTGCGTTCTGATTGTCAATTACATGTAACATATGTATTGTGCAGAGCATTCGAGGGACGCTGTGTGTTTGGATGATAAACAGAATGTGGTTGATAAGATAAATGCAAATGCTGCTCGTACCTTTACTTTACGAGAACTTGCAGTTGCAACAAAGAACTTTAGGGAGTCTCATTTGATCGGGGAAGGTGGTTTCGGAAAGGTTTACAAGGGCCGTCTTGATGACGCACAGGTCGGTGTTTCCACCCCTTTCAATTCAACATAGAAGGTAGAATGTTTATGTGCTCATGAAGATTAACCAGACTAACCCAATAATTCCTAATCCATACAAAGTGAAGCAATAGAAAGTAACCAGACTAACCCAATAAGTCAGGATCACACTGCTGGTAGGGTATAGTTCCCAATATATATTTATATTTATTCAATCCAGTCACAAGAATCATGACTTGTTGTAATTTTCTTAAAAAAAGTATACCTTGAAACGTGAGTAAAACTTAGTGATTTTTGGTTAAATATCAGTATACTTCAATTTTTGATATAGGAGTCTAGCTAGCTGTCTCCTTGTGTGCTCAATATTTGACTTTATTTGGTTTCCGGTCATTTGGCTAAAGAAGTGCAAGTTTCCAGATTGTAGAAAAGTTCCCATGTTTCTTTCCTCGTAACTCAAAGGTCAATGGGAAGTCAAAACAGCCATGTAACTCTCTCTGACAGTAAAAAGTAAACTGATAGTTACTTCTGCTGCCTACTATTTGTGCCCATATTAAACCAAATGCATGCTGTCTGACTTCTAAGGAAGTAGATCACTAAGTCAGGAACACACTGCTGATAGGGTATAGTAAAATCACTAAGTTTTACACTGATCATGAATTTAATCCTTTTAATAACCTGTTTCTGTATAGTTCATCTCTACACTTTTGCAAAGAAAATAATCATTTTCAGCTTTGGACGGCGATGCCTAAAATAGTTTGTCTCAATAGGACAAAGTATATTTTCTGATCCATAGAAACAAAACAATCATTTCCATTTGGGTAGTCTATGTGATTGATTGTGGTCTATGTGATGCATGGGAATGCGATATATGCGTCGAGGAATCCAAATCTTGAAAGGGATGTAAAGTTTGTCTTCTCTGGAAAAATGAATGTAACGCTTCCGCTTGTCTATCACGAAAGAACTGGTGATATCATTGAGACTTCAGAGGAGGAAAGTGAAAGTACTTCCAGTGAATAAAGGACATTGTTTTGCCAATCCTGTCCATGATATGTGATTTTCTCTTATAACATGTCTCTCTTACTGAATTCCTCAAAGCTAGTTTGAGAGTACTCTGCTATTGTTTTCTGTAGGAGATTCTCTGTCAGAGCAAGAACAAAGAGAAGGAAATTCTAGTTTGTGATTTCTACTTAGTTAGATGACTTGTAAAATCTCCTATTCCTCTCTCAAACCAGGTCATTGCTGCTAAACGGCTTAGTTTGAATGGCCTCCAAGGCAACCAAGAATTCATTATTGAGGTTTTGATGTTAAGCTTGCTGCATCATCCAAACCTGGTCACTTTGATTGGTTATTGTGCTGAAGGAGAGCAAAGAATACTGGTTTATGAGTACATGCCAAGGGGTAGCTTGTCAGATCTTCTTTTCGGTAAACCTCTTTCTTTTCTTTTGGGTATATAATTGAAGCTTTTAGTGTATTTGTAACGTCATAGTCCATCTTTATCGCACAAATTAGCATAGATTACAATCTTTTAACTGGTAATTTGGATGCTTTTGCTGTTCAGAGGACAATGATGCTCTAGACTGGAAGACGCGGGTAAAAATTGCTGCTGGTGCTGCACGAGGCCTAGAGTATCTCCATTGCGTAGCAAAGCCACCAGTAATCTATCGTGATCTGAAATCTGCCAATATATTATTGGACAATGAATTCAATCCAAAGCTTTCGGACTTTGGATTAGCAAAGCTCGGTCCTGTTGGTGACAATACTCACGTGTCAACGAGGGTGATGGGAACATATGGATACTGTGCACCGGAGTATGCTATGAGTGGAAAGCTGACATTAAAATCAGACATATTTAGCTTTGGGGTCGTCTTGTTGGAAATTATTACTGGGAAGAAGGCATATGACATTACAAAAAGGCATGGAACGCATAGCCTGGTTGCTTGGGTAAGACCTCAACTTGTCAGTTACTCATTGGCTTATCAATTAATTTTCTGCAGATGTTTATGTCATTTTCTGCATTGGTTTTCCGAGTAACACTTATTTCTTCAAACTGTTGTTGTATTATGTTGCCAAAATATGGTTGCTTTGAAATAAATACATTATATCATCATCCATGCAATTCAAGTATGCTATTGTTGGGAATGTGCAACATAATATTTACAGCCAATTCACATAGTATGTTCGTATGTGTGTCTGCTTGTTTTCATTCGAGGAAGTAATATATGAATCTACCCCCAACCCTTATTGCTTATTTTCCACCTGTTCTTAATTTCCTCAACACCTTTCTTCCCTGATCTTGCAGTCTCATCCCTACTTGAAAGATAAGAGAAAGTACCTTGAGCTGGTGGATCCTCGACTTCGTGGGCGGTTCCCTCCCCGCTCTGCACGACACGTGATTCATGTTACTGCCATGTGTTTGAACGAAGAACCAGGGAAACGGCCTCCTATTAGTGAAATCGTGGAGGCACTCGAGTTCTTGGCCTCAGAATCTCATTCCCCCACCGCAACAACAGCTCATACCCCTAAACGTTCTAGTCCCTTGGCTTCACAGCAGCGTAACCCTTTTTCCCCAAGGCAGTACAAGTAGAAGCTATTGCGGCCATTGTTCAAGAAGAAAGATGTCAAATGCCTTGACGTTTGTATAATGATATCAACTTTTGTTAAAGAAATATGATATCAACTTTTGTTTTTTTGTTTTTTTTTTGGTTTTTTTTTTTTCTCCTGCCCAATAGAGGAAAAAGAACTTTGAGATCTTGATGTATATGATAACATATAGGAAACTCATACTCGATCTAGTATTCATTTACATCCTTAAATGGTTGCATCAAAATAATGAAATAGCATAGGCAAGTAAGTTTTGATTGCTCAAGCCCATTTCTTTTCCAGAAAAAAATTAAAAAGGAGCACGATTATATAATTACAAAAACTCGTATGAGGCGGCCTCAAAGAGTCAAAGAAAGGCCACTCATACAAATTACCTTATGGTGAAATATTTGCTCATCATTAAGAGTTCTCAACTCTCTGTTCTCAATTGACAAAAACCCATTAAAGATTGCATATTTATTCATATCATTGAACAACCAGGTTTTAAATCTCATCAATTATACATTATAAACTTTAATTCAATGCATTGCAAGATGCCACTTCTCTTTTCAGTAAATCTGCGACCAATTTCATTAACAATGTGTTTTGATTGCTTATTAACAACTGATTAGGCAAAAGCAAAGGGGTCAATATCTCAGCAAACAACAATCGCCAGTTCAATTTACCCATATTGATCATCATTAACAAGGTGTCATAGCTGCCAAAACAAAAACAAAAATGAAGTCCAAAAGGTAAATACATACATTAGCTCCCACATCATGAAAGTACACACACAGATTATCTGACAACGGATACAGGTTTAGCTATCACCATCAACGACCGAAAGCTAACTATAAGTATGTTAGCTTATCTGCAACTACCACCATTAACAAAATATACCCATACCAGGAGTACAGTATTACAACTCAAAAAAAACCTCTTGATGTCTTTGAGTTTGTCCTCGATATGGTCCGTTCTTCCATCGTCGCTTTATCACTACACAAAATCATGAGAAAGAAGGTTATGCCAGAGTTGAAGGCATACAGTGAAAAAAAACCCCATTAAACTTATGCAATGTAAAGCAAAAGCATCAATTTCAATCACATCTCTTGAAAGCTAGACTACCAAATCATTGGCTGTTTACTATGCATCTGGTGATCAGCAAAGACAGAATCTTATATCAAATTACATATCGTGTTTTGCTGATAACAAAAATTTCATTTCCCTACTTGTATCATAAACCTGCTAGAGCCACATACCGCAAGTCCACAACAGGTAAACGTTGCAACTTGTCTGTCCACCAATTTAACAGTTCGAGAATATAGGTGATATATTATAAACAAAGAAAAAAAAAAAATCAAACAAAACAGAACCTAGATCATTGCAAGTTGAACAAGAACCACGACAAGTAACTAAGAAAGGCCAGCAAAATGCAAAAGCTCATATCAGGGAAATTGGCGGTGAATCATTGAACATGAAATAAATATCATCAACTATCATATAGCAATATGTCATTTCTCTTCCACTAGTTAATAATGTAACCAATTTCGTTAACTGAGAGTTTCAGTTGTTATTAGGGACTGATAAAGGAAGGGGAGTTTAAATTCTTACCGGAGAAGCGGATGGCGGTATCATGAGATCATCCAGGCTGCCAATGTTATTCCCCTAGCTGCTGGTCTCCAATTGCTGGGGATACAAGGCTCCCCGAGCACAGCAGAGAAATATTACGAGTAGGCATAACAACACCGGTATCTATCATCCCTCCCTCAAAGTCATACCCAATAACATTTAGAATCTTGCTGAAACTGAATTCGACCTCCCACTTTCGAGTAAGCCAAGACCTTCATCTTTATCGGTCGAAATGGAGGAAACTCACCCATGTACGGGAAATGAAACAACTTGTTCCAGGACTCCTTCACCCCATATTCTTTCATAACCCACAAATCCATACTAGGTTTCCCACCACCACGCAAACGGGACAAATCCAAAACTTGCAAGGATAAGTCACCCTCAAAAACCTCAATGTCCATGTATTTCTAACCATTATATTCATTTGGCAATGTCGAGTTCTATAATGTCCATGCATTTCTAACCATCATACCCAAATCCAAAAAATCCATGACCCTGACCCACTTCTGATGCCCGGATTTTTGTCATGTAACGGGTAAATGGGTTGTAAACAAAGCATTCAAACTCATAATTGAGACATACAAGGCCATTACTGTTGAGGTAAGGCCCAAAATACCAAATAGTATTATTAAGTTGTGTTTTATTTTATTTTTAGTTTGTATAGAAAATAAAATAAAACAAAAGAAAAAAAAAAAAAAAAACAGAAGAAAAGAATGCTGGGTTGAATTGGTTTTGTGACCAAAAGAAATGGGCTTTGGTTTTGGTTGTTGACTTATGGTTTGTTTGGGCCACAAGTGTGACAAGTGGCTGGAACATAAGGTGGGTATTAAGCTTCCAAGAGAAGCTACTGGAGGTTGATAGAATAGAAAAGACACGAAGGTTTTTTAGTTGTTCTATCACAGGAGAACGAAAGTCCAAAGCAACGAAAAACACAGAGAGGGCCGTGAGAGGTTGAGAGCTCTGGTAAAGGTGGATCGTTGTGAATACTTGGCAGGTGATAATTGAGGGGATCATCGGTACAGACAGACATTGTTTCGCATTGATCAACGACAGGTATTTGTGGGTGTATCTTTGGGTTTGTGGGAGTACTAAATTGAGCTAGGGTTTTGTCAATTTGTACTAGTACCAAAGATAGATAGTCTACTTGTTGTTTGATCTTGTGATTGTTGCCTTTGTACTCTTGATTATCATAGTGGATCATATTTTAGTGCGTGGAGATCCGCACCGTGGTTTTTCCCCTAATTGAGAGGGGTTTTCCACGTAAAATTGTTTGTGTTGATTTTGGGTTCTTGCACTTTATTTTTCCGATTATCTTTTGTTGTGATTGTGGGTAAATACCGTAGTTTTCTTCAACAAGTGGTATCAGAGCTTTGGTTGTAGGATCGGTGGTGGGAAAATTCCTGTATTTGTTGAAGGAGGAATTATTTTGTGCAAGTAACATGTCTAGTAGTGTGCCCAAATTTGAAATTCCTTTGTTTGATGGTAAAATTAATTTTACTGTGTGGAAGAGTACTGTTGAGGATTTGTTGGTTCAACAGAACTTAGATGAGGCTTTAGATGAGGCTAAGCCTGCTGGTGTGACCGATGCCCAATGGACATCGAAGAAGAAGAAAGTTGTCAGTACTATTAGATTAGCTATGGCTCCGGAGATTAAGTATAATTACTTGACTGAGACAGATCCAAAGAAGTTGTTGGATAAGCTCCAGAGTGTATATGCATCAAAGTCACTGACTAACAAGCTTTGTTTGAGATATGAGTTGTACCAGCTAAAGATGGAGCAAGGTACAGTGTTGCAGGACCACATTAATAACTTTAACCAGCTAGTATGTCAGTTGAGAAATGCAGATGAGAAGATCTCCGATCAGGCGGAGACATTGTTATTGTTGGCTTCACTACCTAAGTCCTACAGGCCAATTGTGCAGACATTACTTGTAGGGATGACAGAGATTACACTAGATGAAGCAATGACAGTGTTGAGAGAGAATGATCGGATGATGTTGCAGGTTGATGGTATCTCTTCAAGTGATGGAGGAGATAGAGTACTAGCTGCGGAGGTGTCCGAGAGAGGGAGGAATCATGAGAGAAGAGGAGGTGGCCCGAGAAGTAGATCGAAGTCGCGCGCGAGAGACTTTAGTAACATAGAGTGTTACTATTGTGGTGAGAAGGGTCATATTCAGAGTCGTTGCCCAAAGATGAGAGATGATTTGAAGAGTTTCAAGCAGCTGCAAGAGAAGATAGGCAAGACCAAAATTGATGATGATAGCGGTTCCTCTAATGTAATTATGTCTTGTGATGGTAATAAGGAGTTGTTCTTGGCTAGTAACAATGAGGGGAAGGA
Source organism: Tetragonia tetragonoides (assembly GCA_038025085.1). Taxonomy (NCBI): domain Eukaryota; kingdom Viridiplantae; phylum Streptophyta; class Magnoliopsida; order Caryophyllales; family Aizoaceae; genus Tetragonia; species Tetragonia tetragonoides. The sequence continues at coordinate 35,059,548 of CM076153.1, forward strand.
AAGCCAAGAGAGTTGGGTGTTGGACTCCGGCGCTTCGGTTCACATTTGTAGAGACCAAAGTATGTTTGATACTTTGTGCCAAGATGGAGAGTATGGTGACATCAACATGGGGAGTGGTAAGTTGAAGGCCAAAGGGATGGGAAGCATCCGCATTGAGCTCCATGGTGGTGTGACTAGAACCTTCCACAATGTGAGGTATGTACCCGATGCTCGTGTTAACGTGATTTCGTTGGGTGAGTTGACATGGCAAGGGTGTAGATACATTGGTACGGGAAGGTGGTACAAAGTATATCGTGGTGCTACTTTGATTGTGCAAGGGAGGAAGGCAGAGAACAACTTGTGCTATGTTGAGGGTCATTGCGTAGGGAGGAGCAAGACCGCGAAGAAGAAGGTCCGTTTCTCGAACAAGGTGGAAGTATTTGGTGATTTGGGTCGAGGAAGGATTTGTTGAGGTAACGCCCCAAATACCAAATAGTATTATTAAGTTGTGTTTTATTTTATTTTTAGTTTGTATAGAAAATAAAATAAAACAAAAGAAAAAGAAAAAAAAAAACAGAAGAAAAGAATGCTGCGTTGAATTGGTTTTGTGACCAAAAGAAATGGGCTTTGGTGTTGGTTGTTGACTTATGGTTTGTTTGGGCCACAAGTGTGACAAGTGGCTGGAACATAAGGTGGGTATTAAGCTTCCAAGAGAAGCTACTGGAGGTTGATAGAATAGAAAAGACACGAAGGTCTGTTAGTTGTTCTATCACAGGAGAACGAAAGTCCAAAGCAACGAAAAACACAGAGAGGGTCGTGAGAGGTTGAGAGCTCCGGTAAAGGTGGATCGTTGTGAAGACTTGGCAGGTGATAATTGAGGGGATCATCGGTACAGACAGACATTGTTTCGCATTGATCAACGACAGGTATTTGTGGGTGTATCTTTGGGTTTGTGGGAGTACTAAATTGAGCTAGGGTTTTGTCAATTTGTACTAGTACCAAAGATAGATAGTCTACTTGTTGTTTGATCTTGTGATTGTTGCCTTTGTACTCTTGATTATCATAGTGGATCATATTTTAGTGCGTGGAGATCCGCACCGTGGTTTTTCCCCTAATTGAGAGGGGTTTTCCACGTAAAATTGTTTGTGTTGATTTTGGGTTCTTGCACTTTATTTTTCCGATTATCTGTTGTTGTGATTGTGGGTAAATACCGTAGTTTTCCCCAACAATTACAAGTGCCCGTCAAACAAAGGAAAGAGCAGTTGTTACCAGGGTTAGCGATTGGAATAGTATGCTTGGATTCAGGGTAACCACCATCGGGTACGGGTTCGTCGAGATCAAAAGAGGAGAGAGAATCACCGTAGTTGATGACGAGCATGCGATGATTGTTGTTGCGATTTAGGAGATGAAAACATTTGATGAAATTGGGGCTGTCAAAAGGGTGTACCATCCTTTGCATACACATTTTGAAAGGTAAAGAGGCTTTGAAGGCAACCGTGAGAGAATGTCAATGGCTGCCTCTAAAGGCAGAGTATCTAATCTTGTTTGGTTGGGGTTTGACAGGTTTTCCTCCATTGTTTCACTTCTCACAAGTCATTAAGAGAAAGAAGTGAAAAGAGTAAACTAGATAGATGAGAGAGAGAGAGAGAGAGAGAGAGAGAGAGAGAGAATTTGGTGTCCCTATAATCAGTTTAGCAAAACTGATTTTATAGATGAAACCGATTGGTAATCTGTGAAATCACATCTAAGAAAAATAAAAATAAAGGGCTAGCTAGTTTACATCCATGCATCTATGTATCTATGTATGTATGTATCTATCTATCTATCTATCCATTCATCTATAACTAATACTCCCACATCCATCTATCTATCTATAACTTATACTCTTTGTCCCAAGTTTATCTTTATATTGGACTTTGTACAAATTTTGACCACTTATTTCTGAAAGGTTATAAAGTTTTACAATGTGAAAATAGTATTGCTAGATTCATTTTAAATAGTATTTTCAAAATATTATCTTATTATAAGTTTTATAATTATGAATCATAAATATTCATGGTCAAAGTAGTGTCTCGGAGACAGTAAAAAGTCCAATGTAAAGATAAACTTGGGACAGAGGGAGTATTAAAACAGCAACTACTAACATGAGTAACATCATCCATGTTGTTGTGGCAGTCTCTGGTTTCATCTTTACAACATCAATTTTTCTCTCATCCCCCTCTACCAAGTATGTTAATATACCCCTAGGTACATTTTTCTCATTCGAAATTTGTACTATAATTTTTTAAACAATTCTGGGCTTTTATATGTTCTTATGCTTCTTCTGTTTTCTGTTGGAAAGCAATCAGAAACCCATACACTTTCGGGAGAGCGGCAGAGAATAAGTCACTGATAGATAGCACAGAGGTAAGGTTGATTCTATATCCTTTTTCATGTTTTGCAATATTGGTTTAGCATTGTGAGCTTGCTGTACTGTACTGTGATTCCTCCTCAAATATTATCTGCAATTGAAATTTGAAATACTTTTGAGTCTGGGCATGAAAACATAGTCTGAATCAAAAATATCAATGCTCTACTCTGGGTTCTTTACATGGTCTCGAAGTCAAGATGGATGATACATAATTCAAATCAATGATTGGATTGGAAAGTTTCAGATTTTACTGTGTTTTTTTCGGATATATATGATTCATAAAGTGTTGATCAGTTAAATGTCATACCTTATTTTCTGCATAGGAATGGTTTTTGGTTAGAGAAATGGTTACTACTTAGAATATGCTCAAGGGACTGAACTTTTCACTTGCCCTTACTAACCAAAGTGACGACCTCTATGTGCTCTGATTTATGGGGATATATTTTTTTTCTTCTTTTTTTTCCTTCTTAATACTTACAAAGATTACATGAAATTGCATGGGTATTTCTGTCTGCTGCAATCTGTTGATAAGTTGCTATGTATAACAGAACGGCCTGGATGGTAAACAGAGTATTGGGAATAATAATGCTCTGGTGATGGTCGAACGTCTGGATGGCTTATCGACAGGGGAGCTGTAGGCGTGCCATTGTTTACCGCTATCACTAATACCTTTGAGAGGAAGATTTTTTATTTTTTTTAAAGGTAAGGAGATAGGCGATTAGAAGGCCCTCCTCTCGAGGGTGACTCCCATCGCGTCAGAAAAAAGGATATTTCTAAACTCAATATTCGGGTAATTTTCCCACGTGAAATTGTCATGATTAGCACTGCCAAACTTGGCCATCCAGTCCGCTGCTCTATTCGCCTCACGATAGCGGTGTTGGATACGATATTGTGATGTCTGTTGAATAAGCAAACGAATGTCTATTATCAGGCTAAAAATGATCCAAGGGATTTGGCATTTTCCTTGAATAGCCTCAATGACGACTTTATTATCCCCCTCTATGACTATATTTGAATATCCCAGTAACATGGCTTGTTGTAACCCATTTCGGAGTGCCGTGGCTTCAGCAACTAGTACAGAGGCATTGCCTAAAAAATAACTACCTGCTCTAATCATTTTGCCAGTTGGATCACGGATGATATAGCCTGCTCCTGATCCAGAAACTTTTTGGCACCATCAAAATTGAGTTTGACAAAGGTTGGTGGGGGTGGTTTCCAAGCTACTAATAACGGCGAAGAGCGTTGGGGAATATGCATCTGATCATTGCTTGTTTCATGGTATGTGCAATATGCTGATTCTAAATTATCTCTAGTTATCCATTCGTGATAGGCTCTTTGTGCTTTAAGGATCGTGAGATGGACATTAGGTGTGATGTTTTGAAATACAAGTTCATTCCTAGTCTTCCAAATATACCATATCAAGTATATAATCTTTTGAACTTCTTCAGTCATATTGAAATTCTTTAATTGATCCCACCATTCAAATATGTGAAGGTTGGAATCCTTGAGCGGACGCCAGTTAAGAAGATTGGCTTCGTGCCAGATGTTCTTAACAAATGGACAGTCGGAAAACATATGAAATATGTGTTCTAGATCTTGAGTGCAAAATGGACAAGAATCATCTATATTAATACCTCGTTTAACGAGATTCATGCGATTGGGTAGTCCATCGTGAAAAAGTTGCAGCATGTAAATTATCTTTGTTAGAGATTCAATACATCATTTCACATGGGATTCAAAGACAAAGATAAAACTTTCGATGCTCCACCGGTAGCAGATTAATTGGGATGACTGATTAAACATCATTGGAGGCAAAGGTAATGTCTATGGGTTTACTACATCGTAATAGTAATACAACCCCTTCCACACACCGAATCCTTGATTGCTTCTGGCATGTCGTAACTATGTTTGATGTGCTTTTTTTGCTCAGTTTATTGGGAACTATGAATCTCTATCAAACAGTTTCTATGATTGTAGCTAAGGAACTTATGTCAAATCTTATTTGTGCAGTTTATGTTTTTCTATGCTCTTTGTTTATTTAAGCAGTGATTGAGTGTAGGGTATTAATGAACATATTCACTAAGTAATAAAAAGGAGTCTTTGTTTTCGGATTGCCTAAGTAAAGTACATGATTCTATATGATATTTGGAATAGACTAATATAAATGGGTTTTGTTTTGGATGTAGAGTGTAGGCACTAAAAATTTGTTAAGTGCCTTAATTGAATTTAATTAATTATTTTGGGTTAAAATATATTTAGCTTAATTTAATTAATTAATCCCGGAAATTAAGATAGGCCAAAGTCATCTAAATGAGCTTTTATTTAACCCTTGGGCCAACCCATGCTTATTGGACCAAGTAAATAGTTAAATAGACCAAAACCCATAAGAAAAGACTACCAAGTCGAGAAATTGGGCCAGTCCATGACTACCAAGCCCGTTAGGGGATCGGAGCTCCCTATTCCTCTTATAAATACCGAAGTCTCACTTCATTTCAAAGGTTGGAAATTATCTACAAGCAGAAAGCCCTACCAGAACATTTCCTCCACCGCCTTTCCAACCTTGATCGAGATTTCAAGTCATCAAAGACCCTCGATCAAGAACATTCAAATTGAAGAACTGTGAGCACAACCTCAACAACTTACAAGTCATCACAAGGTGCACTTACATCACAACACTTCCATTCGAGATCAAGCCTAGACCCTCGAATCCAGATTTACGTGTTCGCCTCAACATTAGGAGGATACGTAACTACTTTGTTCGAGATCAAGTCATTCGACCCTCGACTCAAAGTCAACATGGAGACAGATCCAGAGCATTTATTTATTTGTTCATTGTAACAGATAGGAAATACAGAGATTGTAACCCATACATTCAAATCAATACAAATTATATTTGTTCAACTTATTTTTGTCTACGCATTAATTTTGTTGTCTACGTAGAGAAATTAGGAACTGCTTTAATTTTAAACACGAAGAGAAGGAAGAACAACTAGCAGCAACAACCTTTAAGTTAGTAGCAATGTAGCTTTCTTTATTTGTCAAATCTTTTAAGCTCATCTATTGGTAAACTGAAGTTGGATTAAGGTACTCTTAGTGTTTTTCTCATTCATCTATTTCACCGTATCGGCAGCTGCTTTCCTTTTGTCGATTTCCAAGATGGCAATGTCAAGACGGAGTAAAAATCCCACATTGTAAGTGCACATACAAAAAAAAAATGATTCCCTTCTTAAGGCCGTTAGTAGATTGTAGAACTGGCCTGGATTGCCTTTTCTCTGCATCATGTACAAAATGCAAACTAACAGTAGGATTAGGGTACTAAACTGTAATCTTCCAAATAAACTATGCACATTATGTAGGTAACTCCAATGCTTCAAATAACAAGCTCAGCTGGTGTTGAGACCCAGTTAGGCTTTTAGCAAGTCAAGTAGAGCAACAAGAGTTCACAACTATGCAAGGCTGATGCAAGATTCTTCCAGTTAAAATTATACTGAGTATATTGGAGGTTTGAAGACAATTTGTAAGAAATAAAATTTCCACACCTTATTTTCAAAATCGTGCCCCTGTAATCGTATGACCCAAGTATGACATGGTCATTTTTTTTAAATATAAAAGGTTTATTAGTAGATAGTTATAGATTATTGGGTAAATGTCTTGAAGTCTTCTATTGCGGGTTACGCTACAGTAGGTTCCATCTGTACGTTATGTTATGGTATAATTTGTTACGGGATGTTACGTTATGTTATTCCGTACAACCACGTTAAATCAACTTCTAGAGCCTTTAGTATATATGTATGGGGAAGACTTTGCTGAAACAATATTTTTCGATGCAAAATATATTAATTTTTTGTGAAAATATAATAACTCACCTTGCACCCTTGCCCGACGTCGTGCGCATATGGTGGTCCATACTTATCCATGTTATTCAATATTTTAAGGGAGATCCACATATATAAATCATACAACACTTTGTTTTCTCATTAATATGGGACAAATATTTTACCCAGATGATTGAAAATGATATTGACCCACTGAATGGGTAACCCATAAACACATTCTCACTATTCGTCTTCTCTCTTTTAAAGGAAAGGGGGCAGGATTATATTTGTTTTTTCTCCACCATCTGCACCAAAATCTCTTGAGTCTTAAGGCAAATGCGCTTTGATGATTCTTTGCATATGATCTCGTCATCTGTTTGGTTGAGCGAAACAATTAGATAGTCCAATATATACATGTTCTCCCAATCTATGCAATTATATGTGTCTTTGTTTTGTCGTGATTTCAATTCGGTAGTGTGGAGTCACGTTAAGCATTATGGGAACTCCGTAAACCGTCATCCGTCATCGGTCACCTAGCAAGAGTCGTCATTTGTTGCATAATAAGTAATATTGGATTGATTGTTATCCAAAGATTGTCCCCATTTATAAACTAATGGACCCATTGACGATGAATGATTAGATGCTCACTTTCCCCTTAAAAAAAATTTAAAATAAAATTGCATATCATCAAATTAGCTTTGATGGCTAAAGGATAAAGCAATGAAGGGGCTTTCAAGTCCAAGCCCAATATACAAACCCCAGTGGATGTGGTTCAATGTTACCTATGTTGATCGTGCCCCTAAATGGCTAAATGTCGTGAAAAGGTTTGGTCTTTTATGATTTATTACTTTGGTAGTTGCATTGGAAAAGCAATATTACTTTGTTGAAACTTTTTACCTTTCATGTTTGTGGTCGAATTTTGTGTAATAAATTTTTGTTTATCCTACTTATTCGCAAGGAAATGAAAGATTAGAATATCCTGGTGGATTAATATTATGTTGATTATATTAGGACCTGATATCTGATTTTGTGTGATTGTAACTAGGGTTTTCACTTGAGAATTATGACTGTGGGAGAGCTTAATTTCTATTTAGATTTTATAGTTTCTAATCCACTTCTACACTTTATTTAAGAAGAGCTTGTGAACTATCTTCAGAATACCTAATGAGTACTCCGATATATACCCAAATGGGTATATCAACCATTTAAAATTAGGTGTGGACCTTGAAATAATATATAGGCATGATCTATATCGAATAGGTGCTAGTGGCAGCACCCAAAATTTGCCCTTTCTCCAATGTAAGGTTTTTTTTTAGTGATTTTGTAGGGGAAAAAATCTCGTATAAAAATCTACTCCCCATAAATCTAAGAGCATTTCCAATGCAATGACCTCTAAATGGGGTTTTACTTGTGCCACATCTTTGATGCAATAATTTTCTTATATAAACTCTTCCCTCCCAATGCTACCAACCCTCAAAAACCTTGTATTGAGGGGCTCAATAAAGAAAAAGATCATGCTACAAACTTGGTTTATCTAGACAAACTACTTTGTGAAAATAACAGCTTTAGGTTTGTCACTATGGGGTAATGGTTTCTGGGAGGGTTTTCTTGTACCTTACAAAGCTCTCCAAAAACTTTGCATTGGAGATGCTCTAAAGTTCTCCAAAAACCTTGCATTGGAGATGCTCTAAAACTTTCAGATTTTTCCAAACCAGTTTGTCAAGACAAGTTACACCAGATTTATAGGTTATGATGTGACCCATGCAAAAAAAAAAAAAGCTCTTACAAATTTGTAGCATTACAAAATAGAAATTTATATAAATAAGATTTCAAAATTGATGATGTGTCAAAGATAAATATCTCTTAAAGATCTGTAGTATTGAATATGTTTAGAAGTCTGTTTTGGGTGTAGTGATTGTTACTGGAGGTTTAACTTGGAGTACAGTAGTTGAGAATATTTGTCTTATTTCACATATTTCCTTAGTCCATTTTCTGCAGAAATTTTTGTTGAGAGATGTTGTCTATTATGTTTGGGATAAAAAAAAAAAATGTCAAATGTGTTTGGCTAGCTGGCTTTTGCTATTTAATAGTAAGGAAATGGTGGACTATGAGGTGAAAGATGTAATCATGATGATATGTGCGCGTGTTCAGTTGTGGAAGTTGAGAGGAAAATTTACTTGAACACACAACACCCTAGGGAGGTGAATACTCCTTCCGTCTCTCTCTTATCTTCTTATTTGATTTTTGAGTCAAACTTTATAAATATTGACCATTGATTTGTGAAAAATATATAAAGAATTATAAGATCAAAATACATTTCTTAGATTCGTTTTAGATTATATTTTAACAATTTCAAAATTTTAATATAATTATATCTGTATAATTAAAGTTATTAATGGTCAAAGTATCATGTTGGAGAGTGTGCAAAGTCAAGTGAGAAGATAAAAGAGGGACGAATGTAGTATTAGTTTTGGGCTTTAGTAGATTGTGAAGGGGCTTTTTTTCTTAATGAGTTATATGGTGGATTCCGAGTGAAGAAAAACAAGTGACATAGTATTCACTTTCCAAATTTTCAGAAATTTAATGTAATCGATAGCACCCGAAATAGATATAATGATATTCTTTCACAAAAACTCTTTTCGTCTTCTCATTGTCCGCTTTTTGAAATTGAACTTGGGAAATGAGTTTGCATCAGATTTTTTTTTTTTTTTTTTTTTGAAGAAAGTTTGCATCGGATCTTAGTATAACGTTAATGTCGAATTCTTTTTTTCTCATAATATTTCTTATTATTAAAAATGATGTTCTCTTAGGCTCGAAAAGATGCTACCCAATTGATTTGTTAATATGCAAAGACAACAGGGCATTCATGTCTAATTGCATGTGATTACTTGGAAGCCAACATCGATCTTATGGATATTTTGGTGTTAGGGTAAGTAGCCGGATCTTGAACTTTGACGCTCATTACTGAATTGTCTCACTTATACGACCAAGAAAATATACTAATTGTCAAATTTTCATAAGGTATGAAGACTAGATATGGGTTGTAATCACACTTACATAAGGTTTTAACTATACACAAGTTAATGATTTTGATGTATCATCAGATGCTCGACCAACGTTTAAGGTTTCATCTTTCACTCCCTATTTTTCGGTATGCCACGTAAATCAAGGAATTTTTACCCAAGTAGATTGTAAGTTTAATCAATGCTAGCGTTATGAGATTTTATAGGACATATATTTCCATTTTAAGCTTATTTTTGTTATATTAAATTTAGCTACATTTTCGGGGGTTGCATCTAATGAACCCGCGTAAACACCAATTGTAGCTACTACATGATCAACTAATTCAGTGCTCCATGGTTTCAAGGGTCTATTAAAAGCACCTACCTTACCCTTTGAATTGTAACATAAAAAGGAACATGTGGTGGAACCTCCATTGCTTTCAGATTGTCATATTGCTTTTGAATATTTTTCCTTAGAGAATTAACAATTTAAGGATTGCTTTTGAATATTTTTCCTCAGAGGATGAACAATTTGAGACAGACAAAGAAATAACAGAATTGGAGCAAATGGCCAAGAGATAGAGAATAAAAGAGGATCAATTTCAATAAGTTAGGAAACTATGGAGCTTTTTGTCTACATAATAGAAAGCTATCTCAAAGAAGATGAAATTGTAAAGAGAAGTTCTATTTTGGTTATATAAGTGATCAAAGTTGCTTAACTAGTATCTCCATGTTTATTACCAACAACAGATTTCGATTGATAGTTAGATTGTGGTTTTTTTGTTGTTTTTTGTGGATTTTTCCCGAATCTTCCTTTAGGTTTGGGATTCTTTGTCATGGCGTCGGTTGAAACGAAGAGCACCCGATTCTAGAGAGAGAAACCAGCTTTCTTCATAGCAGAACACATTTCCGTTCCTGTAAAAATGCATGAATAATAATAATGTTTATTCTCTTGCATGAGAATTAATGGTTTAATATTTCTTTATCATTTTGGATTTATTTGTTTTAAGTTGAGATTGAAAAGATAGTTGATACTTAATTATCTACTATGTTTTATTTTGGGATTAAAACATTTGCTTCTTTCTAGTCTTTTTTTAAATTTGAACATTAAATGCGGCGGTGACACTTTGATTTCTAGTGTTTTTTTTGCCGCAACTCGTGAATTTTTAATGATTTTTAGGCGAAAATTCGGGGTGTTACAGTATGCAATAGCCTGCAAACCACATATATTAGGCAAGTCAACAAGATAAATATTGTAAGCAGACTCCATAAAGAGGCCTAGTAGGAATTGAACTCATAACCTTTGCCATGAAATCCAACTCCACGACCAATCTTACAATCCCTTTGATGACAAAAACCTCCATTGACTTAGGTATATGGAGAGAATTCTAATTCCACTCCAGGCCTCTATCTTCTAGAAAGGCTGAAGGGTAATTGATAAGGTGTATCTCACAATTTTATTATAAAATCAAATTATAATCGTCCTAAATGCATATATACACAAACTTCCATGTTTTCACTACTTTTCACCCTTAATAATGAAGTGAGGCAAAGTCTATAAAGGAATAAAGGTAGTACTCAAGAAGAGACACCAGAATAACTTAGTCAAAAGTATTCACTGGCCCATCATAAGATACTTTTGTTTCAATACAATGAATGGATCGGAATTTGGAAAGTACTCTAGAAAAGATACGGATAAGTGGACAACATCTAATATTTAGTTGCATCATTGGATTAAAAGATGGGAAGGTAAAACAAAAAGAAAACCTAGATAAGAGGCAAGGGTTTGGAAAAGTTATATAAAGTTTGTTGGGTTAATGGGGACAAATAACATGATATGTTACAAAGCAAAACACGAAATTTTAAAGGGCTACCTATATACCCTGTGTATGTATATTATAACCTATTATCTTTTGTGAGTGGGAGGACAAATCTGCTTCTTGTTACTTGGGATTTCAGGAGGTAATATGGATATGGTGAAAAAGGGGGGAAAAAGAGAGATGAGAGAGATAGACACAAAAAAAGGGAAACAAGGGGGTGTAATATACACAAGGTGTATGCCTAACTTTTTTTTTTTTTTGAGTGAAAGATCGACAAGTGATCACCGACCTTCCATTAAACCTTTGAAATCATGCAAAAGGGCTACAGAAACATTCGATGGGAAAGAAACTTCCCAAAATCGGCACCCCTCCTCCCATGGCTGCACATGCGCTAGCTCATGAGCGACTCTATTACCATCACGCTTAACAAAAGACCACGACACACTACGAAAACAACGCATCAAATCTAAAGCACGATCTACGAGTAAATAAAAACTAGTAGACCCACTACTTAATTTATTCAAAGCATTAAAGACTACTAAACTGTCCGTCTCCACCACCACATGCTCGAAGTCGTAGTTATGGGCTAGCTGCAATCCCTGCACCACAGCTCGAGCTTCTGCCACAGCAACGTCCCACTCCTCCACGAAATTCATAGTCGCACCAATGATAGGAGCACCTTGGTCATCCCTGCAGATAATGCCCAAAGACATACCCACATCTCCAAGCCGCCCCGAATCAACGTTCACCTTCATCTTTCCGGAGCTCGGGGTCGTCCATTTGTCACTAGAACGACCACTAGGAGCTTGCTGACATATAGCTTTTTGTCCATCATCCAGCTCCCTAATTGTCTTCTCCACATAGCTAATAACTTCACTTGGCATCCCCGAACCAAGCCTTCGAAGATCCGCTTATTGCGTGCCTCCCATATGGCCCAAGCGATCACACAAAAGCGCCTAAACTCCTCACTCTCCAGCTCAGACTTGGCTACTTCGATCCAATCGCGAAAACTATGCACCCCGCCCTCCTTCACCACAATACCGCTCTCCTCCCAAATTGCTTGACCTAAGGGACAGTCACGAAGGGCATGGAGGTCGGTTTCAAGCTGGTTAGGGCACCAATTACACACTTCACTAATGGTTTCAACACGGCGGTGGAGACCCGCTCTCATAGGAAGGGCTTGATTGCTCGCCCTCCACACAAACATTTTTGTCCTTGGAAGAACATTGCAGGACCATATTTTGTTACAAAGGGATTGATCAACGGACGAAGGAGACGCCACATGCTCAGCATTATTACTTGCCATAATTCCATGATAGGCACTACGAACGGAAAACAAGCCCTTCTTCTCCCAACTCCAACAAGGATGGTACTCAGGTAAACGAAAGCTCAGCGGGGTGGACAAGATTCTATCAGCATCAATTGGTAGGAAACACGATCTCACAAGGTCATGACGCCACATCCGCAGCCCGGGATCAATAAAATCAGCCACATAGCACGACTCCAAAGCTGGGTTCCTTGGCGTAATCAGCTTGTGGGTGCCATACCCAGGTAGCCACGAGTCATCCCACACCCGTACCCGCTGTCCATTACCAATTCTCCAGCAAAGACCTTTCCGCACAACCCACTTAGCCTCCCAAATCCCTCGCCAAGAATAGCTGGGATTGTTACCAAGCGAAGAGGACAAGAAATCCCCATTCGGTTAGTACCGAGCCTTCAACATCTCACCAAGAAGACCACTCTCCCCATTAACTAGCCGCCAAGATTGTTTAGCGAGAAGGGCCCAGATAAACATTTTCATATCTCGTAGCCCACACCCCCTTCGCTTTTTGGTTTACACAACTTTGACCAAGCAAGCCAATGAATTTTGCGTTCATCTTTTTTTTGTCCCCAAAAGAACTGTGAAATCATGGAGCGTACCTCATTAAAAAAACTTGTTGGTAGTTTGAAAACACTTATCACATAGGTAGAGATTGCTTGGGCCACCGCCTTTATCATCACTTCCCTACCCGCTTTAGACAACAACAAGCTTTTCCACCCTTGAAGTTCACTCCACAGCTTCGCTTTGAAAGAGCCGCAAAGAGCTTTTTTCGATCTTCCCGCAGTAGTAGGCAGACCGAGATACCGATCATGAAACTCCACTTCTTCCACAACTAAAGAGCATGCAATCAAGTCACGTACCTCTTGATGAACTCCCTTGCTAAAAGACACCTTGGACTTATCAAAACTCACCTTTTGACCCGAAGCCACTTTATAAAGTTCCAAGACCTCACGAATCAAGACCGCAGCCTCTGGTGTTGCCTTTGAAAAGAGCAAGCTATCATCTGCGAAGAACAAATGCGTCAGAGACGGGGCATTAGGGCAAATCCTCACACCCTGCAATGAACCCCGTTCCTCAGCTCGTCTAATAAGTCCTGAGAGAACTTCTGTACAGAGAATAAATAATTACGGGAAAATGGGATCCCCTTGCCTTAGCCCACGCCCAGGAGAAAAAATATTTGTTGGCTTTCCGTTGATCAAAATAGAAAAAGAGACCGAACGAACACACTCCATAACCCGAGACACCCAGTTCAAATCAAAACCCAACTTGCGTAGCACCTCCTCCAAAAAATCTCATTCAATCCTATCATACGCCTTAGCCATGTCCAGTTTGACTGCAAAGAACCCCTCACTGGAACTAGTACTTTTCATAAAATGAAAAGTTTCTAATGCTACCAGAACACTATCAGAAATAAGACGACCGGGGGTGAAGGCACTCTGATTCAACGAAATAATCCTCGATAAGAAAACCTTCAGTCTGTTAGCCAGAACTTTAGACACCAATTTGTAAATGACATTACACAAACTGATGGGTCTAAAATTAGTAATAACTTCATGATTCTTGTTTTTGGGGATTAGCACAATATGGGTGTGATTAAAACCCTTTGGCAAACCTTTGCCATTTAAAACATGTAGCACCATAGCTGCAACTGAGTCCCCTACAATATGCCAATAATTCTTAAAAAACAAGGGAGACATACCATCCGGGCCAGGCGCCTTCAAAGGATGCGTTTGAGACAAGGCTGAATGAACCTCATCTTTAGTGTATGGTTTGCGCAGCCCTGCATTCCTCTCGTCACTCACCCGAGACTACAGACCCAAAAGTGCTTCTTGAACACGCACAACACCAGCATTTGCAAATAAAGACCCGAAGTAACTCATAGCAATACGGTCCACCGCCTCATCACCACTCCCAACAGCACCCGAATCTTCTTTCAATTCCTTGATCAAATTTTTCTGCTTGCATGCACTGGCCTTTCGGTGGAAAAAGGCATTATTTCAATCCCCCGAGAAGAGCCACAAGACCCGTGATCGTTGTCTCCAGTACAATTCCTCTTCTCGAACAAGGCCCTCGATGTCACGTAACAATTTACGTCTCTCACTCAATTGAGCTTCACTAAGGCCAGCTTTATTGAGTTCTTTCAGCCGCCTTCATTTGCTCCTGAGATCTCTAAACAACACACCAAACTCGCCTTCGCTCCACATTTGCAGTTCAGCAGCACATGCACCAATCTTCTCCACCGTAGTTGGTCCACCAAACACCCACGACTCCTTAATAACCTCCTCACACATACTATGCTCAGTCCACAGCTGCTCGAAGCGGAAAAGCTTTGTATGTTGACGTTGATGCTCAACACCCATTGACTGAAGTTTAATAGGAGAATGATCAGATAGCTCTCGCTCAAGATGCACAAGCTTCGCAGATGGGAACATATCTAGCCAACTATCCACAGCTATCGCTCTATCCAGTCGGCTCTGCACATTAAATTCCCCAATTCTACCATTATCATACGTATACGGGGTCCCAGGAAAACGAACATCATGTAAGCCACAACGATCAACAACTTCACGAAAGAGATGCATTTGACGTTCCGACCTGTCATGTCTACTACACATTTCGTTTGCAAATAAAACTTCATTAAAATCCCCAAAGCACAACCAGGGCTCCAGTCGCGACCCACACAAAAGATCAAGATGCTAGAGAGAGAGAGAGAGGGAGTGTGTGTGAGAGAGAGATACGAGTACCCGTTTGGCGGCTGAAGAGTGAAGAACAAAGCTTGTGGACTGGTTCGTGCCTTTGGAAGAGACCACCGGAACTGGTCAAGCACGGCGGGCAAAGCTGCCGGTGCCGGAGATTGACCGGAGACGATGATGGAGAAGCGGTTGGGAAGTTATCAGGTGGTGAGACTTGAGACTTTGAGAGCCAGAGAGGGTTTGAGTGTTTGATTGAACAAAATAGGTAGGGTTTTGTTATAAATTTCCTTATATATGTGTTATTTTTTGTATTTTAAAAATTATAAATAAATAATAATAAATGGATGGATATTCACCGGGTGGATAAATGGGTGACACACTGTCATCCATATCCTACCCGCATATCATTCATATCCATATCCTACCCACCAGTCATCCGTTTAACGTCATCCATATCCACTAATGTCGGGTCGGGTGGATCGGATATCCAGCGGGTGCGGGTGGGGCTGCCATCCCTAATCAAGCAGCTCCCACGATAGGTGTCGATTTTGGCTCTCAGGCCACCCATAGAAGCCCGTCAACCGCCAAGGATCAGCTCCCAGACCATTCACGACCAACACATCAATATGATGGAGCGATTGCGAGAGGATAGAAATAGACACTTCTTACCTCCACAATAAAGCCAGGGCACCAGCTCTCCCTGCACTATCTACAAAAATTCCATCATAAACACCAAGTTTCTCCAAAATCGGTCTCATCTCACGCCCGCTAAGTTTCGTTTCCGATAAAAATAGAACGGACGGGGCCTCTCTCCGAACCAAGTCCCGGAGTAACGCCACTGCACAGGGGTTGCCCAGCCCCCGGCAGTTGATGTTCAAACAATTCATTGCTCCCGGCGGGGTCGGGTATCTCCGACCTCCGCCGATCCAGGGGCCTCTCCAGCCTCCTCACTATCACTGCGAACATTAACAACACCTTCAGTATTTGCTCGTTTCACTCGAGCATCCATCTCCCATTCCATCATCTACGCCTCACCTCCTACCTGCTCACGGTCACGCTTACCACTATAGTCAGCCTCATGGGTACTGTGAGGAGTTTCCAATGGTAAGCTCTGTTCTCCAGCCAATCTTGCCATACGTCTCCACCCTCTTGCATTCCCTCCTCTCTTCTTCTTTTCTCCCTTACTGTTACTACTTAGAACCCCCTCCCTTGTGCCGCCTTTTAGTGAGAGCGAACCCAAGTTTGGGATTGGGACCTCTACACCCTGCAAATCTTCTTCCCTAACCTGACCCTTAGGAGACTTCTCCCCTACAACACCTTGCTGTAATGCCTGCTCCTCGTCAACATTGGAATCTTTCGTCATAGCCTTCCCATTACTATTGCTCCATTGCCCTAGCTCTTTCTCACGCCCTGCAGGCTCACTAGTGCCTTTTTCAGTACCAATTTCAAGCTCAGGCTCAGAAAAAATAATATTGCGCCAGTGTATGCCTAACTTAGTTGGAGATTTTAAGGTGAAAGAGGAAAAAACAAAACAAAACAAAACAAAAGTTTATTAGAATTCTCGCACAATTATGTCTTTCTCTCTTCTAAACACTATGTCTCTATCTTTAGTAGGATATGAATCCTTTCTTAAATTAACCTCTAATAATGTGATATTTCTTAATTATTCACAGAGAAATACACTGATAACAACCCTTAGCAATCTAAAATATTACACAGATTAGTAAATTAGAAAAAAAAGGAAAAACAAAAGAAACCGAACAATATCTCGTGAATATGACTATCGGCGCCTGATTGTCCGGTAGGGCGGAAACCAATAGACAACTCAATTAGTCAGGCGGCTCCAGGAGAACCGGTGGGAAGGCTTACTCGGTCGCGCGTTTTGGTGTCTGCCAGGCCACCCAGGCGTGCGATTTTGTGCCTTCCAGGCCACCCGACCGCTCGCCCCTCTATCTTCTTTTTTTCCTCCATCCATTCTTGTGATTGACCCTTCTTCGTCGTCCTCGACTTCATGTCCGTCCCAACATACTCGTGCTTGTCCATGATCCAATAAACTTGTGTGTTGTCTATGGGTCCAACAAAGTTATAGAGACAGAAGTTTGTCGAAGTTATTTAAAGTTATTGTTGGGATTCGAGCCGATTATACCTAATAGTGTTCCGAAGAGGCCGGGATTCATTTATGGATCAAGACAAGATGATGACAATTACTAGAAAACTAATATATTTCACAGTTAATTAAACGTAACATTGACATGGGTGGCTAGGAATAGTTTTTATCATGTAACTAATTCTAGTTTAAGTGGAATATGACTCTTTGGTGGTTTGCCTATTTAATCAGGCCAAAGTAACTTGTTTTCTTTTTGATGAGGTAGTGTTGTAGTTTTCTAAGTATATTACATTAGTGATATTGAGGGTGGAGAATTTAACCTCTTTAATATTTTGTATTCTCTATAATTTTATTGCTTTGCTTGTGGTTTGCTCATCTTAAATTTGGCACGATCTCTAACGGTTGTGAAGACAAGATTTTTTTTGCCAAAATATGTCTAGGGCATTAAGATAGAACGACATTGGATACATTAAATTTGCTCATCTGTGTGATTCACTAGTGATTTTTCTTTTTCGGGTGGCTTTTTCTAAAAAAATAATGAATAGTGGTGAATCTTTTTTTTTTTTTTTTTTCCCGAAGAGAAGGGATGCTTTTTTTTTTTTTTGAAATGATCTTGAATTCGGTGATCTCATAACAATTACTAGTTCAATATGTCCATGTCTTACTATGCACGGGTTAAAGTCACCATTAAACAATTAAGAGTAAAGAAATCATTCTTCACCAGCAAAAACATAGGTAGTCTTGTTTCTAGAGAAGAGATGAGAAACATGCTCAATATCACTTGATTGAGTAGTTGACCCAACCTCTTGTTGTTTGAATAATCCTCTACTTCAAAAACAACCGTTCTGATTTATCTTGTTGGCTTGCCTGATGTGTATGGTTTGCAGGTTAATGAATACGCTCGGGGTTTATTCGGTGCACACTTAAAGAGTAGTGGCTAAGAATTCCTCGTATCAAAAAACTTCAAAAACAACCAATAATCTATAATCATAAGAGTAAAAATGTTGTAGTAACCAATTTGTGTACCCTCGTCTTGTAAGGATTTAATGAGAAATGATAAATTAAATAAAAAGGGAAATCATTTTCTTTCTAAATTTGCAAATCAATTGCCGTCAATTAAAGTTTTAGAAATTTCCTTCAGCACTTCAGCAAGTCTTTCACCAAAGGCCTTCCTTAATCCCGCTCTGCTCCGTCATTCTCTAACCTATTACATTTTTTACCGTCATCCAAATTTAGAATTGTAAAAGAGAATCTAGAATTTGGATGATATAAAGTAACACTTTATATTTATTATGTCATGTTTTTTGTTTGAAAAGTAACTTTTTCTATAACAACTAGTATTGTTTAAAAATCAACATAGGTTGGTCTAGTGGTTTAAATCTTAATTTCCTTATCCATTACCAAGATTCAAATTTCATTAAAGACATTTGGGATCCCTTTCCCCTTATTCCCCTTCCCACTGAATTTGTTAAATCACAAAGATGTGCATGGAATTAGCTAGCAAACTAATGTAGTAATGTGGTAGAGGGCATTTAATTTGCAGAATAATATATATATATATATATATATATATATATATATATATATATATATATATATATATAAAAGTGAGTTCATGTCGTGTGGCCACGTCATGTGGGATGTCACGCAAGCGCCTATATTTATGTGAGGGCGACACGTGGGATGGCACGCAGCGCCCAAATTCGTGTGGTGATGACACGTATGCCGCCACCTAAACCACCCATCCAAGTGGATCAATCATTAATGCTTGATCATAAATACAACATAATATACTTATTATAATATTATTCAAATTATAAAATAGAATAACTTTTGTTATGCAAATTTAAAAATTATAATTCTTACTCCATTGGAACAGGTTTGGAAAATACTTCAAAATGAGAGACATATGTATTATGTCCTATAAAATTGGGTTCTTTTTGTGTGAGGATGACAGGTGGGACGCCAC
This sequence comes from Tetragonia tetragonoides, assembly GCA_038025085.1. NCBI lineage: Eukaryota > Viridiplantae > Streptophyta > Magnoliopsida > Caryophyllales > Aizoaceae > Tetragonia > Tetragonia tetragonoides. The sequence continues at coordinate 35,078,664 of CM076153.1, forward strand.
ATGGGAGGGATATGTTCGTGTGAAGATAACACATAGGTGCCACATCGGTATACGTATAAAAGTGAGTCTAATTCGTGTGGGCACGATACATATAGGACACCACATAGGAGATGCAAATTCGTGTGACGATGGCACCTAAGCATCATGTAAGCAAAGCTTGCCACATAGCCTAACAACTCTTCATCCAAGTGTCACTCATGAATGCCTCATCATAAGTCGAAAATTATAAATTGTACTTCAATGGATTAGATTTGAAAAAACCTTCAAATGAGATATACATGTCCTATAAAAGTTGGGTCATTTCCATGCGGTAATGACATGTAGGATGCTATATAAGAGGAAATGTTCTTGTGAAGATGACACGTAGATGTCACATGTACGCAACTTGGCCACATTGCTTAACGAATCAAACCAATTGTCAGATATTCATTATTACTCGAATTTATTATTCGATTTTTGTGCATATTATTTCAAATTACAAAAAAAGACACATCTTTAGTTACATAAATCTAAAAATAATAAATCATAATTGATTAGATTGGTTTTGAAAAGGTTTGGTATCAACTAATTGGATAAGACACTTAAGATATCCATATTTGTATTATATTAGTTGTAAATCACACTTGAATATTAGTAACGAAAACATATATTCTAAACGTTTAAATTTAATTTGTAATAAATATTTTTTATTTATAAGAAAAATGGAGTCATTTTTCATATACAGATGCCATATGGACGGACATTTCGTGTGGGGGATGAAACATGAACTTCCACTCATCATCTACTCCAATACTTTTTTAGCAAATTAATTAAGACTTTAATATAGCACTTTAGACATACTTATGTAATATATATGCCACGCAAACGAAAAGTAAGATTCAAGTAACACTCCTTATTACTCCCTCCGTCCCTAAAAAAACTTCTCACTTTCCTTTTTAGTCCGTCCCCAATTTTATCTTCTCACTTCCTTATTTAGTAAAAAAAATAATGTAAAATTCCAAAATTACCCTTCATTAACTCACATAAATCTACCCCAATTCCCCAAATCACCCCACATTTATCACTAATTATAATTCATTAACATTAAAATCCCACTAACAACACCCATTCATTTATCTACTGAAACCCCCTATCTCTCTCTCTCATCACTCAAACTCCATCTCCATCTCCATCTTCCCCACAACAGTCACCACCATCGCCACAACAGACCACCAACACCGCACCACAACAGACCACCACACCGCAACACCACCACAACACCACCGCACCACGCCGCTACACCATCGATACCACCAGATCGTACCCCAAAACCAGTAGATCGAGAACCACACCACCACCACAAACCCAAGACCACCAGATCCACCACCCGCCGACCCCACCAGCCGACTCCACCACGAAATCGACCTCCACCACGAAATCGACCACCACCACAAACCCACGAAAAGCAGCAGATCCACCACCACCAAATCGACACCACCACCACAACCACCACCGACTCCACTACCACCACCGACTCCACCACCACCACCAAATCAACCACCAACAGGTCCAGCACCACCAAATCGACCACCAAGACCACCAGATCGACCACCAACACCACCAAGAACATCCCACCATCACCCACTTCACTCTCTCTCCTCCATCTGTGTTTCTGTCACACTCTCTCTCTCTCTGTTTTGTGTGAGGGAATTTTTTCTGTTAAACCCATGTGAGACTTGTGGTCCCAAATTTATCTATCTCTCTCTTAACCCACTAAATAAGGGGCAAATGAGGAAGTTCTTGGCTCAATTTACAAATTCTTAAAATCCGTGCCATTTTTTGATGAGAAGTTGTTTTAGGGACGGAGGGAGTATAAGTTATTATGTTGAAATTTACGAACGTTGAACTACCTAGCACATTTGAGAAATAAATATTTAGGATCAAATTGTTGATTATAACTTTAAAAAGTGAAAAAATTTGCTCACCACTAATTGATTTTATTCAATTACCAAAAATCAATTTGCAATAAGAGGGTGATTTTTAACTAGAAAGAGAATAATTAATCTTTATTTTTTTTTTCTTTGGAAATTTTAAAGTAGGCTCAAATTATGTTCATAAATAAATCAATTTTTACATACATTCTATTTTAGATGTAGATGAATTGGATATTTAGAAGTAAATTATGAGGGAGATATGAAATTATACTATTATTTTTAAGAATTAGCGTGCATCCTATGGATAAAATTTTTGCTAACAAATTAATTAAATGTATTTCACAAATAAATAATATTTATAATTTCAAACCATAAGATTTTAATGTCTTTATTAAATATATCAGTATAAATGTTTCTCTTTTTCTTTTCGTATGTGCACGACATGCAAGACGTCACATAGAGGCCCAAAATCGTGTGACAGTGACAATATTAGCAAAGCTTGCCACTTAGCCTGACAAATCATCATCTAAGTGTTTTTCCTTAATGCCTCAAAATTAGTTAACTTTATTAAATATTTATTAGTATATTTTTATATTAAAAAATTAAAAAAAAATTGTTCTTTCAATTGAGATATATGTGACCTTTACAAGTTGGGTCCTTACCATGCATTGATAACATGTAAACGCCACATAAGAGGGAATATTCGTGTAAAGATGACACGTTGACATCACATTTGCAACTTTGTCACATATCTTAACAAATCATGGTCCAAGTGCCAAATGATTAATATTACTCGATTTTATTATCTGATTTATTTGCTTATTATTTCAAACTACAAAATAAAATATTTTAGGTTACGTACCTCTACAATATAAAAATCTTACTTCATTAAATTATCTTTTCTTATTGTTTTGTGAAGTTTGAAGTATCCTCAAATTATGTTCTTAAATTAATCTTTTTTTACATTCATTTTATTTTAGAAGTAGATCAATTTAAAAAGGGCATTTCATACAAAAATATCAAAATAGTCAAATATAGAATTAGTTGTGCGGAATACAACAAACATGAAATATCAATTAGGAAATTATCTTCATTTCCGAGAGATATTTACGAGTCCGTGCGAAGCACGAACATAAAACTATTTTCTATAAAAAGCAAAAGTACAAGTATACTACTTCAGAATAATGAAAGAAAAGGGAAAAGAAATGACAACAAAACATGGAATGGGCGAACATTGGCTAGCTAGCTAGCTTCGCTGTGTACGCAGGAGAGTTAAAAATAAGGCTTTATTTGCCCTTGCATTTGTCAAATGTGTGTTTAGATTGAATTTAGTCGAAGCAAAATAATTCTTTGGCTCGGAACATTGGGGGCCTTTTCCATGTAGCATGATGTATTGATGTACCCACTAGGTCACTACCCATTGTGAATGTCGTCAAATTGTGTTCTCTTTGTGCCACTCAAAGTGATTTTAACACTGTTAGGAGTATAGTTCTCAAAGTATATCCTGGTTCACCACCTTAAGGTCCTGTTTTTTTCAACGCAATGATGCGGCACGATGAGTAACAGAAAGGAAAGAGAACAGCGTGAAACGGAATGGAACATAATGGAACGACGTGAATAATGGGACGACAAAATATGAGACAAAAGAAAACAGGGCTAGTTTTCATAGCATCTGGAAAAAATTTAGTTGTTAGGATTTATTTGGTTTTATTTTATTGTTGATCTCCAAGAAAAATAGTTGATAAATAGTACTTTGCCAAATCAAAAGAGATTGTAGCATCAATGTTGGTTACGTAGCGCAAGACGACTCCCATAATCGACACCCTAAACCCAAATATATATGTACATGGACAATCTCTTAGGTGACTCAATTACCATTGCGCTTCACTAAAGACCACACAACACTATGAAAACAACTAATAAGATCCAAAGTAGATGATCCGTCCCTTATTCTTGATCACTGAGGAAGTGAACTTCACCAATAATATTCATTTCCTAATTGCTGTTTTTTTAACAAAAGTACATTAATCTTATATATACAATACAATATAGTAAGGGAGATTCAAACTTGAAATCTAATATACTTATAGGACCTCAATTTTTATTATTAGGCCAACTCTCATTTGCACTTAATTTAGGGTGTGTTTTCTTACACTTATTTCCACTGATTTCCACTGATTGAGTAAGGTCCTACCACTGATTTTCACTGATTCGGTAAGGTCATTCCACTGATTTAATAAGGTCCTGTCACTGATTCTGTGAGTAGAAATGTGGGCCCTGCCAGTGACTTTTATTGATTGAGTAAGGTCCTTCCACTGATCTTCACTGATTCAGTAATATCTTGCCACTAATTTCTATTGATTTAATAAGGTCTAATAAATAAAAAAGAACACACTCTAGTTCAGTTTAAGTCAGCGCATCTTAGTTCAAGTCAATCAAAAGAACATCCTTAAGCTTTTTAATACTTTATCAAGGTAAAAGATGAAGAAGCATGCTATTCTTAGAAGCCGTACGTGTGACGGTGTGAACAAATAAAGTGTTAGCGAGGACTTGCTGGTAGCACGTAGTGTGATCGCAGCCACTTGTTGGCTGACTTGCTGTTTTAAGTGGAAATGTTCAGTCTTGAAAGGGTTTACGGAGTAAATCAAGATGGGTTGGTGTAGTGGTTCAGCACTTCATCCCTTAAATAAATGGTTGGGGGTTTGAATTCCAACTCTTGTGAATAGAAATAATCCTTTGGCCAGCCTCCTACCGCTTAGTATGCTGACAGTTGGGGCGAGAGGGTTAGTCACTGTGATCGTCGATGGATACCCTTGACAAAGACCAAAAAAAAAAAGGAGGGGGTTTATGGAGTACTATTAGCTATATTTCACACTAGCGTAAAGACTACTTAGCCATCGTTTGAGTGTGTCAGTATAGCTTATGGAGTACTATTAGCTATACAGGATGCATTTATTAGAGCTTATACGGTCAGTTCAGTTCAGATGCCAATTCAAAAGTGATTTTAAATTCAATTAAATGATGTTCAGTTCAGTTCAGTGGTGTTGAGTTCAGAAACATATTTTTTATCTCACATATCAAGTTGTGTTCAATTCAATTCAGTTTTCTCCAGTTCAGTAGAGTAGTGTCCAGTTTAGTGTTGTTGAATTTAGTTTAGTTTTGGTGAGTTCAGTTCTAACAAACGCACCCATAGTCAAATGCAGAAGTATGGTTTTCTTTTAGCTTAGAGGCTAGAAGCTCTATGAAAAAAACATAGAAGCAATATCCGTACTCCAACACGCCTATACAAAGAAGCGAACTCGCTCATGTTAACAACATGCCTCACTCCTCTGTCTATGTGAATGGTAGCAGTTAGCCAGCTAAACACTATAGCAGACCCCTAAAATACCACGACAATAACCAAATGTACCTGAGTTAATGTTGGGTTTATTGCGAGCAAAGATTAAGGGTCCGTTTGGCCTAGCTCTCACAAATTTAACTTTTTTTTCTAAATTTGTTCTTGTTCACCCTCTTTTATCTACTCCCTCCTCCATTTCTAACTTCTAAGAAACTAAAATAATACTAGAAACGAAAGGAGAAGGGAAATGTACAATTTGTAACTTCTCCTTTTAGTCTAATTGTAGCTTTATTTCAACTTCTTATAATGTGGAAATGAAGGAATGAGTGGATAAAAAGGGGGTGAGCAAGAACAAATTTGGGAGAAGGAAAAGTTGGTAGAAGGTAACCCAAACAGGCCCTAAGAAACAACATAAAACAAGGCATATGAGATTTTAACTTGTAAAATCTAATTGGGAAAAACCACAAACGTTCACTAGAATTTTCACACAATTGTGTACGTGTTCTCTCTTCTTCAATTCCTAATTAAGCACCCCGTTCTCTTTGAACACTCAAGAACTATTATACAAAGGTGAGATCTAAAGCACTATTTACATACCACCTATCTCATAACATAACCCTGCTAGTAGGATATAAATTAAATCATCCCTTAAATTAACCTGTAATATCCTCTTAATTATAACAATGGTGGTGATCTAGTGGTTCTAAACTTACTCTCAAGTGGTTTGGTAAGGCAAGGTTGGGTTTGACTCCTCATTCCCCCATACCTTGTACTGTCTGTTGGCTTCTAGGAACTATACCAGCCTCTTGTTGGTGTTACGTTGACGGGGCTAGTTCTTTCGTTGGTTGTTCAGCTAGTTTGATATGTTCGCAATTGAACACGAGAGTCTGAAAATGACATAACAGGGGTGTCTCGGTCGCCATTCACTTGCAGCCTCTTTTTATTTAGCAAAAAAAAAAACGAAAAAAAGATAAACATCCTAATTACACTCATGATTAGCAAACTTAAACATTACATGAAGTAGGAAACTAAAGCTTCCCCTTTTTTCTCTCTCTCTCCTTCCCCCAAAAAAACCCTAGCCCCTTTTTGGTTTAGGAGCTGCCATTAGCAATTCTTTGCTAATGGTATGCCCCAATTCTTTTTATTTCATTGTTTTGTTCTATTATCTAGTTTTATTATGTCGAATAATATCAATTTCTCCATTTGTGAGAGTTAGTTTGTCCCATACGTTGGGTTCGGCGGCCTCTCACTTTTTGAGAGTATTGTTAGTTTTTCGTTTTGTTGTTCGTATGGTGCTTTGGTGGATCTATTCTATTAAGAGGTGGTCTATTATGTCGGATCGAAGCATTCAAAGCTATAGCAGAGACTTTCGCGAAGAGGCTGTAATATGGAAAACATCGATTAAATGGAAGCCGGTCGGAATTGTTGAATCTCTAGTGCTACATAGCTTTTTCATTCGAATGTATTCTGATGTTTTAGATCTATTTCTTGTTGAATTCAACCCTTCTTGTAAGTGCCGTATGGCTTTCAATTAATGGAATTTATTTTCCCCTCAAAAAAAAAAAAAAGGAAACTAAAGCAATTAACAAAATTGAAAGAAATCGGTACAATATATCCCGTGCAAAAGCAATCAGCACTCAGCCACGCGGTTGTGCATGACTAGAGCTGGGCAAGTGAGCGGGGCCTCTCTAGCCGACCCGTCCCGACCCGCCTCATGAGCGGGTCATGACCCGCTTACCACTATAAATGGTTGGGTTAAAATGGAGCGGTCCATTTAAAAATTAAGCGGGTCATAACGGGTCGCAAACGGGCCGACACATTTAATATAATTTTTTATTAAAAAAACACTTTTTAAATTTTAAACGGCCCAAAATAGACCGGCATGACACGACCCGCTCCACTCTCAAACATGCATGACCCGACCCGACCCATTTATTAAATGGGTCGACCCGCCCATTTACCCAGCTCTATGCATGACTACTAGAATCTTGATGTCGCGGTCACGTGGCTGGAAGCTTTCCAGACCGCGCGGTCGTGTTCTTTTTTCATTCTTTGTTTCTTTACTCGATTTCACTCCGAGCTTGTGTTTTGATGATCCCGACTCCTGCGTGACTCGCTCTACTGCTTTGGGTTTGTCTAGTTCCAACAGTTAAACTAAAGGTGGATGACGTGGATGAAAATAGGGAACTGTTTTTTTTATTTTTGGAAATAAAACAGGACATTTCACTTAATATAAAAGCCATCATCCGATACTTACAAAAGGAAGATAATACATCGATAAGTAAAAGTATGAGATACTAGCCACGGAAACCCAAATGGATTACTTAACTACCAAATCGTCTGTTTTACAACATTCAGCGTAGCATTGGCATATTTAACAAAACCAAAAATAAAAATGCGAAGCAAAATTATGATAAAGAAATGTTAGGGTACATCCATTTTACAAAGACCATTGAACTGGTCAATCATTTTCTTCTTTAAGAGTATATTCTATATACAAAAATTTAAGCTAGGTACGTCATTATGACATTATGTATCCTACATGTTTATGGCTCCTTATAGTCTAACTGCATATAAATTTCTCTCATTTAACCCTTAAGTGTGTGCTTTTCTCCTTTGAACGGAGTTGAACACCATTGAAGCAAACCATTAAACTAAGATGAAAAGCACTTAAGTGAATAGTATATATGAAAGAAAAAATATATATCATTTTAATTGAAATGAAAAAAATTAAACATCATTGAACTTAGAGCTATCAAAATTTGATCCGGCCTAGAGCCGAAATCAACCCGAAAAACACAACCGGCATAAACTAACTTGACAGTTCGAAGTTTACACATAAATGCACTACAAACTGGGCAAATGAGATCAACCGAGTGAATCCGACCCGAACCCGCTAAAATAGGCATAAAGGGCACCAAACCCGAAAACCTGACGGGGAAAATCGACAAAACTGTCTTTATATTTTGTAAGCCTATTAAGGCTCCGTTTGATTCACCTGGAAAAAGTTGGATTGAGCTGAACTGAATTGATTTTTTTTAACTTGATCGGGGTTTACCATTTAAAATTTGTCCAAATATATTCAATATTGGACTCATTTGAAAGTATGCTTTGAGATCTGTTTGATACATAGGGTGAGTTGTTTAGAGCTTACATGGTTAGTTCAGTTAAATTCAGGTGTCACTTCAGTGATTTCCAGTTCACTACAGTTTAGTGGTGCTGAGTTCAGAAACGTATATTTTGACTCACATATCAAGTTGTGTTAAATTCAATTCAGTGGTGTCCAATTCAGTTTAGTGATGTCCAGTTCAGTGGTTTTGAATTCAGTTCAGTTCTGATAAGTTCAGTTCTAAAGAACGCACCCATAGGCTCCGTTTGATTTACCTAGAAAAAAACTTATTTGAATTGAACTGAACTGAGCTGAACTGAATTGATTTTTTTAACTTCACCGCTAACCATTTAACATTCGTCCCAACATATGCTTTGAAATCATTTCGATAATATAGTTATTATTATTAATTTATTTAAGAATAAAAAGTTATATGAGTGATAAAGTTACACATGAACTGAACTGAATTGAATTGGACTGAACTGAACTAAATTTAAGTAAAATTAAGTTGAATTAAACAGAGCCATAATTATCATCATTAATTTATTTTGAAATAAAAAGTTATGTGAGTGATAAAGTTAGTCCATGTTCATTTCAACGGAATGGTGCGGAACGGTGAGGAACGGAACGGATTGGAACGAAACGGCGCGGCGCGGATAATGAAAGAAAATGTGAGACAAAATGAAGTACAGAATTGGAACGCAATATCACGGAACCGAACAGAACAAAATGCATCATGAAAACGACGAAAAGAACAGGGCCTTACACATGAAGCGAACTAAACTGAACTGAACTGAACTGAACTAAACTAAACTAGACTGAACTGAATTGAATTTAAGTAAAATTAAGTTGAATTAAACAGAGGATTCGTTTGTTAGAGTTTACACGATCAGTTCAGTTCAGTTCAGGTGTCAATTCAGTTCAGTAGTGCTGAGTGTTATAAACAATGCTTATAAAACGGAACAACTTATCCGTAACAGAAAGTCGTGGCGTGATGAATCATTGCCCTAAAGTGAATTTGCCCCCACACGTACACTAGGGAATTCCCCAGGAACCGGTCTCCAGGGATACACGTAACCAAAGCTCCGGGGTACTACGGTGCGATGGTTTTGAAAGAAAACTGAATTGCTGCCAAGTGAAGAGAAGAGGAGAGGATCAGTATTTGTGTGTATATCAAAAAGGCAGGAGGCTTTAGTATTTATAGGCTCAGAATCTGTAACCGAAAATCAAAGAATTAATTTTGTAGGCTGAAATCGTGGGAAAATATTATGAGAATAATAATGTAACGGTTACAGAATCTCGAAGTTGAACGGAATCAAAACGGTCGAAAAAATATTGAGCCGAGAATAAAAAGGGCTCAACCCTCACCCGGCCCGCCCGACCGGACGACGGCGCGCGCGTGTGGGGGAGAGTCTTCCCTTGACTCTTAGTTCAAAGACTAGGAGTACACGACCATATATAAAAGCTCTTCTCTTTCCTTTCTGTACCAATGTGGGACAATGAGTTTTATGAACAAAACTTTTGTGGCATTTTTACTTTGAAGCATACCAAGCTTCATGAAGCATATCAAGGTTCATTTCCAACACTGTGTTCAGAAAATATACTTTTTGTCTCACATATCAAGTTGTGTTCAATTCTGTTAAGTTGCGTTCAATTCAGTTCAGGAGTGTCCAGTTTAGTGATGTTGAATTCAGTTCAGTTCTGGTAAGCTTAGCTCAAACAAACTCACCCAGAGTCTGGCCATGTTCTCTTCAACGGAATGGTGCAGGACGATAAGGAACGGAATGGAACTGATTGGAATGGAACGACGCGGCGTGAATAAAGAAGAAAATATGATAAAAAAAAAAATGAAGTACAGAATGCGGAACGGAACGACGTGGCATGGAACCGAACGGATTGAAACGGAATGGAATACAGCGTGAAAACGACGAAAAGAACAGAGGCTAAAAGTTGGGATACACTTCAAATGAATGATGAGCTTGATTGACCCGAACTCGACCAGACTAACCAATTTGATAGCTCTAAAAGATATACAAAAAAGACAATAATAATTTTAGAGGACATTCAGGTTATCTCAATTACAAGAGCCGTTTTGTAGAATGAATATGTGAAACGCAGGATAGCTTGTGGCCTTCAAATTCCATAAGTTGGGCCCCAACCAAATAGAGCATATGATTTTGCAATCACAGTTGACTTATACAACGAACCCCCCAAATTGTTCTGTTCATGTACCACGTCTTCTTCTTATTCCAATTATTAATTTTTTTTATCAATTTTTCATGTCAAGTGACCAAATTTCTTCGTTTGTTCCCTCAAATCACTTCAATTAATAATTTAACTCCATAAAGTCAAGATATATATATATATATATATATATATATATATATATATATATATATATATATATATATATATATATATATATATATATATATACGAGAACGTTAAGACTCACTCAAACAAGAAAAACCCAAAACTTTTATTTTATCTAATTTTTTCAAAAAAAAAACAAAGAAATTTCTTCTTTTCTGCTTCTTCTTACCTCTTTCCTCAAATATTTGATATATATACTTAAATTTCATTTAAGGGGACACTTAAATTATCAGCACCAATTTCAAATTTGAGGAGAGAGAAAGTGGAAGAAAATAATGGGCAACTGCTGGGGATCTGAAGAAGATTCCTGTGCTCCAATCAACAATACTACTCATCAAGGTACGTGTATAATTTCCTTCATTACTTCTTCTGTTAAGTCTTTTTTTTTTTTTTTTTTTAGGGAATTTCTTCTGTTAAGTCTTTTTTTTTTGTGAATTTTAGTTCATTGGGAGTTCTTGATGTAAAATGGTGGATAAACAGGATAAGTGATCAAAGGTCCACAATTGTAGTAATATCCTAAGCTGATTATAAGTTAGTTGACCAAGCAAGAAAAGTCGTTGGTGAAATGGAATGTTAATCAACAAACAAAACAATAATGCAAAAAGTTTCTCAGTTTTGTAACTTTTGAATCTTGATTATCCTGGAAACATAATCTTTTTTTGTTTGTGCTAATTATGCTTGTTGGGTTTGTTCAAATTACTTAGAGTAGAGATATCCCATGTTTTGTTTTCTTCATCCTTTTGTGCAAGATTGCAAAATTGTTGTAATTCATCGGACACATTTGGCCTTGAAATATGATACTTTCATTCCTTGTCCTAGAGCTCTTTGTAATTATGGACTTACCAGGATTTGACATATCATTATTCCTTGCATTATTTTTTCACCCAGTTAATGGTGCCTCGGTCAGCATTCACTCGCACCTTTCTTTTGACTAGCAAAAGAAAAAAAAATTCATATTTAAATAGTACTTAAATGAATTGTTTTTCCTGGTTAATAATGTGGGCCTACATGTTTCTGATTTAAAAGCTCCCGGGATTGCGACCGATCCTAATAAGATACCGCCTAAGATTAATGGTGGAGGTGCGGGTGGAGGAAGAGCAACAACGTCGACAATGGGAAATAGTATAAAGCCGGACCCAAAGATATTCACTTATTCTTCTCCAAAGGCATTCACTCGCACCTTTCTTTTGACTAGCAAAAGAAAAAAAAATTCATATTTAAATAGTACTTAAATGAATTGTTTTTCCTGGTTAATAATGTGGGCCTACATGTTTCTGATTTAAAAGCTCCCGGGATTGTGACCGATCCTAATAAGATACCGCCTAAGATTAATGGTGGAGGTGCGGGTGGAGGTGCGGGTGGAGGAAGAGCAACAACGTCGACAATGGGAAATAGTATAAAGCCGGACCACTCGCACCTTTCTTTTGACTAGCAAAAGAAAAAAAAAATTCATATTTAAATAGTACTTAAATGAATTGTTTTTCCTGGTTAATAATGTGGGCCTACATGTTTCTGATTTAAAAGTTCCCGGGATTGCGACCGATCCTAATAAGATACCGCCTAAGATTAATGGTGGAGGTGCGGGTGGAGGAAGAGCAACAACGTTGACAATGGAAAATAGTATAAAGCCGGACCCAAAGATATTCACTTATTCTTCTCCAAAGACATTCACTTATGCAGAATTGAGGAGCGCGACGAAGAATTTCAGGCCGGATTCAGTGTTGGGAGAGGGAGGATTTGGGAGGGTTTACAAGGGATGGGTTGATGAAACCACATTGGCACCCTCTAAGGTTGGTGTTGGTATACCTGTTGCAGTCAAGAGATGTAGTGCTGATAGTGCACAAGGTCTCAAAGAATGGAAAGTAAGTTTTCTCTCTTCACTCCCTAGTCCCTAGCTATATGTTTTCCTTTCATCCAATTTATTCTTTTGTCAAATTAGCAATTAATTTTCATCTTATAGAGTTGAACTTGGATTTAAAAAGCCTTATTTGACTATAGAAATTAAATGAGATTGTGTACTTCTTCGCCTTAGTAGAGACGAAGGGGTTTTGATGAGTGATAGAGGGAATGAAAGTCAAAACAAATATCTTTGCTTGGTTCAGTTTCTTTTATATTATGTAAGTTTTGTTAAGTTGGTAGCACTACAAAAACAAAACTTCGTAAAAGACGTTTTTTTTTTTGCCTTATTAGGTTCAAATTTTACCTTATTAGGTCCAAATTTCACCTTATTAATCTAGTAAGATGATTTTTAGGTCGCCTCTAGATTCCTTACTAGCCTTTTTGTAATAAGTTTTCAAGACAAATGAAAAACACTCACACTATTTGATTTGGAGGAAAAAGGTTCTCCTTATTAGGTATAATTTCTATAGAACAAGATCATAGGTTGCTTTTGCATCTCTTAGCACTTATTCACATTTGGTTGCTCAATTTTTTATATGGCTTGCTTAGGAGCATTAGCTTACTTATTACTTGATAATCACTTCTCCCACCTAAAATTGGAAATCATGATTTGCTTTCCTTATATTAGATATTTAGATATGCCTTAATTGGTCAAAGTTAGTAAGTGAATCCCAAAAAGAAAAAGAATTCCCTTTGATCAGGACTTAGCTTTTATGGGCATAATTAGAGCATCTACGTTGCTTAGCTAATGACCCATATTTATAGGCCATATGTTGTTTAGCTTAATTAGTTAGCTACAATGCAATTCTCATGAGAGGACTTAGGGCACGTTCTTTTAACCTAGAAATTGATAACTGGTAATTGGGGATAACTGTGGACAACTAGTGACAATTAGAAAGTATAACTAGTAATTAATTGGTGGCAATTGCGGCAACTGATGGCGACGGGGGCAACTGGGAGCAATTGGTGAAAATTGAAAATTTGTATTTTTTAGTGTTCTCTTAATAATAATAATAATAATAATAATAATAATAATAATAATAATAATAATAATAATAATAATAATAATAATAATAATAATAATAATATTATTATTATTATTATTATTATTATTATTATTATTATTATAAAAAGTAATAATAATAATATTATTATTATTATCATTACTAATGATAATTTATGTTTATTGAGTGTTCTCTTATTATTATTATTATTATTATTATTATTATTATTATTATTATTATTATTATTATTATTATTATTATTATTATTAAAACACTCAAAACTGAAAAATTTGCGTAAAATTGGGTCAAACTAAGGATAATTGGGTTAACTGGTGGCAACTAAGGACAAGTAGGGACAATTAGAGACAACTAAAAATCTAAATGGTAACTGTGGACAATTAGAGACAACTGATAACAACTGAAATCAACTGGAAATCAATTGAATAGAATATGCCCTTAGACTTAGCTAAGTGAAGTAGAAGTACTTATGCTTTGACATGCTAATTAGCTAAGAGGGAAAAAGGTGGGGAGGGTATAGATAAAGGGAGAGGAACAGAGGAGATACGAACGTGAGTCTACGTGAGGGAGGTCCAGGTATTTGCATGTTGCCAATTATTTGGAGCATTCCTAGGTTAGACATGTGTAGTATAGGCAAATGCATAGGGCCTCCACAAATTTAAATCAATGGGGCGCTTTGCTATTTTGATTTTTCTATAAATAAAAAAAATAAAAATAAAAAAGAGATTAGTATCACGAGCTCACGAAAGCTTGATATTACTTTTAGCTTCCTAACCTTATATAGTTTAGGCTGACATTAGTGGCGAATTTAGAAAATTATTAATATGGGTGTTAAAACTAAATTATTATGGCATTTTAGTCATAAATTTCAAAAAAAAAATTAAAAAAAATAGGGTGTTTTAGCAAAATTTTCTGAAAAATTTGGTACCCGAGACCCTAGTGCCCATTCACATGTATATGCTTTGAGCTAGAATTTAGTTTTAACACAAGGGCCTCTGAAATCTTCAAAACTAGACGACGACCAATCTAAAAGTTAATTAGTAATATGCTTTACTTAAGAGTTGCTTTCAGTCTTATCAACCTACCTACTAATACTCGTATAATCCTATAACAAATAAGTTGGTTTAGAAAAAACTTTTAAAAGTTTTTAGGATTTATAATCCTATAACACAAAATCTCGTATAAGTCGATCTCAAGATAAGACCTCTCATACATACATGATGTCAGACCATAGTTATACTTGTATATAGATCCTACAATATATAGTTTTCCATTTCTGCTGCAGCACTGTACTCTCTCGGGCTCGAAATGCTGTGCGGCTGTTGCCAGTTCATATGTCATAATGTATTTTTAGGAAGCGTTAGGATTGGTTGGACTTGGTATGTAAAAGAAAGGGTCAACAACCAATAGATTATCGTTGCTTAACAAAGCACACATATGACAACTACATTCCATGCATGTACATTTAATTTCCTCTGATGGTGATGGAGATCGTTGAACAATTTGTACCGAGTTGACCAATAAGGGGCTCATTTTTGCACGTTGATTGATCTTTATTCTTCATGTTTTAGATCTCATATGCACGTTGGTATATTTTTAGACTAGTATAAGATCTTATATGCACATCATTGGTCTAATTTTGTTGATATTCTCTCTTGATATATAACAAATTTATTGACATTCATCAAGGTGTTCACACAATTATTTACAGAAATAGAAATAATGCAACAAAGAATGTTCTCCACCAAAAAAACATGCATGATGATCTAAATGGAACCCTACATGACATCGTTCGACTCTATTATTTACCCGACCCGATTTGGTATATAACTCGAAGTAACAAAAACTTGATTATGATCCAAACACGAATAATTCAACCTAAATCTAAACGATTATAAGATTTAATTAATCCGGTTTAAAATGATCAAATCTGATTAACTCGTTTGTTAGTTAGGTTCATTCAACACAACGTTGCTATTTTATTGTTAAACGTCATACATGAGTTTAAGTGACAATATTTATTTATCGTGCATGTACTGTTATGGGTTCTTTTTTACATATGAACCATATTCGTATTTCGTGAGATTAATTTTCATGCTAGACATTTTTATGTTAATTTTCATGCTAGACATTTTTCTGTATAATTTTATCCCCAAACTGGTACTCCTATTTTTTTAATTACACCTTGTAAACAAGGATATTCATATGCAAAATTAATTGTCAATGATACAACAAAATAATCTCTTCAGTTTTGTTATTAACCAATGTTAATTTGGGTGGTGCAGACAGAGATCAACTTCTTGGGAAAGTTTTCTCACCCAAACCTTGTTAGATTGATTGGTGACTGTTGGGAAGATAAGGAACTTCTTCTTGTGTATGAATACATGCAAAAAGGAAGTCTAGAAAACCATCTTTTCCAAAGTAAGCACTTTTATTTTGCTTTTCATTTTATTTTCTTTGCCTTTTTTTCCCTTGCATATCCATTAGTAATTTCGATGCATATTACATACCAATTTTTGCTACTTAAATTAATTTGTTGATTTAATTAATTTTATTAATTAATTTGTTAAAATTTGTCTATTTTTGTAGAGCATGTAGATCCTCCTTCATGGGGTACAAGAATTCAAATAGCAATGGATGCAGCTCGAGGCCTTGATTTCTTGCATACATCAGAAAATAAAGTTATTTATAGAGATTTTAAAGCTGCAAATATTTTGTTAGATGAGGTATGCTTCACAGAAATTATAAATTGTCCCAATTTCATCAACAAATAAAAAAATTATATGTCAATAATGTTTCATCAAAATACAACGGCTTCCCGATTTTAAGAACAACTACGAAATAATTACTATGGTTGAATGTAATAAGTTTTTCAAATAGGTAGCTAATCTAAGATAAAGATTTTCACACACAAATTTACCCTTAATTTGCGAGTATTTACCCGTATATCTAAATATGTATAATTATTTTTCTAATAAACAGTATTTTGGTAAATTCTATTATTATTTTATCATAAAAAATTACTCGTATCATACAACGATTTAAAAAAATATGGTAGCATATAAGATCTGTCATGTATGTCTTTATTGCATTCTGTAGTACTAGTTGCTTTTTAAAGAGTTTATTCTAATTTAAATTTTTCAATATTTGTTGTTGAACTTTTCATTTAGGATTTTGTGGCGAAGCTCTCAGATTTTGGGCTAGCTAGACTGGGTCCACCAATTGATAAATCGCACGTGACTACCAAAGCTGTTGGCACGTACGGGTATGCTGCCCCAGAATACATCAATACCGGTCAGTGTCCATTCTTCCCTCTTTCTCACTTCCATTTCTAAGTTCATATATCATCATTAGTCAAATGATTTTGTGCACCACTTAAATTCCGAAAATATCATTTTATACAAGTTTTTTTTTTTGTGTAAGTGGTGATATATAAAGCTGGTTTTAGATCACTTCAAAAAAAGAAGAAGCTGGTTTTAGATAATAAGAGGTGGTTTTGAAATATTATACTCGTAAATAGTGTAGGCTTATAAGAGTATAAGACGACTTTATATGAGAATTTGCATTAATTATAATGTTGATTCTAATGCAGGTCATTTGTATTTAAAGAGTGACGTGTACGGGTTCGGTGTCGTGTTGTTGGAGATTGTGACGGGCCTACGGGCCTACGACAAAAACAGGCCCGGTGGGCAGACAAGCCTTGTAGATTGGTACAAGCCCATGCTTAGTGACAAGTCCAAGCTTAAGAAGATTATTGACCCAAGAATGGATGACTTTCCACCAGAAGGCATCAACAAGTTAGCCCAACTCATTTTGAGATGCCTTCAAAATGACCCTAAAAACAGGCCCTCAATGTCAGAAGTTCTCATGATTTTGGAGAGGATAAGCACCATCAGGATGAACCCAAAGGGGTCAAGGCCCAGTTCTTCACTGGCAAAGGCCCAAAGATCTGATAAGAGCCCAAGAAAGGCCCATAGTTACCATCCATCTCCACTTCATCACAACCATAGTGCTAACCCAAAGCCCCAAGCCCATCGACATACCCATGGGTAGTGGGGTCCATGGACTGGTTTGGGCCCGGTTTTCATGTTGGCTAGGATTTTATTTTTGTTTTTATTTTTGTGCTTTAATATCACTACCATTATTCTTGACTTATATGTACAATCAACAATGTATTCATGGGAGACCCATTGTTCATAGTTAGGCTGAGGAGTCCTTGGTAAAAATCTTTCTTAAACTGATCTCCCTACTCTTGTGATTTGTCCTCCAACCAAAGGAAAAACAAACAAACAAAAAAGTATTTATGCACAAATCCGGACCACATATAATTATGCTAGCTAGCTATGTGAATAGGATGAGAATCCTCGATTTTTTTTACATCTCTTATTAATAATTATGAATATGTATAGTAAAACAGTTGTAGTATTTATAATTATTTGATAAGCCAAGGATTAACGGTGGATTATAATTCAATTCATCAAAATGCGTGTGTATTAATGATTGATGAGAATGAGGCGACCGCTTTTAGTATGGATTGGAACGCAAAATTAACATTTAGTTGAAACTTCATATTTTACATTTCGAATATAAAATAGATAACTATATTTAGTTCACGCAAAATTATGATTAGTTTTTATTTATTTAATTATATCTATCACGCTATTAATACGCAACTCGGGTATCGCGGGTCTTACAAACTAGTATTTATTATAATGTGGGTCATTTGTACGTAAAAGGTAACGTGTATGGCTTCGGTGTTGTGTTGTTGGAGATTGTAACGGGCCAACGGGCTTACGATAAGAACAGGCCCGGTGAGCAGGCATTCCTGGTAGATTGGTACAAGCCCATGCTCAATGACAAGCCCAAGCATAAGAAGATTATTGACCCAAGAATGGAGGATTTTCCCCTAGAGGCATTAACAAATTGGCCCTTCTCATAATGAGATGCCTTCAAAATGACAAAAAAAACAGACCCTCAAACGTCTGAAGTTCTCATGGGGATAGATATGGTAAGAGCCCCTACAAAAGCGCATAGTTACCATCCAATATCCATCTCCACTACATCACAACCACAATGGTGGAGCATGCTTGGGCCATTTCGATGTTGGCCCAAAGTCTCATTTGTATTTGACTTTTTAAGGTTAAAGTTTACAAATTTAACTTATAAAGATTTACAAAGTAAAAATACTATTATTAGATTTATTTTTATTATATTTTGTGAATTTTCTAATTATAGAATTATAATTAATCTATGGTCAAAGTGTCGTCATGAACCCCGTAAAAAGTCTAATGGAAAGGAGATTTTGGAACAGGAGAGTATTGTTTTTATTTTTGTGCTTTCACTACCATTACTTTTGACTTATACAATGTATACCTCAATAACTCAACATTGTGTTCATGGAACTTATCTCTCAAATACTTTTAAATCAAAAATTTATTCATGACAATATCTAAGTCATTAGAAAGATTTCAACGAACACACACTTTTAAATGAGTTTAATATTAATTATATTTGGTATAGTATAAAATGATTAAAAGACAAGTTGAAAATCACTTCAGTTAGTTAAGTTTATTTCAATTAAGCATTTAAGTTTAGTTAAGTCCCGCCCCGTTCCGTAATTTGTAGATGAAAAGTACCTACTTTTATGATACCTTCTTTAGAGCTTACCCGGTTAGTTATTGAGTGGTCTCGTGTCTAATTGATTCATATTTTTCAATTCAGTTCAGTGATGTTTTATTTAGTTCTGTGATCTCCAATTCAAAATCATACACTTTGTCTCACATAAAATAGATAGGTTTCACTTCAATATAATGGTGTTCGTTTCTGTGAGATAATAGAATGCTTGATTATTATTGATGTAATGGATCCCTATTTATAGGTACAAGAGTCCTAGTGTCATGAAAACTCTAGAATAATATTACTAAGAGTACTAGAATAATATTTCCTAACACTCCCCCGCAATCGTAGCGGTAGATGAACGGACGCTACGATTGGAGGTTACAAAAGACATAATTGAAAAACACAATAGTAAACATGAAGATCTTAAAGTTCAGCCAAGTATGAAATCTAGCCGAAATAAAACTCTCGTGTTGCCACTCGCTTCATAGCCAACCGTGAGAAAGGGGAAAGAACGCGTCAGCAAAAGACTATAAGGATTGACAGCAGCAAATCACGAGGTAGCAGGGGTCGGCGCTTGGCGGTCGGCGGCGGCAGTAGTGCATGAGGCAGACAACGGTCGGCGGCGGCAATAGTGCAGGCGGCGGATGGCGGTCGGCGGCAGAAGTAGTGCAGGCGGCGGACGGCGGTTGGCGGCGGCAGTAGTGCAGGCAGCGGACGACGGTCTGTGGCGACAGGACTATAAGCGACAAACGACAGAGTTGGGGACGTGCAAACCTGACGTGATCTGAGTTTTAGAGATGGGTAGAAATTAAGATCAAAAATCCATATTTAGTGGTGGAGATCAACGTAATTGAATTTAATGTAGGAAACTAAAAACTAATTTGTGTGGGTTGTGTAAAAAAAAAAAAAAAAAAAAAGTCCGCCGGATGGTTAAAGGTCGCCATCCGGCGGCTTAATGGAAGCGGTTTAGGCTACCAAGAAAGTAGCCGCTCTGATACCATGTGAGATAATAGAATGCTTGATTATTATTAAAGTAATGCATTATAGGTACAAGAGTCCTAGTGTCATGAAAACTCTAGAATAAAATATTTTCTAACAATTTTTATTTAGTTATATTGAATTTAATTTACTTTAATTCAGCCCTTAACAACACACCTTTAGTTACCAATTCACCCCCTTGGATATTTTTTTTAAAAAAAGTACCGACCAATATATAGATATTCCATTCCAGAACGTACCAGTACTTGTAGATATAATAGAATTTTGGAAGTCATTATCAAATAATCCTGATACGTAGTTGACCTATGAGATTGCATTGTAAGGAATATTATGATGATCCAGCTAGCTGCTAATTAAGTTTACCGTTAAACCCAATGCTTGCTTACACGTGAAAGAAAGCAAAGCACGTTAGCAACAAAAAGGATAGGACAAGCCAAAGACTTACAAAGATCCTTTAAGCTCATTATTACAGTTAGATACAGACTGCTAATTAATCATATTTCATTTTTTAAAATTTTGATTGACCCTCTAAATCGATTTTTTTATATTAATCATGCCACATGCCTGTTGTAGCATGCTGGGCTGGCTCTTGCTCACTTTATCCCTACCATGTAGATGGATATAGCTATAGCTCATAATCAAAAAGCAACGCATGAGATCTAAAGACATAGTATTTGATATGATTGTAGTATTAGATTTTGATGATCCCTCTAGTTAATATAATAAGATCGAATATAAACACAAAAACTTTGTATAAGATCGTCTTACTGTAAAAAAGGGTAATTTTTGTAAAAAATAAGGGTATAGTAATAACTTGTGGATCAATAATACATCACCTTATTATCGTTCATAAAATAAAAGTCACCCCATCCCAACTAATAAGTGGTTGATGTGAGTAGTTCAACACTCTCATTCTTCAACCTAGATTGAGAGTTCGAATCTTGGAAATAGAAACACGGCTTATTGTTGGAAAACATTTTACCCCATCGAGAATCAATCGGGGCGGGGCGAATAATATTAATCCTGACCAAATAGTTTAGGGTGAAAATATGCACAACAAAAAAATCAGCATTTTAGCGACCGAGTCAGTCGATTGGTAAACGGGTCAAATCAGTCGCTAAACAAAGTTTACAGCGACCGATTTTTGTCAGTCACTCCGTTTTACCGTGCAACATTCGTATACAAGACTTGAATCCGATACTACCAGATGAAGTTGGAGGAATTATCAGTGACTCTGTTATGGACCAAAGAGGAGAACCATTCCAAAAGACTAGCTATTAGGTGGTAGAGCCCTTTTGGTCTATAAACCCAACATTGATTGCTCATACAACCGATGTGGGACAAGTCCCATACCTTGCAACCGATTTCAGTCCATAACTGGTCACGACCACGTTGGTCACGACTGGCACTCCCAGGCCACCACTCCGAGGTCCTCGTTGGTCACGGCTGGTACTCCCAGGCCACCACTCCGTGGGCCACCACTCCGAGGTTGGATCTGATACCAATTGTTATGGACCAAAGAGGAGAACCATCTCAAAGACTAACCTATTAGGTGGTAGAGCCTCTTTGGTCTATAAACCCCATATTGGTTGCCCATACAACCGATGTGGGACAAGTCCCATACCTTGCAACTAATTTCAGTCCATAACAGACTCGAAGTGGGGGAGTCAAACATCAGTTTGGCTTTGGCATGCACTGAATATGAACCCTTTTTCCGGGTCATTATTTTTCCTTGGTATGTACTTCAGGCCTGCTTGCTATTTCTGATTTTTGTGGTTGATCTCTTCTCTGGTGAGTTGAAAAAAAGGATAATGTTCAAGCTTTTAGGTGTGGCAAAGATATGTTGGTCCTATACTTCTATTTTTGCAATGAGAGGGCAATCAAGAGGGGAGCAAAAAAGAAAAGTCATTTTGGTTAATCGTTTGAAATTTGTATCAATCAATCGGACAAAATGAAAGTACACTTTATGTATGATTTCATAACAAGAGAAAATTATAGACGCTTTCATTGAGTTAAATTAAATTAACCTAATGGCATGGATGGTTTTGTACAAATCCAAATACTCAATTTAAAAGTGTAGGTTTTTCTTAGGGATAGCAAATGAAGGTCCCATGAAAATGAGTGGAAACACTAAATGTATTTGTACCGATCTCTCTAGATTTTGAAATCCTAATTGTCACAAAAGATCCATGGTAACTAATTTTTACAATTGACGAGAAAATAAACTAATTTTTACTATTAGCTACAAAAGGTCCATGCACAAGTTCTTACACAAAATCATAAATAAATGTAGTAAGAATGTATAGTCAAAAAATACAAATGTATTTTGACGTACCTATTATACTACATTCTCAATATTTTGCTTGTTTCATCGTTAAAACTTGTCCACATATTCGGTTAGCCACTGAATTAAGAGTACAAACAATGTAAGTATAAAATACAACGAGATAAGGAAATGCAAAGGGTGAGTTATGGACTAAAGTCTCTAAGAACCTGTTGCATTCACCTGAAAAACTTGAAAAAACGGGTTTGAACTAAACTGAAACAAACAAAACTTTTTTTTTCAATTTGAACTTTAACTCCGTAAAATTCGTCCAAAGTTTTTTGTGTTGGACTCATTTGAAAATAGGCGTTGAAATCTCTCCTATAATACATGTATTATTGTGAATTTATATTGAAAATAAAAAATAATTACGTAGTAAGCTTCTACATGAGTTGAACTAAATTGAGATGGATTTAAGTGAACTTAACTGAGTTGGAGTTCACTTAGGTGCGTTTGTTAGAGTTTACACGGCTAGTTCAGTTCAGTTCAGGTGCCAATTCAGTGATTTCAAATCCAGTTAAATGATGTTCAGTTCAGTTCAGTGGTGCTGAGATATATACTTTTTGTCTCACATATCAAGTTGTGTTCAATTCAATTCATCAGTTGTGTCCAGTTCAGGTCATTAGTATCCAGTTTAGTGATGTCGTTCAGTTCAGTTCAGTTCTAGTAAGTTCATCTCTAACAAACTCACCCTTAACTAAGTAAATTGAACTGAACTCCGCTAAAATGAACTGAACTAATTAATGAGTAAGTGAAAAAAACACACCCTTAAGCCATTCATAATGTTTAAACTAATTTAATTTGTTAATTGGTTTGTTAAAACAAAAACACACGTTACATGCACATATTACTTATGACTAAATAACTCGTCATTTGTCACAAATGATAATACGAGTATAACATACTATCAGTATCAGTTAACTACTATATTAGTTTTTGTTTGTTTTGCTGTGCAAAAAGAGGGTGCAAGTGAATGGCGACCGAGACACCCCCTGCTACGTCATTTTCGGACTCTCGTGTTCAATAGCGAACATATAAGACTAGCTGACTACTATATTAGTTGGATCTAGAGGTGGCCACTGGCCGGCCCATTTCGTTCGTGGGTCGGGCTTTGTCGTAACTAGGCATTATATTGACCCGCATGGATAGGTACCGGTCTGTGCCGGGCCCGTCCACTCGGGCCTGATAGGGCCTTAGCCAGTTTTGGCTCGTGGAGATGTATTTTGGGGAGGAGGCAGGAGAGATAATAGGGATTGGGGAGCTGCTGCCATTGTTGGGGATTTGGGGATGTATTTGAGGAGGAGGAAGGAGAGATGATGGATTTTGGGGAGGAGGAAGGAGAAAGCTGTATCCGGGTTTTTTTCGTGGCAAGACCGAGCCCGCACTGATGGTTCGTGACCGTAGCAGTGTCGGGCCCGGGCCTCTGATCACCTCGGCACTAATTTGGCCACACCCAGGCCGGTCCATGCGGGCTTGGGCCAAGCTCGGCCCAGTGACCACCTCTAGTTGGATCCAAATAAAAAATAAAATAACTTGTAATGACTAACTTAAATTATAGTGGTTGACAACGATCCAATAATAAGTTAGAGTTCCTGACACGAAAACCTCTCTTTTAAACAAACTTTCTTGACAAGCAAAAAAAAAAAAAAAAAAAGAACTTTCTTGGAATGGAATTAACGGGCCATATAAGACCAACTCCAACTTTATGCGCTCGACACTAGTTCAGTAGTTTGTAACCCAAACATACCCAATCCACGAATAACGTGAGAAGCAAGATGTATCAATTTCCGACTGTTTTGAATCCACCGACGAATTGTCTATCTTTCCTCTCTCCGATCTCTACATTGAGCTAGTTCTTTTCTTTTCTTTTCTTATTTTTTCGAGAAATTTTTCGTGTTGGGTTCCTACATCATTTTAATATTTTTATTTTTTTTGGTTCACAATCGAGAGTTTTCATTGTCAATCAAAGTAACTATTTCTTCGTGCTGACTTGTAGACACATCAAAAGATGAGACAACTTACCAACGAATTTAAAATTACCCCATGCACAAAACGAAATTCGAATTCTACGTGCCTTTTAAACGTCCTCATAAATCCTGTCTCGGGACCTCACTGCGGAAGTCGATACTCAGCAAAGTATAAACAGAAAGAATAATCCTTTAGGCCATGAGACACCTTTCCAAACTAGCAAATCAATTTGATTGGTAACAGGAAGTAATACTATAAAGTATAAACCACCTGAAAAGCCGATGGGTGATATACTTATGCCCAATATGTGATGTGAGGGGTCGTTCAATCAAGGGGAGCTGAGACATAGTGAGTGAGTCTACAACTGCAGTTGTTGGCTCTCATAATTGATTATGTTTGTTCAATCACACACAAAAAAGTGGCTAACGATGAAGAGAATTTAGGGAAATTTTTCTGCATGATATTCTAGGCGTGGCCAGCCATAATGATCACATCGTCAGAACAGTGGTAATCATGGCGATTTATGGTCCATTAAAAAGCTAATCACTTCCCCATCTCGTAGATTAATTCTGCAGAATTGTCCTTTCTTTCTTTCTTTTTTATATCTTTATTAACTGGTGATTAAAAGGAGTTCTTATGATCCCCTCTCTCGTTTAGGTAAAGTAAAATGAATATACTTGAGTTGAGCAAAGTTTTCTTTATACTACCTTGTTCTAATTTGATTGTAGATTCACTTTGAAATTTGCAACTCATTATAAATTTGTGACTCATCATAATTAGATTGTGAGTCACCATTTCAATGTAGATAATTAAATTGGGTTGAGGGAATAAGTTAACTAGAATAATAAACCATTAGGCCAGATTTGTCACCTAATGCTTCATCGGTATTCTCATGTGTAGTCAATTGGGTACATTAATCACATTGGTGGTAATCTAGTGGTTGAAGCTTATGTCCACTTGTTCAATGTCAGGAATTCGAATCTTGAAATAACTTGAATGTACTTGCATTACTAATGCTTGACTATGTATAATTGGATGAGTTAGAGCTAGACCCAATGAGGTTATCAAGACAATTCATTTAATTCATTAGCAATGGTGTCATGGTCTGTGTTGTGCTGATTGGACATTCCATAGCGGGTGATGCATGGTAACGCTAATTAGCCCAAGCTATGAGTGGTTGCCCGCCCCTACCTTCCTTATAGGGTGCGTTTGTTAGAGCTTACACGTTGAGTTCAGTTCAGTTCAGTTCACTTGTCAATTCAGTAATTTCAAATTCAGTTAAATGATGTTCAGTTCAGTTTAATGGTGCTGAGTTCAGAAACATATTTTTTTGTCTCACATATCAAGTTATGTTCAATTGAGTTCAGTTGTGTCCAGTTCAGTTCAATAGTGTCCAGTTTATTAGTGACGTTGAATTCAGTTCATTTCTGATAAGTCCAGTTCTAACAAATGCACCCATAATGAGCACAAAAGAAGAAAAAAAAAAAAAAAAAAAAAAACCTTGGGTGCATCAAACTCTTAAAATTAGGTGTATGTCTTTTTCATTTATTACTCAGTAATGAGTTCAATCCAGTTCAGTAGAGTTAGTGATATGATGCGATTTACTTCTTCTTTCATATATTATTGTTCCTTTTACTTCACTTCAGTTCAATGGAGTTAAGTTGAGTTCAATTCAAATTAATAGAATTCATTTCAGTTCAATTCATTTTAATCCAGTTCAGTTTAGTGAAAAAGAACACACCGAATATCCTAAATGACTTTGATCTAAAAAATCAAATGACCCCAATCTAAAATATCAAATGAGTGTACCTAATGACCAACACCTAGCAAAAGGTGTGATAAAGATGTCGAGAATCCCAAACATAAAAAGAAATGCAAAAGAACAAACTGAACACAAAGCTCAAAGAACACAAAAACTACACCCAAGAACACAAATACTACATCCAATAAGCTAATCGGCGAGTGAAAGCGTGAAAGTGAAACAAGCTCATGTAGTTTTATTTGTGAAAGAACCCCCAAAAGATACATGCAACCTCACGTCCTCACCTGCCTTATTCTATAATTAGATAAACATAAACATAAACATAGTGAAACTTATTCGGATAAAATTCAAAACCCAAATCAAACCAAACTGAATTACTTCATTTGGAGTGGACTTTTGAAAATTAAAAAAACTTGTGTGGACTTAGTTCATGGTGGATCAATATTTGGAGTCACCCCCTACTTCACATGGAGCCACCTCCTTCTAAAAGTGGAGTCACCCCTACTAGAGTCACCCCTCAAATTTATACTTTGCACCACCCCTACTTTACCTGGAGCCACCCCCTGCTTCACCTGGAGCCACCCCCTACTTTACTTGGAGTCACGCCCTACTTCACCTGAAGCTACCCCTCAAAATTACTTGGTCCACGATAGACTAAGTCCACACAAGACATGTTGTTTGAAAATTCTAATTGAATTGGGAAAAAATATAAATTTTGGATTATGGATTTGGATTTGGACTTGAACCCATTGGAATCCAAAATCCAAACCAATTTTTTTTAATTAATATATAATTTTTAATTTTATATCTACATATACATATAAATATATAGTTTAGAAAATCCAACAATTGCTAACTTAGTTAACCTTATTCTTTTCATCGATTTCATGCTTTATTGCATTCTGTTCTATTCTACTATGCACCCCTTTTACATTTCATTTTGTCTCACTCATGTTCCATTACATAATTTGTTCTGTTTTGTTCAGTTTCATATCATTTATTATCATTCCATTTGAAAAAACGGGCATTTTCATAAGATCTCAAAACTCTAGTAACGTTTGCACCTTACTTTCTATGTATCTCACTCAATCATAAAAATCACTCTCAACTCTCACTCAGATTCGCATATCCAATAATTTATCCCTCTTCTTAATCCTCCTCCCAATCTTGCATTTGGTAGAAGTCTAAACCAAAGTCCACACTTTCGCCCCTAAACGATAAGTGAAAGTGTGAAAGGTAAAGTGAAACAAGTTCATGTGGTTTGATTTGTGAAGAACCCCAAAAGATATATGCAACCTCACCTACCTTATTCCGTACTATGATATAAGCACAAACATAACCAAAGTCCTAGGATGAACTTATTACTGTATTTACTAGTGAGATGCTAAATTTGCCAACTAGCACAAAGAAAGAAAAAACGTCGTTATCAAAGTGATAAATATAATGATTCCCTAATGAGAGTTTTTATTCAATCTCTCCAACTCAAAGGGTCCCTCAATCTAGAATATATATCTGATCTTTAGCAGTACAACAACTATATTTAATTTAATTTATGGTGAAAAAACATCAACATTAAAAAGGGTCCCTCCATCATAATAACTAGCATCATTAGTCCCACTTCCCCCCTCTTTCACACTCATACCGATCAGCTGTCTATTTAATTGTTTAACATATCAACGCATATGAACCTTTGCTCCCGCTCTCAACAAGAATTTTTCCAATAGTAGTGTATACATACACAGCTCATCACCTCTTTCGGGCTACAAAAGTACAAATGTAGTAACCAATAAATAATGGGTATGGATGGTTCAACACTTTCATCTTTTAAGTAAAGTCGAGGATTTAAATCTTGTAAATGAAAAAAAAAATTATTTAGACTCTGTTTGATTCACCTTAATTTTACTTAAATTCAGTTCAGTTCAGTTCAGTTCATTTCATGTGTAACTTTATTACTCATATAACTTTTTATTGCGAAATAATTTCATGATGAAAATTATGTCATCGGAAAGATCTCAAAGCATTCTTTCAAATGAGTCCAATATTGACTATGTTTGGACGAATTTTAAATGGTTAACGGTCAAGTTTGAAATATCAATTAAGTTCAGTTCAGTTCAGTTCAGATCAGTTTAGTTCAGATCAGTTTTATCCAGGTGAATCAAACAGAGCCTTAGTGGAAAAACTATCCAGATCTATCTCACATTGTAGTGGGTTATTTCACTTTGATAACTAACTCAACTAATAGTTTAAACTGATAATTATAAATCTACTTAATGATGTTTTTTATTTCTTAAATAAAAGAGCCAATTTAACCTAACCTCAAAGGAGTCAAGCTCACAAGAGTCAAAGTTGCCTTCGATGTGGTGGGCTCGGGTTAATTGGCCATTTGAGTCGATTTGGGGCTCAACTCGAATCATGTCAAGTAAAACTCGAGCAACCATGTTTTAACCGAATAACACCTAATAAGGAATCACCAAATCAACTCAACTTTTTTTGCTATAGGGTGCGATAAAATTCAAAACACATGCACCGAGTAAGGCAATTCATATTTGATGAGTTAACAGACTCAAGCAAATTATTAGGAGATCCTCCTTTACAAATACATGTAGAAGAGAATTTATTCTTTCTATATGAAAATTCGAACTCTTAATCACTAGATTGTAAAAGTAACACACTACCACTTGTCCTCCCACTTCATCTACTCCAAATAAGCTCAAACAAGTGATATATCTTGATGCTTAGACTTTTTACACATTCTTCCTCCCCAATATCTTTATGATCTTTTGTACCCATTGGACCACGTAACGTGCATGTGCTTTTGGATTTCTCAGTACCATGTAAATGCAAAATATTGCTTCAAATAGCCTAGCCCCTAGTTGATCTTCAACTACCTATAATCCATCTATACATAGTCTTTACCAAAGTGAAGGGGATTCTAATCTTTGATATCCCAATCCATTATTGTATAAACTGGCTTTCTTATAGTCACTTGGTTGCACCACCCAAATTTGGTGTTTATAATCGTATAAATAGTAGGACGGGTAACTACGAATCTAGGATATCTTTCCTATACGCAATGATGACAAGACTACAAACGTCTACAATAAGAATATATACACAATTGTGGGAATTACCGAATTTACTTTCCTTTGCTCTTTCGTAATTGAAAAGGGTCTCAAATGATATGGTACTTTGATTTCAATGGTTCTCGGCTATACCTTGATGTAGCAAATTTGGCTACATGTTTTTTTTTTATTGTTGAGAATATGAAACGAGTTCTTTATATTTACTTAAGATATATAATATTAGTTGGGCATACAACCATCCGTTTAAACATTTAGTTTGAGTTGATTTTAAAACATGGTATCAAAGTTAGATAATCAGATCCTATGTTCTGATCTTAGGACGTGACATGAGAAAATCTTGTGTACAATAAATTAAAAATATAACATTAGTTCGGCCTTGAATTACCAGCATGGGTTGAATAGGTGAAGTTCTAGTCAAATTAAACTTCACCTATTATT
This sequence comes from Tetragonia tetragonoides, assembly GCA_038025085.1. NCBI lineage: Eukaryota > Viridiplantae > Streptophyta > Magnoliopsida > Caryophyllales > Aizoaceae > Tetragonia > Tetragonia tetragonoides. The sequence goes on from CM076153.1 coordinate 35,108,509, forward strand.
TTTTCAATCTTAATTAGTTTGATCAAAAGAAAAAGGCGAAAAGAAAAGAAGCTCTAAGGTACACTCATCCCTTCCTCCATATCTTTATACAACGTATGAACTTTTTTTTTTTTTGGGGAGAAAATTGAAATTTCATTAATAATAAGTCATATGCCCTTTGCAAATGATATCAAAATAGACGAAATTAAAACTTGAAAATATTTTAGTAAAAAAATACTATCAAACACTTGAGATTGAACAAATTTGAACGACTTCCTTTTTATGTTGTTTCTCATAAAGATTATAGCCTCTCTGCATATTGAAATACACTGCCAAATTGCTTGCCATGATTTTGATGAACGCACAACTCTGATATTATATACTACCTCTTGAAGAATATGATTCGCAGTATCACCTTGCAAACAACTGAAGCGAAAAATCACAAACATCACATTCTACCTACAATTTTGAACTAGTTAAACATAGATTAAGATGCCCTTCAGATGAGATGAAACCCTCTGAGTAGAGGACACCCCAACGGACTCTATAAATCGAAAACCTAATACTAAAAATCCCTCCAAAGATGAGATAATCTTCATAAAAAGGAGTAAAATGATCCTCACAAAAAGAGGTTAATTAATTTCAAAACTGGAGTGATCAAATTCTCCGCAAAAGGAGTGATTAGAACGTTAACGGCGCAAAATTTATTGACTTACTAAATTATAATACCAAAAAACAACAAATAGGAGGAAGATCAAGTAGAGATTAATAAAAGAGCTTATCGCAGGTAGATGACCAGCGACAACCATTATCTCATGCATATATATAATAGAGTCTCAAAGGGGTGAGAGAAAAGAACGACTACGATTTTTTCTGTGGGCTACCCATTTACTTAGCTTTTCATGCAATGTATTTATTGCTTTGTATCTCGTTTAAATTGATCAAAAACTAGTTGATTGATTGATAAATAAGTTACAACTTATACACTAGATCATGAGTTCAAACCTCCTTAGAAACACCGAGAAAAATTAACTTGTGGATTACTCGAGTCTGTCCGTTAGGAGGTTTTTCCTTTAGCCACGCACCACGGAAGAAACAAAATTAAGATCTTATCATAGCTAATTAGTAATCCCTCATCAAGAAGAAAAGAAAAAAAGAAAAAAGAAAAAAAGAAAAAAGAAAAAAAAGGGTTTAAAAGTACATTCTTGGCGCATGGGGTTCCCAGCCCCATGATTGGCAACATTTTGGCTTGGCTATGTGAAGAAATGAATGTGGTATTGGGTAGTTGGGTACACCAGGAGAAGTCTTAGAATCGATATATGAACACATACATCTCCACCTAAAAAGAGACATGATTAAGAAGCTGATAGCAATATATATCCACGGAACGCAGAGTGATCATCATCATGATCAACATCCCAAATCATGTGTGTGATGAATCACCAGCAGGTTTGTGAATTGAATGTGCTTGTTAATGTACTTGTTGACAACGCAGATGAATCACCAGCAGGTTTGTGAATTTGTGATCCTTCTAGTGGGATGTGAGTGCGCATTTAATTTGGCATTCATTACTAGTGGAACACTAATAATGACTGTTTTTGGCTTCTTGGTGAGTTGGGTGGTTGTACCAAGATGATCACATTACAATACTGTATCACCATTGTTTCTTTCCTTAGATTAGAAATACCTTTTCTTACCTAAAATCCATAATTTTTAGTGGGAGGAGGATAACCTTTTAGTGAAATAACAGTCACAATTTATTATAAGTGACTTTACATGTTTTAAGTAGTGGCCTTATTCTATTGTTAGTTGGTCTCATACAAAACTTGCTACTTTTTTTATACTCCATCCGTTCCTATGAAACTCTATCATTTCCCTATTTGGGATATTTCCATAAAACTCTACCATTTCTCTTTATGACAAAAAAATCCCTACTGAAATATCATTTTACCCTCACTTTTGTAAAATTTAAAACCTTCCCCATATCCTCATTAATGTTGAGGGTATAAGGGAAAAACAAGGGCCAAATTCAGTTTGTTTTGCTCTTTGTGCCAAAAGTAAATAGTAGAGTTTCATAGAAACTAAAGGAGTAACCTTTATCCCTTAGGGCATGCTTGGATTGGGGGTAATGATTAAGGGGGTAATGGAGCAAATGAAGGTAGAAATAGGGGTAATGCATTACTCTAGGGGGAGGGTGGGTAACTTTTACCCCCAAATGGGAGGAATGATTACCTTCCGATCCTCTTCACAAAACCTAACACTCACTATCTCCACACCCTCTATTTTAGCCTATAATTTTATCTATTACCCCATTAATCATTACCCTCATTCCAAGCATATCTTTAAAAGTAGAAGATTGTTCATATTAATCGCACCTTAGATAAACCATAGATAAAAACAAGCAGAACTGATATAATTATATTTGTTTTGCTGGACCAAGAGTTCAATCGGAACATTTGAGAATATGACGTTGACAGCTTTTCAACGACATATCTATTATTGTGGAATTTTATCAGAACAAAAAATTATGTAAGTGATAACAAGTATCTATATTAATATACTAAACTTGAAGTGCGCTGAACATAATCGTTCTTATTTTTATTCTCATTAGTTATTTAATTACGCATATTTAAAAAGAGAAGAGTTAAATTCAAGAAAATTAGCTTTAAAATCAAATAATACAATCAAACTACTTCCAAAGACGACTACAATCTTTTATAAATGCACAAATACTCTACTTTCCCGTCATGTTCCCTCTGTATGAATACGGCTGAACTGAAAGAGCCCTTTGTGTGGTATGTACTAGTAGTTTTTTAAGAGGAATTTTCTTTCTTTTTGGGCGTGGTTAAAGGACATCTTATTCTAATGTATGGCTTTGAGTATATGCTTTTAGAAAGTTTGAACCATGATCTAATGTACAAGTTACAACTTATTTACCAGTGAGTTAACACCTCTTAAATTATGTATTAATAATTTGTTACTTATCACACTAGTACGTTTCTATTTTCTTTAATGGAGAGTTGGAGACGTACACTTGTTCATCACTTGTCATCTATTTATAGTTGTTTTTCCTTGGTAGCAAAAATCGGGGTCTTTGTCACCGACTCCCTGGGTGCAACAATGAGCTTCACCACAGGTTTTGGTCAGTATTGCATACATTTGACACATAACAACCTCCATTAAACCTGACATTTATTGCAAGTATGAGTAGTGGTGAATAAAAATAACGGGTACCAATTTTTAGAACTAGAACGTATAATGGTGGTTTTGAAACCGGATTCAGTTCCGCTTTTTCAAAATAGGAATCATTATCAACCAATTCAATTTCGGTTCTTGATTTTTTCAGAATCATAACTAGTTGAGTACCTAGTGTAAAAAATTTTAAAATTTTTTTTTTTTTTGAGAAAATACTTTTTTCATTTTATGATTTTCTAGCGATACTAGTAATTTTAATTATTTTTTTTTTGTAATTTTAGGGATTTATTGATTGTATATATGATATTAATGATTTAATAATTTTCGTTATTTAGATTTTGATTTACAATGTTAAGTATTTAAATTGTAGTATTTGATTTTACGCAAAAACTTGTTTAAGATAGTCTTATCGTAACTTTTGGTGAGACGGGGGTCACCTTTTAATGAAATCGGGGTCACGACTCATAATAAGTGACCTCTACACTTCTAAATAGTAACCCCGTTTTTCTGTGAGTTACGCCCTGTTCTTTTTGTCGTTTCCATGCGCATTCCGTTCTATTCTGTTCCGTTCTGTTTCGTTCCCTTCTGTTCTATTCCAATCCGTTCTGTTCCGTGCCGCGCCGTTCTGTTCGCATTCTGTACTTCATTTTGTCTCACATTTTCTTCTATTATCCGCGCTGCGCCATTCCATTTCGTTCCAATCCGTTCCGTTCTGTTCTTCACCATCTTGCACCATTCCGTTGAGGAGAACATGTATGGTATTACTCTTACACAATACTTGCTCTTGATTTTAAATATGTTGTATTTCTGAAATTAATATATGTGAGTGTGACATTATAGTTGCTAATTATTCTTAGTACAATATGTAATTGGTTTTTAATTTGGAGTTGTGTACCAAGGATCTGGTGGGTACCCAATAGATTCAATATCAATTTTCGAGTAGTGTAATATCATGTTATGTGGATACTCAGTTATACTCATCCCTAGATACTTTCTCCGCTTCCTTCTCGTTTGTTTTTTGAGGTCAACTTTGTAAACTTTTACTGTAAATATAAAAAAAATAAAAAAATCTATGTGCATTATGATTTGAATTATATGCATTAGATTCCTCTTGGAATGTTTTTTCATAAAAAAAAAAAAATTAATTTTACTTGTATATTTTAAGAGATATTAATGGTTAAAGTGCCACATTGAAGACCGTGAAAATACAAATAGGAAGTTTAAAGAGAAACAGAGGGGATATAGCCATAAATAAAAGCTGGTATGAGGCGGCCTCAAGGTGAGACCTCTCATACAAGTATGATGTCATGCAGACGTCATGCTTGTATATATATAGAGGTAGCCTCACTTTGAACTTGATGTGACCTCATACAAGACTTATTGAAATTTTATTATTAGCCATCATATCTTGTGTTATACTAAGGCTCCGTTCTTTTCACTACCTTATTAAAACTGAACTGAATTAATTGTTTTAACTTGCCTTTGACTATTTAAATCTCGTCTAACATATTCAAAACTGAACTTATTTAAAAGTATATTTTAAAATCTTTCCAATGAGATAAATATCATCATAATTTTTTTTGAGGGAATGAATCTTGACCCTAACTTTGGGTACAAGCTGTAACCTTGTATGCCAATGGGCCAAAATTTCAAAAAACATTATGTTACATAGAGCAAACTATCCCATGTTCCATTACAAAAATTTGTGTGGACTTAATTCATAGTGGACCAATAAACTAAATCTTTTTAAATATATTCTCTATGTCATTCTTAAACATTTTGTTTAGTGTTCTTGGTCCATGGTGGACTAAATCCACACAAGACATACTAATGTTCTATAACTTGAGCCACAGTTGAAACACTTGGTGAAAATTTGGAATGAATTACAGATGATCATAGAATTCTATTGCGCTCCCTCATATGAATAATTAGTTGTATCATTAATGCACTAGAAGCCTATCTAAACGATCCGTTGTCTTAATCTTTGCCAAGCAAGGAAGAGAAATTATTAAATCTTCAATCGGCCTACCGTCTGCAGGCCTGCACATGGAGGAGAGTAGACTATACATAAGTTTAGTGGGGTTCCATTCTAAAATCAATCGGTGTTACGTAGAGTAAGACTGTAAGAGTAACCCACCAACTTAAATGCTAGTCTCATTTTTTCCATTTTTTCGATGTGGAACACTGATATGTGGGTTATTCTCTTAACAAAAATAAATGTTTCTACTCTTGGTGGAGCTAAACCCTTCCAAATACCACAGCTTTAACTAATTGGCTTTGATTGCTTGAGACTATGACGTTAAGAAACTCTATCCTTAGCTTTTGGGCAAAGATGAGATTACACAAAAACTCATTTAAAACGATTTTATTATAAAACGAATGTTACATTTTAAATAAAAAAAATTACGCTTAAAATTTTCAAATATCAAAAACAAATTATATTTAAAAAATAATATCACTTTTAACTGTGTTACGATAAAACGATCTTACAAAATACTTCAATTTCGCTTCTCAAAATAGGAAATCTTATTTTGGTACTCAAATCCGTCAAAAATCCACCTCTTTTTGAAGCTGCAGAAATTAAAAAAACGGAAAATGAAGACAAGTCGCAACTAATGATGAACTACACAGCCAAAAACCCAAATTTCAGAATAGGAAAAAACGACGAAAATGCCCTTACTTCCATGTACACATTACTGGTGACCGAAGCACACCAAAAAAAATCCCGAACACACCCTTTGAATCATGACAAACAAACCGAAAGCAAGGCGAATTTCGTAAAAATAGCTCCCCTCCTTTTTTTATAAAAAAAAGCCTGAAAATTCTTTTTCCCACCTTTTTAATTCCCATCCACCCCTTTTTATTATTACTCGTACTATCTTCTTGGAGTATATTTTGATTTTTTTTTACCTCCATTTACCACATCGTTTAAATAACTTTTTTTGTTTGACAGTTAGGGTGTTCACCATCGAATCGTCTACCACAGTGAGTTAGTAACTATCTTTTTGCGTTAATTTGTAGGCATTTTAAAAGATGAGACATTTGATCAAGAGATTTAAGACTACTCTATATTCAAGATGAGACCCAAATCTTCGACCTTGTTAAGAATAGATTAGTTCCTAACTCCTTACCCACTCAATCACCCCACTTAGGGGTCGTTTGGTTCACATAAGTGGAATGGATTGGGTATGGAACTTGAAACATTTAGGTATGGAATGAGGACTCCATACCTGTTGTAAGTTGTTTGGTTGTGCGAAGGTATGGAATTAAATAAAAATTATCATTTAATTTATTTTGTTGGAAAGTATTCTTTTTATTTCTTTGAAAATAGAATTTCAATATAATAAAAAAAATATCATCCAACCAATTTCTCTCTCCCCCACCCCTCCCCACCCTCACCACCACCATTCCATATGACTCCGACTACCCAGATCAACGTAGTCCTTGCCGTCGATCTCGATGGGTGGGTGTTCATGGTGTTGGGCTTGCTGGGTCGGCGTCATCCTCTGCCACCAGTTGGTCGGCATCGCTATTCTGATTTCTCTTGACTCCCTCCCTTCGCGATTTTGGCGAAGACTTGGCCAAAAAACTTCTCTCTCATCTTTAAAACTCTAAATCTGCTTTAATCAGCCTTCAATTACTGTAAGAAACATCAATTACTTTCAATTTTAGTTCAGTTATTTGCTATTTGATACTTTTCCATCTCTAATATGTGTTTATTTTGTCTATATTTGACACCAAATGTTGCATTTCATCTGCCTGGGTTTCTGTATCTGTGAGAATTCGATTTTTTTTTTTTTTTGTATTTCTAATTCTCTTCCGTTTTTGCGACTTTTGAAGATTTCAACAACGATTTGGGTTAGAGGAATGGGGTAGAGGAGTTGGGACTGTTGGAGGTAGTGGGGTGGTGATTTGGGCTTCGATGGCGACTCGTTCTACAGTGGGGTGGAAGAGGTGGAGGTAGTGGTGGTGGTGGAGGCAGTGGGGTGGTGATATGGGCTCGATCTGAGTTGTGGAAGAGAGGTGGTTGTGGCTGAAAAAAGGTTAAGGTGGGCTGTGGTGAGAAGTCACCGGTCCAGGCGATTCCGGTGGTGGTTAAAGGGTGGGTACGTGAGGTGGTTGTGGTGGCCGGAGGGGAAGCTACGGTGACGGTGCGGTGGATCTCAGTTGGGATGGAGTTGTGAGGAGAGAGAACGTACACTCTTTTTTTTAGAAAGAAAGTAAATAAGTATTTTTTTTTTAAAATTTGGTTTGGTTTTGATTTTGTATTTTTCACATTTATTTTCATTTGTTTTCTAAATGATATGAGAGGTATCAATTTGATTCCACTCAAAATTGGGGAGTTTCAAGTGATGTTAAATTGGGGGGGTTTTGAATCCTGAGGGATTCGAGTTCCTTGCCCAAATACGCGTACCAAACACTAGAAATGGATTCACTGATTCCATTCCATTACATTTAGTCCAACCAAACAGGCCCTTAGGTTACTTCTAGACCTGGCAAATGAGTTGAGTCGGGTTTGGTTCGGGTTACTTCAGGTCAGGTCATTAGCAGGTCGAGTCATTAACGAGTTGGGGTTTGACATCGAGTTCGTCATATCGGGTTTTAGCAGGTCAGGTTCGGGTCGAGTTACAGGTCAAAAATAACTATTGTCTCAAGCTTCGGTCTCAAGTCGGATAGTTTTAGATTCGAATTATTAGCAGGTTGAAAATTTTCGAATCGGAATGAAGCAGGTTGGGTTCTGATCGGTTTCGACTTCCAAGTCGGTCAGATTTTGCGTTACTTAGTTACTTCGTTTAAATATTTTTTTTTTTTGTTGAAGTGGAAGGCTAAAAAGTTCGCTTAAATAATTTAATTTTACCCTTCACCCTTGAAAACCGTAATATGGGTACATCAGCTGCAATTTACAGAAGAGAGAGAAAACTCCATTCATTCCGTTGTCGAAGTAGTTGCAGTATATATTAGCAGTGTCCATCTCTCTCTCTCCTCTCTATATATACTCACAATTAGTTGATGTTGTTTTGACTTCGTTTTTCTCTCTCTCTCTCTCTCTCTCTCTCTCTCTCTCAATATTACATTCTCTCAAGTCTCAACGGCACAACTTATTACGCTTTGTCTACTCTCTTTCAACTTTCTCTCTCTTCTTCATTCCATTTCTCTCTCTCTCTCTCTCTCTCTCTCTCTCTCTCTCTCTCTCTCTCTCTCTGTTTCTCCAGCACATTTTTGTGCTCTCAGAATTACTATACTCACAAAAATGGCGTTTCGTTTAGGGCTCTTTCTCATAATTTTCTCTCTCCAGGTAATTAACTAAATTCAATTGTGTTGAGCTTTCGACATTGTGTAAATTTGTTTTTCTTCTAATTTTTTTTGTTGTTGCCTCAATTGAGTGAGCACTAGAGCTGCTAATTATCATAATTTACCACTTATTGTTGATGTTCAACTAAATTGAGTTTATTAGTCTAATAAGCTGGGATCCAATTTCTTGTTTAAGTTGGAATTTTCAATGTTAATTGTTCTAGTATTGTGAATTGTGAACTGTAAATTGTGAATTGTGAATTGTAATTGTGCTGTTTGACTTTGTTTCTAATCCAAAGGTGGTTTAGAAATTGTAAAATTGAGATTGAACTTACAAGTTGAAAACTTTTTCTGAATGATAATGTTTGGAGTACACATAATAGCATGATAGTATCTGAGTTATCCTGCAATTCTCAAAAGGATGAAAAAGAAACAGATTGGATATAATTATGTCTCTTTTCACTCAAAAACAGTAAAAATTTCACTTTTTCCTATTGTTCAATTTTTATTTTAATTTTTAATTTTTATTATTTAAATGTTAAAAAATTGCTTTCCAGTTTCTTTTTTCTTTTTAAAGAAATAAAGTTAACAGCTAGCCTCCTCATAGAAAAAGTCTCAATTTGTATTTTTTTTTCATTTTCACAATAAAATAATTGCAGAATTTATTGTTTATGATAATTTTGCAGTCTTTGTCATTGAATTGTGTTTTGGGAACTTATTGCATGTCTGTGATTCCATTAGATGATTTGCTAACATCTTGGCAAAAGTTTCTTTTCTGGGTATTAGCATAGTATAATAGTACATTGCTCACTGCAGCAAAATTTAACAGAACACTTATTTCTGACTGTGCAGGTCTTACTGATAACATTAGCAGTGAAGGCAGAAAGATCTGATTCGCGCTTTCTTTTGACAACTAATGCAACAAACCGGTAAAGGGTTGGCACTTTATTTGATCATGGAACTGTATAAAATGGTGGCAAAGAGTGGAATCAGTTGCCTAAACTAGTGACAGGATTTCGTAAATTTCATCACATGTGGTTCTGCTTTGACGTTTTCCTTCGCACGCCCAAAATGTTTCACTTGTGGTGATTAAATTGTCGTACTGGAATAAAATGGAGTAACTTGTGGTGATTAAATTGTCGTACTGGAATAAAATGGAGTAACTTGTGGTTTAGTGCCATGTTACTTGTCTAGTGGTGAAGATCGTGAGTTGATAGTAGTTGCAGATGAAACTAGGTTCATGTGGAAAGTCTCATAAAGGGATCATGGTCGTATTCTTTCTAAATTGACATCCCAATGCTGAGATTGTTTATGAAGCATAAACATTCTAAGCTTGTGAAAATGTGCTGTATGAGTGTATGGTTTCCTCATGCACAAGCAAGTGCATGTCTACTGCTTTAGACATCTAATTATATGCATTTGAAGCAAATGAGAGTTACTGTGATTCTTTCTGATTGTTAGGGCGAGGCCAGGATTTTGTGCAATGTATGACATATGTGGTGCACGAAGTGATGGAAAGGTCTTGAATTGCCCTGTAAGCGCACCTGCTGTTAAGGTACTGAGGTGATTATGCACTAGAAAAGTAGCAAAACGGCCCATCATCCTTTATCTGTTTTCCAGTTTAGCAGAATCTTTAACATTCTACTGCAGCAATGCACATTCACTTCCCAACCCCAACTACTATGGCATTCATGAGCAAGCCCATATCTTAGAAGCTTGGAGAACAACCAAGTTTCTATTGTTTACTTCTTAGTATTCAATTTGAACCTCATCAATTGGAATAAGCTTTTTATGCACCTTAACTGTGGGATTTAACACTTTGCCCTGAATCCTTCACAGCCTGATGCTCTGTTTTCATCGAAGATCCAAAGCTTGTGCCCAACAATTACAAGCGATGTTTGTTGTACAGAAGAACAATTTGATACACTGAGAGCCCAAGTCCAGCAAGTAAGATATTTGTAACTTTGTCACTGGAATCTATCTCCATTCAGCCTCTATTACTTGAACAAGGAGGGTTCGTTCGAGTTTACAAAATCTAAATGGGGCTTCTTGAGTTTGATTAGAACTACTTTGCGAGAAGTATTATACTGTGTAGTGCTTGTATGGCAGACATATTGTCAAACTTATGTTCTAATCTAAATGATTGCTAGAGTCTATGTAGTGATGTTTCACTGTCATATGTTTAAAACTTAAGAGTTGGAAACAACCTCTCTACTAGGCGATTAGCTAAGGCCTAAGGTAAGGCTGCGTACATCTGGTCCATCTGGACATCCCTAGACGGCTAGACCTTACCCTCGGTTGGGTGGTTAACAAGGTCATAACTCATAATTGAGACTCCAAGCCTCAATCTTCTACAGACCAACATTTGTAGATGTATACCCATTATGCAGATAGTTAAGAGACAGTAATCATTGTTTAGATTCAAACTCATATATCTTAAGTGTGCATCATTTCAAGTTTTCACATAATCCCTATCTGTTGACATGCCAACATTTTGTTCTAAGATTCCTTTGTAGTCAGGAGGTCAAAGGTCAGATTAAATGACATGATTACGAAATAATGTTTTTCATTTCATTTTACTTTTGGCGCCTCAGTGTGAGGTCTGTTAGGTCCTATTGCTTGTATCATGTTTGCGCCTTTCTCCTTTCCATTGTTGACTTCATATTTTTCCTATTATTTTAAGGTTGTATGTTGACTTATGGACATCTTTACAGGCAATTCCGTTCCTTGTGGGCTGTCCAGCATGCTTAAGGAATTTTTTAAATCTCTTTTGTGAGATGACCTGCTCTCCCGATCAGAGTTTATTCATCAATGTAACTTCTGTTAAAGAGGTGAGAAATTTGCAGTCTTTCTTATTTGGACTGCTGTTATAGAATTCTGTAGTGAATATACTAGGTATATGGAGAGTATACATCTGTGTTTCTAGTTTGCAGAGAACACAATTATTATGCAAAATTCTCTGTGTCATGAAAATATATACCTATATTTTCTGTTTCATGAAAGTAAACTTGAATTACATGTCAAGATGTAAATAGGAGAGGCAAAACATGCATCGAGATACAATACAGGTAGTAACTTCAGTGTAACAAAGGTTCCTCAATCACATTGCAAATTCATAAATCGAAGGTTTTAAGGAGTGCCAGATGCATGAGTCCAGAAAAACAACAAACATGCAATGTAGATCCTGAATTCCTGATGTTATCTAGTATGTCCAAATTGCTACTCTAACAGCCTGATCCCAAAAGCTGCTGAATAGGCGAAGGGTGATGTATGATATGTGGTCAATTAATCCAAATGCTTTGAGATAATCCAATACAGCAGTTTACTTATGCAACAACTTAGTTTGCTTGCTTCTCGCAGTATATATATTCTGAATCTATGGTTGGATGTCCCCATTATCTATTAGAACAATACCACATGATACCATCATTTCCTAGTGCCCTTCGTAGAGAGGGTAGTGCAGTCAGATATATGCAACCCGGGTTCAGTTATTGTATAAACATTAGACCCTTGATTGTAAGTATCATGATTGTTTGGTATTTACAACAACGAAGAAGCAGGCAAAGTTCTATAAGTTATTTTGTTTTAGTTATCATTACTCAGAGCTGGATAAATTGCCAATAATGGCTCCATCAGTTCCACTGGAAATTTACATACCAGTTCCAATCACTACAAGACTTGATAGGCAAGCACTTCCAAATCAGTGCAGAACCCGTTAATTTTCACTTAAATATTTTTGTTCTGTTTATGAAGAATAAGCTATGTTTGCAAGTCCTGCACTCCTACCTCATTAGAGGATGTCTTAATTTTGAAGAGCAAGGCCTTATCTCTTTCCTGTTTCAGGTTAATAAAAATTTGACCGTGGATGCAATTGAATTTTATGTAACTGACGCTTTTGGTGAAGGGTTGTACAACTCTTGCAAGGATGTGAAGTTTGGTACTATGAATTCTCGTGCCATAGAATTTATTGCTGGCGGCGCTCAAGATTTTAAAGGTTGATTCTTACTCCTTAAAGTTCAGCCTCTGAATAAATGTCTCTGTTACAATGAACATTACCCATGCCAGGCTTTTACATGTGATTGTGGTTATTTGCTGATCAGCTGATGTATACATTAACCATGTTTGTATATAAAGGAGGCATGCCAGGCTGTCATCATGAGTCTTCAGGGCTGTACAATGTTGCCTTGTATAATACATGGAGCAGGGGCTTTGAAACATGATATCATTGTCAATTGACCAATTTTTTTTTTCTTTTCTACCCTTGTGTTTTATAGTCAAAACACATTGCTTCATCCTCAAATTGAGAAGGTATTTCTGAATTGCCGTTTGTAGAATCCAAGTGGCTTTGTTTCCTCTGACTGAATTTTTGTAGACATAGCACACTCTTTTAAGAGTGGGGGTGATATTACTTTCTTAGATAAGAAAAATATTGTTAGAAATGATAAGAAAGAATACAATCATGGGGGAGCGAGCTACAACTACTCCCAGTTTCTCTGGACAAGGGAACCTTGATAAGTGTCCCCATCCCGTAGAAGCTCAAGTGACAAGCTGATTCCGAAAAGATTCTAGCTCTCAGATTATTAAATACACCAGAAGGTTGCCAAAGCTGCATTCCTTCTCCATACATCCTTCTCTCCTCATCTCGCCCAAAACTTACAAATTAAACCTAACCTATAAAAACTCCAAAACTGATGAGGGACGCAACCAGGTTTCCGTCGTCGCACCGAATAAGCAGCTCCAAAAACATGTCACACGAGAATACAGGAACATAGGAGCACTATTCACTACCACCATGGTAGGTCATACACATCTGGCAGAAGTGTCACCCCCGGGCCCCGGCGTCCTTACAAAAAGCATATGGTTGGTATTAGCCTTTCCTAACACCAGCGTCCACACAAAAGCCCTCACCTTCAGTGGTGCCTTCACCTTCCACAAGAAATTGGCAATAGTTAAGAAAGGAGTATATTGAGATGCCAAATTAAGACAAGCAAAGAATGATTGGAAAATAGAGACCCCTGAAGCATCCCCTTTCAACACCCTAGTATTCTCACATCCAAAAAGATAAGTCACAACATTTTCGTCTTTTGAGCAAACTGCATTTGCATAGATAGCAGAAGTTCTGCTAACTCAAGTTTTCTTAATGTTTAATTCTCTCGTGGAGAAGAAAGCAGGTGTTGTTGTGCAGAGGATTGTCGTGAGTGACCTTGTATGTTTATGATTCTCACTAGTGAGTACTTCAGTTGTCAGTAGCTTTTCTTATTCCTTGATTATTCTTTGCAGGGTGGTTTTCTTTCATTGGTAGACAAGTGGGCCTTAATATCCCTGGTTCACCGTATGCTATAAATTTCACCTCAAGTGAACCTGAATCGTCAGGGATGAGTCCCATGAACGTATCTGCTTACTCATGCAGTGATACTTCACTGGGATGTTCTTGCGGAGATTGTCCTTCATCTCATACATGTTCTAGTTCAGCTCCTCCTTCTATTAATAAGAGCAGTACGTGTTCAATAAACATGGGTTCTCTGAAGGTGAGCATAGCCCTTAAAATTTTTCAGTATACAAACTGCAGAGACATTATACTTGTTAAATGGACTTCTCTCTATTGCTTGAAATGCACTTTTCTGTCTAACACCACCTTTTTGATGACTACAGGCAAAATGCTCTGATGTTGCTCTAGCAGTCGTGTATATTGTTTTGGTTTCTGTGTTTCTTGGATGGGGTTTTGTTCATCGGAAGAAAGAAATGAGCCCAGTATCAAGAACAAAACCACTGACAAATGCCACAAATAGTGGTCGAATGCATCCAGGGGACCTGAAAGATGAGGAGCTTCCTCTGCCGGTATGTTAAATATCTTCGCATCTGAGTCTCTATGACCTACACATTTGCAATATCTAGTATCATATGATCATGCAGCACATCAACTCAAAAGTACTTCTCCACTTAAGGCATCTTGCTTTATGTTCCTCAGCCTCCTTATTTGCAGCAAATTTTGTGACTAAAACTTTATTATAGTTTGAGCTGCTACCATTTCGAGTCTACTTGGTTCAAATATTCAGCATAATAACCGATTAATTTCTCAGTTTAGTTTCCCGAACTTCACAATTCATCCCTTCGCATAATTAACAGTAGTACATGAATTTGTATAATCATCAATCATCAGTTATGCTCGCCTAAGACACTGCTAAAAGCGTATTCTTCTCCTATGTAATCATAAAGATCTTCTGATTCAAAAGGAAGCACACCTTAATATCCATTATTTATTCCAGCTGTGTGTTCTTATCAGATTCTTCTAGATGCAGCACGAGTTACTGGTGGAGTAAAACTTTCGGTGGTTCAAGGATACATGTCAAACTTTTATAGGTTGGTGTATTTCTGCTTAACATCACTTCAACAAGGGTTTGAGGAGCAAATTGTGAAATCCTTTTGCGCTTTTGGGTGACGTAAATCCCTTGGTTTTTGAACCTTTTTCAGGAAATATGGGGCTTGGGTAGCCAGGAGACCATCGCTTGTGCTCTTTTCATCCTTGGCCATCGTACTTGTTCTCTGTTCAGGTTTAATTCGCTTGAGAGTTGAGACACGGCCAGAAAAGGTATGTTTCTACTCTGACTCAGATGAAATACTGCTTTGATTCTCTCAGTTACACTGCTATCAGTATTCATTGTTACTTGTTACTAACTACTTGGGTATCTCCTAAGATGAAAGTAAATATCTAGATCCCTGAAGCTTTCCAGGGTCAATGTGATTTTCTGTCACATATGTTGTTTTTAGTGAAAAAAAAGTATGTGTGGTGAGTAGCCGGAGTTACAGTGAAGGAGGACAAAACATCCTCCAGAGGAAATTAGTACAAATTGGCCCAATTTTCTGGACCTCAGAAGTCAGAACTACTCCCTCCGTTTTAGATAAATGTATACATTGTTGTTTTTGCACTAGATTTAAGGCAAGGAAAAGGGGGTTTAACTTTCCAGCATTGCCCTTGCTTTTTGGGAATAAAGGGAGGTGGGGTCAGTTGGTGGGTGTAATGATATGTGGGTATAATGGTAAAAAGGTTATTAAAAGTTAAAGCCTCTGTTGCTCGGACTCGGGTAAGTGTTGGAGTGTCCAGTACCCATCCATGTCAGACTCGGCCAGTTTTTGGAAATTCTGCTTTTTTTGGCTTAATATGGAGTGTCCAATCACACCCATGTCGGAGTGTCGAGTACCCAAAACGGGTACTTGAGGTGAAATGAAGAGTCCAAGCAACATAGGTTAAAACAACTTGCTTTATGAACAATGTATACATTTATCTGAAACAAAAAAAATACACAGAAGGTATACATCTATCTGAAACGGAGGGAGTATTGGATAGCTTCTAAAAGCTCCAGCTGCCCAAGACCATAAAGAAGCTAAGTAAGTGGTTTGATCCTTAAGCAACTCAGGCGACAAAAAAGAGCTATAAAAGATCCACGCATTCCTTTCTGGCTAGGCACCACAAAATCAAGAAAAGAGAATTACAGTGCAGCACCTTCTTTTCCTTCCGATGCGAGATCTTACAAAACGAACCTGCAAGAACTCCAAAATAGCAGACAGGAAAACCCAATCCTGCACAAAGCAAACTACAGCAAACAGCTTTATCCCTTGCCATGCCATCACACTGCAAGAAAACATTCACCAACACAGCAGGCACTGCAAAGCACACATGTATGGGGAAATAGTGAGTCCTGATCACCTTTGGCTGCATGTCTATCTTATTTCCTCCGTAATGCCAATGTCCATACAAACTTCCACACCTTAAGAGGGGCCTTGGATGCCATAGATCCTTTTATCAGAATGAAAGTGTAGATTGGCGAAAGAGAGGAAACATATAGTACAAATGTGCTTTCTCAATTCTCATGGAACTATTTGTACATTATTTATTTTAACGAAATTCCATTACACTTTTCGCTGGTGTTATAATCATTTTGATTTATTGCCTTGGTGCAACTGAAGTCGTTGGCTGGCTGACTTTGAGAATATTGAATTTTAAGAACCCAAATAATTGTTCTAATAAGCTATTATTGCTCATAGACGAAGAGAAGAAAAGCTCTCTAGACAGAATCACAGAATCAAACAAAGAACAACTGGGTACGCTAGCTCATAATCATAGAGAGGATGTTCAATTTATGCTGGTTACTTCTGCAAATGGGAAATGCAAAACACTAGAGTAGGAAGTTGAGAACCTTGATCCTGAGTCCTGACGTTAGAAGGCTAAGCTATAGTGTGGGGCTCACAATTGGAGCTGTGAATTGTGCCTAGCACTTACCACACCATGTGAGGCTCCTTGTGGTTTTGTGGCAAGGATACAAATACATCTAGATACGAAGTTGAAAAGAGTAAAACCAGGTGGATCGGGTTGCTTTATGGTTGGTAGGTTCACCAATGATCGGTGAATTAAGAGAGGTCCTCCTCCTATTGATCAGTATATTCCCAAGGAGTTATAACTTTTTTCAGCTTTTTAAAATTGGAAAGATTCTGGTTGTTGGAACACTGACCACAACATGTCAACATGCTTCTGTCAAGGCTGTAAAATGCATATCAAACCGGGAAGTTGGCTGGAGGGATTTGTTTTAGGAGAATAGGTTGTAAGTGATGGGTGAATCTGAAGAGGTAGCTCCTTCTAGTGCTCCATATATTTCCATTGATTTACTAAATTCTCCTTTGCTGTTTAAAAGTGGAAAATATTCTGATTGTCAGAAGTCAGAACCACCCAAATTTGAAACTGCTTTAAATTAGCCAAATTTAAGAACACTTTCCTGAACTTGTTGGTGACATGTTCAGGGACTGTCTTCAAGCAGCCTTAACTCCCATTCAGTGTCTTTCAAGGATAATGTAAAATGGTTATCCTATATAAAATATAAATATGTGATCTTTCTGGATTCTCCGCATATCTTGCATGTACTTAAATCCATGGATTCAAATGTTCAGGACTAAGTAAAAATGGACCTAAATTTGCAGAAATATCTCCAGTATTTGTTAAAATTACCTGTCCTTTTAGAGAACTGTTCCATGTTTATTGTAAAATGGTTATCCTGTATAAAATATAAAAATGTGATCTTTCTGGATTCTCTTGCATGTACTTAAATCCGTGGATTCAAATGTTCAGGACTAAGTAACAATGGACCTAAAAATTTGCAAAAATATCTCCAGTATTTGTTAAAACTACCTGTCGTTTTAAAGAGAACTGTTCCATGTTTATTGTCCTGCAGAATGTCTTTTTGGTTTTTGACTATATTGAGCAGCTCTTTGATCTATTACAAATTTAACTGAGATGTTGTATTTCAGCTTTGGGTGGGGCCTGGGAGCAGGGCTGCAAAAGAAAAACAATTTTTCGACAGCCATCTGGCACCTTTCTACAGAATCGAACAGGTTTTGCTCATATCAGTATACTTAGTTGATCATATTCTATTTCGTTTTTTAGGGTTTGCTTTTGTCAATTTCCTTGATTTTTATTCCTTTTCTTGTTTTGTTATCATCTTGACTGGATGTGTCTGAAACAGTTACTAACAACTTACAGATAGACTCAAGACGTCTTGTATCTTGTCCCAGACATTTGTATTAAAGTTGTACAGAAGTCTTCCTCCCTTAGCATGTCTTTATGTTTAATCTTACCTCGTGTTTCATCATTCAGGTCATTATAAATAGGTGATGCATTAGGTTAGTATTAATGTGAATGACATTTTTTTTATTTATTTACCTCATGTCACAGCTTATAATAGCAACAATTCCTGACGGGAAAGGTAAATCACCCAGTATCTTGACGGAGGATAACATAAAACTACTCTTTGACATACAGAAGAAAGTAAGCACTCTGATTTTGTTATTTTCAGAATGTGGTTTTGTGTAATACTACAGGGAAGTTACGTGTTAGATGTGAGTTCTCGACTTACTGATTCATAGTGTTTGTCATTTATAACAATCCGTTTGTGCCAGGTTGATGGAATTCAAGCGAACTTTTCTGGCTCAATGGTAAAACTAACTGACATTTGTAATAAGCCACTTGGTGGAGATTGTGCAACCCAGAGCATTTTACAGGTACATTAATGTTGCTTTCTTTTTTTTGTTATATTATTTTTACATATACGCGCTTATATAATTAATTTTGGGCTCCGCATATCATTATATATTTATCTGAATAAGCTTAAGGTCTTTCAAATGGACTTTCATGCATACTTTTCATATCAGTGATTATTTAGACTACGAATACTGGGGAGGTTATAACTAATCATCATTAGTCTAAGTTTAAGACTCCAGAATATATGTATGTAAATAAAAAGGACTTTTGAATCTATGTGAATTGGAATGCTAATGTAACATGCCCTCTCCTGGGGCTGCTCCTTAACATGAGTACATAATAGTGATAATACTGCTGGGCCTACGCGTGTACGCGAACGGGGACGAGATTCGTAATTTTTTAAGAATCAGGAACGGAGGCGGTAGGCTTAGAGGGGACGATATGGTATGTGGTATACAAGAAATTGTAGGATTTGGGGGGGGGGGGTCATTTCCTTCAAGCATTTTGTTGCCCTTTTTTTTTTTTTTTATCCCTTTCATTTTTAAGTATGCTTTTAATTTAAAGTTCATAAATATAACTGCTCAAAACTAAAAAGTGTGATGGAGAGGTGCAAAAGTTTGAACATATAGTACTTGTCAGTTGACTAAAGCACAAAAACATGATTACCCCAACCATCTACTGCCTTCAAACAAAAAAAATAAATAAATTCAACTCTTTCCTTCCCAGGCCCACCATTTAAAACCGAAAAGAAAAACCTTGCTGTAGCCGCCAGAGAGCAATTCCAGCCAACAATGGCAGCCGAGTCTTCTAGCTTCTCTCTTTCTTCTCCTTCTCAGATCAGGGTCACCAAGATTCATGGTGGTGACTGGTGAGAGAGCAATTCCAGCCAACAATGATGGCAAATCTTCTAGCTTCTCTCTTTCTTCTCAAATTAGGGTCACCAAGATTCATGGCGGGGTCGCTTCCCGCGTATCCATTTTCGGAATCGTTCCCCAGGTCACGGAATGTGACTGCGTTCCGCTTTCCTGACAACACTAGCTAGGATCGTCCTGCACTGATACCATATGAAATCTTGCAATAAGCCTACCGTCTGCGTGCTGGTATGCGGAGGAGGGGTAGACTGCAAAAATGCATACAAGTCCATTGGGGTTTCTATCTTATAACCAATTAGTATTAAGTGGAGTAACCCACTAACCTATATAGAAGTCACGTCTCTCCAATTCTTCCAATGTGGGACTTTCACTTGTGGGTTATTTTCTTTACATATAGATTACTTTCTTTTAAGGAGCACGCAACTGGGAAGCTTTGCATTCACTTAAGTGCCAAAATGGCATCAACAAGGGTGGTGGTCTAGTGGTTCCAAGCTTACTCCCAAGTGATTTGGTAAGGCAAGATCATGGGTTCGAATCCCCATTCCCCCCATGCCTTGTGTCTGCTGGCTTCTAGGAACTATACTAGCCCCTTGTTGGTGCTACGTAGACGGGGTCAGTGCTTGCGCTGGTTGTTCAGCTAGTCTTATATGTTCGCTATTGAACACGAGAGTCCGAACATGACGTAGCAGGGGGTGCCTCGGTCGCCATTCACTTGCACCCTCTTTTGATGAGCAAAAAAAAATGTGCAAAAATGGCATGTTTAGTTCAGATCAGGAGTTTGATTTGTTGGATTTCACTTTCTTTGGCTCTTAAATAGTAAGCTGAGTAGTCCTAGTGAAATCAATGGTTAAGACTGTGTTCTTTATATGTTAGAATAAAGAAGCATTTTCCTGGTCCTTCTTGGGTTTGCATTTATGTGGGGAATCCTATAGTGATAACAACATTTGAAGGTAAGGATTGACTGGATAATGTCCTAGGGCTGGTAAATAGCTTTTCATCAAGCCTCTTTTTTTTTTGGCTTCAATGTTGCGAAAAAAATGATTTATGCTCCCAGGATATTAGTTGTTGTATTTGATGAATTTCCATTTCTAGGAGAATAGGAAGAGAAATTCAATGTATGATATTTGAGATGTTCAGTAACCATTATTTATTATTGACATTCACATAAAGGAATAAATCTCCAAAGAGCTCTTCTTATCTTGGCATATGGCATTTACATCTTCTCTTCTTTTGTCAAATTGGGACCTGGGGAAAAACATATTATGCCCGAGTCAACCTTGCTCACATATATATGTCAGTGAAGTCTTCCTGGCTTACATCTTTGCATGCTAGAAAGTCCTCGTCATTTGCCTTTAAAGCATATTCTTCAAGTGCAAGAATAATGGGAAGGCACTTTGTGTACCCTTATCGATTCTAACTCAAATTTGATATTGTCCCGTTTAACAATAGGATGCTATATCTTCATTTTCTTCTATCAAAAATATGTGATTTTGCTTACTGTAAACTGTGAGTTGATTGTGTAACCTGATATGTATGTGCTTTCATATACCATGCTCACTAAGAAGTACTATATAATTTGATTTGTGAAGTACAACTTCAAGTTGTCAATCAGCGCACCAAACTTATCTGTTTTTTCTTGTGTCAAGATTCAAGAATGACGTGTTTTACATGTATGATTGGTCTTGATTTCACGATAACTCTCCTATTTACGTCACTTTTGTTCACCTTTTAAATGCCAGTACTTCAAAATGAATGCTGACAATTTCGATAACTACGGCGGAGTGGATCATGTCGGCTATTGCTTTCAGGTGGGTCACGTCTGTCTTTGACTAGTGTGATGTTAAAACTGAAATGTTTTTAGATGAGTACTACGGGAACATTCTTATGGACTTTCCATCCATATTGAGAATATCCTCTTACGGACATCAACTGTAAAACTTGTTAGTTTGAAATTATAGATTCATAGTTACTGAAGATTCAACCTTCTACATACTATCTCAAAACCCTTAAAGTTATAGATTAATAGTAATCATTCAAGTTTTATATAGAATTTCCTGTAGACTGACACCATTTATTTGCTTCCCTTAGCATTATACTTCTGCAGAAAAATGTTTGAGTGCATTCAAAGCCCCGCTTGATCCTAGCACTGCATTAGGCGGTTACTCTGCGAACAATTACACTGAGGTAATTCTTGTACTGCTTATCATTAACAAAATTGATTTACGTGTCAATAATTTTTAAGTCTTTCAATTGTAGGCTTCAGCATTTATAGTTACCTATCCAGTGAACAATGCTATCGATAGAGAAAGCAATGAAACAGTAAGGGCAGTAGCATGGGAGAAAGCGTTCATTGAGCTAGCAAAGGTTTGCAGATCTATTCATCCCCTTAATTGCTTCAGATTCTAGCTCTTTTTTTTCTTCATGGCAGATGTATGATGCATAGATAGTATCAGTCATCACACTTAAATTCACTTTTTTAGAAATAGGAGTGATAGAGGATCATGTCTAAGGGGCTTGAGTGCAAAATAAGGTTACTAGTGGGAATGATTGATGATGGATAGGGTAAACTGATGCCCAGAGTCCTTATAAAGCTCCTGAAGGAACTTGTAAGGAGTTAATTGATTATTAGATGCCTGGCACAAACTATCGTTGATTGAGTTGTTCATCTATATTAGGATTTTCCAACTAATGCATTTGTATGGGAATCCTTCAAGCATGTAGTACATGACTCACTATTGAAAAAAAAAATTAAAAAAATTGAACATTTAAAAGTGCTGTACGTCATATACGAGTATATTCTAACGTTCTTTAATATTATGTGCTTTGATGTCTGTTTCTGTAATCATTTGCTTTCATGCTTTACGCATCCTAAAGAACTCCTGTGTATGCGAATCTGGAATTCCAAACTCAATGTTGAAGAATTTCCCTGGTCTGGAAGGGAGATCCAGTCAGGCTTCAGCAGTCATCCATCTACATTTTGGAATTGGAGAGGATAGTCGTGATTGGCATAAAAGTACCGAGCCGACCAATAATGTTCCTGTATAAAGCAAGTTATACCAAGTATTTGGTTGGAATATCCAACTCCAAGGCTGGGGAAAGTTGCCTGCTTTGGAAGTTACACTGTGCAACAATTACTAAACTTTTGACCTTGCAGCTGGCCATTTATTGTTTGATGCTTAGATGCCACTTATTGAATAGTTAAAGTTAGTTGGTGTGAGTAAGAAAACATGTAGTCAATTAAAGAAGTGAATGCCTTGTTGATCCTTCCAATTTTACTACCAAAAGTTTCACGCTGCTCAAAATTGTGTTTTCTCTTCCTTCATTTACAAGAGTTAGTGTTCCATTTAATATGTATGTCTAAGCGTGATATGTTTTCATTTATAGTCTTCCTGTCGAGAATGTACAATTTAAAAAGTTATCTCATGTCACCGTGTAATGGGGAAATATAATTCTGCTTAAGTCACTGCACTGGGTGATATTATGAGTTTTCTGTCTTCAATGGTGAAAATTTCTGTACACAAGAAATAATGTTTTCTGAAATTGAGAGTTACGTTTAGCAACTAGGTTTCTCTCTTAGGTTATACCCAAATTTGCTTTGACAAGCAGATGCTGCAAACTACGATGAGCAAAACAAAAAAGTAGGTGCTGCAAATTTGTTTGATGATGATAAACAACTTTTAGGTAATGCATGGTAACATAGGTATAATCTTACCTAGCCTACTTTAGTAGAAGTCCTCAGTATTTGTGTGGCTAGGTGTCTCTGTAACTTGTTCATTTATCAGACTTCTGCTGCTTCCATCAGAATATATTTTGTATGGTATTTTTTTTTTTCCCCATCTTTCAAGCCTTAATTGTTCTTTTTCATAGGATGAGTTGATGACGATGGTTATGTCGAAAAACTTGTCACTTTCTTTTTCGTCGGAGAGCTCAATTGAAGAAGAGCTGAAGAGGGAGAGCACTGCAGATGTTATAACTATAGTGGTAAATGGTTTTAGAACCCGGCGTTGACTATTTTCTCTAAGAAACTATTTGTTACGTTGTGTTATTAGTGAATTAAGACTTACGTTTTCCTTATTTCCAGATAAGCTATCTTGTGATGTTTGCCTATATATCCCTTACACTGGGCGACACACCTCGATCGTCTTCCTTTTTCATTTCATCTAAGGTATTGTTCATATACGTCTTTCCTTCTTGTTTATTGCTTTCCTGCTCAAAGTTTATGCAATAGTATGTTCCTGCAATGGTTTTGAGCTTCCTAAAGGGATTCAACAAACAACGGTGTTACTCCCTCCATCCCATTTTAATTGTCCATTTCTTCCCGTTTTAATGGTGAGTCACAAATCACCAAATGGATAATATATATCGGATGGAGGGAATAAAATTTCCTAAGTATGACAGCAAGGTGATGACAACAAGAAACTTTTTGGAAATAATCCTTCTTGGCCGTTCGAATTATTATATCTTCTTGGAAAATTTAAATTATTGTTTCTTATTTTTTCAGAAAAGCGGTAATTCGTTCAATAATTGATTGTTTATTTTCCATACACACGTGCACCAAAGATAGCTGGGTATCAGAATCTTTCTAGGATTTAAATGTCTTTACATATAGAAAGTTACGTAAGCTAACTGTCAAGATGTCTGGGCACACTTTTCTCCATGACTTGCTACTTGCCAGACTTTTTATGATTTCTGAATGCATATCCGCTAAATATGCCTATTTGAAGACATAGCCCAGCTCGAAAGGAGCCAAAAGATTCAATATTCTTTGGCCTTGGATTATAATGGACTAAATAAAAAAAGGTTCACTATACTATTTGTGATTCTTAATTTTGTAAAGTTGCGGATTGTCATTGCACTTCACATTAAGGGTTTAAACATTAACAGAAACAGCCTCTTTGTGTTTACAGGGGTAAGGATGTGTACCTCTACACCACCCCTACCTTGCCTAGTCGGGAGCCTCTTTTAAGGCATTTGGGTATTGTTGATGTTGGTATATGTCTATTTGATGGAAATAAGTATATGTTGTTGCCTCTATTTACCGTCAGCAGTCATCTTGAGCATCAATTAACAGAATGTGGGAAATCTAAACCTTTTATTTATTATTCTTTTAATTATATCCTTTCCCATCTTACCTGGGTATGAATTGATTTCTGTAATTTTTTATTTTTACTATTTATTTATTTTAATTAAAGGGAGCTTATCAGTGTATCTATATTGTGACTTGTAAAGGTTCGTTCTTCTCACGTGACTTCACATTTGTTATACAGCAGCAGATTAACCTTTTTCTAGAAATTCATTATTGAAATTTGAAACTACTTAAGTGACTCGATCTCAGGTACTTCTTGGACTTTCTGGAGTTATTTTGGTCATGCTCTCTGTACTTGCATCAGTTGGATTTTTCAGTGCGATTGGAGTAAAATCCACACTTATCATAATGGAAGTCATTCCTTTCCTTGTCTTGGCTGTAAGTTCCACTTCTATTCTCAGTTGCAAGTAAGGTGGTTCTAAGATGATGTTAGTTTGCAGAGTTTTGTTTTCTTCCTTGATTTTTGTATCTCTTTCTTTTCTTTTTCTCCCTTCAGTATGAAAGTATTTGAGATTGTCAGATAATTCACTTATGGGATATGTATAAAAAGTTTGCTCAAGTAGAAAAAGCAATTTCACCAATATTGGCGTCTCTTTGATCAAATTTATATATACATGTCCTGGCACAGGTAGGAGTGATCTTGTAGTGTATTTGGTAATTTTAGCCCCACATATCTTCAAACCATATTGGTTTGGATGTCCTGTCGCAAGTTTTTATTATTTACATCGTTCGTTTGTAAATGACACTAGTACAACCGACCCCCCGTAACCTCTTTGGAGCACTGTGGTTATGTTGATGATGTATGTTTTTAATGACACTATGTTGTGTTATTTCACTAATATTAAACCTGCCATGTGTGACCAGGTTGGGGTGGATAATATGTGCATCTTGGTTCATGCTGTTAAGAGACAACCACAGGAATTGGCTTTGGAGGGACGCATAAGTAATGCCCTGGTGGAAGTTGGACCATCCATTTCACTTGCCAGTCTATCTGAGGTATTAGCATTTGCAGTCGGAACTTTTATCCCGATGCCAGCTGTTCGTGTGTTTTCTATGTTTGCAGGTTTGTCCCTCCCTCTCTATGCTTCACATTGCATTTAGTGACATCTTGTACTTCTTGTCGTACTTAGCAAGTCTAATCTTTTCTTATGCTGATTGTATTTTACTTGTCTGTTTCATGGCAGCACTAGCTGTTCTTCTGGACTTCCTTCTACAAGTTACTGCATTTGTTGCATTGATAGTATTGGACTCTCTGAGGACTGAAGATCATAGAGTTGATTGTTTTCCTTGCATGAAAATCTCCTCGAAAGATTCAAACAATGGTAACATTTTTAACATGGAACTCAAGGTATTCTATCTAGTACTATGTTGTATCATCCTTTTGATTTAATTGTTTTTATTGAATCTGTGGAACTACAGGAATTCGTTATAGAAAACCTGGGCTTTTAGCGCGCTATATGAAGGTATGGTCATTTATTTATAGATGTCATAGTGTGATAGTAGAATGATTTATGCAGAGATTTAAGGCATTAATAAAATACAATATCTTCAACTGGCCCTGACGTTTGATGTCCATACATTACCAATCTCTGCAATGATCTATTCCCAAGATTTGTCTTCGACTTTGTTTGAGTGCTGAATAACTTGCTCTACAAAGAATTGAAACACTCTAATTTGCGTAATGCTATTGTTTGTTCCTATCTATTTTGCTCCCTCCTTGAGGTGTTTGATATTGTATTGGCCATTTCAGTTCCTAGAGAAATAATATGAATTCGAGTGGCATGTCCTTATCTTGTTATTTATTTATTTTTAATACTTTAGATAGGAAGATAGGTTCCATATTCAATTTATCAGTTTTTAATCAATGGTGTTTGTCAATAAATATTATAGGTAAATATTGTCATATTCATAAAACTCCCAAAATTTGACAAGTCTGATTATCAAGGAACTCAGTTTCAACTTTCAACCTACGAAAGTTTCCTGATTTCCAAGTCAAGATGAATGTCAGTACAGTACTTCATATTTTGTTTAACTTCAGTATGCATATTGATTATTTATTTAACATAGGACCCCTCAGTGTTTCTTATGATATTTGCCAATAAATGTTTACAAAATATATATATTGAAATAAATAGATATATTTGATTACAGAGGAACTCAAGTTCGACATACAAAAGTTGTATGATTTCAAAGTCAAGATGATGTAAATACAGTAATTCTCTATTGGGGGTGGGGGGGGGGGGGGGTTAAAAAAATTTAAGAATGCATTTAAATTTTCCATACCTTGGTTCATGACGCATATACCCTGTTGTTTATTCAGTAATTGAGTGGCTTCTGTTTCTCTCATCTTCAGGAGGTTCATGCACCCATTCTAGGTTTATGGGGAGTAAAAATATTGGTCATTTCCGTGTTTGCTGCCTTTGCATTGGCTAGCATTGTAAGCTATTCTTGCTTTGTCGCTCACCTTTACTGTGTGTTTTGCTGTTTATTTCTCGCTCTTTTTTCACCTCTTCTTGATTTGTAAATCACAATACTCATGCTGGAAGCTTTGCAGGCATTGTGCACCAGGATTGAACCTGGTCTGGAGCAACAGATTGTTCTTCCCAGAGACTCTTATCTCCAGGTCTAGCTTTTTATGATTCACAACTGGTGCTTACTTTAAAAACTGTTGTTTAATATCTGTGGAGTATGGAGTCATGAAAGCTATCGTACATTTGTCATTTTGATGCCTGCTTTTATTTCTGACAGGGATATTTCAAGAATATTTCCGACTTTCTCAGGATCGGACCACCAGTATATTTTGTGGTGAAAGACTATAATTATAGGTACCATCTTTTACCTACTAATTCTACTACCCAGGAAGTTGTACTTCCTGTTTTATTGTTGTCAACCGAATGACTGCTATGGAAGTAGAACTTCCTGCAGCAAGTCCCACTTATCTAGAAAGACTAGGTAAGTGATTTCTTACATTTTGAGTGAAATAGAATTTCTTAGGAAGTCACTTCCTACACTTTTGTCAATCAAACAACTTTGCATAATTCTACATCCCAAGAAGTTGTACTTCTTGTGCTTCCTTTTATCAACCTAACAACCACTACGGAAGTAGAATTTCCTGCAGGAAGTCTCCACTAACCTAGGTGGACTAGCTGACTGGATAAATGACTTCCTTCAATTTGGGGAAATATAATATCCTTGGAATTCTCACCTCCTACATTATCTGCAACCAAACAACTTTGCATTTTTCTACTTCCCAAGAAGGTGTAGTTCCTGTGTTTTTGTCAACCAACCACAGACTAGTGAATTTCTGTGGAGTTTAATATTGATACCTTTATTATAGCGAGTGAAATTTTACTACGCTGCACAAACAGGGTAATCCAGATGCCAGTCTAGATGGATGTGCTTCTAATGTGTATGATTATTCAATGCCTGCTCGTATAAGTTAAACCTTTAAGCGAGAGGGACTGCTGAAGTTTTATGTCTGATTGGATGCATATACTGATTTTTCTTTATCACTTCAGCTCAGAATCAAGGCAAACAAATCAGTTGTGCTCTATCAGCCGATGTGATTCAAATTCTCTTGTAAATGAGGTACATTTCCTTGATTTTGCTAGAGAGACGGCATTGTTCTGCATTATTTGTATAATGGATGCATTTTCCCCTGATCACTGCCTTTTTGCTTCTTTGTAATGGGCTTATTTTTGCAACTTGTATTTGGCTTGAATTATCCTTTGATGACATCAACGGAGAAAAAAAGGGAAAAAAACTTCCTCTGATAAGTTGAGTTTATCTTCATGCAGATTTCAAGAGCATCCTTAATCCCAGAATCTAGTTATATAGCCAAACCAGCAGCTTCGTGGCTTGATGACTTTCTAGTATGGGTATCTCCTGAAGCTTTTGGTTGCTGCAGAAAGTTTACAAACGGAACTTTTTGTCCACCTGATGACCAGGTTTGTAGTATTTTAGTAGATTGCTGGCTAGCTTTCTGTGTTAGTTACCATAAAACTAGTGCAATGGACACTGAATAGAGTAGACAGTAGATATAAGAGTGAAAAATAATCTCAGGAATTTAGTAGCTTTACTGTTTTTACTTTTCTGATGGACTGTGCAATTATAAAACTTTTGGTATATTTTCCATCTGAAGCAACTGAATATTTTTACAGCCTCCTTGCTGTCCTCCAAATTCTCTTACCTGTGGTGTTAGTGAAGTGTGCAAAGACTGTACAACGGTATTATTCTCACGCTCAGATAATTCTAAATAAATTGTTGCCGGCTTGTTTCCGCTCAGTCAATTACCACACCAAATTGGTAGCACTATTCAACCAGTGGTGAGAAGTTTTTAACAAACTTTGGTGGTATACAGTGCTTTCTCCACTCTGAATTGGTTGATGATCGCCCTACTACTCCACAATTTAAAGATAAGCTTCCATGGTTCCTCGATGCTCTACCTTCTGCTGATTGTGCTAAAGGAGGACATGGCGCCTATACAAACAGTGTGGACTTGCGAGGTTTGTTAAGCAGCAATTATTTTCGTTTTGTAATGTTTTTTTTTTTTAATGATTAGTTTTCCTTTTGTATGATTATTATCACAAATGATAAACTGATAATAAATTGTCCTTTTGTATTATCACAAATGACGGGCTGTGGTAAGGCCATTTTTTGTATTATTGATTCTCTGTAGCTGGAGTTTTTGAAGATGGTCACTCAATTATTCTAGTTGAAATGCAATAGACCACATCTCCTCCTAACTTCTGAACTTTTGCCAATGGGCTACATAGAAAGAAGTGGTGATCAAGTCATGTAGGATATTGGAAAGTGACCAATGCTGAATCACTAGCAATGTCTTCGTTGTTTATATGCCCTCTTGAGTCTTGATTGGAAAAAGACTTTAGTTTCATTTCTGTCTTGGTAGTTGATTTTGGAAGTGTTACAATAATTTCTTTCGGATGTGTTGGTGATCTGCATTTCTTACCTCTGTTATCTGCACTGTAAATGAAAGAAGTCCAATACTTACAAGTTTCTCAAGGACTTGCTTACTCGTTTTTTCACACGAACTAAATAAAATATAGTTAGTTACATGGATTTGTCCATGAAAAAAATAAAATAAATATCAGTTTAGTCAACATAGATTCTGGAACTCTAGTAATTTGTTTTGTGGTGAGTTTTCAGTGATAGTTTGATCTTAAAAGAGCTTGGTATAGACTTAAGTGATTTTGATGAATTTTAATAATATACTTGCGTGTGAGAGATCCGAAAAAGTATTCTCTCTTGTAAGCAAGTTCAAAAGGCAACGGTTGGTGATCTTTGTATTGCTCCCTTTCTTAGAAAATTGAGGTTCTTTTGAGGAACACTAAACCATCAAGGGTTCAGAATTTATTGCGCAGAAACTTTGAGGGGATGAAGGAATTTCACTTTTCGATGTATAAGCCACTCTTGTTGAACACTTGGAAAGATTTCTAATATTTTCCAAGGGCTTTCAGTTACCAAAGGATATGAAAGTAGTTCTCTTTCACTTCGCTCTGAGTGCTCAGTATCTTCTATGCTCTTCTCGTGTGTTTCTCTTTCTGTAGTATGTCTTTTCCTTCCAAATTTCTTTTCTATTATTTCTTTTTAATCTCTTCTATTGACCACTAAGTCGAAGTTCATCTCATTCATCATCAACATTACCCCAGTGCCTCCAAAGAGGCTCCCGCCTAGGCAGGGTAAGGGGGGGTTGGTTGTACGCAGCCTTACCCCTGTGGGAGTCTCGCAGAGAGGCTGTTTCCGTTTGACCCGAGATCCAAAGTGCGACGACCATCGGCAACTTCACAATAAATAAGAAGTGTCGACAGTTTAATGAGCCATTTTGCTTTAGTCCATTGCATTCCGAAGCCAAAACGTAGAGAAGCTTTTGGCTCCACTGGAAATTGTGGACATTAAGTCGAAGTTCATCGACTTTCCTAAATATGAAAGTCGAAGAAGGGCATACCCTGTTTGGAACACATTTACTCCAATGTGAGGCTTTGAAGCGTTGTTTGCACCCATTCTCCGGCTTCATTTGTTTCGAGAAATCCATAGATAAAGTTTAAGAGAAAAGAGGTCTACTGTGTCCCCCTTAATGACCAATTGCATACCTTTCTCACTTCTAGCTTCCTTCGAAGCAATATTGCGTTGTCACTCTTTGTTGATTTACCTGTTTTTTAGTTGCCCACTGTTCATATGTATTTTGTTTTCTTCAGTGTCTTTGCATTATCACATCCGTTTGCGTACGTCTTTATCACTCAGCATTTCTGCAACATCACCAAACTGATACATGGTTACCCTCACAATCATTGTTATCTGAGCTAGTGGATGGGAGTTCCTTAGTGATTTTAGAGTTGCTTAGTTTAACACTGGTGAATTTTCTCTCATCTTCCAGCTTCTGATAGTGGTATAATTCAAGCATCAGAGTTTCGAACTTACCACACCCCTCTCAACAAGCAAGTATGGAATCTTTGTGCGAAAGATTAGTAGTTGCACTTGAAAAACTGGTTTCTATCTATCTTGTAGTATTCTTATCTGTTCATGACCAATCTTGCAGGTTGACTATGTTAATGCATTGAAAGCAGCACGAGAATTTACTTCTAAGGTTTCCAAATCTTTGCAGGTATCTAATCTTATACCGAAATTTACACCTGTTAAATTACTTAAATAGATGGAGTTTCGTACTCACATTTTACTTTAGGCAAAAGTTAATGTTTGTCGACCAAGCAGTCGTAGGCATCGTAATGTATTATTCTATGATTGGTATGCATAAGTCAGGTCTTGTTAGAGATAATCATTTCTACTAGTATCGTCTTTAATTTCCCCTCTTACCCTGGTAGGTTGAGCCTAGAATTAGATTCTGTTGTTGAAGTAGCAAAATTACTGGATTGGTAATGCAATATACTCACCTGTATCGATTTTTTTCTTTCAATTTTTTTTTTTTTTGAAATAATGCAGATGGAGATATTTCCATATTCAGTATTTTACATGTTTTTTGAACAATACCTAGATATTTGGAGTACAGCATTGATCAACCTTGCTATTGCCATTGGTTAGTCTTATTATACTTTATATACTTGCGTATTTTAAAATTGGCATGTTAACTTTTTCCATAACTTTTAGGTTGTATTTTCTGTCCATATGCCCTTTTTGGGGGGTAGTATTTATGTTGGTACCTTAAAATAGTGTTCTAGAGAGTAATCTACAATGCGGTAGTGGAGTGAACATGCAGTTTCCCAATAACTTGGATAGAGGAGCTGGGTCATTGTATGCCTGCGCAGCTTTATACATTTAAAGACAACTAAGTGAGTTGGGTTGGGTCCTTTCCTCGTGGGGATAAGGGGGGTTTCAATTGCTGTGGCATCTGCAATTGTTGTAATTACAGTTTTTTTTTTGCTGCTAAAAAGAGGAAACTCTGTCCTCTTAGTTGCACAGTCTAGTCATTGAGCGGAAGTAGCATTTACCACCCAACGTTGTTGGTGCTCAAGTCTTCAATGGTATCGCTGTGGGGGTAGCTAAAAATAAATGTAAGGTACTCTGCCGATATTTATAGAATGGGTCGTTGATGTGAAATCTCAGGTAGTGTTTTATAAGGGTCCCACTTTTAGCTATTTGAGGTTCTATGTATGAATGTATCTGATCATATGTATTGATTGTGGGACACGTGTCCTTTGTTTTGCGTTTTTTACAGGGGCTGTTTTTGTTGTATGCTTAATTATCACCTGGAGGTATGTAATTTCGTATTTCATGTGACTGCTGTCAATCCATTTGCATCAGCATCCTGCTGGTTATCTGGCATCCTGCTGAACTGCAATTTTATAATGGGCCCTGATTATTCTTCTTTTTTCTCCCCCCCCCCCCCCTCTTTCATGGCTTCAGCGCATGGAGTTCGTTGATTATTCTTCTCGTTATAACAATGATTGTGCTGGATCTAATGGTAATTTTCTCCCAATATTTCATGTTCAGTACAATAGCAATACACTAGTGATTGCTTTAGATATGTGTTAGATTTAAATCCTGTGTGATGCACAAATTCCTTTTTTTTATACTGTATTTGTATATTAGTTAGGAGTATATTTAAAACTTTAAAATATAGTTTTTTTTTTGGAAAATGGTAATCATGCTATTCCATTATAGGTTTTGGAATTATGCAAAAACTCATATAAAACGGTCTCACCATGAGATGACTACTACATTTTGTACGTCAAGTGTTACTTTTGGACCAAAAAATGTTGTTTTGTTTTATTCTAACACTTTTGGTTGTCAAAAAATAGGTGTTACTTTTTGGACAAAAAATGTTACAAGTTGAATAAAAAATGTTACTTTCAACTGAATTACCATGAAAAGGTCTGACACAGGACCTAATGCTGATGATAATTTTTTGCTTTTTAAAGGTGTAGCAAAAGTTGTTTTCAAAATGAACTTGATAAACTGATAACTATTAGTCTTAATATGTCTTCAAGTAATATTATATTAAAAGTCAGACTATATTTTCATTTATCCAAAACTTATTTGCTTTTGTTCTTAAAATCTCACCTAAGTCCAAATCTAGGTGACGTGCTATAAGCTCTTGCAAAATGCTCCTTTATATATATTAGTTCCGAAGTTAAACTCATGACATGATGCTCTTCAGGGGGTTATGGCAATTCTCAACATCCAACTCAATGCCGTCTCTGTTGTTAATCTTGTCATGTCGGTTGGAATCTCTGTTGAGTTCTGTGTACACATAACACATGCTTTCATGGTTAGTATCACCATTATTCCCTTTGTTTGGTAACCTATATTTCCTCCTTACCCTAAACTTTGTGACTTTCTGTCCGTTTATTCAGGTAAGTGGAGGGAACCGGGATCAACGCATGAAGGAGGCTTTGGGTACAATGGGGGCTTCTGTATTCAGGTTCTTACATTAAGCTAATTTTTGAGCTCACTTGATTATTTTTTTTCCTTTTTCTTTTTTCCAACAACGTTCTTGTTTTTCCTTTTATGACTTGCGAGCATTGAATGAATGCTGTGGTTGAGACAACTAGTACAACTCTAGGATTCACTAAAATGTATATTTTCTAACTGGTTTTAATGGGTGATTGTGTATATGACAATGGAAAATGGCTACTACTCTTCTGAAAAAAAGTTACCAAAGTGTAAGAAGACTGGAAGTTGGGACTAAATTGTCAATAGTTTATTGAAATAGGCTATTCCTTTGGTAGTTTGCTGAGTTCAAAATTTTCCTTGTGCAGAGTTGAATCTGTTATGCACATTGTGTAATGGTTACTGGTTAGCCGTGTTGGTCACCTCATGGGAGTTGAGAGGAGGGGAGGAGCTTATGTGTAGAGGTATTCTTGGTCTAGTCAGTTGTGTTAGGGCTAAGGCCACTGCCCACCCCCCCCATCCCCCCGACATAACTTTAGCTTGAAAGCTTGGATTAGTGCTTGGTAGGGCCCAAGGGGCCACTCCTAAAAATCCCAAGGAAGGAAAAGGGAAAAGTAGACTAGAAAAGTATTACAAAATCTCAGATTTTGATGGATGATGACCCACTTGCCCCATTCCCAACCTGCCCCCTGGAGGTTTCTTCCTCATAACATGACCAATGCAATTATTCAGATGTAGTAAACAGAAACAACCTTACCAAGGGAAGTAACAGATGCGGTAAAGAGTAACAACCTTACTAAAGGAAGTACAGAGACAAACATAAATATTCAAACCATATGTGCTTCTATTTTAGATTTCTACAAGATGCTTTACGAAAGTTATCTTGGAAACCGTATTCTTGAATTCACAATTGCAATAACATCCAGTGTGCATTCTGCCACTGGGTTTGAGTAAATTAGACAGACGAAACAAGCTCTCAAAAACTGTTCTTATATGATTCAATCAGTTTCAACATGTTTATAGTGCTGTTTATATTTTCCATCCTGTAGCTTGCCTAGTTTATGACTTCTACCGCAGTTGCTTCCCTCTTTCAATCCCTATGCAGTTCTTGATGCTTGTAAGGGACATTAGTTTTGATGGAGCAGTACATTAGCACATTGGGTTTTACAATGTGAGAAATAATTTCCTTTTCATTGGATTAACATTGGTTTTTTTCTGGACTGCCTGGAAAAATATTCTTGTGTTCATATGCTTAAAGTTTAAATTTTTGGATCATATCCTTGGGCTTAAGCTGTTGGCATATGTCCTATACTTCTGTGCAAAATGTCTGCTTATGTTTGGTGTTAGTCGTCTTGTGTTTTTCCTAATTTTTTAATTTATTTCTGCAGTGGAATTACTTTAACCAAGTTGGTCGGTGTCATTGTTCTGGCCTTCTCTAGATCAGCAGTCTTTGTGGTACACAATTCAGTAATCTAGTCACTTCAATGATATTGTCGCTAAATTAATGTTTCTGTGCTCAAAAAGTTTCATTTTTGTGCAGGTATACTACTTCCAGATGTACCTGGCTCTAGTCCTCCTCGGTTTCTTGCATGGTTTAATATTTTTACCAGTAAGTGAAATAAATTTCTGAAATGCATATCCTTATAGCTATGGCATTCTCTCCTGGTTCATGTTTATCTGATTACAGATAAAATTTGAAGAATTTTTTTTTAAAGTAAATGTTTTGTTTAGCTTACGTAATTTTGTCTGTTTTCATTTTGTGATCGACAATTTTATGGTCTCGACTCTTGAGTACAACACTCATTTTTATTTTTGTTGATAAAATGAGGGCACTTAAATAAATTACATCGCAATGAGCCAATGAGTCTGGGCTTAGATGCCCATTTGCAATCCTTTTTCAGAAGTTAGTATGCAAGCATCAGCAATGGAACTGAGCTCCTTGAAAATTTACAATCCTTAATAGTATCATTTGCAAAATGGGCTATATTATCACTATCAGCCAAAGAATTCCTTCCCTAAAACAGAGGGATGATCTTCACATCCTCCACTTGCTCCGTAAACTGCCTGCACTCCAATATAATATGCATAAGAATTTCTCTCTGCATTTTCTCTTGATTCAGCAACTGAACAGCCATAGCAAAATCTGACTCAATGATGACTTTAAACCATCTATTTTTTTTATGATGAAGTTTAGTTCTTCCCTGATTGCAAATAATTCAGCTGCTAAAACATTCTGTGCTCTGACTTTCATACAAGAACCTTTGATCCACTTGTATACATGATCTCTCAAAATACCTGTAACACGTGATACTCATGAAATGCTATAAAAGGTTGCATCACAGTTCAATTTGAACCAGTGAACAGAAGGGGGCTTCCATTTCAAATCCTCAGATATTTATGAGCTCAGTTTGCTAACATTTGCGTGTGAATGAGCACCTTAATTTACCAAAGATGAAGAAAGAGAACATCATGTCCTCTTATATCCTGATGGTGTGAATCTTGTACAGTTGTGAAAAACTTCGTACAGTGATAAATATATGATACTCAAACCAGTGATATTATTTCTACCTGTGTTATGTGGCTGCACTTAGGACCAAAACTGAAGTGTACTTGGTTAATTGCTGCTATGAAAGTAAAGTCTCCTGAATAGATGCTGGCAAATTTTTATGTGCCTGCAGGTAATATTGAGCTTGTTTGGACCACCTTCAAGGTACATTACGGAGAAGCAAGACCCTCGACCATCTATATCATCACAGTTCTAGAGCTGAATTTCACCACAAATCTACTTACAATTTTTCTTTAGGATGCAGAAATGTTTTGAGACCACATTTACGTGTGCAATTATTGAATTAACCCTTGGTAGTTAGTACCCTTGTAAAGTGTACTATATTCTTGATCAATAGAGGAGTGAGAGAAAAGAGAGCATGATTTATTTGTGTATATAGATCAGTTACTGAACAGTCAATGCAAATGTTACTAATTTTTCTTCGGTCAACTGTCTTTCTGGCTATTATTTGCCCAGGCTATGAAAAACTGTTAATTGGTCTAGAACCTGTACGTCGATTGTGATCCTGGAGAATAATGTTACAGGATTTATTTATGAGTGGGTTGATTTATTACGGGTTTTATAGTTGGTACGATTTAGCGGAATCTCAAATATGATTTATTACGGGTTAATTGGTCTTGAACTAATATGTAACTATTGACAATTTTGATGAAGAAAGAGGAGGGTAATACCAAAAATGACTAATTGCTTCTCAGACTTCAGGTGTAAGATATGATCTTTTGACATTTGTGTTAATATTTTTCGATACGCCATGATGAGCAATGGATGTTGTTTGTGAGTTGTGAGCTAACACTTCAGGCCGATCAGCAAGTTGCATCTGGTTGAAGATGGGTTATCACAGTATCAGTGAAACTGTCGTTGAAATCGTCTTTGAGTTATGGAGGCTTTAAGCCAGAAAGAAGATGGATGACTTCTCCAACCTCGCCTTCAAAATGAAGAAGGGTTTGAGACAAGGTGAACCACTTCTGCGTGTCCTCCTGTTCAAATGATGGAGCCATGGAGGTATTTACCCAAATGATCATAAAAAAAACCTCTTGAAAGCTAGAAATTGAGAGAGGTTGTGTTTGTTTACCTATTACACTTTGCAGACAACATGCCAATGTTTTGTTTCCACAAGCAGTTATTCCTTAAACATCAGAAGGCTAGTTGAGTACTATACGCTGTTCGAACTGCGTTAGAGGATTTGTATGTTTACCCCTCTTACAATTACTGTGAAGATAGTCAGGAAGAAAGTAGGGGTAAACTGAGCAAGCTTGGCATAGATTTACGCTCTTGGCGAGACAACTCTCTAGCCAGAGCATAGACAGTTTTATTGATCAATTCTGTGTTGAACAAATTCCTCTTATAAACTTTTTTCATTAAGGATAGGATTTGAGTGTGAAAATAATGAAAGGGTCATCTATATCTTTCGAATTTCACGGAAGATGGGAAGTTTAGTAGTTGGGGACGTCGTGGTTTATTTGATCATTGCAGTAATTCAAATATCTAGTCTCTTTTGACGAAAGCAATTTGCTTCCTGTATGGCTTCAACCACTTAAGCTTTGATTGTAAGGATGAAAAATGGCATTGTTCTCTTCAACAGAACGGCGCAGAACGGAACGCAACGGCGTGGTGCGGGATAATGGAAGAAAATGGGAGACAAAATGATATAAAGAATGCGGAACAGAACGGCGCGCAACGGTACAGAATGCAGTATGGAGACGACGAAAAGAACAAGACCTAGTGACTTTGGAAAGGATATACTCAGATGATAGTTGGAGGGGAACTTGCGAGTATATTTGAAAACTGTTGCCACAAAATTCTGTAGCTGGAAATTCTGCTTGAAAGATAAGTTTCCTAGGCTACATTTGGTTTCACTATATCTTTTGGTTAGGGTCTAGAGCAGTCTAATGTGCTCAACCTTACCCTTGGCTAAACCACGTAACACAGGGGCTCCTAGAAAAGATGAGACCTCTTTGATTTGGCTTTGACATCTGAACAATGTGTACTGGGTTTTTTTTCTTACTATTTTCTTTTAGCTTTGGCTGTATGTATAAGACCATTTGTACTGCGTACCAGGCTAGAAAACATTCGTCTTTCTTCACAGTTCGTGATATGGCTTTCAAAAAACGTCTAGCTTTTGCTTTCTGATTTCAATCTGCCCTGGAATAATTTTGAAGTTATCCTTGCTCCATCTTCTAACCTGTCAAATTTCTCTTTCACCATATGTAAATTATTAAGCCTGTTGGCCAGCGCGCAAAGCTTTCTGAATGACAATCCATACAAAAGTTCTTGGAATCAAAATAACCACAGTTGTACCTAGCCTTTCTTGTATGTACTACTGATCTTCTCATGCCATTGAATTGCCCCTCGACGTAACAGAAGAAAGACATCAGTAATACTCAGCAAACCCCTTTGCCTAGTCCCAAATTCTCTTGACCGGTTGTTCCACGAGATATATATTCCAATATTTTGCAGTGAATTGAAGTAAATATGGCATTATTTGCAACTCATAATTTGCCAATGAAACCTTAGCGTAATGGTTAATAGTTATGCTATAAGCAAGACTTGGTTCCTTGTGGTTCAGAGTATCTCGATAATCCCAGAGGCTCTACCCCTGTTAGAATAAATCAATAAATGAGACTGCCTGTAAAAACTGCATGATAGTATTACACCCATAGCTTATGGTACAGTTCACGATCGAAAAATACAACGAAAGAGGAAAACGAAAACCTATGGTACACTTACAGAGTATCCCAAACTTCACTGCCTTTAATAAAAAGATATAGGCAAAGATATAATGAAAATGGGTAATGCCCTTCATAACTCTG
Organism: Tetragonia tetragonoides; assembly: GCA_038025085.1. Lineage (NCBI taxonomy): Eukaryota > Viridiplantae > Streptophyta > Magnoliopsida > Caryophyllales > Aizoaceae > Tetragonia > Tetragonia tetragonoides. The sequence goes on from CM076153.1 coordinate 35,147,201, forward strand.
AAGCTCTAAATGCTTTACGCTTCTGAAAGAGGGTTGAAGGCATCATATATTACATAATAGCATCAAGAATGTCAGTAAATGGCACAAACAAATTATAAATCTGACTTGGGCTTGTTTCCTTGTAGAAACAATCCCTCCTTTCAACTACAAAGTCATCAAACTTCTCATGAGGAAGTGTAGGCTTTCAGTCGAATACCTACCTGTGTCTGTCATTGCTTGAAACAGCAACCCAGACAACGAAGTTTCCTCATCGTGTATGCGTATATCCTGGTTTTCGAGAAGCTCATATCTACGTCTATCTAGCAAGGTTTAACCTTGGAAAAGAATCTCCAACACCTGTGCAAACGCCTACCTCAAGTATCTGTGGTGAGTGTCACAAGTGGCCGTTGCTTCCCACAGAACTTCTTGAATTACTATGAGAAACTTGGAGGGAGAGCTTGATCGTTTGTCGCTGAGACGATCGGCATATGTCAATACATTCCTCCAAATCAGCATCACAAGTTAGCAAGACCCACTCCAAATCATCATCCAAGTATTTCAGATGAAAGCCACTCATATCACCTATATGAAATCTCCTAACTACTTCTTGCACTAAATCTTTGAATCCCCAATTCTTAAGGATACGAAACCGAATATTCTCTTCTCCATAAGTGACTTTAACCCTCCAAGATTCACCATCTTGTTGTATTACCTGTCCACCGAATTTGGGCAAGGGTGGCCGGTTATTATCAACATTAAGGTGCTCGACCAGAGACTTTTGGCTCTGGGACCTTGAAATAAGCATTGTGGTTTCTTCACTTGGAGCATGGAGCTCTGCTTCGCTTCTAGTCCGTTTTAAGGCACATTCACGTGAGTTTATGCTCCCGAGAGGATCTTCGTTACCTGAAGTAGTGTTCCATGTAACAGGCTGCTGCTGGGTCCCCGAAGAGCAACACTGGCTTGAACTAGAAGTCTGACTGCAGGATGACGAGGGAGATTTTGAAGTAGCACTTCGAGGACTAACAGGTGCAACCTCATTCTCTTGGCTTAGTTGTTGAGGAGGATCACATTGCTGAGAACTTGAAAAGGGACTAGATCCTGACAAATTTGGAGAGGCCAGGTCTGGGAAGTTTGAATAAAATGAACTGATTTGGAAAGCACCGGAGGCACCTTGAACTGAGTCAATCACAACTTGAAGCTTCTGTAGGGAGTGACCGACCTTTTTTATTTTTCGAGAAGGCCACCTCTTAATCCCATGCTGCCTACATATCCGTTTCAGAGTAGTAGGGCAAACTGCAAGACAGCAAATATCAGTTAGATGAAAGGATATAAATAATCTTTAAGCAGAGAACTTAAGGCAGACTTCAATGTATTGGTTCTAGTCCCCCTGAGTTCTAGTCTGTGCAAATAAAGGACGATTGTATGGTTCTATTGGGCAGAATTTGAGCTCAAATGACTCTTCTAACGGAAATTTGAGTAGATATATAAAATGAAAATTCTCTTTTACCAAATTTTCGTACTCTTTTCATGCTTTCTGATTTATTATTTTTTTCTTCTGTCCACTAGTAAGACATAAAGTCTATTTTCATCATTGAGTTACTGCCTCCTGCTTCTGTGCAGGAAACAGAGGAAGGCAGCATGTTTTCATCAAGTGAATAGATAGATAACAATGGCATGTCTAATGTAGTAGATCCCATACAATATGCATCTATTACTCGTTACTTCAGGACTTCGAGTCTAAATCGTGATTATATGTGTGTATGTCTGTTTATGCAGGTAACCCCAGGATTTTAGTTCGCTCCTACAAAAGAAAACAGGCATACAACTTCTGATTCTTTGAAGCTACAATGATTCTCCAATCTAAGGTGGAAAATCTTGGGTGGTGTATGTGGCCTTATCCATGGCTAGAGAAGTTATTTCTGTTACTTAGAACCTAAGCCGGGGAAAACATTCATTACTTCCCTAGTAGTTAACAGCAGATAAGTAGAGGAAAGTTGAGTGCGACATTTAACATGATACATTTGTAATGGAAGTGCCACTTACCACCAATGTTCTTTGCAGCATCTTTCAGGCTGCCTGCGAAGTGCTGACGTAGAACCTCCAATGTAATAGTTTTCTCTGCCTTCACTCGCTTTTTTTCTGCTGACTTCCCTGAGTTTGAGAAATTTCTCTCACTAACTGTAGAATAATCTGCACTGCAGCCAGGACTTCCCTTCATGTTAGAATCCTGTGGATGTTGCCCCAACAGTTTCCCACCCGAATGCTCCCTTTGTTTTTCTTCTTGAGGAACCGGGAGAATGTTACTTGTCTCCTGTACAGCAGCCCCAATAGACTCTTCCTGAGAAGAAGCTGACACAGTGTTCTCCGCATTTATCCTTCTTTGCCCATGGGATGAATCATCCAAAATCACAGTGGCATTGTTATCGGAGAGTAAAGTTTCATGCTCTAGCTCGTTTTCTGTGACGACCCTTAAGCTTCTACAAACCCGTTGTATTATCATCGACAGTGAGGTAAGCATCTTCTTCTGCTCTTCTGGATCCCTACAGCCTGTAGGTAGGAAGAATTCTAACACAAAGTCAGCATTACCAGTGTATATACTCCTAAGGCGTATGGCAACAGCTGCACACAGTCCAAACATCCTTGCATGGTGAGAGAGAGGATACTCTGTCTTGCTGTAAGTTGTTATGTCAGGTAAGAAGCATGGTTGATTTGTCAGGAATGCCTTCCCAGCAACACCTTGGCCTTTAAATAGGTGGTGCTCAGAGCAAGCCTCGTGGAAGCCTTGCATACAAGGATCGGCAACAAAGCAAGCTGAATCAACAGTGGAAACACAACGGACAAGGTTCTCATCAGAGTGACGGCATCCCTCTTTGCCTTGTAGAATGCAGGGCACCCACGTCTGAGCTAAGGGCAGGCCATGGCTCCCACATGCAGATTTAAGAACCTCCAGGATCTCCGGCAACGCAGCTTGGTACGAACTGATACACTCCTGTTAGGAAGGAATTCTAGTCGTAACAATCAACAAGCAAAAATAAACTTCTGATAGATAGCAAGCATATCATCATAGGACTTCTGTCTAATTACCTGTGATTTCTGAGGACTTGAAAATTCAGTACTTCGAAGATCAACAGCCTGAAAAGGACAAGAGAATTAGTTGGATAAGATGATAGCAAGAGACCAAAAGTCTCCTCATGGAGTCATGATAGTTTAATGCTAAGGTGATGTCACCACAATTTATAGACGAAAATGACAACTATGAATGAATTTTCAAAAAAAAAATCATCTTCTTAAAAATTGCTTTATAGCAAGTTTTTCAAAGGGTCACTTGCAACAACTCAGGAACAATCTTGTTTAGGAAACAACAAAAAGTACGATGGACATAGAACTGGAGTTCTTCAAATGCATATGACCCTAAAATAGGTAGGCGAAAAAGGAAGCAATTTTACCCTCATCAAATAAACATTTATGATACACTTGACAAATGAGAATTACTCATACACAAAGGCAAACAGAAAAATGAAGGAAAACAAGAGATAACAAACCTCAAGAGCTCTGCAAACACTTTCAAGCTCAGGTCGATAGTTAGCCTTCTGGGTAGTCATGACAACCTCGATAACACCAAGACAGTTCCTGCTACCTTGATCAAACACTGGAAGGGCAAGTGTCCCACGCACATCACATTGTTGAGCATAAGAAACTCGTGGGTACTCATCGACCCTGAAGAATCGAACATCAGGAGTCCATTCAGGAACTTTTCCCAAGAAAACCCGCCCTGGTAATCCCACAGACACACTGGAATCTTCTTGTGCTGCAAACTGATAGTTTGTAGAAATGTTTCTGTAACTGGCAAGCTGTGTGCTGCTTGAGCTAAGTGAGAAAGGTTGATCAATGGTGGTGAGAACACGAGTACCTTCTCTATTAATCGGCACCCATATTTGAATAAGTGTATCACTGCTTCTTGCAGAATCTTTTATGTAGCTAAGAGCCTTAATCAACCTATCCATCACAGAAGATGCATCTGGATTCACTTTAGGTCCGATCCAGAACAGTTTGTTAAGCTCGGAACCATCTGCAAAGAATTTGTCGAACTGAGTTGAACCATTATTAACACTAACCAAACTCTGACCATGAGACTTTTGCATTACAGCCCCATCTTGGGAACTAATTACTGCTGAATTCTGAGCTAAATCTGTTGCTACTCTCTCTTCTTGAACGCTCCTATGTAACGCGCTTATGCTTGGTTTCTCGTTCGTGGCCTCTAACATAGGCCATAGATAAGAAGAATCAAAGAAAGCATTTGAAGTAGGACTTTGCTGAAAGAAGCTAGATCCATCAGCTGTTTCTAACCAACATCCTTCTAACAAGAGCTCATCCATATAGTCGAGTTCCATCGCAGAATCAGATGGAGCTCCAAAAGCAATACTAGATTGGAAAACAGCATCATCCATTTATCAGAAATTGCCTCTCCTTTACTTCAAGAACAAAGCAGCTTATCAGACAATATTACCCCCACCAACTAGATTGGAAACTGAAGCTCTTTAAAAGAGAATCACTGGTGACATAATAGCATCAACCCAAAAAAAAAAAGACCACTTTGTTGGATTCTTTTTGCCTCTCAAATTTTGTTGTTTTTTCCTGCAAATTAGCCAAACAAACATAACTAGTAAGATAAGTAATCAATCATTTGCATAAAAAAGGAATCCAATTTAGGAATCAAATATTTAACAAATCTCAAATTCTTCAAAACCATTGGAAGAGGAGAATCAATTCAATTCATATGAGATTGGTCACACCAACTTTTTTTTTTTTTTTGCACAAGTCACATCCAACATCAGTCAAATGAGCTGACGTTCAAATTATTACAAAACAGAACCACACCTCAAATTCACAAAGAATAAAACCTCCCATAACATTTAAGTATCTTAAGGATAAAATTCCCAACAAGTTGGACCAACTATTTTGAGTGGTTGGAAAAAAACCAGAAGAATCTGACTCAAAACATAAATGTAGAAATTGCACCCTTTTTACAGATTCTGACAAGATTGGTACAAAACTTCTTTTTTCCTGATTTTCTTCATTGTCAAGCTTTTTACAGAAGAACAAAATAGTTAACAGCCCAACAATCTTGTCAAAGCTCTGCTAATAATTGATCTGTTTTATGAACAGGAAAAATTCCAACTTGGGCAACAAAAACTAAACTCAAGGTTTGGTGGGTAACATTACAAACAGAAGAAAAAGAAGCCAGAAAACCCAAAAAAACAGCAAAAACTTACTAAGAGGGCAGAACAGAAGGGTTTGCAAAAGAATCCTGAAAATTTGGCCCCAAAATGTACAAAAATCCTTTCTTTTTATGCTTCCAAAAAAAAACCCACAATTTGTCAGAAGTGGCCAAGTCACCAATTATTTCAACTAAAACTTTTTGGGTGTGTGATGTGAGATCAGCAAGAGAGAAATAAACACTAAACAGCCCTTTTGTGTAAATGTCCAAACCTCTATTTTCTCTCTCCTCTCTCTCTCTGTATAACTGTAGTATATGTTATGTGTGTTTCCTACAAGGATCAGATGAAATGATTCTCAAACATGGTTGGGTTGGAAGGGTGAAGATTCTCTTCTTGCTGCTCTAAGAGTGGACCCCACTTGAAAAACCTCTCAGCTTCGCTTGTGATCTTGGGATTCACGCTGTAAAGTCAACTAAAATACAAACTCATCTGAGTTTTGTTTTTTTTTTCTGTGGGTGTTGTTTGTGGGCTGTGAATGAATTTGAGAGAGAGAGAGAGAGAGAGAGAGAGACTGAGTGAAGGGAAGAGTTTGGTTGGTCCAACACTCATTTTCACCAGTTTTTGTATTTTTTTGGGCAATTTGGAAAGGCAATGACGTAACTTTGTTTGATTTTTTTTTTTTTTTTTTGAAAGGAAAACGAAACTTCACTACTATAAAGTCATCCGGCATCTACAAACGATATCGAATTCTACAAGTGAAGACACATCTAAAGCAACATCAGAAACCATTCTAGTAACAAAGCTAACTTGCTGAAGAGATTTGACGATAAAGAACGGCTTCCTTTTCATCGCTGTTGTCCATAGTACAGCCTTTTTGCGGAAGACCCTGCCATAGTCTTGTTGGTGAATGTTCACATCCGATGTTGTAGATGACTTGTAGCAGAATAAGATGTGTAGTAGTGCCATTTGACCGATGAAACGATAAACCAAAAAACCTAAAACTAGCAGTACTCTCACAAAAGGAGAGACAGTCATACCCAATAAATGGGACAAAATAACTCTCACTAATGGAAAGACTGCAGTTATTCGAAAACCTAACACTAAAAAACTTATAAAAACTACAATAATTACAAGATTGGGACTTACCATCAGCTTCAAAATGCTGATGGCAGCCCCTAAAACACAAACCAAACTTTATTTTGTGAGATGAATGGAGGGAGGAAGAAGAAGAGGGAGATGGTGGGAGAGAGAACTTTCTCTCTCTTCGTACCAAGTTAATAAGGAGGTGACGTAACTTTGTTTGATATTCAGCCAGAATTGGATTTGGCAACCAACACACAAATGCTTGCTTTAGGTGATTAGATCCCAACACCATTTAATAAATAAAATGGCTTATTTGTTGTAATCTATTTATTCTTAATCGCATCAAAATAAATAAATCTCTTTCTTCGTCATCATTTCTCATGTTAGTGAGACAATTAAAATACATAAAAACTTGTACTTTAAATTTGAATATACTCTATAATTAAATCATTTTCTATTTAAACACAAGGGTGTTTATAACCGGATATCCAAAATTTCGAATATCTGATTCGGATAGTGAATATTGATATCCGTATCCAAAATGATTTCGGATCGAAAAAATTATTTTTCCCTGTTTAAGTTCACCTTAATTTGTTTTTTTTTTTATATATATTGGGTACTTCGGATATCCGAATACGAAACCGTCCTAAATATATCTGTAATATCCAAACTTTCTGGATATTTTTCGGACAGTTTCGGATATTATATATTCAAAATTTTCGAGCTTGGTAACCGAATCCGCGTAAATTTTAGATATTCGTCTTTACGGATATTTTCGAATTGCATATTCAGAATTTCGGATCAAATGGTCGAAAATAAGTTCTTTTGAACACCCCTACTTAAACGGGTCAGAAGTATATTCGTGACTTCGTGTTGAACATCTATATCATTCAATTTGATGGGTTACACATGCGTGTTCAAGGGTTCAACCAAACGGGTTTCTAATTTCAAGTTCGCGCTTACAAATTGATTTTGGGGTCTAATTTGTTTTTTTTTTCAGTTTCTCGGATTATGTTTAGATAGGGTTAAGTTTTAGCAAATTTAGTTACACATATAACCCATTTTAATCGGTGAGTTTTTGAAACTTCTCAAATCTACTAATTTTTTGTTGTATATATGTTGTGTGTCTTATTTAGTTATGTTAACTCTAATTCAGCTGAGCGTGACTGATATTTTATTTCCTCCATTGAAAATCATTTCTAATTTTGTAAATTTGATTTATTAAGACTATAAATTCAACAGAATTACTTATCATCACTACTTCTGTAAATATTTGTGAATGTTTCTTACCTTATATTTAATCTATTATGTTGGGTGCATAGGAGAACATAGAGACGGATTTCGAACTCAAGTACAAATGTAAAATGGGAGAGCTTTTTCAAGTAATTAGCTAATATGAAGACTAGCAAAAAAAAAAAAAGCTAATATGAAAGTTCAGCTAGAGTTAATCATTTGAAAATCAATAAGATGAGAGTCAGAGTTTGGAGTAGGTACAGTGGCGCACTCTTTCGACCTACTTATTTTCATCAATAATTTGGGTTCATGTTTCGTTTCCAACAAAGTTGAAGTTATCTTGCGATCTCGCCATTAAAAAAACACAATAGATATATAGAACTATAGAAGTCACTCATTTTTATTGCTGTTCAATAAAATAAAGAAGTAAATAAATAACCTTTGTGTCTTCTATAAATTAAGGAATTCCATATATAAACCAAATGAAATAAATTTTAAAAAAACACATAGAATTCTTCTTTGAACAATCAAAAGGTAAAATTCTTCTAAATCGTATCAAGATCTATGTGACGTTGATATAACTTGTTTTTTTTGTTTATTTTGACAACTTATTCAAGGAAATATATTCCAAACTTTATAAATACATGTATCACCATATTATTCATTTAACAATTAATGGCTGGCTATACATATGACATCAGAAATAAAAATAAGCACGAGTATTTTAGAAGCAGCCAAGCAGGGACTTGTTTGGGAAGAGTGAAAGGGAATCAGAGAATCCAGCCAATGTGGGCTTTGCATTTGATTAAAATATGAGTATTAAAATGCCAAGTGGTGGGTACGTGGGTGGTGAGTGTCATCACTTTCCTTTTGCCCCCATTCTTGATGCTACTGTCTCACAGTAATTAAATAGTTTTATAATTAATTATCAAAAAAAAAAGAAAAGTTTTTTAATTAAGTAATTTACTATAGTATTGTAGTCTTGTACTATGACTATGAGCAGTACAGTAAAACTCACTTTTTGATTAGTAACGTCAAAAGCCATCTCACGCGCCTTTTTATTTAATCAGAGCGTGGATAAGCTCAAAACTTTATTCAAAATACAATCTTTTAATTTGTTGAAATATCAATTTATTTATCTTGAGAACATATTCCAAGTCCAAGGAAAACAGAAAGCTCACTTCCCAAACATATATCATTGAGTATTGTTGTACATGTCATGGGCAACATGGCTGATCACTAACTCAATACATTTCTCTTGATGTTTATTGTTGACCACGAGAGTCCGAACATGACATAATTGAGGGGTATCTCGATCGCTATTCACTTGCATCCTCTTTTTGACGAAGAAAAAAAAAACTCAAACCTTTCTCTAAATTTTATAAGAATATTTTTAGAAATTACCTATTTGATATTTTCATTTCAAGGTAGTATATATGAAACCTTAAAAAGACCAATGTTAAAAATAAAATTAAGTAATAAAAATGTGTATGATGATAAATTATACTGAAATATTAAGAACCTAAAAATTATACTGGAAAAATTTGTACCGTTTGTACTGGCAATTATTAATCCAAATAAGCAAAATAGTACATAACATACATGTATAACTCAAGTTGAGTTAGGACATTACCATCCCCTTTCCTTCATTAGCGAAAGAACTCAAATCAAAATGAGGTCACATGAATCATGAATGTATTAGATACTTGCATAAAAACGATAGGAGTAGTTTTGTTTCTTTATATCTCCTTTTTGTGTGCAAAAGAAAAAGTGATTCCTTATTAATTATGACGTGGGAAAGTGTGATTCACGCAGTCCAATTATCGTGCGATAGAATCTTGGAGTATCTATGGTGCCTACCATCAACATACACGCACTTAAACCACTTACATTAATTAGTTTTTTACATTGCTTAATCTATATTTTAATCCTTGAATACGTCAAATAATTGGTAATCCAAGTTGCTAAAAGAATCTTTAATGTCTCTCAAAAAAAAAAAAAAAAACTTTAATGGTTTTCATCATACCACTAGCAGATATCTTATTTGTTTAAGCCAACTTGACTGACTGGTATTTAGTTTCATGCTATATGCTTCGCCTTTGATCCAAGACTGTACCAACAACTTGGATAACAGTCGCATACTGGCATTCGACGGTGACCATATATTTGTTTAACCTTTTGGCAATTGGCCTTTATCAAATGAGTGAATACATTATCCAGGAGGTGTAGTTGAGTGATAAAAATCTATTTATCATTACTTAAGGATGTGGGTTCGAATCTCGTCGTAGATATAGAGCAGCTTTAAGTTTCTTGATCAGTCCATCTTTTGAGGTGCCTACAAATCAGCGCGGAGAAATAGTTACTATGGTGCATGGTGGATATACCCTTGGTTGTGGAAAAAAAAAATTGATTGTTTGGTTCAATTGTATCAACTTACATAGAGAAGTTGTAATACAATGGAACTTCAACTTCCTATGTAAGTTTTAATTTCATGGAATATTTTAGTTTGGTTCATAAAGTATATATACTTCCTTGGAAATAAAAGCAGAATGACAAATTGCCCAATCCACATGCAATTATTATTTTTAACTTTTAATGATAAAAATGTCATTTGAGCTAATTAGTATGGGAAGTTGGACTTACCTAACCCCCCTCCCCCCCTCCTAGGTAAGCAACTTCTCGTGATTCATAGGGAGTTCAACTTACATGAAAATTCAATTTCCATTAAAGTGTTTGAACCAAACCATGTAAATTCTCATTATTCCTTGGAAGTTCAAGTTCCTTTGTTGGCTTACACCCAACCAAACAAGGCCTAAGTGAGGTTTTAACTCAAAAGTCAAAACTAAACGTGAGTATTTGCAGATCGGGATGGCTTGCCCATGAGTTAATGGGATTTATTTCAATTATTTTCAAATCAAATTTCAGAAGTGTTTATTGGTTACAATAACTAATTTTACTTTAAATTACCAACCAAGCGAACTCCAATAATAAAGCGCAATACTCCACATCACTATTATTTCGATATTTTCTTATCCAAAATAAGCCTTAACAACATATAAAAGGATAAAAATAATTGAAATTTGGATTCGAACTCAAAAATCAGAATTCAAAAGTGATTCGTATTGGATTTTGATTCAAAATTCCGATTCGAAAATATTTCAAATTGGATTTGGATTTCAAAGTCCAAACCTAAGTTCAAGCTTTCACCCCTTAGACGCCCGCAAATTAAAGACTCATTTTGAGTTGTAGTTGGACAAATTAAAGGCTATTTTGGGCTTGCCACATGCGCGTCGACCAACAAGGTGTTGTAAAGAAAGAATCTGATACAAAACTAATTTGGCAATGGATGGACTAACTCAATTACTCATATGTACCATAAGTTTGTTCTTTACATAATTGGTTGACTGTGAAAACTGTGGTGCTACATTCTATTGCTAAATATGAGAGTCGGGGTATGGTTCGTGATGATGTTGTTTGGACCCCTCCTCCCGCAAGATGGTTGAAGATGAATCTTGATGGCTCTGCTATGGGGAAGCCAGGCCTTGCAAGTTGTGGTGGTTGTTTAAGGGACTCAGGAAAACATTTTTGGATTATTTTCAGTTCATTTGGGAGACCAAGATTCAAATATAGCAGAATTATATGCGTTTAAGCATGTTATGAACTTCCTGAAGACACATGCAGAGTGGACAAACCTCAGAGTTTGTTTCGAAAGTGACTCGAGCAATATTGTCAGTTGGATGCTTCATAAGGAAAATAGACCTTGGAATTTTTGGAGTTTATTCCAAGATTTAGATCTTTTTTGTAATAGTTTAGCAGGCTTTACAATTGTACATATAGTTAGAGAAAAGAGTCATGAGGCTGATCAATTAGCTAAGCTAGGGGTGATCAGATCTATTGATTTGTTTTTGTGGATGTAGAGTAGGGATGGTAATGGGGCGGGGCAGTAATAGATATAAGTAGATCCATCCCCATACCCACCTGAATATTTTGATTCCGCCACCTGCCCTATCCCCATCACGGGTTGGAGATCTCAAATCCACCCCGCCCCACTTACCCGGTGGGTATCCACCTCCGCTCCATTTATCGGGAGGGTATCCATATCCGCTTTATACCCGCCCGAAAAGAAACGAAACCCACATTTGGATCTACCTCAAATTCACCCTAAGATAATTTGCAAAGAAAAATTTGAGCCTTTTGATAAACAATAGCATTAAACAATTTTATATATTTGGTAAAATAAGATTTTATATATTTATATTTTACATTTTTTTTTATGTGGGTATGAGGCGGGGCAAATGGGTATGAGGCAGGGCGGGTAAGCGGGTATAAAGTGGGGCGGTGCTCCGACGGGTATCCACTTGGGGAAAAAGGCAAACCACCTCCGCCCATCCCCGCGGCGGTTTTGCTTTATCAAAATCATCCCCACCCCAACCCCACCTAGCACTCCCCATCCCAACTCCAACTGGGGTGGATGCGGGGCGGTATCCACATGTACCCGTCCCACTGTCATTCCTAATATAGAGGGCTTTAAGGGCCCAAGGACTATTGTAGTTGCTTTTAGGCAATTAGTTGCCATTCAATGAAAGTTATTTGCTGTTAAAAAAAAAACAAAAACTTATATGCATGATCAAGACCTTCTAATCTTTTCATGTGAGACATAAATATATACTACGCTTCAACACCCTACCACACGCAAATACTCATCTTGGTGAAAGCGTGAACAAATTAAAGCCTACTTTGGGTCTAAAACAAGTTTCAAACCTACCTTTGATATCATGATTAATTTCTTAAGTGTATACGTGAGATGATGGTCATTTTTTAGTTAAATAAGGATCATTGATTATGATAAATAACCACTATATTTCTAAATAGTGACCATATTTTTTATGAGTTGGTCTCACACAAATCTTACTCACCGTCATACTGTTGTGCTTACATGTCATGATGAGACAACCCAAGTTTGGAATGATTTTAAATAGTTTAATTAGAGAGCATATTACGTGCGTGCGGAATTAATTTTTCACCCGTGACTTAAAATTTTACAGGTGATATTTAGGTATGCATATCTATTTCACTTTGAGACGATTGAGCAATTATGGTGTGTTATTTCTAATTTATTGGTTCAATTTTAAGGTATGTTCAGTTCAATTAAAAATACATTTCTTTCTTTCAAACATCACTATTGATTCAATTTCAATTTAATTGAAAAGAACACAACTATTGTTATTACTATAAGTTGCTCCAAGAAGTACCAAGTAGCTTATCACATTGTTCAATCATTAAAATTATAATTTAAGTCCAACGCAAAGTTAATGTAATAATTTAGGACAATATAATAGTATAACTAAAAAAACAATAATGTCTAGCTTCTTTTTTCTCTCAAAAAACCCTAGTCTTCCTTTTCTCTCAACTCTTGAAACTCCATACGGTATGAAATCGGGAATGTAGTTGGTCATCTACCAGCGATAAGCTCCTCTTTCTACTAGTTTTTTCCATTTTCTATTGTAATTTGACTTTTTGATTCAGTAGGTCAATAAATTTCGCTCCATTGTGAGGTTTTAATCGCTCCTTTTGGTGAGATTTTGATGAAACCAATTGTGAGGTTAATTTGACTCCTTTTGTGAGGTTCATTTTGACTCCATTTGTGAGGTTCACTTTGACTCCTTTTTGTGAGGATTATCTCTTCATCTTTGGAAGGTTGGTAGTTTTGTGGTTTATGGAGTACGGTTGGGTGTCCTCTGCTCGGGGGATTTTCTTCTTGGCTATAGGACATCTTAGTCTCTATTTAATTAGTTCGGAATTGAAGGTAGAACATGAAATTGATAGTTTGCGGCTTCAGTTCGTTCGTACGGTGATACCGCGGATCTTATTCTTCAAGAGGCAATCTACAATATCAGAGTTATACATTCATCGAGGCTGTGGCAGGGTCTTCCGCAAAGAGGCTGTGATATGGAAAACAACGATAAAAAGGAAGCCGTTCGGAAAATTGTCAAATCTCAAGTGCTTGATCGTCTTTCAATTAGAATGTTTTCTGATGTTTTAGATCCGTTTATTGCTGAATTTGATATCGTTTGTAGATGCCGTATGGCATATTATTAATGCAAGTTCTATTTTTTCCTAAAAAAAAAAAAACAATAATGTCTTAGCGCGAGTGAATACACATAATAATTAATTCATAATAACTAATAAAATAAACAAATATTACTAATGGAGTTATTTGCGTCATGAACGACTATGTATGATCAAATCTTGAGATGTGTACTTCTGTTTCCCACTAGGGCCTAAAGCAATTCAGCATTTGACTCCATTTTATTTATTCGTTCCATTTGGAAAAATAGTACGAAAATATGTAGTGAATGACCAATATATCTTTTTCAAATCACATTTACACAGCACTAGTTCGATGGTAGCAATGCAATGTTGATATATTCTTTTTAATTGAAATAGCAAGGAAGCTTGCCTGTTTGAGGAAATGAAATTTAATTTTAGGTAAACCTAAAAATACATAATTTGACCCGAATTGAATTTGACCAAAACTCGACATATTTTTAGATTTTTGTTAATTTCCTTACATTTCACATCATTTTTTTGTGTGTGTGTGTGTGTGTTTTTCACTATCCATGTCGAAAATGACTCGAAATTTAACTTGAAATTCAACTCGAACCTAAATTGTTAACTCGAATCAGGCCTATTCCTTTATTTTTATTGGGAATGAGTAGAGGTGCGGCACCAATACTTGGGTTTACCCAGCCGGCCAGCCCATCAATGAGACATGTGTGACACTCTTGATGCGCAAGACTAAAAAAAAAACAAACTAGTTTTCCATGTTGATGCGTGAATGCGCATCAGATCACCCACAAGCGCATGTTGGGTGCGTGTACCTAGTTAAAGGCTCATGAGAGCGTATAAATTTTTTGAAATGCACCACTATATATTCATGATGAGAACGGATATAACTTATGCAGCTTGTGATACAAGCAGATCTTGATTATTATTTTCGGGATCATAAAGTCATCGAATACTTGTTTTTTCGATAATTAAGGTCAACAAATACTCTCATTCTGTTTGTAAATTGAAATTTCAATTTTATTGTCATATGCGATATTACCCGCCACTTAGAGACCTAATTTGTATGTTTGGTAAATTTTAACCAACTTTTCTGTTACAAGTAAGTTAATTTTAACTCTTATCTACTCAACTTTAAGCTTTAGTTACAACAAAAATGCAAAGATATTCATATAAATTTTCAACTTCGAATTACAAAACAGCTAAGTTTGTATATTATTATTTCATAATAACTTTCAGCTATTTTCCTACTATTTATTTACTTTTCACGTACCACGATCACACATATAAGACTACTAATCATTAATTGCGAATTAAAAAGAGCAACATAAGATTTGTCCAACACTTTTATGCATATGAAACTAAAGATTGTTGTTTGAAGAATAATCAAGATTCTTTTGGTACATACAGAATCAGAGTTATAGATAGAAAGAATCAAGGAATTTCTAGATCGACAGATTTTGTGTATGGAACATTTATTTTAGCGCCTCTTGTATGGGTGTGGGGTGGGACCGAATCGTTTCCCGCGGATCCTATATATACAAATGCCCAATCCAGAATCATAGTTATTAGCCTTGCAAACCTCATTGATAACTTTGACTTGATTATCTTTCGAATGATCAGGGATCATTGTTCGTGTTTTTGATGTGATTTCGTGGGGAGTACTCCGACTGACCGAGCATCTAGATGAACCCGTGGTTGTTCTTCACCTAAGAGACTTTGAGTATGGAGCAGTGGAAGGAGCCAAAACGGTCGATCTTGATGGGGTTTGGGCGTATCTGACTGATATGAAATGTGTGACTCTTGATCTACCGTTATCACCGGGTTTGTAACTAAGTTGTATGTGATATGCTTGGGAGACAGGTGATCATGACAAGGTTTATAACGAAGGGTTAGCGTACTATGAAGTTAAAGGTAGGTATTGTTTTAGAGTGGCTTGAAGATCTTCAAATATATAGACTAGCTACTTAATACTCTATGATCTTGCTATTTTGGTATGGTTTCTAATTCCTATCTATGAGTATCCTGTATCTTATTCAAAATACCTACAGATCCTCCATCAACCCGAACTCTGCAAATGGAAGTGGTAATGGTCAATCGTCTGTTCCTCGTTAATCATAATCACACATCAATACTTCTGAACTCTACGCTGCTCCTCCTCGAAGCAGATTCATCCTCACAACCAACTACTATCAATATAAGAGGACAAACAAATTACCCCCACCAAAAATAATGAAATAAAATAAAATAAAAATGACAAACTAAGCACAACCACAAGTTTCTTGGGCATTGAGCACAGAATTTCCACGTGGCAATGGGCCCAAATGAAAATCAAGAAATGAACCAAAGCAATATCTATCATCTAACACAGGATACCAAATGCCACTTGTTGTTTCCTAGTTGGACGATTAGATATTGGAGCCAAGTTAAAATGCAGGCCTCCTCAGAAGCTATATCCACCTGGGATCTTTCCCAATAGCTGGCTCTCTTTCATCCTCTTATTATTTGTTTCTCACTTCTGTTTTCCTCTTTTGTGCCTTAGAGATCAACAAACACAAAACATTCAACTGGTTACTGAATAGAGGGAGTATTACTCTACTGAGTTTTCTCTCTCTTTCTCTCTCCACATCTTCTTCATTCATTCATCAGAAGCAAATAATCTCTTTAGCTTGAAGCAAAAATGGCAGCACAAGCGTTGGTTTCATCGTCTTTGACATCGTCCGTGGAGACTGCAAGGCAGATGCTGGGTGCCAGGCCTGGTGTCTCTTCTTCTTCCTCCTCAAGGAAGACCTCTTTTGTTGTCAGAGCAGCTTCTACACCCCCTGTTAAGGTAATACTTCATTTCCCAGATGTTTTTTTTTTTTTTTTTTTTTTTTTTTTTTAATCCTTTCATGGGAGGTAATTGGACAAAATTTTGACTTAAATTTTTCTGGTTACTGGCGAAATTCGTGACAGCAAAACGCAAACAGACCCTTGTGGTTTGCATCTAAGCAGAGCCTTTCATACTTGGATGGCAGGTAAGAATCTTTTGATGCCTCTGTTATACAGATGTGAAAACAAATAACTGCATGACAAACAGTTCAATAAAACTAAAGATTATTACATACTGTAGTCTGTATTAAACTTCTGTGGTTCAAAATTTGCAGCCTTCCCGGTGACTACGGATTCGACCCCCTTGGACTGTCAGACCCAGAAGGCACCGGAGGCTTCATCGAGCCCAAGTGGTTGGCCTACGGTGAGATCATCAACGGACGTTTTGCCATGCTTGGTGCAGCAGGTGCGATTGCACCAGAGATTCTAGGAAAGGCCGGTCTCATCCCTGCAGAAACTGCCCTCCCTTGGTTCCAGACCGGAGTCATCCCCCCAGCCGGCACATACAACTACTGGGCAGACGGTTACACACTGTTTGTCCTAGAGATGGCACTCATGGGGTTTGCAGAGCACAGGAGATTCCAGGACTGGGCCAAGCCAGGCTCTATGGGAAAGCAATACTTCCTCGGCCTGGAGAAGGGGCTCGCTGGGTCGGGTGAACCAGCATACCCCGGTGGACCCTTCTTCAACCCACTTGGGTTCGGCAAGGATGAGAAGTCCATGAAGGAGCTGAAGCTTAAGGAGGTGAAGAATGGAAGGTTGGCTATGTTGGCTGTCTTGGGTTACTTTATACAGGGTCTTGTAACAGGTGTTGGGCCATACCAAAACCTCCTTGATCACTTGGCTGACCCTGTCAACAACAACATCTTGACCAGCCTCAAGTTTCACTAAGATTCTGCTTGTATTAAGGGTCACTGTGATTTGTATCATTTGCCTGCCCCCCACTTCTACTACCATATGTGCAGAAAACATGTGAGACTGTTATCCAGAAAAAACTTCTGTAACATATTACATGCCAAGGATTATATTAATGTAGTTATTCAATCTGTTAGATACTTGCCACTTTGCTAACAACATTCTAGAAATGATAAGCTCAGATACGAGCCCCACTAGGAAACAAAAGAAAAATGCAAGCACAGATTCTATGATTCACACTTCCATAGATGTGTATTATTTCAGCTGAAGATTTATGGTAGTGCTACTGCTAAAGTGCTAATGCATTGACAAAAATGAGCGCGAGACGTAAATACAGAGAAATACCAAGCGGTAGCAGAATCTCTTCAACTACTAAGGCGGTAGCTGCTACTAAACCTCTACATCTTCACTGCTCTGTTAAACTCCAGTAGATGTGCACCAGTACATCTCGACACCATACATTGAAGATAAAAATACATGTATCTCACGAACTACACTTATGCAGTCTGAGCAACTGGTTCGCATTCATTTCCTTCTATCCTGTAGTAAGAGAATAGAAATAAACAAATCCATCAGGGCAGCGGAAGAAAATGGGTTTGATGACTAGTAGTATTTGGTGCTATCACACACATGCCCATAAAAGAGGGAGGAGAAAGCAGTCAAATAGATGATTTATGTGCCAATTATGTAAATATGTCACGTTTCTGTCAACCCCGTCCATAGGGCCCCTACAATTGCAGAAAGCTAACATGAAACATAATTTCACTTGGAAGAATGGATCATGTCAAAGTGAAGGAACAGAAAATAAAGAAATATACAGTTGAATTAAGCGGAAAGCTAACTGGGTAATCATGATGGCCGTAATTGAGTAGTTGATGACAATAGAAAGAAAAAATGTAGAGCAAAGACAATTACAGAAACAAGCTACCATATTGGTTTAGACTACACTGGTCAGAAGGCCAAATGGTAGGCAGGCGGCCTCCATTTCCAAGACAGTCATTTATAATGGAACTTCAAACGGAATTTGCTTTTAGGGTTATTTGCATTGTGACCTGGCTCATTTGGTTTGACGGAGGCTCTTTGCTGCTTTTGGGAGGAGAGGGTTTGTCCTGATACTATTAGACCACACCCCCTGACTAGTCATATTGGAGTAAGTAACGCAAAACAAAATAAGCTGCTGTGTCGGTGTGCAGTGATAGCCACTTACTGGTGTTGGTGGTTGGAGCGTAATTCTCACGTCTTTTCAGCGAGGGATTTTGGTTGGGGTCGGGTGCTGTATTAGGCTTCCTTGTGAACCAAAGCAGCTGGTGCTTTCAAAGGGGTGTCGTTTACTGACATCCAATATCAATGGGGCTCAGTTGACATCCACACCCCGACCTTAAGGTTTCCTCCCCACCCCACACCCCCAATTCTGAAATTGAGGGTAGTATGTTCTTATGGGCCACTCCCACTCCCTGATGTAATGGGCCTAAGAGCACAGCTTCCTTGCCTTTTCAAAGAAAAGAAAAATAAATCCAGCATCAATGAGGTTCTTTGTATTTAGATATTATTCATGACACCTTGCCCTCCCTAGGTTGTAACTTCTTTCTTTTTCATAAATATTACTAATCCAAAAGAAAGGATCATTGCACAGATCTTAGTCCATCAAGAAGAGAGAGTTGTCTATAGGGAGCATCACATTAGAAGCTTCAACACAGTGTTGATCTTCAGAAGCCCTAAATACATTTAGTTTTTGTCTCCATGTACTTCCCCGGTGGAACCAGGTGAAGGACTTGGCTGACTTAAGAAGAGCCTAGGTTCTATATTTTTCAACAGACTCTTTCACGCCCTTTTGTTGATCTATAAGATCCCTGCAAATATTGCTAGACCTGGGATCAGATTGGTGTTTATCATTCCACCTAAAATAATACCCCATTTTGTTGACAATGCTGAGTCGCTGATCCATCTGATGTTCTGAACGTGCGCTTGTAGTAGTCTGAACTGTCAGGTTTCAAGTCAATTGAATAGGGAACGTTACCAGACATGTTCAAGACATGACTACTTTTCTTCAGTTCAGTCTAGTAGGGCCCCGGCCTCATCTCTTACTGAGTGTGCTGTGTGCTCTCAATGAGAATCCACCCAAGGCTCTAAACAGATTAATGGCGGATTATCCATAACTATACCAAGAAAAATCCAACTGCAGCCAATTGGCTTCTCGACTTTGGAGATTGGTCTGTGAATGAACTCAATGAAGGCCAATAGCATAAGATCTGTCTGTCCATATGACCATTATGAGATTAGAGGTTTATGTCAGGCTTAGATCTTACTATGTGAGTATTTTCTTGCAACCAAATGGGGAAGAAAAGTCCTGACATTGTAGTGAAAGCTAATAGTGTGTTTGGGAACTTTATGTTAATGAGCAAAAGGAAGCAAAACTATAGAAAACCATAACAATCTTACAATTTGCTTTGTTTGGTTGTCATTAAGGAAAATAGGGGAAAATTAAAAGTATGGAAACTGTGTAAATCTCCTGTAATAATTTGCCCAATTAGATTTCTATAATTTTCCTCTCAAAAACGATGGAAAATCTATTGAAATCTACATAGATAGCCTTTATTTTACAATAGATTTTTTAAACATCGAACCAAACAAATGAAAACGGTGTAAAACTCCTACATTTCTACAACCACTATAATGATAAACCAAACAAGTGAAAATGATAAATTTTCCACAATTTTACTTTTACGTAGATTTTCACGGATTTACTTTTCTTTAGTTTTCCTCATTTACAAAGTACCCAACAGTGTAAAAGATTCCAAGCTATGTTAGTAGCGGTAGACATGGATTTGGATGTTATTTGGATTTCGGCTATGTTTGGCACAACTAGTTGTTTTGCTAGCTACCATCAAGGGTAGTCTATTGGTTCCAACCTTACTCCCAATGTCCCAAGTGGTTTGGTAAGGCAAGGTCATGGGTGTCATGGGTTCGATTCCTTATTCCCCCATGCCTTGTATCTGCCGGCTTCTAGAAAGTATACTTGCCCTTGATGGTGCTACATTGGCGGGGCCAGAGTTAGTCAGATATGTTTGATATGTTCACTGTTAAACATGAGAGTGCGAACATGACATCGCGGGAGGTGCCTCGGTACCCATTCATTCGCACCTCATTTTTGTTTATCAAAAAGAAAAAAAACTTGTTTGCATGCTTACTGGCAACAAAACTAGTTATTGCTAATTTGCATGGGTAACTTTTAAACTTTAGTTGTACTTGGAGCTGGAAGTTAAAACTATTCTGAGAAACAATTTGGTAGTTAGAGAGTAAAAACAATAGATGAAAGCTTTAGGTGTAGCTTTATCTAAAAGCTAGCTGTAATTGAAGATCTGTTATTCAATTTTTGAGTAATTTGTCTAGATCAACGTATTAACCAAAAAATGGCTTTTCTTTTTATAAATGAAGAGATGCAAACAATTGCATGGCAGGAGAAGGAGTCCTCAAAAGAAAAACTAAACTAATAGCAAATCACCCCAATGACGTTGAACATCAGTGAGGACACTTCCCTAAAATCCCCAAGCCCTATAGTCCATAAAGAGAGCACATAAACTACACTATCTCAAACAAGTTCAACAGGCTCTCCAACCAGAGGGATCATGAATAGCCAAATAAGCACACTGCCACAACTGGCTTATGCTCCTTAACCGTCCCCAAATCAACAAATCACAAATGCCTAATCCAAAAAGATTGAGCAAACTCACAATGCAAGAACAAATGCAGGCAACTCTCACTAACGATGACACATAACAACCGAAGAGCATCTCCTCAGCTGCAGCATATCATGTGTGTTCAATCCAATCAAAAGAACGCACCTTCGAAAGAAGCCTTGGGGGTTGGCCCAGCTGGTCCCTTTTGCTGGGGTTTTGTGTAATGTGTTGCCATGATGGGAGGATTGCTTGCATTTGTTTGTGATGTGTGAGTTTTCCACGTCCTTATCAGGTCCTTATGGGATAGGCTCCTTTGTGAGGAGAGCTTTGCGTGTCCAACTATGGTTGGAGAGTTCTTACAGCTTCGATTAGCTGCGATGAGAGGGGTAAGGAGGGGAGGTTGATATGGAGGTGTGCTTGTATGGCCGTTCTTTGGTGCATTTGGTTGGAGAGGAACTCAAGGGTTTTCTCCTATGCTGGAAAGACTATTGATTATGTAGGACCATGTGGTTTATTTGGCTTCCCTTTGGGCCAAGGCAGCGGGGGCGTTTAAAGGCGTTCCTCTTATGGTGGTTCAACGCCATTGGCGCGATTTGTAGATTTCTTGATTTGTTTATGGATTGTTCATGAGGATACCTTATCCTTCTTTTTGTATTCTTTAACATTTGAATAATAAAAAATTTCCTTATCTAAAAAAAAAAGAAGCAGCCTTGGACTTCCAAATAGTTGGAAAGAAGGTAGAACTGATTTCATGTTATCTTCCATGCTCTGCCCCCCCCCCTAGCCTGCCCCCAAAATTAACAAATAAAAAATTTGAACAAATAAAGCGACTTCTAGCGTCCTAAAAAAAATTTTAGATAAGAAATTTTTTATTAATGAATCAATGAAAGAATACAAAAAGGTGGAGGACAAGAAGTCCTCAAAAAGAAAACAAAAACATATCTACAAGTCCCGCCACTGTAGCTGGACAAGTGTAAGGGGAACAAACTTGAAGGCCCCATGGCCCAAAGAGATGCCAAATAGACAGCATGATCCCAAACATTATCAACTGTTTTCCCAGATGCAGAGAAAATCCTCGAGTTCCGCTCCAGCCAAATACACCACAAAATAGCCATGGATGCACACCTCCACCACAACTTACCCTCCCTCCCTCTCCTACCAGCAGCAAAACGTATCTACAAAAATTGCCCCAATGTAGCTAGGCTTGCAAAATGCTCCCCCCAGTCAGCCTATCCCACAACATCCTAGCAAAGTCACACAACACAAACAAATGTAATCCATCCTCACAATCATGGCGACACATTACACACAAATTCGGCGACAAACACCATCCAGGCCTCCGCCGCTGCATCATGTCATGCGTATTCACCCTGCCTAGTACCAACTTCCACACAAAGGCTCACACCTTTAGAGTAACTTTACACTTCCAAATGTAAGTAGCAAGAGGGAAGTGGGGAAAATGGGATGGGAGACTAAGTCGATGCAGGAAAGACTTGC
Source organism: Tetragonia tetragonoides (assembly GCA_038025085.1). Taxonomy (NCBI): domain Eukaryota; kingdom Viridiplantae; phylum Streptophyta; class Magnoliopsida; order Caryophyllales; family Aizoaceae; genus Tetragonia; species Tetragonia tetragonoides. The sequence continues at coordinate 35,169,741 of CM076153.1, forward strand.
AAGAGAAGACACCAGAGGAGTCTCCTTCCCAAGTCCGGGAATCATCTCTTGGGATGATAAGAGTAGTATTTAGGACATTTAGGAGAGACTTCTAGCTTCCTAAAATACATCAACATCAACGTTACCCCAGTGCCTCCAAAGAGGCTCCCGCCTAGGCAGGGTAAGGGGGGTCGGTTGTACACAGCCTTACCCCTGTGAGATTCTCGCAGAGAGGCTGTTTCCGTTTGACCCTAGATCCGAAGTGCGACGACCATCGGCAACTTCACAATAAATAAGAAGTGTCGACAGTTTTATGAGCCCTTTTGCTTTAGTCCATTACATTGCGAAGCCAAAAAGTAGAGAAGCTTTTGGCTCCACTGGAAATTGTGGACAATAGCTTCCTAAAATAGTGATTGGAAAATATGAAGAGCCTCAACAACTCTCCATCCCCCCTCCCCCCCAAAAAAAAAGTAGATTTTTTTTTTTTTTGGAGATAACATGGGCCCTGAAGTTAACGACCAGTCAAACCTCCAGTGGCCCTCAGAGGACTCGAACCTGGGACCTCTGAAATATTTCTCAAATGTCTTACCAGTTGAGCTACCCACAAAGAATTTCAAAAACAAATTAGAAGTGAAAAAGCGTATAACTGAACGTAATATACTTCTTTCAAGAGTTAATTGCATACAGACCACACTACCAATGAATATTGGCCATTTATGAATACAATATCCAAAGATAGCTATGTCACATTGGGAATCTGAACTTTTGAATTAGCCAGAAGTAGACCAGCAGCAATTAAATGCTTCAGGAATCATCAACATTACCCTAAAGCCTTCAAAGAGGCTCCCACCCAGGCTGGTGTGGGAGGTGTCAGGTGTATAGATTCTATAGACACTCTATAGAGCCTTACCTTGAGAGAACAATGAGGCTTGACCCTTGATCCTAGGCATCACGAGTTCACGACTATCCACATTTTCACAATAAATACGAAGTGCATTTAGTTTAGTGAGCCATTTTGGTTTAGTCCATTATATTCCAAAGTCAAAGAGTAGTGAATTGCCTCCTCAGGGCCACGGGAGGTTTTCCTGGTCGTCAACTTCAGAGCCCATGGGATTAGTCAAGCAAAGCTCGGATATCCATGTTATCTAAAACTGATATAGTAATCATGATTGTTCAAGACAGGCGGGCACAAGCCTTCATGGTAGACATGACTTGGTGCCCCTCCAATTCAAGATGGCTGTTCACTTCTCTACTTGACACGCAACAAATTTCATGCCGTTCCATTGGATGAAGTAAAGAGAGGGGGGCGGGGGGCAAGGCACAAAATGTGCACTACCTCTCTCTCTCTCTCTCTCTCTCTCTCTCTCAGCCAGCGTCGTGGTCGGCGCCAGCCGGAGACCACGACGGTGGCCCCCACCATCCGACCCCACCCCTTCCCTTCTCTCTCCTCCCCTCACCCCAAACCCGAAACCCTAACCCTAAACCTAATTTTCTCTCTCCTCCTTCACCCCCGCCCCACCGCCGCCTCTCCATCCCCGCCCTGGCCACAGCTATTGAGATTCACGAGCCAGCTCGCACGCGCCCTGCTTTGGCACTCGGTGCTCTATGCACGCGAGTACATACAAAAATTTGCCAGGCAGGGAGGGGGGTATTCTATCTTCCAGTTACAAAAAGGGGAACCAATTAGATGATCAGCAATTTAGAGGGAGAGGTAGTTCAACTGAAAGTGGTGACTTGTAAGAAAGTAAGAATTTTCTTATGATCCAAATTCTAGGTATTGCTCCTCATGAGGAAGGTATTTCCAAACATCCAAACATTCAGTCATGACATGTCAGATTTCTTAAACCACTTCTCTCAACTAAGTAATAACCCGAGGGCAGGGGGGAGCTATCTTCTCTTCAGATCTTTAAAGAAGAGGGGTGGTTCAGTTCCTGGTAGCTATGTGCTCCAACATTTCAGCCACCACTATCCAAGAAAAATATGTATCCCAATAGTTCAAGTGCTCATCTATCATAACAATGCAACAAAACAGTATCCTCTTTCAGCAATTCCATTTTTACAGAGGCATAATGTATTGGGATGAAGAAACAATAAACACTACTATACATACCAGCAGCACAAACAATACTAAGAGATAAGATGTTTACCTCTCAATTCCTTCTCCAACTTCTAATCTCACAAAACTCTCAATCTTCACAGGGGAACCAACTTCCTTGCTTATATTATCCAATACTGTCTGCAGAAGTTTGCATAACAATAACCATCATACTTCCATTGCATGCACATGCACTAGAATACAATCTTGCTATACATTTAGGTAAGAAATTCTAGTTAACAGAAAAACAAAGAGTATCCAAAAGCAAGTCCTCCCATATTACTCACCTTTACAGTCTTTGTATCATCAATAATAAACTTTTGCTCCATAAGTACCACTTCCTCGTAATATTTTCTCAAACGGCCTTCTACCATTTTCTCTATGGCCATCTTTGGTTTTCCAGATGCTTCTGCCTGCAAGAACAAAAGGCAATTTAAGAAACTATATGATAGAACAAAAGGTTATTTGTAGTGTGACGAAACAGAGAAACACAAATATTAACAAAGAGCGGATTATGTGTCTGTGCTTCCCCAATCCTTCACAACTCTTGATTTCTTCTTCTTTTTTCTCACTTAATCATTTGTTTTTCTTTTTACCCTCCGTGGCGGACTGAATCAGGGTGTTGAAGTATACAGATTATGACATTACTTAAACAAATCAAATATGAAATCTGACCAAATTATGCTTCTAGAAGCAAACTATGATGTCATCAAAATGCATATTGGAAATTGGCCCATGCTTACATGCTTCTACCATTGCACACACACAAGCATAATTTCTTCTAAGGTTTAGATCATCACTGACAAATTCTCACTAGCTCTAATCTCATAATGGATTTGAGGAAATTCTATACTTACATTTTTTGACTTCTACACAATTTATACAACATAATCCCTAACTCCCTAAGCCATAGAATGGCGTGAGAATGATGCATCAATGACAAGAAGGCCTCAGAACAGCTAAATACTACCCAAATAATTAACCGATGGCATAACTCCAGTAATGACTGGGCATAACAGTTTCTTGGCAAAAAGCAATAGCAACCTGTTGACGCAACAGCAAAGGAACTTAAGCCAGGTACGTTTGACATATATACTTAGGGAAAAAAACAAAAAAGAATAGAGCCTGAGGAAACTGGAAAACGGCTATCAATTGTTTTATTTTGCTGATGAGTCCCTTGTCCTGTCTCACTGTTATTTTCATATTTCTGTGCACTAACACATTAACACTTCTATATTTTAGGGAAATGCAATCAAACAACAAAATATGAAATTTAGTGACCAAGTGTTCAACATTTTCACCCACTAAGGAGATTTTTTCCTACTTTCAGGAAGAGGGTGAACACGAATAAGGCCAAGAAATCCTAGGGATACGTGGTTGAAACAAAAATGAAACAAAACACAAAGCGGGTTAACTCAAACAGAATTAAATCTTACTTCTTCAGGATATGTACTCAATACAGAGAAAATTATTCATCCAGATGAAAACTACAGCTGTGAGCCTTTCTTGTCTAAATTACCTCTCAAGGTCAATGGTACAGGATGTAAAATGAGTAAATGACCATTGCATTGCATGATCAACTTTTGTAATCAGATCTACTGTGATTTCATATTGGTGAATGCAGGTTTATTATAATTGAACTTGGCATGGGAATCAAACAGAAGGTAAAAGCACAAAACCAGTTTTAATATTTGAGCTGTATTAATCTCAGATACAGCTTGGCAGCCCAGATCTCTAGTACACGTTACACGCAATACAATCCACAAAAACACATGCATATCTGAAACAGACCAACATAGTGATAAATGGTACCTGAGATTTGAGAATTTCCCGTTCACTCTCTAAAGCCTCAGTAGAAACGAGCTCCTTTGAAACAAACATGGGCTTAGCTGCTACCACATGCATAGCTAGTTCTGATCCAACAAGCCGAAGTACGTCCAAGTCAGCATGTGGGTCCTCCACTTCTAAAGACAAAATTCCAGCAATACGGCCCAAGCCTGAATAAAGAATATATCAGAGCATGCCAAAAGCTTAAGTCCTTAACTTCAGCCCTTAAAATATTCTTCCAAGATACTAGGGAAACAAGCATGACAACATATGCCTGTCCAATTACTTCCTATCTACATGATTGTGTCCTTTATGTTTGCTTGTAAAACTACAATAGATCAATTAACCAACTCTGACAGTAGTGCTTTCTCTAAGGCAAAATCAGTAGACACTCAAAATACCTGGCTGAGGACTTGTATGAAGATAGGTAGAAATGACACCAGGTGATGTTTTTGACATTGCAAAACCCCTCCTCAGTTTAACATTCTCCCCCATCATAGCTGCTAGTTCAGTTACTGCTTCTTGGACACTCTTCTCTCCACTTATTTTTGGATGAGCCAAATTTAGCTTCAAGCTCTGCGGAGTTTACATCTCAAAAGTCATTCGCTTATACAGTAAAAACAAAAAAAAACAAAAAAAAAGTAAGAACAAATGAGAAACAATAGTTAGTAGATCCCTAACCTCCAAATACTCCAATGTCACAGGAAATGCCTCAGCAGCTTGCTGAGAAGAACCCTCAGCCGACAAAGCCAGCTTTGCTAGAGATAAAGCCTAACAGAATGGTGATCAAACGGAGCATTGTTATTAAAAAAAAAAAAGTGTCTCATAAATTAAGGGAAAAGTAGACATGTGACATAAATATCAAGCGCGAGAGACAGATTACAAATGATGAAAAGACTCTTAGCATAAATGTAAATATGTAATCATAGTGCATGCCTTAGACTATATAATCACAAATCCTAGATCCTGAACAGTTAGCTACCGTATAAATAACAGAGCCAACGTCACACAAGGTATTTGATTGACATAATATTGAAGCAAACAAGAATACTGACTCAATAATGTACAGCATCAAGAACAATAAGAAACAATAACTAAAACCAAATGACCCAATACTAACCATGTACTGAAATATATCATTCCTTGCAACAAAGTCAGTCTCACAATTCAGCTCAATAACAGCGGTTTTAGTGTCATTCTGAGCCACAGCAAGCAAACCTTCAGTTGCGGCTCGAGATGACTTCTTTGATGCCAGGTAAACCCCTCTTCTTCTCAGCTCCTTTTGTGCAGCCTCTGCAACAAAACAACCCTAGTGTGATTTTATGCATCAAAATTCATTTTGTTTACAGTGTCAAAACATATGATAAGATAGGTTGTTGAGCAGCAGAAACAAAACCCATTTCTCATTCATTACCATTAATCAAATAAAAGATGACCAATAAGGAAAAGAGCAAGAAGATATGATCTTTACCAATGTCCCAATTGCATTCAACTAGAGCAGATTTAACATCTTTAATTGGAGCACAAGTCCTTTCTCTGAGCTGCTTAATAAGGCTCATTTGATCTGATGATGAACCAGAATATCTCCTCAAAAACAACCCAGTAAAACCAATTGATTGAACATCATCAAAAATCAAATTTGAGGAACCAATTTGGTTTGATTGAATTCTTCTGATTGCCATTGTAGAAAACCCATGATGCTCAGAACGCATTTTGGTATAAAGAAGCCCAATTGAACGCTTTGTACCCCAAGAGAAAGCCATTAGACCAAAATCTTCTACTGGGTTTTTCCTATAATAGCCAAATAATCAAGAAATTAATAAAATGTTGAAGGTAATAAGTTATAGAAGAATACAGCAGCTCCTTAGGGTTTAAGGACAAGGGTAAGTTAAACCCTAACCTGCTGGTGGTGCTCAAGGTGGAGAGATAGGCGGCAGTGTGTGAAGGCGGAAACGGAACGTGGTGGGCGATGGAATTAGACTAGGGTGAGAGTGATGAAAAATCGAAAATGACAATGATTTTATTTTTTTGATTTTATTTTATGCCACCTTCCAATGCCATTAATGAACATTTTTGCTTTTCATTGGTTATTTTTACTACACAAAAATTTGTAATAAGACGGTTTTAGTATAATTTTGGTGAGATAGCGGTAACTTTTTAGTAAAACAAAAATCATTATGGATAGTAATTGATTCTTATATTTTTAAATAATGATTTATTTTTTGCATTTTTTTTTTGTGTGTGAATATTATTAGGGCTATTATTCATGATCCTTATATGTTCGTAATGCCTTCGAAACTTGGCTACTTTTTTTGGTGTAGAAATATGTTTGTGTTGTTTCATATTGAACGAATTAGATGGTTTTCATGGTATCATTCGAGAGATGAATAGGTTCTATTGGCGACAATGGATTAAAAACAAGATAGAGGGTTTGTAGTTTTGATCTCAAAAACTACATGATGAAAGGTTTATGATTTTAATTATAAAAGTTATATGTTAAAGTGTTTGTAGTTTTGACTTCAAAAACTACATATTAGAGATCCAAAGGAACGAGAGGAATCGCTTCATTTGGAAGAAGGGTTCGAGTACGATGGGAGTCATCAAGGATGATGCGATTGAATGCGTAGAAGTGACAATGCAAATGGAAGTCGATTGCAAATCGAAGAAGACGTTGAAAACGATGCATATGAACCGGTGATGGATTGATTTGGAGGCATATTGTGTTTGAGGGGAGGATTCGTCGGAAGTTGGTCCTTGATATGCCAAATTTAAGGTTTGGATATAGAATGCATATATTTGTAGTTTCCTAATTAATGTAATTTCCTATTTATTATAGAAAATATATAGGAAAGTGTTTATAAGTAGACAAATAAATATTTCGTAGAATTGGAGAGTATCTAGGATTATTCTGAATAAAAATTGTATTTCCACTGTTAGTTCAAACTAGGGTTAGGAATCGGGTCTATTTATGCTGAGCCATAGGCAATGTTAGAGTGCTTGAATGAGTCATCAAGTTATTAACAAGTAACAAGTAAAGATTTTTTCCGCTCCTCTTGAAACATTTGAAAGATATTAGGTGTATAAAGACTTCTTGCATGCCCTAAGAAAGGGATATTTACCTTCAATCTAGGGATTCTTTGTGACATGTTAATGTTTTCTTGCTTCTCGTTGTAGCGTTTAGCAGCTACTGCACGTTCAAAGTGTTTGAATAAATATAGCAAATGTGTGTCAGATTGCAAATAATCCTTCAAGTCACCATTCAAACTTTCGCTCAATTGAGTGCTTCTTTGTCCAGCAGTAAATGTGTTCCTACAATATGCCATAGATCATTTCTCTTTTACTGAAAAATGACCTCCATTATGATCTTGCAGGTTGTACTTCTCCATCAGTTCACTCCAAACTTGTAAGAACTCAACTTCATCTTCATGGTCATACACAACATTATGAAAATCACTAGCAAATGAAGGTGAACTATTATACACATGACTAAGATGTTTGGCTGCATTCTCTTGCATGTGCCAAACACAAAGACGATGGTAAAACTCTTGCATCACAATTGAAATTGCCTTACTCATTGCTAGGTATTGGTCAGTTACGATTGTTTTGGGCATTTTATGTGACATAACCTCTCAAAAAGTCTGAAATAATCATTCATAAGGCTCATTAGTTTCATCAAAGAAGCACCAAAAATTTCTAACTCCCGATGGTTATTATACCCAACAAAAATCCTAAATGGCTGTTGTTTTTATTAGTTCCGTAAGTAGCATTAAAACTGACCATATCTCCAAATGAGATGTAATCCATGATCATTTTTGCATCTGCCTAGAAGATATTTGTTATTAAATCATCGGTATCTAATTGGGTTGCAAAGAAGAATGATGAGTCAACAATTCTCTTCTTTTCAAAATACTCCAATATACAACATGCTTCTCCTTCCTTCATACTTCTTTGACATTTAGTACGGAGATAATTCTTTTGGTCTACTTTGATAAATCCTAAACCACATCTACCTCCAGCTCTTTTGGCCATAAGTTCATTTGCTAACCTCAATACAATTCCCACAATCTTCAGTTAGGCATATCTCATATGCATCAACTTCAGTTACATTTCTGTGAGATGGTAACATATGAGCACATTCATGATTCGCAAGAGGATGATTATGCTTTGTTTCAAAAGTTGAGATTTTGTATTTACCGTTTGATTGACGAGTGGTATGAATGTGAGCTTTGCAACTAGTCCTTGTGTCGTTTCTAGGCTTATTCACAAAAGCATCTCATTTGTCTTTTCCCGAAAACCTTCCTTCCAACAAATCACCTTTGCTGATGTTACATAAAAGGAAGTCTTGTTCTTGTTTGTCCATTCTCTTCGTATCTAAAGCCAATCTCTCATGCATACTTGTTGTAATATTAAACTGTTTACTCGTATGAGTTAAGTTCAATTGCGACTTCCAACTTATATAGTGAACTGACTGGGATAATATCAATATGTTGTTCCATTGAATTTCCTCTTATGAACTGCAATTGTAATCATATATTTATAACTATTGTAATTGTCAATTAAATAAATAAAAAGGTATCAATTCTAATTCGTTCAATTGTATAAAATGAATAATTAATAATAATACAAAGAGAGAGTAGTATTAAGTTTACTAATCAAAATCTTTTATTTATTTATTATCTTCATGTTATTGATATTCAATTGGGATACTTCTTAGGACATTTCTTTTTCTTCCTATGTATGCATAAGTAATGACATATATATGTTGTTGTATGCAGGTAATTGAAGTTCATATTTCTCAAAAGGATTCAAATTGAGTAGTTGACAAATGGGGCCAGACGAGCAAAAAAAAACATTGATAATTGTAACAGATACTTGAATAAAATAATGAGAATGAGGTATTTGTGCTACTTGCTAATACAAAGCAAAAAGACAAGAATGATGATGAAAGCTTACCTTTTAATTGATGGAGAAGCCTCTAGAACTGCTTTTGTGCACAGATATTGAGGCTTTGAATGTGGTTTTTTGTGATTAATTAGTGGGAGTAAATCAATAAACAGATGAGAGAGAGATGCAATAGTAGGCGGGAACTATACAATGGCAAAAGATTAAAAAAAAAGTATATAGATAGAAATTACATAGAGATAGATGTAACCCAAGTGAGGAGAACATCAGGTGAATAAAGGCCTTCACAACCTGAGGTTAATGCCCACTTAGCAAAATTATGCGCAAGGTTAACATTAGATTGTGGCGCAAACACAATAGATAAAGATAAAGAAATCTGAATGCTAGAAGTATCCCTCAACATGTTTCCAGACCTCAGAGGAAAGGGAGGACCAACATTGATGCCGTTCACTAACGTCAAGGGCTTCACTCCAAATTGAGCCATCACATAAGTTCCTATGTTCCATAGCATTGCAGGCCAGCCAAATAGCAAAAGTTTCAGCCAAGGAAGGAGTAGATGTTTTGAATGTTTTAACGCCTCCTTCAATAAAATCACCCAACGAGTCAACAAGCACCCATGCCAAAATTAAACTCATTACCCACCGCAACATCAACGACCATTTTTGAGCCAAGTAGTGGCGAGTTAGGTGTGACAGCAACAACAACCGGCTGGGGAGAATGACAAGCTTCCCATTTAGCCCATCTTCTCAAGCACAGGGCGATGGTGTCAAGAGGGTAGGGAACCAAATCGTTGTGTAGGCTTTGATTCCTTTGCCACCAAATAGTGTATGTCACAAAAGCATCCTTAGAAATGAGATTGGAGCAATACATGTTTTTTTTTTTTTTTGGTGCAAGTCAGAATTGTATTATTGCTCACTGTAAAGTAACACGATTACAGCCCATAGGCAATGCAGATCCAAGGCCACCTACTAAGTAGGGTTCCTTTTTTCTACATCCCTTTACTACCTTACAAACTATATCTATAAGTACATACAAAATACAAAATCATTTCCTGACTTACAACAAAAATACAAATACATAATAAGCTAAAACATTATTCTTCTAGCTTTTCAGCTCTGCTGCAGTCTGTTCCATTACTCACTCAGATCCCCTGCAGGGCTCTGCTGCCTGATTCCTGCTTGTTTTCAGAAACCTGCTGCTTTGTTTTTCACTGCTCCACAGCAACCTGCTACTGACTCCTTCCAGAGACAGCTGTTTCCTGGCCTTTCAGGTCTGCTGCATATTCTTTGATCCCTCATTCTGTCTATCTTCAGCAGCAGCCCCTGCTGAATCTTTTGTATTTCTGAACTGCTGGACCCTGCTGCATAATCTTCTAACTTCAGTCTATATTTCCCCTATCCAGCTCTTGTCCCTGCTGGAGATCTTCCTTTTGCTGTTGCAGCATTGTTGAATTCTGCATCTGACTGCTTGCTGAACCTGTAGTATGATCTGCGGAACTGGTATATTGCCTTTGCCAGCATAGTGGGTATTCCTGCATCTCCACACCCAGTATACTGCTGCTGCTAACCCTGATGCATATATTTCCTTTCTGAGTCTCGAGCATTTCTGCCTGCTGATCCAGTTAAACATCCCCTGGATTGTACTTGCTGTTGCTGAGATTTGTAACCATGCCCTTAACTGTTCCAGGATTGCAGCTGACACTTTGCATTTGAAGAACAGGTGGTTGTGTTCCTCTGGTTCCTGCTTGCACAGGTAGCACAAAGCATCCCCATTCAGAAATCCCATTCTCTGTAGTCTGTCCTTTGTTAACAGTCTATCCATTTGGGCTAGCCATAGGCAAAAGCTATGTCTAGGCATGGATATCTTTCCCCATATCAAATCTGCATGCCTGCATTTTGTCATGTTACCCTGTAGCATTCTGTATCCACTTCCAGCAGAGTATATACCATCAGAACTAAATTTCTAAACCCCCCTTGCTGTGTATTGCCCCTGGAAGTAGCTTTTGATCTTGTTCAGTTTGTTCCAGTAGCAGCTGGTGCCCCATACTGGAGCATAGTTCCAGATGTTAACACCTTTCAGGTACACCCCATTGATCCATCTCACCCACAGAGTGTCTTTTTTTGTTGCAATATCCCAGATATGCTTGCCATTCAGGGCTATATTGAACCATTTGCAGTTCTTGACATTAAGTCCTCCATTGTTTCTTGGTCTACATACCATATCCCACGCCACCAAGCTTGTCTTGTGTTTCTGCTCAGTTGTCCCCCACAAGAAAAATCTACACTTTTGCTCCACACTTTTCAGTACTCCAGTTGGCATTATGAAGATACTAGACCAGTATACATGAATGGAGAATAAAACAGAGTTTATTAGTTGGACTCTTCCTGCATATGAAAGGTTCCTTGAAGCCCAAATTTGCAACTTCTTTGACATTTTATCCACCAGACATTCACAATCTATTTTGCTCCATTTTGAAGGGGACAGTGGGACCCCTAGGTATCTCATGGGCAAGGTACCCTCTCTGAAGCCTGAGAGCTGTAACAGTGCATTTTTCCTTTGTTCATCCACCCCTGCTATGTAAATGTTTGATTTCTCCTTGTTTGCATACAGGCCTGTTGCTTTTGAGAAATGATTTATGTTGTTCATCATTATGCTCACAGATGCTGTGTCTGCTTTACAGAAGCACATTAAGTCATCTGCAAAACACAGATGACTTAGTGCTAGCTCTTTGCACATGGGGTGCCAGCTGAAGGTCTTGTCCATGCATGCTATTTTCAGGTTTCTTGACAAATATTCCATTACCAGTACAAATATTAATGGGGAGATGGGGTCACCTTGTCTGATGCCACGTTTAGCAATAAAGTGTCCATGTTAAGGTGGAAGCAATACATGTTAAGGTGGAACATTGAGCTATTAACACTAAAATATTCAAACAACCACTCATGAACGAAGGGTCCAAAGTGGATAATCGTCCACTCTCACTCGCAAGACTTGGAGCCAAATACCTTTCACAAAAGGGCAGTATAATAGAACATGCTCTGCATTTTCAGCTTCATTGTTGCAAAACAAACAAATATCATCAAATCTTGAGTTTGAGACCACTTCTCTTTGAGATGGCATCCCAGGCTATTCGCCAGATAAAGATATTGATTTTTTGAGAAACTTTAATACTCCAAACAACCTTCCATAAGGTCGCATCGAAGTCATGATGATGCAACATTCTCTCGCTAATTACCAACCGAAAAGCAGTTTTAACTGAGAAGTCAACCATTTTATCTTTCACCCAAATAATCTTATCCTCTTATGCTTGGTTTGGAAGGATAAATTCAAAAATAGCAGCCGCAGACTCGGCTACAAATTGTTCATTGGTGATGTCAGTATTAAAATGCCCATTACAATGCAATCAGAGACTTTGTAGACCACAATTCCACATATTCTTTGACTTTTGGGATGAAGCCAGCAAGATTCGGAACCCAGGGGTCAGATCAGACCCAATATTTTTTTCCGTCGGCAACCTGGAAGCAACTATCCTTACGAATAATGTCAGCGTTATTCAGAACCTCTCTCCACTGGGGAGATTAGAAGGACATGGCTTGACGTGCAACAAGTCGTGTCATCTGCAATACTTGCCAAGAAGGAGAGTGACCCAAAGTTTGTTCGACTGACTGAAAAGTTGCCATACCAATTTCAAGTGAAGCGCTTTAATGAAATCACTCAAATTTCTAAGACCGAGACCTCCAAATGCTTTAGGCAAACACACAAATTCCCATGACTTTAGGTAAATGCCCATTTTTTACTCTTTTTTACCCTACCAGAAGTCCCTAATACAACTATCCATATCGTTACAAAGTGAGCTCCCAAGGCCATTTGTCGTCATGGCATAAGATGGAAGGGAAGATGCGACAACTTGGACTAGAGTGGTTCGTCCTACAAAAAAGAGTGATTTTGCTATCCGAAATTTGAATTTATCATTCACTCTATAAAAAAAAGGTATTTAAACCTTTGTTTATTGCCTTTGATGTGGAAACAAGGAAGGCCAAGATGCACAACGTGATTGTCCATCGAAGCTAAAATCAAGATACCCTTCAAGTTTCCTTTGACACTTGGCCTCGTGTTGGGGCTGAAATAAATGCCAGATTTGCTCTTGTTAGTCCTAAGAGCACTCCATCCCTCCAATAAATCAACTGCTTTGATGATTGTGAGGGCATTGTTCACGGTTGCTTGGCCAAAGATGACCAAATCATCCAAAAAGAAGGTGGGAGATGCCCTTGCTTTGCTTGTCAATAGAAATTCCCTTCAGATCACCCGAGCTCTGCATCTTATTAAGAATCATAGAGAAAACCTCCATCACGATAACAAACAAGAAAGGAGAAAGAGAATCCTCCTGACGTAATCCTCTAGATGGTTGAATGAAACCATGGAGAGTCGTTGATGTTGACCGAGAAAGAAGCAGTTCTGATGCACTGATTTATAAGATTGACAAAGTCGAATTGAACCCCAAGTTCTTTAAGATAGCCAGAAGGAAGAGCCATTCAATGTTATCGAATGCCTTTGCCATGTCATTTTTTAAAGCTATAACTCACAGCGATCCTCTTTTCATTTTTATGGTGTGAAGTATTTCGCTCACCAAAATGGTATTATCGGCGATAACCTTGCCTGACACAAATGCTCTTGAAATAGGCTGATGATGGAATCAAGAAGGGGTTTAATCCTGCCAGCAATGATTTTTAAAACCACTTTGTACACAACATTATAGAGTGAGGTAGGGTTGTTCAAAAATATCCGAACCCGAGCATCTGATCCGAAAACCCGAATATCCGAAAAGCGGATATCCGAAATTTCGGATACCCAAAAAACGGATATTTCGGATACCATTTTCCAAAATTTTCGGATATACGAAAACATCAAAATTATCCGAAATATCCAAAAATTATCCAAAACTATCCGAAATATTTGGCTCACTTTTTCAAAATATTAGGCACAAAATAGGATAAAAAATAAAAAATATAAATATATTTCGGATAGCGGATATCCGACTATCCAAATCCGAAATTTCGGGTATCCGAAAATCTGATATTCGAAATTTCGGATACGGGTTCGGATATCAAAATTTGGTATCCGATTTTCGGATACTCGAAATTTCGGATACCCGCATATGAATACCCCTAGAGTGAGGGCGTGATGGCATAAATATTGTGAGATTTCATTTAGTTTGAATAAACAACTTTAGCCGTTGATTAAAATTTGTGCACGTGTCTCACATCTAAATGGATACTGGAGCATTGCGGGAAATCTCTCCATTAGAGAGGATCCGTTTCCCAACAACAAAAACTTTTTTTTTGACATGAAAATTAAATTGAAACAATAACAAAAATCTTGAGACTTCAAACATCCAGGAAATAAGGCAATCCACGAAACAGCTCAGAGCCATTGCCCATTACAAATGAAATGCTTATGTAGTAATAACAAAAATTCCATTATAAAATATATTTATATTATAAAAAAGTATTATGGATGTTAACCAAAGATCAATGCGAGGACAAACACAGCCACTAACAAGCATAGATAATAACATGAACCAGTAGCAACAATATAGACATTATGGGGTATATGTTCAATAAAATGGATGCTCCCACACATCAATTTATTAGGACATATAATCAGATTACAGGACATGGAGAAGCACACTGATTATAGTGTAAGTCTGTAACACATAAGCATCAGTTTCCGTTGTATGCTAAAAAAACTTTCGGATTAAACTTTCACATGGTAACTAGACATCACAAATTTCCGCCATGCTGCTTTCATCACGATCCCGTCTTTAAAACATTCACATACTTGATCAACTTCACATGGTTGGCCTCACATTGAGTCTGTTTGCTAGTTTCATACCCAGAGCTTTGTCGGCCTGCAGTTGCATCATAAAATCGAAACCAGGATAAGATACATATTCAAGACAACATGTTGCATTGCTTGTGATTTATCTGAAGGCCCAATTGAATACATGACGGAGTAGACGTAACCCTTACCTGAGACCAGTAAGAGATCCAAATGCTGCGAATCTCATGAGTGATACGAGGATCAGATAGAGCATCAATCCATCTGCAAATGAATCTCTCTTGCCTGGAACACCAGAAAATACATACATGAGTACGGTGTGATACTAGAAAAAATGGTTCTGCTTGCCGTAAATATATAATTGCCACATGCAAAAAAGTTGACGAACTAGACTCACCTTGCTGAGTCCCATGATCTGTATCTGTCTCCAGGTTGCTTGAAGTTGTTCTCCTTCTGAATGATTTGCTGCACCAAAGGAACACCACATTGTCAATTACGTTCATTCTGTTGATTTTTTAAGTAACAAAGGTCCATTCTGTTGATACTCACACACATCCATCCATGTCATCAGAAAAAATCAATCAGAACCATAACATAGAGAAAGGAATAGAGCCCCACCCCCCCCCCCCAATAAAATTAGTCACTTTTTACATGACCAAGCCAGAGTGAATAGCCCCCACCACATGCTTGTTTCTGATTGGTAACATGTCTGATGTTTTGATCATGCATTACTCTGCTAGTTCATGAATAATATTGTATCGGGATTTTGTGAGCAATAAAAAGAAATCACAAATTTCTAATTGGCTTATACTTGGTCAACTGGCAGCAGGAAAGTCTTACAAATTGCTAGTCTCACACTCTCACCTGAATTGAATTGATACTTACTAATAGTTAAAAGTAATCTAAATGCAATCTTTCAAGTTCACACACTCAATCATAATGTTATGTCCAAAAGATTCAAACTATTTTCTTATATAAAAGCACCGACTCTCAAACCTTCTGTAGGTTACGACTTACGACTCTACTATGTTCCAAATCTTTCTCCCTCACACCTTCTGTAGGTTACAACTAGCTTGGGAATTAAATTCCACAGTAAACAGCCACAATTAATACAGCCACAGCCAACATAATACAGTGGCTCAAAGTGCACCACCAAGAATTCATGTCAAGCTGAGAACAAGTAGCAGAAAATGAGAACTAACCCTATCACGCTTTCCATTCAAGGCGTTTGGTGGAATGGGATATCTCTCAGCATGACGAACAGGATCATATCTTGATGGGAAGTAATCAACCTGGAAAGCAGCGTTAAGTCAGAGATATATATGCTTTAAAATCTGAAAGATGAATTGATGAAAAGCAAAACCATAACAAATACCTCGTCATCCCTGTGCATGAAGTTCATGGCACCATCATAGTGATTGTTGTGGTGAGCACACTTTGGTGCATTAACTGGAAGCTGCAAATAGTTGGGTCCAAGACGGTGTCTCTGGGTATCAGAGTACGAGAAAATTCTAGTCTGGAGCAGTTTGTCATCTGAGTAGTAGACGCCTGGAACCACGATAGCAGGGCAAAATGCCAGCTGCTCATTTTCTGCAAAGAAGTTGTCAATGTTTTTGTTCAAGACCAAACGGCCCACTGGCTGCAGGGGCAAAATGTCCTCAGGCCAAGTCTTGGTAACATCTAGTGGGTCAAAGTCAAATCTATCCTCATCAGCTGGGTCAATTGTTTGGATGTAAAGTTTCCACTCAGGATAGTTTCCAGCTGCAATGGAGTCAAAGAGGTCCTGAGTTGCATGGCTGTGGTTACCTCCTCCAATTTTCACTGCCTCTTCTTCCAACAGACATTTGACACCACAAGTTGGTTTCCAGTGGAACTTCACGTAGTGCACTTTGCCAGCCTTGTTAATCAAGGTATATGTGTTGACACCAGAGCCTTCCATGTGCCTGTAGTCTGTAGGAACACCCACATCATCAAAGAGGAAAGTGAACATGTGCAAACTTTCGGGATGGTGGGAGAAGAAATCGAGGACCCTCCAATTCTCTTGGATGTGGGACTTTGGGTTGGGTTTGAGAGCATGCACCATATCAGGGAACTTCATGCCATCCCGGATGAAAAACACAGGGAAATTGTTTCCTACCATATCAAAGTTACCCTGCAATCAACAGAAATACGTTCACAACAAAATCAGATGAATTGCTGTACAAAACTAGTTGGTCAACATCAAGAATCAGTATACAACTTTCAAGTGAACCAATTAGCATAGGTGCAGCTAGTTAGCTACAATATTATAGTAAGGTCAGAGTTGGCAGTTTGCAACTATGGTTTCAGCATCAACAGTGGACTACGCTATGGCATGATAGGGTTAGCTAATGATCATAAAACACTGAGTAAATATAATGGTTTTGAGGTAGAAGACTTGTGTACTATCTTATACAGCAGCAGAGGATCCCCGTATAGCTTCATGGCCATTTTTACAGTTTCAAATAATAAAGAAGTCACGTTTGAAATATGAATATTGTATACAAATTTACAATCCTAAACGACCCACACCGCCAGAAAGGTTATAACAGAAGCTGTAGCTGGGAGATGTATATGAATTCTAGCAGTCTATTAGATTGTAGGAGTTAACAATAAGCTGGTAATGCAATTTAAAGCCTCATATGTTCACTTTATTTTAGTTCGACATGAACTAACATGATTAATAGTTGGATACAAAGCATACACCCAGCAAAACCACAGGCCACAAGAGTGTGGCATTGAAATCAGCCCCTTACCTCTCTGGTGTAGAACTTCACAGCAAAACCTCGAGGGTCCCTGATAGTTTCAGGACTTCCACGCTCATGAATAACAGTGGAGAATCGAACAATAGTAGGTGTCTGGACACCAGGGGCGCGCAGGAAATCAGCGCATGTAAGGTGTGAAACATCATGAGTAACTTCAAAAAAACCCTTAGCGCTTGCTCCTCTGGCGTGAACAACACGTTCTGGAATACGCTCCCGATCAAAGTTGGCAAGCTTTTCTACGAGATGGTAATCCTCCAGAAGAATTGGGCCTGTCCCAATAAAAGTACATTTCCAAAAAAAATATCAGTTCTGAACTGTTAAATGGAGACCTGGACATCCAACTCCCTAAAACTCCATCACCAAAATTCAGGTTCCATGCTGAACAATACTATACAGCAATTGACAGCCACCATCATTGAAAAAAATTGACCGCAAAGGTCCCTTAACAGAAAACATCACTTAATCTCCTCGCTCTTACCAGCCCCCCCCCCTCCCCCCCAAAAAAAAAAAAGTTAAAGGGCGAGTGTATTAGGTAGATTGGGAAGGAAAAGAAATGAAGAGAAGGGAAGAGAAATGAAAAGAAATGAAAGGAAAAGAATTATGTTTCCCACGTTTTGTTGTATAAGAAGGAATTGAAAGGAAAATAAAATTTTCCGTTGTTTGGTTGATGAGATTTGGAAGGAAAGAAAGGAACGACAGTTTCAAACTCACTTTCCATCCAAATTCCACCAATTTGGGAGGAAAGGAAATAGAGGATTTAATAAGAAAACTTCCCCGTCATTTATCTCCTTTCCCTTCACTTCCTTTTTATTTTTAAAGTTTTTAAAGGAAATAGATCTCTTTTCTCTTCCTTTCCTCTCATTTCCTCTCTACCAAATTAGCTCTCAGTGTTCATAACAATATAAAACAACTAAAAGAGACAAGCCAATCTGGTTCCCTAACCGCCCCCCCCCCTCTCCCTGCTCATAAAGGCGTTGTCGGGAACAAGCATGGTGCTTGAAAAGGTGAGGGCCATGAGACCATCACCACAACCAACAGGTACCTATATAAGATTTCAAGTCCAATGGCTAAGCATCAGATAATGAGAAGTCAAAAACATTTAGCTGGGTCTCAGAGAAGAAACTGGAAACAAATTAGCCAGAAAGTCACAGTGGACAAACTGGAGACATCTTTCTCAGAACATTCTCTAAATTTCATGGCAGGCTCCAACATTCTGTAATTAATCTAACAATCAGCCATCGATAGTTGGCTTACAAACTCAACAAGGAGCTCAAGACACAATTAAACTAGAATGATCAGAGGTGAATAGGTGCCCAGCACACTCAACAATGAGACTATTCAACTAGTGAATTCATGTTAAGCAGGAGATGCATAAATACATGCATAATACAAAACTGAATTGACTCCTCTACTTCAAACGTAGAACTGGCAATGTTTTAAAGCTAAAGCAATAAGTTCCACATCTGTCATACCCAGCCCACTTACTAAGTAATTCAAAGATGGAACCTAATCTGGGTTAACCAAACTTATTTTAAGCCCAATATTACCAAAATTTAGCTGTTTTGACATATTTATTTTTTTTCCTATATTGCTTACCCTCTTCATTCCCACAGATTATAAATCATGAAATTCTCTCCTTGATGTGTCTCTTGGTCCTCACAGCCTCACCCTAATGGGCCTACTCAGGATATTCTCACAATGCTCTCCCAAAAAGTCCATGTCCAACATTTTTGGATCTCTCCTTCTCTCTGTCTTTCATTGCAGTTTCTCGCATATTAGTTCCCTTACCTTTCATCGCCTGTTCTCGTGATATCCATTGACACCCTCCATTGATGTAAGCTTTTCTAAGTTACTTAACTCATGAACAAGCTCATTCACTCATAAAACTATTGTAAGGCTCTAGGATAGAGAGAAACAAGAAGAGATCAAGAGCTACACCTAAAATTGGTTATAGATAACAGCAACAACAAAATGGTGGCTACCAACTTTGTTGCACAGCTTGCATCAACTAATAGCCTCTTCTTACAGACAACCTTTAAAATTCTCACACCCAAGATCCAACCCAATTTAATTCAAATCACCTCAAAACACCCCACATAGGAAATATCTTCCTTGACTTCATGTGAACCCTTTTTGCAATTAGACAAGATAGCCCCACTAATTTACATACTTTTTGACATTTCAATTTATAAGTGGAGCATAAATCAGGCAAAAATTCATCCACAACAATGACAGCACTATCATAATTCCACCAAAATTGAACCATCCTTGCATCAAGTACATTGACTTTCGGAGTACAAACTTTCTTTCTTATAGAAAACAACGAAATGGGTATTCATTAAAACAGAAAATCAAGAAGTCAAAGAGGTCCAAAACCCAGAGTTTTCAAACCCTAGAAACCAAAAAAAACAAGGCCAATCCAAACTATCAACTAAAAAGATCAAATATTTGACAAAAATTAAAGAAACCCAAGTTCACAATACCTCTGGTGCCAACAGTCAATGAAGAGTTGTTGTTATAAACCGGAGCACCCGAATTTGTGGTGAAGTAAGGTGAATTGAAAGCACTTGAAGGTCGGTACTGCACCAAAATCAATAATCAATAAAACAATAAAACAGTAATTCATAAAATTTAATTTCAAGAGACTTAAAAACGAAAATTAATTAATAGAATGAATGTGGGAAGAGAGAAAACCTTGTAGGGATCCATGGCGATGAGGAGAGAGAAAGTGAGGTTGGGAAGATGAAGAGCTTTGAAAGGAGAGAGATGAAGATGAGGTGTGTGGCAAACACAGCTTTTATTTTTGACAAAAAAAATGGTTGGGTTTCTTATATTTAAAGCATGACAACACGATATTTTATTTTTTATTTTTATGGTTCTATTGGTATTTTAAGTCACCGCTGCTAAATTTTCTGGTCTATTATTGTGACAAGTTATTCCATTGTGTTATCTACTATTCGTTGAATTGATAATGATGGTAAAAGGACAAAATTCGCGGCGATAAATATGGGGTTGGACTCATTTTCATGTGTTATTTTGGATATATCGTCTACTCCCATCTCAGTAAGGCGATATTTTGAGAATGTTTATGTAAAGATGACTTTGTGTCGTGTCTATTGTTTAGGATATGTTTGTGCCTTTGTCATGCCTTAGTGCTTTGTAACAATATCATATCGAGTCATACTTTTAGTTGGTGTGATTCATACGGTGCCGACTTATCCAAAATATAGGTACAAGTCCTGTCTGTGCTTGTGTAGTGATGTGCTCATGCCGTGCGTGTAGATCTCAAGCTTTTTTCGAATATTAATTAATTTTTTATCGTGTTGTAACCGTATCAGTCATTGCCTTATTTCCAAAATCCAGGTCCGGACTTGGTCATTCGCACTCGTAATTACTCCATACTTGAGTAAAAAAACGTGTCGGATCGTGTCGTGCCTCGAGCTAACTATGCCAAGTGACATCTCTAGCTTCGCGTATAGGAATTACTCCATTAGGCTATACCGCTATAGCTAAAATCTATTATATATATAAGTGAATTTGCATAGTTGCTAGATGGACACGTAGGCATCCATGTAATCTTTCATTTCACCATCATTTGCCAAGTATCATCCCTGTCACCGTAATAATTAATGCATTCCTACTTAATTCAATGTATGTTGCTAACTTTAATTAGTTTGACCCTTTCTTAATTAATGTGTATCTCTCCCAATAACTTTGGAGAATATGAAGCATTGTAGTTGATCAAATTCGGTCAAGTCGAATGATTCGATTAGAGGTGAACTTTTAGGAATGTACGTTGAGCATTCGATTAACCTAGACTCTTCTATTCGAAGTTTTTTGTCTAAAATTTTCAACCTCAATTTTATACATGTATAGTAAATACATGGTGATTTTTTAATATAATTTAATTAAATATTTCGTGCATCGCACGGAAAATGTAACTAGTTTGATGCAAAATTGAATTTTCTTTACAAGGGATGAGGTCACCAGCATTCAAGAGTGAACTATTAGAGCTTAGATTATATACTTTTGACCTTCTATAGTCAGCTAGTCGTCCATCCTTGTATTCCAAAAGAAAAAATATAAATAATTTTTTTTCCTTTTTACTCATTACATGCAAACGTTTTTCGTGTGTGATATGGACACGTATTATCTAATCCTACCATTGATTTTACCAAATAATTCTCGTTAGCGGCTAACATCAGATCATTATAGTAAACTAATGTGTCATTGAGTGGTATGGTCTCATCTACTATTAAATAAGGTTGAGAATTCGATTCTCGCGTCAAGCATGGAGTAACGTTAAATTACTTTACGAATTATTCACTTATTCCAACTTTTAAGATGCCTAGCTACAAGCCAATAAGAAAAAATAGCACTGTGATCGACAAGTAGGATACCCCTAATAATCAAAATCAAAACAAAATCATCATATGATCATTACAGAATAACTAACAACTACTACTACATCTAGCTAATACCTAAACTTTACATATACTTGTTTTCGTGTGTGAATTTATTCATTATTTGATGTAATATGCATAAATTATTAAATTTACCTCTCAATTAGTTTACAATATCTAAATTAGCTTACCAAATAATGTTGTGTGTAAGGAAAATCAGTTTTTATTATCTATTGGTAAGATTAAGGCATTTGTAGAAAAACTAAATCTTATATACGGGTTTATCCTCTTACAAGATGGATAAAGCTCACAAAATAAAAATCTAAAGATAACCTTAGCCGGGATGAAAGGGTTGAAGGAAGCAACAATTTATTCTATTAGATATTGATGAAAGTCATATCAAATCTTATATTATGAAACACAAACTAGTCATTTGCACATAAATGAAAATGTTGAATTAAATTCTTACCATTATACGATGTCTAGGCCTAATAGTTAAGAGTTTAAGATTAAGGTATTGAATACATACCGTACATTGGATCCCATGTCAAATTCCCAATCTCTCATGTATACCGTACAATAGAAAAAAAAAAAAAAAAAAAAAAAACTAACGTGAAGTAAGTATTTTTTAAACATACGAGCAACAAAAAAAAAAAAAAAGGAAGTCTTTTGTCAATAAGTTATTCAATTTATCGTAGCATCTCGTGATACGCAATCATCCTTTAGACTTGAAAAACATAACATTCATCAGTGGACCCGCAACAATATTTTCACCTTTTCTCTTTTCAGTTTTCAGCAAATATTTAATATGGCAAAGAGATATTGTTAAAAATAAGGGGTTTGCCATTTTCCAACTAAAAAAATGGGATAAAAGAACTCAAAAATAACAAGAGAACGTAACGAATTGGTGGTTCCTTATCCAGTTTTTGGCGGCATGCCAGAAGATCACCATGGCCACTTATGGGTTAGAGATGATGAGCACCATTAAACAATGAGAGGCTTTGAGATGTGTGCAAAGGCCATTTTTTTCATTTCTTCATCTTTTGGCCTTGTATGCAGACTAGTGTGAAAGCTGCAATATTCCATTTAGAGATTAGTACTATTGCAATGGATTGGGCCCCTTTTGTGTTAGCTTTGGTCATATATGCCACAAATCACCAAAACTAATTGGACCCGATTAATGGAGTAGTTTCATCCAAATCTCTCTATTTGCTACACTAGTCCATTTGTTTTTCTTCTTCATTTTATATGGCACACCCTTTTCCTTTAAGAATCGATTTGATTGGGCAAAAAATCATTTTCAACTGAAAAGTATTTTTAGTTAAATTATTTTTCCAGTGTAAAATGTATTCCGTTCATATTTTTCGTTGTTTGGTTACAACGGAAACCAATTTTCTTAACAATTTTTTTTTATAAAAAATAAAATCTACTAACATACTTGCGTCGATCTCGAAAAGTTAGTTGGATTAAAAAAAATCACCTCATACGCATATCGGAGTAAAAAATTATACTTATTTGAAGAAAAAAACAATATTGAGAAAGTGGCCCGAAAGTTCGGCTCGAGGCCCAGTCAAGTCGGGTGCGAGTTTGTTTTTATGACCCGAAATCCCGACAACCAAACCTGATGATCAAGTCTACTATTAGTGCTCCGTAGACATAGTGTCCCACCAACGGGAAACCTTGTTCCCTTCATTTTGAAGGAAAACATTTACACCTACGTAGGTGAAAATGCTTTCCCCCCTGAAAACCATTTTCCTTCTCATTGTAAACCAAACAACGGAAAATGGGAAAATTGTTTTCCAGGAAAACTATTTTCGCCCCAACCAAATGGAGCCTTATTGTGTTCCCTTTGACGAGAAAATGCAAGATAATAGGGTATGTTCTTAGAGCTTATACGGACATTTTAATTCAACTAGGTGGATGCCCGTGAGTATGCCCGTGCGTTGCACGGATGTGATTATATAATAAAATTAATATAACGTGATTATTAATCTCAGCGAAAAATCAAAGTGTCATTGATACTTATGAAAAACTATTAGTAATATATGGATAAATATTTATATAATCCATTTAATATCATGAATGTCATATAATAAGATTACTATGACTTTATAAGGCATCTTATCTAATTTAAACTCTAATCATCAATTTCAATTAACTATCAATTAACTCATCCCATATGTTACATGATCCAAGAGGTAATAGTTTCATAGTCTTTCTATGCTTGGTGTTGGTACGCCAATACTCTTATGTTAATACAAGTGTACAACTAACATTCCAAAGATATGATCCTTCTTTTATGGTAAAATCAGTTTAAATGTCTAACATATACATAACTACTTTTCAAAAAATAAAGAAGTTTTTGACGTAAACCTTATAAAGACATTTTAATGCAATTTAGTGGTGATCTTATAATTGTCCAATAGTTTTTAATGCAGTTCTGTTCAGTGGCTTTCAGTTCAGGCACATACATTTTGTTTAGTGGAGTTTAATTCAGTTTAGTGGTGTTAAGTTCAGTGCAATGATGTTCACTTCAGTTCGGTAGTGTTGAATTCAATTCAATTTAGCTCAACCCTATATAAATAGAAAATTTTCCACTGTAATATAGTGGCAGATCCAAAAATATGGCGACGGGGTACAAAAATTTAAAATTTTTGAAATTTGGGGTAGGATATACTTATAAAAATCAAATATTCTAAAATTTTCCCATAAAAAAATCTGAATTTGGGTGAGTGTGGTGGAGCAAGGGTACCCCATATAGTCATGTACCCCCTACATCCGTCACTACTCCAATACTTTATTTATCGCATTAGATGGTTGCCACATGTCAAGAATTTTACTTTACGCTTTTAGTTTTTGTATACAACTTAAAACGTAGCAAACATTCATTCGTGCATTGTGTAAATGAGAAAAGTGGTGTATTACATAGGATACACTCCAAAATAAAAAGATTCTATGTTTCCATGTCTCAATAGCTAACACATGAGCGTCATTGACTTGCTCCGGAGGGACAACCTTGTGAGTACATAGGAAGTTTAATTTAAAGAGAAACAGAAGGAGTATATTTTAAAGTGCTGAACAACGTGGGGCTTGTTAAATCTTTCTTCTGAGGTCAAGCAACATGTCAGTCCAAACAAATTAAAGCCACAAAAGAACAAAAAAAAAAAAAAAGAAAAAAGAAAAATGAAGTACTACTCCTAATTAACCTGTTAATGAGATTAGCATCTATGTTGCACAACACAAATAGATCAGAGTACAGAAAGATGGGAACACCAATTTTCATTTTTCATTTTTCATTTTTCATTTTTCATTTTTCATGTTTATAGTCCTTTGAACTTGCTTTTCCCTGGTCTAGATGACCAAAACTTAGAACTTTAGGGTCTAAATAACCAAAACTGAATATTGGGGTGTTCTAGATAGCCGTAACATGATTATTATATGAACATTAATGGTCTATATGCCTTGTCCTTTGTTGAATTCCAAATTACAAAATATATTGTGATGATGATATTTCGATCAAGAATCAGGGAAGGATCTAATCTTTGAATATCGTCATAAAAAGTGCCTCCACTCAGATATGAAATAAAAGGGTTGTATTTTAAAAGGCTAAGGAAAGACCCTCATTTAATTATTATTTTTTATTTTGCTAATTAATAGTGTCCTCTGATTATTGATCCTGGATCCTCCACTAAAGAATAGTCATTTAGGATGTAAATTTACGATATGGTCATGTGACCGTACGTGTGGTTATAGGAATGAGAATAGCCATTGTTTATTGTGCGCGCGCATCACATTGAACAAATATTTAAGTGTACATTTAACCCCATGAACAAATCAACTCATTATCAAAAACCTTTCAACGTGATGAACGAGATATAACTAATTCATAAACCAGCTCATGATCATGTAGGAAGAAGATAGGAAGCCGCAGACCATAGAGAAAGTCAATAAACACAAATAAAATGATCAACAAAACAAAAGTTATAAAAGTATTGCCAATGCCATGTACCATAGTCTCTTGATCCTAGTATTGTATTTATTCTAGCATTGTGTTTAGGAGGAGTAAATGGCGACGACAGTGGCGTGTAATGAGAGACGATTAAGGGCATTTGTGAACAGCAGATGGTTGGTATTAGTGGCATCAGTATGGATTCAATCTTGTGCAGGAGTTGGGTATATGTTTGGGAGCATATCGCCGTTGATAAAGAGTGCTATGGGTTATAACCAGAAGCAAGTGGGTGTCTTGAGTGTGGCTAAGAACTTGGGAGATATCATTGGGTTTATTGCTGGTGCATTGTCTGAGATTCTTCCATTTTGGGCTATTTTAGCAATTGGAGCTGTTCAGAATATTGTTGGGTATGGTTTGGTTTGGCTTATTGTCACCAATAGATTGCCCAGATTGCCTTTGTGGGTGGTAAATTACTGCTTTCCCTGACTTTACTCCTACCAACATTATAATTTTTGGTCTTTTCAATTATTTTCCCAATTTTACTTCCATATAGGATAGTTTGTAGTTTTGAGCATGCATATTTAACTTATGATCAATACCATTATCAATGGTCAAAAATATCCACATGGGACAAATATAGTTAAGAGCGTGTTTGGGCTAACTTATGAGTAATTTCTACCTTTTCCCCTATTTTACCAACCACCCCCTCTACCTCCTACGTACTCACACCCATTTTCAACTTCTAAAAAGTTAACACCCCCCGATACTTCTTAGGAGCCCAAAAATAGAGCATCAAATTGGAGCTTCTCTTTTGGGCCTCCTAAGGGGTGTTTTGAGTTTCTTTGAAGCTGAAGATGGGGTGAGAAGGAGGTCGAATGAGTGGTTTGTGAAGAATTTAGGGAGAAAAGTAGCTGCTACCCTTAGGCCAAACACCACCTTAGTTACTAGTAATTAACTTGGTATAGTAGTTTGCCTACATAATTCCTCTACCTATTGCTAATTCTGATTCTTTGATCAAATTAGTAACTTGGTATAGTAGTTTGCCTACATAATTCCTCTACCTATTGCTAATTCTGATTCATCGACGAAATTGCATTGATCTATATAATGTCTCATTTCAGTTAAAGACTGATTATCTATTATGACATAAATATTTTGCACTGTTGATATTTTGTAAGGCTTTAAACAAAGTTCAAGTCCTTCAAATAATTAGTAAAGAGATTGGTTCATAGAACTACTACTAGTTGATTTGATCTTCAGCTAGCTACCATTCTTACTTTCTTGTGGCAAATTCCATCTAACTAGGGGCAGGGCACTACAGTCGATACAGTAAATGAGAGGTCTGATATTTCTTGAATTAAAGGTTTAAATCTGTGAAGTTTTCTACTTAGGTGCACAAACTTAGGGTTATGATGTATCTTCTTTCAACTAGGTAGTTACTGAACAAATCGTTTACCAAACTTTGTGCAGCTTTGTGTCGCTTTATTCGTCGGAAACAATGGTGAAACCTACTACAACACAGCTGCTCTGGTATCATGTGTGCAGAATTTTCCTAGAAGCCGAGGTCCTATTGTGGGGATACTCAAAGGATTTTCTGGCTTAAGTGGTGCAATTTTGAGCCATATCTATCACATGTTCAGTTCTACTAATCAAGACTCACTCATTTTAATGCTTGCAGTTGGACCACCTA
The DNA here is from genome assembly GCA_038025085.1 of Tetragonia tetragonoides. Lineage (NCBI taxonomy): Eukaryota > Viridiplantae > Streptophyta > Magnoliopsida > Caryophyllales > Aizoaceae > Tetragonia > Tetragonia tetragonoides. The sequence goes on from CM076153.1 coordinate 35,197,207, forward strand.
TAGTGATTCTTTCCTTAATGTTCATTGTAAGATCTGTGGAGGGTCACCAACAAATAAGGCGTTCGGATGTTTTAAGCTTCACTTTTGTCTATGGAATTTGCCTCCTTTTGGCTGTTTACTTGATGAGCTTCTTACTTCTCGAGGATCTAGCTGAATTGAGCCGACCTTTTATCATAACATGCTCGATTGTGTTGTTTGTCATCTTGTTACTTCCACTAATACTACCTGTCACATTGGCATTCTTTCCAGAAACAAGTACTCCTATCGAAGAGAACCTTCTACCTAAGGAGGATGAACTCATCCTTAACGAGTTTGGAAGTGAGGTGCAAAGCGAAGATGAGATAACTCAAGAAGTAGAGAAAACTGCTCAAAATGAGGCTAAAAAGCTTGTTCAAGCAGTTGCAGACGGAGCACTTTTGATCAGAAAAACAGGTCCCAGACGAGGGGAGAATTTTACGTTGCAGCAAGCCTTAGTAAAGGCTGATCTTTGGCTCATATTTGTATCCCTTGTACTGTCTGCTGGTTCCGGTGTGACAATTATTGATAATATGGGTCAGATTTGTCAATCTCTGGGATATTCCGACACACGAATCTTTGTGTCAATGATCAGCATTTGGAATTTTCTCGGTCGTGTTGGTGGTGGATACTTATCAGAGCTGGTTGTAAAGTACAGTCTAAAATCTCTAATGACTTTCAAAATTACTTATTTTCGTTCTTCCTGAAGGCCTGTCTCACCTATTTCTTGTGGTATTCCTCTTAAAATCAGAAAATATTCCTACCCTAGGCCGGTGGCTCTGGCAATAGTTCAAGTGATCATGGCAATTGGGCTCCTATATTATGCACTAGGAGGACCTGCAGCAATATATGCCACGACTGCAGCTTGGTTATGGAGCACTTTGGGGAATTGCGCCTGCAGCAGTTTCAGAGCTGTTTGGCTTGAAAAGTTTCGGTGCCTTGTATAATTTCCTTACATTGGCAATGCCTATTGGCTCTTTCATTTTTTCCACTGTCCTTGCTAGTAGCATATATGACTATTATGCAGAGAAGCAGGCTATGCTCAAGATTCAAACCGGAGCAGAAAATGATTCACTTGTTTGTATGGGAACTATATGCTATTCCATCACCTGCGCTGTTCTGTCAGGAGTTGCTCTTATTGCAGCTGTACTAAGTCTGGTAGTTGTTCGTCGGACAAGGAGTGTGTATGTCAATCTTTACGGAAACCCACCATGTTGAAGTCTGACAGCAAACCTTATTGGAATAGGGATTTGCATGTAAAACATGAGATAGCTTCATGCCTAATCATTCTTTTCCCCTGAAACCTCTTTTCTCTTTTGAATGCAGGTTTGAATACTATGTAAGGCACGGTTATGGGTGGAGTTTGTCTTTGGCACATAATGCTCTAAATGTCAAGGTAATTTTGACTACAATCCCTGAATTATATGATTTGTGGTTTATATATCTCTCTATTTCTGCTTCTCTTTTGGTGCAATTTTTATGCTTCTGTTAAGATGTACATGTGCAATATATGTATCTACTTGGATGTAATCACCATCAGGTATTTGAGTCTATGGATTATTATTGTTGTAGTTCTTTCTGCATTTCACTGTAGCTCTTAATTGATGGTCTTATTCTACAGCTAAGCTTTTGGATTGTTCTTGGTAAACTGTGCTATTTTTGACTATTAACTGCACCAACTTGTTAACTGCACCCAGCATCTAGCGTATAGCATAACTCATACTCCTTGAGCTCACTGTACAAAGTTCCAGAAACAGAAACTACTGATTTGTTTGGTGAAACCATCCATGAATCTGCGAAAACGAATAAATGTCTACTTACCAGATAAGATGCTCACAGAATTGGACTTCCAAGTCCAACAATAAGGAGCAGATAATCCTCTTGGCATTTATCATAAGACAAAATTAATTAAACTGTTACACAAAAGTCGAATTCGAGATCAGAAGTTAATTATTTGCATGGTTGGATTAGCATCACATTCACATCTAACACGGAACACTAATGCTCGCTTGCAGGAGCTGAAGACTCGAGGAACAACAAAAGTCTATGCTCAGCCAAGTTTGTTGACTTCTTATCATTAATCATATATTACTGTGACCAAAATCTCTCAGATCAGGCTTGCATTAGTATAATTTTTTTTCCACAAATTTAAGGATTAAAACTCTATGTCCACAATTTCCAGTGGAGCCAAAAGCTTCTCTACTTTTTGGCTTCGGAATGTAATGGACTAAAGCAAAATGGCTCATAACATTTTTGACACTTCTTATTTATTGTGAAGTTGCCGATGGTCGTCGCACTTCGAATCTCGGGTCAAACGGAAACAACCTCTCTGTGAGACTCTCATAGGGGTAAGGCTGCGTACAACCGACCCCCCCTACCCTGCCTAGGCGGGAGCCTCTTTGGAGGCACTGGGTAATGTTAATGTTGATGTAAGGATTAAAACTCTGGATTACTGTGCTCTTATCATTCCCTCAGCCCAGCACCCCCTTTGCGACAATGCAGGAGCAGCAGAAGCAAGCAGGCATGCACGATACTGCATTTTTCTTGTGTTCTTTCTTTTTTTTGATTCTTACTTTAGAAAGACAAAAAACTAAAAACAGATGAAAGACAAGCTTCATTTAGTAAAGAATGGGAAAAACACAACAAGTTACACAATTTACATACATTTACAGAGATGTGATCCCTTGTGACTTGTGAGTTACAAAGTCATAAAAAGTGACTAGTCCCTCAAAGAAGTCTTGAACCTTAGAAGCACTAGAAGATGAAATATAATCTTACAGAAAATCTGCAAAATGGCTAAACCTTTTTCTTCCCCGTCGAATTTATGATGTTAATTACCAAGCACACAATCAATGTGCCTTCAAGAGCATCCTAATGTATAGGGGAGAAAGGCAAGCCTGAACTACACAACAAACTAATTAAACTATGAATTTTGCAATAATTTATACTTTTTTTTTCCTCTCATTGTTCTTCTAAAAATAACATCAAGGAATTTGTTCATATTGACGCATAAGCTGTAAAATGGAAGAAGCTTTCCTCTGGCCTCTATTAGTCCCATTATGACCAATCTCGACTAAATAATTATATACTCCGAATTGAAGTGCTGCGAGCAAGAAAGATGAACCGCCATTTAGACCCAACTCGTAAAGGATAGCTGCAGCCCCTTCTTTGTTTTTTGGTGTCCTATCGTCGTTGCTCATACAATTAACTAAAGTCTCAATAAACGTTAGTTGTCCGATTTCTTGCCTCCCTTGGGGATGAGATGCAAGGAGTAGTAATATTGAGAGTGCTTCGTCGATCATGCCTAGCTCTTTATCTTCGAGCAAGCTAAGCAATGGTCCTACAATCCCTGCCTCAAGGGCTCGAATCTTGTTGTTATTGTTAAGACTAAGGTTAAATAGCGCGGTAGCAGCATCTCTTTTCCCTCTAACCGTGCCATTTGCTAACAATTCTACCAAGAGAGGAATCCCATTCGATAAACCAACTGTGACCTTATTCTCATCGAGCATCGAGAGACTAAAGAGTGCAGCTGCTGCATTTTCTTTAGCTCCTACATTTCCCTTCTCTAGGACCTCTAGAATAGCCGGAATTGCTCCTTTTTCAGTTATGATCCTCTTATTCGTGTCATCAATCGACAAGTTCAATAACGCGGTCACTGCATGCTCCTTAATTTTTTGGTCGGAGTATGATAGAAGGTACACTAAGGGTGGGATCCCCTCGCATTCAGCGATTAGGATCCTATTCTCAGGGTTTTCCTTGGAGAGCAAGCGGATCTTATGGACAGCTTCTTTTTGCTCTTCTAAGTGAATAGAGGAAAGATCTTGAATTAGCCCCAAGACAATTTCTTTGTGTTCTGATGATGAAGCATCGTTGTTGTCGTTCGAGACTTCTTTTGATCGTGTAGGTAGTTGGATATTGTTCTTCTCACACCATTGTAGAATCAAATTCCTGAGAGCATAATTTGGGGCTAATGATAAGTGAGCCAATGTTTGCCCACTCTTTGGACATGTCCTGTTAGAGTCTAACCATTGCTGGATGCTTTCTCTTTCATATGTCTTCATTGTTGACAACAAACAAGGGGAAAAGTAAGTTTTAGTTAGAATAAAAAAGAGTTTAGAAGAACAATCAAGTAGTGTTTTGTAGTGTAAATCAAACATTTGAATTAGAATTTCTACCATGTTAACATAGTTCTTGCAAGTGATTATGATTATCAACTACCATAACTAAATTGTATATTACAATTTCATGAGATTGGGCTTCCAAATTACAAACATTTCCTTTAATAATTGCATGCATGTATTCTTGATTCACAAAAACTCGTTTAAGACAGTCTTGGGTCACGACTCATAATGAGTGACCCCTACATTTCTAAATAGTGACCCGTTTGTCTGTTAGTTTAGTTGGTCTCACACAAGACTTGTTCTGATTGATTACTTGGTAATTTGCATGCCGAGTGCTTATTATTTCTAAACGAAGTTTGATTACCTGTCCAGTGGCAACAATGACGGGATCAACCATTATTTCCAATGTGATTGGACAAAGAAACTCTTGAGGAATCTCGGTAGTAGGTGACTTGATAGGTTCAGATGGTTTATCGATAGGATCTTCAAGTAAATTTGTTTGTTCAACACCAGCAATTTGATTGAATTTGGTAAGAACATCTATAATGTTTTGAATATGTTGTTGATCAACCCTCTTGTCTTTTGCAAGTCTCCTTAGAGTTTTGGATTCTGCCTTCAAATCATCAACTGTGTGTAGCTCTAGCTTTCTAGCTAGCCTCTCTATTACGGCAATGTCGGCGTTTCGGTCATCTTCTTTGTTGAACACAATCATCATATCCATGGCGAGTTCCATATCTTGTGTTTCTGTTCTTCGTTTTGCTCTCTTAAGTTGGAGACTCATCAACTCAATCTAAACCAAACAGAATAAACTTCTCATAAGGATACTAGCCAAAGGGAAATAAACCAAACAATAAGTCTTGTATGAGGTCACCTTAAGGTGAGGCTACCTTTATATACAAGCATAACGTCGGCATGATATCATACTTGTATCAAAGGCTTTACCTTAGAGTCGGCTCATACGAGATTTTGTGTAAACCAAAAATGAGGTTGTTGGAAGTTTATTTGTTTTTGTTACAACTAATAAAACTTACTTGTTCTTTCACTTCATCCGATATTTGTAAGGCATCATAAGGAATATCATCCAAAGCTTGACTCAATTTTGCATTTACCGAATGAAACATACTTATAATCATGTCGCTTTCAAGTGCCTACAATAACAAGGTGAATAAATTAGATGAATGAAAGAAAACGAATAAATATGTACCTTATTTGTTTCTTTCTTAGGGCATGTTCTTTTCAACTGGTTCCAATTTTGACCAGTTCTCCCCAGTTTTCCCAGTTACCAGTTACAAAGTACAGTTTCCCCTAGTTTTGTCTAGTTTTTTCCAGTTTGACCCAATTTTGCCCAGTTTCTCCCAGTTTTGCCCAGTTTTAATATTTATACATATTAAACATAATAATTAAATATACATTATGTTATATCAAATATAAAAATAAATATATGAATTGACTAATATTTAAACATGACTAAAAAATCCTTATAATAATAATAATAATAATAATAATAATAATAATAATAATAATAATAATAATAATAATAATAATAATAATAATAAGGGGTGAAACTTATTCGGATTAAATCCAAAATTCAATCCAATCCAATCCAAATTTGGCAATTCGGATTGGACTTTTTGTATTTCGGATTGGATTCGGACTCGAAAAAAATATTTTTTGGATTTTCGGATTGGATTCGAACTCACACTTTCGGAGTCCAATAATCCAATCTAATCCAAATTAGATATAAATTAATAAATGAAAATACATATAATCCAAAAATGATATCAGCCCAAAATAAAAAGTATAAACTACAAATTAAAAACTAAGGGATTGAAGGCAACAATATAATGCATACATAATTTAAGAGAGAAAAACCCTTTCAGACAACACACTCAAGTCACGGCTTAGCAACCACTCGTCTACTTTTTATCTCTTTACACATCTGTCTTTTCCATGTACATTAATGAAGTGGAGATTATGAACACTTTTGAAACTACATAATTTGCCTTATTTTTTAATGAATGTTATAGACTTGTAGTTGGCTTTAACATTTGTGTTATTGTCTTATCGATGAACTTTTTTTTTAAGTAATGGACATTGTTGTAGAAAAGGTAAGGAGTCAGAAAAAAATTGGATTATTCGGATCAAATTGGATTACGAAAAATAATTCGGATTAGATTCGAACTCAAAAATCTAAGTCCAAAATTAATTTGGATTGGATTTGAACTCAAAATCTCGAGTCCAATGTTTTTTGGATTGGATTTGGAGTAGGCCATAATCCAATCCAAAGTCCAAACTTTCACCCCTAAATTAATAATAATAATAATAATAATAATAATAATAATAATAATAATAATAATAATAATAAAATAATATCTTTATTATTATTATTATTATTATTATTATTATTATTATTATTATTATTATTATTATTATTATTATTGTTATTACTATTATTATTATTATTATTATTATTATTATTATTATTATTATTATTATTATTATTATTTTATTTATTTTTTATTATTGCCATAATTATTAAACACTCAAAAATATAAAGTTTCCAGTTTGTCCCAACTTTTCCAGTTTTCTTCAGTTTTTCCCAGTTTCCCCCAGTTTTGCCCAACTTGACCCAGTTTTCACCAGTTTCTTCCAGTTACCAGTTAGATTTACCAGTTTTCACCAGTTTTGCCCAATTTTGCCCAATTACCAATCACCAGTTCCCAGTCGAAGAAAACGACCCCTTAGTGTAAACACATGTACATTTAAACTTGATATAAATTGCATTTTGTATTTCTAAATCAAATTTGGGTATAACCAAATTGGCTCGTGGTTCTAGTATGGAAAATAACGATGGGTTGGGCATAATGTGATCATTCTTGTCTTTCTAAATTCATTTTCAATGTTGGTTCATCTAAATATGTATTTTACCTACTTACAATCATGGATTTAAGATATCGGGTATATTTTTTTTTCCACAATCAAGGGTATCCATCGTCAATCACAGTGATTATTTCTCCGCGCTGATTTGTAGGCACATTAAAGAGTTGGACAACTAGCCAATAAATTTAAAGTTGTTTCATGCCCAAAACGAAATACGAGCCCTCGACCTTGATTAAGGATGGATAACTCCCTATTACTAAACTACACCTTCTTGGTTTAATGATATTGAATATGACATTAAGCGTAAAAATGATCAATTAGAGTACTAACCAGATAGATCTTGCTAGACTCTGCACAAGTTGTTAGCAACTTTTTAGCAGATTGAAGTGCCCTTCGCAAATTACGTAAACAATTATGAGCTGAATCTAAGAGGGGAGTGTCGTCAAGCTCATTGATCTCATTCAAGAGAAGAACTAATAGCGTAACACGTCGAACGAGGCTTTGGCTTTCCTTCCTTTGAGTTATTTTAAATTCACCAATTAACCTTATTGATTCAATTAGAATCTCCAAGTCATTAATTATATCTTTATCCTCTTTTGGTGTTAAAATCATACAATTCTCTTCATCTACCACATTTGCCTCTTGGGCTACTTTTTCCCCTTCTCCTACACCCACTGGGAATGGGAAGACGGGGGAGATCAAATGTGTAGATCTTGTCAATTTTGCCTTGTACATTGTTATTTCGTATCGATATAACTCTCAATTGAAGGCCGTTAAGATCCTCTGTTGTTATTGTCTCTGTTGTCTTTCTCTTCTCTCAATCACTCAAACACTTTCTGTATTCCAATGGTCCAAAAAAGAGAGAGATTAATCTTAAGCCGAGATAAAAAGGACAATACCTCTTCTATTTCTTTGAGAACTGCAGAGGATCCAAACTCGATCGAACGATAGTAAAAAATAAAAGGTTGTTTAGGTCTTCGTTATGGTTTGTTTTTGTTCGGTTATTTCAGATCTTTTGGAGGGTAAGGGTGATTATTTTGTTTCTCTAGAAAGAAGGCAAAAAGATAGAGAAACCCCTAGCCCTAATGGAACAAAGAAAGTCAGATTGTGTTCTTGTTATGTTGGTGATTACAATCCAGAGCGGATAATTTCTGCATCATTTTCGGATACTTTCATTTTAAGGTTGATATTATTTACCTAAAATGATGGGCTAAAAAAATGCTTTTAAAATTTAGTGAATTAGCTATTAAAAAAGATATGCTTAATTGGTTTGTGACTTTTGTTGAAGAGCAGTGTGTAGCGGAAGATTAGGATGTCCTTGTAAGTATACCTTAAATTGTCATTTACCTATCGAAGTTAATACCACTATGTTTAATATGTTTTTAAATAAATTTTTTTTCATTAAGTAAGCATTGTTTAAAATTGGGCAACCCTCCTCGTGAGGGTTACACCAATTTGGTCCTGATACAAAATACGTGCTAATGATCTAGGTATACAAGATACATCCAATGAATATGTTCCATGCTGTCATTCCTTTGATAATCAATCTGCTGCCTGATTTGCCTCTCTGTAAATATGCTAGACTCGAACTTCATCACAATGTTGAATAAAAAACTGAACATCATGCAAAAGATTTTGTATCTGCCAGGGTGTATCCCATTTTCCAATTAAAGCGTTGATGACAGCTAGATTATCACCTTCAAGTTGAATTCGTCTATATCCACGCAACACTGCTTCCTGGATACCATTCCGCATTGTAGTAGCTTCGGCAATCAATACTGAGGTAGTCCCTAATTTTTCCCCTTGGGCATAAATGGGTAGACCACTTGAATCACGAAGTATAAATCCAGCTGCAGCTGAAGAATCGAAAACTGAGCCATCAAAATTAATTTTAACAAACCCATCTTCTGGAGCAACCCACATGATAAAATGAGTGTGGTATTTCTTTTGAGGTCGGCACTTATCCGTACTTGTGTGGAATTGGGCGTCTAGCTGTTGACGAATTCTCCATTCTTGCTCAGCCCGGTGGGCCAAGAAAAAAGTCCGATTAACATCAAATTCTTGATTTCGAAAAATCACTGAGTTTCTTCCTTTCCAGATACTCCATAGAGTATAACAAATGACCGACAGTTTCTCCTTGCGGCCGTGGATATAAGCCTCCTGTAAAAAAGTAATGATATCGTCCTGTGGCATGCAAGAAATCATATGTCTACTGACTAACATTTCCCAAACCTTAGTAGTCACAGAGCAGGTACAAAACAAATGCGATTCCGTTTCCTCATTCTGGTGGCATAGAGGACAAATAGGGTCGATTGCCATACCTCGCTCCCTAAGCGTTCGTCTAAGTGCTAAGCTCCTATGAAAAAGTCGCCAGAGAAAAAGTTGTAATTTAGGTGGAATATCTATTTTCCACAGCCATTTGTATGGCCAATTGCTCATTTTACCGCATCTTAGATCATGTGCTAAGCGTGTTGCAGATTTAGTCGAAAATTGACCATTGCTTGATATTCCCCACACATAGCTATCAGGAATATTGTGACTAGGGATCAGAAGGGCTCGGATAATTTGGACAAGCTCTACAGAATTAATTGATTTAACTTATCTATGTCCCAAGTTTTATTAGATGTGATGCAATCTGAAACACGTAACTCAGGTTGCATAATTTGTGACACCGGTAAATGTAGATATTCAACTATACTTTGGTCCAAACACCAATTATCAAACCAGAAACTAATTTGTTGTCCAGTTCCAACTTTCCATCGGATACCTTTACGAAGTAGTATACGGTGGGCTAAAATTTTCTTCCACATCCAAGAATCTGTATTTCTAGGCTGACAATTGAAAAAATCTTCATATTGAAGGTATTTACTAGTGACGGTCTTAACCCAGATGTTATCTGGTTGGGTTAGTAATTTTCACCCAAGCTTAGTAATAAAGGCTTGGTTAAGATCCCTAGCTTGCCGTAAACCTAGACCACCTTCAGACTTAGGCCGACAAATTTTTTCCCAACTAATCATAGGAAATCCATTGTCAGAATCAGTCTTTTTCCAAAAGAATTTACGACTAAATGAGTCTAAGTTATTAGTTACAGATACTGGAAGTTCAAAACATTGCATAGTATGTGCAGGCATGGCTTCTAAATTACTCTGAATTAAGACAGTGCGACCTGCTTTTGAGAGCATATTAGCTTTCCATGCTTGCATTTTACTAAGAGATTTATCAATGATTGGCTGAAAAGTTTCCTTATTAATCCTATTTTTATCGAAATGACATCCCAAATATTTACCTAGATGCGCCTTTTGTGGAATATCAAGTTCCGCAGCGACCATTTGCTTAGTGTGTTGCGTAACTTTTTTGGAAAACGTAATAGCTGACTTATGGTAATTTACTAATTGACCAGAGTCAGTACAAAAATTGTTGTAGGATATTATGTATCGTACGACATGCCTTTCTAGTAGCTTTACAAAAAAGTAAGCAGTCATCAACAAAAAACAGACCCGAAATTAGAGGCGCATTGGTTGCTATTCGAATCCCTAGATTACTCAGGATAAATAGATAGGGCGATAAAGGATCCCCTTGTCGTAAGCCTCTAGTTGGCTTAAATAATCCAGTCGAAACATTATTAACCAATAACGAATAAGACACTGTAGTAATCACTGTTTAATCCATTGGACCCATTGTTGATGAAATCCTAACTTCTCAAGAAGTTCAAATAAAAAATCCCATTCAATACGATCGTAAGCTTTTTCCATATCTAATTTGATGGCCATCTAGCCTTTTTTACTGATAGATTTTCTGAAGACATTTAAAATCTCATGCGTAAGTAAAATATTGTCTTGGATAGCTCTTTGAGGAACAAATGCTCCTTAAAGAGGGCTAATGATTTTAGTTAAAATAGGCCTAAGCCGATTAACCAAAATTTTGGCTATAATCTTATAAAGGACATTGCAGAGATTAATCGGTCGATAATGACTAGTTGTTTCGGGTTGGTCTATTTTGGGAACTAGTGTAATAAACGTATGGTTAACTGCACGAAGCAAATCACCATATCGGAAAAAATCTTGAACTCCCGTGATTAAATCATTGTTTAGGATATGCCAATATTTTTGGAAAAACTGAGCCCCAAAACCATCAGGACCAGGGGCTTTATAAGGATCAATTTGAAATACTGCGTTTTGAATTTCCAGAGCAGTAACTGGGGCTATCAGGGTTTCATTATCCTGTGGACTAATACAACAGGAAATATCTTGCAGCATATTATTACGTGATCCATTATTCAATGATTTAAAACGAGTTTCATAATCCGAAAGAAATTGTTGTTTGACTAGAGAGGCATCCTCAATCCAAGTACCCGAAGGATCTTTAATTTTCAAAATATTTGATCGCTTTTTCCGAATCTTGTGCTTAAGGTGAAATAATTTGGTGTTACGATCACCTTTAGTCAACCATTCTTTTTTTGGCAAGAGTGCCCCAATACTTTTGACTAAATAATAATAATTTTTCACGCTGGCGGAGAAGCCTAGTCAAAATTTCATGGAGGCGTAAATTATGAATGTCAAATAGAAGTTGATCTTCAAACTATGAATTTTTTCATAATTTTGTTCTAGTTTACTGTCAAGATGTCGAAATTTCATATGATGCCAATTTTTAAGTTGGCCCTTGATATATCGTAGTCTTCGTACAATACTGTACATGCGAGTACCACGTATTTTAATTTTCCAACATTTTTGAACTATTTGATAAGATTCCCTATTATGAGCCCAGGCATGTTGAAAACGAAATGGACGTTGGGTATTATGCAAGATCTGTGTAGTATCCAATAAAATAGGAGCATGATCTGAGCAAGTAAAGTTTCCAACTATAACATGACTATCCAGATATTTAAAATACCAATCTAAGGAACATATAGCTCTATCTAATTTTTCATAAATAGGTTGATTATGAGCCGAGCTTTTCCATGTAAATGGGCTGCCATTAAATGGGATTTCAAATCCGCCAACACTATTAACAAATTGGTTAGTCGTGCATATCTTTGCATATGAGGTATACGACCCCCAAATTTATCAGAAGGGCAGGCTAGTTCATTTAGATCTCCAATTATGCACCAAGGTAACTGCCATTGCGATATTTCATGTTGCAAATCAGCCCAAAACATATCCTTATCCTGGTCTTGGGCTGGTGCATAGACCGCAGCCAAAATACTATCTACGTTTGTCACCTGATCATGAATATTAAATCTAATAATTCGACTAGAGGATTGGGACACATCAACCAAAATGTTAGCATTATTCCATAAGACTAACAATCCACCCGAATGATTTACAGGATCAATAACAAAAAACTGCTCAAAACCCAGGCTACGTGCAATACGCTTGCTATGATGAGAAGAAACTAAAGTTTCGAGCATTATAAAAATGCCGGGCTTAAATTTATTGCGAATGAATCTCAACTCTTGTTGAGTTTCTAGGCTTTTAATACCTCTAGCATTCCAACTAATGATTCTCATCGGATTTGTGGGATAAGCAAGAACCTAAGTTGGCGCATAAGAAAAACTTGTTTCCAGCCAAACAGTCTAACCTCCCAGGATTTAGGCTTACAAATTTATAAAAAATATTAAGACAAATAATCTTCCAACCAAAGTGCTGAAGAGCAAATCTGAAAAGAAACAATAGCTTAACCCTACTATAGAGGTAGGAGAGAGCAAAAGCTCGAAAGAACTGAACTAAAAGTGGCGAACCCACTATGCCAAAAATTTGGACCAAAGATCTAACCAAAGATAACCTGTAATTATCATACACGGATACGACAAACAAAGGATGAAAAAATAAAATGTCCACCCAAGAACTACCATAGATTACTGTAAAGAGTATGGCATAAATAATGATATAATTGCCAGCTTTCGGAGCTATTACATGGCATACAAATACTTACGAAAAAAGAGCGAATAATGCACTGTAACAGGATGGACAACCCAATCAAATCAATTAGATTGACCTTAAAGGGAGCTTGTGAAGTAAAGGGCCAACAAAAACCCCCTGTTTTCCCCAAGAAGTAGATGACAAGCCATCCAGCATACACAAGAAAACTTAATATTCTAATCTTAGCTCATTGGTGAGCTATATAGATCATACCCATACAGACAGAGTATACACGATGATTATTACAGAAACAGAACCAAGTCAGATAACATATGTAGACATGAACTATACAAGTCCTAGAAAATGAATAAATACCCAAAAAGCTATAAAGCTTGCCACTAATGTTGAGCCAGAAAAATGGTGAAAATTTTAAAAGAGGAAGGTTAAATGGACGTACATGGCCTTCCTTTGCAACATACGCAGGCACAAAGAAAAAGCTAGAATCAGATTGATGCCATAATCGACCAAGTGGTAACCAAACAGCTCGAAATTAGTCGAACCAATGACCAGGACCCAATTGAATGCAATCAAGTGACACTCGAGCGACATAGATAACCACCGAGCTCGATCTGAATAACGGACATCGACTACGCACCACCATAACCACAACGGGAAGGGGACCGGAGAGATGGACCGCCACCGAAATCGAAAGAACCAAAACCCTAATTCCCAAATTTGGGGACTATAGGCATCAAACAAGCTAATTAGACGCAATTGGGATCGAGTTCCAAACTTTTCGAACCCAATATGGTGAATTATAGCTACATGCAGCAAGGATTGTTCACTAATTGAGTAACACCAGGATGGCAAAGAAAAGATTTGATAAGGAAAGGAGATAAAGGGAACCACAAACTTAGAAATTGGGTCATGCCAGAGCTTAAAGGAGAAGAACAGAAAGCACTTATGGAGGGATGATGAAGGGGTGGGTCGTAGAAGCCATGGAGGCTTTGGGAGCAAGGGGGCTAGAGGACGAAGGGGCTAGTTCACTTTCGTGGGTTAGTCAAGATGTTTTTAAATAATATGAAAAATCAATGGTAACAATTTTTTTCCCTCCTTTTTAATTTTCCTTTCAATACTTCAAGGGTATAATATTACAAGAAAGAACACCTTATTAATATAAAAATTTGAAACTATGTGCTCAACAAAACATAATATCGTAAAATGCTTATATACTATAAATGGTACAATCCTTCTACCCTTATAAAAGGGAGGATGGGCATCAAAAAACTGTTCATTTATACAGTTCATAATGAATAGTCTCCCCTGAATTACCAAAATGGTCTTTTAAATGAACACTGGTGGACAAATTGGTCCTTTTAAAATCGAGCGGGACAATATGACCTATAAAGAATAATGTTTGGGCAGATTCCCCCCCAAAACCCGATTTTGGGGGAATCTTCACTTAAAATTTGTTTTGGTCCGGTTTTCTTATTTTTTTTCCTATTTTCTCTATTTTGCCATCTATTTTCTTGTTTTCTAGTTATTTCTTTTTCTGTTTTTTTTCTTTTCTTTATTCTTCTTGTTCCTTTCCCCTCTCACTAAGTCTGAAGATGTAAGTTTCTTTTCTTTTTTTAAGTGTTGGCTGAAGATGTAAGTTGGTTCTTTGGCAAAGTCAGTATTTTTTTGGTTCTAGGTTATTAGTCCTGTTTCATATTCATTTTGTATGCTATTGGTAGGTTTTGGTTTTGGGCTAATGTGGTTTTCACCAAATTTAGTGTATTGTGGTCAAAATTGATAATTTATGGTTCTATGTTTCTTTGGTTTTCATCAATTTTAGTCTATCTTGATGACTTTTGGTTCTGGATTTCTGTAGTTTCTCTTATGAGGTTTGCTTCTGGGTTGTAGAGAGGGATTGAGGGGGAAAGGAAGAAGAAGAAATAAATAAAAGTGAAAAAGAAAAAGGAAAAAGCAAAAATAAACTCTTTCTCCAATTACTCAACTGCTCTCTCTCTCTCTCTCTCGCTCTCCTCATTCATCCAAATCATGGTTCTTCACTGCTCTTAAACAAAATATTCTAGTATTGCAATCTGCAACATGACCGGTATAATATGCTTAATTTCAATTCTCAATTCATTCATAGTGAACAATATCAATTAGTTTTGGGGACAAATGAATTCCCCATTTGCCCAATTTCTCATACAGTACATATATGAGATAGCTCCTCAAACCCAGAAATCCAATTTCTCATACAGTACATAACTAGAAAATAAGAAAATAGATGACAAAATAGAGAAATTAGGAAAATATAAGAAAACCGGGTCAAGTTTTTTGTTAAGTGAAGATTCCCCAAAACTCCGGTTTTGAAGGGAAATCTGCCTAAACTTTTTTTTTAAAAAGTCATATTGTCCCACTTAATTTAACTTTTTTTTAAAAAAGTCATATTGTCCCACTTAATTTTAAAAGGACTAATTTGTCCATCCGTGTTTATTTAAAAGACCATTTTGGTATTTCGGGGAAATAGTCTCCTATTCTTTTCTTCACCTTTTTTCTCTTTCTTTTATTTCTTTTATTTACCCTTTTTAACCCACCTAAAAGACCCATCTCATTTCCACGTAATCTAATTATCAACAATGATCTGCCACTTACCCTTTTATTTCTTGTATCTTAGTTTTGACATGATTTAGCTTTGGTATCTGTCTTGTACAGCAAGTAGTGATTTGCTTTTCGTGTATGATTAATATCACTTTTGTTTAGCTGAATCATGATAGTTGCTTCTCTTGGTGTATGTAATCTCATTCTCGTCAATCTGCTTCAACTTTGCAACCATGATTTCTCATCGTAATATCTGTTGCTTCTATTGTTTTTCCTAAATTTGTTCTGTTTGTCTGTAATTCATGAGGCGGGTTCCTGGCGATGACAAGACCTCAAATTGAGTGTTTAATTGCCTGTATGTGTAGGGAAACAGTGATTGTTACTCTCTTATCTTCGTGACAGTGCTAGCAAGCTGAAACTGAATGGTAGTGATATATGTGTCGATTAATGATCTTGGTTAAGGTGTTTGGAAGTGTAGATGATGATTGGGGTTGAGCTGTAGCTGTTTAACTCCGGCTTTGTTGGATTAAGATAGGGTAACAAGTATTTGATTCGTAAATTTTGGTTCACGTCTTATGGTATGCCCTTGTGAGCAGTTTTGAGTAGGATGCTTGAGTGTCGCAACTGTGAAGTTTACTGTCTAAGAGAAGATGGCTTTGTTTATAACGTGTAGTGCAGTGAAGTCGTCAGGGTGTGATCCTTGGTAATACTTGTTTGTTCTATCAGTCTCAAAATAACCCATGGATGTTATGATATGCAAAATTCGACTATATAACTGAGTATGTGGTTGCTTCAGAGAACAGTGGTGATGACGGTGTTGTCATGGATGAACCTGTTGCTACAATAATTCAGCGGGTATGTATGTTTCTACTTATTATAACTTTAAATTTGGGAGGTGTACCTTTGATGTTTTACCACACTAATGCCTTATTAATATCTACTTTTTTGTTCAGTTAGAGTACCATCAAATTGCAAACTGCAAGCTGCTATACGAGGACATTTGGTGCGGGGGAATGCTGTTGAATTCTTCATTGTATCCCAACCATTGTGATAGTTCGAGCAATCAACCAAATCTGGACCTAAACTATTGGGTAGATTTGGAATAAGGACCGCAACTTCTAATTCGCTGGTTTGAGGACCTCATCCAAACGTCTGTTTACTTCTGTTATCCAAAATAATATGTTGGCAGTTCAACAATAAATCAAAAATAAAATTAAAGGGGCAGGGGTATTTGACTAAAAAAAAATAGCCCTGCCACTTGCTATTTTGACGTTCACAATGTTACTGTTGCTATTTTCTCCCCTGATCCATATATCCCTTTTCCCCTGCTTATTATATAGGAAAAAAAAATCCAATAAAATTACACACAATGAAGAAACCATCTGATGTACTCCATATGTTTCCAGAAATGCACTTAATGTACTAAATGCACTTAATCCAGTAAGACTTATCCAATTGACAGCAAGGTCCCCTCAAAAATTACAAAACCACAAATAAAAAATAAAAAGTTGACTGCAAGCCTGCAAGGTACCAAAAATTCAAGAGTTTCAGAACCCAAAACTAAATTACAAGATCGACTTGCAGCACCCAAAATTCACAAAACCAAGTGGGAGTTAATAATCTAAAAACCCAAACCAAATTGTAACTGAAATTGACCTAACCCAAGGTAATGTTCATTCAGTTTACGCTTCACTGTGTTGAATGTTGAGTTGCTCTATTCATAGCTTGGTCCTTGCAAAAATGGTAAAACAAGAAGAAAAATAAAGTGATTGGATGAAGTGATCAATAAACAGGAGCAAATTACAAATTTGTATTTTTGAATTCTTTACCTGAAGTGATTGACTTGTGATGAAAACTCTGCCAGTGTGATCTGTGAAAGATGGTGTAGGACCTCCATGGCTTCTTTGAGTGCTACTTTGAGAAGACAAGGTTGGTGGATCTCCATCCATGTTGGGTATGGACTGCATGGTTTGATGACCTTCAAAGTCAGTGAAAAAACCAATCTGTCTTCTTCTTGGTAAGCCTAAATTTCTCCTTGGTGGTGGCTGTCAAAGTACATAATAGATATTAACTAACAAAGTTAATATTTAATTGTATAAGTTGGATAATTGTCATAATAATGTAATTTTTTTTTGGAAATATAATGTTACCTTAACAGTTGTTGAAGCTGTTGCATGATTCCTAGTTCGTGGCTTTGAATTCAAATCAAGCTCACCCTGATCTTGGTTCGATTTTGAAACATTTTTACTTGCCCTCTGCTTTTTCTTTAGTTGTTGTTGTTTTTGAGTCTGATCAGCAAGTGTAGTGTTTTTGCACAGCCTTTTGTTGTGGCCTTCCATTTTGCATCTACTACAATGCATTGTCACACCTCTCTTGCTCACTTTGTTTTTGTTGGTGGTCTCACCCTTTTCCTTTCTCCTGGCCATTTTAGGTCTATGAGCAGGTATTTTCTTCACTGCAGGGGGTTCAATAGGCTGCAAATTTGACGATGTAGGCCACTGGTTAGCCCCTCTAAGAGGCTCAACACTGTGTTCGTAAGCCATCATGTACCTCTCCTTTGTATACCAGCCTGATATATATTGTTCGGGTTGCTCTCCCTGTGTCCAGATGGCAGCAATTGCATGGTGGCAAGGAATTCCACTTAGTTGCCAGCTGTAACAAGAACAATTACATTCAAGCAAATCCACCACATACTTGTCATCCCACGCAGCACCATGTCTGACCCCATACTTATGATTACCATCCCATGTTGCTAACCATTCTCTACATAGTATCTTGTTCTTCTCCAATTTAGTTTGAATTCTTGGGCATATGAATATTTCTTTTTGACCAATTGCATCTCTTTTGGTGTGTAACCTTTTCATCACTGCTTCTCTTATTTCCTCAAGCATGTTAATTATTGGTTTATGTCTAGACCCTAGTATATAAGAGTTAAACACCTCAGACAAGTTATTATCCACACTATCACAATGAGAGTGACAACTATAGAAGGCCCTGCACCATTTCTGTGGGTTTCTTTTTAGCAAATCTTTTGCTCCAGCATCTGATAGTAGCCTAAACTCATCTATAGTCCTTTTGAAGTTCACCTCAGTTGTCGATTTTGCTATCCTCCAAAAACCCTTTCTATACTGCTGACCACCACCATACACTCCTCTGAAATTTGTATATACATGCCTTGCACATACCCTCCATTCTGCAAATGGGAAAACTGTATCAATGGCTTTTAGTAACCCTTTCTGTTGATCTGACATTACTGTATAACCTGCCCCTTGAACAATTCCCAAATCATCAGCTAACAATTGCAAGAACCAGGTCCATGTGTTTTCGCTCTCAACATCAACAACAGCCCATGCAATAGGGAACATTTGATTGTTCCCATCCCTCCCTACAGCTGCCAATAACTGACCACCATAAGGCCCTTTCAACCAACAACCATCAAGAGAAATGAAAGGTCTGCAACCATTTTTAAACCCTAGCCTCACAGCTTCATAACATATATAAATTCTTTGGAAAACATTGTTCTCACATAGAATTTTTACAGTATTTCTAGGGTTTACCCTTAACATCTCTTGTGCATATAGTGGTAGGAGCCTATATTGATTCTCATATTCACCAAGTAGGATTTTATGAGCTAGTTTCCTACCCTGTCAACACATCCAAGTAGATACCCTAAGTCCTCTGTCATCCCATATTGTATCTCTTATTTCAGAAATTTTCCAATAAGGAGAGCTCCTAAACTTGTTGATATACTCCTTCACGATCCATTGAGGGAAAACTTTCTTTACCTTATCAGTCCTCCCACATGTGTGATCTCCATCATATGATTTGAGCTGAAAAGTTTTATCTTTGTTACTAATCCAAGAAGCCCAAATTCTCCAAGGGCATCCAGACTTTTCTTACACTTAGCACCAACTCTATCTGAAGTATTTTTGGTGAACTTAACATCCCTCCCCCAAGCTATGCAATAGTCCTTTAAGGCCTCTTTGAAAACATCTGCATTTTCAATTTCTTGCTCCTTACACAACTTGATATCAACCCCTTTTGTCCCCTCTTTAAATGGAACCCCTCTTTCTCTTTTAAAACCTGGTTTGTTTACCTCCTCATTCTCATCATCACTATACTCTGTAGGACTCTCTAAATTTGTACTATTTGCATAGTCAGACCCATCCCCCATATCATTGCACTTTGTATTGTCAACTATGCTCCAGTTATGTATCATGTCTATTGTATCTTGTTCAACTTCCCAAGCTCTCTCTTTATGTCTATCATCTCTTATTTTTCTTCTGGCTTCAACCAATTCCTCATCATCATCATCAGACCCACCACTCTCACTTTCTACATCACAATCATAATCAACAGGTTCTTGTAAATTTTCAAATTGGTTTGGTTCCACATCATCCCCATCATTCTGGTTTGGCTCTATATTATCCAAATGTCCTAGATTCTGGAACACCAAGTTCATGAACTGATCATCCACCATGTACTCAACACCCTTACTCAAATATATTTCCATCACAAATAGCATCATTTAGTAGCTTTATCATTGGTTTACTTGACCTTATAGTGTGATCATTTGGTTCTAATTCATGTTCACAATAAATATGGAGCTCCCTATACTCACACAAAAGAGAAATCTAAACATTGAAGCTATTGTCCTGACATAATAACCTTAAACCAGTGTCAAAGTCCTTCTCGGGAACCAAATAATGCAATTTACAAACATTATCAGTCAATCCAGACACCAACTTCACCACATACCTAGCATCAATATCATCTGGAAGATTTTCACAAATGGTAGTTTTCCACCCACATATATCAAATTAGGCATTGACAATGACAGGCTTATCACTCATCTGAAATATATTAAACAAAAATCGTTCAATTGAATTAAAAGTATATAAGCTCAAAATGATTACTTGTAAATTAATAATTACAGATTACAATATAGGAAAAAAGAATATCACTACTTGCAACGAATTTTGACAAACATAAATGCAACAGGTTTCAGAATAAAGTGGGATAAAAGGCATACATATAAAGATGTAAACAACCAGAAGTATTCCAAGTAGTAGAGGAGAAAGTTGCAACAAAGTAGCATTTATAGAGTAGACATTTTGACACTAGAGTATCCAGACAACTAACCAATACAGTATATTCCAAAACATAATAAAAACCTATGTGCCTATATAAGAACTCCAATCTCACCACCTTCTGTACGTTTGCCTATATAAAACAATAACCTTCTATTCAAAAGAGTTTGCTTTTGTCTAAAACATGTCCATTAAAGTTTGAATTTGACGTACACTAGGACATTGGTAAGTTGTGCACTATAAAACCCGATCTTACTTTCACAAGTGGCACAATATCAATATATCAATGAGTGTGCTTAGCTCTTACATGATTGTCGTAAGCCCGTATGTGATACATATGGGTAGAATGGAAAGAGTAGTATTGAATTATATATTGAATTGAAAGTATTTGGATTATAGTCTATTTATTTTTAAAAAATTGTTATATAAACTAATGAAACAATAATTTAAAGTATATATGAGTAATATATTAAATATCATATACGAGTGCATTAACCTGAACCCGTGCATCGCACGGGCTTCATAACTAGTCAACTATATAGAAAACAGAAAACTCAATAGGAGTACACTATATTGCAAAATCCAAAGGCGAGCTAATATATAGAGAAGCACTTCCATAACTTATGTCAAACCCATAACCAACTCTATTAGTCTTCTATGCATTCATCAAGTAAACAATAAAATATGACAGTTGAAAGCAATATGTTGGCAAGCAACAATGAGCCTCACTGGCGTCAATCCCACAGAGCATAACTAGCTAGATACATGCATTAACATCAACATACTGAAGCAACCTCACCAAAATATAATAGTTGAAAGTCCTTTTGTAAAAATATGTCTAACTCTAAACCTAACTAAAATCATATCATCATGACATAGAGAGGACTAATCAGAGGTAATATATTAGCTCCAAATCATTACTTGCAAAAATGTATTCTGTATCATATAATTTAAAAATGTAACATAAGATGTTATAGTAGTACTCCACTATTTAGTTAGGTCTAAAAAATAAAATTCATAAATTGCTACTGTGAAGACTAATTAAATACTTATTAAATAGTAAACCCACTATTCTAAGATAACATAGACACCCATGAACAAAGCTCCAGTTTTCCAGACCCAAAAACGTATAAAAATCAAAAATTTTTACTGTTAACACTAATCAAATACTAATTATATTCGAAACCCACTATTTTTAAATAATTCAAACTAGTTTACACTTAATCAGAAGTAAAATAAACAATAATAAACAAAGCCCCAACTTTTATAAGCATAGGTCACCATAAAAAAACCCTAGATTCGACAATTACATAGATTAAGGCAATAACAAACCATATAACTTCAAATATGGCTTAATCTAGCTTAATAAACACTTAATAAACATGATTTGGCCATCAATTTCATAAACCCTAATTGTTAAAGTAAAATCCTACTATTTTAACTTATACCATGTTTAGGAAAAGGAGACACAATCAATATTTATTGACTAAAAACCAAAAGGAAGAGAATCTACATACCTCAGATGCTCAGGGAATGAGAATTGTTCTATGCTATCACTATTCACTAACTGGCCCAGAGGAGTAAAAGCTTGAAAAAGTTGCCCCAATTTTTTTTTTTTACAGTGAAAGAGCTTGAAGAAGTCCACGAAAGGGAAAGGGAAAGGGAAAGGAAAAGGCAAGCGTTTAACTTTTATTTTTTTTCAAGTGAAGAGGTAAAGCATTTTCTTGAAGAAAAATAAGCGGCAAAAACGTCTTCTTGCATTGTAACAGTAACTGAGATAACGGGAGTCAACGGACGTTTGGATGAGGTCCTCAAACCAGCGAATTAGAAGTTGAGGTCCTTATTTCAAATCTACCCAATAGTTTAAGTCCTGATTTGGTTGATTGCTCGTGATAGTTCAAACCCTTGTTCATCTTCGTAGTTCAAAACAATTGGTAAGCTCCATTTTTGATTGCAACCATGTTTCTTCTGCTTTCCTTTTATGGTTGTTGGTTCTTCCCACTTCTTAATACTGGAAGTTATTCCCCCGATATTTCTTTATCATTTTTGGATCTTCAAATGTTTTCAATTGTTAGATTGCTTGCTACACCATTAAGTTCTTTTAGCATATAAGGTCATATGAAAACAAAACCCTGCCATAGAACGGGAGTTTGTAACCTTGGAGGCATTGGGTTGTTGGTGTGGTTTTGCTTGGTTGAGAAAAAATAAGCCTTGTTTTTTACAGTTTTGAGTACTGGTTTGCATAGAAACTACAGCTTATTATTAGATGGCATTTCATTTCCTATGAATTTTCTGAATTGTCTAAAATCCATTTAATGTCAATATGCATTCATCTGTGCTTTTCATTAGTTGTGGTTTGTTGAAAGTACTCTTGTTAGTTGTTGAAGGAAAGTTTAATCTTCATATGGTTATATCTTAATTGTAAGAGTTCGAGGGCTATAATGAGTGACGGGAGAATGGAATAATATTTGCAAAAAGCAGAAATAGCGCCTTAATGGATCATTTGAAATTTAGCTCCTCTTTCCTTTAACTAATATCTACTTATCTATGCAAAATTGTTCTGCATATGTTCTGCTGAAGGCTGCTCTCTGTCACTCTATTAACAGGTATGATCCTCATGATTTAAGTTCAAGCTTCTTAGGATAATTTTTCTCTCTTAGACTTAAAATTTCCATATTGCTTCAACTATACTTTCCACAACCTTCTTTTGAATATGCTTCTTTCCTACCTAGCAAAGTTCGTTTATTGTTTGAAATTGTAGATGTCTAGAAGTTAAAAATATGGATGTGTTTGCTATATAGCAAGATTGAAAGACTTAATGATGTCTTTGTTGCTTACTTGGTGTCTTGCTATGATGCATTAGTCCACTATTATGCTTGTACGATTTAAGGTGAATTAGTTGTTGATACAAGAATTAGAGTCATGTTGTTGCTGCCTTACCTAACTTTCAGTCCTTTGATTGAGATTATATCTTTGAATGCTGGAACTCATGATAAGAACTCCAATATGTTTTGCATGAATATATATGTATACGTACAATTTTAAGTCAATGATTTTCTCCTTAAAATGGCTAAAGTATTGTGATTAACAGCATGAAGCCCGAGAAGAAATTTCTGAATCAGCTCACTAATAAGAGTGGACCATACACCGTCAAAGTCAAGGTTATTGACAAATCTAGACCTCAAAGAACACCTGGAAAAAGTAGGTACCAAAGAATTGTGCTGAAAGATGAGCAGGTGAGTATATTTACTCTCTTTCAATTAAATAAGCTTAAGTTTCTACCTTTAAGCAAAAACAAAATTCTTTTTTTTTTGGTTAAAATTTGAGCATTTGTATTACCAAAATATAGTCATTGTAAGTGCTTACATCTCCAAGACATCAATAACAGATTCCAGGGAGCTAACACAACATCCACTAGGTAATCTGTGAACAAAAAACAGCACTTGTATACTCTATATGCCTATACAAACTCAAACTATTTCTTTCTTGTAAAAACAGGAAAAATCCCCATAGACTCATACCACACCCTATTCTTCTTTGGGTTTGTAATTTTTCCTATCTTACTAAGCTGAACTCTGTTTCCTTATGTTGTAGGGGAATACCATGCGAGCAGCTCTCTTTAATGATGATATTGAAGCGTATGAAGATGTCATACAACATAACAATGAATATGAGATTTCTAATGCTTCAATCAAGCCAGTTGATCAAGACTACCAAACAAGGCCCAATGAGTATCAAATGAGTTTTAATGGTCGAACCATAATTCAGCCATTACGTACTACTCAAGCTACTGGTCCGGACTTTCATACCATTGCAACTATTCCACGAACATCGAATAAAGATGATCGCTTTGGTAACAAACAAAAACACATTCTTTCTTTGTATAAATATTGCCTCATCTACATGTCTAATACCATATTTCGAATTTAGATCTTCTGGGCATTGTCATACATGTCGAACCCCCAAGAAAAGTCATTGCTTCTAATAATGGTCGAGAAACAGATGTGCGAGAGATTGTCCTTGCAGATTATAGGTATTATATTAATCTTCAAACAACCTCTTTTATTTGATTCCAACTACTAATTCTTGAAATTAATCAAGTTTCTTCCTTCAAATTTCATAAGCACGGAACAAACAATGATAGTCTCAGCTTGGAATGATCTAGCTCTAAAGGATTGCGATGCACTCAGTGATATGGTATCCAACTATCCAGTCGTAGGATTCACTGCTCTGAAACCTACACTACACAAAGGTAATGAATAACTGAAAACATGTTGATGCAAGTATTCTTTTCTCCACTCTCATATAACAACTATCCTTTTGTAAACATCTATATAACTGAAAACAAGTCGATGCAATTATTCTTTTCTCTACTCTCACAGCATAATAACTATCATTTTGTAAACATTTATATTCATACAGGTTTCTCTCACTCAACTACAATGTCAACCTTAATGATACTTGATCCAACTGGGGAGAAAGTGGATATGTTAAGAACATGGTATTGCTTTACACTTATCATGCTTTGTGTTGGATCATATATTTTCTTCTTCTACATAATATATCTCAAAGATAGTAACGTTTACCTTAATTAACCCAGAGATGCCTGAATTTTTATATTACTAGGTCAAGTACAAACATCCAAAGGTTATCTGAGAGGAAATTGCAAGTCGAGACAGTTAGAATGCCATCAAATGAAAGAATAATTCGTACCCTTAAGGATATGGAATCCAAGAAGGTACATAGAGCTAGCTTACATTTATATGTACTTGTGTCATTATAGGTTTTTGATATGTTTATATGACGAATTTGCGACCATACTAAAACTAAATCTTTTATCAAATTAGTTCACTGATCTATCAATTATTTGTTTATGTCATACATTTCTTCCGTGTTCTTAGGACCGCAAGAGCTTCTATGAAAAGGTTGCTGCAAACTTACCTGCAAAGAAGTTCTATATTCAAGTTGGACCGTCAAACTCCCTCTCAAAAAGTAGAGTTCTGAAGTGGACTCAAATCCGTGTTCTTTGAGTGATCTATCTCACTACTATGTCCATGAGTGACAATAATGATAAGCAATGTGTTTGATATTTTGTAGTGAAGTCATAATGATAGGAGTACTACAATTTTTGGAAATATGCCCATCACTCATAGGCAATGTACTCGCTCATAAACTTTCCAGGAGCGATCAACATAAGTACAATTCCTATAAGTTGAAAGTGCAGCATGAAAGACACCAGGTTTTTGTACCTTGTAACCTAACCCCTTATGAACTTCATGGTTTGTTTTTCATCTTTCAATGTCTTTATGTCTGGTTATTAAACTGAGCCTTTATTTTGGTTCATGTAAATGTCTTTATCGTCTTCCAGTAATAGTTCTGGGATTGCAGCAGCCACCAAGGTTCTGGTTATAATGTGCTTGATGGTGTTGGTGTAGATTGCTTCTATGCTTCGCTTCTGTTATCATATGCAAAATGCTGCTATTACATAATATATGTCAAACTTGTACAGAGCAGAATAAGCATATTCATCAGCCAAGTCAGTAATTTTTGATGCATAATTTGAAGAACAATGTTGAATTGGCTAGGTTAGAACGTGTTCCTGCTTGGCTAAAATTCAGCTAACAATAATCAAGAGCAGATAAATCCATCATGGTCTTCGACAGAAGAACATCTTGACATGGATGTACTGAGAAAGATCACAGGTTACTTGGATGCTATTCAATCATGTTCATGTTGTTGATTTTGCTGTACAGTATTGCAGAGGCACTTGCATGTTCA
This sequence comes from Tetragonia tetragonoides, assembly GCA_038025085.1. Classification (NCBI taxonomy): domain Eukaryota; kingdom Viridiplantae; phylum Streptophyta; class Magnoliopsida; order Caryophyllales; family Aizoaceae; genus Tetragonia; species Tetragonia tetragonoides. The sequence continues at coordinate 35,223,541 of CM076153.1, forward strand.
AAAGTCTTTCCATTACATCTAGCCAGAAAATCAAGTGTAAATACTTACTTGGAGCTGAATTTTGATATCACCTCATCAGTGTCAAATTTGATGCAGATTGGTGCTATTGTTGTTTGTTGTTGATGAAGTTAGATGGTTGTTTGCAACTTTCTATTTGTGTTGCCGGACTCAGTTATAGTTTGCTACTACTTATAAAGATGGAGCTTAGTGATCAAATTAATACACTAATAATGTTAACTCACTTGGGGGGACGCACGCGTTCCACCAACTAGTGGTAAACAAGTATAGAAGTCAAATTGAATTGCAATCTATGAGTATTTCACCAACTAGGTTGACTAGTGTCTTCAATGTTGATGTTATGTGAACATTTCAAAGACCATTCTTTCTATAGTATTAATATGTCAAAAAAAAGAAGGAAGCTCTAGCTTTAGCTTTCTGATCAAGATCATTCCTTCACACTAATTTGACAACATTTCCTGGTTTGGTTTCGTGTATCCCAAAACACAAAGGCCAAATTACAAGAAAAATACTTATTTTCTTCAACTACGTACATTAACACTCACTACAAAAAAACGAGAAAATAGTTATGAAAAATTCTCGTTGTTATAGCCATTTTCCCGCCGCTATTTAGGGTCAGCGGTGGACCCAGCCATGGATTTGGTCTGCAGCAAAAAAGCCAGACGCTGGCAAATTTAGCGGCCGAATTACTTATTTCCGCAGCTGAGCTCAGCGGCGGAAGTAAGTAATTCTGTCGTTGGCTTTTTTTTAATAAAAAAAAGAAAAAGAAAAAAATAGAAAGGGAGAGAAGGAAACTTGCTCACGCGCGCTCCCCAGGGCAGGCGCATTTAATTGAATTTTGTTGCCACCAGGATTTGAACGTGGGTCCCCCACGAAGACTATGACACTCCTCACCAGCGCTCCAAGACATTTCTTGTTATAATAGGGGTTGCAAAATATTTAACATAAAACTGGACCAGTTCAATTTTCAAAAATCAGTTGCGGAAATGATAAAATCCGCCGCTGATCTTTAATTTTTTTTCAATTCTTTTTTATAAAATTGTTGATGAATATGTTAATTACTATAAAAATTATTTTTAGCTGCAGAAATGAAAAATCCGTCGCTAAACAAACTGCGGAATTTAATCCACCGCTGATTAGCGGCGGATTAATTATAATCCGCCGCTAATTAGCTGCGGATTTGATTCCGCAGCTGATTTAGCTACGGGTTAATTGAACAATTTCGCCGCTAATTAGCAGCGAAAATTAATCCGTAGCTAATTTTCGCAGCAGTTTCTCCATTTTTTTGTACTGACTTGAGATAATGACACATTTATAACATGGTCACATTGTTATAACTATTAGCTTTCCTAAAGTTACGAAATTTGTATTCCTCAAATGATGTTATTTTGATTTTTACCACAAAAATGATTTTAACATAGTTTTTAATTTTATTTTATTATTTTTTTTCATGCAGATTCATCGTGTTTATTAAGGTTATATATATCCTTATTAAAATTTAAAGTGTTCCTTGAAATCTAAAATAACCATAGCGAATCTTTTCTCTCAACCCCTTGAAACTATCTACGACATGAGTTTGGAGCTGTCGGTTGTCATCTACAAGCGATTTGCCCCTCTTTCTACTCGATTTTTTCTTCTTTTAGTTGTTAATTGGTTTTTTGATTAGTAAGTCAATAAACTTCGTTCCATTGTGAGGTTTTAATCGCTCGTTTTGGTGTAATTTTGATCAAACCAATTTTGAGATTATTTGACTCCTTTTTGTGAGGTTCATTATGACTCCTTTTGTCAGGATTATCTCTTCCTCTTTGGAGGGAATTTTGGTAGTTTTCGCTATGGATTTCGTTGGGTTGTCCTCTGCTCAAGGTTTTTTTTTGGCTACTGGACATTTTTAATCTCTGTCTAATTATTAGTTCGAAATTGAAGGTAGAATGTGAAGTTGATGGTTTGCGGCTTCAGTTTGTTCGTATGCTGATATTGTATTGTGTATCTTATTTTTCAAGAGGTAATTTATAACGAACGTCAGTGTTGTGCATTCATCAAGGTTACCGTAGGTTCTTCTACAAAGAGATTATGATATAAAAACAACGATAAAGAGAAAGTTGTTCGAAATTGTCAAATTTCAAATTTTTGATAGCCTTTCTATTAGATTGTTTTTTGATTTTTTAGATCCGCTTACTATTACATACGATATCGTTTATATATACCGATTTAATATTGTATCCTCTGGCTGCTTCTTCTTCTTTTTTTGGGCAGCTCTAGGCTCCATCTTCAATGTAAACCATTTCACTATTTTCTATGAGAAAATATCATTTATTGCATGTGAAAATCTGATTTCATGAAAAATCTTCACACTTCTTAAAATTAAAACCTTAATAGGTTTAATTTGATGGCTTACATAAATTAGCCACGAAGTGTATAGAGAGCGAGATTATTTTACTTAAAATAAATCTAAATTCAATATTACAGACACAACTTTTACTAAGAATCTTTCGATTACATATCTCAAAATGATACTCCCAATTGTAGGAGTATCTTGACTCCTTAGCAGTCAAGCCTTTTAAATTTGATATATTTTACTTATGATTTGACTTATGATTACGAGAAATAACAAGCTCGTGTAACATATCAGCTCAATAATTAGAACAATAAAATTCTTAATTCAAAGTACTGCTGTAAGAACCCTCGCCTTTCCGGCGCGTTTTAGATTTTTAGTTGGAATTAGTGGTTCTTAAATATATGCCACATGCGATTCAAATTAATTATAAAGAACAATAATTCGCAAATAAGAAGCCACCACCATTTTTTAAGGAAACAATTGGAAACCATCAAAAGTGCATCCAATTCCTATTGGGAATTGACTCATGCCCATGGGGACTAAATATTGAGTTCGGGGATGTAGGTACGAAATAAGTAAAACGAATCTCATCTAAATCGCCCGTATTAACGGCCTCTACTAAGCTTATCCATGTCAAGTATTTATTTATGCTATATGGTTCCATACAAATCCGGTCGTCCAAGATCCTAAATTAACTAGGCGGGTTAAGAACAACCAAATTACCTATGTTATCACTTTGCACGATTTATATCCAATTTACATGCATTCCATTGACAAGCATAAACATGATATAAAGCATTAAATTAACGCTCCAACCTACCAACTTTGCTAAACGCGCCATGTATTGCATATGCACATCAATGAAAACCGTTAGTATCTTCAAAAGAATAATAATAATGCAAAGGCGGTGACTTTATGCTAAAATAAACCTAGGAGGCTACTATATGCATGCAAAAACTACGAAAAGATGCAAACTTGCATAAACTAATAAAAAGACGCAAACTTTATATTAACTAATCATGCATAATTATGTACAAAATCCAAAGCATGCAAATTTATTCAACCATAATCAAAAGCTAAATAAAACATGATTAATAAATAGCAAATAAGAGATTTAATAAAGAATTAGGCCCTCAGGATGGTTAACCTGGACCTTCTATTCGAACGGGACTAGTAGAATTGGAATTGCTCTTCGATCTTGGGTGCTAGGCTAGGTGTAATGCTTGCTTGAATCTTCAGATTTCTGAATTCTCTTTGATTTGGGAAAATATGTGCTCTCAATGCTCTCAAATTATGAACTGACTGACCTCTTGCAAAAGAGGGTGAAGAGGAGTATTTATAGAGTTAGGGGACGGATTTAGGGGCTTAGGGCAAGAAGCCCCGCCCCAAAACTCGGCCCAGTCAAAAAACTGATTCAGCGGCCACACGGAGGGCAGCTGGGGCCCGCGGTGGCTGCTGGGGCTCAGCGGCTGGGCCGCTGAGGTTCAGAGGCTGGCCGCCGAAACTCAGCGGTTGGCCTAATGGCCCCCGCTGTCACGCGCTGGCCGCCGGACAGGTCGCGTCAGCCGCTGGACCTGACGGCGCGCGCGTGACTAGGGTTTTTGACTTTTTGGTGCTGTGTAAATTACAAAATTGCCCTTGGGCTGACCCAGGGGGTCGGGATTGAGCGATTTTTGACCCATATCTTCGAGACGCGATATCTCTTGATCCGGGAACCTGATTGAGGCAAGGTCAAAGGCGTTTGAATCCTTATAACAAGGGCTATCCAAAGACTGAGGTTTCAAGAAACTTGGTCTAGATTTCCGAGAAATGTCCTGTTCTACTTACGTCCATGTTAATCCATTACCATCATCATCGGGCGTTGCGGTGTCTGGGGATGAGAACCGATTAGGGTGTCTACAGAAGCCCCCACTTTGGCCGAGCTTGTAAAAGCGAAGGTCAAAGTACTTGCTAAAAATGCCTGCAATGTTTTTTTGAAAATGCTTTATGTTAGAAAGAAGAAAAGATAGACTCCTGACCGCCTGTGGTCAGAGTTACCTGATTTGTTTAAAGAGCGGTGCGTTGCTCTGCTTTGCGGATACTGACGTGACGCTACTTTTGATAGCCTCATCGTCAAAGAGCAGTGTGTTTCTCTGCTTTAATTGTTGCCAACGTGACACTAATTTTGATAGCCTCATCGTCAAAGAGCGTTGTGTTGCTCTGCTTTAATTGTTGCCAACGTGACGCTAATTTTGATAGCTTCAACGTCAAAGAGCGGTGCGTTGCTCTACTTTAGTGATGCATGTGTTTGAAATATTGTGCCTGCAAAAAATATAATGAAGTGCCTGTGCCTGTAAAAAGTTAGATATAAGGTTCGCGCCTACAAAAGATAGATAATGTCGGGTCCCTGGGATAGGAAACCAAGCTGTGGGGGCAAAAGAGTCATTCTGGGTGATATATTCAAATCTCCCGGGCTTCCAACGGTCGAGAAATGCAATCCCGCACGGAATTTGAACTCGTGGGCCTGCCCCGAGAGGGGCGAACGCAAAATCTGGTTCGGCGGCCATGCGCAGGGCCGTCGAACGCTGGGCGGCCTTTACGGGCTCGCTCGGCGGCTAAAAGCATCATGCGAAGGCCATGAGAGGGGCCGCCAGGCCGGGCAGCTGAGCCGTGGGGGCTAGGCGGCTGGCCGCCAGGGCCAGCTGCTGGGCCGCTGAGCCTGGGCGGCCCTGAACCTGGCTGCCGGGCCGGTTCAGGGGCCAAAAAACGGGTATTTTTGTGAGGGAGCCAAATTTTTGGGTCATTTCTTCCCAAAAATTCGAGACTCTCTCTCTCTACCTCCATTGTTGCCCAAACCTCATTTCTTGCTCAAATTTGCTCAAATTTTCTTGTTTTTGCTTGCATTTGCTTGATTTTGCATAATCTTTGCATAATTGAAGTTTATTTGTGATTTCTCACAAATTTGGGGTGAATTTGAGAGTGGATTTTTGAAACCCTTGCACAGAGAAAATTCCAATTTCTCCATTTTTGTTTGTTGGTCTTTGCTAGCGTTGCTTATCCTTCTTTATGGCTCCTAAATTGGCGAAGAAGAGAAGTAGGAGGACCGAGGTCCGGGAAGAGGTTGAAGAAATTGACATCTTCACCAAAGTTTTTCCTTCTCATGTGAAGCCTTCCAAGAGGAAGCCAAATGTGGCTTTTCCTCAAGATAGGTATACACGGTCAGATAGGATGCCCGACATCGTTTGGGATCGGTCGGAGTTGCTCTTTCGACCGGAGACTCACTTGAGCTCCCGTGCTTCCAAGTTTGTGGTAAGCCTCAAACCTTGAATTCTTAGTTTTATGCATTGAATTTTAGTTTGTATGTTTTGCCTTGAGTAGAATTTGTGTAGAAATTGTATTCAATTGTCAAGTTTGTAGCGCATGTGATCTTGCGCGGCTTGAACGAACTTAGAAACATGCTTAGGATTGAACATTTGATTGAAATGTGAACCTAAGGGGTTGCGAATTGATCATAGGAACCCGATCGAAATTTGAAGCCCCATGGTAATTATGGCTCTTCGGTGAGACTTTTTAAGGTCTTGCCCAAAGAGGTGCAAAGTGCAGTTTTGGGTGCGGGGTTTGGGCCCCTTCTGAAAGCGGCGGACTCGGTTGAGCGAGTCAAGAGATGTGTTGTTCGCTTGTCTTTGGAGCGTTTTTGGGATACTACCAACACATTCCACTTCCCTAATGGGGAGATGATGATCACTCCATCGGAGTTTGCTATATTGACTGGGGTGCCTTGCGTGGGTACGCCCATTGTGTATGAAGTTCCCATTTGGAAACGTAAGACTGAGATGGTGGAGTTGTTCGGCCCTTGGGGGAATATTTGGGGTCACCATTATCTTCCCTATAGCGAGCTCTACGCTGCTTTGACTGATGCGAGGTACAAGAGAACTACCTTGGTGGAGCAGAAGGCGAGGATGTTTATCGCCTACCTCCTTGCCACCACCATCTTTGGTGACAAGGGAGAGCGTATCCATGCTATTTACCTCCCTAGCTTGTTGGACTGGGAGAGGGTGAGAGAGTACAACTGGGGGTTGCCAGGCTATGCCAACCTCTTAAGGTGTATGCGGTTTGCTTGCCGCGTGAATGATGAGGGATACAAGCAGATGACTCTTCCTCCCGTGAGCTTGTGCAGTTTCTAGAAGGCCTTGCAGGTGCGTTTTGCTTTTGTATCTGTTTCGGTGATTTGCATGATTTAAGTGTATGGTGCTTAATTTCATGTTTCGATGTAGCCTTGGTTATTTGAGCATTTCTCGGACATGGCGCCTACGGGTTGGGAGTTGGACTTTCCGGTTTGCAGGGCATGGCGTCATAGGGGTCCTGCGCCATTCCAGACTCTCCAGCAGTACAGGGAGGCCCTTCTGCGCCTAGACTGGCACAAGGTAACACAATTTTTCTTTTTGTTGCATGCATTGTATTTCTTGGTGTGGAAATATCTTATATTGCATGTTTGTGTAGATTGACTATTTCCCATGGGCGAAGTACCATGGGTTGGCTTCGGATGCTGTCCTTTCGTCCAGGGCGATAGACCGCCAGAGGATCCTGATTGCGGGTCCGTTCTCTTTTGAGTGGTATTTGGGAGAGCGGATCTTCCGTCAGGTTTATCCTGACCTGGCGGGCCCGAGGATTCCCTTGGATCCTCCCTCGACCATGTTCTTGGTAAGGTGCTTGTCTCGCGAGCAGGTTACGGAGGCCATGGTGGGCTCAGATGCTATGCGGTATTTGAGGGAGCCTGCGGAGGACCTTGCGGGGCACTACGAGCAGTTCCGTCGTGATCGCCTCATGCATCCATTTGTGGGTTTGAAGGTAAGAATTTTCTATTTGTCATTCTATGCCTTTCTTGCTTTGTTGGTTTGCTGACCTACTTTGCTTTGTAGGAGCCTCGGGTTGATGATGTTGATATGGATTTCCCGGATATGCGGGTTCGAGGTCGGGATTATGGCGGGAATGAGTGTTGGGGAGAGGTCCCGATGACGGAAGACCTTGATGAGGACATCCACGGCCTTCCTCTTCCAGTTGGGCATCCAGGGGTAAATTCGTAATTTTACTTGTTGCATGTGATTTTTACTGCTTTTATGCTTGTATTGACTTTTCTTTGCGTAGCTTGACCGTGAGCAGACCGGGAAGCTCTTTAGGATGATGCATGCCATGAAGTCCTGGATTTCTCGAGCTGTCTCGAAGGGCACTTGCTCGAGGGATGACTTGGATAAGGTAAGCTTGATTTGCATTTTCAAAGTTGTATGCTTTGAGAAATGTATCTTACATGTTTGCTGGGTTGCAGGTTGAGTATCGCCGACCCCTTCCTCGTCGGTCACGGCAGGTGGTACTGTCGGATGATGAGGTTGTGAGCTCGCCTGAGCGTAGTCCTTCTCGTGAGAGGAGCCCTCGGAGGGAGAGTCCTAGGAGAGAGAGGGAGCCCATACATCGGACGGACCGTCCTGGTGGGAGTAGGATGGCTCCGTTTGTGGAGCCTACTCCTATGCCTATGCCGATGTATCCTTCTTATCCCGGGTATGCGGTATATGCTCCTTATGGCGGTCTTTATTACCAGCCCCCTGTCCCTGCTCCTATGATGCCTACCATGCCTCCTCGTTCTTCGTGGGGGTATGATTCGAGTTATGCTGGAGAGGGGTGCTCATATCGGGAGCCTGCCCGTCATTCTTCCTTTGACCCGAGCCAGCTGGCGGCGTCGATCTTTGGTGATGAGCCACGGAGGTCGGAGGATCACTTTGAGGTGCTCCGCACGGATGCTGATGCGGGTGATGATTTCTATGATAATGTATTTGTATGAAATACATTCTTGAACATCTGTGTTGAACAAATATTCGGACTTTGCTTGGTAATATACATTGCTGTTTTATTGGTCCCTGCATATAATTAGGTTAATGCAAATGCACGGGTAGTCAAGTAGAAAGCCCAAGTAATAGCCATGTAGCAAAAAATGGTACAGCCAAAAAGTTAAAATTGGGTATACCCTATCTAATAGGCCCGCAAGTGCACGGGTTATGTCGTCGTAATAAAATATCGTATCCACAGGGAGCTATTGATTCCAAGTATTAAGTTTTCCTTAAATTGTCAAGCTAAGCGATTCAAACTTGAGTTGGTGATTATAAAATATTCAATTGAAACTAAACACAATTCCAATAACAATTAAACTATCAAGAAAAAGGACCTAGAGTTGATTTCACCAAACTAAAGTTCTTGATGCAACAAATAAACCTAGCTAGCATGTCATGTCAAGTATCGCAAGGGCGAATAATGGAAGCCTAAACCTTCTCTCGAAGAAATAGAGGCGAACTCAATGCAAACTTAACTACCTATTCTCATGGAGCCAAGCAAACATCTACAACATGAAGAATGGTTTCAATACAAAGTCCCGGAATCATCTAAACTACTCTCGTGATTAGACAATACCGATGATTGTTTGAAGTCAAGCAATTTATATTCCCCTTTCGATTATATATAAATCACCCAAAATAAATCAAGATTCTTTCTCAAGAATTATGAACGAATAGGGCACAAACAATCAATCGCAATATATCTCAACAACCATGCTAGCCAAAATTATCCACACATCAATCAACTATAGTAGGGCTACATCAACTCTAGATAGGAAAATTAGCTAAACATGGCTATGGAGAACAATAAACACGAATTCAAGAACACGATAAACATGGAACAAACAAGAAAGAAACGAGAAAATTCAATCTAAAATCAATCTTAAACTAAATAGCAAAAAGAGGGGGAAACAGATAGTAGAGATGAGAAGTAAACCGAAAGTGCTTCAATTATAATTTGCCAAAAGCTTGAAGAAGAAATCCAAAGCTTGAATTTCGATCTCCAAATACAAGACCCGGACAACGAACAAGTGTTTGAAAAGCAATAATCTAAGTACTTGAAACTCTAATTCTCTCTAATGATCTAAGAAAGCAATAAGATGGATGGTCTATGATAGTATGAGGCCCCCTTGAGATTAGATTCTATGCCTCTTTATAGGCTTGAAAAGGGGAGTAGTCGGAATTAGGAGAGACAAGAGAGAGAAATAGAGGAAAGCTCTTCGAATTCCACTCTCGTCGGAGGCTTGCCCGGGCGCGCGAATCTCGTGCACAAAAGTTGCCCGGCCGCGCGAACATATCTTGAGCGAAATATGATGTTGCTGCGACCCTTGCGTGGGCGCGCGGATTCCAAGTACAAATTGTGCGTGGCCACGTTCTTTTCTTCTCTTTCAAACTTCAATCCCTTCCCTGTGGGCGTGTGGGCGCGCGGATTCCAAGCTCAAAATGTGCGCGGCAATGTTCTTTTCTTCATTTTGCTCCAAATTGCATCCTATAAACACAAATCAAACCAAAAACACCCAAGAAGCGTAATCTCATCCAAAGGAATCAAATTCCACTCTAAATCAACAAAACTTATTGCACAACAACGAGAATGAGTGCTCATTTGACAAGGAAAATGACACTAATTATGCACTCATCAAACTCCCCCAAGCTTAGACCTTTGCTTGTCCCCAAGCAAAACATGTTAAGACAAAAGGAGGCGGGGAACAAAGGACATGAGATCACCTTCTCAAACCAAGTTTCAAAAGCAACATCAAGGCCAAAAGAATTAACCCAAGTCAAGAACAATAGTGACATAGCCGCTCGAATTCACATAGCACATCATGTAATAGCGATCCAAAACATCCAATCTTACCACAAGACCCACTCTCGAATGTAGCATAGCAAAGTAGAAAGACCCTCACTTTAGGTAAGTGGACACTCACACTCAAGTGTTTAAAATTGACAATCAAAGTGGGTTTCTCTCAATACTCATCTCAGAAGTCACAGCTTACCATATGCTCACCAATCGTCTCACATCTTCTCCGCTAAGGACAATTGATATAAACGAGTCAAGAGGACTTTCATAGGTTATAACGTAGGCTTAAGGGTGAAGGGTAGGACAAATTCATTCGGATAGTTGGTTAAGGATGTCGTGAAACTAGTGGAGCAAAAAAAATCATTAATTCACCTCATGCATGAAGGTAAACAATGAGGAACTCCGACTAACAAAAAGCAACATCTAATCAATATCACCAAACTCTATTTGAAATACTCTTCATTCAAGCCCATCTTTCAAGAATTCAACCTTTTTATTCCCTTTTTTTTCTTCTTTGAGAACTTTTTCGGTTTTTTATTTTATTTTTATTTATTATTATTATTATTATTTTTTTAATAAGGACCAAACTTTGAATTTCAACCATTCTTTCAAGAGGTTACACAAACCACGGAGTTACACGTTGTGAAATGTAAAGTAAACTCCAAGATCAATCCTACTCCACAAGTCTCATGACAAATTGGTTAAACATGGTTTTTCCGGTCAAAAGGCTTGTAATGCGGGTGAAAGCGAAGAATAGGCAAAGCTCAAAGTGGTTCAAAAAGGATAACATGCTAAGGTAGGCTTATTTGGCTAAGTGAGCTAAAAATTCAAAGAATGCCTCAATCATACTCGTTCAAACAATGTCAAGTGCGGACTCTGCAGAGAAAAGAGAAATGAATTCTCTCCGGAGAGGTTCTCCCCAAGGTGAGTTCTAGAAACCAATGACTAAGAGAGAGTTTCACACATGAAAAACACAATAGACCGTAGTGATGCACAGTCTTCAAAGCTCAAAACTCACGGGTCAATTTGGTCTATCCAACTCAACAATACAACATTCAAGAGTCATCATCATACATGCCACAAACTATGAATCGCAACAACAATCATGCTATGTAAAACTTAGGCCAAGCATATTTTCACAAGAACAAGAGTCAATCCTTTCGATTTTCACTATAAAACAAGAATCATCATCGAAGGATCACATCTCACACGTTTTTTTTTTAATTTTTTTTTTCTTTTTTCTGTTTTTTTGGATTTTTTTATGCATGCGGAATTAAAACCTAAACTAAATGAAAAACAAAGAAACAAAATAAAACAAAAAAAATAAAATAATGCAAAACTAATCTAAAAATGCAAAAAAAAAAAAAAACAAAAAAACTATATGCAATGCAGTTCACATTTCACAAAACATCATCAAAATCACCTCCCCCAAATTTGAAACGAACATTGTCCCTAATGTGAGAAAAGACAACAATAGAGAGAGAAAGGGAGGAGAGAAAACTCACAGAGCCTCCCCCGGTCGGGGAGGGTAGAGGTTGAAAAAGTATTGTTGGCTGATATGCCAACTAGTTATCGCTCACAATCATCACACTCACATACCCATCCATTTTGCCTCTCCTTGGAATGATCATAACAACCTAATGCTCGTAGCATTTTGTCAAAGACACTTACAAACATCTCAAAAGAACACAAGTGAGAGATCATTATCACAATAAAATAGTAAGTAATCAATGACCTTTTGAACTTATCAAAGGCCCTTGAAAAGTCAAAATGACAAGATGAATTTTCCCACACAACAAACTTATTATTATCCATGTAAATATCCTTAAACTTGTCTCCCATGATATGCTCATCGACTCTGTAGATCCAGGATTCATGATTCATGGATGAACCATCGGGTTTCAAATAAGCTTGCCAAGGAATTTATCCTGAGGGTGATTGGTGTAAGGATGCAAGATAATGGAGAATGACATGTCAATGGATTCACCGGGAAATAAATCATGATGATCAAGATTAGAGAACTAGTTCTCTACCAAATTTTCTGCAAGTTCTTCCTCAATGAAATGCATAGATGAAGGCGAAGTATTCATGAGATTGAGTTGGGTCTCCATCATCTCCATGTGGGAGGCAACCGAATCAGCTTTAGAGCACAATTGTTCTATTAGATCTTGTTGTTCCTCATTGACCTTTTGTTGCATCACATGGAATTGCTCAAAGAGGGTTTCCAGATTTGAATTAGGTGGATCAGAGGGTAATATATTTTGCTCTCCATTAAATAAGGAGTGAAGATTACCCAAATTACCAAAACTGTTGTTATCGTAACAAAGCTCATATTGGCCACCTCCGTAGGGGTGATCAAATTAATATCCATTAGCATTATAGCCAACACACGCATTCCAATCATAACAAGCATAAGGCAAATCATATTCGTTCACATTCACCTAGTTATCCCAAGTATAAACATATGAATTTGAATGATAATCGCCATATGGCCCATGATGCCAAGAAGATGACATGAACAAAATCAGCACAAGCAAGACATTGATGCTTAGTCTAGTCAATTCAAGAAAAGCCTAATATTGGAATAACACCTAACTCCCCGGCAACGGCGCCAAAAACTTGATAGGCCCGCAAGTGCACGAGTTATATCGTCGTAATAAAATATCGTATCCACAGGGAGCTATTGATTCCAAGTATTAAGTTTTCCTTAACTTGTCAAGCTAAGCGATTCAAACTTGAGTTGGTGATTATAAACTATTCAATTGAAACTAAACACAATTCCAATAACAATTAAACTATCAAGAAAAAGGACCTAGAGTTGATTTCACCAAACTAAAGTTCTTGATGCAATGAGTAAACCTAGCTAGCATGTCATGTCAAGTATCGCAAGGACGGATAATGGAAGCCTAAACCTTCTCTCGAAGAAATAGAGGCGAACTCAATGCAAACTTAACTACCTATTCTCATGGAGCCAAGCAAACATCAAGATCATGAAGAATGGTTTCAATCCAAAGTCCCGGAATCATCTAAACTACACTCGTGATTAGACAATACCGATGATTGTTTGAAGTCAAGCAATTTATATTCCCCTTTCGATTATATATAAATCACCCAAAATAAATCCAGATTCTTTCTCAAGAATTATGAACGATTAGGGCACAAACAATCAATCGCAATATATCTCAACAACCATGCTAGCCAAAATTATCCACACATCAATCAACTCTAGTAGGGCTACATCAACTCTAGATAGGAAAATTAGCTAAACATGGCTATGGAGAACAATAAACACGAATTCAAGAACACGATAAACATGGAGCAAACAAGAAAGAAACGAGCAAATTCAATCTAAAATCAAGCTTAAACTAAATAGCAAAAAGAGGGGGGAACAGATAGTAGAGATGAGAAGTAAACCGAAGTGCTTCAATTATAATTTGCCAAAAGCTTGAAGAAGAAATCCAAAGCTTGAATGTCGATCTCCAAATACAAAACCCGAACAACGAACAAGTGTTTGAAAAGCAATAATCTATGTACTTGAAACTCTAATTCTCTCTAATGATCTAAGAAAGCAATAACATGGATGGTCTATGATAGTATGAGCCTCCCATGAGATTAGATTCTATGCCTCTTTATAGGCTTGAAAAGGGGAGTAGTCGGAATTAGGAGAGACAAGAGAGAGAAATAGAGGAAAGCTCTTCGAATTCCACTCTCGTCGGAGGCTTGCCCGGGCGCGCGAATCTCGTGCACAAAAGTTGCCCGGCCGCGCGAACAGATCTTGGGCGAAATATGATGTTGCTGCACCCCCTTGCGTGGGCGCGCAGATTCCAAGTACAAATTGTGCGCGGCCACGTTCTTTTCTTCTCCTTCAAACTTCAATGCCTTCCCTGTGGGCGTGTGGGCGCGCGGATTCCAAGCTCAAAATGTGCGCGGCCATGTTCTTTTCTTCATTTTGCTCCAAATTGCATCTTATAAACACAAATCAAACCAAAAACACCCAAGAAGCGTAATCTCATCCAAAGGAATCAAATTCCACTCTAAATCAACAAAACTTATTCCACAACAACGAGAATGAGTGCTCATTTAACAAGGAAAATGACACTAATTATGCACTCATCAAACTCCCCCAAGCTTAGACCTTTGCTTGTCCCCAAGCAAAACATGTTAAGACAAAAGGAGGCGGGGAACAAAGGACATGAGATCACCTTCTCAAACCAAGTTTCAAAAGCAACATCAAGGCCAAAAGAATTAACCCAAGTCAAGAACAATAGTGACATAGCCGCTCGAATTCACATAGCACATCATGTAATAGCGATCCAAAACATCCAATCTTACCACAAGACCCACTCTCAAATGTAGCATAGCAAAGTAGAAAGACCCTCACTTTAGGTAAGTGGACACTCACACTCAAGTGTTTAAAATTGACAATCAAAGTGGGTTTCTCTCAATACTCATCTCAGAAGTCACGGCTTACCATATGCTCACCAATCGTCTCACATCTCCTCCGTTAAGGACAATTGATATAAACGAGTCAAGAGGACTTTCATAGGTTATAACGTAGGCTTAAGGGTGAAGGGTAGGACAAATTCATTCGGATAGTTGGTTAAGGATGTCGTGAAACTAGTGGAGCAAAAAAAATCATTAATTCACCTCATGCATGAAGGTAAACAATGAGGAACTCCGACTAACAAAAAGCAACATCTAACCAATATCACCAAACTCTATTTGAAATACTCTTCATTCAAGCCCATCTTTCAAGAATTCAACCTTTTTATTCCCTTTTTGTTCTTCTTTGAGAGCTTTTTCAGTTTTTTTTTTTTTTTTTTTAATAAGGACCAAACTTTGAATTTCAACCATTCTTTCAAGAGCTTACACAAACCACGGAGTTACACGTTGTGAAATGTAAAGTAAACTCCAAGATCAATCCTACTCCACAAGTCTCATGACAAATTGGTTAAACATGGTTTTTCCGGTCAAAAGGCTTGTAATGCGGGTGAAAGCGAAGAATAGGCAAAGCTCAAAGTGGTTCAAAAAGGATAACATGCCAAGGTAGGCTTATTTGGCTAAGTGAGCTAAAAATTCAAAGATTCCCTGTGGGCGTGTGGGCGCGCGGATTCCAAGCTCAAAATGTGCGCGGCTATGTTCTTTTCTTCATTTGGCTCCAAATTACATCCTATAAACACAAATCAAACCAAAAACACCGAAGAAGCGTAATCTCATCCAAAGGAATCAAATTCCACTCTAAATCAACAAAACTTATTCCACAACAACGAGAATGAGTGCTCATTTGACAAGGAAAATGACACTAATTATGCACTCATCACTATCCCCCCAAAAAAAATGAAAAAAGAAAGGGGTGCAAAAAATGAAATAAAATTAGTAAGTATAAAGGGGGAAAATAAAATAAAAGATGATAATCATCCAAAAAAGAAATAAAGAAATTGTAGAGTTCCCATAAAACAATTAAGGAAATAAAAGAAACATAGGAATAATAGAAGAAATAGGAAATTGAGCCAAATTGTAGTTCAAAACGGTTATGGAAAGTGTCCAAAACCGCGTAGAAGAGTGTTGTCTCGAAAAAGAGGCTCGGCGGCCAAAGGAAGGTGCTCAGCGGCTGACACGAAGGAGCGGGGGTCAAAAGTGGGGCCGCCAGACTCAGCGGCTGAGCCGCGGAGGCTGGGCGGCTGGCCGCTGGGCCCTGGCTACCATATCGTGGACGCCGAGCCTTCGGCGGCTGTCCGGTGGGCCGCTGGACCCTTTTTTATCTACGGGTTGCCTTATTTTCGTCTTTTTTCGTGCGAGCTCTATATAAGCCTTGGGTTAGTCTGATTTTGGGACATCACCTTTATAATTCCATAGCAATATAGAACTTTTTAGAGAGAGAAACCTCCAATTAATTTAGAATTCAGCCATGACAAGTTTTGAAGTTAAGTTCGATAAGTGGTTGCAATCCATGACCCTTGAAGAGAAGATGAGACTTGTGCCCTTTCACTTGAATGCTTTCTTCCATCTGAAGCAAGTTTAAGTTGTCTGGAACCTTCTTGAGGCTGCGGTTGAATTTTGGGATGACAAGTTTCATGTTTTTAGATTCGGGTATAACGAACTGTGTCCTCTTCCTGAAGAATTTGCCACCATAATTGGGTTCCCTCATGATCAAGCTCCTGCAACTCCATGGCTTGGGGCCAATCTTGAAGGCTACTATAAAAGGTATCTTGGTTTATCCCCAACACAAGCCTCTTCTGTGGCTAGAACCGGTGAGCTAGACCTTAATGGTGTGATTGATATCTTTTTCCCCAAGGTAAGGGATGATC
The DNA here is from genome assembly GCA_038025085.1 of Tetragonia tetragonoides. NCBI lineage: Eukaryota > Viridiplantae > Streptophyta > Magnoliopsida > Caryophyllales > Aizoaceae > Tetragonia > Tetragonia tetragonoides. Next base: position 35,239,858 of record CM076153.1, read on the forward strand.
ATAATGAGACATATTATAGGCGTGCTTTTATCTTATGTCTCTTACATAGGTACCACTTTGTTGGTGAAGGTAAAAATGGTAAAACTTGTATGCTTAGAATTGTTGAACAAATTCAAAACGATTTTACCCCTATGTCTCTTGTTCTTGGTGAAACCCTAATGTGCTTGGACAGCAAGAAACAAGAACCATCGCATGGTGGATGGACGGGAAGCCCTCTTCTTCTTCAAGTGAGTGCTTGAATAACTACTTTGGATTTTTTTTTTGTAAAGTTTGAATCTTTAATGGATACCTAACTTTATTATTATTTGTGTTTGTTTGTTTTTGTAGATATGGCTTTTGGAGCATATGTGCTTCGTTGAGAGGCCGGCTAATGCGCTCAAATACCAACCAAAGCAGTTTCCTGCCCGCCGAAGACTTTCTTATGAATCAACCATTGATGAATGGCGCGGATATCTTAAAGCTTGCCCTTTGCTGAGATGGACTGTCATGTGGTGGGGCTTAAAATCCGCGATTGGATGTAGCAAGGACACGGGATATTATCAAATCCTTGGTCTTCAAAATTTGAATTACATATTTCCTAGCCCTATCATGTGGCAATATGGGAAACGCCAGATCATCCCACGGAAGGATAGTGTTGCACCTGCAACCCGGGTTTTGACTATTAGTATGGTGAGATCATGGGAGTGTGCATGGGATCGTCGCCCTAAGTGGACTATCCCTCATATCAAGGCCCCAACGGCTATATCTTCAGCTTATGAAGTTTGGATGGATTGTAAGACTGCGGAAGGTCGTCGTGCATGCAGGAAATCCGAACAAGATGATCTTAAGGCCCAATCAGTCAGGGCTAGCTTAAGACTTTCTGACCCCAATGATCCTAAAGGGAAGGGTAAACAAAAGGGAGTCAAGCATGTGAAAAGTGTTCTTAACCCAAAGGCCAAGAAAGCTTTAGCCAAGATCACTACTAAGCCGGAGGAGAAGCCCCAAATTCGGGCCAACGATCATGAAGCCTCTACAAGTGATCCTCTAATGGAGGTTGAAAAAGAAGAAGAGCCCGTGGTCCGAGAGAGATGGGCTCCCAAGGAACGCGAAGTGGAAGGCCCAAAGGTTGATGAACCCATGGAGGATGTTGTCCCTACTACCGAGGCTACGGAGTAGTTTATTAGGAAATACTCTTTTGGAGCATGTCTTAGCTTAGGATTGCCTTTTATTTGCTTTAAATTCAATAAGGGTGATGTGCCCCTCTTTTTTTTAGATTTAAACGCTTTTTTCATATTTTATTTTTTTTGTTATGTTAGGAATTGCCGAGTCTTGTAATGGACTTTATTATTATTTATGGAGACATGCTTATTTTAATATTGCAACCTTGTATTTATTATGTGCCCAATTTTAACAACTTTTGAATGCGAAATCGATGAAGGGGCCGGGCCCAATTGCAATTGGGTTGTCCTACGTATCCGTTTAGGGGAATCAAGCCACTCGTAGTTCTTATCCGTTTTTTTTTAACATTCAATTCTTTTTTTTTTTTTTTTTTTTTTTTTTTTTTTTTTTTTTTGGGGATTAGTTAGCCTTATGTGGGCCTCTCGAAAGTGCTATATTGGGTGTCTTGCCTAAGCATAGAACCTCTTTAATTGATCCATGTTTATCCATTAACTAAATTCGATCCCGTCTAAATCTGTCAATCTTGCAGCGCCACCTGTTAAGATCTTTGTGATGGTAAACGGGCCTGACCAGTTGGGTCGAAATTTGCCTCTTGGGTCAGTGACATTGGCCCTTACTTCTTTAAGTACTAAGTCTCCAACCTTAAGGTCCCTCATTTTGAGCATTTGGTTAAAGTGTCTAGTTAGTCTCTTCTGATAGACTCTTACATTGTGCAACGCTTGCAACCTTTTCTCATCTAGCAGGACTAATTGGTCATAGCGGGCTTGGGCCCAATCTACCTCTGGGATTTGACTTTCTAAAACGATCCTTAGAGATGGGATCTCTAGTTCGATCGGCAATACGGCTTCCATTCCGTAAACCAGGGAGTATGGTGTTACTCCCGTTGATGCGCGAATTGATGTCCTATAACCCCAAAGTGCGAATGGCAGCTTGTCTGCCCAGTCATGATAATTTTCGAACATTCTTTCAATGATTTTCTTGGTGTTCTTGTTCGCTGCCTCTACTGCACCGTTTGTTTGCCGTCTGTAGGGAGATGACTTTCGATGCTGGATCTTAAATTGGGTTAAAAGCTCAATTACTTCTTTCATGAAGTGTGACCCATTATCACTGATGATTTCTTGGGGAACTCCATATCTAGCTATTATGTTATTCTTAATGAACTTAACCACATGCTTTGCTTTGAGCTTCGCGTATGATTGCGCCTCAACCCATTTGGTAAAGTAGTCGATTGCGACTAGGATATATTCATGGCCCCCTTTTCCTGTTGGGGTTACTTTACCGATGATGTCGATTCCCCAAGCTGAGAAAGGCCAAGGTGAGGTGAAGGTATATAATGGGCTTGGTGGTAGATGTTGTAGATTTGCATGGGTCTGGCATTGTACGCATCTTTTGACAAACTCACAACAATCCTTCTCCATCGTTGTCCAATAATACCCAAGCCTTATTATCTTTCTAGATAGCATCATACCGTTCATGTGCGGTCCACATACTCCTGCATGTACCTCTCTTAAGACCTTATGGGCCATTTCGGTACCTAGGCAGCGGAGGTTGACTCCGTTTGGGCTTTTCTTGTATATATTTCACCCTGTACTTCCAAGAATTGGGCTGCGAGCCTTCTAAGTGCTTTCTGGGCTCTAGGGATAGAATCAGGAGGGTAGAGCTGGTAAACAAGTAGATTGTTTATATCAGTGTACCACTCGTCTTCTTCATCGTGGAACACTTCCAGGATGTCGCAATATGAAGGCTCGGATCTCCTTTGTACGCAGATGGGCATCATCCGAATAATTTCGGGTATGTTAATCATGCTTGCTAACTTTGCCAAGGCGTCTGCAAATTGATTATCTTCTCGTGGAAGGTATGTAAAGTGTGTTTGGTTGAAAAACACTATCATCTTGTCTAAGTATTCCTGGTAGAGTGCCAGGGATTCACTTTTAACATTCCATACTTTGGAAATTTGGTTAATTATGAGTGACGAGTCCCCATAGACTCGGAGTGTCTTAATGCCAAGGCTTATGGCGGATTGCAGTCCTATTATGCAAGCTTCATATTCGGCGCCATTATTTGTAACCTCATGGTCCAGTTTGACTGAAATAGGTGTATGTGCACCTTCAGGGGATACTATCAGTACTCCTATTCCAAAACCCTTTTGGTTGGATGCTCCGTCGAAGTATAGATGCCAAGTTTCGGTGTCTAAGGTCATAACCCCTTCGTCTGGGAAGTGATATTCATCCTTGTGATCTGGTTCTGTAACACCCCGAATTTCCTTCCAATTTAATACCATTTAAAATCACGAGTTGCAGCGGAAAAACTCTGGAAATCCGAAGCGTTACCGCCGTATTTAATGTTCAAATCAAATACAAGGCTAGAAAGAAAAACAAGTGCTAGAAACCTCAATCCAACATACTAGATAATTCAGTATTAACTATCTTTCAACTAACTTAAAACAGATAATCCAAATGAACTAATTAAACTTATTAATTCCCATGCAAGAGAATTAATCTCATTACAATAATAAAAATCCCAATAATACCAAGTTCCAAACTAAACAATAAACAAAAGTTTTCAGAAGATATACTATCTTCTGGGTACGCCTCCTTTCTAGCTCTACTCCTGGAGCTATAATCCTGTCAATCTACTCCCCCATATAGACAAATTCCATATAGGTTCATCATAGGCCCACCATTGAAGAGAAATGGACAACAAACACAAGTAAAAAGAAAAACAACTAATCAACGATGCTGAGTAATTCATAACCACATACTCCATCTCAATCTCCAATATTAAGTTCTCATGCTCAATTAAATCCTATAATCATGCTTTAAGAAATAAAGACAACATGTTTTAAAAATAAAACACAATAATCACCAATTAATAAATCTCATTATTTATTATTATCCATTAGCCAAGTTCATTAGAGAGAAGAGAATCGCATGAATTGTCAAACCAACCGTAGTCGATTCAATAGGATCTTAGTCCTGTGCACAGTGGCAAAAGAGGGATCAACCATCCCGGAGTATAGATGGCTCCCGAAGTACTTCTAGATGTTCCTAAGTATACATACCTTCTCTCAACCCTTAGGTTTACAAGAAGAATTGTTCCGGAGAACCACTCGCCCAATTACTCAGTATGGATACAAGATTTCCAAAACATTGTGGCCATAACCAATGGAACCACTCAACGCTACAAGTGACAAATTTCTATTCGCATCCTTTGGTGGATCTCTCACACAAAGAAGTCTTAACTCTCAATTCAATTTAATATGGTGATCACATAACAAGTAATACACATAATCTTGGCACTCAAGTAACCCAATATGGTTACAATTTCCGATGGCATTTTACATGAAAGGGGCATATAGGCCTTAATTCAAAACCACCTAATCAATAGTCAAAGTTCATATTAACTTATTGAAGTAACATGCTTCTAACATGATTCCACATGCTTACTAACATGATACAAAAATAGCAATTTCGAGCTATACCCATTTGAACAATTATTAACATAATTTTTCGTTCAATAACCAATAATAAAACATGTATCTCCTCACATGAATATTAATCAAGTAGACATTGCTACACAAGTGAATTTCCAACATTATACATGCATTCACTAACATATAATTCTATACGAATTATCACAAGGAAATAAACATCAGTTATCCCTTCTCAAATATTCACCAGTCCAAATATGAATTCACACACCTAATTCAATACTAGACAAATGAACACAAATCCCCAAGCAATATGAATTATGACAAAGAGATTACATAATTCATAGAGACATGAATTACAACAAAGGAATTTCATAATTCATCAAGACATGAATTACCTTTCAAATAGGCAATGACGACAATCAAATAACGTAAGCTCCTTACGTTCAAGCGCGGTCAACGGGTCCTAACAAATCCACAATGTAACAATAGTCAATATCTTGACTTCTAAACCACTTTATTAAGCTTTAAAGATGATTTAGTACCCTTAATTTAATTAATTACGTTGCTGGAAATTTCAATTACTCATGCATGCTCAAAGTTTCCGAAAATGAATTTGCATAAACAAAATAGGAAACTTTCCAAAATCCTAAACAAGTCAACTAGTCAAAGCAAGTCAACACCCAAACCACATCACCATCACCACCCATCACCACCGCTGACCGCTGTCAGCGGCGGCTGGTGGCGCTACCTGCTGCTGCAGCACGGCAGGGTGCTGCCGTGTTGCACCGAACCAAAACCTTTTTTTTTTTTTTTTTTTTTGTTTTTGTTAATCAATTTAACAACCCCTAATCTAATTAAATCTAAAATACATAAATTTCCAGATTTAATTAAATTATAAAGATCTAACCTTTTCATTCAAACTTGATTCAATTCAATAAAAACCACAAATCAAACCCTAATCATGATTCTATCGTGCAAATTAAATAGAATCTAACAAACCCTAGATAATACTAAATTAGGGTTTATCATACAAAACTAGGGTTCATGAAAACATACTTGAATTGAATCAAAAACGTTTAATAATCAAAGGAAATCAATTTAGAATACTTACTTGAAAATTCAAAGAATTAAAATTGAGCAAGATGGACTGTGAAAAGTGATGAACTTCTCCTCCTTTTTGCTCTTTGGGGTTCGACCGTGTGTAGGGAGAGAGAGAACGTGAGTTCTTTTATTTTTGTTTGGTAAAGAATCAGTTATGTGAGGAAGTTGAGTATATTTAGGAACCCCCAAATCTACTCCTTCTTTACTAAACTGCTTCTTTCCTAAAAACTCTCCTTAATTTCCTCCACTTACCAAATATTTTAGGAAACCAAATTTTGCAAAATAAAGCTGAATATTTGGTCCCATATTTTCGGCCATATGGCCGAAAATATTGGCCCAATCCTTTCTCATAATTTCGGTTATTACCGAAATTATGGCCCAAAATTCCCTTTTTATTTATTTAGCCCAATTATAATTTAATTAGGTCCAAAATCAAAACCCGTATATTAATTAGGCACTTTAACATTTATGAGCCCAATTAAATATTTTAAATACGGAATTGCATTTTCTTTTTAAGTAATTATTATTCTAAAATGAATAAAAATTATGGGGTATTACATCCTTACCCCCGTAAAAGATGTTTTGTCCTCGAAACGTAGGATCACCACCAAAGTGAAGCTAGTTCCATAAGGCGATGTTTTTCCACCACAGTTTCAAAGTTCAATACACAACATGTAACTCGAAAGTTTAAAAGTTTCACACAACTTTTCCAAATAACAAAATGAGCATGATGCAATGCAATGCAATGAGTTTTCCAGACTTTGTTCTTTTCTTTTGTGGATTGTTACACCCTCCCCCCTTTAAAAAGGTTTCGACCTCGAAACCAAGGTTAAGTACCTTGTTCGAACAATTGAGGATAACGCTTGCGCATGTCAGCCTCAGTTTTCGAAGTCGCCTCTTCGACTTTGTGGTTAGCCCACAACACTTTCACAAGATTGATCGTAGACGCACGAGTTTTCTTCGTTTTCTCGTCTAGGATCCTTACAGATTTAGTTCGCTCCTCAAGGACTCGAACTGGTTGCTTTTCATAGGTAAGTGTGTCATCTAACACTACCTTCTCTGGGTTCAGCACATGACTCGGATCATGGTGATATCTCTTGAGTTGTGACACGTGGAACACATCGTGCACTTGCTCCAAATCCATAGGCATAGCAAGCCTATAAGCGACCTCTCCAACTCTTTCAAGAATTTCGTAAGGTCCAATGTACTTTGGGCTAAGCTTCCCTTTACGCCCAAATCTCATAACTCCACGAGTCGGCGATATTTTGAGAAGTACCTTCTCACCAACTTGGAATTCCTCCATTCGTCGATGTTGATCTGCATAGGCTTTATGTCTATCTTGTGCAGCTTTCATCTTCTCTTGGACAAGTTTCACTTGATCCACAGTCTCTTGGATAAACTCCGGACCTAAAATAAAGGTTTCACTTATGTCGCTCCAACACATAGGAGATCGACACTTTCTCCCATACAACGCCTCGTAAGGTGCCCTACCAATGCTCGCATGGTAGCTATTGTTGTAGAGAACTCAATCAAAGGCAAACTCTTCTCCCAAGAGTCCTTCATCTCTAGAGCACAAGCTCGTAACATGTCCTCCAATGTCTGAATAGTACGCTCCGTTTGACCATCTGTCACAGGATGAAATGATGTACTAAATTTCAATTCGTATCGAAGGCTTCTTGCAGTTTGCCCCAGAAATTTGACAAGAATCTCGTATCCCTGTCTGACACAATGTCTTTAGGTACTCCATGTAACCTCAAGACCTCTTTTACATAAGCTGCGACGAGTTGGTCCATCGACCAAGTCTTCTTCATTGCAATGAATCTCGCCGTTTTCGTCAGTCGGTCGACAATAACCCAAATAGTTTCTTTGCCAGACCTCGTCTTTGGTAATCCAGTCACGAAATCCATCGAGATTGAATCCCACTTCCATCCAGGAATTTCTAGCGATTGAACAAGATCTCCAGGCCTCCTGTGTTCGATCTTCACTTTTTGACAAGTAAGACATTTTGCCACATATTCAGCACATTCTCGCTTCATGTTCATCCACCAAAACTGGAATTTCAAGTCTTTGTACAACTTATCACCTCCTGGGTAAACAGAATACGCAGTTCCATGCGCCTCATCTAGAATTTTCCTCTTCAGCTCATCATTGTCAGGTATACACCATCGTCCCTTCATCTTGATCGTACCATCATCAAGGATTTCAAAATCAGGATGCTTCCCATCCTTTATCTTGACACGTACTTCCTCTAGAAACGGGTCATTAACTTGCAACTGTCGGATCTCATCATAGATCGACGGTCGCACCACAAGTGCATTCAGTAACACCGCAGTCTCACCTTGCTGAACAACTTCTAGGTCCAACTTTCTGAATTCCTCACACAAGTCATGCGGTAGTACCATCATGCTATTCACAATGTGTGAAGTCTTCCTACTCAACCCATCAGCCACTACATTGGCCTTTCCCTCGTGATACTGAATATCCAGATCGTACTCAGATATCAACTCGAGCCATCTTCGTTGCCTCATGTTCAACTCCTTTTGAGTGAAGATGTACTTCAAACTCTTGTGATCTGTAAAGGTCTTGCAACGAGCTCCATATAAGTAATGCCTCCAAATTTTCAAGGCAAAAATCACAGCAGCTAACTCCATGTCATGAGTAGGGTAGTTCTTCTCATGCACTTTCAACTGGCGAGAGGCGTAAGAAACCACCTTGCCATTCTGCATAAGCACACACCCCAACCCATTCTTTGAAGCGTCACTATAGACTACAAATCCTTCCGTTCCAGATGGTAAAGTCAACACTGGTGCTGTTGTCAACCTCTTCTTAAGCTCTTGGAAAGCTTCTTCACATTGTTCAGTCCACTTGTACTTCGTCTCCTTTTTCATCAAATTTGTGATAGGTCTAGCTACCTTGGAGAAGTCTTGCACAAATCTCCTATAGTAGCCAGCCAAACCAAGGAAACTTCTCACCTCAGTCACACTTTTCGGAGCAGGCCAATCCATGACTGCCCGAATCTTAGAAGTCATAAAAATACATCCTCTTGTTCCGTTGACCCTTCTAATTCACCAAAATATCATTGATAAACACAACCACAAAACTATCCACATCTGGTCCTAAGATGTTATTCATCATCTCCATAAACTTAGTAGGTGCATTAGTTAACCCAAATGGCATAACGGTAAACTCATAATGCCCATACCTTGTCCTAAAGGCAGTTTTCGCAATGTCGACCTCATCAATTCTCAGCTGATGATAACCAGACCACAAATCCACCTTCGAAAACACTCCAGCTCCTTGGAGTTGGTCGAACAGGTCCTCAATTATTGACCCACTTCTCTACCTAGGATTGAAGTTAAAATACATCCTTAAACTCATTGATGACCTCGATCTTCGAGATCTCCCAATCTAGTCCACTCACATCTAGAATGTGGCACAAATAACCCTCACATCCTTTCTCTAAGTTCTTCTTCTCCACTAACATCGAAATGATGTCTAATCCTCAATATTGTCCTTTTTAGGACACTCAAATGATCGATGCCCTAACTCTTGGCAATCGAAGCATCTAACCTTATTACCTTCACAATCATCTCCAGGATGATTCTTGTTGCACTTCTTGTAAATGTAGGGTTTACCCTTCCAACCCCCATTATTCCTATGGCCATTTCCATTGCCGTTCTTGCCATTTCCATTCTTGGAATTCCCACCCTCGTTGTGGTTATTCCCTTTGCATCATCTGCGCGATGAATGCATTAGACTGCGCCAAGGCTTGCTGCGATTGTGCAAGTTGCACTAATAGGGCTTGCACCATCTCCCTGTCCCTGACGTTATTGTTTTGATCTCCCATCGAACTATTCTAATCCTCTACTCTTTGTCTATTTCTTTTAGGTGGCATATAGCAACCTAAAGGATCAACAAAAGTAAAAGAAAAAGGGTATTAGCTACCCATATCACACTCAGGTGCGATAATCACAACTAACATATACACTTTACTCATATATATGTTCACTAGCCAACTAGGGCTCTAGGCTCTTATTGCGTTCAAGCATGGCCTTATCACACTCTTGCGTACTAGCAAGTTCAAGTTTCGATTGACTTTGTTCTTTCTCATAATAAACAAATAACAATCAAAATGAAACATCCATGCCTTTTCATAGGCGCTTTCACCATACTCATGCTCCAAATAGCAAGTAAATCACACATTTCTTGCAAAATCAATCTCATAAGCCAAATAATCAAGTATTTGTTCTCAAAAATGAGGACTTGTCACACCAAGCCTCCATAGCATGAATAAAGTAAAAACAATAACATTCTAAATTAATGTCAAAGCAATTGGCTCACAGGCCCAAATAAAGTCTCATGTAGTTTATTTCATCAAAACTAGATAAAACTAAGAACTACGCTCCTCTTGCGCGGTTCCTCAAAGGGTAGCGACACACATGTGTTACTATGACCTCTTCCTCCTCCTCTTCCTCCATGGGTTCCTCTTCCTCTGGATCCTCCTCTTCTTCAGTAGGGGTCCTTGGCTCGTTGGTTTGGCCGTTCAGGCCCACGGGCCAGTCTCTCACTGCGCTAGGCCTAGGTGGCCTTGCAGGAACCTCAGGAACAGCAGGTGCAGGTTCTTCCTCCACCTCTGCGGCAGGTGCTTCGGTCCCCGCGGCGTAGAAGTCTCTATCAAACGCCCGTTTGAGATCGGCGTCTGCCTCTTCTGGGGTCATATCGTCGTCCACCTCACGCAAGGGGTCGTACCCTTCCGCGTTTTCCACGTACACATCGTAGGGATCTCTCAACATGTCCGGGTGGTCTCGATCCCATGCATACGCCTTAGCCATTATTGACTCCAAGGTCTCCTCGTAGGGGTACTCTCTATCAAGGCGTAAATCTCAGTCCATTCGCCAATCCCTGTAAAAACGATACCACTTGAGCGACGCATAGGCGAAGCTGTTGATGAAGTGGTAGGCTTTCATCCTGTCTGAGCGTGTCGTGGAATTGACACCATGTTGTTCGTTGTATCGTTCGAACACTTCTCGGAAGAGGTCAAAGTACTCCTCCAGACGACCTCCATCATACCTAAGATCACGTGGATCCATAGGCATCACCGGTCGTTCAAGCTTTACCATCTGCAAGCGAGAAACAACACGTTAGTACTTCACTCGAGTACTTCATATAATACCAAAACAAGTAAAAACAACCAATCAACTCATTTCTGCTTTATAAAGCTTTTATTCACATAACTTAAGTCTATTTAAATTTTTGACTATGAGCACACCATAATGATATACTTTTCCCAATAAGTCATTCATACTCTTAGGATTTTTGACCTAACAAAGGCTTCTAACTTAAGCTCTGATACCAACTTGTAACACCCCGAATTTCCTTCCAATTTAATACAATTTAAAATCACGAGTTGCAGCGGAAAAACTCTGGAAATCCGAAGCGTTACTGCCGTATTTAATGTTCAAATCAAATACAAGGCTAGAAAGAAAAACAAGTGCTAGAAACCTCAATCCAACATACTAGATAATTCAGTATTAACTATCTTCCAACTAACTTAAAACAGATAATCCAAATGAACTAATTAAACTTATTAATTCCCATGTAAGAGAATTAATCTCATTACAATAATAAAAATCCCAATAATACCAAGTTCCAAACTAAACAATAAATAAAAGTTTTCAGAAGATATACTATCTTCTGGGTACGCCTCCTTTCTAGCTCTACTTCTGGAGCTATAATCCTGTCAATCTACTCCCCCATATAGACAAATTCTATATAGGTTCATCATAGACCCACCATTGAAGAGAAATGGACAACAAACACAAGTAAAAAGAAAAGCAACTAATCAGCGATGCTGAGTAATTTATAAACACATACTCCATCTCAATCTCCAATATTAAGTTCTCATGCTTAATTAAATCCAATAATCTGCTTTAAGAAATAAAGACAACATGCTTCAAAAATAAAACACAATAATCACCAAATAATAAATCTCATTATTTATTATTATCCATTAGCCAAGTTCATTAGAGAGAAGAGAATCGCATGAATTGTCAAACCAACTGCAGTCGATTCAATAGGATCTTAGTCCCGTGCACAGTGGCAAAAGAGGGATCAACCGTCCTGGAGTATAGATGACCCCCGAAGTACTTCTAGATGTTCCTAAGTATTCATACCCTCTCTCAACCCTTAGGTTTACAAGAAGAACTGTTCCGGAGAACCACTCACCCAATTACTCAGTATGGATACAAGATTTCCAAAACATTGAGGCCATAACCAATGGAAGCACTCAACGCTACAAGTGACAAATACCCATTCGCATCCTTTAGTGGATCTCTCACACAAAGAAGTCTTAACTCTCAATTCAATTTAATATGGTGATCACATAACAAGTAATACACATAATCTTGGCACTCAAGTAACCCAATATGGTTACAATTTCCGATGGCATTTTACATGAAAGGGGCATCTAGGCCTTAATTCAAAACCACCTAATCAATAGTCAAAGTTCATATTAACTTATTGAAGTAACATGCTTCTAACATGATTCCACATGCTTACTAACATGATATAAAAATAGCAATTCCGAGCTATACCCATTTGAACAATTATTAACATAATTTTTCGTTCAATAACCAATAATAAAACATGTATCTCCTCACATGAATATTAATCAAGTAGACATTGCTACACAAGTGAATTTCCAACATTATACATGCATTCACTAACATATAATTCTATACGAGTTATCACAAGGAAATAAACATCAATTATCCCTTTTCAAATATTCACCAGTCCAAATATGAATTCACACACCTAATTCAATACTAGAAAAATGAACACAAATCCCCAAGCAATGTGAATTATGACAAAGAGATTACATAATTCATAGAGACATGAATTACGACAAAGGAATTTCATAATTCATCAAGACATGAATTACCTTTCAAATAGGCAATCACGACAATCAAATAACGTAAGCTCCTTACGTTCAAGCGCGGTCAAGGGGTCCTAACAAATCCACAATGTGACAATAGTCAATACCTTGACTTCTAAACCACTTTATTAAACTTTAAAGATGATTTAGTACCCTTAATTTAATTAATTACGTTGCTGGAAATTTCAGTTACTCATGCATGCTCAAAGTTTCCAAAAATGAATTTGCATAAACAAAATAGGAAACTTTCCAAAACCCTAAACAAGTCAACTAGTCAAAGCAAGTCAACACCCAAACCACATCACCATCACCACCCATCACCACTGCTGACCGCTGTCAGCGGCGGCTGGTGGCGCCGGGCAGCCGCCGCTGCTGGCTGCATGGCCAGCAGCCCGGCGCTGCCGACTGCTGCAGCACGGCAGGGTGCTGCCGTGTTGCACCGAACCAAAACCTTTTTTTTTTTTTTTTTTTGGTTAATCAATTTAACAACCCCTAATCTAATTAAATCTAAAATACATAAATTTTCAGATTTAATTAAATTATAAAGATCTAACCTTTTTCATTCAAACTTGATTCAATTCAATAAAACCCACAAATCAAACCCTAATCATGATTCTATCGTGCAAATTAAATAGAATCTAACAAACCCTAGATAATACTAAATTAGGGTTTATCATACAAAACTAGGGTTCATGAAAACATACTTGAATTGAATCAAAAACGTTTAATAATCAATGGAAATCAATTTAGAATACTTACTTGAAAATTCAAAGTATTAAAATTGAGCAAGATGGACTGTGAAAAGTGATGAACTTCTCCTCCGTTTTGCTCTTTGGGGTTCGGCCGTGTGTAGGGAGAGAGAGAACATGAGTTCTTTTTTTTTTTGTTTGGTAAAGAATCGGTTATGTGAGGAAGTTGAGTATATTTTGGAACCCCAAAATCTACTCCTTCTTTACTAAACTGCTTCTTTCCTAAAAATTCTCCTTAATTCCCTCCACTTACCAAATATTTTAGGAAACCAAATTTTGCAAAATAAAACTGAATATTTGGTCCCATATTTTCGACCATATGGCCGAAAATATTGGCCCAATCCTTTTCTCAAAATTTCGGTTATTACCGAAATTATGGCCCAAAATTCCCTTTTTATTTATTTGGCCCAATTATAATTTAATTAGGTCGAAAACCAAAACCCGTATATTAATTAGGCACTTTAACATTTATGAGCCCAATTAAATATTTTAAATACGAAATTGTATTTTCTTTTTAAATAATTATTATTCTAAAATGAATAAAAATTACGGGGTATTATAGGTTCATTTATGGCTTGATCGGCCAGGTATTCCGAAATAGCATGCCCTTTTATGGCTTTTTGATGCTCAAATTTAAGGTCGAACTCTGTGAGGAGAACGGTCCACCTTGCTATTCTACCATTTAGTATGGGCTTTTAGAATATGTATTTCAAAGGATTTTCTCTTGATCTTATGTGGATCGTGTGTTGGAGCATGTAATGTCGTAGTTTTTTGGTAGTTGCTACCAAAGCTAAGCATGTCTTTTCTAGGGATGAATAGCAGGTTTCATATTCCAAAAATTTCTTGCTCACATAGTATAAAGCTTTCTCTTCCTTATCCACTTCTTGGGCTAACATGGCCCCCATTGACGTTTCTGTGACCGTAAGGTAGAGGATTAGAGGCATGCCTGGGATGGGCGGTACTAGAACAGGTGGTTCGGATAAATAGGCCTTAATTTTGTCAAAGGCCTTTTAGCATTGCTCGTCCCATTCCGTCTTTACCTCTTTTTTGAGTTTCTTGAATATGGGCTCACAAGTGATAGTCAACTTGGAGATGAACCTGCTAATGTATTGGATTCTCCCTAAAAAGCCTTTTTATTTCTTTTTCCGTTTTCGAAGGCGGCATGTCTATTATGGCTTTGATCTTGGATGGATCAATTTCTATGCCTCTGGTGCTTATGACAAATCCTAGAAGTTTGCCGGAGGTAACTCCGAATGCGCACTTCTTGGGATTAAGCCTCATATTGTACTTCCTAAGCCTGTCAAAGAACTTTTGAAGTGAGGGTACATGCCCTTCTCTGTCTTTGGACTTTATGATGATATCATCTACGTACACTTCAGCCTCTTTATGCATCATATCGTGGAGTAAGGTCGTAGCGGTTCTTTGGTATGTGGCTCCCGCATTCTTAAGCCCGAATGGCATTACTGTATAGCAATAAGGGCCCCACTGTGTGATGAAAGTGGTTTTCTCTTCGTCCTCTTTGGCCATTAGGACTTGGTTATATCCTGCGTACCCGTCCATAAATGATAGAAGGGCGTGTCCGGCGGTGTTATCTACAAGACGTCTATATGAGGTAAGGGAAAGTCATCTTTTGGACTTGCTTTGTTCAGGTCCCTAAAATCTACACACATTCGGACCCGTCCGTCCTTTTTTGGGACTGGGACAATGTTGGCTACCCAATCGGGGTAATTGGCCACTCTTATGAAGCCTGCCTCTAGTTGGTTTTGGACTTCCTCCTTGATCTTAAGAGTCCACTCTGGCTTCATTCTTCTTAGCTTTTGTTTGACTGGTTTGCAGTTGGGGTTTAGCGGAATGGTATGCTGAGCAATTTTGCGGTCTATGCCTGGCATGTCCTTGTAGGACCAGGCGAAAACATCCGTATAATTCTTTAGGAGTGTTACGAATTGTTCGCGTTCATTAGATGTTAAAGACAAGCCTATTTGCACGTGGCAAGGCTCATCTTTAGTTGCAATGTTTATTGTCTCCATTTCTTCGACTCTTGAAGTCTTTTGCTCATGTTCGATTAGTGCTTTAATTACTTCTTTCGGCAATTCCGTTGTATTTTCTGAATTATTAGCGGTGAGGCAATCCGAGTAAGCAAGATCGACGTTCATAATATTAATAGAAGCGGACAATACATTAATGAGGTCATCACTAAGGACCTTAGTAGGAATAGACTGGGGTGGACTACCCGACACTTCTAGGATAACAGACTCAGAATCAGACAAGGACTCGGAATCAGACTCAGAATCAGAGATGGGCCCTCCTGTAGGACCGTTGCAGATGGTGAACTTGTACTTGGCTCCCTTGACCAGAGTCCAATTCGTCTCGTGCTTCCAGGTGGTGCGGTCGGGCCCGATTAGGGCGATCAGCTTGGTCGGGTCGAAACCTTCATTAAAAAGCACAGTAAGGGGAAGTTTGGTAGTGGTTTTGCCGTACTGACGACGTTCTTCGCCGAACAAGAGCCCAAAGTCGTTGGGTGCCATGTCATTAGCCCAATCTTTGGTGGATTGGTCCTCATTAGGAGGTATGGGTGTGTCTTCACTCATGGTGAAGCAGTCTTGGAATGCCTCAAAGCCTGGTGTTAGGATCCCGTTAATTGTGTATGGTTCAGGGAATCCATAGTAAGGATATGGGTCAGCTTCTTGATGAAATTGCCCATTGAGGGTGAGGGGGTAAGGGTCCATGTTGTGTGGAAGAGGTTTGTTGGCCTTGCGGGCTCTTTTCTTAGCCATCTCCTTGGATATGTAGGCTCTAACTTCTTGCCTTGTGGGCCTGTAGCCTAGCCCAAATAAATCATTTTTGATCTTGGTGTTCCAAGAGGCTTGAGCTACCTTGGGATGAGGGCCCAAAGTGGAGCCTGGGAAGTGGCCTTGCTTTCTGAGTAAAGCATTCACATTGAGGGTGGGCTCTATCGTTTCTATGAAGGCTATCTTCTCGAAATCTCATAACTCCTCGTCTTGCTCATTATGCTCTATCTTTAGGACTGGAGCTTTCTCAATCTGGGCTACCATAGTATCAGCGCAGACTTCCAAGGTGGATCCTGCCAAGGATAGTTTTACCTTTTGATGCAGGGTTGAGGCTACAACATTTAGCCCTTGTAACCAAGGCCTTCCTAAGAGTAGGTTGAAGGTGGCCGAAATGTCGATTACATGGAACTGGACCATTTTCTCGATGGGCCCAATATTGATATTCATGGAGAAAGTACCCAATACATTCCTTTTGGAATTATCATAAGCCCTTAGCCCTTGTGCGGAATGCGCGAGATTGTTGCAGTCTATTTTGAGGTGTTCAGCAGTCCTTAAGGGGCATACATTTACAGCAGAGCCATTGTCAACTAAAGTCATAGGGACTTGTCTTTGTTGACAGATTACAGTAAGATAAAGGGCTTTGTTGTGGTGAATGCCTTCAGGTGGAAGGTCTTTGTCAGAAAAAGTGATGGGTGTAGATGACTTTCCTTGGACCAGGAGGTTGACTACCTCTTCAGGGGTAGCATTTGGAGAAATGGTAGTTGCATTCAAGGCCTCTAGCACAGCCCTTCTATGAGTGATAGAAGTGGTCAATAGTTGCCAAATGGATATATCGGCTTTTGTTCTTTGCAGTTGCTTGAGGATATTGGTCCCATCATCTTCTTTTGCCATTTCCCGTTGGGCCAAATCCCTATTGGGGATGGCTACAGGCTCTACGGGTTGGATTTGAGATGGATCCATATAGATGTTTTCGGGCCTGAATTGGCGTCCCGATCTTGTGAGATAGCCTATAGCTTTGTCATCTTCTTCTTTCTCGTCATCGGAGATATCATACCAGGCTTTGCTATTAGCTATGTCATGGACTTGAGGAGTCAACACATCTTCTAGATCAGTATATGCCCCATTATCTTCCTCATCACTATCCCAAAGGCCGCAGACGTCCAGCGTGGATCTTGGGCTTGGGTATGGTGGTACGGCCTGTCCAATAAGTGTGATCAAATAGGATGGATCAAACCCTTCTTCTATGTCAATGGCAAAGGAATTCCCGAGAGGATTATTGTTGTTGCTGGGCGGTGGTGCATCTTTAGGCAATGGTATTGTGCCATTGTCAAACAAGTCTTGGATTTTATCCTTGAGGGTGTAACACTTTTCAGTGTCGTGCCCACGCCCCCTTTGGTATTCGCAGAATGCAGATTCGTTCCAGTATGGCGATCTTTTCTCTACAGGTGGATCAGGAGTAGGCCCAATCGGATGTAGATAGTCTTCTTTGATCAACTTGTCTAGAGCTTTGACATAAGTCATTCCGAGGGGAGTGTACCTTCTTGGACGCCTATCAGCTATGGCGTTCACTTCATTTCCTCTACTTGTGGAGGCATGGTTGGTATTAGTGTATTTCTTATCTATATATCCACTTGTGTTGCTATTGTAAGTGACCTTGTTCTTCCCCCTTTGGAGTTGGTCATCTTCAATGGACATGCCCACTTCAGTTAATTGGGCATAAGTGGTTATGGGTTAAAACTTCATGTGTTCACGGTACTCAAATGCCAAATTTTGGACTAGCATTATGATTTGATCCCTTTCAGATGGGGCGATCAATCATTTCGGCTACCTTAGTCCTTCATCTTCTCACGAAACTAGTGAACCCTTCCTTGTCACCTTGCTTGGTGATGTCCAACTCTCTTAATGTCATGGGTGGCAAGACATTGTCAGCATATCTCTGGAGGAATAGGGTGGATAGGTCTTCCCATTTTTCCAACTTTTGGGTGGGCAACTTGAAGAACCAGGCCCTGACAGCAGGATCCAAGGTTTGGGAAAAGAGGTGAACATACAGTTCTTGTTCAATGCCTCTAAGGCCCAATGCAGTAGTAAAAGCTCTAATGTGATCTTGTGGATTGTCGGTTCCTTTGAATGTGGGAACTTCAGGCATAGAGAACTTAGTGGGCAATTTTCCCTTGATGTGGGCAGCATAGCCTTCAGAATTGATGATCATGTCGTTGAAGACACAACTCTTGCCTAAGACAGATTCAAGTCTATTCAGCTTGGCTTGAAGTTCTTTTACCTCTTTAGTGGAGGGTTCGGCCTTTTCCCCCATCGGGCTTAGGCTCATCATCATCTTTAGTAGGGGGATCCAACTTGGCGACACGGGCTTCCATATCAGTGAATCTAGCATTCATGGCGACCATTTGGGCTTAAAGGTCATCCATCTTTTGGTCAGCGGTTCTCTCAGCGTCTCCAGACATAGCGGACTTAGGTGAACCGGGTGGTGAGGCTTGAGGTGACAGTGGCGGTGTGCGAAGGTTATCGAGCCAAACGGGGCCCACAAACTGTGCTTGTGGTGAAGGTTCGAACGATAACTTGCGGACTAACCTCTTGCTGGACTCGTCTCTCTCCCACTCCATAGGACCAGGATCTCTACTTCTACCAATTCTGGACATAAAAAGACCCGTTTAAGAAAATAGAAAATAAATGGGAACCTCCACATAATAAAAAAAATAAAAAAAGAGTTTTATTTTAAAACAAATGTGGGAAGAGAATCTACCACTAATCCTCAACATAGTGATCTTTTGAGTAAGACGCGATTTTATGTAAATAGCATATTCTAATCAATGATCTTTCTACTCTATTAAAATTATAAATACTCTTGACTTGCATATTGGATGAAATTCCCTAATTTTAGAAAAAGAGAAATACTATTGACTTGCATATGGAATGAAATTGGACTCTTTTTTTTTTGGTGAAAGATCATTGACGGGAATATATTATTTGCATGCAATCTAATTCTTATGGAAAGGAACGTCTTCCTAACATGGTCACTAGCATCCTCGGAGTCATACAGGGATTCTACTTCCTAAAAAGACAAGATCCTAGACTCTATTTGTAAACCTGACCAAACGTACAAGCAAACAAAAGGGAAACCTTCCCTAACCAGGACTCAATAAAAGAATCCTAAGGGGGGATCTAGTCCTAATATTCTATGGAAACTAATCACATAGCAAGGAAACAATTAATAATAATATGGCAAATAAAACAATTAGCACCTTGATATGGACTATGATACATAATGCAATAGTTTGACACAATCTATGGTTGGATAAGGTAACCCACGACCGGATGCATTTTGTCATCTATGGGGTGCATAGTAAGACTAGACGTACCGTTTTACATATCTCGAATGGAAACATGTAAATGTCATGGGGTGGAACACGACTATGTGCAAAGGTAATTCGGACCGAGTGGGTCATTGGCCTAAGTCATAGACAATGTTCCAAAGGGTAGATCCTATAATGGTGTGGTGATGTCTTTCGACATCTTGCAAAGATAATGCATGCAATATGAATGAAATAGATGCCAAAAGCAAAGAAAATAAACACGTACGGTAATTGAACCAAATAGCTAAAAATAAATCATTGACATGGATAAGTGTTCGAATTACATCCTCTTATTAAGTCCCAAGTAAAGTCGCCACTGTAAGAACCCTCACCTTTCCGGCGCGTTTTCGATTTTTAGTTGGAATTAATGGTTCTTAAATATATGCCACATGTGATTCAAATTAATTATAGAGAACAATATTTTGCAAATAAGAAGCCGCCACCAATTTTTAAGGAAACAATTGGAAACCATCAAAAGTGCATCCAATTCCTATTGAGAATTGACTCATGCCCATGGGGACTAAATATTGAGTTCGGGGATGTAGGTACGAAATAAATAAAACGAATCTCATCTAAATCGCCTTTATTAACGGCCTCTACTAAGCTTATCCATGTCAAGTATTTATTTATGTTTATATAGTTCCATACAAATTCGGTCGTCCAAGATCCTAAATTAACTAGGCGGGTTAAGAACAACCAAATTACCTATGTTATCACTTTGCATGATTTATATCCAATTTACATGCATTCCATTGACAAGCATAAACATGATATAAAGCATTAAATTAATGCTCCAACCTACCAAATTTGCTAAGCGCGCCATGTATTGCATATCCACATCAATGAAAACCGTTAGTATCTTCAAAAGAATAATAATAATGCAAAGGCGGTGACTTTATGCTAAAATAAACCTAGGAGGCTACTATATGCATGCAAAAACTACGAAAAGATGCAAACTTGCATAAACTAATAAAAAGACGCAAACTTTATATGAACTGATCATGCATAATTATGTACAAAATCCAAAGCATGCAAATTTATTCAACCATAATCAAAAGCTAAATAAAACATGATTAATAAACAGCAAATAAGAGATCTAATAAATAATTAGGCCCTCGGGATGGTTAACCTGGACGTTCTATTCGAACGGGACTAGTAGAATTGGAATTGCTCTTCGATCTTGGGTGCTAGGCTAGGTGTAATGCTTGCTTGAATCTTCAGATTTCTGAATTCTCTTTGATTTGGAAAAATATGTGCTCTCAAAATTATGAACTGACTGATCTCTTGCAAAAGAGGGTGACGAGGAGTATTTATAGAGTTAGGGGACGGATTTAGGGGCTTAGGGCAAGAAGCCCGGCGCCAACACTCGGCCTAGTCAAAAAACTGGTTCGGCGGCCACACGGAGGGCAGCTAGGGCTCAGCGGCTGGGCCGCCGAAACTCAGAGGCAGGCCGCCAAAACTCAGCGGCTGGCCTAATGGCCTCCACTGTCACGGGCTGGCCGCCGAACAGGTCGCGTCAGCCGCTGGACCTGACGGCGTGCGCGTGACTAGGTTTTTGACTTTTTGGTGCTCTGTAAATTACGAAATTGCCCTTGGGCTGACCCAGGGGGTCGGGATTGAGCGGTTTTGACCCAAATCTTCGAGACGCGATTGAGGCAAGGTCAAAGGCGTTGGAATCCTTATAACAAGGGCTATCCAAAGACTGAGGTTTCAAGGAACTTGGTCTAGATTTCCGAGCAATGTCCTTTTCTACTTACGTCCATGTTAATCCATTACCATCATCATCGGGCGTTGCGGTGTCAGGGGATGAGAACCGATTAGGGTGTCTACAACTTGTAAGGACCCGTGATTTTTCATTACCAATCTTTTTGTTTCTCCCCGGAGTGCGTCCTTATAGAAAATTTGTCAGTTGGGGACTTAGATAAGTTCAAGGAACCATCGAGTTGGAAAAGCTTTTGAAGAGACTTGAATTGAGTAAAAACCATGAAAGAGGTCACGAATCTGCTATTGGCGTTTTATCGAAGGGACAAACCGAAGGGACAACCCAATAGCGCAAAAAGTGAACTGATCATGTTTTAAGAAAGACTCCCGCTTATATAAAACATATAAGTATCCAAGAATAATAGGTTCGGGGGCGAAGGTACGAGGTGGGAAGGTGTTAGGCAGCCAACTCACCCGTATTATGACGGCCTCTACTAACTCAAGTTTGCTTAGTAATTTAAAGACATAATTCCCATGCAAAACCAGATTAACAACCTACACTCTAGATTATTAATTGGTTCACCACAAGCATCACAACATTTATTTTTAACCCTTATTTATACATGCATTTGATTGACAAGTTGAGCAGCACAACGACTATACAGACAGTATTTAGGAAGCAAAAAAAAGACGTTATTCTAGCATGATATCTACACTATGACTATTTAGAAAATAAACAGTTAAGCAATTAATTTAATTTGAGCCCTCAGGAATTTGTACCTGAACTGTAGGCTACATTTGACAAGAATAGTAAAAATAGATCTCAAGTTTGGAAGAAAGAGGGAGAAGCTCGGTGTCAATACTCCCGATAGTAGAGGTTGTCAACTGTAGACTGTGTGTTTTGAACTGAGGGTGGAGGGTTGTTTATATAGGCGTGGGAAGTAGGGTTGAACAGGTGAAAATTGAGTTGAAAACGAGACGGGCCTGAAAAATGAGCCGGGCCCGAAGGGAAAGGCAGCGCCGCTAGCGACGCTGGTCAAGGCCGCTAGCGGCCCTAGGACATCTTCCAGGGCCGCTGACGGCTGTCAGCAGCCAGATGGATGACATCATAATGACGTCATCGAGCCTGTCTTTATCTTCCGGGGAAATTCTGTCGATCCGAAAAATAGGAAAAGACTGTTTTACCCTTCAGTGGTGAAAGACGATTTTACCCCTATATCGCAACTTGGCGACCGGAGGTCGGAATGAGGCATGAGACGTGTCGTTGGAAAGCTCTTGAATGAGACTTTTGGATGGAATGGAATAAAGGAGCGTTTGGAGGAAAACCTGAGACCTTATTTTAAACTATTAAAGCAAAATAGCAGTTCAAGCTTAAAAATTACTCCTTTCATCATCGGGCTTTTGCGGAGAAATCTGAAGACGCTTTTTTGGCGTCTACAGAAGCCCTCACTTTGATCGAGCTTGAGTAAAAGTGAAGATCAAAGTACTCCGAAGGCGACATGCATGATGTTGATGTGCAAACGGTGTGTGAGAGTGTACAGTATGCATGGTTATGAAGACAAACCTTTGTTGGAACACACTCGTAGTGTGCTAAGATTTCATCCCTGTGAACACAAGAGAAACTAAAAGGTTAATAGTAGCAGGATAGATGGCCTAAACGTCTGCTGGGGACCTGTATTCAGAGTGAATGAAAAAGTTAGTAATACTTTGAGAATGATCAACATAGAGTGCTTCGACAAACAGTGACTAAACACCGCTTGGCGGATGTCGAGATTTCGTCCCTGTTCGAGAAACGAAAAAGTCAACGAGACAGCGCGATTAAAAATAACGGCTGCAAAAATGGTTAGTAACATGAGAGTGAATAGTATAAATGCTTTATCGAGCAAACAGTGACTAAGCACTATTCGACGGATGCCGAGATTCCGTCCCTGCATAAGAAACGAAAAGGTCGACAAGACAGCGCGATCAAAATGACGGTTGTAAAATGGTTAAAACATACGAACAGTTTAAATGCAATAGGTTAAGCAATCATTGACTGAAACATATAAAAACAATGGACAGTATAACCGCTTTAAGCGATCATTGACTGAAGCATATAAAATAATGGACAGTATAACCGCAACAGTTTAAGCGATCATTGACTGAAGCAAATCAAAATTTGTAACTTTGAAGAGGGATAGTTTAACCGCAATAGCTTAAGCGATCATTGACTAACCCTAAAAATTTGTAACTTTGAAGAGGGATAGTTTAACCGCAATAGCTTAAGCGATCATTGACTAACCCTAAAAATTTGTAACTTTGAAGAGGATAGTTTAACCGCAATAACTTTAGCGATCATTGACTAACCCCAAAAATTTGTAACCTTGTAGAGGGACAGTTTAACCGCAATAACTTTAGCGATCATTGACTAACCCCAAAAATTTGTAGTGTCGAGTTGCTTAACAAGTGTCGTTGAAAATTTCGGTCTTATGAATAAATCGGGCGCTCCGGGTCGTGAGAGTCGTCGCCATGTAGATCCGAGTTTTAGTACCTGGGACCTACAAAAATTAATGGGTTAGTTTTACCTGTAAGTAGTTGGTACCGTAAAATAGGCCAACTGTCGAATTTTGAATTTGTGGGCTCGAGGGCTTTGCTCCTGCGCGTTTGGTACTGAAGTTGCCGCGAGATGAACTGTAATAACAAACTGTGGACTGGAAAAGGGGCTTTAGGTCAGCTTGTGGGGCCCGTGCTGCAGCTCCGTAGGGCCGCTAGCGGCTCTGGCCAGCGTCGCTAGCGGCGGTGGGCTTGAGCCAAATAAAAGCGCTTCGGCGCTTTCTCTCTCCTCTTTTCGCGTTTTCTTCTTCTTCCCAACCAAGCCATTGTCGAGAGCTTTGGGTTGAAGCTCCTCCATTGTTGAATGCTTCACTCCACTTGAGGTAAGTTGATTCTTGTCCGTTTTCTTCGGTTTTTGTCTTGAACTTGCTTATTTTTCCGCCTAGTTGCTGAATTTTGAGTTGCATTGTTGAATGAGAGCTTGTAGCTTGCAAATCTGAAACTTTTATTTTCCCACTTGTAGAGAGAGAAAGCTTCATTGTGTTCTCATGGCTCCCGTACACAAGGGGAAACGTCCTATGTGTGACGAAGAGTATGACCGGAGCCTTTTCCGCACCGGGTTGCCTTCTACCCGAAAGCCTCCGACTTGTCACGCGGATGGGGCTCGACTGTACCAGGATTCGTTCATGTGGCTAGACTGGCGCCCGCCTGGCTTTTGGAACCGCAGTGTTCTGTTGCCGACTAGACAGAGTCATTTGTCTGACCCAGAGCTGGTACGTTTTCTGACTCAACTTTTTTTTGTGTTCAACATATTTGAACTGAAAATTGGAACTGTTAGTGCTTCTGCACACGAACAAATTGGGATTTATACTGGATTGGTGGTCAGCTGTGTATAATTTATGGTGAAATTTATTTTAGTTGTATTTGTGGTGTATTGGGTACTTGAGAAAATTTTGTTGGCTTGGCCAGGGTGTTGGGGTTATGCTGCAGGCTCATGGGACTACTTCCCATTGGTCTATGTTGTTGGGTACCTTTTCGGAGAGGGCCAGGAATTTGGTACTGGACTCAGGTCTTGCTGATTTTTTTACTGTTATTCCTGCTTGTCACTCGGGAGATTCTAGGATTGTCGTCCGGGGTTTACTGGAGAGATTTTGGGATTCCACGAACACCTTCCATACACCTGTGGGAGAGATGTTTCCTACCCCTTATCAATTTGCTGTGCTGACGGGGTTGTCTTTTAGAGGGCGTCGTATCCAGTATGACGCGGATTATTGGCGACTGAGTGACACCTTGTCGGATCTTTACGGGCCTGTATATGCCCATTTTGACCAGGATCGGGTTTCCTTGTCGCGGCTGTGGGAGGCCGCATCTGCGCAGGGTCTTACCGAAGAGCAGAGGGCTCGTAATTTCCTAGCTTGCTTGCTGGGGTCGACGATCTTTGCTCAGAAGAAGAGCGTGTGTCAAGTCGGTTTCTTGACATGTTTGGAGGATTTGTCCAAGGTGCGTGAGTTCAACCTTGGTGGAGCTACTTATGCTTCTTTGTTGAAGTGGTGTCGTCGGGCCTGTAGGCCTAAGGAGACGAGCAAGAGGACATCTATCACGGGCCCATGGAGGATACTAGAGGTAGACACCCTCTTTTGTTTATTCATCCTCTTTTTGCCTATGTCCTCGACGAGGGTAATCATCTTTGTTTGTGTGCTTGCTTGTGTGGCAGTTGTGGTTCTTTGAGTATTTTCCAGCCTTCGGCCCTCATCGTCCTGGTTTGAGGATGTTTCCTTTAGGCTCACGATGGGTTGGTAGAGACACCCATCCGTTCACCTCCCTGGAGCATTTCCGGGCTACCTTTGAGAGTCATGCTATGTCCACGGTACGTTGCTTGTTTGATCTGTATGCTCTTTTTGTTCATTTTGTGTGAATGAATTTTGACTTGATAATCTGCAGGTGTCATGGTCCGCCTCTGATGAGATTCCTGGGGTTCCTCCCCACATTACCCTAGAGTCTTTCAGGGTATCCTCTCTACGAGTGGTCTTCGAGGGGCCATTCATCTTTGTATGGTATCTGGGGGATCGCTTGACTCGGTTGGTCTATCCCTCCTTGGGTACTCATCTGGTTCCGGAGGATCCTCCTTTGACCATGTTTTACCTGCGCGGCCTGAGTGTGCGGGACCTTGGGGTTGTGATCCATGGTAGGGCAGCGCAGGAGTTTATCGTGCCGGAGGTCGCTGGCTTGGACCAGATGACCGTGTATCTGGCCTATTGCTTAGATCGCCTGATGCCGGACCTTACTTCTGAGGTGAGAAATTTGTCCGTATTTTTTAAATTGTTTGCCCAATATACTGACCTTTGTGTCCTGTAGGCGGATCGTCTAGCTCTCCCGGGCCCTAGGAGGTCTCGTTCTAGAGCTTCTCAGGGTCAGCCCCCAAGTGTGACCTTGCCAACCAACGAGGTGAGGTATCTAGGAGAGAGTGGGGGGCGCATAGTGGAGGAGCTCCCTCTCGATATTGCTGATGGAGAGGCGGTGGAGGGCCTACCCTTGCCCGATGGTTGCACGGGGGTGAGTCATCTTTCTCTTTTTTTTTTGTCTCTCTCTTATACTTGTGTTTGTTTTGAGTTTCCGACTCTATTTTGTGGCCCTCTCTTTCTTTTGTAGTTGAACCGGGAGCAGACTTCTCATGTCTTCAAGCTTATACACCTGTTGAAGAAAGGCTATGGTCGAGCGATTGGCAAGGGGAAGAGTTCTCGGTCCAAGACTATTGATGTAAGTAAATTCCCTTCTTCCTTTGTTTTAGCTAAGTGAAGTGCCTAACTTAACGTTTTCGACCATCTGCAGATGTCTCAGTCTTCATCTTCGGTAGGACCTCGCCACTCTTCTGCAGCGTGGGCTTCTTCAGCGAGCAGGCCATCCATTGCTCGTTCTCCTCCTGTGGTGGTGACCAGGCCTCCTGTTGATGAGGTGCCCGGACCTTCTGTCACATATATTCCGGAGATGTTCTCTCCTGTTGATTTCCGGCCCTCCTTCGATAGGTTGCCTGCACCTACGCCCTCGGCTGGAGATTGGGCGAACGCCCCTGGGTGGGATATGTCATATGCTGGGCCTTCTCATCAGGATGCCGCTATGGATTTTGCTAGTCAGGCCGCAGCGAGCTTGTTTGCCCCGGGATTTCCGGCAGGTATCCTTATGCGGGCTCCAGCGCATGATGGGCGGGACATGAGGCCTGAGAACAGCAGGCCCATATATAGCTCTTCTTTCCCTTACTCAACCAGACACTACGAGTAAGGGCCGTCCGTTGATGATGAGGCCGGCAGTGACGATTCTATTTGAACGATGTTGGGCCGCTTTGTGAACATTGGTCTTTGAACTTTGAACTCCTGCTTTGGGTGTAACACTTACACACTTTTTGTTTGATATGCATCAATATGCTATGATGACTCAATTATGCCCGTCTGATCTACTTTATGCAATGTCTTGTGCAGTAGAACAAAGCTATAAATTTAGGGAATAGTAAAAAAAAAAATGCAAGTAAAACGCAAAATTTTACACATATTATACCCCCTAAAAAAAAGAAATAAATAAATAAAATGGAAGAGATAAATCTAAGAGAGTCTCGGGCTTTGTAAATCCGCGCGGGTGCTAAAAAAACTGGACTAAAATCGGGTCGTTTGGATCAGAAATGCGGACCGGAGCAGAAAGGAAATCGGGGTGGGGCCAGAGTTTGGGCCGCTAGCAGCGCTGGGCTGGGCCGCCAGCGGTGCTACGCTGGGCCGCTAGCGGGGCTGACCAGTTTGCTGACAGCTTCTTCTTTTTTGCTTTTTCGGCCCGCGTGCTTGCCTATAAATAGGGTGCTTAGGGTACTTGATGTTGTACCACTTTTTTATATCCCCTTAAATTTTCCTAAGCTTCTCAAATTTTCTGCCATGGTGAAATCCTTTGAAGATCTGTTCGATGCTTTGTGCAAAAATCTGACCGTAGAAGACAAATTCGAACTAGTCCCGTTCCATGTTTCTACCCTGCTAAACTTAAAACCGACCAAAATATTGTGGCCCCTTCTTCGTTCTGCTTTGAATTATTGGGATCCTGACTTGCATGTTTTCCGGCTTGGTAATTCTGAATTATGCCGTTTAGTGGAGGAATTTGCTGCAATCACTAATATTTCTGATGTTCTTCCCCCAGCTGTGCCTTATGTGAGGGATGGTTTTAGGGATCTATACAGAAAATCCTTGGGCTTGTCATCTGCAGAAGCCAAAAGCATGGTGCTTGGTGCTGATGTGGACTTGGTTCAACTTTGCCAAAAATTCGCTATCTCTTCTGAAAAAGGTGCCATAATCAAACATGGGTAGAGCCTCGTTGCTGCGCGTGGTTAATCAAATGGTTGAAGGGCATTCTCCTTTACATCTGGTGATAGGAGAAACCATTATTGGGCTTGACAGGTTGAAAACATCTCCTAACCAAGCTTTCTCGGACAGCCCCCTACTGCTTCAAATCTGGTTATGCGAGCATTTGAGGTTGATAGAGTCGCCGGATAATCTGATTATCCGTGTTCCTCGGACTTGGTCAAAGAAGATTTATACTGCTGCTAGCTTTCTGGTGAGGAAAAGGCTATATTCAGAAAAGTCCCTGGCTGAATGGGATGCCTTTTTCCAGGCGGGACCTATCATTCGTTGGCATGTATCCTGGTGGAGTTTGACTTCTTTAGTGGCTTGTGATGACATGATCCTCCATACTACTATACCAGGTTTTTATAGGAACACTTTCTTTTTTCCTTGTAGGGTCATGAGGCAATATGGCTTGAGGCAGGTGATTCCTCGCCAGGAGACTACGAGACCCAATATAGTTGCCTTAACCACTGAATTTGCTGCTGAGTGGGGAAAGTATTGGTGTAGCAGGCATCGCTGGGCTGTACCTCGGATGATTGCCACAACCCAGGTTTCTGAAACCTATCTGAACTGGCTATCCTGCAGTGATGGGGAAGCGAGACGAGTCCTTCGTCATGAGGAGTGGGACCAACTAAAGCCTAGGTATGACTCACAAACAGGAGGCAAGAAAAGGAAGGAAATGTCTCGAATGGGAGACTACCATGTACTGAAGACAGGCAAGCCCCCAGCTCAAGGAAGCGATCACAGGTCGTCCTCAAGCCAGGGTCCTTCAAAGAAGAACTCTTCAACGATGCCTTCTAAAGGGAAGAAGGATTAAAGTAGTTTTCTAAGAAAGCAAGTCTCGTTTTCAAAAGGAAATAATTATAGGAATTTGTTTAGCTTAAACCCTCATAGTTGCATTATTTTCTTAAGAAGTTTTAATTCTCGCAATGTAAGCTTATTCGTTCAGTTTGAATAAAGATTATACTTTTTGAATGAGTTGAATGGAATTTGTTGATTGATTTTGGCCGGGCCCCTTTGAAAGGGTTACCTACGTATCCAGTCTGGAATCAGGCCAGCGTAGTTTGTTCAATTAGTGTTCGTCTTTTTTTTTTTTAAGTTTTTTTTTTTTTAGACGTAACACTTCTTCAATTGATCCATGTTGGTGAGCTGGCTGAACTCGATGCCATCAATATCCATGAGTCTGACGACGCCTCCTGATAAGATGTCTTTGATGATGAATGGTCCGGACCAGTTTGGTCAAAACTTGCCTCTAGGGTCGGTTACTGGGGCTCGTAGTTCTTTCCAAATCAAGTCCCCTTCCTTTAAGTTTCAAGGTCGAACTCTTTTGTTGAATGCTCTCGCCATGCGTTGTTGATACATGTGGGAATGGTCTAGGGCCCGTAGCCGTCTCTCATCTGTGAACATAAGCTCTTCATAGCGAGTTTGTAACCATTGGGTTTCGGGGATATCTCCTTCTAAGGCTATGCACATGGATGGTAGGTGGACTTCTATGGGCAGAACTGCTTCCATTCCATAGACTAGGGAGTAAGGTGTTGCTCCCGTAGAGGATCTTATGGATGTCCTATACCCCCAAAGGGCAAATGGGAGTTTGATGGGCCAATCCTTGTAGTTTTCTATCATCTTTTCAATGATAGTTTTAAGGTTTTTGTTGGCGGCTTCTACTGCACCATTGGTTTGGGGACGGTAAGGGGATGATTTGTGGTGCTGAATTTTGTAGCTTTTAAGGAAGGTGGAGGTTTCGGCTTTGAAATGGGATCCGTGGTCACTTATGATTTCATGTGGAACACCATATCGGCAAATGATGTCGTTCCTTATGATTTTGGACACTTGTTTGGAGGTAAGGATGGCATAGGACTGGGCTTCAACCCATTTGGTAAAATAGTCTATGGCTACTAGGATGTATTCATGTCCTCCCGAGCCCTTTGGGGTGATCTTTCCAATGATGTCTATTCCCCATGCGGAAAATGGCCAAGGAGAAGTAAGGTTGTGAAGCATCGAGGGTGGCATATGTTGGAGGTTGGCATATATTTGACACTTCTTACATTTCTTGACATAGTCGTAACAATCCTTTTCCATAGTATTCCAGTAGTATCCCAGTCGTAGGACCTTTTTGGAGAGCATTCGACCCTTCATGTATGGCCCACACACACCATTGTGTACTTCGTCCATGATCTCTGCAGCTTCTTCGACGTTCACACATCTGAGGTTTATCCCGTTGTGGAATTTTTTGTATAGAACCCCCTTGTATTCTATGTATTACGCCGCTAACAGACGGATGGCCCGTTGAGCTCTTAGTGGGGCATCTTGAGGGTACGCTCCTTTGGTGATGTAGTTATAGATGTCTTGGTACCAAGGGTCTTCTTCGATCGGAGCCAAGATCATTTCTGTGTCGAGGTTGTTGCAAAAGGCCGACCCGCTTCTTCTTCTTGAGGAGTGGCACCATTGGGGGGAGGTCAGCTACTCAAATTCCTGTAAAAGTGTAAACCTGTATTATTGCTTTGCGAAATTCACTTACATTACTCAAATTGATTAGTTAGTGATTTGTGCAACTCTATATTCATTGGATTTGTCAATAGTTAAACAAAGAGAGAAATGAGCAAGAGGAGTTTTTATTGATTTGCAAGAATAGATAAGCATACATGACTTTAGGGAAGAGGGTCTCAAATACCCGTCAAAAGGAAACTAGACTTAGAAGGAAAATAGAAGGGGAACACCCCCTGTTCAAGACTCAACCTAAAGATTTAGCTAATACCCTAACTCGACAGGACTTGAAGACTCAGACTCGATTCCTCTAGCTCTTGCAAGTAACCAATCAGTTCCAGGGCAATTCATCCTCTTTCAGAGGTGGTGGTACCTCCCCGCTGTCTATGATCTCTTGTATGTCATCTTTCAGGCGAAGGCATTTGTCCGTGTGGTGGCCGAAAACCTGGTGATAGCGGCAGTAGAGGTCCGGGTCTCTATGCATTTCTTGGAGGTCATAAGGTGGGATTGTAGATTTCAGATCTCTCCTCCATATGAGGGTGTTCATGACATTACCAATGGGGGCATTCAGCTGGGTATACTCCTTTTGGTTAAAGCGGCGTCACCCTTTCCTGGCCCATGAGCTGGGCGACCACATAGTCCCTCGATCAATGAAAGTGGTGATTACCCTCTTCAGTCGCTTGCATTGATTAGTGTGGTGTCCATTAGCTTCACAGTATTTGCACCGAAGATAGGGGTTTCCATCCCTGGGCAGAATGTGAGGGGTGGGCCTCCTTGGGTGAGCATATCCATACTTGACCATTTTGTCGAACATTTCATCTTGTTGGAAGCAAGCCTCTCCTTTTGCCAGAATAATGTTACATTCCATGGGTTGTTCCAATGAGGCAATTTTCTCTTTCATTTGCCGAATTGCGTTGTGGTGATGTGCCACGTAGATGGACATTTCCTCGATAGTTTCCTTTACTTCTTCAAACTCATCGGGTTCCCTTATTTCTTCAGAAGGATAGGTCTCGAATTCCTTGGAACTGTCTGAGCTACGAGAGATGGTATCTTCTTCTATGAGAGCTACCTCTTCAGGGGAGAATCCCCATAGGTCGACATCTTCACTATCATGCTCTATCTTCAAGACAGGAGTCTTATCAATAGTTGCCTTGACGGGGTTGGCTTCGATTTCCACAATTTCGCCTTCCAACATCATTTTGACTTTCTGGTACAAGGTAGAGGCTACAGCGTTTAAACCGTGAAGCCAAGGTCGTCCCAGCAACAAGTTGAACGTAGCTGGGATAACCATCACATAAAACTGGACCATCTTTTCTATAGCCCCAGAGGTAATGTTCATAGTTATGGTGCCCAGCACCTTTCGACTGGAGTTATCATACGCGCGCAAGCCTTGCGCTGAGTGAGCCAAATTGTTGATGTCGATGCCTAGTTTTGCCGCGGTCCTCAATGGACATACATTCACGGCCGAGCCGTTGTCCACTAGGGTCATGGGTACATACTTGCCCATGGCGAATACAGTTAAGTATAGAGCATTATTGTGTGAAGACCCCTCTGGCGGTAACTCGTTGTTTGAAAAAGTGATGGATGGCCTAGTTTTATCCCCTACCAAGAAATTGACCAGTTCGTCAGGCCTCATGTCGGGCGATACCGAGACCTTTGACAAAGCTTCCAAAATGGTCTGACGATGTTCATAGGATGAAGCTAGAAGTTGCCAAATGGAGATGTCAGCCTTGATCCTCTTGAGTTGTCCTGTGATGGGAGATTCTTTCTCCTTTGCGAGGATTTCTTCCACTTCCTACTCAGCTGGGGGCGGGACCCTGTCATTATAGATGTTTGGTGGCCTATAATGACGACCAGAGCGCGTCAAGTGGGCCACTCCTACGGGTGATCTGGTTTGGATCTCCCATACGTCTTCTTCATCACTGTCCCATATTCCAGCAATTTCGAGTCCCAAGGCATCTTTGACACTTATATGTAAAATGGCACCCAAAGGGTTGTTTGAGTTGCTGGGTGCTTGACCTGGTTTTGGTAAGGGTATGGTGTCGTTCTCAATTCTATCTTGGATAGCATGTTTGAGGGCCCAACAGTTGTCAATGTCGTGTCCTTTTCCTTGATGATATTTGCAGTATTCCCCTTCTCTCCAGTTGCGATTCTTGACAGGTGGTTCCGGAGTTGGTCCAATGGCTTGCAGCAGATTATTTTTAATCATTCTTTCAAGAGCATATGATAGAGTCATTCCAAGAGGGGTGAATTCCCTTGGCGTCCTTCTCTCAGCAAAGGTGTTCACAGCAGCTACCTCGTTAACGTACTTGAGCGCCAGAAGAGGTTCCGGCAGTCGCCCTCTTGTCTCTCCCATAAGTGAAAGGCTTAGGGGGGACTTGGTCTTTATTTTTGTTGATATCATCCTCAATAAGAATACCAACGTCATATAGACGTTGGTATGAGTCAATGGCCTGATACTGCAGGTGACCTTTATAAGCCGGTTGCAAGTTCTTAATGAAATGCCTAATCTGTTCAGTTTCAGAAGGCCTTTCCACCATTTCAGCTATCTTAGACTTCCATCGATGGAGGAATTTAGTGAATCTCTCATTCCTCTCCTGAGTAGTGATTTCAAGCTCCCTCTGAGTGATGGGGAGAGTGGTGTTGTCCTTATATCGAGCCAAGAAGACCGTGGTAAAATCAAAGCAGGTTGGGTAGCCCTCTAAGTCTAAGGAATAGAACCAACATCGAGCATGTGTATCGAGGGTCTGAGGAAACAGGTGGGCATAGAGCTTCTTGTTGATTCCTCTCAGAGCCATAGCAGTAGTGAAGGATTTCAGGTGATCCTGTGGGTTGTCCAATCCCGTGAAAGTGGGCACTTCAGGCATAGAGAACTTGGCTGGAATCTTACCCTTGATTTTAGTGCCGAACTTTCCCACATTGGCGCTATAGTTGGAAACCAAACCACTTTTCTTCAGCACGGAGGTAATCTTAGCTAACATAGCATCTGACCCTTCCTCCTCAGAATCGGAATCA
The DNA here is from genome assembly GCA_038025085.1 of Tetragonia tetragonoides. Classification (NCBI taxonomy): domain Eukaryota; kingdom Viridiplantae; phylum Streptophyta; class Magnoliopsida; order Caryophyllales; family Aizoaceae; genus Tetragonia; species Tetragonia tetragonoides. Next base: position 35,273,495 of record CM076153.1, read on the forward strand.
GAAGGGACTTTTTCTTCTCTCTTTCTTTCCATGTCATCCATTCTGAGCTGAACCTTCTCTAGCTCACTCATGAGATCATCAAATCTTTCATTCATGGTTTTAGGCATTGTGAAGTTGGGAGGAGTGATTGGTGTGGAGAAGAAGGTATGTAGTGATGGTGAATTTATCGATGGTGAAGCTGTTTGTGGTGGAGGTAAACGGGAACTGGGCGGCGTAGACGGTTGTAGACGAACCAACCTTGCCGAAGGCCGGGCCTAACTTTTCTCAAGGTTTCCTTTCTTCTTCGGACCCCCTATCCTGAATAGGAAGCAAGGAGCACTTAGTAACGAATAACATGAGACTCTCATCTAATGAAAAATTGACCCACACGTAGAAAACACATTGTCCTAAAAGAAAGGTCCTTAAGCCTAAATGCCCAAAAATTTCCCTAATGTTCAAAGGAAATAAAGTCAATGAACGAAAATAAGGAAAATAGAAAAAGATAATTATCCTAATTTTATTTTCCTAGACTCGAAGAAAATGAAAAATGGGATAAATAAATAAAAAAAAAGGGAAAATTCGGGCCCTCTTTTTTTTTTCGATTTTTCGGTGTTTCTTTTTTTTTGCTTCGCCATTTTTTTTTTTGTTGTTGTTTTTTGATTTTTTTTTTTTTTTTGAACCGAAACGGAATTACATCAAAAGAAAAGAAAAATACAAAATAAGAAAAAGGGGAGGGAAAATTAAAGACTGACTCTCTAGAAATTGTTCATGACTTTCAGAATAGATCATTGGGAAAATGATGAGTGTTCATTGAATTTGAATTCTCACACCATATTCAGGCACTAGGAACTAACTAAAATAAAAGAAAAGACTCCTAGCACGTAGGTACATGTTGGCACATAATCACGTAATTCATGCATTCAAGCAAGCATTATAACAATGCAATTTACAGGCAAATATGTGATCAGACGGGCATTACAACGACACATGCACAACAAGCAAGCGGATGCATGAATGTGGGTTAAAGGCTTTTGGCTCCTGTGAGGTTACCATGACAAATTACAACTTCCGTTCGGCGGATGGTCGACACATCGATTGTAATTCTTTTCATCAGCAAGGATTGATGAGTCATGGGTAAGGAAGCGTCGATTTGCACGATAGGACAACTGTATATTCCTTTAGATATACGCGTTGTCTACGAGTTGCGACACAAACTTCCTCGAGGGTCGATAAGGGTCAAAAGGTTGTGCCAAGGCACATGCAAATGATGCAAATGATGCAAAATAATATGGAACATGTTATTTAAATAATTAAGCAAACTTGACTTTCGAGTCTCACCCTCTTAAATAAGTCCCCAGTGAAGTTGCCACTGTAAGGACCCGGGATTTTTCATTACCAATCCTTTTGTTTCTCCCCGGAGTGCATCGTTATAGAAAATTTGTCAGTTGGGGGCTTAGATAAGTTCAAGGGACCATCGAGTTGGAAAATCTTTTGAAAAGACTTGAATTGAATAAAAATCATGAAAGAGGTCACGAATCTGCTATTGGCGTTTTATCGAAGGGACAAACCGAAGGGACAACCCAATAGCGCGAAAAGTGAACTGATCATGTTTTTAGAAAGACTCCCGCTTATATAAAACATATAAGTACCCAAGAATAATAGGTTCGGGGGTGAAGGTACGAGGTGGGAAGGTGTTAGGCACCCAACTCGCCCGTATTATGACGGCCTCTACTAACTCAAGTTTGCTTAGTAATTTAAAGACATAATTCCCATGCAAAACCGGATTAACAACCTAGACTCTAGATTAATAATTGGTTCACCACAAGCATCACAACATTTATTTTTAACCCTTATTTATACATGCATTCGATTGACAAGTTGAGCAGCACAACGACTATACAGACAGTATTTAGGAAGCAAAAAAAAGACGTTATTCTAGCATGATATCTACATTATGACTATTTAGAAAATAAACAGTTAAGCAATTAATTTAATTTGAGCCCTCAGGAATTTGTACCTGAACTGTAGGCTATATTTGACAAGAATAGTAAATATAGATCTCAAGTTTGGAAGAAAGAGGGAGAAGCTCGGTGTCAATACTCCCGAGAGTAGAGGTTGTCAACTGTAGACTGTGTGTTTTGAACTGAGGGTGGAGGGTTGTTTATATAGGCGTGGGAAGTAGGGTTGAACGGGTGAAAATTGAGCTGAAAACGAGACGGGCCTGAAAAATGAGTCGGGCCCGAAGGGAAAGGCAGCGCCGCTAGCGGCCCTGGGACATCTTCCAGGGTCGCTGACGGCTATCAGCAGCCAGCTGGATGACGTCATAATGACGTCATCCAGCCTGTCTTTATCTTCCGGGGAATTTCTGACGATCTGAAAAATAGGAAAAGACTGTTTTACCCTTGAGTGGTGAAAGACGATTTTACCCCTAAATCGCAACTTGGCGACCGGAGGTCGGAATGAGGCATGAGACGTGTCGCTGGAAAGCTCTTGAATGGGGCCTTTGGATGGAATGGAATAAAGGAGCATTTGGAGGAAAACCTAAGACCTTATTTTAAACTATTAAAGCAAAATAACAGTTCAAGCTTAAAAATTACTCCTTTCATCATCGGGCTTTTGCGGAGAAATATGAAGACGCTTTTTTCGCGTCTACACAACTGCATATCACACAAATCTGAAATCCAATTGTAATTTCCCTATAATCCTATATCTTGATCTCTAGCTTTTTAAATTCTTCAAGAGTTCATTTAATTCGATGAATATTGATTAGTCACTAGTGTCATTAATTAGTCATTCTCCTTCTAAGCTAACACCATAATCCAACAATGCCATGTACAAAAATAACAACAACATAGACGCTCCCATCCATACTCTATAGTCTATAGTGGGCATGAGCGTCTTACCCACAAATACAAACTTTTAAGATCATTGGTCAAATCCACGTGGCAAGATTTTAAAAACTCAGTCACATGATAATAATAATGTTCTGCGTAGCACATGATCATACTTTTATCCAATTAAAATCAAGATCAGAGTTATCTTAATAGTGACGGACGGTCTGTTTGAAAAGAAAAGTAGAGAAAACCGTTAGCGTATTGGGCGGACACCTAATGATCTAACGGCTAAAATTAACTAGCCGTTGTTTTCAAATATTTCGCCGACATTATATTCGTATGCTCTCTCACTCTCAATTACGCTTATTTTCTGTTTCTCAATTTTACTTTTTTTTTCTTCCTTTTTCGATTTCTTTTATTCTCTTGATTTTGAACCCTAAAAACCTTGAAAATGACGAAGTGAATGAAATCGTTTTCGATTTAGAGAGAGGTTTGAGAAAGAGGAACTAGAGAGAGAAAGTGAGAGTGAAGATCGATTCTTTCGATTCTTCATTTTCGATGGGTTTTTGAGTATACCTCATTAATTGATATTCTTTCTCTCTATCTGAAAAAAGAAGAAGAAAATCAAGCCCAAGTGATTTGAAACTGAAACGGACGATTTCGTTATTAATTCTCATATCATTAAATTCTTTTATTTGGTGGGTAATTAATCTCTTGATCCGTTTTTCTCATCTGGGTCTTGTTGTTATTGATTCATTTATTATTATCTTTTGTTTTTGGTCTTTGATGTCTTGATTGAGTCTTTTTTGGATTTTTTTTCCCTCTCATTTTTGATTTCAATTCAATATAGAACATTTAATTTCATTTCTCGATCGGTTATTTTTTTTGGGTTTTTATTTTGGGGTTTTTGATTTTTCACAGAAGAAAGAAACAATGGCTGGGTCAGATGAGACAACAATCCCACTATGATCACTCACTCAAACATTCAAGGTATTTGCATTTTATTGTTAAAAGCTATTAAATTTCTGATATAACGATGTGGGTTTTTTAATCTTTGCTATCAAAACCCTAATTTGAGAATTGGGTTTTATCTGTTTTTCGTTTAATTTTTTGAATTTTGATTGAATCAATGAAGGAGGTTTGCAAGCAAGAAGTGGGAAAGTAATGGCACCAATTGGGCACAATCGGAGGGCATTGAGGGATATTAATCGGAACATTATTGGAGTTCCTCCTTACCATCTACCTGCTATCAATAAAAGAGCCACCTTTGAGTAATAATTTCTTGAACCTTCATATATAATTTTTTAGGGTTTTAGCAATTGGCACTGTGTCTTGATCCCTTGTTTGTAAATGGGTTTTCATTCTTTGTCTTTTTGATTCTTGTGGAAATTAGAAAAGATGCAGAATCTGATAAACTTCCACCAATGCCCGGTCACCGTCCTGTTACTAGGTAAGTTCCTTGCTTTTGCCAATTTAGTTGCATCTGAAATTACTATGGTGTGCAATTGGGTTTGATGTATGTTGGATTTGGTTTTTCTGTGTTTATAGGAAGTTTGCTGCACAAATGGCCGATTCACAGCAACGTGTGAATGTGATAGAGGTGCCTAATTAGTATTACTTGTTTGGAGCATTTGTTTTGGACTTTAATCAAAGTATTTGAGGTGAAATTCTGAGTTGGGATTGAAATTATATTCATAGGAAACTAAGCAACCGAACTACATTGAGGCTAGTGCAAGTGAAGATCCATTGGATTGTGCCATTACAGATGTGGATGATGATAAGGTTTCTAATGACATGTCAGTGCCCATGTTTGTGCAACACACTGAAGCAATGCTCGAAGAAATCGATCGAATGGTATGCTGACACTAATAAAACAATGATGTATTGTGGATCCACTTGCATATAGCTATCTGTGTTTAGAAAGTGATGGACATATATTTCATTTGAATGATAGATTGAAGAAGTTGAAATGGAAGACATAGATGAGCCGATATTGGACATTGATAGTTGTGATAAGAATAATCCGCTAGCAGTAACCGAGTACATTGACGATATATATGGCTATTACAAGAAAGTCGAGGTAAACACCCTGTTCTGTCACCTTAATTGTTTTCAAGTGTTCAAAGATTACCCTCATGCTAGCTATGTTCCATTGAGAAGGAAACTTCTGAGTGCACAATATTCTTGTTGTAGGTTTGGTTATTCTTGCTATGACTCTTTAAAATTGCATAGTTTATCATGCCCTTGAAAGTTGGAAGTTGTTTGGCAAGGAATATATGGGATGACTTTAAGTAGAATCAGGGATAGATTCAAGTAGAACTCAGGCCAGTTTTGGGAAGGTTCATGTCCAAATTAGCTGAAGCTCAGCATGTACTAGCAATGCTACAACTTGTCATGACTCCTGACTTGATTGTAGTTAACGGTGGATGAGGATAAAGGAAAGTGGAATAAAGGAAAGTAGAATTATCAGGCATTGGGTGCTAAGATTCTGTCTTAATAGCCAGAATTTAAGTTACATATATACATATATACATACGAAGTTACATATATACATACTAAGTAGGCAACATAAATAAATTTGGTCAAGTAGAATGGTACATGTCAGCTCTTTAAGTTCTATGAGTTGCAATCTGAGTCAAAATGTTGGTAACGGAATTAGGACAAAAGGAACAGAACATGTTGACTGAGATGAAATATGGCGATGTTTGTCATAAACTTGTTCTATGGGATTGCCTGGTTGATTCTGATCACAGAAAGTCTCACTGTCTTCCTTTTCAAAAATAAATGCAGAGTTCTAGTTGTGTTACACCAAACTACATGGACAAGCAATCTGACGTTAATGAAAAGATGAGAGCTATTCTAATTGATTGGCTGATTGAGGTATGCTAACTGTGAATTGATTCTTTCCACTTCAGAGGGAGGTGATGGTATGGAACTAGTGATATTAAGTGTTTGGGATTGAATCACAGGTGCATTACAAATTTGAGCTGATGGAGGAGACGCTGTATCTTACAGTTAATTTGATTGATCGGTTTTTAGCTATTCAGCCAGTGGGGAGGAAGAAGCTTCAGCTCGTAGGCGTGACAGCTATGCTTCTGGCTAGCAAATATGAAGAGGTTTTGGTTCCAGTTGTGGAAGATCTTGTTCTGATATCTGACAAGGTTTACAGCAGGCAAGAAGTTATTGAAATGGTATGAATTCACAACTTGTTACTATAAACTGTGTAATTCTTACATATACAAGTAGAAGTTGGATGATATGGTAGGTTCTTTGTCAAACTGCAGGAAAGACTGATGGTCAATACATTGCAATTCAAGTTGTCGTTTCCCACACCATATGTTTTCATGAAGAGATTTCTTAAAGCCGCAGAGGCAAACAAAAAGGTATATTACCTAATCTGGTTTATCAAACTGTCCTGATTTAATTGTGGTTTTATGCCATAATGATTGTTCTACATATTTTATAGATGCATCAGTAGTTGTATGAACAGAAATAACCTGCCTGTCATTTAAATCTTTATTGATAATTATTTTCTGACGCATGCCGCTTTTCTTTGTTCGCCTCCTTGTACAGCTTGAACTCCTGTCATTCTTCTTAATTGAGCTTTGCCTTGTTGAGTATGAGATGCTAAGGTTCCCCCCTTCTCAATTAGCTGCTGCTGCAGTATACACTGCTCAGTGCTCTCTGAGTGGCTGTAAACTATGGAGTAAGACTTGTGAATGGCATACCGGCTATTCTCAAGAACAGTTATTGTAAGCATTGTTCTTTTACTTGTTCTTGTTACTTCCTTTCCTCCCTTCTTAACCCCCCAAACCCTCATGTTAGCAAAATGAACCATTTACTGATGATTATGATTTACTTTCGGCTTGGTTTCAGGGAGTGTTCAGGGCTGATGGTTACTTTCCATGAGAAAGCCGCAACTGGAAAGCTCACCGGTGTGCATCGAAAGTATAGCACATCGAAATTTGGTTATGCAGCAAGATGCAAAGCTGCTCATTTTCTCTTAGAGACCATGGGGTTCAGTGGGTGGAAATGTATGAATTAAGAGAAGAAACCCTGTGCATAATCTTAAATAAATGTCTCATTTGTTTGGAGGGGAGGGAAGGGGGTTGGGGGTTTGTTACTGGAGCAACAGAAGTTGCCCCCTTCTACATGAACATATTACTGGATGTGTTTTGGTTTTCTTGATGTAGCTAAAAGAAGAAGCTTTTCTTCTTTCCTTATCAATGCCTAACATAAGCGCGCTCCTGCGCTTTGTAGCTCTCTTTCAGTTATTAATGTACTGTAAATTCGCTCACTTGGTTAAAGCTTCAAGAATGAGCATTCAAATGGTGAACGATGTGTGGATGAGCGAAGTTCATAAACAAAAACTAGCATATATACTGAAACAACAGTGACCAAAAGTTCTTCTGTGATCTTATGAGCATACCACAGAGCTTGAAGGTCACTTTCTTTGTTAAGCCCATATTTCTTAAAGAAATTTTGGATGAAATCATAGTGATTCTGTAATGTATCAATGACCAGAAGTTTTGCTATGATTCTGTGAACATAGGTCACTTTCTCTGTTAAGCCCATATATCTTCAAGAATATTTGGGATGAAATCTAAGAGGCTCTCAGTTGCTGAGGCAAACAGAACTAACTTAGAGCTCAAATACAGATTTAAGCAGCATCATGACATAATGCAAAAACTCGCCCAATCTAATATCTAATATATATATATATATATATTTTTGGGTATAAGCGCTGGTGATGTGACAAGTGTCACTCTCCGGTTGGCTTATACCCAAGTCATTAATTATACTATTTTTCCTTTTTTTTTTTGAGAAGGGTTATGATTTGAATAGTTATTAAGGCAAATTAATATGGAGTGTTAATGACTTTAATTAAACCATTGCGATTATTTAGATAGTAGTTAATATAAAATAATGAATTTTTTTGGTGGGAATGAAAATTTAACAATAATAACTAGAAAATAAAATATTAATTAGTTAAAGTATAATAAATTTATTACAATTTTATTTCTTTTAATTATCTTTTAGCTTTTATGGCAGAATTAAATATATTTTAAACATTTCAACTTTCTATTTTCGATTATTGATGGACATGTTAAATAATAGATTTGTTGGGTATTATTTTCTTAACTAATATATGCGGCGATAAATGTAGGTCATGGGACAATGAACATATGACTAATATTTATTGGCCTGATTTTACGGGGATAAGCGCAAGTAATGAGACATGGGTCACAAATAAAGTTAATATTTTCAAATTATATAATTTAGTTGTCGGTATTACATGATAGGTGATGTTTGACTAATATTTGTTGGGATAAACGCAGGTTAATTATGTGACAGTTTAATTTTGGGTAAGACCGCTGGTAACGTGACAAATTTCACACTTTGATTGGTTAATATTTTTATTTTTTTTTTTGATTTTTATAATGGTGAGTAATGAAATGTCAAAAATAAATATCATATATTAATTGCTAACCTATTCATATTTCTTATTTTTATTTAATATTAAAATTACATTAATACAATCAAAAAAATCTAAGACATGTCCGGGTCACATAGGCAGTGACAATTTATTAAGTTATAATTTATGATAAACAATTGCAAGTTAACTGACAAGTGATAGATATTATTTTATCTTTTAATCGGAGAATGATAAGGGGTATGACATGCGTAATATTTTGACCAATTACTAATTTTCATCATTATTCTTTACATACCTATGTCTAATTTTTTAAAAATCTAAAAATTTATTTAAATATAAAAATATAGTGATAAATAGGTCGCCCGTGCGTAGCACGGGTAAAGTCCTAGTTCATATAATAGCCAGCCGGAGAAATGCACCTATGTCACAAGTATGAAGTGTATACTATTCATAGAGTGCTCGAAATATACAGTCAAGGCAAGTATCGAGTTAGACTCGAAATATACACTATGAAAAATGTCAAGGCAAATAGGGAGTTTGAACTGTCATTTGGAGAAATTGAGAGGCGTTGGGTTTATATGGAGGATTTCATCGGATGAGGATAATGAGGTTAAGAACCCTCTCCTGTTCTTGGAAGTCTCTCTTCTTTCACTCACTGTCGCTCAAAGTATTACATTTTAAAGTCCCTCTCTCATTTTCTTACATTTTCCTCCTAAAGTAAGAAAATCAAGCAGAGCAAGGTTTGTATCACTGAACAAACCTTTAGTTTAGCTTGCAAAGTTGTTCGACTAGTAATCATATCTCGTTTTTCATGCTAAGGTAGTTAGTTATTGTTGCACTTGTTATTTTGAAGGGTTAACAAGTAATCATGAAGGATAGTCCTACAATCTTGAAAAATGTCCTAAATAAAATTGAGTACTATCTTAGGGTAGGTCATTTTCTACTCAAACCTATCCTTCCACTCCCAATACCAGGTTGTTGGTGGACTTGAACAACAGTGATAGCTAGACTGGTCATTCTATTAGAATACCACACCTTATACACACAACATATATATATAGATTTCAAAAAAGCAAGATAATAGGAATCAAAAGTACTTCATTCAATAAAGTAACTGCAAAAAAGTACAAAGGGTAGCAACTATAGCTCCATGGAAGAAGACGTCATTCCTTGGATATGCTACAACTACTCGACTACTCGACTAAATTACATGCTAAGCAATAATCTACTCCTAAGCTTATCAATACAATTTACTCTTCTAGCAAAACTTGGTGACTTCTCGTTAGGGTGAACTCGACTGTCTTTTCTATCTTCATCTTCTCCCATTTATAGAGGATTTTGTTAACAACCCATGATCTTGCAATTTCCTCTTTGTACGTCACTTCCTTGAGCAGTTATTTCTTTTTTCTGCCTAAGTTGTGGTCTTGAATTCGAGCTCTTCAGTTTTATCTCCTCTTCAACTGCTCATTATCTTTAATTATTTATTAATAATTTCGTTTTATTAAATAAATATCATTTTCAATCTATTTGGGCTTTTTAATCACACAAAAACCCTTTTTAGAATCTTTTGGGCTTCTTTCTATTTTAAACCCAACTTTCTCTTTTCTACAAATGGAATTTCATCTACCATAAAGTAGGTCCATCTTATTTCGTGTGTAATAATTGCCCTCCTAATGCAAGAATAAATGATTTGAGTTTATCTTTGTATTGTCGAGCTTATGACGCTTTGTATCCTACGCTTGATTTAACGACTACTTTTTGCATGTAACCACTCATTGGTCATGGGATATCGTGCTGCAATTAATGACCATAATTATAAGTAACTCTTGCTCTTCTTTCTTCTTCAAAACTCTTTTTCTCCCATCACACTTCTGATTTTGCTCTTTTCTCTACCAACTCTTTAGACATTGCGCATTCCGCTATTCTCTTAGATATATGTCATGTTGATTCACTAGCTAATGCTCGAGACCTCTACGAATTGATATCGAATCATCCTGACTTGTATCGCTCTCAATGTCTAGTGCTTCGTTATTCTATTGATAGATTTTTTGATGAGGCTCCTTTCGAACGTCAGATTCTTTAGAACTTTTTCTCGGATCCTTATAATATTTCTCGATCTCTTCGAAATAATTTCGAGGTTTTTTTATTACCTACTTTAGTTACTACCTTTCCTCGCAATCTAAAATTTTCGTTAATTCTTTCTTTTTGAGGTTTTCGTTCTCCTCTACCTACTAAACTACTAAGAGACCTGTCAAGTGGTAGATTAATCATACATGTGAAAACCCTAAAAGGTTTAAACGCCTTGGGTATAAAAGCCACCCTCTCAATTAGTTTTTGGGAATTAAACTCTATATAAAAATGCAAAAAGAAAGAATAAAAAAAGAGAGAGAGAAAAAGTGCAACGAGTATATTTATGCTAGTACTAGTATTAAAAGAATGTTATATATTCATTCGTTGTACGATTGAATTTGGAAAATGTTTTTATTCATACACTGTAAGGTGGTGTTTACTAGCTTGTAATTAAATGCTTGCAATTCAATCATTATTATAAGGTAATTTTGAGGTGGAAAATGAAGGAGGGAAAGGAATGAGATGGGAAAAGTAAGTTTGATTACATCAATCAAAGTAATTACCATTACATGGAAAAAGTTGAGTAATTGTGATTACATTGAATGATGCAATCAACCTCACTTTTCCCACCCCTCCCCTCCCCTCCCACTCCTTCACTTTTCACCCCACATTTACTCTACAAAATGATTACATTGCATTACATTTGATGGCAACCTAGTAAACGAGGCATTAGGGTCTCAACGTCGAAATCATTAGGGATATAAAGTCTGATCATTGCAATGGCCTCCGAAGGGTATATCATATATGGGACATATCGAATCATTGTGGCCGGGCTCTTTCAGAATATTGACCATTGAGGTTAAAAAACTCAATTGGTTGGATGACCAGAATCCAAAGACTAGTCTACGCGAAATATAAGTATCTTGAAGGACACTGGATTAAGGACAAAGGTTCTTAATTTTGCACCGTATCAAACGGGAAGCCAAGGGTGTTGAAGGGCTGTCAACTTATTTTTTGATTCATTAATGGATATTTCCCTTTTTTTGGTTCATGACCAAGGGTATTCACCGTCGATTACAGTGACTATTTTCCGCGCTGGTTTGTAGGTACCTTAAAAAGTGGGACAGCTGGCCAAGAAATTTAAAGCTGCTCCATGCGGCCAAGACGAAATTCGAACCCTCGACCTTGGTTAAGGATGGATGGATGGATATTTTTCCTTTTAAATGCATTTGTATATCATATGCTTCCTTTTTTTTTTTTTAAAATGATGAGATTGGGTTGAAGTCCGTCAAACAAGTCGGGCGGACAGGTTCGGGTCGGATCTATTTCATTTTTTGGGTTTGAAGTATATGTTGTTTGTATACAAATTCTATTTTTTATATTTTTTTGATAATTAGATGTCCAGTTTATTAAATGGAAAAAAGAATCGAAGCTCTAAGACCAATGGAGCCAAAAGGCATACACACATCGAGTCAGAAAGTTACGCCCGTAAACAACACAGCAAGATCAAAACGCCAACGTCTAAGTAGTCCAAACAAAAGACACAACCAAAGACAAGCCTAAAAGTCGAATGAGATACTCAAACTAACAAAAACCATCAAATCCCACCTCAAAGCAAAAGAAGTGAATCAATTCAAACCCACACATCAACAAGATGGAAATGAAGAACAAAAACACTCCAAACTTCCTCGACCACTGAGTGGTGCTTAGCCATACATCGGTATATGAATAAAGCCATCTGTGCATAAACTTTAAAGAATGCTGATGACTTTCTCCTCCACGTCGAATTTTCCCTCCTTTTGTATACAAACTCTTAATGATCAACTTTCAAGACATAAAGCCGGTTTTTTCCGATGGAGTTCGGGTCGTGTTTTCAAGGTTGGCATCTTTTATGCCTATTTTAGCGGGATCGGTCGATTATTCTCATTTATTCCAATTTTAATGCATTTCTGTGTAAACTTCTAGTGGGCTTTCCAGACGTAAACTTAATTTTTTGTCGGCTTTTCCTGAATCGGATTTCGAATCCGATCAAATTTTGACAGTTGTGCGCTGGACCTTACATATTTCTTGGAGCTAGCCTTGTAGAAGTCCCATCTCCCATCTCCCATCTCCCATCTCCCATCTCCCATCTCCCATATACTGTATTGTATAGATAAATAAAACTACTTTGACTTCACCCAAGAAAAATAGAGTTAAAGGAGAGAACATTGGCATGGGTGAAGATTACACTTAATGTGAAAATGATTTGGAGAAAGCTATTGGTCGGGAATGAAGTCAAAGAAGAGGTAGTAAAAGTCAGAAATCCATTGTAGCCAGCTCAACTTATGCGTTACGTACAAGTCTCTCACTAATACTAATAGTACAGTTGTATCCAGCCACTAACCAGGTCCGAGTAATTAGCAACGACTCTCTTCCATAGATTAGGCCGGCCGGACCAAAGATTATTAGCTGACTAAGTTCAACAAGTGGTGTTTGGTTTTATTTTAATCATTCTCACTAGTCTCAAGATTGCATTGCTACTGTGTCTTTGCTCCTTAGTCTTGTTTGGTTCATGTGAGTAAACTTTCTATGAAAGTTGTAAATCCATGGAAATTGAAGTTACATAGGTAAGTTGAAATTCCATAGAAATCATATTGTTTGGTTGATAAAATGGACTTTCTTGGAAGAAATGCAAAATGACATAATTACCCTCATTTATTTACATAAGTATTAGCTTTTTATGGGCACATGTGTAATTTGGGTGGGAGAAGCATGAGAAGTTCCACTTACCTAGCCCCCCCTAGGTAAGCAACTTCCCATGTCTCATGGGAAGTAAGTTACATATGTAAGTTCCACTTCCAAGGAAGTTGATGAACCAAACCATGGAATTTCAACAACTTACATGAAACTTGCACTTCCCATACTATCTTACATCCAACCATACAAAAATATTTTGTTTTTCTCTAATTTTTCTTGCATGTTAGTAGGATCGAGTACGGCTATCAATGTACCTGCACGGACACGATAGTCAGCCTGCATTCTCGTTTATTGTGTCCGCATTTCTCATATCTGCGTGCCTGTTTTTTTGCTTTCTTGCAAATAATAATTTTTGATATTTGCACTTTCCATATCTAATCTCGTGTCCATATTTTCCATTTTCCGCTTTCCGTTTCCGTATTAGCTTGTCTGTTGGATTAATACTTTTTTGGTCTTTGCCAAGGGTATCTACCATCGACCACAGTGACTAATTCTTTGGTCCTAACTGTCAGCGCACTAAGTGCGGGACTAATACTTGAAAAAGAATGTGCTACTAGTCAGAAATGTGTACTCTAGTAGCGCGCGAATATTTTGTTGGGCAGCATAATCTCAACTTTAATTTAGATTCTTGCAGATTGTGGATTGAGCCAGCTGGTGCAAATCTTGCCAAATTGGAATTTGGAATTTGATCACTAAGGCATGTTTCTATGATGGATTACTAATGGACAAACTTCCACTTTTTTCTCATAAGTGCTTTTTAATTAATATTGACAATTGACTTGTGGCAAATTAAAGTTTTCTGGACAATGGGTTCATTTATTAATTTTCAAATTTTTAGAAGATTTTAGGTTGATTATACAAGGGGTTGCTTAACGTAAATCTCAAATTAGTCAATATAATTTTTTTTCCCATAATATCCTTACCAATTTTCTCTCTCATTCCTTCTCTCCTCCTTTTCTCTCTGTCAATTTTCCCTTTCTCTATCCCCATTCCTTTCTCTTGAGTCTTGTCAGATCTGGGTGTTTGAGTGGTGGCCCGTGGCTGGGGTAGTGGGGTGGCTGGGAGGAGAGAGAGAAAGAGAGGCGCAAAGGAGAGACACGCTGGAGGCAGGGGTTTGATGACGCCGGAGGCAGGGGTTCGACGACTCCGGTGTGTGGCGGGGTTGGTGGTTGTTTGCCTGACGAGGGGCTTCACGGGTAGGGGCTCGTTTTCCGGGGCGGAGGGGAAGGATGGGCTGAGGCAGGGGAGGGAGATCGGAGTTGAGTCGTGGTGGGGGTGTGGTGGTTGACAGACGGAATTCGTTTATTTTCCTGTTTTTTTCTTTTTTCATTTCATTGCTCCAACTCCACTGTCAGGCCATGAGGCCAACAACGACCACCGGCGTCGTAGAACCCCACCAAGTCGCCAGCCACCAAGGCCCTAGCCAAATGCTCCCTAACGGCCTAACCCCCATGCCCCACTCAGCCACCGCCAGCCACAAAGTAGCCACCGCCAGGCAGTATAAAAAGAGTCCAAATTGAATTTCATTAGTTCTTTGCATATCATCATTAATTTCATAATATTAGTGTATTGATTAAAAGAATCATCCCAGTTGATTAGATTTTAGTTTGGATTAGCAAAAAAAATTAGATTTTAAGTCGTCTACCATGAACATAAGTAAATCAATTGGGAGATTTGAGAGGAAAAAACACAAGTACGAAAAGGCTTCCTTAAAAATGAAAAGGGTAGTTTCGGAAGTATTGTGATAAAAATATTTGCGTTGAGTAATTTAAGATTTACGTTAAGCAATTCCGTTATACAATGTCATTCATTTTCATGCACATGATAATATGGACAACAATGAAAATGCAGAGATCCAAAATAAAGTGTGATCTTTTTTTTTTTTTTACCTACGAATTACATTGACAATCAGAATACTAGTTGGTGGCTTGGTGTATTTCATAAGAAGAATACTCATAATCCAATAGAAATGATTGTATACAGTATAAACAAATGGGATTTTCTAGCTAAAATGAGTCCGAAAGGATAACAAAATATAATTAGTGGTAACGCCTCCTATTTGACACTACAAGTAGGCAGTGGCGGATCTAAAAAACTAATGATATGGGTGTCAAAACTAAATTATTAAAAAATGGATACCAAAACTAAATAACTATGGTATTTTTAACAATAATTTCCAAAAACAAAATCTAAAAAGTAGCGTAATTTACCAAAAATTTCTGAAAATACTTGAATGCCCAGGATCCTAATGCCCCGTACTGGATACGCCACTGCAACTAGGGAGTAGCACAGTCGTCCCAATGAAATGAGGCATGTTTTGAATTAGGAGGAATTATTGTAGACTTGATTAGTGAGGTGATGAGATAGATTCATTCACAATCCAACACAATTGATAGAGGTGGTAAAGCCACCATCGATAACAAGATTGTGACCACTTACATACTTGGACTCATCGCTAGCGAGGTATAGAGCAGCCTCAGCAACATTGATTGCCCTCAAGGTAGGACCTTTCAGAGTTGCTAATCCTCTCACAAATTCCTCCATTTTCTCCACCTCCTCCTCTTCAATACATGAAAAACGCGCCACTTTCATCTTTTTGTCATCATTATCAATTTCAATATCATTTTCATTTTCATTTTCATTAATATGGCAGCCTCCTCCCCTCTAGACATTGATGAGCATGGAAGTAGCAACCCCAAATGGAGATATGCAATTGATTCGGATACCATGGCGCTCTAATTCGCACGTCGCGTTCTTAGTGAGCCCCGCAATGGCATGCTTTGATGCCGTGTACGAGTGGGGGCCCAGCCCGCCCATGTGGCCCGCCACGCTGGCTGTAGAGATAATGCAGTCGGTTGTCCGGGTGGGCAGCATGACCCGAGCAGCGTGCTTGATCCCGAGTGCCATACCCTTGACATTAACGGACATGATGCGATCGAACTCGTGAGGGTCAAAGTTGAGGATGCTCTTTTGAGCCTTGAATTGGCTACCCAGCACCCCCGTGTTGTTGATTAGGATGTCCAGTTTTCCGTGTTGCGTCACCGTGGTGTCGATCAGCCTCTCCACGTCCTCTTCGATTCTGACGTCGCAGTGGACGTAGGAGGCGGAAGGGGAGAGAGAAGCAGCCAAGGCATTGCCCAAAGCGTCTTCGATGTCAGCGAAGATGACCTTGGCACTGTGCCTTACGAACATCCTCACCATTGCCTCTCCAATACCTCTGGCTCCTCCCGTTATTATAGCCACTCTTCCCTCCAATCTGTCATAGTAGTCAACACGTACCAGTGACAATTCAAGATCCCATCAATCATCCAGCTTTAATACTCAACTAATTATTAACCAGCAAGTGAATTGTGTACACACACAGAAGATTTTTTGATAGTTCAATATTAGATATTGAAACTAGGATCCTCTCCATTTACTAAAAGAAATGGAGGTCTGCATTTACTAAATGAAGGGTGAGATCTCTATCTAACCAATTTTTAAATTAAATAAATTCAAAGAGGCAAAATTAGAGAAGGAGATCCAACCTTTTCATTTAGGAAATGGAATGGAGAGAGAAGAAATGAAAAAGATCTCAATCCAAGTGATACATACCTTCTAAACGGGATGGAAGTAATTCCATGGAGGGGTTTCTCGGGTAACACCTCAGCAGGCATGGCAATTATATTGGCAATACACAGACAAGGAGAGAGATTCCTTATAGAAGTACAAAGTTTATGTGATTGCCTTTCACTGTAATCTCCTCACAAAGCACAACAACCTCCCTTAATCTAAAATCAATAATTTCTTGGGCAAGATCACCTCAACTTTAACTTAGATTATTGCAGATTGTGGATTGAGCCAGCTGGTTTAAATCTTGCCAAGTTGTAATTTGGAAGACATACATTACATAATTACATTGATCTCTATGGCATGTGCCCATGTTTCTAAGAAATTAGATATGAATTACTAATGGACAAACTTCCACTTTTTCTCTTAAGTACTTCTTAATTAAATTTGACAATTGACTTGTGGCAAATTAAAGTTTTCTGGACAATGGGTTCATTAATTAATTTTCAGATCTTTAGAAGATTCTATGTACAACTAGTCAAGGGTGACCGTGCAAATGCACGGATTATGAGTTTAGGCATTGTTATGCCTTACTTTTTTTTTTGGTTACAATTGTTATGCCTTACTTTATGAAGTATAAAATATTTGATAATATGAGTGTTCAAATTTTAATTGACTAATTTCTACGCCTTTAACTTAGCGACCAGAAAATTTTCTAGTGGTCCTGAGGAAACTCAAACCTGAAATCTCTAAAATATTTCTCGAAAGTCTTACCAGTTGAGCTACCCCTTTAGGATTATTATATTAATTATATTATAGCATATTCATTCTAGGTGCAATGATAGACACTACAAAAAACATTAGCAAAGAAGGCGAGTCTTTCATATCAAATATGGTGACTGGGTATGTGGCCTTATTAGACTAAAGGAAGAAAGGCGACTACCATTTGTCTTATTTGATTGCAACCAAATAAGGTGAACGGTGATAACTCGCGTTATTCAGTGTGAATAAAAAGGCGAAATGGTGTTGCCTTATTTTGATAGGAACAAGCTTAATTCACTATCTCAGCACTCCGCTCGTGGAGCCAAATCCACTGCTCGAATTCTCACTGAAATGGTAAGTGGAAGTAGGTGGTTTATCATCTTTAATCACCTATGTCTCTCTCCCGCTTTCTTCCTTCTTTAAATAGTCCCAAGCTCAAATCTGACAGAAGCTACAGAGAAAGAGGCTCGAGAAAAAGAAGCTGGTTCAGAGTCAAGCATGCAGGCTAAAGACAAGGAAGCTACTGATGTTGAGTTAAAGTACATCACAACATATGCAAAGCTGAAGAAGTAAAATATATGTTCTGAGATTCTGTTTGGAGCTAGTTTACATATATTTTCGTACATCACAATATATGTTGTGATAAAGATTTACGTAGATCGGAGGAAGTATTTCACAGTGATATGTCACAATTAGGCCGACATCAAGCATCAATGCATCACCCTTCCAATAGCTTTAAATGTTGCAACTTTCACCGGTATAAAGAATCATAAGAAAAATAGAAAACCCAGTGTAAGAACTAAGCTAATTAGACAATACCTGAAGACAAACACAAAATTGTAAGCACCTCCAAGGTGCCCAGAAACATTGATTATGGGTGCGTTTGATAGAGCTTACACGGTCAGTTCAGTTCAGGTGTCAATTCAGTGATTTGAAATTCCGTTAAATGATGTTCAATTCAGTTCATTAGTGCTGAGTTCAGAATCATACTTTTTGTCTCAGATATTAAGTTGTGTTCAATTCAGTTCAGTTGTATCCAGTTCAGTTCAATAGTGTTCAGTTTAGTAATTTTAAATTCAGTTCAGTTTAGTTCAGTTCTGGTAAGTTCAGCTCTATCAAACACACCCTATGCTAATAAGTAAAGTAATTCTAACCAAAATTACGTGCACTAGAGACAAATGAAAGATAGAAATATAAAGCATAGTGCTGAAAGAAGGGAAAAAAAAGGCTGATAATTAGCAGGTAAATTTCTCTCATTCAGAAACTTACATGCATCCAATATGTAATTGATCTTCGAATGTGACGCACTGGTAGTGGTGAGCAATGGGACCAAGTACCTGATTCTGAATTCGGAATCGGTCAGGACCCTGCAGGTCCAGACTTGGAACTAGTCCCATCGGAACCAGTTCTGGTTTCAGAATTTCGGAACTGGTTGGAATCAGTACCAGTTTTGGGTACCAGTTTTTAGAATCAGGTACCCGCCGGGTACCCGGCAAGACCAATTCCAAGTTCCAATTTATGAATTTCATACTTTGATGTGGCATTGAGTTTTATTAATTATTGTTTTTGTATTTTTGTTTTTGGGTTCTAATATTATGATATTAGGTAAATTTAGTAATAGATGGTTTATTAAAGAGAGTTTTATAAAACTTTATTAAGTTTTGGGAAAAAAGAGAACAAAAAAGTCTATGAAAAAGTGGAAATGGGTACTTGGTTCTGGAACCGGTACCCGCCAGTTCCAGTACCAGTTCCCAGATTTCAGAATCCGTGGTAACCAGTTCCAGTACCAGTTTCCAGATTTCAGGATCCGTGATAACCAGTTTCAGAACCAGTTCCAGGTATTTTAGTTGGGTACCCATCCATGCTCACCCCTACGCACTGGTCCAAAACGAAACGCGGAAAGCTACAAGCAAAATGATTGCCGACTAATCTCTAAGGTTGTTTTCTTTGGGGCTGAACTTATTTGAACTGGACTGAACTGAATTCAACACCATTGAATTGGACACCACTGAACTGAACTTGACATCACTTAATTGAACTTGATATGTGAGATAAAAAGTATGTGGTAAGGATAATCATGGTGGTTCCACATATAAGTAGACATTCGAGAACAACAAGAACAATGACAAACAAGAACAAGAAGAGCAAACAATATTTTTAACGTGGTTCAGCCAACTCATCAATGGCCTATGTCCACGATCAATCATATTACTAATCTTCACAATATTAGCAATACATACATCCGCACAAGAGTTAACGTTGTGCATCCATTTGATGTCTCTCTTCTGAGCCCACCCCAATTTCGATGACCACCTTCCATGGTAGCACCCCAACTAGTGTTTAGCCCACTCTCACATTGTGGCTCTCAACACTCTAACTTGGTGACTCTCTTAAGCACATCTAACATTGACTTATGGCTCGGTATTTATAAGCACAACCTCCCTAATCCTAGTTGAATTAGAATAGGAAATACAATCTTTATCTAGACTAATCTTAGATCCTTTCTAACACTAGGAAATACATCTTTTCCTAGAAGCAAACTCTTTCCTAAATATTATCTCTAATAAATAAGAAATTACATTAATTAGGAAACTAGAATTATATGATAGATAAAATTTTCTATATCCAAGCCTCAAACTTGATATATTGGGGTCGCATATCTAACAGTGTGTTTCTGAATTCAGCATCACTGAAGTATACTGAACATCACTTAACTGAATTGGAAATCATAGAGGCTCTATTTGATTCAACTTAATTTTACTTTAGTCATATTTAGTTTAGTTCTGTTCAGTTTATGTGTAACTTTATCATTCAGATAACTTTTTATTTCGAAATAAATTAATAATGATAACTATGTCATCGAAAAGATCTCAAAGCATACTTTCATATGAGTCCAATATTAATTGAATACATCTGGATAAATTTTAAATGGTTAACGACCAAGTTAAAATATCAATTCAGATCAGTTCATTTCATTACATTTCAGTTCAGTTTTTTCCAAGTGAATCAAACGAAGCCTGAATTGATAACTGACCAATTAAATTGAACTGACCGTATATACTTTAAATAACGCACCCCTAAGATTAAAAATCTAATAAGCGGAACCCAAAATTGCAAAATCAAATACGAGATCCCAAATCATTGAAATCGATCACTGATAAGTGCAATATCTAGTATGCTTTTACCCCTTATGTTAGTTACTTAGTTTGTCTTTTGACTTAATTTATTAGCTTTATACTTGTATTTTTAAATTAATCTTTTCTATTTTCAGTTTTGTGATTATAGAGTTTTATTGCTCATCATGTCTTGTGTGGGCTTACTCCACCATGAATCAAGTAATTTTGAGGGTGACTCCATATGAAATAAGGGGTGGCTCCAGCTAAAGTAGGGGGTGACTCCAGATGAAGTAAGTTTGAGGGTCTCAAGGGGTGGCTCCAGGTAAAGTAGGGGGTGGCTCCAGGTAAAGTAGGGGTGGTGCCAAGTATAAATTTGAGGGGTAACTCTAGACGAAATAGGGGGTGACTTCACTTTTAGAGAGGGGTGACTCCAGATAAAGTAGGAGGTGACTCCAAGTATTAGTCTACCATAGACTAAGTCCATACAAGTTTTATATTTATTGCTAGTTTCTCACGTTTTTTTGTGTACAGGCGGTGAGACATCATTAAATGGTTGATGCAGCCCAATAGCCCATTAAAGTACATAAGAAAAGCATTGAATGTGAGATTAAGCCAGGTGCAAGCCCACAAAGTTATTCATTGACTTTGTCCAACCAAATTGTGAGGATAGGAAAAAAAAAGCCTTTTCCTCCCTTTTACTTTCCTTTACACCACCAAAGAAATAGAAGGCAAAGGGCTCAAGAGTTGGTTCCCCAATAAACTCTAAAATAAACAGAGAGAAACGCCACTGACGGACTGGGAAAAGGGGCACTCAACAGCCACACATATTTCGTTCAATCAGCAGTAGTTGAAGAATGTCGTACACAACCGGAGATTGAAGATAACAAACTCTATCCAAATACCAACACGGTAAGTTCTCAATTCGAGGAATCCAAGATCATAGTTTAGAATTGAGAAAGCAAACATAATTGAGTGGTGAGAACGGAAGGAATTAGAGAGTCGTTTGAAGGTGAAGAAAGCCTTGGAGTGGAGCTTAATCTACCTATCTAATGGGTGGAGAGTATGGTCTTGTCCAGGAATGATTTCCCCTCAAAAGGCTAGATTACAAAATAATACCCAAAATAGGCTAGGATAGAAAATAATTCCCATGAGGATGTCCACGTAGGCTCGAAAATTCACGGGCCTTGGATTTTTTTTCCAGTCAACTGATAAACTCGCTATTGGAGACAGCGACTTAGCCTGGGGTAAGTCGCTACTGTGGACTGCGACTTAGTCTTCTTCACTTCTCCTCGGCAAATTTGCTCGCTTGGGAATCAAAATAACTTGCCAATACGATGAGCGACTTTTACCCGGATAAGTTGCTGTCACTTGTAGCGATTTATCCCAGGTAAACTCGCCATCCTTGATGGCGACATTAGCGGCTGAACGGAAAAAATAAATAAATTTTTTTTGGCCTGTGAACTCCCGAGCCTACGTGGACACCTTTATGGGAATTATTTTCAATACCAACCTAATTTTGGTATTATTTTGTAATTTGGCCATTTGTGAGGGAATCATTCCTTGTCCCGAGGAGTCGAATTCGAAGCAAACAATGATTTCTCGGTTCTTATCAATAAGTTTTTCCCTTTTTAATTAACTACTCTAGTTACTTTTCCAGATTATCATTGTTGATGTGTGTACTTAGAATTTCGTATTTTCAGTTTTATACTTGAATTATAACTCAAACATTGGTTCAGTTTTGCTTGACAGTTTATAGTTTTGATGAAATTCAAATTATGTTCAATCTTAATTGCAAGTTTACACCTTTATTTTGATGTGTTATCTCTCTTGGTAAAGTTGTGAATTATAGCTAATTGTGTGTTTTGGCTTAGTTTAAATCATTCAATACTAGTAGCACTAGTTTAGATTTATCCTGCGAAATGGCCATGATTTAAGTTAGAAACATATATTTGATCTAATAATAGTTATGCATTTATGTGCTTAAGTTTATTAGGATAATTGAGGTCTTTTTAGTGACTAATGCTTCTAAATTGATCTCGTAAGTTGTGACATATTTGCGTTGGTTTGTTTGGTTTAGAATCGATTGAGGCTTAGTTTAGGTTTCATTAAAAGTATGGAAAGATAGGGAGTCTTCTTAGTAAGTACTCTATAGGTTACCTTTTGTTAATTTTAGTGAGTTTCTAAAGGATGATTAGATGTCTATTAGCTAAAATATGATTATTTCTTTTTTTTTTGAGGGAAAAATTAGGAATTGCATTAATAATAGGTCATACGGCATCTACAAACAATATCAAATTCAACAATAAATGGATTTAAAACTTCAGAAAACATTCTAATAGAAAGACTATCAAGCACTTGAGATTTGACAATTCCGAACGGCTTCCTTTTTATCGTTGTTTTCCATATCACAACCTCTTTGCGGAGACCCTGTCATAGCATTGATGAATGCACCACTCTGACATTATAGACTATCTCTGGAAGAATAAGATTCGCAGCATACCCGTACGAACGAACGGAAGTTGCAGACTATCAACTTCACGTTCTCCCTTCAATTCCGAACCATTAAGATAGAGACTGAGATGTGCTGTAGCGAAGAAGAAAAACCTCTGAGCAGAGGACACTCCACCGAACTCCATAAACCAGAAACCACCAAAGATCCCTCCAAAGATGAAGAGATAATCCTCACAAAAATGAGTCAAAATTAACCTCACAAAAGAAGTCAAAATGAACCTCACAAAAGGAGTCAAATTTATCTCACAAATGATTTGATCGAAATCTCACCAAAAGGAGCGATTAAAACCTCACAATAGAGCGAATTTTATTGATCTACTCAAACAAAAACCTAAATAACAATGGAAGAAAGGAAAAAACAACTAGATAGAGGGGCTTATCTCTGGTAGATGACCAACGACAGCCCCAATTTCATACCATATAAAATTTCAAGGTATTGAGAGAGAAAATGAGGCTAGGGTTTTTTGAAAGAAAATATATGTATAATATATGATTATTTCTAAGTGTTGGAGTAATGCTTGTTTCGTATGTTATTACTAGTATTAGTTAATTTAGTTCTTTAAGTTTAGATATCACTCATTTAAAACCCCAATTGATATGAATATTGTGAATATGGTATAATAGATTAGACTTTCGAATTAGAAATTAGATTGTCTAATCGTGGGGTCGATCTTTATTTGCCCTATATTATTTGTTATTTATATTTAGGTGGTAGAAATAAGATTTAATTTGAGTACGCATAGCGATACGTACCAATCAAGAAACACATGCAATTCACATTCAAATAAGTACAACCGAGTATTGACCGTAACAAAAAAAAATGAAAATGAAAAAGGTAAATTAATAATACGCTAAACCATGTGTAAGAACCCTCGCCTTTCCCGGCTTCCTCTCCTATCGAAATTTTGTTTAATTGGAATTAATGGTTCTTAAATAATATGTCATATGCAATTTAAATCAATTATAGGGAATAACAATTTGCAAATAAGAAGCCGCCACCAATTTTTAAGGAAACAATTGGAAACCATCAAAGTGCACCCAATTCCTATTGGGAATTGACTCATGCCCATGGGGACTAAATATTGAGTTCAGGGGTGTAGGTACGAAATAAACAAAACGAATCTCATCTAAATCGCCCGTATAAACGGCCTCTACTAAGCTTATCCATGTCAAATATTTATTTATGCTATATGGTTCCATGCAAGTCCGGTCGTCCAAGATCCTAAATTAACTAGGCGGGTTAAAGACAACCAAATTACCTATGTCATCACTTTGCACAATTTATATCCAATTTTCATGCATACTATTAACAAGCATAAACAAGATATGAAGCATTAAATTAACGCTCCAACCTACCGCAGTTTGCTAAACGCGCCAAGTATTGTATATGCACATCAATAAATAACTTCAAAAGAAGAACAATGCAAAGACATTAACTTTATGCTAAAATAAACCTAGGAGGCCACTAGGGCTGCTAACCGAGCGAGTCGAGCTCGAGCTAAGCTAAGCTCGACTCGAGCTCGATCCACCAAAGCTCGAGCTCGACTCGAGCTCGAAACTCGACGAGCTTCCAAATGTCAAGCTCGACTCGAGCTCGATCCACCAAAGCTTGAGCTCGACTCGAGCTCGAAACTCGACGAGCTTCTAAATCTCAAGCTCGACCCGGCTCGAAACTCGACTCGAATTTAGTTGATGGACCCGTTTTGTTCTTTCACCCTTTTCCGATCCAACGTTACAACGGTTGAATTTTAACTCTTACGGGCCTAGTAACAAATGTTCTCAAGGCCGAAGTTTATTCTTCAACTTCACATGCCTCCACCATCTTATAGACTTCTTCAAAGGATGAAATTGTTTACCCACCAATGTGGGACACAAGTAACAAGTAGGTGATTTGTTTTTCCTCCACCTCCTCTCTCTCTCTCCGTTATTTTTCTCTCATTACATGTTCTCCTCTATGGTTCTTTAACTTTAAGTTTCTTTTCATTTATAATTTAGTATTTTATACTTTGAAAACTATTAAAAAAAAAGTAGCTTGTTTATGTTATTTATCCCACAAATTAAACTCCAAATATTAGAGATAGTATTCTTTTTTTAAAGTTTTATATTATAAATTAAATTTAATACTTTAACCTACGATTTTTTTAATTTATTTATATAGTTATATGTACATAAAGGTTTATCGAGTAGCTCACGAGCTTATCGAGTCGAGTTGAAGGTCTGCTCGACTCGACTCGTTTAGGTGCCGAGTCGAGTTCGAGTTCGAGTCGAGTTAAATTCGAGTCGAGCTAATATCGAGTAAAGACCGAGTCGATCTCGAGTAGCTCGCGAGTTGGCTCGCTCAATTAGCAGCCCTAGAGGCCACTATATGCATGCAAAAACTATAAAAAGATGCAAACTTGCATAAACTAATAAAAAGATGCTAACTTTATATTAACTAATCATGCATAATTATATACAAAACCCACAGCATGAAAATTTATTCAACCAATCAAAAGCTAAATAAAACATGATTAATAAATAGTAAACAAGAGATTTAATAAAGAGTTAGGCCCTCAGGATGGTTAACTTGGACGTTCTATTCGAACGGGACTAGTAGAATTGGAATTGCTCTTCGATCTTGGGTGCTAGGCTAGGTGCAATGGCTTGCTTTGATCTTCAGATTTCTGAATTCTCTTTGATTTGAGGAATTTATGTGCTCTTAATGCTCTAAAAATTATGAACTGAATGCCCTCCTGCAAAAGAGGGTGAAGAGGAGTATTTATAGAGTTGGGGGACGGAATTAGGGGCTTAGGGTAAGAAACCCGGCGCCACAACTCGGCCCAGTCAAAAAACCGGCCCAGCGGCTACACGGAGGGTAGCTGGGGCCCGCGGCTGCCGCTGGGGCCAGCGGCTGGCCAGAAGGCCCCCACTGTCACGCGCTGGCCGCTGGACAAGTAGCGATAGCCGCTGGGCCTGGAGGCGCGCACGTGACTAGGGTTTTTGAATTTTTGTGCTCAGTAATTTACGAAATTGCCCTTGGGCTGACCCAGGGGGTCGGGATTGAGCGATTTTGACCCAAATCTTCGAGACACGATATCTCTTGATCCGGGAACCTGATTGGGGCAAAGTCAAAGGCGTTGGAATCCTTATAACAAGGGCTATCCAAAGACTAAGGTTTCAAAGAATTTGGTCTAGATTTCCGAACAATGTCCTTTTCTACTTACGTCCATGTTAATCCATTACCATCATCATCCAACGTTGCGGTATCAGGGGATGAGAACCGATTAGGGTGTCTACACCATGACTTTGATTGCTGAACAAGATAAAGGTTTTGATTGCTCACATGTTATATCAAAATTGCTGCAATCATTGTTCTGTGGAGAATGAAGAGTAGCAAAAGATGAAAAGAGAGAAGGTTGAGTTTAATGTGTGTGGTAAGATGAGAGGTTTAAATTATTGATCACTTTAATAACAATTGGATTAAATCCCACTATAGCGTGTCATTAGGAGACCCATTATTAGTATAGCTATGTATACAAACCTAAACAAATCATACCCTAGTGAAGCCAGCTTCGGAACTGAAGCAAATAAAATATTTTTGGATCAGCATATTAAGTCTTTTATAATGGGTAATTGATAATGATATCATTTATTTGCATGCCTTGATGCCCATGATAATATGGACAAAAATGAAAATGCAGAGATCAAAAATAAATTTTGATCCTTCTTTTCTAAGTACAAATTACAGTTATATTGACAATCAGTGTACTATTTGTTAGCTTGGTGTATTTCAGAAGAAGAATACTAAAATCCGCCCGTAAAAATGATTGTACACACTAATGTGATTTTTTAGTTAATTAAAATTAAAGGGAAAGGATAACAAAATATGATTTGTGGCAATGCCTCCTGTTTGACAATACAACTAGTGGAGTAGTTTCTACGAAATGAAGCATGTTTTGAGTTTGTTTTTGTTTTTTTTTTATCATAAAAGTTTATTTTATTCAACCTTGTAACTAAAATTACAAGGGATGAAAACTAACTCATACTATGCTTAGTATCAATAGTAGATCCAACTCCCATATTTCAGCAACAGTGAAGGTGAATCCGTATAATCATTTGCTCAAATTAGTTCCAAAAGAGTCATACACATACAAAAACTACAATCACAGCAACACCACATACATGCTCCAAGATTGACACAAGAACTCAAAGCCATGCGCTCAACTCCTCTACTCTACCAATTTCTTGTTTTGCTAGCGCGTCAGCAATTGAATTCGCACTCCTACCTCAATGAACGATAGTAAGGCTTTGCCAAACAGATAGATACATACGAATTCTATTGATCTCAAACCTCAACTCCCATGGACCTCTCGTCTTGGCATTACATCATGTAACTACATTAAGGGAATTTGACTCCACTTTAATTTGTATATGAGACAACCACTCTTTTTATGTCGACGTCTCAAGAGAAATAATATGGCTAAAACCTCTGCTTTATTGATACCACAACAAGGAACCCTTTTAGAAAAAACGCACCTGAAGTTGTTCTCCCAATCACATAAATCCCACCAATAGTAGCAACATCGTCCTTAACGGATGCATCAACGTTCCATTTAACAGACCCACAACACAGAGATTCCCAAGAAAATACAACTTGCACTTTCCTACCTACTCGGATGACTAATCTGAATGTACAGTGGGTTTCGAGTCAGCTCAAGGAGGTAAACAGGAAAACTTTGGATTCCAAACTTTAATCCACCATCCTAACAGAAGAAAAATTAACTCAAAGATTTCTGTCAAATTGCTTTTCTTACCTCTGAAAATACACCCTTCATGTTCCAACCACAAGGTCCAAACTACAACAAAGAAAGCTGTCGTCCACGCCTTTGTGAAGTGTTCACCACCAGCCAAGCTTCTCCATTGAATAAAGAAGTCCAGGAGAGAATTCGGTTTGCACCAAGCCAACTCCCACATTTGCAGCCATATATCATATATTTACCCACCACTTTGCAATAAATAAAAATATGGTTAACAAATTCTACCTCTTTGTTACAAAGCACACAAGCTTGGTTATCCATTTGCACCCCCATCCTTAGTAACCTTTCTTTGGTTTTCAATCTATCCAAACATGCCAGCCACACAAAGGTTTCAACTTTTGGGGGAGCCATGTTACCCTAGATACCATTGACGTTAATAAGTAAACTAGGGATAATCATTTTGAAGCATGTTTTGAGTTTGAAGGAATAATGGTGTTTGATGTGTGAAGTGATGACATATATTAGTTCACAATCCAACACAATCGATGTAGGTGGTAAAGCCACCATCGATAACAAGATTGTGACCACTCACATAGTTGGAGTCATCGCTAGCAAGGTATAGAGCAACCTGATCAACATCAATTGTCCTCAAGGTAGGACTTTTGACAGTTGTCAATCTCCTTACAAATTTCTCGACCTCCTCTTCATCACTTGAAAAAAACGCCACTTCCATCTTCTTGTCATTCTTATCAATATCAATATCATTGTCGTCATTATCATTATCCTAATTAATATGGCAGCCTCCTCCCCTCTAGGCATCGATGAGCATGGAAGTAGCAACCCCAAATGGAGATATGAAATTGACACGGATTTCATGGCACCCCAATTCATACGCCGCATTCTTAGTGAGCACCATGATGGCATGCTTAGAGGCTGTGTACAATTGGGGGCCCATTCCTCCCATGTGGCCCTCCATGCTAACTATAGAGATAATCTAGTCGGGTGTCCGCGTGGGCAGCATGGCCCGGCAACGTGCTTGATCCCGAATGCCATACCTTTGACATTGACGGACATGATGCGGTTGAACTGGTTAGAGTCAAAGTTGAAGATGCTCTTTTGAGCCTTGGATTTGATCCCCAGCACCCCGGCGTTGTTGATTAGGATGTCCAATTTGTCGTGTTGCATCACCGTGGTGTCCACTAGCCTTTGCACGTCCTCTTCAATGCTGACGTCGCAGTGGACATACGAGGCAAAAGGGGAGAGAGAAGCGACCAAGGCATTACCCAAACCGTATTCGATGTCAGCGATGATGACCTTGGCGTCGTGCCTCACGAACAACCTCACTATTGCCTCTCCAATACCTTTGGCTCCTCCCGTTACTATAGCCATTCTTCGCTCCAATCTGCCATAGTCAACACGTACCAGTGACAATTCAAGATCCCATGAATCAATCAGCTCTAATACTCAACTATTTATTAACCAACAAGTGATTTGCATGCACGCGCGCGCGCGCACACGCACGCACACACACGCGCACATACCACTCACGCACGCACACGCCAGGCGTGCGCGCGCGCACACACACCCAACCAGATTTTCTGATACTACAAAATTATGGAGTGTGAGTGATACATACCTTCTAAACGGGATGAAAGTAGTATGCTCTTTATTGCCAATCATATTAAAATGCATTCCCTGAATGAGTTTCTCGGATAACACCTGTTTGACAATACACAGACAAGGACATAAATTCCTTATATGACTTATTTTGGTGGTGAAGGATTAAAGTTGTTGTTTTTTAGGGGCTTCCTATTCAGGGTCGTCTCTGACATTTTGGGGACCCTATGCTAAAACTAAAATTAGGCCCTACTAAAAATAGATGACAACCAATACACAAAAGTATATTTAATACTCCAAAGTACCCAAAATTCTAATAAATAAAGTACCCAAAATTTGCCTTAAACTCCAAAGTAGTATCTAGCTTTTACGAATCGATTCTTCGACGAATATCCCACTCAGAAGCTTGAGAAAGATTCAATTGAAATTGAAATTCCAGGACAACTATTGTATAACATATAACAATTAGGAAAAAATTTGCCCATATCATGACAACCAAATCTTTAAAAAAAAAAAAAAAAACAAAGGATACATAAAATATTACTCATGATTGAGGTGTATTACTCATGATTGAACATTAAAATCAAAACAAAAAGTACACATATTTCATTTCACCAAGTTAGAGGCCTAAAGATAATATAAATATTTATATCATCTAGTTTTTTTTGGTGCAAATTTATATCATCTAGTTAATTAACTTTACCCCCCTATGTGCATTCAAGGCATTGAATTCATCAGCTAATCTATGCAAATAAGAAATTTAACCAAAAAAGAAAAATAAAAAATCTGATTAGCAAATACTACTATTACCCCCAAAAAAAATACAAATTTCTGACATACAAAATTAACCAAAAAATATGACCTCAATCTTCTAGGCCTCTGGTTTTGGGAAGTAGAAGTAGATTAAAGAAGATGAAGAGGAAATATTCTTGAGAGAGAAGAGGAGAAAATGAAGCAACATATAAAAATTTTCTTCAGGTAAGATCTTATTTTCTCCACATAAATAGATGTAGTAAATAAGAGAGTAGCAAAATTACTTGAAATCATCAATTTTGGAATAGGTGAATATGGCTGGATGGCAAGATTGAAGCACAACGTATTAAATAGAGGAGAATATAGAGGCAAGAAAAAATTGGAGAAGAACGTATTAAAAGCACATTGTTAATTATGACGAGCATTAGTTACGGCTAATTGGAAATTGGAGAAAAATTCATGTTATAGTCTAAATCCAGTAAGACACTTAACAAAAAGTGGGCCCCTCAAAATTCCGTGGCCCTGTGCCGTCACCCCTGGTGCACGCTCAGGGACGACCCTGTTCCTATTCACTTCTAGTATTTGTTGCCTTCTATTGGCTCACTTTAATCTCCTCCCGAATCGATAACCTCCCTTAATCTAAATAAGTTAAAGAAAAAAAGAACATGTTATAATCTCATACTTTTATAAGATGCCATTAACCTCAGCTACAACCTTAACTCACCCTCTCCAAACTTCGATAATTGAGTTCAATTCAATCTGCCTCATTGATAAGATTTAGGGGGATGAAATCTCTCTCACCTCTATTTCTAATAAGTCTAAAAAAGATTGAAAACACCTAAAAGGTGAAGTCTCTTTTCTTCCTATGGGTAATAAATGCATATTAGTTAAACTTGCGAATGTTGAAAACTGTCTTTACGTATGGAACAATAGGCCTTGATTTATTTCTAATAAGAATAAGTATGTTTACTATTTGAGGTACTCTATTATAGCAAAATTCAGATTTCTTTTGGACACAATTTTGGAGATACACATAACAAACATTATTTAACATGGACATTATTCTTTTTGATCTTTTTTATCATCTTCTTCTTACTACTATGTTCACTTCACGACAAATGCCCATAGCTAGAAACATTCTACAAAACTACTTTAAAGATTTCTTTATTTGCTTATTTGACATAAGTGCCTTTATTTTAGTACGTTGCATGATGTGCTTTCAATGGTTCTATATATCTGTAAATACCAAATTGTATATTTTTATTTTTTCGTAAAAACCTGATGATAAAAGGATTGGATATTGCTCCAACTTGGATCGCGAGAATAATTACTCTGATAGATAGCCCAGTTCATTTTAATTAAATAGTGGAAACCTTTTATATAGGTGATCCAAACCAGTTAGACTCATTTCAATTGGAGCCCAAAACTGAAAGTTATGCCTCTTTGAGCGTAAAAATTCGAAAGGAACCCAAACTCGTTGAGTCGACCCTTTGTCAACAATGATGCTCAGTCACACCCCTGTGGACCCCATGAAAAATACCTCCCGCGATAAAATCAGCACATGGGCCATTTAAGGGCACCGTTCAGCATCCAAGCGGCTTTGCTAGGATGCTAACGGTTGTCGCTAGCGCAAGCGGCTTTGCCGCTCAGGCGAGCGGCTACACCGCTTGCCAAGTGGTTTTGCTGGCAGCCAAGCGACATGACCCCTCAAGGCGCTCAGGCTAGCAATTTGGCCGCTTGGACCCTTTTCCGTGTATGGCGATTTTGAGGTCCACTTATATTCCGTGCCAAACCCTGGTAACTCCCCCTCTTCTATATAAACAAACCTTAGGGTTCAGTTGAAAAGGTTGGCAATTAGAGACTCCTAGGTTGGTTCTTCTCAAGAGGTAAGATAATTGGTGACTCTCAAATTAGCAAACCCTTAATTTCTGATTGTACTACTTCTTTAGGCTAATCGTAGCACCACAAATTAACCTTCATACACTTCATCAAGAGCAACGATTTAAGCAAAAACCCAGTAAGTTTATCGTGAATATCTAGGTAATCCTACCTGAGGGTTTCAATAATTCAATTATCTATTGAATGTTAACACTAACAAATTTGGTTTATGTGATATGTACATGCATGACGCCTTTTGAGCAAAGGACTTGTATTAAGCTTTGTTAATGAATGTTTAAATCATTGTTAATTATTATATTTATGCTTGTTTGTGATTGGTTGGATGAATGATATTGTTTGTTCACTAACTTGGAGGTTTTGCATATTTATCGTTGTTAATAATAAAAAGCATGCAAATTTGATAAATTGTTGAAAGTGATCACAATAGTAATTGTTTGTCCAATCCACTAGTCAACCTAGGAATTTGGACAACCAAACTTGTTTGGAACCATTAGCATTAGTAATTGATTTGAACTAATTAGTAGAGGCCGTTGTCATCAACGGACGAGTTGGGTGCCTAACACCTTCCCAACTCGTACCCACGCCCCCGAACTCATTTATGAAGTCAACTTCCCCAATCGAGAATGAGGTGCACAGAAATCGAGTTGACGTCTCTTTAGACTATTGACTTGATTCCTATGGTTTCCAAATTTTCATAAATTAGCTGGCGACTTCTGTTTTATCCTAATAATGTCCCTAGTGCGACCAAATGATTCCGAACAACAACAACAATATAATAATAATAATAATAATAATAATAATAATAATAATAATAATAATAATAACAACATTAATTATAAAAAAATACTACTTCTACTACGACTAATAATAATAATATTATTATTATTATTATCATTACTATTAATTAATAATAATAAGTATTATTAATAATTATTTTTAAGAATAATTGTTAGTAATTATTAATCATTTTTAATTATTATTAATATTTTTAATATCATTATCATTATTATAATTATAACAAGGCATTTTTACTCATGTTTAAATGCATATATTTATTTTTATATTTTGATATAATATATTGTATATTTAATTATTATGTTTAATATGCCAAAATATCAAAATTGAGCAAAACTTATAGAAATTGGGCAAAACTCGGTCAAACTGGGGAAAACTAAGCAAAATTGGGGGAGATTGGGCAAAACTGCGCAAAATTGGGCAAAGTTGGGGGAAATTGTATGTTGTAATTGGTAATTGGTGAAAACTGAGCAAAAGTGAAAACTAGTTGAAAAAACACGCCCTTAGACTTTCCAGTTTCTCCCAATTACAAGTGACCAGTTACCAATTGAAATGAACGAGCCTTAAGGGCATGTTCTCTTCACCTTCTTTTTATTGAACTTATCTGAACATTATTGAGCTGAACGGAAATTTGCTGAATTGAACTTAATTATTCTGAACTGAACTTATTTTTACTGAATCCACAATTACAAAGAATAAAGTTGTACTTTAGTTTATTGAATTGTACTGAATTTTTCTGAAATGAACTTCTTTTTACTGAAGTGGACTGAACTTATTTTTACTGAATCCACAATTACAAGGAGTAAAGTTGTACTTTAGTTTACTACAAAAACTTGTGTGAACTTAGTCCATGGTGTACCAATACTTGGAGTCACCCCTCTAATTCACCTGGAGCCACCCCCTTCTAAAAGTGGAGTCACCCCTACTTCACCTAGAGTCACCTCTCAAATTTATACTTGGCACCACCCCTACTTCACCTGGAGCCACTCCCTTACTTTACGCGGAGCCACCCCCTTACTTTATCTGGAGCCACCCCTCAAAATTACTTGGTCCATGGTGGACTAAGTCCACACAAGACCTGCTGCTTAAGGAAGAAGTTGAAGAGAACATGCCTTAAGTGTGACATGAAGTGCTTCAAACGATTTACAAACCTTTGGCGATGCATTTATAGACGACATTACACAATCCAATGGGTCGAAATTGACTCTATCTATAGGTTACCCAACATTAATAACACTTGTTCCAACTTGACTCTATGCATTACACCCTTCATTCCAAAATCTGTTACTCATTTTCCTTTTACATCCGTTTCAAAATCTCTTATCCATTTCCCTTTTTCGTAATGTTTTGGATGTTAAAAGATTTATCGACTCTTTTTTTTTTCGGAATTGCTTAACGTAAATCACAAATTACTTAACGCAATTTTTTTTGTCTGAATACTTCCCAAAGTACCCTTTTATTTGCAAACCACCTTCCTCCCTATTGTTTTTCCTATGAGAATTTTCCATATTATATTCCTTCTGTTTGTTGTAAGAAAACCTAAATTCTCACTAACATAAATGATTACTTTGATCAATTATAATTTTTTTGATGAAATTGTGATGAAATTCCGGACACTATAAGAATTAGAATTTTCTTTTCTACTCATACCATTGTTTAGGGTTTTACTGGTGGTGTAAGTGGTGGTTGGGTGGTTGAGGAGGCAGGGGCTGGAGGCATGGTGGTCGGCCGGGGAGTCGAGAGGAGGGAGAGAGAGTGAGGAGACCGCAGAGAAGAGAGAAATACGGCTCAGATTCGGGAGGCAAAAGTGGCTTAGAGGAGAGAGAAAGAGGGAACAGAGGAGAGAGAGAGAGTCGAAGGTGGGGTGTTCCGACGCTGCCGATGGGGTGGGGTTCTGCACCGGTGGATGAGGGTCGTTCAACAGCGGTGGGGTGGTGCAGTGGTGGGTTGATTCCGCCGGTGAGGTAGGGTGGGGGTCGATACTTGGGGTTCTGATGCGGGGGCTGGTTTCCTTTTTCTTTATTTCTGAATTTCTTGATTTTGGGGTTTCTTTTTCTCAATTTGTCCATTTCGAATTTGTTCATTTCTTTTTCTCAATTTGTTAATTTCTTTTTTCTGGGTTAGATTACAAATGTATGGGTTAAGGCGATGGAGATGAGGAACAGATAGAGAGAAAAGAGGGAGAATGGAAGATGAATGAGAAAATTGTAAGGGGTATTAAAGGAAAAAAGATTTACGTTGAGTAATTTGCGATTTACGT
Source organism: Tetragonia tetragonoides (assembly GCA_038025085.1). Taxonomy (NCBI): domain Eukaryota; kingdom Viridiplantae; phylum Streptophyta; class Magnoliopsida; order Caryophyllales; family Aizoaceae; genus Tetragonia; species Tetragonia tetragonoides. The sequence goes on from CM076153.1 coordinate 35,308,549, forward strand.
TAAGCAATCTCCTTTTTTTTTTTTCTAATCATCATTACTTTTTAATCTTTTTTTTTCTCATTTTAAAGCAAAAGCAAACAAGAAATTTTCTTTTTTTTCCAACATCAACTTCCATTAAATTTTGAAAAGTGGGTAACCGACTTTGAAACGAAAGGAGGAGAAGTTAAAATTACCCAACTTACAACTCAGCATAATCTGAGTCATGACCAACTTGACCCACCTAACCAACTTGCGACATCTGTCGTTTGATGTAGTAGACTACTAGTACCACTGTCCTAAAACTGAAGCACACAAGCTAGAAAAGGAACAAACAACAACAAGGCCTTCCAAACCGTATCCAAATCTGATGTGAATACACGCCAGATATGATTCATATTGAAAGCAACCTTTTTGTCCTCACTAGTCATTGCACACGAAAAATCTCACCAGCTTTCAACTTTAGCCACATCTCTTCACTGATTCTTTTCTAAATTTTAAGAAAATTATATCCAAGTTACCAGCTTTAGCCGCCATTTATCCTTTTTTTATCTCATCTCTACTTTTTTTTTGAGCCTCTAAAAATATCCGAGTCATTTTGCTATTGTCTTGATCCACGGCACCCAAAAACTGGTACGTTTGTGTATGACCCAGTTCAATTACTCAATGATTGTGGGGTTATTTTGATCTTATTTAAGCTGTCGCTGTTATTCTTCGTGTAATCTGATCTGGGATTTTTTGGATTTTATATATTTTTGGTACAATTTGGTCAATATCAATATGTTTATGATATTTTTGATATCACTGGATAAGAATGTGGTTTATGATTGATGTCAATTTGCTAAACTGAGTTTGATTTTCTGTGCTGTATGTGGGGTTTCTACGCTATGTCTTGTAGTGGGTGGTGATATAGATTAAAGAAACTGCTAGTACTTTCTGCGTTCTTCATAATTTTGTGATCTTTATTCTAATTTCTGCTGGTAAAAAAAAAAAAAAAAAATCCTCAAAAGCATCTATATAACCTGTCTGCTTTTTACTACTGGATGATTTGGGGTGCTTTGCCTATTGCTTTGGAGTGAAAAGAAGTATTCTTCCTCTCATTTGGTTGGCTATAGTTTGTTTCATTTTCTGTTTCATGTTTGATTGATACCTTGTTTCTTGTTGTTTAGGTAACTAGTGAGTTATAGAGTAGTGCTAGTTCCTGAGGGAAAGAATGATTGAGAAGCAGAAGAAGTTGTTGACTGTGGCTCCCTTTGAGTGTGCTTGGCAAAAGGAGCTCAAATTCAAAGAGGCTGGCCGAGGTTGTGTTGCTTTCGAAGCTTCTGCCCGCAACGACGTGACAGTGGTGTTCCGAGAGCAGGTAGGTAGCCAGCACTATCATTACAAGACTGATAGTAGTCCACATTACACCATAATCTTAGGAAGTCATAGGAATAGGAGATTGAAAATCGAGGTGAATGGTAAATCTGTGGTTGATGTAGAAGGGGTTGGTCTTTGTTCTTCAGCAGCTTTTGAGAGCTATTGGATAAGTGTATATGATGGGTTGATTTGCATTGGAAAGGGAAGGTATCCATTTCAAAATGTTGTCTTCCAATGGCTTGATTCGAACCCAAATCGTGATGTTCAATATGTTGGGCTAAGCAGCTGGGATAAGCATGTTGGGTATAGGAATGTGAATGTATACCCCCTGACACAGAATCATATATCCTTATGGAAGCAGCTACATTCTCGAGCATATGATGAAAAAGAGAACGATGAGGGTGTTGAGGAGCCTATGACTGAGAAGTGGGGATTGGGTAATTTTCTCGAGAGCTGGGAACTTTCGGATGTGCTTTTCATTGTAGGGATGGAGAAAAAGCCTATTCCAGCTCACAAGATCATCTTGGCAGCAGCTGGTAACTTTCAGTTTGGTCAGGACGACGATATCATCCAGCTTCCAGAAGTTTGTTATCCGACCTTTCATGCGTTTCTCCAGTATATCTATACTGGCAAGACCCGGGTATGCTTCAGCCCTCTTCCAGAATTTTCATTTTAGACATCTTTTACGTTCTTAGTTTGTTTAATATTTTCTCTACATTTATAGTGTTCTCCTTCAAGCTTGGTTGTGGTGCATGAGGGAAGAAATGTGCACCTCAGAGTTTAGCTTGATGAGGTCTTCCAACTGTTTTGTGCTCTAAAGTTCTAAGCACTTTCATCCTATGTTCTTGCAGTTGGCAAGAAGTTATGTTTAAAATGTTTTGGCTTGAAAGATTTCTATTGTTTACCAATAAAATACTTGGAACAACCATTGTATGTGCCAAATTATCTGCATCACAGGAAACCTATCATGAGCACTCACTCAGATTGATGCATCCATCTGTGATACACTCTTTTGATCACAAAGTTAACTTTGCATTGTCAGTAGACTTGAGATGGGTGCATGCTATTTTACTTGGCAGCCTTTATTTGATTCTTTTTCTTTTATTTTTATTTTTATTTTTAATTTTTTTTTTCTATTTTCCATTTCTTAATTATTTCTTTTTTGTAATTGATGTAGATTACTGAGTCACATCTCGGTGCTTTGAGGGACCTAAGCTTACAACTTGAGGCCATGTCATTGGTGAAGCAATGCGAGGAAAGTATCGAACGATTCAAAATGAACAAAAGATTATTTGATTCAGGCAAAAATGTGGAGATATGCTATCCAAATTGTCAATCTCTTGGTTCCACAGTGTTCCCATATGGACTCCCTATCAATTTGCGTAAGCTTAAACAGTTCTATTCAGCTGGGGACTACAGTGATGTAGATGTTTATGTTGAGGCTTATGGTCTTGTTGCTCGCTCCCATAAAATTGTTATCAGTTTATGGAGTGTTCCATTTATGAAGGTTAGTGAAAGTTTGACTATTTCTTTTTGTTTGACTTAGTAATGAGTGACATCTTTTGGACGAGGATTTCATCGTTTTGAGCCACATAAGAAACTCCTACTAGAAGAGATTCAGTGGCCGTCATGTATCTCTTATTTGTATTGCTTTACCAAAAACGTTTCAGTGTCATGTGGCCAGGTTTAAAACTTCTTAGTTTAGTCTGTGCAGAAGTCATGTGTACAAAGGATGGATGTTGTGGTCCCGTAAACTTTAAGCCGCTTCTCCTCCCCCCCCCCCCACCCACACACAATAAAAACCAAAACAAAATAGAAGAAAACACAATAAGGTAGAGGAAGTAGTGGGGAAAACGATATCCTTACAATTAAGTTCTTTGGAGTCTGATGGAAAACGAGAAAGTACATAGTGCAAAAAATGTCCTTTCCCTAGATACTAATCCATGTTTTTTTTGTTAGCATGGTTAACAACCTAACATATCATGATATAAAGCTTAGGAGCTTCTTAGAATTTCAGATTTGTCTATATTGGCTATGAGGTCAAGTATGAGTCATAACACGAAATGATGTTTCCAACAGAGGTCCCTATAATGACTTTCATTGTGGTAACTGAACACTTTTAGGTCGGAATTTCATGCTTGTTTCAGCTGCCATCTGTTATTTGTCAACTGTTATGAGTGCTGCTGTTCATCTAATATTAAGGTGATAACCGAGATTCTGTGATGAAAATTTCCTGTGGGGATCAAAAGGCCGATTGTATTTGCTTTTCCCTTCCTAGTTTCTTTCCCTTTTTTCTCCTTGTGATCATATGAGCTGGAGTGATGTAAAAATCTGCTGTCACAGTGACCCATCTCATTTCAGTAAGCAGAACATAATTCTTAGTCATAACTTCTCTCTAAGGTTGCTTGGATGGGGGTGGCTTGTTGTCTGCTTTGTTTTAGTACTAAGTTCTATCTGGTATTCTTCAACCAATGAGAATCCTATTGCCCTTCCCTGTCTGCAATCAACCTAAGTAGAGACAATTAGATGGACTATCTTTAGATTCTTGATTTCAGTCTCACTAAATTGTATAAGAACTTAACTTCTGTTGGCAGATGTTCACAAATGGAATGAGTGAGAGTGCTTCCAGAAAAGTTCTTTTGAGGGAGGTATACCCAGAGGCATTTAAAGCAATGCTCGAGTACATGTATACTGGGGAAATTAACATGGAAGATATCAAGGACAATGAAGCATTGTTACTCCATCTTCTTCTGTTGGCTGACCAATTTTGTGTCTTACTTCTCCAACAAGAATGCTGCAAGATATTGCTAGAATGCCTCTCTGAGGTACTTCCTAAATCTTTACTATTGCACTCGTTTGTATTTATGGTTCTTTTAAAGCTGTTTTTTCTTATAATTATAAAGTGTTGTTGCATGACCTGGACCTACAAGAGCGGAGAAGTGACATGCATCCTCGGCTTCTGAAAAACTGTGAAGAGATGATCTTATAAAAATGAATTATTAGATATTAATACGTCTATCTACATATTAAATGCAGGGATGGCGTCTTCTAATGGAAGCAGGTCATACAACAAGCATTTTTCTAATATCTCAAGTTTAATGGACGGAGAACCAGAGTTTTTTCCAAAGTAGGTTGTTGCTAGTGAAGCTAACTCTTAAAATTTGTTGCAGGATTCAGTGTGTCAAGTACTTCAAGTCATTTCATCAATTTCATCATGTAAAGTTATCGAAGAGTCGTGCAAGAGGAAATTTTCAATGCAGTTTGATTATTGTACCACTGCAAGCATGGACTTTACCTTGTTAGATGAGGCAACATTTAGGAGCATTCTTCAGGTGGGTTCTTATTCTTCAAATAAGCCGGTGATCTGACTGTAGACTTTGAGATTGGGGTCACCTACTAGTCTACTACATATGTCTATATTCCCTTATGACTCAACCACGGTTTCAGTTGAATGGTTGATGTAGACTCCTAGAGGCTAGATGAGAAAGGTCATGAAGGGACCAAATCTTATAAATTAGGTAAAGATGGGACAAATGTGAAATATCTTTGTTGTCATGAGTGGTGAATAACCCCCTCCCCCTGGCCCTAACGATGTCCCCATTGGCGAGTTACTCGGCTGTCTTTCCTACAGACTACAGTGGTTCTATCGTAGAGAGTTTTAATTCTTGCTGTAAATGTCTCACAGACAGTGCTGAAATTGTAACTTGCTGCTGCATATTTAATGACCTCCCTGGCTTCTCAATGCTTTGGATGGATGCTTCCGTTTTTCCTCAAATACATCGCATGAAGAAGTGGATAGGTTGTCTTCAAGATTTTAGCCATTTACTGTAATAGGGCAATGCAATTTTTGCAGCATCCGGATCTGACAGTAACATCTGAAGAGAGGGTTCTCAATGCAATTTTGTTATGGGGTATGCAAGCAAAGGAGTTGTATGGATGGGATGCTGTGAATGAGCTTTTGAGACATTCTACAACTCCAGAAGTCTTTTTCAGCGCTAGACTTGAATCCCTCAATCACTTGCTTCCACTTGTCCGTTTTCCTCTGATGCCACTTGACCTGCTGAAGAAGGTGAGAAATGGTCTGACTTACTGATGTATTTTTCCTAGTATGATTTCAGGAAGTGCTTATGTAATATTGTTTTCAATATTCAATAATTTTTTTTGATTTTGTAGTTGGAGAAGTCCAGCCTAGTGACATCAATTCCTGCCCTTGCACTTCTTGTAAGTGATGCTCTTCGCCAAAACAAATATATAAACATAAATGAGTTCTGATTCTCTTTTGGCTGACAATCTGACAGAAGATTTTCCTGTTTTCTCCTACAATTTCAGGTACAAGAGGCCGTTGATTATGCAGAATGTGGAGTCACCTGTGCAGAGATTGAAGCAAAGTAAGTTCCATTTGCTGCCTCTTTTCTGATATTCCAAGAATAGGCCTCTACATGGCATTTAATTCTTATTCACGTTTCAAAATTAGTTGTCATATCCTTTAATAGAGAGCATCAAACTACATTATCATTGATCTTGGTGAATAATTTGGTTGTGTGAACGGTCTTAAATATCGAAGGGTCTTCTTAGGGTAGATTTTTTATGTGCTCTGCTTGTGCTTGGTATCATTGATCATTTTTCTATAACACCTATGGCCCATGGATGTGACTTCCTTGGTGCCTGTGAAGTTTTGGGTATCCAGATATAGTCCTCTCTCCTCTCTAACTCTTTCTCCCTTGCCTTTTCTTGTTATGTTTTGGGTGTTTGGGGGCGGTGGGGGCTTTTTATTTAATTTTAAAATGAAATTAGTGCATGGGAACATGCTCTGGTTGCTACCTAAGCTATTTTAAATGCTCGGATTCACATCCTCCATTCATTTGGGAGTGTAATTCTCTGCTATAGTATTCAGAAGACTAAATATTTGCCATCAGAAGGATACACATATCTAGCTAGATAGAATCAATCTACAAATTTATTCTGGATCCTGAGACATAATTGGTTCGAAAAAACATGAAGTAATCTCTTAAACGTGTTATAACTTATAACCCTGGTAATTTCCTAACCTCGTTGGTTGGGTTTGCTTTATTCAAATTTACTTCTTTCTCAAGTTCAATACAGTTTAATGTGGAAAACCCATTGCCTGTTCACTTGTCATTGGCAAGCTCTGACCCAAGAATTCAAATTTTCCTCTTATGTACATTAATCACTAAACCAGTTGAGACAGACCTTTTACAGTTAAACTTCAATAAAATGTCTCTTTTGTAACTTTCTTCTGTTCTATTTCATCCCTCATTTTGGTGACACTGCATATCCATGTTAATACACTAATCACAACCAGGCCGACTTATTGGTGTGTTAATTCTTGTTGCTTAAAAATTTTGAGTCAGTACACTGTACAAGCCCATTTCTTCCTTTTCTTTGTCTAATCATTGAGCGGATCAGAGGCTTTGTTTGATCAAGATGCTGAGTATCGGAATATTTATCATGCACTTCTGGGTCATGAGATTCTTGAAAATAGCAGGAGCACTTGTAGCTTTGACCACATGTTTTGCTGTTTGCCCATGAAAGCAGTACGGAAGTTGGGTTCAGAATGTTGTGAGACGTTTCATTATTTAATCTAAAGTGTCATTACATGTATTTGATAATATCAAGTAGCACAGACAATTTTCTAGTTTTGCTATTGTCGTATACTCTTATGGAGTTGGAAAATTGGGGAAGTAAGCAAAGTGGGTTGTTTTCTTACATTCTCAAGTGTTAACTGACAAGCTCTGAACAATGTCTTTAGGTGTATGCAAGTAAGGTCATCTTTTTTATTGCTCATTCTTTATTCAATAGCTTAAATGGTTGTAAGAAAAACTCAGTTACATTGTTGGAGGATGTGACAGAACCACTAAAACAAAAAAGTGAGATGTTTTAAGGATACTTCGATGACAGGGGTTCTTATCTAATTACCATATGGAGCTGTTGTTCTTTCTTTCTTAACTATATGCAGAAAATTTAGCCAGTACACAATCCTTGGTACCTGCCTTATATATCAAATACCTAGCTGAACTATACATGGTTTTGGCATGTCATAAGTTATGTTTCCGTTCCATTTTGTGCAAACTGATTGTTGTTGTATATCTGGTTTGTTGTGGCACAAGCATATCGTTCAAGAGCCAGTGCTAACTCAAGTTTGTACTTTCCAGCCCACGGTTTCACCACAGGAGATCTAGTTACAAAGAGTTGCAATATATATGTGATGGTGATAGTAATGGGGTTCTATATCATGCGGGCACTTCATACGGTGAACACCGATGGGTTAATCCTGTACTCTCTAAGGTGAGCCTTTCTATGTGCAATGAGTAAAAGAAACATGTTCTTAAACAAAGATCAGTCTAAAATTTTCATTCCCTTGATTATTTTCTGCAGAGAATTGCCATGACTGCAAGCAGTCCAATATCAAGATTTACAGACCCAAAGGTTCTGGCATCAAGGATGTACCAGGTACAATAGGGTGTACCAATATCTTTTACATTGCTTCGGGCAAGCTTAGCTTTTGTTCTATTTAGGGAAACCTGACGTTTGTTCTTTGTTAGGGGACCTCTTTTTCTGGCCCTCGGTTTGAGGATGGGAAGATCTGCTCGTGGTGGATGGTTGACCTTGGGGAAGATCATCAGGTTTTATCTTGGACTCTTTACTCCAATAATTGAAATGCATGCATGAGCATCACAGCTGAATTTTTCTGTTTCATCTGGTTAACAGGGAATTTTAAAATCCATCATAAAATAAAATGCTCACTTGAAAGTTGATATCAAGATTAAGTCTTGCAACATATGTAACCACAAAAGGAAAGTCAACATGTATGCAGAGCGAAATATTTATCATGACTGGGAGGACAGAACCTTTTCTATTTCCAGATTCCAACCAGTGTCTTTAGTATGTTCCATTGCAGCTTTTAGATGAGATTGGAATTTGAACTTTGAAGTAAGACTGCAGTGGTTCTGTGTTGTATAAAAATTTGCCACTGGATATGGGAATAGTTGTGGAAAGAATTTGTGTAATGTGAACTTCGTCTTTTTCGTTTTCTTATAGTTTTGGAGGGGGTGGGGAGTGGGGTGGGAAGAGGACTAGAACTTTTGATTGATATGCCAAGAGTAGCAGCCTGTAGCTATTTTAGATTTCAATTAATAGTGGAATACTTTGTTGTCGGTTTAGATCTTTCCAGTTATGGCATCTAGGTGGATTTTAGCTTTGTCTCAAAATGTGTGTCACTGTCAACCTATTTTGGATCTTTAGGTTTATTTAGTTTCAGTTCTCCGGATAGTCTTAAATTTTTGCCCTTGTGGATCGAGGGCCAACAGCTAATGTGTCTAGAGCTTTGGCTTTCTGGCCGTACCGAGCTTCAGCTCTACCAGTGTTTTTTGAGCTTTGGCTCCTTTCCTTTCATTATTGGACTCGGAAATAGTATATCAAGAGAAGAAAAACCCAAAGGATGTTAAAATCCCTGATATAACTCCCTGAGAGAAGCCACACAACACAATTATTCAACATAACCATGAATATCTATGTTGTCACTGCTCAATGGGCCAGAACCCCTCTCAAAGGAGCAAGATAACTAGATTATTCACTTTCATAGTCCCAATTCCCAAGAGAACTGGATGCTGCAGTATTGTGTTGGTATTTAATGATTAGTCCACTGTCCATGTCCTAACTTGATTCCCATATATGATGCAGCTTATATGCAACTACTACACATTAAGACAGGATGGATCGAGGGCATTCATCAGACAATGGAATCTTCAGGTAAGAGCACCAGTTCATTACTTGAGTTTCTGGATTAGAGAATTAACCTTACTGATCTAAGAAACATACTTGGCACCGCAATTTCAGGGCTCTTTGGATGGGAGGAACTGGACGAACCTGCGGGTCCACGAGAATGACCACACGATCTCCAAGCCTGGGCAATTTGCATCGTGGTCAGTGACCAGTCCACAAGCTCTGCTGCCCTTCAGATACTTTAGGGTAGTGATGACTGGTCCGACTACAGATTTCACCGAACCCTGGAAATTTTGCATATGCTTCCTTGAACTTTATGGCTACTTCCGCTAAATTAACTTAAGGGGTACCTCTAAGTAACCACGCCTTACGACTTTATCTTGTATTACGAATCAGAATGCAATAAATATGATGGTTTCCAGTATCCTACTTTTGGTCTTTTGCACCATTTTTGTTTTCCTTGGTGCATGTTGGTGTTGGTGTTGGTGTTGGTGTTGGTGTTGGTGTTGGTGTTGGTGTTTGGTACTACTATTTGGTACCTAATAGAGGCATTTTCTGACAGCATTGGAGGCGTCCACCTAAGCGAGCCATGGTAATAAAATTTTAAAATAAAATATAAAATAAAAATATATGTTTGGTATAGAATATATACTAAAGTTGTACTTTCCTAAATCCTTAAAGACTACACTATTAATTAGAGTTTTAGAATATATACTAAAGTTGTACTTTCTTAAATCATTAAATAGTAGACTATTAGATTTTAAAAGCATATAACTTTAGTTTCATTGCTTAAGAAATTAAAATTCTTACACCATTGCAACGAGTATGAAATATCCTTTCAAATGAGACTCATTTGTAGTATGTTCTATGGATTTACAGCATTAGATGCGTTCACCTAAAAAGGTAATCAGTAATTAGCTTAACAAGCTGACACAACTAAAGAGTTGCATGTAAAAATAAGAGAAAAGACATGTATATTAGCTATACAAATTTAAAAAGCAATCTCAAGGTAAAATATAATAAAAAAGAGTATGTATAGAATAAAGAAATAAACGATGAATCTAAAATGATTCTAGGTCCAATCTTTAATAGGAAACTTTACCATTATCACGTATAATTTTATAACTGTACGTAATTTACCGATCCTCCATGTTATTTTAGGGTTCCAATTTATGTTCCCTTCAACTTTAAAATTATTACTGTACTCCTCCGGACCACAAATAAAATTACATTGGATTTTTTGCGTTCTTCAAGGCAGTACTTTGACCGCATATAACTTTGAAAAAACAAGCAAGTATTGAAATATGTTTTTTTTATTCAAAGGTTTACGTCTAAAACTTCTTTATTTTTTGAAAAGTAGTTATGTATACATTATACATTTAAAGTGATTTTACCATAAAAGAAGGATCATATCTTTGGAATGTTAGTTGTACACTTATAAGTTATATCAACATGTATTGGCTTACCAACATCAAGCTTAGAAAGACTTTGAAACTATTACCGGCCTCTTGGATCATGTAACATATGGGATGAGTTAATTAATAGTTAATTGAAATTGATGGTAAGAGTTTAAATTAGATAAGATGCCCTATAAAATCATAGTAATTTTATTATATGGCATTCATAATATCAAATGGATTATATAAATATTCATCCATATATTTCTAATAGTTTTTCATAAGTGACAATTACACTTTGATTTTTCGATGAGACTAAAAATCACGTTATATTAGTTTATTATATAATAACAGTTCGTGCAACGCACGGACATACTATACGGGCATCCACCTAGTAATAATAATAATAAAATCTAGTACTAGTAGTAGTAAAATAGATGTCCCTTTTAGTCATTTTACATTTCTAACCAACTAACCGCTAAAACCTATTAGTTGATTTACCAAACACATTTATACAAATCAGCTAATACAATCCGCTGGTCAAATCATCTAATACAATCCGCTGGTCAAATCATCTAATACAATCCGCTATCAGCTATCCGCTATCCGCTAATTACCAACCAAGGCCAAAATGGTCACAATCAATAACATGAAGATTAAGGGCTTATGTGCATGGTTTATTTACTACTAGCAAATCTATCTATAACAACGAACCTCGAGACTCGGGTGAAGAAACATTAAGGGCACTTTTGGATTGGGGTAATGCTTAATGGGATAATAGAGTGAATTACAGGTTAAAATGGGAGAATGTGGAAGATGGCGGGTGTTAGATTTTGTAAAGAGGAGGGTAAAATGATTATCCTCATTTGGAAGGTAATAGCTACCCACCTTCCCCTAGGGTAATGAATAATGATTCTCTCCCTTTATTTCCTCTATTACTCCCATAATCATTAGCTCACAATCACTTCCACTTTTCTATTTTATCCTTTAATTTTCTCTATTACTCCTCTGAAACTATTATTATAGTTTGCTTCAAGATGAGATCATGGAGGTACACTAACCTCATACACGTGTTAGACAAGAGATAACTAAATGGATAGGAAGTCTCGCTAGCAATTACATTGAGAGTAAACCAAGGAGGTGTGGTTAAGTGGTAGAGACTCATCCATCCTTAACCAAGGTCGAGGGTTCGAATCTCGCCTTGGGCATAGAGCAGCTTTAAATTCCTTGGCCAACTGTCCCACCTTTTGAGGTGCCTACAAACCAGCGTGGGGGATAGTCACTGTGGTCGACGGTCGATACCCTTGGTCGTGAACCAAAAAAAAAAAAAATTACATTGAGAGTGTCTTGGGTATTGAATTTGAAATTTTCTCAAAAACTTTCAATATGTTAGCAATGGAGTTATCTTCAGGAGGAAAAGATGAAGAATTTGAAGAAGAATTAAGAAAAGAATTCTGAAGAAGACACCCATTCTTCTAAGGTAATGTTATCTAGTACTCCATCCGTCCCCTCTTTACGTTGGTAGTTTTCGTTTTAGTCCGTCCCCTCTTTACGTTGGTACTTCCGTTTCAAGTAAGAAAAAAGTAATGAGATTACTTATATACCCACTTAAGGGACCACCATATTCTCTCTCATACATAATGGACCACAAGGGACCATCATATTCTCTCTCATACTTGAGCAAGGGTCTTTAAGTCATTTTTGAGCAAAAGTTTCATTGTCTTAAACTCCGTTCCAAGTCAAACTACCAACGTAAAGAGGCGACGGAGGGAGTATTAAAAAGAAGATACTCGTACTAGATATCCTTAGACTACCCAAAAAAAGAAAAGAAAATATAGATGGAGTATATTAGTTACCGTATTCTATTCGGGTGATGTATGCATCGGTGGTTGGTTGGGTTTTAATATTTAATATTTTAAGTTGAAATAGATTATTTGAGTCCCAATGTACAAGTGTCCACATCACCTGGGTAAACTACCCACCCGGTAGATAAAGCATTTTTCGTTTTAGATTGTGCTTTACAACATAGATTTCTAAATGTCAATAGTACGTGTCAGCTTCATGTTATATTTATATTTAATAGTATTTGGGAATATATAGAGATTAGAGTGTAGGGAATGAAACTAGTTGGTTTTAGCTATTCCCCTCCTTTTAGAATTTTTGCGCTACTTAAAAGTAATGAGGTAATATGAAATATCGAACATGAAATATTATATACCTAGAGCACACGAAGCCAAGACCTCGTTTGCACATAAAATGATTTACATATGCCTTTAATCCTTCTTTGATTGGAAAAAACACAAAGAAGAAAAAACACAAGAAAAATCCAAAAAAAAAGAAAAAAGAAGCAAGTAATGCAAGGATAATCCCTTTAGGAAATTACTATATCCCATCTTTAACCACAAGAGCGGTAAAAACTTGAGCAAATGAGTTCGACCAAGTGAGAAAAATAAAGGTGTTCATGATTAGCCATAAAATCTGCCATTGCATTAGTTTCTCAAAAAAAAAGATTTATGTTGTACTCCATTGTCTTTTTTTGCTCGCCATGTTCTTAACCGTCCATTTTCCCAACAAGGACCCCATTCAATTTTCTAAAAAAGAAATAACCTTTGAAATTTGAGAGACCCCATGAACATAATAATGTGGCAAACGTAGACGGCAAATCACACTTAAATTAAATACTTACGGGGGTCCATAGATTTCCTCAACCTGGAAAAAGGCAAAGTGGAAATTTTATCGTTTATATGATTCTAGTACCAATTAAGAAAGAACAGTCTGTATTATGTATCTCACTATCTCAGTGACAGTGATTGAGTGAATGGAAATTTGATTGATTTGAGACTAATAAATTAAAGTTTCCTACTTGGGAATTTCCCATGGAAATTTGTCAATTATGTTTCTCTCTCATCTGCCCAAAACCCCATTTGGTGTTTTTATGGATCAAATTTTCTCATAACAACAACAAGAGTTGAAGATGAAGATGAATTGCTCATTGGGTCTTCCAGCTGTTATTTCTCTTGGGTCTCTGCTACCTTCAGCTAATAATCTCAAAAGGGTATTCTTCTATTTGATGAAAATGTTGATTAATTTGGTGATGTTTCGTTTTTATGGTTCAATTTTTAGTTCTCTTGTTGAATGTTGGCATTCTGTTGGCTGTGGTGATAATAAGATGAAAATGAGGTTTTGGGTTTTATGTTCTTTTTCTTTTTTGTGTGTGGGTGCTTTTGTAGGGGTAGAAAGTCTCAATTTGGGAACTTTTATGGGCAATATGTGAAAATTTCACATATTTTGAAATGGGTTTCTAAATGCATTGTTTACATGATGCTGTGACACCTATAAGAGTACTTGCAGTTGCTATAAACTTAGCAGGTTTTGTATCTTTTTTCAGATAGAGCTAATTTTGTAGTATCTTTTTCATTGCTTATGATTGCTCAATTTTCTTTAATTTGCATTATTCAAATGTTTGAGATTGAGAACTAGTTTTGAATTGTTGAATAATTTCCCTTGCTAAATTCAATTTATGTTACTTTTGATGGTCTTTCTGGTTTGGTTCATTGCTGCAATGGGAGACACATGGAGTTATTAATATGCGTACACAGAAGAGATTGATAGTTAGAAGTGTGAAAAAGCAAATGATATGCACAACAATAATCTTTTGATTGTTTCACTTATGCCTAGTAGCTAATCTTGACAGGGCTCAGTAAGCTACGAATCACTATTGAAACAAGAGTATGCAGTGAACATTTCACAAAAGTTACATAGGCATGTACTTTTTCCAACTAAGTCAAGAATTCAGATCTTTAGGAAGGTACTTTTTCCAACTATGAAATGCTCTCTTGAATAGAAATTAGAATGCATTCTTTTCGTTGCTATTAATCTGAGAATCCTTTTGATGGTCTCTCAATTTGTCAGATAAACTATCTGTATATGAAGTCATTGAATATGATACTGAGATAACTAACGTATCTGTATGCTTGATTATGGAGACTAATTCACAAGTATGCTTTATCCAAGTAATGTAGGAACTATCAGACCTTGTCTACTCATATGTTAAATTTTCTATCCTTGTAAATCCTTTTGGTACTTGAAATAACGCAAATACCGACCTTTGTGCTTAACTTCTGTAAATAGGCAAAGCACGGTTCGGCCATTTCAGCCCTTGTGGCTGATAGCAGTCAGACAATGGCAATTTCTGACGTGGACATCGAGACTCTGGGAATCCTGGGTGTTGATCCAGCCTTGGTGCCTTATAAAGATCATTTCAGATACAGAGTGAACAGATATATAGATCAAAAAGAGCTCATCGAGAAACATGAAGGCAGTCTTGAGGAATTTTCACAAGGTGCTTCAATAGATTGGGGCTCAAATGTTTTTTCTGGTTCAAATGCATAAATCCTGCTATTCCTCTGACTGCTGCATGTTTACTTGCATTTACAAGTAGGTTGATGCTGGTTTTATTTTGGTTTTGAAGGATACTTAAAATTTGGTTTTAATAGAGAAAATCGTAGCATTGTGTATCAGGAATGGGCCCCTGCTGCTCAGTAAGTTCCTACTTTCTTGTCACTTTTGGCTATCCAACTTGATTTATTTGTTAGCTTTAATGTTTTCAAGCAATGACTTCACGTGTTGTTTCCTCCGACATAGGGAAGCACAACTTATTGGTGACTTTAATGGATGGAATGGTGCCAACCATAGTATGGAAAAGAACCAGTTTGGTGTTTGGAGCATAAGGATTCCAGATTCTGATGGGAAACCTGCTATTCCTCACAACTCTAGAGTCAAGTTTCGTTTCAAGCATGGAAATGGAGTTTGGGTTGATCGCATTCCTGCATGGATCAAATATGCCACCGTCGACCCTGCAAGATTCGCAGCGCCTTATGATGGTGTTTACTGGGATCCTCCTCCTGAAGAAAGGTAGAGTAGTTTTTTTCATGCGAAATTACATTAGTCATTCAAGGCCAAGGGTGGTGTGAAGTGTCTGCTAATTCAATTCTTTATTGCTGACGCAGCTACCAATTTAAGCATCCTCGTCCTCCAAAACCAAAAGCTCCTCGCATATATGAGGCCCATGTTGGAATGAGTAGCTCAGAACCTTGCGTAAATTCATATAGGGAATTTGCGGACAATGTTTTGCCTCGTATTAAGGCAAATAACTACAATACAGTGCAGTTGATGGCTGTGATGGAGCATTCCTACTATGCTTCTTTTGGATATCATGTGACAAACTTCTTTGCTGTGAGCAGTAGATCTGGAAATCCTGAGGACCTCAAATATCTAATTGACAAGGCTCACAGCTTAGGTTTACATGTATTGATGGATGTGGTTCACAGCCATGCTAGCAGCAACATCACTGATGGACTGAATGGTTTTGATGTTGGCCAAAGTTCACAAGATTCCTACTTCCATACTGGGGAACGTGGTTATCATAAGCTATGGGATAGTAGGTTGTTCAATTATGCGAACTGGGAAGTCCTTCGCTTCCTCTTATCCAACTTAAGGTGGTGGCTTGAAGAGTACAAATTTGACGGATTTCGTTTTGACGGAGTGACCTCCATGCTGTATCATCATCATGGAATTAACATGGCTTTTGCAGGGAATTACAATGAGTATTTCAGTGAGGCAAGTGATGTTGACGCTGTGGTTTATCTGATGTTGGCCAATCATTTAATTCGTAATATTTTTGATGAAGCAACAGTGATAGCAGAGGATGTATCTGGTATGCCTGGATTATGTCGCTCTGTTTCTGAAGGGGGAGTTGGGTTTGACTATCGCTTGGCAATGGCTATTCCTGACAAATGGATTGACTACTTGAAGAATAAGACAGATGACGAATGGTCTATGAATGAAATCATGAGTAGCTTGACTAACAGAAGATACACTGAGAAGTGTGTAGCTTATGCTGAAAGTCATGACCAGGTCCAAGGTTTTTTTCTCTTTTGTAGGATGTCTTCCTTTTTGTAGTCTTTTAATAGTTAAATGTTCTGCACTGAACTTAATGATTCAGAAAAGGCTAGTAGACTCTTGTAAGATCTTATTTTTGGAGCACCTGTAGTTTTCTATGAGTTATGGGAGAAGTATGTATGCTTGCATTTCTCGTGAAGATTCATGTTAATCTCTCCTGTTGTTTCTCCTTGTAATCTATATTCATGTTTTCCTGTTTGTTACTGCAGTCCATTGTAGGTGACAAAACTGTTGCATTTTTCCTGATGGACCAAGAAATGTATACTGGAATGTCCTCCTTGACAGAAGCTTCCCCTGTGATTGAGAGAGGGATTGCTCTTCACAAAGTAAGTTTCCAGGATATCATGGTTCTTTTTTATGGCATTTGCTTGATGTTTTCCCTGTAATGTGGCCAAATAAGTTATCAATGTAAGAGATGCTAATGCAGCAAGCTACGACTGGGTGAAGTGTATACTGGATAACTAGAATATACGAATGTTTTTGGCTGAATATTGCTTTAATGGGATCCCTCAAACCTGGACTTTTTATGGTTATAATCAGTTTGGCAATTCTGCAGATGATTCATTTTATTACAATGGCTCTAGGAGGAGAAGGCTACCTTAACTTCATGGGGAATGAGGTGAGCATTTGAGGCTGACATCTTTTTAAATACCGCTGCTGTTTTGGAGACCTAATATTATCCGACTTTGTGCTTGGATGTCTGGAGATATCAAGCCTAGTTAAACGAATTTTGAATTTGCCAAAAATGAATTATAGCTGGGTGCATAGAGAACTATGATGCTTCAATTACTGTAATTTAGGAGAAAGTCAGTCTATATAAGAGTCACCTGTTGATGCTTTACATTATTTGATTTTGACTAATATTTTCATTGATGTTTAGTTTGGGCATCCTGAGTGGATTGACTTCCCCAGAGAAGGCAATTGTTGGAGTTACGAAAAGTGCAGACGTCAATGGAACCTGGTTGATACAGATCATTTGAGATATAAGGTTTGAAAAATGCATTCTTTTCAAAGTCTGTTTCTTGCCTAGTATCGTGGACTTGATCTCTCCAGAAGCAGAATGATCTTTCTTGAGGATCAAAGCAGTAGACATGCAAGATGGATGATTGTTACTTTCTGTTCTTCATTGGTGTCAAAGTTTTCTATTGAATTACATGTCCTAAACATGATTTCCTTTTTTGTCTTATTTTTTGGCTGTCTAGTTCATGAATGCATTTGACCGCGCCATGAATTTGCTGGATGAGAAATTTTCATTTCTCTCTTCGACCAAACAGATTGTCAGCAGTGCCAATGATGAAGACAAAGTAAGACCACCAATCCCAGCAATATATGGTTTATGGCATCCTGTATAAGCAGCTTTATAATTATCCTGCATAAAACATCCATCCATGGCCTGCAGAACAATTGTGATAGACTCACATGCATCTTTGGAATTTTAAACATCACTTTGTTCCCTTTACACCATTTATTCATATTTTTGCAGGTTATTGTGTTTGAACGAGGTGATTTGGTATTCATCTTCAACTTCCATCCAGAGAATGCATACGAAGGGTATAAAAAACTTTTCGTGGCTTGTTCAGCTGTACCGTTTAAGTTACATAGAAATATAGAATAAAGCCTCTACCTTTTCTCTTTATGTATTTGATCTGAATTATCTATTTCCTCAAGTTCATTGTTTATATCTAGAGCCTTCTTCTGTATCTGCAGTTACAAAGTTGGGTGTGACCTGCCTGGAAAGTATCGCGTTGCCCTGGATAGTGATGCTTGGGAGTTTGGTGGAAGAGGAAGGGTAAGAACCAAAGACCTTATAGTCAGTTTGTAAGCTTAAACCAGAGACTTCATATTGTTCTTTATTATGGGAAAATAAAACAAGGTCAGAAAAGCGAAAGACACAAAATGGGTAGCCTGGAAATGATGTTTAATTCACTCGATCGGTGTTGAGCAAGTAACTTTCAGGTGTTCCACCTTCTTGGCGGACCAACAACACTAGACTGAAACATATCTTTCTTGTGCCATTAGATTGGGCTTTTAAGCAGTTAGATTGTATATTACTATACTGCATTCCTGTACACTAATGTATACCACTCTTTCGTTTACCCAAGGAGCAAATACTTTTGTAGTATTCTGACCTGGCTAAATACTAGGTGGGAGGAAGAATATTATCTCAGAAATCTTAATAGGAAGTAATGTCAGTTGAGTAGATGGATCGATATTACTTAAGTGACTGCTCTGCTAACTATGTCGTGGACAATTGTTTTTACTGGTAGGTTGGTCATAATGTTGATCATTTCACAACTCCCGAAGGAATACCAGGGGTGCCTGAGACGAATTTTAACAATCGGCCAAATTCCTTTAAGGTCCTATCACCACCTCGGACATGTGTGGTATGTTTCTGTTCTATCTTTTAAGCTCTCATTTTCAATGGTGGGAATTGACAGGAAATTCTTATAAAGTTCTCTTGGCATGCATACTGTCTCTTTCATGTGCTTGCTTTCAAACCGGCAGTTGATAACAGATTGCGGTATATTACGTCCGCTGACACTATATTTGTCTGATTGCAATATATCCATGTCGGCTATATTTATTGAAGTGTCAAATTGTTCTGTATCTTTTCATCCTAAATTTTCTTCCTGGAGTCCTCCATTAATCATATTTAAAAGGAAGATAATCCTTTGTAGTTGTTGATAGTTACAACCATCCAATCTCTCCTTGCATAGTAGCATCCTCAGAGTTTGCAATTTCTGACCCTGCAACCCGCCCCCCTTTTGCCCTTTTATAACGCTTGATTTTAGTTGTATTTCCTAATCATTATTTTCGTTCTCTAGGCATATTACAGAGTGGAAGACTATCCAGAAGAGAGTGCACAGTCCACCATTGTCGCTGATATACTAGAAGAAGACGAGGCAGCTGGAAACGAGGGCAATGACCCAAAAAAACCAGCTCCTGTGGTAGAGAATGCTGGCCCAAGCATTGGGGATACCTATTCCAGTGAAAAGGTCAAGAACAGTGCGCGCCCAGATGATACCGATTTTAATCCCTTCGCCTCATGCAACTTTGAAGAAAGTATACCTCTTCTGTCATTCATGTGTTTCCCCTTCGTACGTGGTTACCTTGTCACGTGAAGATTTACTTAGGTTGCTCAACCTCCTATGTAATTGCAGTGCCGCTTGTAAGACTAATCAAATTCCAAAATTTTATCATGTAAATGCAATGTAAGTGTTAGTTGTAGATTATAGTTCCATAGTTCAGCAAATATGTGTTCTACATATCAAACAGTTCTACGTAGAAGACTGGTCTGAAACCGCTACATAGGTGCGCCTAGCTCATGTGGGGACACGGTTGCTTGGAGCTTATATTACTAGTCTCGCACCCCGTGTGTGCAGTACACACCCTAAATTCCTAAGTGAACAGCTCGAGCTAGACCTTGGATAAAACTCGAACTTTTTGTTTCTTTTTTTTTTTTGCTCTTTAATAGGTTGCGTGGCTGTATTAGAATTAGCCCAAAAAAATACAAGCATACAACCTAGAGATTACAAGCAGGGGGAAAATCCTCCGGAAACATCATTCCAACAAAAGATGGGAGTGTTGTGTGTGTTGCTGGGAGTTTAATCTGCAGTATAGCTTTTGCCAAGGCTTCGTCAAATTGGTTCAGCATCAGTGTTCGGTTCCAATTCTGATTCTCGATGCATTCGCAAACTTTAAACACAATAACATCTAGCGCAATTTGGTTAAAACCACCTTAAAAGTTATACCTTTTGTTCAGTACCCCCTTAACTGTTGCTATTTGTTCAGTACCACCTTTAATGTTACAAACGCCGTGGAAGTCACCCCTTAAGTGAATTTCCGGCAAAATCTATTAATTTTCTTCCCATTTTACCCTCACGTGTCCCTCATGTAACTTATAAATGATTTGACCAAATAATTAAATAAATTAAAAATAGAAATGTAAATAACTAAACTAATTAAACTAAAACAAATGAATTAAGTTGTTTCATTTAATTTTCACCCACCCACCCCCTTCACTTCAGTTCGTCCTCTCTCTCTCTCTCTCTCTCTCTGTTCGTCCTCCATTTTCGTCATTTTGCCATAGCTTCAATGTCTGTACTCTCTCTCTCTCTCGCCATCTCTATCTCTCTCGTCATCTCTGTCTCTCGTCATCTCGCTCTCTCTCTTTAAACTGACACTCTGTCTTCCTCTCAGTGACAGCGAAAGGATTCTTGCCAAAAGGAGATAAAGCGAAAGAGGAGTAATTCTAAAGTTTCGAAAGTGAATCTGGATGAAAAAAGTATGCCCAACTTACATTATTAGCTTAATTAATCATGCATTAGTGAAAAACGTGTTGTTTAACCTAATATAGTATGAAACCCTAAAAAAATGGAAAATTTGATGTTGAATGGGTTAATGGTGAAAAACGTGTTGTTTATGGTAGTTTATTATGAAACCCTACAAAAATTTGGTTTTTTGATGTTATTTGAATGGTGAAAAACGTGCTCTTTATGGTAGTTTATTCTGCTAGTTTATTATGAAACCCTAAAAAATTAGGGTTTTTTGATGTTGTTTTGTTTTGGCTTGTATGGGGTTGTGGGATTTTTTGTGTGTAATTGATAATTATTTAATGTTTGAATTGAAGTGTGTATTTGTTAATGAATTACCATTCTGAAATTACCATCCCCTCCCCTTCGTGTTGTTTAAGGTCATGGGTGTAACTGCAAAAAAGCACAGGCCGCTTGTTCAAGACCATCATTCTTACATAGTTTTTAGGGTGCACTATGGTGGTGGATGGAAATACAGTAAAGGGGGCAAGCTTACGTATGAGGGGGGGGGGGGGGGGTTTATACATCACAGTTGAGAGTGAGGCTTGCTATTTTGACCTTGTGGATTGGTGTAAAAATATCCTAAAGTATCCTGGGGAGTTTGAGGTTTAATAGGAAGCCTGGTTTTAGTTTGGCTAAGAACAAGCAAAAAATTGTGAATGATGAAGATATAAGGGGTTTGGTGGCAAGTATAAATGAGCAGGGTCAGGTTGATGTCTATGTTGTTGATGCTGATGATGATGGGTATGAAGAAGGTGATGAAGATGGGGACAATGTTGGGGAAATGGGTACTATGCATAGTGGGGACCACATAGGACAAGTTGGTAGCAGTCAAATAACTTCCCAGCATTCAACTCTAAACCCAACAACACAAGACAACTCAGCTGGCTTCCCTTCCACCTCAACTGGCATCCCTTCCACCTCCTTTCCAACTCTAAACCCTAGCAGCTCATACCAACCATTTAAGAGGACTGGACCTCGAGTGAAGTCAAGTGCAAGAAAATTTTCAGCTCCAAGAAAATCTTCTGTAACTCTAAAAAACTAACCACAAACAGATCCTCAACCAAAAAGCAAAAAACAGTCCAAGAGCAAGGAAACTGTGAATGCAAAAGGGAAAGAGAAAGTGACTAACAGTTCCAAACCATTCACTAGGGGTGTCGATGGTCAGGTTGATGATGATGATGAAGAATCAGATCTATCAGCTCCTAGTGATCTTGAAATTGATGACACAGATTCAGGGGATTCTGATTTTGATGAGTTTGGGGAGTTTAATCATGAGGTGGACTTTGACTGGAGGGCAGAGTTAGTGACAGAAGGGTTGACAGGGAATGTTAACCACAGTCTTGGTGTGGAAGATCATCCACAAGAACAACAACATCAGGGAGAAGAACAGCCACAAGAACAACAACATCAGGGACAAGAGCCACTCAATCTTGGCTCAGACTCAGATCAGGAGAGGCCTGGTCCCTTTGCTGGTAACCTAGAACCATATGGCAGTGATGATTTGGAGAGTTTGGTAGGGAGTGATGAAGAGAGAGATCCCTATGGTGTTTTCAACAGTAGATCTGATTTGAAGAAGCCAATAGTGTTCAAGAGAGGGCTTTAATTCTCAAGTAATAAAGAGTTAAGGGAGGCTTTGAGGGTTTATGCAGTACAAACTAGATGTGATTACTTCTATATGCATAATGATAAGAGTAGGCTGACTGTTTATTGCTTAAAGAGGTGTCCTTGTCCACTTGTAAGAGGTAGGAAGAGGGGGTGTAAGTGTGAGGAATTTAAGTGTTTCTTCAAGGTTCATGCAGTGAAGGTTCATGAAGAGGAGACTTTCCAAATAAGAACTGTCATGCCTACTCATATATGTGAGAAAGACAGTCACAGTAAGAGGCTGACAGCAGCCTACCTTGCTAGAACCTATCTTGATAACTGGAGGGCAGATCCCACTTGGAAGCTTAAAGCTTTCAAAGCCCAAGTGGAGAGGGATACTGGGTTGTCTGCAGGGTACTACTTATGTTGGAATGCAAGATGCAGGGCTAAGTTCATAATCTATGGAGCTTGTGAAAATCAGTACAAGAGGGTGTATGACTACAGGGATGCAATCATGAAGTACAACCCAGGTAGTAATGCAGTTGTGGTGGTTGACAATGTAGATAGGCCTATTCCAGTATTTGAGAGGATGTATGTTTGTTTGCAAGCTTGTAAGGAAGGGTTTGAGGCTGGTTGTAGGCCACTAATTGGGGTTGATGGCTGCCATTTGAAAGGAGCCTATCCTGGAATGATATTGGTAGCAGTAGGTGTTGATCCAAACAACAATATCTACCCTATTACCTGGAGTGTTGTAGAGGTGGAGAGTAAGGATTCTTGGACATGGTTTTTGAGGTTGCTATTGCAAGATCTTGGTATGCCTGATGAGAAGTTGACATTTATGTCAGATAGGCAAAAGATAAGATGTATTAGTCACATTATTTTGTTTGTTTATGTGCAACTTATAGAAGGTAATTACATGGCTGACTTGAGTTTGTTTGCAGGGGTTGTTAGAGACCTTTGCAGTAGCAGCTCCTCATGCTTTCTTGAGGTTTTGTGTTAGGCATATTTGGGCAAATTTCAAGACCCAATTTCCTGGAAAAGCTTTTAAGGATGCCTTTTGGCAAGCAGCAACAGCAACAACTAAGGCAAGGAATAACTTGTGATTTGTTTATCTTAGGCATCTTGTGTTTATGCATTTTCATTGTAGCTCCTAATGCATTATCATGTTTATCTTCTCATTTCATTTTGTATAATGTATAGGAGGAGTTTAATGGATGTATGGAGGGGATTAAGCTATTTTCTAAGGATGCATACAGATATCTTAGTGGTATCCCCCCAAAATGTTGGTCAAGGCATGCATTCTCAACTCTGCCCAAGTCTGATATGTTGTTAAATAACATATGTGAGTCATTTTATAATGTGCTCAGAGAGGCTAGGGATAAGCCTATTCTAACCCTCATGGAATGGATTAGAACTTATGTGATGCAAAGGCACTTTGCCAAAAGGGAGGGAGTGAAGGCTTACAAGGGAACTGTCATGCCCAATGTGTTGAAGAGGCTTGAGTGGGCTGATTTAGAGTCAAGGAATTGCACACTAATCCCTGCAGGAGTAGATGAGTATGAGGTAATGCATAGAGATGATCGTGTGGTTGTGAACCTTGCTAAGAAGACTTGTACTTGTTATAGGTGGGACCTTAGTGGTATCTCTTATCCCCATGCTTACAAATGCATAGAGTTTGTTAGGAAGAGTCCAATCAGTTTCATACATGAGTCATATAACAAGGACAACTTCTGTGCTGCATATGGTGTTCCTTTGCATGGGATGCCTGGTATGAAACATTGGGGGAAGAGTTCAAATGACACTGAACCTACGTCACCTGCTATTAGAAAGATGCCTGGGAGGCCATCTAAAAAGAAGAGGAAGTTGGAACCAGGAGAGGCAGAGGAAAGGAAGAGGGTTAAGAGGAAGTTCAAGCCTAACAAATGCAAGACATGTGGAGTACTTGGTCACAACAGCAGAACCTGCAAGAAGAAAGACTCAAGTGAGCAAGCAACTGAGCAACCAGAAGACCCCTTACCTGAACCTGCACCTAAGTCTAAAGGTGGGAGGCCCCCATTACCAGCTGGAGCATACAAGAGAGTGCGTAAGTACCATAAGAAGAAGAAGACTCCTGTAAGTAAAATGACCTTGTATTTTTTGTAATTTGTAGTTTGTAATGCAACTAATCTAATGACCTTGTTTATTTTTGTAGGTTGAGAATGCTGAGAGGACTGGTGAGCACAGCCCAACGCATGATGTGAACCTAGGTGACTTCAATGGCTTTGAGTTGTTTGGGAGCCAAGAGAGCCATGCCCCTACACCTACCCCTACAGCAGCAACAACAACAACAGGAACAACTGGACCAACCACAACAGCAGCATCAACAACAACAGCAACAACATCAGCAACTGCATCTGATAGGCCTCCATGGAGGCCTTGACTGTTTTTATTTGGTTTTGTTAAGACAATGACAATGATATGTATTTTGGAATTGCATTTGTATTGCAATTGTATGATATTTTGAACAAGTAGTAAGCTACACTTTTGCAATTGCTATTTTTGAACAGCTACAACATGTATGTTATTGCAATTTGCAATTGCAAGTATTTGACAGATTTCCATATATATTTTCAGATTTCCAAGTATTTTCAGATTTTCAAGTTATTGCATTTTGATTGCAAGTAGTTGACAACTTCATTTCATGTCAATAGCACAATTCATTTCATACCAATACCAAAACAGTGCTACAATTCATTTCATACCTCTCATGGCTATACTTACACCACAACTACATGATCTTCAAGCTTCAAAATACAAAACACAACACCCTAATTACTCATGAGAGGTTACATGACAACATTACAACACACACAACACTACCACCTACATTTTGCTAACACAAACAAACAACAACATTACAAGCCCAATTACTACCACCCAAAGGGTGTACAAAGTATGGTCCATCTTTTTCATTTTCATCTTCATCTTCTTCACCTCACTTGACCTCTCAATACTCTTAGCCTTCAATTTTTGATTTTCCATAGCTTGAGCACCATTTTCAGCATTCAACCTTCCAATCTCATTTTGCAAATTTTTATTCTCATCCATCAACTCAATTGAGTATATCCTCTGCCAATCGGTCATTTCCACATCATACCATATGAAAAAATCACATTTTCGAGTTTGTGTTATGGGATCATAATCCCCACATCCAAAAAAACGTCTCCCTGGATTCTTCTTTGTCTTGGATTTCAGAAGGGAGGCCCTTTTCTGGCATTTACAAGTTGGAGGCCATGAATAATGTGTTGAATTGGAGCTTGACATATCTTTCAACTTACAAAATCAAAGAAAATCAAACAAACCCTAATTCAGTCAGAAATTGGGGAAAAAGGTTGAAGAGAGAGAAACATACGAACCCTAACTTTTTTCATCCAGATTCACTTTCGAAACTTTAGAATTACTCCTCTTTCGCTTTATCTCCTTTTGGCAAGAATCCTTTCGCTGTCACTGAGAGGAAGACAGAGTGTCAGTTTAAAGAGAGAGAGCGAGATGGCGAGAGACAGAGATGACGAGAGAGATAGAGATGACGAGAGAGAGAGAGAGAGAGAGAGAGAGAGAGAGAGAGAGAGAGTACAGACATTGAAGCTATGGCAGAATGACGAAAATGGAGGATGAACAGAGAGAGAGAGAGAGAGAGAGAGAGAGAGAGAGAGAGAGAGAGAGAGAGAGAGAGTAAAATGGGTGAACAGAGAGGACGAACTGAAGTGAAGGGGGGTGGGTGGGTGAAAATTAAATGAAACAATTTAATTCATTTGTTTAGTTTAATTAGTTTAGTTATTTACATTTCTATTTTTAATTTATTTAATTATTTGGTCAAATCATTTATAAGTCACATGAGGGACACGTGAGGATAAAATGGGAAGAAAATTAATAGATTTGGCCGGAAATTCACTTAAGGGGTGACTTCCATGGCGTTTGTAACATTAAAGGTGGTACTGAACAAATAGCAACAGTTAAGGGGGTACTGAACAAAAGGTGTAACTTTTAAGGTGGTTTTAACCAAATTGCGCTAACATCTATCCCATCCTTTGCTTTCCGTGTGAAACCAGCCAAGGACGGAACCCAAGGATCCGTCCAAACATTTATAAGCCTACCATCGCCCACCAGAAAACAGCCATCTTGTTCTACTACATCTCGATCACAAAGAATATATTTCCATTGTTGCGAGTCAGATTGAGAGGGGGAGACATGGAGGAAGTCATATCATGAGCAATACTTTTTCTGAAAATATGAACCCAAACCTTTTTTTCATCACTAAACATAAGCCATGCCAGTTTGGAATGCAAAGTTTTGTTGATATCGCTCATCTTGCGCAATCCCAGCCACATGTTTCTTTTGGAGAGCAAAGAGAATCCCATGATTTGTAGTAGATGATTTTTCCTCGCTTTTTTTCCCCACCAGAAATCTCGAATCAGGTTGTCCAAGTCTTTACACAACGACTCCTTGATATGGTTTGATGCCATCGCGTACCCAGGAAGAGTTGCTGTGCTGTCAGAGCTTGTATAAGCGTGGTTCTCCCTGCGTAAGACAGAGACCTCACTTTCCATGCTTTCAATTTCCCTTCAAGCCTTTCGTTGAGGTACTGGAACCTCTTTTTCTTGCCGTCATTGCAGAAAAAAGGCATGCCTAGGTAGACAGCATTTTTATCCATGGCCTTCAAATTCAACTAGCCCTTGAGCCTTCCTTTGTTTACTGACAGTGTATTGAGGCTAAAGTATACCCCAGATTTGCCTTTGTTTGCTGCTAGCCCACTCCAAGATTCCATCTTGTCAAGTGCATCATTGATTGCATCTGCATTTTTATCATCCGCTCTTGCAAAAATTACAAGATCATCTGCGAAGAGGAGATGAGACACCCCTTCGCAAGCTTTATCAATCGCAATGCATTCAAAATGCTTCTCCAGTTGGGCTTTACATAAGATCCTCGATAAAGCTTCCATTCCCAGTACAAAAAGGAAAGGCGATAGTGGATCGCCTTGCCTTATTCCTGTCTTGGGTTGCAAATACCCTTGGGGGCTGCCATTAATCAAAAGGCTAATGCATTGAAAGATCAAGTTGGTGAAGAGGTTGCTGAACCCCATATTCTTCATGACACAGATCAGAAATACCCATTCCAGTTTATCAAACGCCTTGGCCATGTCGATTTTTAGTGCCATCAAACCACCTCTCCCTTTTTTTTCTTCATCGTATGTAAGATCTCTTGCTAGGATCGTATTGTCAGATATTAACATGCCTGGAACAAATGCTGCTTGAAAAGGGAATACTAGCTTGTCTAGTAGCAGTTTCACTCTATTAGAAAGGATCTTAGAGATCACTTTGTAAGCAACATTACATAGAGCGATGGGTCTGAAATCCTTGACCATAGTTGCACGTTCATTTTTTGGAATCAATGCTACATGAGTGTGATTGAGGGATTTGAGCATTATTTCAGTGGTGAAGAATTCTTGGACCATAGCTATCACTTTGGGTCCAACAATTTCCTAATATTCATGGTAGAACAAAGCAGGGAGACCATTTGGTCCGAGAGCCTTTTTCGGATGCATATAAAGAGAACTTCTTTGATTTCTTCATTACTCAGTGTTGCACAAAGATTGGAATTTTCCTTATTGCTAATGCTTTTATCAAACAGATTTTTGAGATCCTGTACCTGAGGAGGAAAAAAGCTCACCAAAAAAAGTTAATAAAAGCATTATTAATCTCCTTAGCATCCTGAGTACAGACATCATTTCCCAAGTGTAGTGCCTCAATAGCATTTTTCTTGCGACGGATGATTGTAGAACGGTGGAAAAACTTGGTATTAAGGTCACCTTCTTTGAGATAATGGATGCAGGACTTCTGTTTCATCATTGAGGCCTCCCTTTGATAGAGTTCAAATAGGGTTGCGTAAAGTTCAGCTTCATAAGCTTGATCTGTGACATCTTGAGAACTTTGCTGCAGAGAATCAATTTTATCAAGTGTTTCTTTGATCTGCCTTTGAACGTGCCCAAAATGCTCTTTGTTCCATTTTTTAAAGGATTCTTTAGTTGCTTTAAATTTCCTTTTCAAAATGAAACTCTTCAAACCCCAAAACTCCTTTCTCCATGCATGCCTCACAATATCATGGCTTGTTGGGTCTCTCACCCACATAGCCTCAAAACGGAATGGAATAGGCCCTCGGGACCTCTCCCCATGGGTATCCCAAAGGATGGGAGAATGATCAGATTTCACATATGTTAAGTGCTTCACAACTGCTTTTGGGAATTGTTCACGCCACTTGATATTACATGTACCCCTATCCAAGCGTTCCTTCAAAATTACGATACCATTTCTTCTTTTACGCCAAGTGAAGGGCCTGCCAACAAACCCCAAATCAACGATGCCACTGTTGCTAATGAAGGATTGCAGGCTCTTATTAGTAGGCGTAGAATAAAAACTACTGCCCCACTTCTCATTCTGATTACATAAGATGTTGAAATCTCCCATAAAACATTGTGGCAGAGAGTAGGTGCATGCTGTCATATCAATCGCCTCCCAGAACGCTGTCTGATCATGGTGATTTGGCGCTCGATACACGAAGTTACACATCTATGTCAAGTGAGTTGTATCACCATTAATTTTAACCACAAAAAGTTGATCGGATTTTAGGATAATTTTCAGGTTAATATCCCTCCTCCACTTCAATGCCATGCCTCCAGATTTCCCGACTGATGAAGTAGCTACAATATCTACAATGTTTAAAGGTCGCAGAATTTCCATTGCTTTCTCCTCGGGCACCATTTTTTCCGCGATACAAAATATATCCGGATTGTGTTTTCGGATTAGAGCTCTCATATGGAATAATTTCGCGGGATGCCCCAATCCCCGACAATTTCAGCAGAATGTCCTCATTTGGGGGTTGATGCAAGATTTGGCCCGCCTTCCCAGCCTGATTGAATTCAACATCAAATTGTGCTAGCATATCCTCCATAATTCCTTCACCAAGATGCAAACTCGATTTTTTACCCGAGCCTATAATTGGTTTTGACCCTCGCCTTTTTCTGGCTTTTACTGTAGTTTTAAGCACAACGGGTCCCAACAAAGGCATTTTTCCTTTCTCATCAGAAGAAACATCAACATTCAATTTTCTCCTAGCAGTAGGTTTCGGGTTTACTGGTCGACAACCATCCTCATCAACATTCAGGCCGAGTTGTTTTCTTTTCAAAGTGAGACGTTCCAAGAAGGAAGTAATCCGGCCTGGTTGGGGTGTTTGTAGCCACTGGGCTCTTTTTAGGGGTGGGTTGATAGAGGGGGGATGGGATGGATATTAGGGGAGGTGAGTTAGGAAAGGAGGTTGGTTATTTGTGGGTTGAGAATAAAAACTTGGGCTGTCTTTTTTGTGGTGCTTTTTAACTGGGCTAGGGGAGTCATCAGGCTCATGAACAAAGTACCCCAAATTTTGATGTGGGTCTGGGCTTGACTCAATTAGTTGATAGCTAGGCACAATTGGGTTTGAAAACTTGGTCCATGAGGAAATGAAATATTAATATTATTATTTTTCAAAGGAAAAATCACCCCTCCACGGGTCCACATTAGATGGGGAAATATGCAATCTACTATGTTCAGAATAAAGATTTGCAGAATCACAATAATCTCTACCTATGTGAGTCTCAGCTGAAATCATACCTTTAGCAGATTGCAACGACACCTTGGATAGAGCCAAGTCCCTGAGCATTCCTTCCTTAGACTTGGGTGTTGTCACTGTGCCTGACACACCAACAAAATCCTTGACATATGTAACCAGGTCAGACCCCAGCTGTGTCACTAAGGATTTCTTCAAGTGCGATTGACATTGAAGCGGTTCTTGTTGCCCCTGTTCATTGGAGCACCCATCTCCTTCCTTCAAGATCATTGAGTTCAGCTTGGTTGCATCTCGTTTGTTATTTTTCACTGGACTAATTGGCTCCTTTCTAGTAAACACCAGACGAGTTGGCAAATTCCAGTCTTTTAAATCTTCAGCTCTTGTAAACTTCCCATACCCTTTATCAGGGTGCGCAATCTCAAAGCGGTTCATCTTCTGTGCAATCTTCATTGGTTTGGCCTAATTTACCATAGGCATAGCAAAAATCTGCTAGCCTCTCGTATTTTAATTCAACCCAATTTGGCTCATCCTGCCCTTCAATATTCTAAATGAATCCCTTGGGGAGTGGTTCTCTGAGGTCCAACATGACCCTCACTTTTAAATATCTTCTTGCAAGAATTCTTTCTTCATGGACGATGTTTGTACCATACAATTCACCAATCTTTTCCCCAATTGTAATTGCAATCTCAGTAGTTCAAGTTGTCCAGTGTAGGGCATGAATCTGAACCACCCAAAAAGGAGCTCGATGAAAATCCAATTGCTTCGGATTAAAGTTTAGGTTTCATCTCTTCATAATAACATTTTCCCCCAAAACTGCCCAGGTGCCCCCATCAAGCACCTTATCTCTATCGTCTTTGCTGTTTTTGAACATAAAAAGAAAATTAGTTTCATTTATGATGGAGATTGAAGGTTTGCCTTGGAGATTCCAAACTTTCTCAATTATTGATTTTACAACCTGCATCTTAATGAGTTTTTCAAAGTAAACTCTATCAATTAAATAGTGTTCTGTCACTCTTGCAGTGAATTTTGGGTCTTTTGGCAGAAATAGTACTTTAGGGCCTTTTTTCTGGTTTTGGAAGGACCTTCTAGTCCTTGCATGTCTTCCATTAATACAGAATTGGTAGATGGTGGGGCTGAACAACAGGGAGCTGGGATTAAATGGGATGGCTAAAATGGCAGATTGGTTTAATGAGGAAGGATGTTGGTGGATGAAGGTGGGCTAGGTGCTAGGGATATTGAATAAAGTTTCCATGAGAAATTCCACAAAGGGAATGAGTCCTACAAAGAGGTAATGGTTTTCTACGGAGAGAAAAATCTAGAGATATAAACTCTATTATTTCCTTTACCACTTTCGGACTTTTTTTCTTGTGAAAGTAAGGAGGATGTTTTTTCTTGGGCTAACCTATTTTAGTGCTCAACTCAATACTTTAGTGGGATTTGAACTTGGGTGAGGAGAGGACCACACTCGAGTCAGTACCACTAGGCTACCTCTTTGGTAACCGGAGAAAACTCGAACATAAGAGTATAGGAAATGTAAACGTATGTAGCTTTAGCCTTGAGCTTGCATTATGGTAAAACTAGTTGTCTAATGCTCAATCATTGCAATTGATGTCCAACACCTCCTAAAATATGGGAGGTTTTGATCAAATGATGCTATAGTGGGTGGAATGCACGCAATGAGTAGTCTGAGTATTTTATGCTGCTAAATTGATGTATTACCAGTAGGCTGGATCCTCTGATCTCTGTCATTGTTGCGCCACAGAAATTCTGTTAATTATAATAGTAATAAAAATTATATTAGTGAACCAAAATAAAACAACATAAGTACTAAATACAATACCCATTTTTTAAACAAATACAACATGTCTCTTCGGAGACATATGATAAAAACAAATACAACACATTTCTATCTAAAATAACTCTTACACCCCTCTTTTTATTTTCAGTATCCTCTATCTCATTCATTGTCTCTATCATTTCTCTCTGTTCCTTTTCATCTCCATTACCATAGAGCTTGACTTTGATATTGGCTAAGTGTTTAATGTGGATTTAATTGCCCAACCGAAATTTTGCACGTGGTTAATGATTGTTTATAGTGTTTTGCTGCTTAATTTAACAATGAATGGCCAGAATTGAAAGTTGAATGAAGTGGTTATTGTATAGGAAAACAAGCAAATATGTGGTGCTTATCGTTACCGCAATAATTTAATACAAAATAATTCCTTAAGCTACATGCAATAGTATAAGTAAGGGTATCGATCCCGCGAGTAGAGTATATTTTAATCTAAGTGTAACTATTAAAACCAATTACTTAAGCAGTTATATTAACGATTGGGGGGTATTAGTAAAATGATTAAACTAACAATTAAGTCTAAATTATATAAAACTAATTTAACCTTGATGAATATCAATCGAACAAGCACTCAGGAAACTTTTGGATTCCACCATGCAATTATATATATTCAATCATTGACATTCACAATTAATAACTCAAATAGATTGACTAAGGAATCCTTCTCTGCAGGTTATTCCCTAACTTTCCTTAGATAATAGTCGGACTTGCCTTAAAGATCTAACTATAACAATCATTATAGGACAACCTCAATACACCCCCGCACAAGATTTAATTTAATAAAAGCATGAACGCATTAGAAAGTCATCATGAATCATGAATAACTAGATGGGGAGCTACTCCAATGGGCTCCTCATTATTTAGACAAAAGAAGTTTATCAGCCGATCATATATCCATTCACTTCAGTTGGAAAGTGCTCCAAGATCAATTCCAAGACTGGAAACTACCAGAAATCCTAGTAAGAGAAGCTACCATTCAGATTCAAGGCTGGATAAACAATATGTACATCATTCTAAGAAGAAGGGTCTATTTCTCCGAGAAGAAAGAGGAGGAAAAATGGGCAGCAACGCTATTGGAGGAATGTCCACTCATCAATTGTCCATTGTGAGCGAGGTATAGCTCGCCCAACTTTCAAGCCTAACCTAGTCCACCTTATACACTATCATAATCATGCTATTGTGTGCATTTATGATACTAGAGTACGAAAAAGTAACATGGAGAAAATCATGAGGGGCTTGCCCTTTGAAGAATTTGAGTTGGTTGAGTTTGTGGATTTTACTGGTGTGTTACTAATGATGTGAGACTCCAACAAGTCGAGTGTTTTATCATTAACAAGAACACCCAAAGTATGAACGCTATTATTCAGGTACTATACTCTTAATCTTCACTACGTAGATATTTTTCTCTCACAAGTGTGATACTTGACTTTTCCCCATTGAAGGCTACATTATTAACTTGACCAGGCGTGCTTCCTCTTTAAGAGAGATTAAAAAAATATCAAACCATTCTTTGGGCCCGCCACTGTGCGCTGTGACACATAACATTGATGTTCCATTTTTTCCCCTGTTAAGCCCAACTATTTCATTCCCCAAGAAAACATAATTTAACAATACACATATATAATTCTCTGCAAATAATGGAAGATCTCACAATATTAGAGATCTGACTGCATAATTGCGGACTGGGTGTTAAATGGCTCATCCTTTGTCCCCTATATACTGGAGACCTTAGCATGTATTCACATCCTTCGCAAGGATTTTAAGATTAGTGAGCTCTGTAGGGAGGGGAAATCCAGCTTGTCTAATGCTTATATGAACATTATTTTGTTTGCTATTTAAGATTTGTAATGGTGATTGTAATGGTGATTGCAATGGTTGACTCTGAAAATATGCATCCTAATGACGTCGTTACATTCAATATGTTGGAGCCAGATTTAGTGAACCATTTTAATTTAACAACCGAAACACTTGCTCTTGCTTTCACGAGTGGTATTGAGTCTCTCCCTGATGGGAGACGCATTCTAACCTTTCCGGATGAATAACGACCAGCTGTGAGGCTCAATATTGATGTTATTAACAAGACACATATATAATTCTCTGCAAATAATGGAAGATCTCACATCATCTTGTAAATTAGATTGTTATGACCATTATTTTCTAATCGGAGCTGGCTGCCAAACTGTAAAGGATAGAAGATATCAGATGTTCAGTAGTCTTGTTCTTAAAACTGGCACTAGAGGTAACAATCGGTCGGGTTGGGTCCTCTCGGGTTGTGGGTCCTCTCGGGTTCAGATTATTTCCGGTTAGAAGAGTGTTTAGGTCGGGTTGGGTCGAGTTGGGTTGATTCAAGTTTTTGCTGATTTCGGTTTACGGGTCAATTCGAGTTGGGTTAGCTGGAATCCGGGTTAATGAATAGGGGGACAGAAGGGAACAGTGGTCACCCCATTTTTTTAAAAAAAAATCTATGACTTTTTTTTTATATTAAAAAATTGCAAGTGCAAGACTTAAGTCACGTGAATCATTTTGTTTCACAAAGTCTCAAACACTCAGCACAAACCCACGACATTTCTCCTTCTCTCTCATCCCTTCCACATCTTTGCTTCTCCTCTCAAGTCTCAACTCTCGCCTGACACCTGGTCTGGACTACTAGGCTACAGGTGCCGGCACTGGACTACTGGGCTACTCATTGACGACGTGGCTCGACGGCAAGGCTCGACCGCTCGACGACAAGGCTCGACATCTACTTCGGCGAGGCTGTTGCAATTCTGCGAATCCAATTGCTTTTGTTTGTTGAGGTACACCACCTTAATTCTTTCTCTCAATCCATCTCTAGTTAGTATAGATTATAACTTGTGATTTTTGAGTTAGAACTTAGAAATTGAACAAATTTGAGTAATTTGGTTTATTGAATTCAAATAAGTTGAAATTAGGGTTTGAAATATAATTTATTAAATTGGTTTGAGTAATATTGTGAATTGATTATTCATAAATTGAATAAATGTTTAGAGGGGTTTGTTAACTTCTTGTGCTAATTTTATTTGAAGTACTCTTGTTCATTGTAGATTCCATTTTTTTCTTGCGTGGCTTGGGTTGGTGTTCTTAGTTTTAACTTTTGTGGATTAATGCTTGTAGCTTTTTTGTTTGTTAAATGAAATTGATTTGTAATCAAAATAAAGTATTTGTTAATTGTGAATTTGTGATACCTCTAGGCATTTAACACTGTGATCAGACATAGAAATTATTTTTTGTTTTCTCTATTTTATTCCTTGAGCATAATTCATATAATTAAATTCATATTTATTTATATGTTAATTCAGTTTGTAGATGATGGGTGACCAATCAAAAAAGAAGTTGGGTGATGGAAATTTAGAAAGCTTTGGAGCAAAGTAAAGTCTCACAAGACTTCTTCCCCTTCGGTAAATCAAACTTCAACTCAAAATGAAACTCAAACTGAGTTTGATGTTAATAATAGTGAAGAGAAAATTGAATATGATGTTGATAGTATTCCACATGATCCTGCATTAAGAAAAAGTTCCATGGAGTATCCTCCTAAAGATCGATGTGGTGAGGAGAGGATATATAGCTAGAGGTCCTTGTAGACCGGTGGGTCATAATTTTCCGCAAAGAATAGTTGGGGGTTTGCGTCGTTTTAGTAAGTCTTGGTTTGAACAATATGACTTGCCATAGTATAGTGTTCAAAATGATGCTGCGTTTTGTTTTGTTTGCTACTTATTTCAGAACGAAACCGCAACTCATGCAGCGGGGGGAGAGGCCTTTGTTAGTGGAGGATTTAGGACTTGGAATAAACCCAAACGACTTGATACTCATGTTTAGGGGTGAAAGTTCGGACTTTGGATTGGATTATGGCCTAGTCCAAATCCAATCCAAAAAAATTTGGACTCGAAATTTTGAGTCCAAATCCAATCCAAACTAATTTTGGACTTTGATTTTTGAGTCCGAATCCAATCCGAATTATTTTCCGTAATCCAATCCGATCCGAATAATCCAATTTTTTCCTGACTCTTTACCTTTTCTACAACAATGTCCATTAAAAGTTCATCGATAAGATAATAATACAAATGTCGAAGTCAACTACAAGTCTACAACATTCATTATAAAAAAATGCAAATTATGTAGTTTTAAAGGTGTTAGGTAATCTCCGCTTAGTGTACATGGAGAAGACAAATGTGTAAAGAGA
Source organism: Tetragonia tetragonoides (assembly GCA_038025085.1). NCBI lineage: Eukaryota > Viridiplantae > Streptophyta > Magnoliopsida > Caryophyllales > Aizoaceae > Tetragonia > Tetragonia tetragonoides. Next base: position 35,344,567 of record CM076153.1, read on the forward strand.
TAGCAAGTGGTCGAGTGGCTGCTAAGGCGTGACTTGAGTGAGTTGTCTGAAAGGATCTTTCTCTCTTAATTTATGTATGCATTTTATATATTGTTGCCTTCAATCCTTTAGATTTTAATTTATAGTTTATACTATTTATTTTGGGCTAGTATCATTTTTGGATTATATGTCTTTTTATTTATTAATTTATATCTAATTTGGATTGGATTGGACTATTAGATTCTGAAAGGGTGAGTCCGAATCTAATCCGGAAATCCAATTTTTTTTTTTTTTTTTTTTGAGTCCGAATCCAATCCGAAATCCAAAAAGTCAAATCCGAATTGCCTAATTTGGATTGGATTGGATTGGATTTTGGATTTAATCCGAATAAGTTTCACCCTTACTCATGTTGGGTTGGTTAAGAGTGCTCATAATCTAGATATGGAGAAATATATAGCACTAAAGAACTCTAAAGCATCCATCATAACCGTTTTTGATAAACAATCGGTTGAGATCAAAAGTGAATATAAAGCTCGCTTGCTTGCTTCTCTTAAATGTTTGAGATGGCTTTTGCGCTAAGGGTTGGCATCTCGTGGCCATAATGAAAGTGAAGATTCAAGCAATGGAGGAAACTTTCTAGAACTTTTGATGTGGTTTGCCGAGAATAATGAAGATGTGGCAAATGTCGTATTGAAAATTGCTCCTAAAAATAATCAAATGATTGCTCCATCTATTCAAAAGGAATTAATAAATGCTTGTGCCAATGAAACAACTAAGCGCATTGTAGAAGAAGTTGTTGGTTTATTTGGAATTTTAGCCAACGAGTCTAGTGATGTATCTCACAAGGAACAATTGGCTCTTTGTTTGCGTTTTGTTAATAAGGAGGGGAAAACAATGGAGTGATTTCTTGGTATTGTGCATGTTAGTGATACTACTACCTCTTTGACACTCAAAAGTGCAATAGATTCATTACTTATGGAGCATTCATTGAGTCCTTCTAGGATTCTTGGGCAAGGTTATGATGGGGCTAGCAACATGAAGGATGAAATCAATGGTCTTAAGACTTTGTTCATGAAAGATACCCCTTGTGCATACTACATTCATTGTTTTGCTCATTAACTTCAATTGACACTTGATGCCGTTGCTAAAAATAACAATGATTGTGGTTGGTCTAAATGTGATACTTTGGTTTCTATTTATTTTAATAATAAATTGATACATAATACTAAAAAAGTAATACTTAGGATCGAAAAACTAATACATAAAATTCCAAAAATGATACTAAGATTTTTATTTTTTTGTAATAAATAAAAAATGAATAAAATTTGATGAAACTGATATTTGATACAGCAACAGAAGTTGAAGCTCTCAATCACCTTCAATAATGGAAGATTCTCTCTCGTAAACCCCTCTCGCACAACCAAAACCATTAGAAACAACATCATCATCATCATCATCATCATCATGAGGCAAGAGAAAACCAATCTGAACTCAATCTCCATTAATGGAGCAAAATCCATCCAAAGAAAGACCAAAAAACCGCAACAATTAAACAATCAAAAATTCAAACGACGAAAATCCTGAACAACTTATCTTGGAGACGAAAAAAAAAATTCATAATCTCAAGAAAATAATCGAATCTTAGATCTAAGTCCGGAGGAGAGAGAAAGCACAAAATTTGTCGAGATCGCACCAGGGATTATGAAGGAGAGCGAAACCACAACAACCGTGCCATGGGTTATGGAGGAGAGAGAATAGATTGTGGGAGGAGTGGAAAAAACTCACAGTGGTCGAAGTTCTATAACAATGTCTCAGTAACTGATTGCTCTATCGAAGAAGATGCAGGAAGCCAAAAAAAAAAAGAGACGTCACGATTACGTCAGAAGGACGGGTCGCACGCTGAGGGCGCCGCAAGTGATTTTTTGCATTTGGATATTATGTCATTATGAGTTGAATATTTACTCAACTAATCACTCTTGCCCATTATAATGGCAGAATTATTTTTGCTAATATAATGGAATGATTTAGGTTTTGTGGAAACCTCAAATTCTTCACTTGAATATCAATGAGATATTTGCTCAACACATTCATTGTGATCTGGTACATCGAGGCACATATATGAAAATTGCATGCACTTATGTTTATGCATTTAATAATGCATCCGATAGAATAGCTCTCTAGACCAATTTTTTTTAAAGCGCACGTTCCCGCTATTCGTAATCTGGTTTCGGCTACTTTTGAAAATTCCAACGTGGCACGCCAATTTTATTACAATGTTGAACTTCCAAAAAACGATGACTCTGGATTCATTGATAGTTGAATGAAATTGTCAAAAGAGATTGGAAGATGTATCGGTGTTACATGGTGGGAGTGTCCTGATAGCGTTGTGACTAATGTGGGTAGGAGCGTTGGCTCATATCAAGAGGCGTTGGAACTCGTGAGGGTTGCGAAGTACGCAAAACAATGTATAGCGGGGAAATTGATCGAGGTGCTCTACAGATTCTGTCTTAGGTTGATCACTACTTATTGCTTTTCTAGAAACTGTACCATCTCCCTGTCTCAGTCTATTGATCCTTCCTCTTAAGCCTTACTCTATTCTGAGCATTTTGTTTGGGTGCTCATATTCTTTTTGTTAAAGTACGTAGTTGAAACTATACCAGTGAAGTGATCGAGCAATCACATATATTTCCCCCATCTTCCCAAGTTGATATTGCTCTTCTATTGCGAGTAATATCAATAATTATTACAAGGTGAACATTATTATTGTATCCAAAATAATGTATTATGTGATGATGAGTTCAATGGAAGAATTTGGAAAAGAAGTTGTGCACCAAAAAATGCAATTCTCTTTATGGTTGGCCTTCAAAGATAGGCTCCCACACAGAGTAACTTTATTTGCTAAGAAATGTGTTGATTCTGCTTAGTGTCAGTCTTGGGTTGGTAATATGAGAACACCATACATGTTGTCAGAGATTGCCCAAAGGCTGTTGAGGGTTGGGATCTACTGCCCACTTCTGGGACCTTTTATAACTCTGAACTTAGGTCTTGGATTAATATAAACTCTAAACCTAGGAAAATGTGAGCACTATTGAATTGCCTTGAAAAATCATCTTCCGTGTTGTAGTTTGGGAAAACTGGAAAGAAGAAATAAGGCCATCTTTAATGGCAATCACATACAACCCATTACAAAACTACATCACTACATCAACACTCCATGCTAAGCTGAAGAGTATTCCTTCTGCAATGAAATGGAAACAATAGGAACAATGGAGCAATATCATAATTAGCAGCGACTCACAAGGCAGTCACACTCATCTTATCCAATAACCTTAAAAAAAAATTCCACTGATGTAGATAAGTGTGGATTTACAGCTAATCCACCAACTCCAAGATCATGTTTGAACCAAAGGAGAAGCACAAGGTTTCGGGCACTATGGCTAAGGAGGCTACACTGAATAGTAATATAGTACTAATGAATTCTTAACTGTTTTAACTACTCCTCCCTCAAATATGTATTTTATTATTAGAGGAGGAAGCTGCTAATTGGGAATCTATAGCGACAAATACGGTCTCAAACCTATTTATATTTACTTATTATATATGCACTAATTTCTACCCAAAAGAAGAAAAAAAAATACCTTGTAGTAAACAAATTAATCTTTTAGTGCCTCTCAAAAAAAAAAAAAATCTTTTAGTGAACAAATTCAACATTTTGGTAAAAACCCAATCAATGGAGACATTTTCCTCAAATCAGGCACATGCTACTACTACGTGAGAACAAGAATACTCAAATCAAAACTCACTCATCGTGGATAATATTTTATGGAGCATATCTGACCATTCACACAATCAAATTCCCCAATACAAATTTTGTAGCCGTTAGATCACCTTTTTTGACCGTTACACACGCTCTTCGTCCCCTTAAAATTCAAACAGCCGCCCGTTATTCCCTGTAGTATTATTAAACTCAAAATCAAAAGCAAACCCACAAAGCAAGAACCCTAAACAAACCCACTGAGACCAAGTCCTTGCATTTTCTTCAACAACCATCACCACTAAGGTAAAATTAATTCTCCCCTCAATCTTATTCTTCCCCTTTTCAATTTCTTTCATTTGATTCTCTTACCAAAAAAGATTGGATTTTTGTTTATAATAATTTTTTCATTTCATTTCGATTAAAACTCTTGATTTGTGTTAATTAGTTGCAGGATGAAATCTGATCGGAAACCACCGCTTGCAAGATCTCCAATGAGGCTAAGAACACGTCGTGATCTTAAACCCACCATCACAAACACACCTTCTCGAACTCCAATAGGTAATTTAAGATTTTTAAATCAGATATTATTTCAACCCATGTTTATAATTTCTTTGATTTTCTTTGTTTGATTACTTAAAAAGACCCATTAAATTTCTGGGATTTTTTTTCTTTTGGTATGTGATATTTAGGGTCAATGGCAAAAACCCAGATGAAAAGCTCAGAGATTAAGCCCCAATACAACCCAGTTTCTTATGAATTGAAAGCTTTGGCTAAAATGGTAGAAGATGAATTGGGTGCTATTAATGCAAAAGCCACTGACTTTGGGAATAATCCAGTGATGGGTAATGCAAATAATAATAATTTGGGTGGTTCTTTGTTCGAAAGGGGCCGATTTTACGACGAGTATTCAGCTAGGAGGAATGAGAGGTTAATGAAGAAACAGAGTGAAACAGGGGATTTTGATGAGCCTAAACCTGCTTATAATTTGGGGGTTAAGGCTGATTCAGCTAAGAAGAAGGATTCAAAGAAGAAAGCTGAGAGCTTGAGGAAATCGATGGCGGTCACTTATTCTGTCGATCGAAGCCAACATCCGAGGTATGCTCTCAGGAGTACTACTAAGAAGCCTCCATTGCCTGTGCCTATGTATGTTGAGGAACAGACTACTACCAAGAAGACTGCTGCTCTAAGACCTAGGAGAAAATGAAAGAGCTATCATGTTAGTTTAACAAAAAAAAAAAAAAAAGAGTCTGTTTATTTGTTATAGTATCTGCTATGTTGGGGAATAGAATTGGGGTTTATATATGTCAAATCTTTTGATTCGTTAAGGATACTTTTTATGTAGATTGTACTGCTTCTTCTGTGTCCATCGATGGTGGACAAGAGGAACTTTTATGGCTTTGAGAACTTACATTTTTGTGTTGAATGGAAAATGAGAATTTTCTTCTCTTTTGTTGCCTGGTGATTACAATATGCTGTTTTTGAGGGTTTAATAGAATTGGGGTTTAGAGTGTTTACTGATTGAGGTCTGAGGATACTTTAATGGGGTTTATGGTAGGATGTAGTCCTTCTTTGTGTCCATCAATGGTCGACAAAAGGAACTTCGAAACGGCTTTGAGATGTCATATGTTGGTGCTGAATGTTGTTGCTTGGTGAGTTCTTCATCATATTGGATACTATTGCTAGCCTTGAAGGTTAGATAACTTCATCTCCCATTTATTATTTTGCTGGTGTGTGTTGAAAGAGTAGGGATGACTTTACAGTTTGGAATGACATTTTTGATACTGATTCTAGGTAGCACAAGAACAATCTGTTAAAACAAACCGATTGTAGAAGTACTGGCAATAGCCCACTGAAGTTATTCCTAGGAAGAGCAATTTGTTAAAACAAACTAATTGTTGATGTTCTTTTGTCAAAGATTGTTGGTGTTCTTTTGTCAGAGACCTCACCTAACATCAATGCTGTATTAGTTACTTATTTAGTGCCCAAGTTTTGGTAGATTTTGGCATGTCACAAGTAGAAAGCTTAACTATTAGTGTTCCCATCAATATCGTCAGAAAGAATCCCTCCCCAGTCAATCAAGTAGCTTAACTATTCAGTGGTCTGAACAGTTTATAGTATCATCCTGTAGGCATCATGGCAAGGGAAATCCAACTCCTTTACACCAGAGAATTTTCCGATTCAATCATGTAAACTGTTTGAATGATGACTTATTTTGGAGCATGAATTATATCACCCAAACCCGAGTGTCTCTTCAGTCACAAACTATACAGCATAGGATATTGGAGGTTACACAATTCAGAACTCATATTAATGGCAAATGAGCTAAATTTTCAACGGAGTAAAGTATACGATTTTCGTAGACCTCCTAGATCTTAGCCCGGAAATTTGCAAACTCAATGACAGCAAGCCTGAGAAACTAAGGGTGACCACCAATCAAGTTAACTAAATGACAGATTAGGCAATTGATCTACAAGGATCACTGGCTACAGATGATAGATATTATATTGATTGGTCAATAATAACAGGCAACTACAAGACACGACTTTGCAGTTCTCAGCATGCATTTGGGCAAAGTCTGTCATGCAGCAAAGCTGGATTAATATAATCCTTCATATTTGTGAAGATAACATAATGCAGGGAATACCTAATCACTTGAATGGTAAGCCAAGTTCAGGTCATTTTCCAATCGTCATTGCATAGTTCATATTTGTGAAGATAACATAATGCAGGGAGTACCTAATCACTTGAATGGTAAGCCAAGTTCAGGTCATTTTCCAATCGTCATTGCATAGTTTATTGTTATAAGAATAAAATAAACACCATCCTGCCAAAAGAAAAATAAATCTTATGTGTATACTATCTACATTCAGGCCACATGATTTATATTTTTCTTCCACTTTTTCATTGGTTTTGTTTCTTCAGAAGTAAACTTAATGTCTTATTCAACTTTCTGTTCATAAATGTGCGAGTTGATCTTCTTCTTTTCTTACGACTTCTTATAGCAAATATTCTATGTTATTGCGTAAGGACTAACATTCAGTGATGTCATTTACTATCATCAGAGTGTGTTCCCATGACTGACTGTATTTGTACAAGTCTTCATGTTTGATTCCTTCCAATCAAAACATTAGAGATAACTCGGTCATCTACAAGGGAACCATACATATATGGTGTCTCAAGCAGATAAACTCACCTCATGAAACTTTGGCAAAAACTTGGTCTGCAGAGCGAAGTCAAGGCTTATCTGACTGGTTCAAGCTTTGAGTGTACGATGAAGTCGTAAAATTAAGGTTAGTACAAGTAGCGCTCCTAGATCTTGTCAGAAAATTTGTGAGCTCTGATGACAGCAGGCCTGGGAAACTAAGGGCAACAATCAACTTAGTTAACTAATAACTATATGACAGATTAAGCCATTTTAATACAAGGAAATAGGTGGCTAGTTATGATATATTTAATATATTATTTGGAAAATTGTATAGAGATCTGAGTTGAGAACATGTCTTCATCTTCAACCAAGGAAAAAATATTTGAAAATTGCATAGTGATCTAAGTTAAGAACATTTCTTCATTGGGGGATATGGACTGGCAAATGGTTAGTGCAATAGAAATGTTACTATACTATACTGAGTCAAAGAAAATAACATCTGTAGCAAGCCAGTGCTAATATCTATAAAAGTTGCCCACGATTTCTTTTCCTTTTTGGTTTCTACAGCTTCAACAATGGAGGGATTAGTTCGTTGCTCAGCCAACAGTGTCGCTGTCTCTCCCATCAGCTTCTTAGAGAGGTCTGCAATTGTTCACAACAACAAACCGTCTGTGGTCTATGGAAGTGTTCGGTACACTTGGAGACAGACTCTTGAGAGGTGCACCAAGCTTGCTTCTGCTCTTACTCAGTTAGGCGTTTCTTATGGAGATGTTGTGAGTTCTCTTACATTTTTGCCAATTGGGACTCTTTTCCTTTTATGTGTTTTGGTCAATTTCATCTTTAAATTGAAGATACCAAGTTTATGTCATTTTACTTGTATCATCTCATTTGAGAGCCTCTGAATGCTCAAAGTTATGCCATTGTATGTTCTACTTTTTCTATAGTTATTACTATTAGTAAATCTCAATACATGCGCTTGCTAGCACATTCTGTTTGTTAGGAAGGGGATGCTGATTTATGCATTAGCTTTAATTCATGGGTTCCTAGCTAGGTAATTCTTTCGGAGTTTTGATCATCCATCAGTCCATATATTTTTTTTTCTCTCCTTAGATTCAGCAATGAAGTGTTCTTCTTACTAATTCCCTAGTAAGTTGTATCATGTCTTTATTGTTAATTTGTTTCTCATGTGTGTTGACTTTGCAACTGTAGGTTGCTGCCTTGATCCCCAACATTCCAGCAATGTATGAGTTGCACTTTGCCGTACCAATGGCTGGGGCTGTTCTTTGTGCCCTTAATATGCGTCATGACTCTGCAATGGTGTCGGTCTTGCTAAAACATTCCGAGGCAAAAGTCATATTTGTAGATTATCAGTTTCTTGATGTTGTTTATGGAGGAATGGATATTTTGTCTAATAAAAGCACTAGTCTACCAGAAATTGTCTTAGTTCTTGATGAACAGTCAACAACAGTTGGAAATGTCATGCCCCTTTCTGGAACCCTGGAATACGAAAATCTTTTAGCAACAGGAAAACTTGACTTTGCAATCCGAAGACCAAAAGATGAATGGGATCCTATTTCATTGAATTATACTTCAGGGACAACTTCTAGCCCTAAAGGTGTTGTTTATAGCCATAGAGGTGCATATCTAAACTCTCTGGCAACAATTATATGTACTGAAATGAATGCCAGGTCTATCTATCTGTGGACTCTCCCTATGTTTCACTGCAACGGCTGGTGCTTTCCATGGGCAATGGCAGCTCAAGGTGGCACAAACATCTGCCTGAGAAATGTTACTGCAAAGGGAATGTTCAGTAATATTGCTGAACATAAGGTAACCCACATGTGTGGTGCACCAACAGTGTTGAGCATGATCATAAATGCACCAACTGCTCATAAAATACCTCTGCTGAGAAAGGTTGTGGTGGTGACAGGTGGTGCTCCACCCCCTCCGCAGGTACTCTCGGAAATGGAAGAGCTTGGGTTTGTGGTAATTCATGGATATGGATTGACAGAAACCTATGGCCCTGCAACAACTTGTGTTTGGAAGCCTGAGTGGGATGACTTGCATCCAGATGCGAAAGCAAAAATCAAGGCCCGCCAGGGAGTGCATCATCTTGGCCTCGACGAAGTTGATGTAAAAGATCCTCTTACCATGGAAAGTGTGTCTGCAGATGCAAAGACAATGGGTGAGGTTATGTTTAGGGGAAACACTGTTATGAGTGGATACCTGAAAAACATGAAGGCTACTCAGGAGGCTTTTAAAGGCGGATGGTTCCGTACTGGAGACCTAGGGGTTAAACATCCTGATGATTACATTGAGCTCAAGGACCGTGCTAAAGATATCATTATATCTGGGGGAGAGAACATTAGCACTATCGAGGTTGAATCTATACTGTATAGCCATCCAGCTGTTTTAGAGGCAGCTGTCGTGGGACGTCCTGATGATCATTGGGGAGAGTCTCCCTGTGCATTTGTAACGCTGAAGGATGGGTTTAATGATGTTAGTGCTACAGAGATAATTGAGTTCTGTAGAAATCGTCTACCTCATTATATGGCTCCTCGTACAGTTGTATTTGAGGATCTGCCGAAAACTTCAACAGGAAAGATACAAAAATTTGTTCTAAGGGAAAAAGCAAAGACTATGGGGAGCGTTTCTCATCGAACTTCTAGCAGACTTTGATGAGGATATCATATCTGAATTGCTATATCAATATTCTGTCTACCTATCCTAATGCAATTTTTCAAAAGCATAGTTGTTCCATTGTACTACAAGTACAGATGTTTTGCAATACCTACCGAAAACTTCCACTGGAAAGGCTCAAATTTCATTCTCTGTGAGAAAGCAAAGGCTATGGGGAACTTGGGGCTTGCCAGAAGACTTTAAGGTTATCATATCCGAATTGCTCAATCAATATTCTGTGTATAATCTCTGGATCAGTTTGTCCACATAATTGTTGTTCCTGTGTAGCATAACTACTTGCACATGTTAAAATTCAGAATAAAATCAGGGAACTATTGGAATTTCATTGTCAAGTTCACATTTTCACCTAGTGGATGAAGACTTAATTACAATGCTGCAAACCTGCCAAACCATATATTTGGAAATATGCAGACATGGGCAGATTTACATTCTTGCTACGCAAATACCGAATGAGCATGGTGCTGTATCGAAAGCCTCAAATCCGTTGCTTTAAACTTGCAAACTGTATTCTGCTTTAAATTGGAGTATGTATTGGTTATGTATTCTCCAGTAGAAAATTTTAATGTCCAATTTGGATGAAGTGTAATAGGCATATACTGGTCGGGTTCAGTAACATCAGTGTAGGGGAGATAGTAACTCCTGTAGAAATTGTCTACCTCATAATATGGCTCCTTGTACAGTTGTTTTTAAGGATCTACCAGAAACTTCAATCTGAAAAATACAGCAATTTGTCCTCAGAGATGTAGCAAAGGTATGGGGATCCTTTCTCATTGGATTTACCAGCAGACTTTAAGCATATGATGAATTTCTGAACAATCTGTTTATAGTTCTTATTGCAGTGTTTCCAGAGTATTGTTGTTCCATTGTACTACAATATGTACAAGTTGTAAGTAAAGGCTATGCAGAGGCTTTTCTGTTTCAATAGCCAGGAGACTACAAGAGTACATGGGTATATTATCTGAATTGCTTAGATCAATATTGTTGCTATAGTTTTTAAATACAGTTTGTCCAAAGAATTGTTGTGACTTGTTCCACTGTACTTTAACATAGGGCATTGCTTCTTTTTTTCTTTTTTTTTTTTGGAAATTCTACATTGTACCCCTCTACTTTTGGCTTTTCCATGTGGTACCCAAAACATTTTTCCAAATCCGCGTGGTACCCGTCTGTTTTTACCCGTTTCCAGTCCGTGTCCTTTTTAATCATTTTCCGTTAGTTTGTCACGTTAAGTTATGAGGTGGCTTTGTGTTTACGGGTTTGACGGTTTTTTTTTTTCCAGCTTCTTTTACATGAACAAAGTACCCTTAATTTTTACCACACACTCTCTCTCTCCTCAAATCACAAACCACCACCAAAACCCCCAAACTTTCTGCCAATTTATTAAGAAGTTAATTTGTCATCTATTAATTGTTATGTATGGTGTTTTTTTTAAATTTCATGAATGTTAAATAAACTTATGAATTGTGTGAGAAATTAGTGGGTATTGAGTGGTAGTGGGGTTTCGAAAATGGGGTGGATTTTATGGAGGTGAAGTAGATTTTTGATGGGGTTTCGACGATGGAGAGAGATTGTGGAGGCTTGATATCGTGGGGGTGGGTGGAATTTAGGTGGCTGGTGTTGATGAGGGTGAAGAAATGGTGGTGATTATGGAGGTTGGGCGTAGGGTTTCGAAATTGGGGGTGGTGGTTATGGAGGTGAAGTAGGTTTGTGGTGGGGGTTTCGAAAATGGAGAGAGAGATAGTGGTGACTGGATTTTGTGGGGGTGGGGTTCGAATTCAGGTGGGTGGGGTTTTTCGGGGTGGGGGTGGGGGTGGTGGTTCAAGGTGGGGTGGTGGGTTTTTCGGGGTGCGTGGTTGGGTTCCATGTCGTCGGGTTTTCGAGGTGGAGGTCTGATTGAGGGGGGAGGGGTTGTGGCGGGTGGGGGGATTTTATAGAGGTGAAGTAGTTTTTTTGATGGGGTTTCGACGATGGAGAGATATTGTGGAGGCTTGATATCGGGGGGGGGGGGGGTGGAATTTAGGTGGCTGGTGTTGGTGAGGGTGAAGAAATGGTGGTGATTATGGAGGTTGGGCGTAGGGTTTCGAAATTAGGGGTGGTGGTTATGGAGGTGAAGTAGGTTTGTGGTTGGGGTTTCGAAAATGGAGAGAGAGATAGTGGTGACAGGATTTTGTGGGGGTGAGGTTCGAATTCAGGTGGGTGGGGTTTTTCTGGGTGGAGGTGGTGGGTTTTTCGGGGTGCGTGGTTGGGTTCCATGTCGTGGGGTTTTCGAGGTGGAGGTCTGATTGAGGGGGGAGGGGTTGTGGCGGGTGGGGGGTTTACAAGTAGGATGGAAGATTGGTTGGGGGGTGGGGTGGGGTGCTAGTGGTTATGAAGATTGGGGATGAAAGAAGGTTGAAGGTGTGTTTGAAGGGGGTGGTTATGGAGTTTGGGGATGAAGGAGGTTGAAGATGGGTGTGAAAGCACGTGTTTTTTTAACTTCATTAAGGGTAATTTGTTAAATGCATCAACTGTTAACGGAAAAAGACTGCAAAGGACACGGACTGGTAACGGGTAAAAATAAAAGGGTACCACACGGTTTTGAAAAAATATTTTGGGTACCAAGTGGAAAAGCCAAAAGTACAGAGATACCATGTGGAATTTTCCTTTTTTTTTTGGCATGTTCTATTTCATGTTTTAGTGAATGAAGTCTATACTTTCAGCTGCTGAGATACCCGGAGTGGAGTCCTAATGTTTGTATTTTAAAATTAAGCCATACACTTGAAACTAATAGAGATTTGCGAGATTGCGTGATGCTATAATGCTATATAAATGAAACTTTAAATACATTTCTCTAAACTTTGGGACAATAATCTATTTATTTTTTTTTTTTGGTGCTAGAACAGTAATCTAGTTTGAAATATAGATGTGTACGTATTATGTATTGAAGATCAATATGGTTTTCTGTGACATACCTACAAGTTTAGGTGGTTCCTAGCAAACAAAAAAAAAGAGTCAATAAAAATAGTCCGAATAACTTTGAACAATATATTGCTCAAAATAAACATTTACTACATATTATATATATATATATATATATATATATATATATATATATATATATATATATATATATATATATATATATATAATTGAATGTGCACAATTGTTATAATGACACGTATGCATCCACATAAGCTTCTACATCATTATTATATGCCACATGTAAATGATATCATACTCTAATTTATTACATTCACACTTTGTTCAAGTTTGACTTTTGATTCGATGTATGTTGACCACATTAGTTGTACATTTAAAACTAATACATGCATCGGATTTGGGTGGTATGATGGAGAATAGATAGATAAAGTATAACAATTTTATTTATGATTTTGGTAGATTCATCATTATTTACGAATTTATGTCATTATAGAGGAATAATGATATGATAATACTTAATTATTAGAAAAGATTTTTCTGGTTGTTTCATGTATTTATAGGCTATAAATTAGTATGGTAAAAAGTTCAGACATCGCACCGGCCATGTAACTAGAATTAAACGGGAAAAAAAAACAAAGTTGATTTGAGTATAGAAAGGAGATTAGGAATGAAGTAGCAAGATGTGACATAGGCGAAAAATTTATTACAAGGTTGTACCAAGGAAAATGTATTATTATTTATTATAAACACACAAATCGTGCATTGCACGGGAATGTAACTAGTTGGTAACCGAGAGTGAAATAGAGTGAATTTTTTTTATTTTTTATTTTTTATTTTTAGTTTTTTAAGGCAAGAAAGCCGATCACGAATGGCCAAGAGTCTCAAGACTCTACAGATTTTCAGAACACAGAATGTAAATATAAAAGAAACTACTAAAGATCAAACTAATATGCAAATAAAACGGTAAGGATGGATGTTTCATCAACTGCTACTTCTTCAATCCTGTTGAAGAACCAGTCACAGTGATAACCAGACACATATATTCCGATCTTCTACCGCCAGGACCACCACCAGTTTCACCATCGGCATTATACGCCTCATCGTGGCTAGTAGGTTGAGAAAAAAGAGCAATCAACATCCAAGCTCAAACCTCCTATTTTTAACGATTTTCACATCTGAAGTTCAAAAACTTCCTAATACAACACCTTCTTATTCTTATCCGGTTATCCCTCAATCACAAAGAGTCAAAGAGTATCAATTTGATAAAAAGAGTGGCAGTTGAGCCAAAAGATATGCTATAGGGTATTTAGAGAGTTAAAAAGAACTAAATCCCCAACTCTCTAAAAACCCCCCAAACCACCATCACATAGCAGTAAATTAGAGCAAACTTTGAAATATATAGACTGAACTAACGAGATATATAGAGTAACTATAGTTATATGAAACCATGGATTACATGTTCTTCTTGTCATTTAGGAAATTTTTGCCATCATAACTGTTAGCTTTATCAGAAATAATATTCAGAATCGCCTTCTCTAGGCCTAAAAAATTAATAATTAAAAAAAAAAAAAACCATAAATAACAAATCCATCCTTATGGCTTGCTCAGCCTGGGAAATGGATTGATTCTATGAAACATTTCTTTGATGAAATCAAAATTTCTTTAGCACAGTGATAAAAGAACAGTCAAAAAACATGTCATGTTCCTTGGATGAATTAGCATAGTGAAGGAGATGGTGGCATAAACAATATGCTTCCAAAGCACCCAATTTCAAGGCTACATCGAGACTTATCAAGATGTCTATTAGACTATGGATCCCTCTGACATTCGCAAGATTGAAGAACACTTTAAGAAGATATGACCACCATCTTTGATTAGGGCTCAAAAAGAAATCAAGGGTTTGATAGAATGAAATCCCATCTCCTGATGAAACTGGGCAAAAACACAGTGAAATAGAGTGAATAGTTCTTATAAAAGAGAAACAAAAAGTAAATACCAATAATATTGAATTATTGATTGCCAAAAAAAGAAACAAAATATAAAAAGAAAGAAATGAAATTAAACGGAATTGCTTAACGTAAATCTTAAATTACTCAACGCAAATCTTTTTGTCACAATACTTACTAAAGTACCCTTTTTATTTGCAAACCACATTCCTCCTTATTCTTTTTTCTCTCTGAAATCTCCATTGTTATGTTTTCTCTATACATTGATAAGGAATCTAAATTCTAATCAATTTTGGTGATTCTGTTGATCAAGTCCAAATGATAAGCAATTCAAAGAAATAAACAAAATTGAAAACCAAAACTAAATATCAAACAAAAAAAACCTAGTCGACCACCTCCCTGCGACCCCGCCTCTTCCCGGCGTTGTCCAACCCCACAGTCAGCCCACCCCCACCAATCTCCCCTCCCCGGTCATCCAGATCGGGCATGTGAGCACACTCAGATCCAAACCCCGATCATTCGCAACCACCCTTCTCAGCCACCCTCACCCGCCGTCATCACCCCCACGCCTCGAAACAACCACCCCCTGCCGTCGGACCTCCACCCCCGGCAACGCTTTCTCTCTCCTTCGTGCCACTTTGAGGACAGATAAAACAGAAATTTGAACAACTGGATCAACGCAACTCAAGCCCAATACCATAAACAGTTTCTGTTGCAGGTAACTTTTGGATCAAAACCATAAACCCTAATAAAAGAAACCAAATTCCTAAACAAAACTCCACAGATTCTGGAACAAAATAAAACAAGAAACTTTCGAACTCACAAACAAAAAATAAAATTCAAGGCATTTGGTTTTGGTTTTCTGAAACGGGAAAAATGGGGGGTGGTGGTGGCGGCAAAGAAGAAGAACAAGATGACATGTCTGTGCACTCTCCTTGCAAGGCTCCTGCTTCCTCTGCATCTTCTCTCTCCAAGGTCTCTCTCTGGAGAAAGGTTTTTAGATATGAGCTTACCCAGAAAAGAATATAAGCTTAAATTACACAAACAAGCAAAAGCAAACTCATAAAATTGACTAATTGAAACAGAGAGAGAAAGAGAGATACCAGAAGTGGAAGATGATCGAATAGAGAGACGATTAGATCGACTGAAATTTGAAGGGAAGGAAACTGAGAAAGGTTTCCGATTGAAGGAAACTGAATTGTAAGAATTGTTGGGCAAATTGCAAATCGTTGATGAACATCGCAATGTTCCAGAAGAAGCCATTTTTTTGGGTCAGAGAAGGTTGTCCTTGTTGAAATTAATTTGGGGGAATTTGGGGGCCTGGTAAATAGAACTAGAATTGCACTCAAATTGAGAGAAAAGGAAGGAAGAGAGAGAAAGGGCTGAAAATTATTTAGGGGTATTGTGGGAAGTGGGGATTTACGTTTAGTAATTTACGTATAGCAACCCCAAATTAAAAGGGTAGTAAAAAAGCAACATATTTCCTCAAAAATAACAAAATGATTCGAGTCTAAAAGAAGAAAAATTGCAATTCTCCAAGTGACTGCTAATTCTATATTAACAAGTTGCCTACAAACAAAACCCAATTTCATTTACATTTTGCTTCCTTGGGTTTCATCAATGGAGGGTCTAATTCGTTGCTCAGCCAATGATGTCCCTCTCTCTCCTATTAGCTTCTTAGAGAGATCAGCGATAGTTTACAGTGACAAAACCTCTATTGTTTATGGAAGCATTCGTTACACTTGGAGAGAGACTCTCGAGAGGTGCACCAAACTTGCTTCTGCTCTTACCCAGTTTGGTATTTCTTATGGAGATGTTGTAAGTTCTTACCTTTTTCCTTTTTCCAATTGGGTTTTTTCCCATTTCTGGGTTTGTGTTCAATTTCACCTTTGCTTTAGTATAAAGACACCAACTTTGAGTAATCTGATTTGAGGGTTTATGAATGGTGGACAATATGATCTTGTTCTTGTTTGTTTCCATTACCTTTTCCTGTGATTGTTGGTTAAAACTTATGATTATGATCGTTTGGTGGTAATTTGGTATGGCCCTCCATGCAATGACCCACACAAAATACCTTAATTTCTGTAGTGTGTCATTATATGTTCCATTGATGATTGGTATCAAAGTAGCCTTTTTAAATGTTTGTATAGCTATAAAATGCATTAGGTTCACTGCATGGGCTATATCATCCATCTACCGAAATCCATTAGATTCTCTTTTTTTTTTTTATTTTTTTTTTATCAATGGAGATTCCTCATACTCACTCCAGAGTAAGTTGAACCACGTCTCCACTAACACCTCTGTTTATGTTTTTTTTACTTTTAACTTTAGGTTGCTGCTTTGATCCCCAACATTCCAGCAATGTATGAACTGCACTTTGCAGTTCCAATGGCTGGGGCTGTTCTTTGTGCCCTTAATAAGCGTCATGACTCTGCAACCGTATCAGCCTTGCTAAAACATTCTGAGGCAAAAGTCATATTTGTGGATTATCAGTTTTTGGATGTTGTCTGTGGGGCAATGGATATTTTGTCTAGGACAGGCATTAACCTTCCAAAAATTGTCTTAGTTCTTGATGAACAGTCAATGTCAGTTGGAAATGTTACGCCCTTTTCTGGAACACTGGAATATGAGAATCTTCTCAGGTCAGGAGAATCTGACTTTGAGATTCAAAAACCGAAAGATGAATGGGACCCTATATCATTAAATTATACTTCAGGGACAACCTCGAGCCCTAAAGGTGTTGTGTATAGCCATGGAGGTGCATATTTGAACTCTCTGGCGACAATTATATTGAACGAGTTGAATGCAATGCCCGTGTATTTGTGGACTCTCCCTATGTTTCACTGCAATGGATGGTGCTTTACATGGGGAGTGGCAGCTCAGGGTGGCACAAATGTCTGCCTGAGAAATGTTACTCCAAAGGGAATATTCAACAATATCGCTCAGTACAAGGTAACTCACATCTGTGGTGCACCAACAGTGTTGAATATGATGATAAATGCACCACCTACTGATACAAAACCTCTACTGAGCAAGGTGGTAGTGGTGACAGGTGGTGCTCCACCTCCTCCACACGTGCTCTCCAAAATGGAAGAGCTTGGGTTTGAGGTAACACATGGATATGGTTTGACAGAAACCTATGGGCCGGCGACAGCGTGTGCGTGGAAGCCCGAGTGGGATGCATTGCATCCAGATGCAAAAGCCAAAATCAAGGCCCGCCAGGGAGTTCATCATCTTGGGCTGGACGATGTTGATATAAAAGATCCTCTTACTATGAAAAGTGTGCCTGCCGATGCAAAGACAATGGGTGAAGTTATGCTTAGAGGCAACACAGTTATGAATGGGTACCTGAAAGATATGAAGGCCACTCAGGAGGCTTTTAAAGGTGGATGGTTCCGAAGCGGGGACTTAGGGGTTAAACATCCTGATGGTTACACAGAGCTGAAGGACCGCTCTAAGGATATTATTATTTCTGGGGGAGAAAACATTAGCACTATTGAGGTTGAATCTGTATTATTTAGTCATCCAGCAGTTTTAGAGGCAGCTGTTGTGGGACGTCCTGATGATCACTGGGGGGAGTCACCCTGTGCATTTGTTAAGTTGAAGGATGGGGTCAGTAACATGAGTACTGCAGAGATAATAAAGTTCTGTAGAGATCGCTTACCTCATTATATGGCTCCTCGTACCGTTGTATTTGAGGATCTACCGAAAACGTCAACTGGAAAGACACAGAAATTTGTTCTCAGGGAGAAAGCAAAGGCTATGGGGAGCCTTTCTCATGTTGCAAGCGGACTTTAAGGGTATGGATCCAAATGGCTCGATCACTATTCTGTCAATAATTTCTAAAAGCGGTATGTCCATAGTATAGCTGTTCCATTTTAGTAAGAATTCCTGGATCTGTTGCAAGTTAAAAATAACCTTGGGGATTGCTATTGGAGTTTTATCTTTTACCAGATGAAGACATCTTTCATAATGTTGATAACTGGAGGTCGTATCCTTTATATTAAACCAAATATTTGAATTATTTTTTGGGAGAATTTATGCCTAATCACCATGGTGCTATATCGATAGCCTCAAATTCATGCATGCTCTGAACTCGGAATCATTTTCTGTTTTGAATATATGCATTAACTGTGTTTACTACAGTAGAAAATATTAGCTCCCGATTGTGGATGGAGACTAATAGGCATCGTACAAAACTGGAAAGGCATTACAAAACCACCTGGTGCTGCTCATCCTCTGTTTTATTATTATATTAGTGAGTTTAGGCATGATCTTCAATAGAATACATACCCAGACTTAATCCGAAACCAACCCGGATTTTTAGGTTTTGAACAAGTATATCTCAATTCGAAACCAACAGGACTGAGCTTAACCCTATATTTGATTATTTGATCAAAATTTACATGTGAAGTTGGAAAGACCAAAAAAAGGACTGGAAAATTTAGGGACTAGAACAAGCATTGATCAACCCATATTTGATCGAATACCGACCTGACAAACCGATTTGCCAAGTGTAATCTTCACTCATATTGATTATTCACTTGGGTACAAGCACTGTTAAGCTTGTTAATGATCTTGAACTTTCATTTGATGCATTTGCTCAGTTTGTTGTACTTTCTGCTTATTGCTTTCAATTATCATGATTTAAAATGTCAAATTGTTAGTTAGTCAGTACTTGTTGCATAAGGCCATGTCATTACCAGCTAGTGCATCCTGTTAAAAAAAAGAAGTTATACAATAAGTAACGAATCCGTGATTGACTTAGGTAGAATCCTTTCTCTCCTATGTAATTTGTCAGCTACCCTGAAGTAACCCCATATGGATAAACATATGGGGTTGATTGTGGAGCTTGTTAGATACTCAAATTAGATATCCTTCTATTCTTCTTTGCTGTTGGGTGGAGAATTATCTTGCTAACATAGATGTCGTTGAAACTACAGAGTGAAATTATACAAGAAACCAATTACAAGTTATGTATAGTAATAAACTCATTCCTATGGATCATTCTTTTCCTACTCTTCAAATAATTGTTTAAAAAGGCATGGGTGTTGAAAGGTTGCAGAAATCAGTAAAAGGGGATAGGGAATTAGTAGAGGAAAGTACTTCAAGAGCTTACGAGCTAAATCACCCACGGGTGTCAGGGATGAATCGAGCTGCCAAGCGATTCCATGAATTGCAAACAGCTGTATGATTCCTCTAACAGCCATTCTACCATGTTCTAGTGAGCTTCTACAGCAGTATACTGAGATCCTCCTGTCAACCTTTTAAACTTCTGATTTACGGGGCATGACTGGCATGCAACATATCTGTACCGCAGTCTGCATATCTATTAAGCTGCGATTGTGTACTTCCACACACTCTCAGCTTTTCTTAGCTGTCTTCTGTCCAGAGTACAAGCTAAGAAGTTAGTACCTAGCTTCAGCTCAGCAATTGTATATTTGCTAGTTATTAATGAATAAGTTGGCATTTCTATACCTTCAGATTGGGATTAGTTTAGGACTTACTAAGAAAATGAAAAAGTTAAGGGAAAACCGCTTGTACTTACACAACTTATTTGGGGCGACTCAGACTCTAGTTGTAAGATGCATAGCCTTCTGTTTAACCAGATTGTAAGGTGAAAAGATGCTAGGATCTTTATTGGTGTAAAAACACATTCAGATATCGGGATATCCTTACTAAATTGGAATGGAGTACTGCTGAAGATGATGAACCATCTTCGACGAAGATTTTCCGGCTTTCTTTCTCCTTGTTACTGGAATCCAGACCAATTTGTTATTTACAGAGAAGACTATTGCAGGTTTGATTCATGGTAAAACTTGGATGCAAACGATCTGTTGGAACTGGCTGCGTGTTATGCTGGAGAAAATCTCGCTTCCGTACAGGCGTTCCAACAAGCTTTCTGCTGGTAAGCTTCCTATACTTTTGTGGTCGAAAATTGCCAACAGTCCTGTCTTTGATGGAAAGCTATGAGCACAGGATGATCTTGCTTGCTTGAACATTATCATTAGTTAATTAGTTTAGCTCTAGTGATTCTTACTGTATGAAGTATCATAGCCAAAGCCCAGCAATTTTAGCAGCCACTTGCTTTGACAGGATTGAAATTCTCTGGTCCTGATGACTTTCATGCTTCTCTGTCAAACAGGTTGTCGATTCATTTATTTTTTTATTTTTTTAATCTGATGAAGACAGGATTGTAACTAGTTTATGGTCAGGTTTGAGGTGCGTTATGTTGGTTGAGCTTATAGTTGGTGTCAATAGTTGGCTTTATCTCTTTAGCTGCATTAAGCCTCGACTTCTTTGCCATTTTAGGCTCCAGCCTTGATAGTATTTGAGCTGTGACTGTTAAACTGTATTATTAACTTCGCCTCCTTTGGTATTCTGAACGAACTTAGTTTGTCTTTTTTCCGAGCTTACCCGGTCAGTTTAACGGTGATCACAGGTTAGTTCAATATCTTTAAGTTCAGCTCAATGGTATTCAGTTTAGAAATGTAGGTATTCCCTCATATAGTACTATTGGTTTTCTTGTTCAGTGATGTTTAGTTCAGTCTAGTGGTATTCCGTTCAGTACCATGGTGTTCAGTTCAGTTGATATTCAATTAATATCATCAACACACCCATTAGAGGAAAAAACTACAAAGTCGTGATGTGCCACAAATGTGCTCTCGAGTATAAATCTTTATGAAAGACCCTACCGAAAAGGCAAAATATAGAACTCTGTGAAAATGAAACAGAACACGTTCCATGGGCCAGCCTGTCATCTATAGATAATATCAATTGTGAACAATATCTTTCAACAATGACGTATCAGTAAGCACTAGCAGTGGGTCACTAGATAAAAACGTAACACATTGTCCCTATATGTTTTGTCCTGACACATTATTTGTTTTTATATCGTGGGTTCGAGTGCGTTCTTTTCTACTAAACCGAAATTCAGTGAACTGAACTTCACTGAAGTGGATAGTAATATGTGAGAGGAAAACATAGCTCATTGAATTGAAATGAAATGAAATGAACCGATTCTCAAATAAGTAGAAAAGAACACGCTCTTTGTCTGAATATTATTCGCAACATATTCATTAATTCACTCTCTTATATCTCCCCTCCCAAACCAAAGTGATAGTAAAGACTAAAGAGTATTGATGACCTCTCTATATAAGGTATCTTCTAGCTAAGAGCCTAAGCTATTTCTGTAGTTCTATATATCTGGTTTCACTGATGGAGGGGCTGGTTCGTTGCTCCGCCAACTATGTCCCCCTATCTCCTATCACCTTCTTGGAGCGGTCTGCGGTTGTGTATCGGGACCGACCCTCGGTGGTCTATGGAAGTGTCCGGTATACTTGGAGAGAGACTTTGGAGAGGTGCACCAAGCTTGCTTCTGCTCTAGCTCAGTTGCAAATTTCTTATGGAGATGTTGTAAGTTCTCTCTTATTTTTTTTGAGGATAATAGCTTATCATCATATGTGTGGTGTAGGTTTTTGTTAAAATATGTATCTAGGAAATAAGTATTCCATATATAAAATGATGGTGCTCTCTGTAACAGATTACTTTGAGCAAATTATAACAGTACTAATATTACAGTATAAATGTGAGCAATGTGTCCTTTGATGCTTACATTTGGCAAAAATTACAAATATTGAATAGTTGATATTTGATAAATAGAATAAATAAAAATTAAGATTAGATGGAACCATAGGCAAACAGCCCCCCCCCCCCAAGGTTTCCATCAGTAATACATAGCTTTGATTCTCTGACTCATCATTTCAATAGATGTATCCGTGTTGGATACTTCGACAATAGGATACGATATGACACTTGGACACTTCAAATTAGCAACAAAAGAAGGAAAAAAAATCCTTAAAATAGCCGAGTCCGATGATCCGATCCTCGGATCCTCACCCGAACCAGATGCTCGGATTCCCGAGTCTGAGAAACATAGATACATAGTATGTACAATTGGGTGTTTAGGAAACAGCAGCACCAAATTGAAGCACAGCACTCATCTAATGATCACAACAGTTGACCGTTCCCCCGAATGAGTGAGGTATTGGGTTGGAGTTATATGTTCATGGTCACTTATCGCTCTCGAAATGAGTAATTGATCTAGCAATGAGATAAGGGAGTAACTTCGGCCTTGGCTTGGATTGAGTTGGATCGATCGATCAATATGATTATTGTCATTGGTTTTTATCACAATGCAATTAGTTCAATCACTAGTATTGAAATTGCCTGAAATGTGCGCGTCATTCAGCTCTCCATCTGCCTTTTGTGCCTCAAAACACCCTGCCATAGGTGTATTTATATTTCATTCAAAATAGTATGTAAATCGGATGTTATAGGAAACAGCAGCACCAAATTGTACAGCACTCATCTTATTGAATATATGAGACTTGTGTGACAACTTACTTATTACTGACCTTTATGCTGCAGGTTGCCGCGTTGATTCCTAATACTCCGGCAATGTATGAGTTGCACTTTGGGGTTCCTATGATAGGGGGAGTTCTTTGTACCCTTAATACACGTCATGACTCTGCAATGCTATCAGTTTTGCTAAAACATTCAGAAGCAAAACTCTTTTTTGTAGATCATCAGTTCTATGATGTAGCCTGTGGAGCAATTGAGATCCTGTCGAAAAACACAAGCGCTAGCCTTCCTCAAATCGTGCTGGTTCTTGATACACAATCATTTGGAGATGGAAACACAAAAGCTCCTTCTCATTCTAGGGGGCAGCTAGAATACGAGAGCCTACTAGCAACAGGGAAACCTGACTTTGAGATCCGGAGGCCAAAGGATGAATTGGACCCTATCTCAGTAAATTACACTTCAGGGACAACTTCAAGTCCTAAAGGTGTTGTTTATAGCCATAGAGGTGCTTATCTAAACTCCCTTGCCGCAGTGCTGTTGAACGAGATGGGACCAATGCCGGTATACTTGTGGAGCATCCCCATGTTCCACTGCAACGGCTGGTGCCTGACATGGGGCGTGGCAGCTCAAGGAGGCACCAACATCTGCCTGAGAAATGTGACCGCAAAGGGAATATTCAGTAACATTGCTGAACATAAAGTAACCCACATGGGTGGTGCACCAACTGTTCTGAATATGATTATCAATGCTCCCCCTAGTGATAAGAAGCCTCTCCCAGGAAAGGTTACCATGATGACAGGCGCGGCTCCACCTGCTTCACAGGTGCTCTTCGAAATGGAAGACTGAGGATTCCTCATAATCCACTCGTACGGCTTGACAGAAACCAACGGTCCAGGGACAGTATGTGCCTGGAAGCCCGAGTGGGATGCTCTGCCTCTAGATACAAGAGCAAAGATCAAGGCACGTCAAGGAGTGCGTCATATTGGCCTGGAGGAAGTCGATGTAAAAGACCCTGTAACTATGAAAAGCGTGCTTCCTGATGGAAAGACAATGGGCGAGGTTATGCTCAGGGGGAATACTGTTATGAGCGGATACTTGAAAGACATGAAGGCGACTCAGAAGTCATTTGAAGGGGGATGGTTCCATAGTGGGGACTTGGGGGTCAAGCACCCTGATGGTTACATTGAGCTAAAGGACCGTTCTAAGGATATTATCATTTCTGGGGGAGAAAATATTAGCACAATCGAGGTTGAATCTGTGCTGTTTAGCCATCCGGGGGTTCAAGAAGCCGCTGTTGTAGGACGTCCTGATGATCACTGGGGTGAGACACCTTGTGCCTTTGTTAAGCTGAAGGATGAGTTTGGCAATGTTAGTGCTAAGAAAATCATTAAGTTCTGTCGAGATAGACTGCCTCACTATATGGCTCCTCGTACTGTTGTTTTTCAGGATTTGCCAAAGACTTCGACAGGAAAGACGCAGAAATTTATTCTTAGGGACAAGGCAAAAGCAATGGGAAGCCTTTTTCCTGGCAATGCCAGCAAAAGTTTTAAGGGGGAAAGCAAACTCTAATGGTTTATATTTGCTTAATTACCAATTTCTGCTTCTAATTTGCCATCTGCTCGGTGGACTTTGTACACGTTGTACTAATATACTATGACAATAAGGCTTGGAACATATATGTTGCCTCATACATCAGCTGTATTTGCATGTTTCTGAGTTTATGTTTGATTTTGTACTAAAGTGTGTCCTTATAAGTGCTAAGATCTCATCAGGAATATAGCCTTGCAAAGATGGGTCTGTTTGACTTCAATATGCAGGCTTGAGAGCATGTAATACTACAGGACTTAAGCAAATTAAAACAAAATAACTTCCCAATAATACTCAAGTTGCTACACAGCCTACATTGAAGGCTTCAAGTCCATTGGTTAAAATGAGAAAACAACCCCCCCCCCCCCCCCCCCCCGTGTGTACAGCAATTGTTTGTCCATACGAGACTTATGGAGCAATACGCTAAACGAGCTAGGCGAGCTATAAACATGCAGACTGAATCACTTGGCGAATCAGATGAAACAGTCTGTACATGATCAGCTTTCTGAGTCCTTCTACTTCCAACCATCACTCTGACAGTACGTGCTCACAAACAAGTTCATGGTAAGAATGACTACCACCAGGCCTAAGTTGGAGTAGAATTCAGCTGCAAAACTAATGGCCTGCCATGACATTGAGAGCTGAATGATCTCCAAACTGAACTGAATCGCAACTTATATTCAGTTTCTTTATTCGTTTCACATATATGTCATCGATCTCCCTCATTATATACTAATTGTGTTAAAGCTGCTTAGATTATTTCCAACTTACTTGAAAATAAGTCAAATGGGTGAATAAATCTTCGTTTTTCAGGTCTTTCAAGTGGATCTTGTGATATTATGTACTGTAGTACAGAAGTCTTCCCATGAATCTCTGAAGTCTGATGCAGGATATTACACTACTAGCCACTTTGGACTATGCTGATTTCTGTCATGGAGGGTGATCAAGCATTGGATTTGAGTTTTGCTTAACTCTTTGATATCTTCTACAGTACTTAATGAGTTACTGGTTTACCTATGCTAGCTAGGTAATTTTTTGATTGATGGAAGGGCTTGTTCGCTGCTCCGTCAACTACGTCTCTCTAGGAGCGCTCCGCCGTTGTATATCGGGACCGACCCTCTATTGTCTATGGCAGTTTCTGTAACACTTGCAGAGACACTGCACATGTACAGCAAGCTGGGCTCCTGCTTTAGCCCACTTCAGAATTTCTTCTTCTTTTTTCCTTTTGTGTTTTTGGGATAGTGTGTCCTTCCATGTCAGTTTTAAGCTGTTTTTGAAATGTATCAGTTTCTTTTTGAACAACTGGTTCAAAGTCATTCAAACTATGTTGCACCAAAAACAAAACTATATTCAATATGTGCAAAATAATCATACCTGTCAAATTTGCACTCATAATAGTTCAAACTTTAACACTAATTTTGATTTATAGATGTTTGAGCTACAATTCTCAATTCCTGGCTTTACTTTACAAGAAGATCATAATTCAAAAGTACATTATACTAGCACCAATACCAACCTCAATGAGCCAAACCCTACACTATCATACAGAAATCACAACCAGCTAAATTATATCTACTCCCCCGGCTTTCACTTGCCACCCAAAACCCATTCAACTGCCTCCCAAAGAAAGAATCATAATCATCACAGCTTTGAGCGAAACCCAGATAGCGGCATATATCTGACTAGGGGTCAAGCACCTGAGAGTGGATCAATGTTAAAACCATCGGACAGAGCAGTTTTTGCTTAAGAAGAAGTCCTCCTCACTGTGAGTTGGACTGTAATCATATGGAGCAAAGATGTTCCTAATAGAAGGTCTGGTAGATACAATCCAAGCCTAATATCAGAACTCACATTGGAACAGTTCTGCAGTCGAATTTCCCTTAATTTTGTGCAACTCTTTACCAACTCTTCACACCCTTGATGTTATAAATTTACAAAAAGCCAAGTTCAACTCTAGCAAATTAGGACATGCATTTCCAACCAATGCTACACACTCATCATCAAACTCCCCAGATACGACAAGTAAAGACTCTAAATTAGGCAATGCCCCTTCAAATTCGGTACCAAACAACACTGAATCACGCCACCTTCCCACCTTCAAATGCATAATCTCTAGGCAACTTTTCATCATTTCCCTTATGCCTTCATTTGTAATCTTTTGGCAAGCGCTAAGATCAACATCTACCAGATTTGGGCACATAAGCGCGATCTTTTTCAGGATTTCATCCGTCAGTTGTTCATTAAAGATCATCTCCAAGTGCTTGACACTATAGCCCTTCACCAAACACTCAGCAGAACCTCCTTCTCCATGTTTTGTTCTCTCCAAATTTGTTTCTTCTCTAACGTTTGTGCTACTCATCTCTATTTCCTCTAGGGCTGGACAACTCTTAACAATCATGCAATTGCGAATACGTTAAATCATCACATGAGATTAGATTTATGGCCACCAATTTACGCAAATAACAAACGACGCTTTTTATTGCCTTATCATCATCTGTTAGAAAATCTGCGCCTTCAAGACTTAATCGCTCTAAATTCGGATAGCCACGCAAAAACACCAAAAATCCCTTCAATGTAATACTACAACAAAAGGTAGTAAACTTCTTGAGAGGCAAATCAGCTTTGGCAATACAACAAAGCAATTCATCTTCAACATCAATATCAAGCTCAAGTGTTGACAAACTACGACTTAAACATGAAAATGACCTTGGAGGAACCGTTAAAAAAACCATTATCGAGCTAAGTTTCGAGCTATGATCCATCATATACCTAAACCCATGTTGAGTAACCAACTCGCAACCAAAAATCACAACATCTTCAAGTTCCAAACAAGAATCAGACAACAAAATAAGTGACTTGTCAGTAATCAAAATATTCCATGGCAAATTAATTTTCTTCAAATTCTTCAAGGATTTAGCTAAACCCTTAACACCCAAATCAGTTAGAAACTCGTGACGATTACGAAAACGATAACTAACATCTAATTCCTCAATAAAAGGGAAAACAGAACAAATCTCAATAAGATGGTCATCACATAATGAGGTAATATTAGAGAGATTAAGTACCTTTAACTTTAAATTCAAGTCTGAACCCAATTCGATTAAACCCTTGAGGGGAACATTTTTCTGGGATTGAAGAGAAAGTGAAGTGAGAGAAAAAAATCAAATTTTGCGATTTGGGTAAGGGCGAAATCGAGGTCACCATTGAAGAAGGTGAAATCGATAGAGGAGAGAGAAAATGAAAAGCGGGGAAGAAGGGATGGGAGGAGAGAGAGAGATTTGAGGAAGAGAGAGAAAGGGATGAGGTTGGTGATGTTGTAGAGATGTTTGCAAGTTAAGGAGCGAGATTCTCGGTGGATTTCACGCTTGTGAATGGCGGGTGTTTCGAGATGAGAGAGAATTATCATCCAACAGTTGTCAGGGAGGTCTAAAATGGTTTTGGTTTTGACCTCCATTGATGATGAATAAAGGTTGAGATTGTGGGGTTTCTCTATGGAGGAGTGAGACTAGAGAGAGAGAGAGAGAGAGAGAGGGGTTTGGAGTTCGGAGTTTGAACTCTGAACTTTAGAGGAAGACTGTGAGAGTTTGGAGTTTCAATTGGAAATACTGAAAATGAATTGAATTGAAATTATTCTTTTATATTGACTTTTAATTATTTAGAACTCTTCCAGAACTTTATAGAGTGTTTAAATTCATTTGATAGTATCCATTGAAGTTTTTCTAATATTAAATTTTGGAATAATAAATAATTTGAGTGATAATTCTACATGAACTAAGCTGAACTATTCCCTCAAAAAAAAAAAAAAATTGGGGCAGGGATAAGTGGTTTTCTGGCTTGCAAACACCTTCTTGAGAAGGGGTTCAAACCTGTGGTATTTGAGGCAAGAAGTGAAATAGGGGGTGTTTGGTCATACTGTACTATAAAATCCACCAAGCTTCAAACACCTAAGAGCCACTATCAATTCTCTGACTTCTCATGGCCGCCTTCTGTAACGGAAAACTTCCCTCACCAGTCACCACAGTCTAGTCATGGATTACCTCAGTGCCTATACTGTGCATTTCAATCTTCTTCCTTGCATCAAGTTTAACACCACTGTCATCGGTATTGATTACGTTTTGGATGAAGGAGATGATCATATGAATAATAGTACTGATTATAGCTCAGAATTATTGTGGGGAACTGGAAATGGGGAACAATTTTCTTATCATGCAGGGAAATGGAACATTATTGCTCAAGATACTTGCCATACATGCTCATCAACTGAGGTATTTTCCTGCCTTATTTTAAGACATGGTTATGGAATTCAGTTTTAAGGTCTCTTGTCATCATCACTTCCCTTCAACTTTATCCTCTATCTATTTTTATGTTTTTAATTGGTTAGTGATCTAAGGATCAGTTCACATTGTCTATTGTCACTTGCCAACAGTTTTCAAACATGTAGCTGCACAGCTTATGACTATGAAGCTGACAAGAGTTTTTAGCTGAAATTGTATTGAAACAAACCAAATCACAACTTTTAGTTGTGTTTTTTATTTTCAAACATCTGTGTACTTATGTCCCTTGATGTGTTAAAAGTTGTCGTTTCCATACTAATTGACAATTGGCCAAATATCAAAATGTTCAATGTGAAATCTTATTTTGCAGGTATATGAAACGGACTTTGTGATATTATGTATTGGAAAGTACATAATATCACAAAGTATTGGAACTTTGTTCTAATTGACAGTTAGCCAAAATGTTCTATGTACCTGATTTTCCCATGAATGAAGGGCCAGAAATCTTTGATGGCAGGATATTACACTCCTTGGACTATGCTGCGATGGGTCATCAAGCATTGGAACTCATCAAGAATAAGTGAATCGCAGTCGTTGGATTTCAGAAATCAGCAGTAGATGTAGCATCCGAAGTTGCAAGACAAAAGGGTAGGTAGCTGATTTAATCTAGCTTTATCTTTTCATTCTGTTCTGTGTTTTTCTTTTTTCTTTTTGTACAAGACTGCGCATTGGACAGTTAGTGAGAGCATCCTGGCATCCAGTTTTCGGTTCCTAAATCGCTTTGCAGAGCTTATGATCGACAGGCCCGACGAAGGATACATGCTCTGGCTCTTGGCTTTCCTTCTCACACCTCTGGTAAGTCCTTTTGCCCTCATACAGCTTAATTGATCCCTAGAAGCAAGTACTCCCACGAGATTAAAGTATAAAATTGGAACTATTTATTTCCAATTAACTAAGAGACTTGTGTTCTAGTGGTTATCGATGCACTTGTGACCTGCACAGCTACTGTCTGAAATCTTGATAGCATCACTTTCCATCTAATAAAGAAGGGGCACTAATTCTTACCATGAAAATAGAACACCACAACAACAGATTTGTTGATTTACACAATCAAGTTCATGAAATGAAAGTTACACAGTAGCAGGCACTTAACTTGTGAACTGAGTCAAAAGAAATGCCTGTAAATCTGTAATTATAGAAGCAAGTACCAAATTCGTCGATAGGGAAGTATACATGCCCAAGAGGTGTTTTTCCTGTTGGTAAAAGCAATTACTTGTAACGTTCGATCATGCATTTAAACGTCTTGGAGCACTTACAGGAAAGGATCGCTCCTGTAACTGAAGCCGTTAAGCTATAAGCTCAACAACTTTGGAACAGTAAAACACTCACTAATGTTATTCATGTGGGGTCATGTGGTCTAGCTGCTCATGCAACATTTGATCAAACTAGTGATATTTATGGCTGAAACAGCCTAAGGCAGGCTTACACTAGCTAGTACAAACAGCTTTTTAAATACGGGATTTCTACATAGTAACCTGTAGTGTTACTTGTCAGTTGCGGATATATTCGAAATCAGTGGAGATATATCTCAAGTGGAACTATCCACTGAAGAAATACAAAATGGTCCTAGAGCATAGCTTCTTCAAACAGATTGTATCATGTATGTTCACTGTCTTGCCACGCGATTTCTACATGGTAAGAGAAGGAAGCCTAATCTTGAGGAAGTCACAGACATTCGGCTTTTTCAAAAAGGGTCTAGTAGTTGATGGGAAAGAAGTACCAACCGATGTGGTCATATTTGCAACTGGATGTAGGAGTGAGGAAATCTTTAACTCCTCTGTATAGGTATTCACGTTCTTTCTTCCAAATATCGAGTCCTTAAATGCTTAGAATCCTTTCATTGTTTAATGATGGTGGTTAAAAAAGCTTGAGAAAAACATTCGAGGGGAGAGAGTATTGAACCATTCCAAATCACGCATCCCAGAACTTTCCTTTGGGCTACTTGAAGCTTATCCATGATGCACATGTTCATCAACTGTTTGCAGGGAATGTATTCATCCAAGGATACCGGAGCTAGCAGTACTGGGCTACTCAGACAGCGCATCAAACCTCTTTAGTTCAGAAATGAGAAGCAAGTGGTTGGCGCATATCATCACGGAGAAGTTGAACCTACCAAGTACGAGAGAAATGGAGGAAGACCTCTTTAGTTCAGAAATGAGAAGCAAGTGGTTGGCGCATATCATCACGGAGAAGTTGAACCTACCAAGTACGAGAGAAATGGAGGAAGACGTAATTAGGTGGAAAAAATGCATGACTCGTTATGCTGGTGATCACAGGTACAAATGGTCATGTGTCAGTGTGCTGCTTCAAATATACAGCAATGATCTACTTTGCAAAGATATGGGATGTAACCATAGGAGAAAGAGGTGGTTCCTTCCCAAGTCATTTGCTACTTATGGTCCAAAAGACTATGCAAACATCGGCTAGCAATCAGCAAATGAAATCAACCTGGAAATGATGTGAATGTTAACATGATCTCTTGTTATCTTAATGGTTATCGACTGACCTCTTCCTTCACTTTTCTTTGTGTGTGCGTGTGGAAAAGGATGGCGCGGGGGAGGGGGGGGGTCCGTTCATCAACATACTTGTTACATTGCTAAACCCTGGGAACACCCAGTACAAGAAGAAAACAAAACATGGCTTTTGTCGCTCATACAACCACCTTAAAGCTTAAACCCCAAAAACCACCACCTTAGGAAGATGTAAATGTGTACATACAATATCACAGAACAATCAGATACTCTCAAATACTTACAATGTCACAAGATTCAGTTGCTGGTATCACGAAACGTCTGACATGCTTTCCTTCTTCCCTTTCCGAATGTCATTCCACGTCTTTTTCTTTCTCTCCCATTGCCGCCTAGCATTCTTTATGATTCTCTTATACCTTAAATTTGCTCTATT
Source organism: Tetragonia tetragonoides (assembly GCA_038025085.1). Taxonomy (NCBI): domain Eukaryota; kingdom Viridiplantae; phylum Streptophyta; class Magnoliopsida; order Caryophyllales; family Aizoaceae; genus Tetragonia; species Tetragonia tetragonoides. Next base: position 35,376,199 of record CM076153.1, read on the forward strand.
TACCGCATAGGCAGTGTAGTCTTTATCCTCTTTGCACTCAATAAAGTCAGCAAACAGAGCAATAGTTTTAGGGTCGTTTGTAATGGTTTCGAGGTAAGGCACTCCATTTCTGGTTTTTCCTGTTTGGTCTCTGACAGAAACAGAAAGAGATTAAATGGTAAGTGAAGCAGCAAGATATGAATAGCATGAATTGAAAATTAAAGAACACAGTTATTTAGGGCCTCCAGATTAAAAATGAAATAAAGAAGGGAAACAAAAAGGGGAAAAGGAAATAGTTAATGAAGGGGAAGAAGATGGTCATGGAAAGCTGGACATTGAAGCGCTATATCAGAGGGTGATCTCTGTCCTTTACTCTTCGTCCTCCGTTTTAGGCACCGGCAACTAGAAGCCAAAGTTTTTCTCTCAGCCACCATCTTTTGCTGATTTCCTCCACCCTCTCTCTCCTCCTCTTACTCCTTCAGCCTCAATAGTTCTCCCTTCAATATTATACTCCTATCTTATTTATATTTATAGGGGAGCATATATAAAGCATGTGCAGAGCAACCCTGTGCCAGTTCAGGTATTTGCAAACAGAGTCATGCATCAAATACCTTATGAGCAGCTGTCTCATCCTCTGAAAGTCTGATGCAACTCTGCGGCTAGACATGTGCCATTTGCGACCCTATAATTTGAGCAGATAAAGGACATGGTTAATGAATGGAGAAGAAATGACAAGTCCCGTAGACATACCTTCAAAGAAATAAAGTTTACCTTTCTCATTGTACCAAACGGATATTTACGATCAGTACATTTAAAAACACTTGCAACATTGGTGGGCGAAACTGCATGTGCTTGTGATTCGACTCCTGAGTTATTTGATGATTTCAGGAACTCTAATGTTCTCTCCTCAAACATTAATACATTCATGAAAACCATTAATATAAACAAGCACCCCCTCACTAGAAAGTCTAACCCAGTTGCTGTGCATAATGACAGGAGGCCAGCAAAATGCATGAGTATCTTAGTATTGGTGTCCCCATATGATGATAAACGAGGTTTCAGGGCATCCACTATTAGCTTTTGGACTTGAATCGGTAATTGGAGGTTGTACTGACAAACGCAACTCATTATACCAATTAGAGATTGACATCGAGCATATGCATCTTTCTGCGATGATGAAGATTCCGGACCACTCAAGTTTGCTTTTAAACAGCAAACAGCTTGCAACATAGAGCAGCTCATCAATTTCAATATTGAAGTAAGCAGACAAAAATCTTGCATGGTCATTTCTTTTATTCTACACAACAGAACATCATCAACTTCAGTGGAGATAATTCTTACCAACGAACTCAGAAAGGACAACATGTCATCCCTCTTTGATTCATCAAAGATATTGAGATTCATCTTCAAGTAAGAAATAGCATCACTTGCCAAGCTTGAGTTTGACTTTGTTCCCATGTTGTCGATATGCATTCTCGATGAACTCGCCCAATCAACAAGCACAGTATTTACTCTATCATACATCTCCGAGCAAAACAGAGTCTTGAAAGGTCTTCGAAGACTTTTCTCTCGTTCATATATATTGCTACAGGAATCCATCAGCAATTTAGACAGGTGCCCGCAATATAAGAAAACTGATTCGTGAAATGCAGACAGATAAATTGCTGTGCATTCGATATCTGGGACAGTGATGCCAATGACTTCACAGGCCAATGAAATCAGATGTGCATGGAGAAGTGTTGAAGAAGACATGAGAGGGTGCTTAACCGACAATATTACTGCAGTCAAGCTCAATTCAGGAGTATAAAGCGTCTCCTTTTGCGTCCAAGTAAGATTTTGAGTAAATGATGTAAGGGCTTGATCCCCAGAATATGACAAAAGAAAATGAGCTGCAACCACATCCAATATAGTCTCAATGTGCATAGAGGAGCAGTTAGACAGGTTTCCCTCAGAAATGAAAGAGTCCAACGTTGCTATACATTCTCGTAATGGTTTGTCTGCAAACATCTCGTCCAAAAATACCTGGAAAGAGAACTCAAATATTAAGTCCTGCATAGCTGCAATGCAAACTATTAAATACCTTAATGATGGTATAAGAGTCAAGTCAGTTTGTGTACAGCAAAGATAAGGATGATGGCTTGTCCAAAAAATCAGATGAGATACACATGTACGCAACCCTACAAAAGTAATTGCAGAAAGCGGAAAATCATATATTTGAATCATAAGAAAAATTATTGTTTGTACTACAAGGAAATACATACTCTTAATTTTTATGGCACAGACAATTAGGATTCAACTAAAATAAAAGTCATGTCCTTTTTGTAAAACAATACATACCAAAAGATGCCAAATTAAAGTAAAAATAACCTTGTACAACAAGCTTTTATATTTTGTGATTTATCTGATTAATTTGCTTTGCCATTCCACAATGTGTCATATCACAGGGATATCTATTAATGGAAAACATATCATATAAAATGGGACGGAGGGAGTAATTCACAAAGCACCTAGCTCAATCAATATTACAGGTAGCAACTTACAAAACTGGAACAGCTAGCATGATGTATGTAGCGAAATGTGAGTGCATTGGGCTATTGGCACTGAATTATGGCCTAAGCTGGTTGAGTTCATGGCTGTGTGCTCAAGTTCACAAGTAACACCTTTCAGTATTTCACTTTCAAGAGCCCAAGGGTCCTCAAGTCGAACAACAACCTTATTACCCGTGCTGGCTACTCTGTTGCCAGCGGCTATGGTTGGAGGAAAGGGAATTAACTAATCGATTAACTAATTCACCTAAGGTCCACTGAAGAGACTCCACACTAACCAGAGGCTGAACCTTGCTGGTGTCTGCGACATGATGTTTGCATGCCAACCGAGACAACACTATTTACAGGAAATAAAGGTAGGAGAAATAACCTTGATACAGCATTGGGATACCGAAGCAGTTAGCAGTCACATTTTGGTGTGAATTAAAATTCCTATGGCAACAACTGTGGATGCCAAAAGTCCAATAAATTGTCTTTTCCTTCATCACAGAACATACAAAAATACTCAGTTGACTATTTATTGGACTCTAGAGCTCCATGAAAAGAAATAGATTTGAGATAACCTGATACTTCAAGTAATAACTGTCAAATGGAAACCACTACAAAGTCAAAGACAGTTATCTGCTATTGTTTGCCATGTATAGCTTGAATATAAAACATTCACCCCTTTTGGTCAGCAAATTAGCTAGCTCATCAAAGTTTTGAGAAGAAGAATTTCATAGAATTACCTCCAGCATTTGTTTTGAAAGACGCGGGTATGAATGAGATGGTTTGGCACTGAAATCCTCAAAGAATGACGTTGTACCTCTACCTACCATGCTCTGAGAAGAAATCACTTCAGGAAAACTAATATATCTACTCTGCAATCTAGTCAATGTTTCTCGAAAAGGGAATAGGTGCAGAGCAAAAGCATCCTGGAATTCTTTCATGATTTTTAGATCATTTGGACGTAACCTCACCATGAGAACACAGCATCTCAAGAGCAGAAGCAGTTCTTCCACTGAATCTCTTGCATCAAAATGTGATGCAGCCTGGATAACATCTCGATCTGTGGATGTGTCAGGTAAGCTAACTGACAATCTGTCATTTAGCTCTTCAAACAGGATTCTGGAAAGAATTACTGTATCCTCCAACTTGAGCTTCAAACCAGTTTCAGCCTCCCTGGTGCCAGGATCATCTTGAGTAACATCACAACTGAATGATGAATATATCACGCAATACAAACTCTTCAGCATAGACTTCAACCTCTCCGAACCCTGGAATACAATGCACAACCGATTCACAAAATCAACAATACACCAGAATTGTTATGTACCATATGTATAACATGAGATACTGCAGGAACAACCAGAAGAAACAACATTGCAATTAGTCATTGATGCTCTAGCTGTATGTACTGTTACAGAAAGTGAGAGTCACAATAGTATTAAGAGACCCGCAACAGGTCTCTTTCTCAGGGGTTATAGATACTGTTCACAATCAAGAGATTAAAATTTACGGAGTCAATCTTAATTGATAATATTACTAATGGAGCTAAACCATTCAGGAAAGAATCTACGAGCACTGCTGGCTGCCTCAACTCTCACATGAAAATTAAGCTTTACCCTGATATTTTGAGGAGCAACTCCACTCTCCGTTTTTCTTAAATTAGAAGAAATTGTATTATTTATAGCAAAAGAGTCACAGCAACATCAAACAGGACAAGGTGTCCTCTAACACAAAAAAGTTGCAGATTAGCCCAATTTCTTTGGACCTGAGTAACAGAATAGCTACTAAAAGTGCCTATAGCTTTAGCCCAAATTGAAGCTAAATAAGTAACTCAATCCCAAATTAGATCTGGTGGCATACACGAATAGTGACACCCCGAGCATACCTCTCTAGCCTAACAACCACAATACAGCCAACACAGTTCCGCCAGAGCATTGTCTTCTCCTTCCCTTCACCATATCCCACAAAGCACATCTGTAGAAACTCGGCTACCCAACTCTCACCAAACACACCAAACAGTCTCCCCTAATGAGAATGTACGATTTGTCAGTGTAGAGGTCCCAAGTTCGAGCCTCCTTAGGGCCACTGGAGGTCTCCTGGTCATTAACTTCATGGCCCATGGGATTAGTTGGGCAAAGCTCGGATACCCATGTATCTTATTCTAGGAACATGATAATAAAAGAAATGAAAAAACCAACGAATGCAGACACAAAATATAACAAAACAGATAACAACTTTACTGCAAACTGCAAAGAATGCCTCCGGGAAAAATGAAAGCTATCATAACATCCATCTCAGGTAGTAACTATCCTGTAGCCTACACTTCATCCTTTATAGAATAAAACCAAAAGGGGAAAGAAAGAAGAAACTTCCTTAACTTACAAAAGGTATTTCTCCAAAGGAACGAAATGCCTACAATGTTTACCAGACAACAAATCCCTTCTCTCGGGTCTTACCTATTCCCCCCACTCACATCAAACCCCTCCACTACCCATGACATCTTCAAGATCTTAAAGGCTATCATCACAAATGTCTACATAAAGGGAATCCTGTAAACGAACAAAGTACCTGCCATATCATTACCACCCCTCTCAACCAGTTTCAACATGTATTTACATAACTACTGGCACAATTTGCAATCTCTAATTTTGGTGAATTTGAAATTTTTTATTATAAAAGATCCTTTTCATGCATCAGATCTGCAAAAGCAGTGGCAACCACCACAAAAAAAAATATAAAAAAAAAAAAAAAGAACCTTTCAGCCCAGGGCATCAGACTATTTAATTACAATATATGCACACTAATGGAAACTGTCACTAGAGATTCACTTAGCAATAAGAAGGAAAGCCAACTAATAAGAGCTCTTTGACGCATTCAACAAATCTGGTCTAAAACCAAATCGAGGTGCTTCACTGTTATCTTTCTAGATTTTTGCTCCTCGCTATCCTCTTTGTTTCTTATACCTTCCTTTTTTCCATTTCTTTTTTCCTCCTCATTCTTCTATAATATAGTTTAACAGTTTGAAATAGATCATCACAATTATCCCTACTCTCATCTAAAACACAGTTAAAATAATGTTTTTCCGACTTCCAAAGGCACAGACAAAGCATGATGAAAAGAAGCCATATACTCCTTGAGCTGCATATTAATATTACACTGAAAATATTTAATTACAGAAATAAAGTAAATATTACAAGGCAAGAGGACGACTCCTCAAAGAGAAAAGCTAAAAGCTAATTACAAGCACGCTGAACATCATCAGTAACAAACACCCCCCTAGAAGCCCCAGCCACTTTGGTTCATAAAGAGGCCAAACAACAATACTGAACCTAAAAAGTGGCCCGTGGAACGCTGAATTCAGCTCTCCTACTCTGCACAAGTTCAATTATTAAAAGAAAAAAAAGCATCTCAACTTCTCATAAGGGAAGATGGATCATATTGTATTGAAAGATGAAACACCAAGCATACATTTCTCAGAAGTTATGTTTCATAACTTTTCTGACAACCATCATATTCTTATGCTTCTGAAGTCCCTAGAAAACCTACACACTAGCTTAAGACCTATAACCAGAGGGTAAGTAAGATCCAAAAATAGCAAGTATCCTGCGGAACCGCCACCAAACGAGACGGGGATCGCTTTTTAGTTTATAACGAGTACTATTGTACTAACACTGTTTTTTCTTTTTTCAAAATGTAACTTTTTTTTGTCCGAAAAGTAACACTCTTTGTTCAACGACCAAAAACGTTTAAAATAGGGCACAAATTATGTCAAGAAGTGATACAAAACCGACAAACATAACGAACAGAAAACCAACCAGGCAACCACACAAGACTTGATAATTGAGAGATGTCTTAAAAATCTAAAAACTTTTGACAGCAGTAACTAGAACCCAGAAAAACTAGATCAATATTTGCAGATAATTAAAAGAAAGCTAGAGAAGAGAGAATCAAAGTAATTCCAAAATGAAATTCGGCATAATAATAATATAGAAATTTAGAAACATAAAGAAATGGGGTATAAAAACAAAATACCTGAGCCGATTTAATGGAATCTCGTTGCTTCAAAACAGTACATACATGATTCACTACATTCACTGTCAACATGATGTTGCCTCCCTTTTGACCTAACAATCATAAACACAAATTAATTAACAACTACATCAATTTCGCAAAACAATAACAACAATTGATTTAGTGTATTTTTCATCAAACGCGAAAAGAATTACGAAAAAGAATGAGAAACTCTGTTAAACCCTAACCCTAAATGCCGAAACACAGTTGGTTACTGTGGCGGTGGGAGACGACGGTTGTTGATGGGTGGCAGGGCAGTCGTCGAATCGTCGCCGGGGGTGAGAGAGAGAGGGAGAGTTGGAGAGTGGGAGTGAGAGTAAGAGTCGGTTTTATTCTTTTAGTGAATTGCTAAATACCGCCCCTTTTTACTAGCTACCGCCCCCCCAATTTCCAATTTTACCCTCACCCCTTTTCCTCACTCACTCTCACTCACTCTCACTCATCCTCTCTTCCTCACTCACTCTCACTCATCCTCACCACCACACCATCACTCCGGCAACCACCACCACTCACGGCACAACCACCACCGGTAAATTTTTTTTTGCGCATTTTTTTTGCACAGTCGCCTGTAGCAGACGACTCACCCAAGGGTGAGTCGGAAATTTCAGACGACTGTGCAAAAAAAATATTATTATTATTATTTATTATTATTATTATTATTATTATTATTATTTATTGTTATTATTATTATTATTATTTATTGTTATTATTATTAATATTATTATTATTATTATTATTATTATTATTACTGATTATTGTTTAATTAATTAAAAATGTGAAATGGTAGAGGGGAGGAGCCGGTAAATCGGTGCCGAGCTAGTTCACATTTTTAATTAATTAAACAATAATCAGTAATAATAATAATATTAATAATAATAACAATAAATAATAATAATAATAATAATAATAACAATAAATAATAATAATAATAATAATAATAATAATAAATAATAATAATAATATTTTTTTGCACAGTCGTCTGAAATTTCCGACTCACCCTTGGGTGAGTCGTCTGCTACAGGCGACTCACCCTTGGGTGAGTCGGAAATTTCAGACGACTGTGCAAAAAAAATGCGCAAAAAAAAATTTACCTCCGCCACCGTCGACGGCAATTCCTGGTCGCCGGCAAACATCCGCGGCCGTTGCTTGAGTGAATGTTGATGAAGGTTGGGTATGAGAGTGGGTGGTAGAGAGGGAGAATTGGTGTGAGAGTTAGAAAGGGAGAGGATGAGTGAAAATTTAAAAAAGGGCAAAATTGGAATTTGGGGGGGCGGTAGGTAGTAATTTGGGGGCGGTATTTAGTAACACCCTTCTTTTATCATTTTATTTATTGATTTTTGTTTTGTTTTTATTTTGATTTTTTTTTCCTTAAAAGGCAAGACACCCATGCAACCCCGAGGTTAGCCTAAAGAATCCCTGATTAGAAGATTGGTTAGGGGCGGGTCATAAGAGGTAGACCAAGAGCTCATCTGTAGACAGGAGTGGCCATGGTGTGCCATAAAGTCAGTCACCGCATTCGCCTCTCTGAAAATATGAAGCACCTTCACCCTGTCAAAAAAATGAAGATCTTTTTTAGTGTCTATAATAACATTTTCTACTAGTTTTGGCACCTGGGCGATGCCTCGGGTTAGTTTATTATTTATGTGTTGTTGTTAGTATTTTTTGTTAAGTTTAGGAAGGGGCAATATTTTAGGGTTTTTTTTTTTTTTTTTCTGTGCCTTGGTAGATAACATTAGAGTAAGTTTGGTTATTGATGGAGTATTGATGGTTACCCCATTACTAAGCATAAATTGTTTTGTTTCACAATTTAAAAAAAACCTAAATTGTTTTGAAATTGTTTCCTTTTTTTTAAGGTTGCACTTCGTCATAGCAACTTAGCAAGTATATCCTGTTGTTGAATTATATATGTTGTGATTAGTTTATAAAGATAGATTACACCTAAATAGGATAAACCCTTTTGAAGACATTGCTATGAAATGGATTTGTTGCGTACCAAATATTCTCATCTTAAACATGAATATAATATTTGATGTACATGAAAATGGTTTAAAAATAAAACTATAACGACATGGAAATGATACTTAAATAAGGTTTATTCTATCTAAGTGGATGATCTCCTTGATGTATATGGCCTCTTTTCCTTTTGTTGATTCCTTGGTTTTGTTGGAGGTGCCTGGGTTGTTGTCTTTTTCGTCACTACAAAAAGATGTCAATCATATTAGTTTTCATCGTAAATATATAAAACTAAATCTTCTTGGTTTCATATTAACTTTTTTTAAATAAAACAGTAATAGTATTCCTTTTCCACTCAAGTATTGAAGCTGTTTTAATTGTGTTTCATGTTTCTGGTTAGTTTGTGTTTTAACAACCAGTAGATATGGCTTAATGTAACTCAATACTATTTTATTTTGGAGGGGTGCTTACTTGTCCTTCCTTTTGCGCTTTCCCTTTTCATCTTGAATGTTTTCCTCGTCCATCTTTGCAGCTTCCATGGTGGTGAAAACTTTTTGGGCAGTGAACTCTTGCAAGGCAGGTCCTTTGTCTGGGTCATTTTGTTTTCCTCGTCCATCTTTGCAGATTTCTCTTTATTTCTTTCACTGCCTCTCGACTCTTTGTCTTCTCCAGTGCTGGTTGAATGGCTATTACAACCAGCTTCCAGATCACCATCCCCCTCTCTCTTTTTCTTCTTTTTCTTCTTATGCTTCTTATCCACCACAGGATCAACTTTCTCAATAACCTCATTGTCAATCTGATTCTCAACTAAAGCAGCACAGCCAGAACTATCATTTTCACTGGCACAATCAGTGTCATTCTTTTCAAATTCCTTCATCTTCATTTTCTTGTTTCTTCTTAATCTTCTTCATGTTCTTCTTTTTCTTCTTCACTTGCCCCTCTTCTCTAGCTTGTTCCTCCCCTTCCTTCACTGCCTCAATATCAGTACCAACATCCCCATCAGCTTTGATCATAGTACTTTTCTCCCTATCTTTCATAGTCTTCCCATCTCTGTTGGTCTTTTGACCTGAAGCTTCAAAGACACTAGAAACCCCTCCTTCGTCTCCCATTTTACTCTTTTTCTTCTGTCCTTCCCCTTTTTTTTCATTTCCTGGGTCTTCTACATCTATTCTACTTCTATCCTTTTTTTTCTTCTCCTTCTTAGAGCTCGTGCAAACATCAAAATTAGACTCTACATCAGCAACTGCTTCAGATCCCAGTTGCATCTCCCATAATGAACAAACAACAAAGGCAAGAACTCAGCCTTTGTAATTGACAATACAAAAGGGAATCTTCATTTTTTTTCTTACTGTATATTTTTTCTTATAATGTATGTCATGTAATCAGTCAGGAAAATAGCTAAGTCCCTTCTGTTTGTATGGTTTCAAAAAAAAAAAAAAAAAAAAAAAAAAAAAGACTGAATCCTTAAGCTAAATAAAAAACACAATGTGAAGTCCCTATTTAATTCAGAATTGGGTGCTAAAAAATTCAGATGAACTCATGTTGGTAGTGCACCCTTACCCAAACAGGCATGTAATCCCACATAATAATCAAGTAGACAATTTTATTACTATATGGACATGATATGGAATTAAAAACACAGGATGTGAATAATGAATTTAATCAACAAAGAGAGTTGAAAGAATAACCTTTGGAAGGAAATTGCCGGCTAGTAGCACCACTTCTACAATAGCTTAAATGGGAGGTCAACCAAAGCAGAGAAGTCATAAGGAACAAAAAGCCAATTAGTATTTGTACTGAACTATAATGATAAGCTCATTTATCACCATAAAAAGGTATTGTTCTAAGTTTGAAGGATTTACCAAGGTACAGATAATAGACGATGGCAAATAATACAGAGTAGTGCAACACCATATTTATACACAAATTTTAGACGCTTTTAGGTTGCCGAACTGGAATTTGGAAAACCAATTACAATTTCTCGATTAATTAGTTTCTATTGGACAGTAAATGAAGAGAGATGATTGTAGTTTCAGTTTGTGGCAATTAAATCGAATTATTATGAATGATAATTAAGTAGTAATCAATTACAGCATTCAATAGTGGTAATAATGGTTTAATAATTTACATAACGTTTGTACATGGAAGTCACCTGATTGTTCATCTTCCATGGAGGTTCCATCATGTAGCCGTTGTTGCCGAGGTTGGTCCGCGATTGATGGGCATAGATGATGGGTCCCATGGTTGTTGTGGCCATTGGGTTTGCAATTGATGTTCGTCTGTTGATAAGAATGGTGTTCCTTGTTGATACGATTCTTCTGGGTTCTTCAACTCCTGTTTTTTTTTTTTTTTTTTTTTTTGGGAGCAGGGGACATGTGTTTGTAAGCTCCGTTGCACCGATACTTCTCAAAGGTGTAGTATCCCGTATTCGATATTTCTAGGATATTGATACTTGTATGATACTTGAGAATACTTGATCGGCAATTTTTAGACATGTTTACATAGCTTATCTATTTTTCATCTTAAAATTTGTAAAATATACCTATGAAAAGATGTTTGAAGTGTTTTCATTCTAATTTTCTTAGGTATTTTCATAATATTAAGATTTAGTGCCTAGATTTTTGAGAAAAAGAATTATTTTTATATATAATATTGTTTAATTATTACACGTATCCGTATCCTATTTTTTTAGAGATGCAGTATTCCGTATCCGTATCCGTACCCATCTTCGCACCCGTATCCGTACCCATGCAACCTAGTTTGTAAGTTAGGTTTGCAAGGTTGAAGTCAATGTGGAAGGGGAGCAGCGTACTAAGGTGGTAAGTTTTGATTATATTGTGGTAAGTTTTGTTTTCTTATTTTTCCTTTTTACTTTTCTTTAATCTTGAAATCATTTTTTTTAAGGTTTTCTTTTTGTCGGTTATTATCATTAAATTTTTTTTTCTTTCCTTTTCTTAGAAGTCAATACAACTTTTGATGCCTTTCTTATATGTTCGGGTCTAAGTTTAGCTAACAAATTAGGTGGTTAGCTTAGTTGGTGTTATGTGATACTTGATAAGTGTGAGGTTAGAGGTTCAAATCTTTGTTTTAGTCTTTTATTTCCATTTAGAAAAATGCCACATAGAAATGATGATATAAGCACCACATGTATGAGGTGGCATCCTGAAGGGAAGAGGGGTCTCATAGAAAGTGCCACGTGGCAAGTCTTGAGAGACCCGCACTGTGTTTTAATCTTAAGGTAAGATTTCCTAGGGGATATGTCATTCCCCTCTTATAGCTTTAATTACTATCATATTATCTCCTTCTATCCGTTATATTTTTGTGCCCTTGGTATCGGGCCATTCGTACTCCTTCTCGTAAGCCTATTGCTTCCGCCATTAGAATAGAGCTGGTCCCAGTGAATTTTGCTACTAAAGAAATTGCATCACCTATTTCATTGCGGATGACAAAACCCGCAGCAACTTGCTGATTGTTTATCTTGGATCCATCAAAATTTAATTTAACATAATGTTGTCTTGGAGCAAACCATTTCACACCTATTCTTGGTTGTTTGATTGTATGTCCTTTAGGAAAGATACCTCTTGTATCAAATTCAATTTCTTTAGCAAAAAGTGTCTGCCATTCATAAAAACTTATTTTACTGAAAATCGCTATCTGGAATGGTGATGTTCGGAGTTCATTAAAAATAACTTTGTTTCTAGCAAATCAAAACATCCACCCATGTTATAACTAATAAGTTCAAATTAGGTTCTGAGAGGCTGTTCTTAAGAAGATTTAATCTTTCAATAAAGGAATCAGAAGTACAATTGATAACTGAAAGATTGACATTACACAATATTTCTGCTTCTTTAATCGTCTGGAGAATATAAGGGCATTCGAAAAATAAGTGAAGCTTATCTTCACTATGGTGATTGGAAAATATACAATCTTGGGGTACATACACATGACTTTGTTCCAGTCGTTTTTTAGTGGGTAATCCATCTAGGCATAATTTCCATAAGAAAAATTTTACTTTTGGTGGATTTGTTTTAATTTTGATGGCGTCTTCTCGTCCAACATATTAAACCATTTTTTAGTATAATTAAGCGTCTTTTTACTACAAAAATATATTTTTTAGATTTTTCTTATTACAAAAAGACGTTTTCTTAGAAGACATCAATCATTAGGCCGCATAAAAAAAAATCATCACCCAAACTACGCTTGCGGAGAAGGGCGTCATGAAGTCAAAGAAGCTATATGAGATGACTTTTCACTTAATAAAGACGTTATGCTATTTGGCGTCTTTTGTGTTCTTCACACTCCCACAATCAAGCATTGAAGTTGTCATCCGAGAAAAGACGCCATCATGGTTGGCATCTTTGCAGGAAAGAGGCGATCCAGGTTGGTGGCTTTGCTAGGAAAGAAGTCATCCTGATTGGCGACTTTGTGTCCGTTACGCCTTTATCGAAACGAGTGGTATTGTGGGTAATAGTTTGAAGGTGACCGTTTTTTGGTATTTATTTTATCTATAAGCGGCCTTGTTATGTACGAAATAAAATGGACTTATAATACAGTAGATAAACTAGTCAACAAAAGTCAAAGTCAAAAAGAATTAAACAGAACTTTAAAATTAAGAGTCGCAGAATCAAGTATAGTCGGTTGTCGCTCACTCGACTCTCTCCTCTCTCCTCTCTCTCCTCTCATATCTTACCAGTGTTCTTTCATTCTTCGATTTCAGCGTTCAAGCCAAAGCAAGTTTCGTCTCTCTCGCGCTCTATGTCTCTCACCTCCTCTTCATAGTTGTCATCTGAAGATTCAAGGTATCCATTCCGATTTTATGATAATTGTTTTGGTGAGTTATAGAACTTTACAGATTCGAAAATTCTGAAATTTTCACATTTTGGGGGAATGTTTTTTATGATTTGAAGCAATTTTGGAGTTAGGATTTCATTTTGGAATTATGGCAGGCTAAAGCAGAGTATTGCAAAAATTACAAACAACCACTACTCTTCTTGTAGGAAATTAGGGTCAATTTTTAATAATAAACTAAATGATAAGCCAAAAATTACAAAATCTAGTGTTGGAATTAATTTCCAACATGTATATAATGATTATTAAATTTATTTAACAGTCATTGTTTATTTAAGTTGTAGTGGATTATAATTGATCATGAATTTGGTCAAAACAAGTAAGGTGGCATATAATACATATGGCCCACAAAGATTAAGTGGAAAGCTCTTCCACCGAGTTACGAAATTGCAATTAACGGTTGGTTGTAATTTTGAATCGGTGTCTTTTATTTCTTTGTGGCTATGCATGACTTTGATCAGTTACCATGTAACCGAAAATGGTTAAGGTAGCAATTATACTTTATCTCTTACTTTCATCGTTAACAGGTGCAATTAGTTATTGTTTGTGAAGAGTCACAATGTTACAGTAACTGTGAGATAAAGTGATAAGGTATGTTGCTTCGTAAGAGGCACATTACCATTATAAATATAGAAGGCTTCATGCTTTTGAACAGACAACAAACAATCACCATTTCTCCCTCAATCTTGCCTTCTCCTTGGTTCTCCTAGTGTCCTAATATCGGTAGTGCAAGTCGCTATTAGGAAATTAGTTTCGTTGTATCTCAAAGACCATATTCAAGAGGCTCAGTGCACATAGGGCCGAATTGAGTCTTTAGGAGAGCGCCCTAGGCGTGCCTCAAAACTTGTATTTTATTTTAGCCATAATTTAGCCCTCTAAATATCAATATTTCTAACAATCTAAAGACTCAATCACGTGATTATGGCTTCCCTTAAGGAGATGACTACCAATTTTGTTAAGTTGGACCGATTTGAGGGTTAAAATTTTCAAAAGTGGCAAAAGAAGATGCATTTTCTTTTGACTACCCTCAACGTAGCATACGTGCTGTCCTCACCACCTATTAAGGAGAAGGAGAACGAGACTCTGGCGGAAACTCGGGCAGAGCGAAGTGGGAAAATGACAACTACATTTGCCTTGAACACATCCTTAACGGTATGACTAATTCTCTTATTGATGCCTATCAAATGAGTTGTGGGACATATTGGAGACTCGTTATCTAACGGAGGACGCAACAAGTAAGAAATTTATTTCTAGTCAATTTAATAAATATGTCATGAAGGATAGTAGACCTGTTATGTAGCAATTCTATGAAAACATATTAGGTCATTTTAGACAACATAATGTTCAGCTTATGTGCTTCCTAGCATTATAGACAAATTGCCCTCCTCTTGGGAGAATTTTAAACATAGTCTCAGGCACAAGAAGGGAGATATTTCTCTTGAGGATTTGGCTAACCATATTCAAATTGAAGAAGAGTTCTGAAAAGAAAAAGACACAAAAGAACAACATGTGTCTAGTGCACATGTTGTGGAAGATGCGTGATGGAACAACAAGAGAAAGGGTAATCCAAGCAACCAAGGTAAGAACAAGAAGAAGAAAGCCTCATGTTGGATATGTAGTTGCCCTAATCACCTTAAGCGTGATTGTCCTAATCTCAAGAATGCTAAGAAAAGTGCAAACCAATCTAAGTCTTCGGGAGAAAAGGAAGGTTTTACTGCCATGGTTTCCGAGATCAACATGGTGGATGGAGACGATGCTTGGTGGATTGAAAACATGTGTGCAAGGACAAGTCTCTCTTCAAGACTTACAAGCCAATGGAGGAAGAAACGGTCCTCTACATGGAAAATTCTTCCACCACCCAAGTTCTTGGGATTGGAAGTGTTGTCCTTATTTTCACTTCGGGAAAGTCTCTTACTTTGAATGATGTATATCATGTACCAGAGATTAGGAAGAATTTAGTTTCTGGTAGTATTCTGAATCTATTTGGATTCAAACTTGTATTTAAGGCGGATCAATTTGTACTCACTAAGGGTGAGGTATTTGTAGGAAAGGGTTATTTATGTGATGCTATGTTCAAACTCAATGTTATTAATAAAGTAGTAGTATCCAATATTTCCGTTTATATTGTGGATTCTTGTACTTTATGGCATAATCGTTTAGGACATGTTAATTTTCAAAGGTTGCATGCTATGACGCTTCTTAATTTAATTCCTCTTATTGATAAGAATGAAGAAAAGTGTAAAACATGCATGGTCACTAAAATTACTAGACATCATTTCCCTTCTATTGAAAGAACTACTAAATTATTAGATTTAGTTCATAGTGATATTTGTGAAATGAATGGTGGCCTTTCTGTTGGAAGAAAATGTTATTTTATAACTTTTATAGATGATCATTCTCGATATTGCTATGTGTTCTTATTGCGTACCAAGGATGAAGCACTTAATAAGTTTAAAATTTACAAAATGGAAGTTGAATTACAATGTGAATATTTTATTAAATGCTTGAGATCCGATAGGGGAGGGGAATATTATGACCCTTACTTCTTTCAATCCACTGGGATTGTTCATGAAGTAACTGCCCCTTATACACCGGAACAAAATGGTGTGGCAGAAAGGAAAAATAGAGTCCTAACTGAAATGGCTAATGCCATGTTATCAAACTCGGATTTGGGAGAAGGTTTTTGGAGTGAAGCCATATTAACGGCTTGTCACATTTTAAACCGAGTTCCAAACAAAAGGAGTAAAACTACTCCCTATGAGTTTTGGAAGAAAAGGAAACCAAACTTAAGTTATCTCAAAGTTTGGGGATGTAGAGCCATTGTTCGAGTTCCCGAACCTAAAAGAAAGAAATTAGGAGAAAGAGGAATCAAATGTATTTTTATAGGCTATGCCGCCAATAGCAAAACCTATAGGTTCATGGTAATTGAACAAAGTAATTCACTTACAGTCAATACTATAATTGAATTTAGGGATGCTATTTTTGATTAAAAAAACGTTTCATATCTATTCCTAGACCAAAAGACCGAACTGTTGAAAGTGAAAATGATCAAGATGATCATGATCCTGAGGTTGTTGAATTAAGAAGAAGTAAACGACCTCGAAAGGCAAAAGACTTTGGACCAGATTTCTTAATCTTTCTAATAGAAGAATCAAGAAAAACGATTTTTAGTTGTGTTCCCTATTGCTATAATTTTTAGAAGCCAATCCCACTACTTATGAGGAGGCTATGAGATCTCCGGATGCTCCTTTTTGGAAGGAAGCGATTGAAGAGAAGATGAACTCAATAATGGGGAACGGTACGTGTAAATTAGAAGATCTTCCACCCGGTTCCAAACCTATTGGTTGCAAATGGATCTTTAAAAAGAAGATGAAAATCAATGATACAGTCGAAAAGTTTAAAGCACGATTAGTGGCTAAGGGTTTTACTCAAAAGGAGGGTATTGATTATTTCGATACATATGCTCCTGTGGCTAGAACGACTACGATAAGGTTGTTAATAGCATTAGCCTCTGTATACAATTTGGTGATTCACCAAATGGATTTCAAAACAACATTCTTGAATGGTGATTTGGAAAAAGAGGTCTATATGAAACAACCTGAAGGGTTTATAGTATCTGACCAAGAACACAAAGTGTGTAAACTTGTTAAGTCTCTTTATAGACTTAAACAATTGCCTAAATAATGGCATCAAAAATTTGACCAAGTTGTCCTTGGGAACGACTTTCACATCAATGATGCGGATAAGTGCGTGTATAGAAAATTTGACGATGATAAAGGTGTCATAATTTGCTTATACGTTGATGACATGTTGATTTTTGGTACAAATCTTGAACAAGTAGAAAGTACCAAACATTTTTTGTCAAATAACTTTGATATGAAAGACACGAGTGAAGCCGATGTCATTTTGGGAATCAAAGTGAAAAAGAATAGAAATAGACTGATATTGTCTCAATCCCATTATATTGAAAAGGTGTTGAGAAAATTTAACAATTTTAATTACAAATCGGTGACTACACCTTTTGATTCCAATATAAAATCGGTTAAGCATACTGGTACTACGGTTGCTCAAATAGAGTATGCAAAAGTCATAGGTTGTCTTATGTATGCTATGACTTGTACTCGGCCGGATATTGCCTTTGCTGTGGGACAACTTAGTAATTATACTAATAATCCAGGGAATCAAGATTGGCATGCAGTTAGAAGGGTTCTTAAATACCTAAAGAGCACTATAGACTACAGTCTATATTATAGCAGATCTCCTTCGGTTCTAGAAGGATATTCAGATGCTAGTTGGATCACTAATAGTGAAGATCACTCATCTACAAGTGGTTGGATATTCACAATAGGTGGGGGTTCGATATCTTAGGGATCCAAGAAAAAGTGAACCCAAAAAATGAGACAAATCATCAAAGAGGGACAATGAGAATTTGGAAATAAACTTTTTTCCAACAACAAGGATTTTTCAGGCTTCTTAAAGAAATGCTATGTAATTTAACTAAGTAGAAACAAATAAAGAATGTGACTTCTTTTTGTCTCTCCACTGCAAACCACATTACATAAAATAAATAAACATCTCAGTTTGAACACAATTGGTAGCAAATTCACACAACAGTCATGGAAGCAGCAAAAGTAATGAAAAGAGATGAAACAGCGGGTAAAAACCATATTGCCAAACTGAAGGCTACATAGTTACCAAGAAACCATAAACCAGAAACAACAATATAAATAAAGAACCAACATAAAAAAACCAAAAAGGCAATGATAAAAATAACCAAAAAATGGACAAAGTTCGTGCATCGCACGGCCACACACAATAGTTTAAATAAAAAGTTCGAAAACAAAGAAAACAGGAAAACAGAATATATAAAACCAAACTGGATATGAAAATTTTCCAACCCGATCTGCTTTAATCAAATCTGAAAAGCGAACATGCGCTTTAAAGCGGAGCGGATGCATATGAGTTTTTTACCGATACAAAAAAGTGAATATCCACTAGACCTTTTAAAAGAGGAGCAAATATCCATTTTTTGCACCCTAACGATGAGGCAATTTTGTAATTTAGCATCCATTTTTGCTTAGAAATATCATGTCAAATAATTTATTTCAAATACTATCTTATAATTTAGTTCAAATCTTATCTTACTTCTTTTACTAGGATTATTCATAGTTAAGGTGTGTTCTTTACTTCTTTTCCACTTATTCTCACTAATTTTTATTAGTACTGTCACTAATTTCTACTGATTGGGTAATATCCTATCATTGATTTTCACTGAATCTGATTTTCACTGATCCAATAGTCTAGCCACTAATTCCTATTGATTAGGTAAGAACTTGCCACTTAAAAAAATCATAAATTAATTTTAAAATAAAATACATTATCGTCCGTCCATACTACATTAATAATAGTACGGACCATATTTCCCTTTTTTAAAATTAAAAAAAAATACAAATCCAAATTGGACATGGGATTTTGGGCGTGTATAAACACTTTTTTTTTGGTGGACCGAGCGAGAACACTTTTCTTTGGACTTTCACCTCTATTATTGGTGCTTGGCTGCTTGCAACGAAAGTTTGAAGAGAGAGAGAGAGAGAGAGAGAGAGAGAGAGAGAGAGAGAGAGAGAGAGAGAGAGAGGTGAAAAGATGTGATCTTTGTAAGCAAACAGCTGATGGGGAAAGGTCGAAAAGGCAACGCTGGAGGTGGACGTCGGCTCTTCTTAGGTCAAATATTTTCCCAATTCTCTCAGAATTTCTTCAATTAAACTGCTTTGACTATGTCGGGTTAGGAATTTTGGTTTCTATAATCTCTTTATGATTCTGTTTGTATCGTGTTTGTGGGTTAGATTTTGACTGTTTTGGTTTTGCATATCAATTAAAACAAGTTTCTTTTACTGAATTATGATATGCTTGTTTGTGGTTTAAATTGTAGATATGAATTTGTTAGCTCAAATTATGATATGCTTGTTTGTGAGCATCGATTTCCTGAAGTTCACTATGTTTTGTGAAACCCTAATTGTTTTTTTTTTTTCTAATATGTGAAACCCTAATTGTATGTTTCTGTTACATCTCCAATATTCTGTTGGGTCCCAAGATAACATGGCAATCTCACCAAAGTTACAAACCAACACTTTAAACTCAAAATCAACCCCATAAAATAGGTCCACTTCCAAATCACAGGCTCAAGACATATGAATATACAGAGTAATTTCTTTCCAATTTCTTCTCTGATTTCAAAAGCCCACTACCAGAAGTAATGTAAAAATAAACTAGAGCAACTTAGTCAGATCAAAAATTGATACAACAACAGGAAGCTTGGATTACTTCATGAGAAGGGGGAAAAAGAAAACGTTGGTCATCTAAAAGCAAATTCATCGAATGAGAAAATGGATTGTATTATGGTTGAGGATTCGATTTCTTATAATCCACGCTGTGCATGGGTGCATATCCAATTTTCATGTCAGGGGTCTTTAAGTACTATGGTCGTAATGGAGATTATGTGCTTGTTTGTGTTAGTTTAATAGTTTATTTTCTGACTCTTTCTTAAATGACTTTAAAGCAGGATGGTTCAAATTTGGAGCGCAAACTATGAGTAGAGGTAAGTGCAAACCTTTCTGCAGTTCTCTTTTCATGAGTAATAGTAAATCCTTAATCCTTTGAGTTGTTTGCATTCTCTCAGGTACCAATGACATTCTGAGGCGGGTTGCCATAGCACGTGGCCTTCGTGATACGGACCAGCTCTTGGCTACTCTTGGAAAACAAGGACAAGAAATATCTCATGACGACGCAATGATAATAATGGAAAAGGAGCTTGGGAGTGAAGCAAGTAACGATTATGCCATGTCCATGTTCTTTGCTGGAAGGGGAAGCTGTGAGTATGTCCTGGAGTCCTACAAGAACGTAAGTGTGTGCTGAGATGCTTTATTTAGTGCCATGGTATCAGTATCATGTATAAAAATTTTAATATCCTAAATATGTGTTTTTCTTATTTGTTGTAGTCTCTTGATCAGTCGGGGGCAGAAAATTATTGCACAAGATACATGCTGGAAGACCCGAAGAAATACTGTGGCTACAAAGACGTCAAATGAATTTGCGTCTCATCTCAATAAAACGCCATATGTCATGGCATGTATCTACATTCGTTTAGCATGTAGTTTTTTACGTTTCAATTTGGTTTGTTAAACTGAATTTCATATGGTCTAATGCGCACCTCGATCATGAATTGTCTTTTATGTGTGGTAGTACTCGTACATGTTAACTCTGCCTATGAAACTTAATTTGATTTGCTGATGATGCTCTTGTACAAATCCACCAGTGGTATAGCTTTATAATGGATTTCCCTCTTGGGGCAAAGAGACAATGCTTAGATTATATACTCGTATTATTTATATGATTAGTTACTTTAGAAACTAATTTACATCCCGCATCATTTTGAGGGTCAAAGTCCTATTGGTCTCATGTTAGCAACACAATTTCATGGGAGTTTCTTAATATATTCAGAGAGTATAGTAAACTGCATGAGGTTAACTCTCGAGACACATGTTAAAGATTTGTTAACCTTTGCTTACTTGTGTTTCTTATGCAACTCAATTTACTGTAAATTGTAATAGTGCATAAATTCAAAGGTTGAAGCAAAACAGTTATCCTTTAGTTTGGCGTTTGATATTGGTAACTTATGTGATATATCATTATATAAGGTTGTCAATATTATAATCATCTTTGGTTAGATAATCCAGTGCTTCTAGCATATGAAATTGATCTCAACTGCTAGAATCAATATCGTGAAAAGGCCATCAATTGGTGTAGTAGAAAGGAAATATTTGGAACTGCCTGTTATTTGCATTCCACTTTAAGCAATATGCATGACATTAGATTAAATTAGTTTAATATCCGTGTGATACACGGCTCGGTCAAAAAACTATCAATCAAGTATGAGCCGTATTGGAGTATATACTTTTAGAATCAAGTGAGGTCCTAGTATTGTTTACATTCTTATTATGGAGTTTGGGATTTCAATTAATGAAAATTTTCTTATATCTTTCCTTTTACTTAAAGAAGAATATCATTTTACCTTTAACTAAACAAAATTGCCTTTTTGTTGTTCAAAAATGAATAAATAAAATTGCTTTTATCAACCTGATAGATTATTTACAACATCATTTAAAAAAAAAGCACAAAAAACAATAATAGAGGATATGTATATTATAGTCCATTATCATCTTGTAACTTATCACTTTTATTCAAATTACAACGATAATTCTTGCCAAAAAAAAAGAAGGGGGCAAAAAAAACAACTAAGAAGGTCTTGTAGCATTTTTACAAATTCAAAATACAAAGCTCATCACTCCAGCACTCACACAGTCACACTCCAACCCCGATAGAACCCCCCAAAAAAGAACATTAACGAAAGTTAAAACAATAGTATTTATCAGCAAAATTCTTTCCACTGTTCTGAACTTCTGACCTCCAATAGTCCAGTCAGCAGGCATTCACATTGTATAACTTCGCCTGAAACTTGTCTCTTCTAAACCTGATCATGCATCTGCAGTACACCATTAGCTTCAAAACTGTTACTGCAGACATTATTGCTCATGAGGAAGTTCGACGCTCAGAAGGAAAAAGGAAGTAATGGGAGCAGCTCAAAAAGGGAAACATACAACTGCTTGAGCTGCTCCCATTACCTCCTTTTTCCTTCTTTTTCCGAGGAAGTGATCAATTTAATATGGCGTTAAGCCAAGGGGGCGTGGAAGCAAGATGGTGCATGAACAGGAAAGTCAGAAGGAAAAATAAAATCATTTTTTTTTTGCTAGTATTAGGATCAGTTCATTCCACTTAATCAAGTGTCTGCATTCTTTTCTTCTTTCTTAGTCCAAAAGTCTGCCACCCCATTTGCTTTACATTTTGTATGTTGAAACACAATTCATTTGAAGGTAGCTATTACATTGCACAACCAAATCTTGATCTTCCATTAGCACTCATCAAATCTAATTCATTCACAATACCGCAGTTTTTCATCAAATCATGACATATGCTCAAAATAATACTCTATAATCAATGTAACCTGGAAAATCAATGTCATGATATGTAGAAATAACACATCTCTATTAAGATGTTTGAAGCACATTAAAGGAGCAATGACAACCTTCTACACTATGGATATCGCATACTAAATCCTTTCGTTATACTAAATTAGTAAAATCTGAACAACATTATAATTGTATAACAATAGAGCAAAAAAAATTATAGCTACACAACAATAATGGAACAACAAAATGTAGAATTATAAGTAGCTTGAACGACAAACTCTTGCATGTCTGAAAAGCAAGCAAACGATCCAAATTCCACCGACACTGTCAGGATTCAGGACACGAGAAATAAATTGTATTTAATCAATAATTTTAATAATTTTCACTTGAAATATTTTTAAGCATTATATTATTAAATATATTCATAAAACTATTTTACGAGCCCGTGCGGATAAAACCTAGTACGCTATAAAGATGGGTCATAACCCGAGAGTGGCACTATAGATTGACATTTCAAGAATTCGAAACAACTGACCAAATTAATGCTATTTTTTTTTGTGGAGAACTTGATGTGAACAGTGTTGTTTATATATCCAATAAAACCATAAATCACATAGCAGCTAGATTACTTAGGTCTTACTTACCAGCTTTCATGTGATATGTAAACCTGTATATAAGATTTCACCCAACTTTTGGATCCAGAAAATTCAATTTAACCCACATTGATATCCTCAATTGAAAGAATGGCTGAAAAGGGTGATCAGATTAAGAGGATAAGGAAGAAAAAGAAAAAGAAAAAGAAAGAGCAACATGAATGAAAATCATAAGCAAAGCAAAAGAATCAACGCAAAACAAATCATATTTTACGATATTGAATTCCCTGAAAACTGCCAATCGTGAAAGCTTAAAAGTAAGGTAAAAACAAATTTACATCCCCTTAGAAGATCTCCAGTTCTCAACTACAATGATGACATGCTGGGTTTCTGCTCCTAATGATAGAATGAATCATAGGTGGTGTTTGGCCTAACTTGTGAGGAGCTTCTACTTTTCCCCCTATTTTTCCCCACAAACCTCCCCCTCCACCTCCTCCACACCCTCATTTTCAGCTTCTATGAAGCTCAAAACACCCCTTGGGAGGCCCAAAAGTAGAAGCTCCAATTTGATACTTCTACTTTTTGGAGCTTGTAGGGGGTCCTAAGGGGTGGTTTAAGCTTTTTGAAAGTTGAAAATGGGTATGAGGAGGAGATGGTGGCAGTGATTTGTGAGGAAAAATAAGAGGAAAAGTAGAAGTTAGGCACAAGGTAGGCCAAACATGCTCATAGTCCGCCCACACACTGCTCTCTATTGACGTCTAGAAGAACTCCTCAGCCCTCTCCAACCACCACATTCATGCTCAACTTATTTACTCCGAAGTCAATCTAAGAAGAACTCAGTTTCAAATTCAGAGCAATTTCAACATTCAAATGCAAATTCAAAGCAAATGAACTCAATTTCAACAAAAAAAGAAAACAATGAGGACAGGGAAAGCAAGAGTTATTACTCAGGAAAAAAAAATTGGAATTCACCCAGTGACAATCATACGCAAAGAAATCTATTTAGCCCAGATTGGCCCAGCCTTACAAAGAAAAGCATATAAACTTTTGAATCCAGAAAATGAAGCCAAGAAATTCAAATCAACCACACCAATTTTTCACAATTATTCTGAACCAAATGAGTTTAAAAAAAAAAGGGAGACAAAGGAACTTGAGAATCAGAGACACACAATAAGAGAGACACCTCATAATCACAAGCCTTTTAACCGCAAAAGAGAAAAGAATAATGAAAAAAAAGATAAAAGAGACAGCAACTTGTGATTCAGAGACACACAAATTAACAACAATGGAAGTAAATGGAAAATATCATTAGCCACAATTTGGACCACAATCTCCAAAACAAAACCAAGATTGATGAAGAACATTGATAGTATTGAGAGAAAAAAAAAAGCAATATGCATGACAGTAGATTATATTCTGGGTTTACCATTTTTGTAATGTTCTTGATTTTTAGCAATTGATTGGAAAAGAAAACAGTTGATAACAACATTTTTTTTTCTTGCGTGGTAGAAACGTGATGAACATTAACTAAATACAAGCAAAGTTAGTTTGACAAGGCTTCAGTATCCCTTGGAATATTACAAGGCAGTTTGTCTAAATTAAACTCCTTAAAAATCACAAAAGAAAATTTTGATAGCCCATCTCGCCATCATGTCAGGTACCCAGTTATACACCCTGCATTCCAAGACTACATTCAACAAGCGTTTGACCTCCTTCAACGACACATCATGTTCCAAGACACCCCATTTGTTCTTTAACTTATCCATGGTTGTATTATTACCATCATCAGGCCCTTTGATCACTTCTTTTCCAGCAGAAGCAAGGATAGCTATGACTTTAAAGGATGCCTCCATTAACCCTCCTACTACAGCAGTTCTTGATGCTTGTTCTACTACTTTGGCCCTCACGTCATCAAACGGATCAACCACACTTAAATCATCGATATCTTTTGGGTTCATCTTTATGATGATATTACCCTTTAAAACTTCTATACTACCCTCAAACCTTTTGAAATTTATGGAGCTCATCTTCTTCAACAACCGTGAACCCATTTTTGAAATTTGTAAAAAAGAGTTTTTCTTTTTTGTTTGGTTATTAACCTATGGACGATATTTGGGTAGACGACGTTTCTTTTGTTTATTCAGTAGGTTATAACCAAGGGGCTTGTTAGGGCAGGACAATACCTATTGGACCCTTGGATATTTTAAAATAATTAATCTATATATTTTTGTAGGTTTATTGTATATGTATTTTTAGTGGGCCCGGAACTTGCTAATGGAGGTTGGAGAGAGCTACAAAGGAAATGACTAATTTAAGAGAGCCAGTCACCTTTTCGCTTGCTCCCATTGGATGTACTTGCTTTTGTGGGATATCTTCATTATTTTGGGCTTTTATTTTAAGGTTGATCAATGATTAATTATTCCATGATGCCAAGTTGAACCCATCAATCTTTTGTGATGATCAATTCTAACCTTAAAATTTTATTTTTATTTAATAGATAAAAAATACTCCACCATGCTAAATTGTCAATCGATCTTGTATAAGACAATTTTACAGTATATGATGACTTTTAAGAAGAACAAATGTGACTTTTTGTCCACAAGTCATAATTATTTTACACAAAAATCACCTTGTCCCATTTCGGATGATTTTGTTCAAGTTTTTGTCTAATTTTTATATAGTGTGAAGTTGGTATGGATATTTGATCTCTTTTTTTTCTTTTTTCGGGTGTATGTGAAGCACATAGGCAAAATAAAAAAAAAATAATTCATTTATCATAAAACCCTAAAACCTTAAACCATTTACCCAATATCCTTAACCCTATACCCTAAACCATATATCATAAAACCCTACAACCTTAAACCATATATCCAATATCCTTAACCCTAAGTACTAAACCCCTAACCCCCAACCTCGAGTTAATATGACATGTTAGGGACTTCGCCTCAAACCCTAAGCACTTGTTGCCGCCCCTGAAACCTTGGATACCCAAAGGACAAAAAAGTTTACAATAGTGCAGGGTAAACCCTAACCCTAAAACTCAAAACCCCGAAGCCCTATGCCCTAAACCCTAAACCATATACCCCCATAACCTATACCTTATACCCTAAACCGTATACCCTATACTCTAAACCTCAAATACTAAACCCTAAACCCCAATCGTGGGTTAAGACGACTAGTACCCAAACCCTAAGCTCTCATTGCCGCCCCCAAATAGACTAAACCCCCAACCGATAAACCCAAATCTCAAGTTAAGAAAATATGACGCGAAGCCGAATTGGACAGAAAAAATTGCAAAAATTACAAAAGAAGACAAATTTTGAAATGCATAAAGGATGTAGCGTACACAGAACACATTGTAGTGTGGACAAGAACTGCACGGAAATGAATAAAACATGGAGACGACGAAAATAGCAAGGCCTTAGATTCATAATCCATAATCTATACCGCATAAAAACAACAAATGATCTAATTTAGAAACATAATCAACAAAATAAGACTTTTACCGTTTAAAAAATTAATTTATATAGCCAATGTTCGTATATATATTGAGCTAACTTTCCTATACCAAAAATTAATACGGTAAAGCTCTTCATTTATGTTTAGACCGTTTATTCTTTAAACACAAAATGATACAATAACGAATAGGGCCACAATTAGTATTTGCTGTTGTCGTAAGCCTGCGTACATCTGGACCTCCCCAAACCCCGCCCTTGGCGGGACATTTACTAGATTGTTGTTGCAAGCCTGCAACACACTCTCTCACAGAGTTTGGTTGAAGAAAATTCCAAAATGGTGGAGCCAGCTGTAATGGGGCCACAATGGCGAAAAAAATACAACAAGAGACCTTACCCACTTCCTGACATGTAAATCCCCCCATTTTTCATTTCTCATTCCATTTCCTTTTTTTTTATTTTTTTTTATTTTGTCTCTCTGATCTCTCTCTCTCTCTCTCGGCACAAATTTGGTGACTTGCAAATCCCCTATTGGCTGGTATCTGTTTAAGAGGAGCATTATAAAACTCAGAACACGAACCCGAGCAAAAACCCTACTACCTCTCTCTTGATTATCTTTTCTCACCCTCTTCTTTTCTCATCTCGTTCTTCCATTTTCTCTCTCCTCTCTCTTTCTCTCCCTCAAATAATGAGTAAGGTCAAGATTGCCGGAATGGCTCATGAATACGTCACGTTTGCTAATCGCTTCACGATAAAAGTCATTTCGGATCCTTTAATGAAAGTAGGAGAGGCTGATATCTAGACTCATATGGAGGCCATGTATTCAAAGTCAAGTAACATCAAGAGCATGAAGAGCGAAAAACAATCCAAAGCTCACAAGAATATCTAATCTAATTTCGTGATTAGGCAATCAATATGATTATTAGATGTCCGACAATTAGAATTCCCCTTTTGATTTTATGCTAAACATCCAAGTATTCAAAACCCTTTTTCAAGAATCATGAATAACAATAAGCAAACAAATAATCATGTGCAACGATTTAACAAACATGCTAGCATCAATTTATCAAGACATCAAATAACTAAATTAAGCTTCATCAACCTAGAATAAGAAAACCCAATTGACCAAATTGATATATTAAATGATATCATTTGGACAATATGGTATATTAAAAGCGAGATGCGTTATTAAGGTATAAAAAAATGACAAAAGTGGGGATTGACCTACAAAATCGGGATCTATGAGAATCTTCTATCTAAACGCATTTTCACCCTTTTTTCCGTCATTTTTTTTCCTTTTTTGCTATTTTTTTTTTCTGTTCTTCCCTTCTTGTTTTTTATTTACTTCCCAGTTGACTTAAATTCCTATACGACTACCTTCACTTAATTGTGCCAAAGTTACAGATTTTGTTTTCGTTTTGTGTGGGAAACAATGAAAAATAGTATTGTTTTTTTGCTGAATAATTGTTTTTTTGGTGAATGGTTGTTTTTGTTCAATGGTTGTGCTTTGGTAAATGGTTGTTTTTGGGAGCTGTATTGTCCAATAACTTTTGGATATTAGTACATTGGTGTTGTTTGGAGCCTTCTGTATATTGAGTTTAACGAATGACAAAATTTCAGGGCACAAAGTTTGCTTCAATGCTATTTCATTTCATATTGATTCTATAAATTTCATTACCTAATTTCACCATAACTTGACACAAAATAGTAGAAGCAATTCACCACCATTTTTTTGAAAGCCCCTAAAAGCATACCGATATTCCTTCAACCGCATACACACTTCCTAAATGAATCCTACAAATTTACCTATAACCAAAGCAGCGAATACAACAACCACAACACCCAATACAGACACATTACCCTCCCACAAATCATTTGCAGTTAACTTTATAGATTTAATCCTACTAATCTCCTCCAAAGCTGCATCAATCTCTCTTTAGGAATTTAAGAAAAGGTAGTTGCATATGAATTTAAGTCAACTGGGAAGTAAATAAAAAAATAGGGAAGAAAAGAAAAATAGAATAAAAGAGAAAAAATAGGAAAAAAAAATGATGGAAAATTAAAAAAAGAGAGGGTGAAAACCGTGGTTTAGATAGAAGATTCTCATGGATCCGGTTTTTGTAGGTCAATCCGCACTTTTGTTGTTTTTTTATACCTTAATGAATGCATCGTTTTTAATATACCATATTGTCCAAAGGGTGTCATTTAATATACCAATTTGGTCAATTGGGGAATAAGAAAATTAGCTACTCATGATTAAAGAGACTACTAAGCAAATGATAAGGATCAAACTAAACATGAATTAGCAAACTCAAAGAAATAACAATCATAAACTAAAGGATTAAAACTAGAAGCAATTGAGAGGGGAGAAGAGAGAGAATAGGGATGAGAGATAAACCAAGAAGCTTCAATGTGAATTGCCCAAAACTTAAACTTGTTCTTCAAATTGCAAATAAACAAGGGAAATTGAGAGTATCTAAGTGCTTAATATAAATTCTAAACTATTCTAATGGAGTAGAGAGAGATGATGGATAGATAGTGTGTGAGGAAGAAGAACAGAGGGGTCCTTCTATAAGTCTATATACATAGTAGTCGGATGGGAGAAAGAAGATGGAATGTCGCTCGTCATTTATGCACAAATCGCACAGGAGCATGATCGTGCCAACATAGGTATGATCGTGCTTGCTCTTTTCTTCAAGATTTTCGGCTACTAACATTCCCATATGATGACACATGATCATGACTATTGGAAGCATGGTCATGCACTGTAGAAAACTCCAAGACTTCACTTTTCTAGCATCTCTTTTCATTCCAACTTCGATTCCTTCTTCTTTGCTTCTTCTCTTGACACTCCAAAGTGCATATTGATTCCGATTGTACATTTGAGCTCCAAAATGACCCTAAAATCACATTAAACGCACAAACATACCCAAGTCGTGATCCTCATCATAAATGAATAAAATCCAATTATAAACGAGAATACTCACACAAATATAGGTCAGATGAGTGCATATATACAATGAAAATCAACACTATTTAGACACTCATCACAAGCTGTGACGTATCTAGGAATATAATATTATGGTGACACAAATAAAATTTACCATGTGCATAATATCCAGAACGAAGTTTGATAATATAAAGTACAGGCAAAAAAAATTACAATCGGATTTTTAAAGAAATATACAAAATATTTGGGAAAAAAAATTACAATTATCCTCAACGAATCTTCACGTTTTGAAAACGATTGATAATGTCATCATCAATTTATATGCACATGCCCAATTCACATAACACAAGCATCTCGTTGATATGCTAATTAGATAATGCACATACCCAATTCAGGTAATCGCATATACCCAATTCACAAAATTGCTTAAGCATTTACAAAAACAATCACAACCGCCAAAAGACACTAACTTTCACTTTGCTTAAAATGAAATGAAAAGTGGAAAAAACTAAATTGCTTTGTCTATGGTAATAACTAATACGTAGCGAGTAATCAATAAATCTTACTCGTATATTTAATATATGACCGTTCTATGGTGGAAAGAAATTACTTTTATAAAGAATAAGGTCAAAAAAGTGTGGAGTAATTTACTACTAATGAGTAGTAGTTTAGTACTAGTACCACTGCACCACATTACTAATTGCCTTTTTTTTTGGTAATACACTACTAATTGCCTAATTAACCAACAAAGTGCCCGAATAAGTGTACCTCTCTCCTTGAAATTAATTGGCTTTTGCCGCCAATCAAAGAAAACAAATTGGCTTTTGCCCACTTTTCCATCAAGTACCTTTAGAAATCCAACAGTAAGCTTCTGACTTGAGGAGAGAGAGAGAGAAAGATAGAAAGATGAGAGAGAGAAATGAATCAAACTTAATTTTTGGAAAGGAAGTTGTTACACGTCTATGGGGCAGACGCCATTTCGCGTCTATATGGGTGACGTGGCACTAGTTTAGTACAAAAATGTAGGAATAGTGAAACTTGTCATGGAAGCTTAATTAGGGGCAAATAAGTAAAAGCGAACTCATTTTCTCTCAATTCATTCACGCCCTCTCTCGTCTCTCCTCACGCTCCTCGGCTCCTCGCTGCCCTTCTCTCTCCTCACGATTCATACTCTCACCCAGCAAACTCTCATGTCTTCTCTCTCTTTCGTCGGCGCCGGAAATCAGAGATAACGTTTCTGTTTCCTCGTCTTTGGCCATGTGACCCCTAGCAGACGATAATTTATATGTTCTTTCCCAAATCTAGGTTTTATTTAATTACTCTGTAATCGATGTTAAAATCTTGCTTATTTGAAAATTCAGCAAATTGAGGAGGAAGTCTCAATTCTGTGATGAAGACAATTGAAGTAGATCGACTTTGTGTTCAAGTTTTGCAATATCAACCTTTCAAATTTTGGGTATGTAATAATTTGAGATAAATGTTCTTTGTCAAATGCTTATGCTTTAAGTTTTTTTTTCTTTTTTTTTTGATGATATGATATTGGTCAAAATTGACAAATAATTGACACAAATTATCCTTCTGTCAATTTACAAGTGAGAAAGCTTTGTCCTTGTTATTAACCGTGAGCAAGTCTACTCCCTTTTCATGTAATTGTTTGACAAAGATGTATCCCTTTTGTTGCAATTGACTGTTACTTATTAGTAATTTATGTACCTCATTGACTGTCTATATTTATTAGTAATTTATGTCCACCATTCCCAGTGGAGCCAAAACCTTCACTACTTTTTGGCTTCGGGATATAATGGACTAAAGCAAAATGGCTTATAAACCTGTCGGGACTTCTTATTTATTGTGAAGTTGCCGATGATTGTCGCACTTCAGATCTCGGGTCAAATGGAAACAGCCTCTCTGTGAGACTCTCACAGGGGTAAGGCTGCGTACGATCGACCCCCCTTACCCTGTCTAGGCGGGAGCCTCTTTGGAGGCACTGGGGTAATGTTAATGTTAATGTATTGACTGTCTATATTTTTTGGGAGGTTGTATTTCTTGAAAATATGAAAGATGTGTACTGGGCATGGTTTGGAACTAGGAGCCTGTTTATGGAAGTCATAAAAAGGTTTAATCTCGAATCTGGACCGGCGAAAGAATTGGTGATTGTTTAGGCCATATGGGTTTGGTTTATCACCTGTGATCTATAGATGATAGTAGCTTGTCAATGGACAGAAGAATGGACGGTGATAATGAAAACTACAATAGCTAGCAGTCGCTTAATAATAGCTCATTTGGATGGGGAAGGGTAACTAGTTCAGTAAGTAGGATAACTTAGGAGGTTGGAGGCATACACATTGTAGTTGTAGGAGATAGTGAAGTGTTTTTATATGCTCAAAATAGGAAGATGGATCCAAACCGACAATGCCGACCTACTTGCATGGTTGAGTACCTGTATTTTGCTTATGGGGCTTTCTGGTTAGCAGCAGACAAGAGAATCTTACTTCAAGCCTCAATTCCATTGTATGAGCTCCTCATTTTGCTTTCTATCTTTAACTCTTCCCCATGTTGAACCACTAAAGAAATTTAAAACTAAATGGCAAAGGAACGGAAAGAGGCCAAGAAAAAAGGTAGGAAACCCTTAGTTATTCTGCCAGCAGTATTTGATAAAAATTATTTCTGTAATAAGTGTCAGCAATTTGTTGAATCATTAGTTACTCAATCTTAATGTATGTGATTTTTTGTTTTTCTTTTCTATTCACTTTCAAATACTAGTTCTCATGTCTCCTAGTGTGGTTGTGCATATGTCATGTGTAGCCTTTCTTAAG
Organism: Tetragonia tetragonoides; assembly: GCA_038025085.1. Taxonomy (NCBI): domain Eukaryota; kingdom Viridiplantae; phylum Streptophyta; class Magnoliopsida; order Caryophyllales; family Aizoaceae; genus Tetragonia; species Tetragonia tetragonoides. The sequence goes on from CM076153.1 coordinate 35,408,421, forward strand.
GTGTGAGTGCTCTTGATGTATGCTTCATTTTGAAAATTTGTACTCAGGCTGTTGATTTTTAATCACTTAAAGCTTGTCTCTATAATTCAATGGGTCCATGTTAGTTTGCCATGTATAAGCGCATAAAGATCAACAATTTCAGAGTCTTCATATACTAGAAAAATAGTGGTTTCGTTTTAATTTCTTTTCTACTTAACTTCTTTGGTGTTTCTAGTTACCCGGTGTAATATTAAGACTTACAAGCCTATTAGCTCAATTGGTAGAGCGCAAAGGATGTGGGTTCAAATCCCACATAGACTATCTTAGTTGGTGTGTGAGGCTGTTAACTCACTTGAATGGTGGTGTTGTCTTTATAATTCAATGTGTCTATTAGTTTGCTGAATATTTGTGGTGGGTTTGACTGTGGTGATTGTGATTGTTCAGCATGATGATGCCATGTATAAGTACATATAAATCAACTATTTCAAAGTCTTCATATAAGAGAAATGGATTGGTAGTCATTGTTTTTCTAGTTAACTTTCTTGGTTTTCATTTGTTGTACATTGGTGCTTCTTATTCTGCTGTGGTTGTTGTTCTGTGCTGCAGCTGTTGCTGCTGTGATTGCTGTTTGTTGTTGTAGCTGGCTGTTGTCCATGCCGTATGTTGCTAGCCAGAAATGTATGTTTTGCCAAATAGCCTATGTGGGATTTGAACCCACGTCATGTGCACAATTACACATTGCTCTACCAATTGAGCTAATAGACTTTATAAAAAGCAATATTTGGATGAATCGGGAATCATAAATAGGCAATAATCAAATATAAGTAATAGTCTGATAAATTGCTTGCATTTTTTTTTTGGGTAAAGGGGAGCTATATTAATGATTAAGAATCATAATGTCTGTTACAAACAGATCAGAGACCCATGGAGGGTACTTGTCTTGCCACACCTCGTCACATTACCTAGACACAACCAACCTGTGGGCAACGTTACTACATTCATGAAAACAGAAAGCAAAAACAATTTAACTAAAGCTAGAACCAGTTCTAAACAGTACAATCCTTTACCAGCAGTACAACTGCACCACCTCTAACAGACTGTATTTACACTAAGGTGTAAATTTTGTACTCATTAGCTACATCCTGAACTACATACTACTGGAAGCAAGTTCCCTGTCATCATAAGACCCTTTTAACCGACACACCTACAACATTCGACAACAAAATGATTAACACGAGCTTGGGGAAGGTGGGGATTGATATTCTTATTACTTAATTCATCAAGCGTAAGAAATATGAACTCAAAGCTTCTTACCTTAGATTTATGACCAACTAACTTGCTGATGTAGTCATTTGAGACACGGAGATCATGTTGAATTATGTGCCTATATCTGCTTCCAGAAGATAGTATGCGCGAACTCCATGCCAGTACACCAGTTCTCGTTTTGATGCCACTCCTAGTTCGTACTCTTTTGCATTAAGTGCCATCCCATATCTAAATAAGTGAACGAAAGTGTTAAGAGTCACCTAGGTATATGGCTCCATTGACATATGATGAGAACAACGAGAATACAAAACTAACCTGACCTTGATTATTTGTTCCAACAGAAACATATGAACCCTCTTTTGTCCATTGAACTGCACAGACACCATCAGTTGGTCCTAGCTCCTAGGTCGCACAATTTGCTTACCTGAAATACACATTAACACTTGCCACCCTTACCACAGGAAACTGGTTTCGAAATGCAATCATAAATCATATAATGCAACAACATTTAGTCCAAGCAGCCTCAAGGCATGAAGTGACACTCAGAGAAATCTCATTTCGGGGTTCCTAGACCAAGCTCGACATATCTTAAGTACGTGATGAGTTTGATCCTTTTATAAAAGCTCAACTGTACCAAATGCCCTAAAGTTGTTCAGTGTTTAAGAGACAAAAAATGGTATTTGGGCTCAATTTAACTAGATTAAAGTGGTATGATGGTATCATGCCTGAGATCCGTTTAGCGTATCGGTTCTACATGACAGACAAATTGCTATAAGCTGAAAATCATTGAATATTTTACAAACGAAAAAGACTTACTTTGTTTTTTCGATGCACTCACAAGTAAACACAGGTCCCAAGTCCAATGACGAGGACATTCTGCGACGACCAGTCAACCAGGTTCAAGTAGAAGTCATCTTGCAGTGATGGGGCATCGAAAACCTGTTACAGTACATATAATTTATTTAGCATCGGATACTCAGCAATAATAAGAGAGAGGAAGACAACAATCGTGAATCACAGAATATTGTGACCCTTTACCTAAAAGCCAAGTGATAACAAGTAAGGGATCAACAACAACGTCAAGAACTGGAATATGTTGGCCGGCCAGGAAGAAAGGGAGGCTGTTCTCTCCACCAAAGAGCAATGCCTAGCGTAATTAGATTCAAATAGAAAGGTTGATATGATACTTGAGCTTATATTTCGCAAATATTACCTCCATCAATTAATTACATAGATCACGAGAAACTGACAAGAAGGTAGACAAAAGCAACACCTATAAACAACCTAGAAAACCAACCTTAAATAAGTCACAAATCACCAAATAAGACTAGGAAGGAAGCTTGAAAAGAAGGACCAATGCAGAAGCAATAGGATTAGAAAGTGAAACCCAAAAGCCCTTGCATTCATGAAGAAAAGCAATTAGAAACTGAGGATTTATACAAATTAGAACCTAAAGCAATCAGAATGCTCTCTAGCAACTGTACCAATAAGAATATAAACTCCAGCTCCATTTATACCCCCACATTAAATTGATCAAACCTGGAGCCAACGCAAGTTAGACAACTTTTTTTTTAGGCATAGAAGCTGTAATAACATGCTAAGGGAGGGCTTATGGCATTTTAGGCCACCTTTTAGGAAGGGTGCTCCTAACCATACAGTCCAAGCCTCAAAAAAAAAAAAAAAAAGAAAAAAGTTGGGCAACTTAATGTAAGAAAAACAACAAAGCCTGGTATACAGAGGAACTAAATCATATGGAAAAAAAGCTTCCTATTAATATTACTTATATCAGAGGAATATATTAGAATGAGGGGGCAATTAGAAATAAAAGAAGAATGAATGATTTGATCCACCGACTTCATCTCTAGTCTAGAATTATCAAACAAAATCCAGAAATTATCTCAGATAGTGAAATTACTGGCCCAACAATTCAGACGAGGTTCAACGTGCCCAAAAATATGAGAGCAAGCCTAGAATAGAACGGGTGCAAACAAATATCAGAAGTTTTCATACACTAAACTACCAAAATTGAAACCCTCACAACTCATTCAGCCTAATAAGTAAAAATAACCAGTTTCCCCATTATTACTTTGGTTCACATCTTCCATCACTATCACAACCAAAAAATCAATTAAACACAAAATTAAAATCTTTGACTAATGCTAACATAATATTTGTTTGAAATTTTGAAATTTCGAACCTGAAATTTTGATTTTGGTGCCTTTAGAAGCGGAAAATTTTGAGAAAGTTTGGATTGAATTCACATTTGAAGTTCTTTGCAGTTCCTTTGATTACAATCTTGCAATTGCCTGCAAAATTAAACCAAACAAAACAATCAAAATGTGAGTGGATTGAACTTGAATGCTATTAGAAGAGATTTAGGGTTCTACCGATTGGAATAGGAGATAAGAGTGAATGATATTTTCTTCCGCTTCACTGGACAGGTCAGAGAGAGCAAGAATTTTGTACAATCTTCTTCTGCTTCTTCTTCTTCTTCAAATGTACTAATAAAAAATAAAATAAACCAAATACAATCTACCCAAAATGCCCTGCTTTAGAAAAATTCACAGTGCACTTAAAATGTGTACTAAACTCGCGCTACGTCAGCAACATAGACGAATAAACGCGTCTATGTCGTAGACGCATAACATTGGGGTCTTGGAAAACAGGAAAAGTGATTGTGGGGACCCTTGGGGCTTTTGTCAGATTCTTTTATTTGCTTTTACCATTCTGGCCTCCCTTGCTGTTTTAATAATTTGGAATGTGGTGTCCTTTTTGGTAAAATGAATTTTTCTTCATTTTTTCTTTTACTATTCTAAACTTTTTTTCATTAATATGGTTGCCTGGGACCCTAGTGCTCTAGTGTAAATCCGCCCCTGATTATGGGTTTTGTGAACTTTGTTATATATCTTACTGCTGCTAACATGTATAAGTATAACAACACTAGTGATGATGAGCCTGAGGATGAAACTCATGCTTCAGAAGACTGATAATGTTGGTTCATAATTAAGATTAACTCCCCCCTACTTTGTTCCCTTGTTTCCTGGTAAACTTCAATTGTGTAATTTTGTTAATGACATTATTATATTGATTTTACATGAAATTATATTGATTTTTTTTTGAGAAACATGAAATATTGATTCTTGGGATGCTTAATTTGTTTTTTTTCTCCTTTTTTTTTTTTTTGAGATGTGATGCTTAATATCGTTGATTTCTTTTTAAAATTTTAATTTTTTGGGTTTTAGGATGCAATCTTTTAGAATTTTGTCAAAATTAAAACTATGAATGAGATTGAACTACAATATTGGGTTATTGGATGGACTATCCTATAATTTAATTTTTTTTTCAGTAGATTTTGTGTGATACCAACTCACAGAAAAATAGGGTCATCATTGAGAAATGTAGGAGTCACTTATGCTGAGCAGTAACCCTTATTATATTGAAAAATGATCCCTGTCTCACTAAAAGTTACAAAAAGACCATCTTATAGAAGTTTTTGTGTTTTCCTAAATACTGTATGCTGTTACACAAAAACGTGTTTGAAACGAATTACTGTAATTGTTCCTGACCTCTAACCAATCAAAAGAAATCAAAATTATTATCTTAAAGAAATTTTTTTTATCATACAAAGTAATAATCTCATTATTCTTTAAAAGGAAATTATCCTAGCTTGCTATTCTTCTGAGTAAGGTCATGTTCGTTTCGTCGTCTCCATGCTACATTTATTTCATTCCGTTCTATTCCGTTCAATATTTTCTGTTCTGTTCCATTTCTCATTGTCCTATACTATTCCGTTAAAAAGAGCAAGACCTAAATGTTATTCCTTCCGTCCCATCATTTACCCTGAAAAGGGTAGTTGGGTTGAATTTCATGACAAATATGTTGATGTGCTTGGTACTCAGGGGTCACAAGCAGCCGTGAGGGGGCAGGCCTACGACCCTTTAAAAGATCCTAAATAAAGTCGAGGACTATCTTAGAGCAGGTCGTTCCCTATTCGAACCTACCATTCCACCCCCAACTCCGGGTTGACGGTGGACACGATCAATGGTGATAGTCGGTTACTAGTCACTTGATAGAATTCCACACCTTTGCACAATTCGACCAACTGTTTGACCTTTTTGGAGAGTCGGTAGTGCTTTTCAATTTGAACACTATTAATTCGGAAAAAAGACATTCATTCGATTGATGTAAACAAAGTACAGACGGGAAAATTTAATGGAGTATGATACACTAAATTACGTTTAGTCTAATCCTAAAACTACACTAGAGACGACATTACTCTACTCCTAACTAAGGAAACACATCTCTGAGGTGAAACTCGGTCTGTCTTCTTCCTTGCTCCGTCGATCCTATTTATAGGAAAATAGGAGAGTCCTTGGTCCTCTAGTAACCACCCATTATTTAATCTGGGTGGAATGTAGTCAACCACCATCACTTCATGGGTTAGTGTTCAATTGGGAAGTTTTTGTAGGAAATAACTACCATGCATGGGTAATGTTTTAGTGGCTAGTTATAGGAGATAGTGGAAGTTATCTAATTCAACCAACTATATATTTTTCATGATATATTATTTATTCGAGTATTGGTCTATTCGAAATATCCCGGTAGATTATTTTCGTGTGTAACAAAAGGTCATGAGTTCAATTCTCAATAGGATTTTTTGGTGAGCCTGTCTGCAAGATTTGTTTTGGCTTACCTTGTATATGTGATTTGCAAGCTATTGAATATACTCGGGGTTTATCCGGTGAATACTCAAAGAGTAGTGGATGGGGGCATGTGGGTTCCTCACATCAAAAAACAGTTACCATTTGGAGATGTCACCAAGGACTCATCATATTTAAAAAGAGGTTTCTTCAAACAATAAGTCTTGTGTAAGACTAACTCATGGAAAAATGGGATCACTATTACGAAATATAGAAATTACTTATCTTATACTCCTTCCGTCCCTCTCTTATCTTCTCATTTGACTTTGCACAGTCTCTAAGATGATACTTTGACCATTAATAACTTTAATTATACAGACATGATTATATTAAAAATTTGATATTGTGAAAATATAATCTAAAACGAATCTAAGAAATGTATTTTGATCTTATAATTCTTTATATATTTTTCACAAATCAATTGTCAATATTTATAAAGTTTGACTCAAAAAGTCAAATGAGAAGATAAGAGAGGGACGGAGGGAGTAGCTGGGTGTTTGTTTAGTGGGAATAGGAGGTGAGGATAGCGATTAGAAAATTAGGATTGTAAAATCTCATGTTTGGTGTAAGGGATGAGAATAGAGAAGGGAAAGGGATGGGGATAAAAAGGCATGTTATCCCACGTTTTTAATCCTATAGGGGGGCTGATAATTGGAGGTGGGATAAGGATTTTAATAGTCAAATTACTATCATGCCCATTATAAATGACTGCAGAGACAATATTTTATTTAATGGCATTTTGGTAAACTAACTTTAAAATCACCAATCTATTCCCTTATCTAATACCACATAACAAACATGTTAATGCAATTAACTATACAAATTCCCTATCCCCTCAACACAAATCCCATCCTCATAGTCTCACAATCTCATTCCCACTTCCCAAACGCCCTCTAGAAGTTTTGTGTGTTCTTCAAAATAATAAAAAAGAGTTTGTAAAAGAAGTCAACAAATTGAGTCATTTGACATCATCCAACAAACTCTAAGCCGTTGGATTAGAAATCTACACAAATGGAAGGTAAATAGGCAGCTGAGTGATGCACTTTTTTTGAATAATAAAAGGTGATTTTATTTTGACAATTAACTTTTGTTTTTGATCAAAATTTGGACAATTAAACTTGAAATAGATGAAATCAAATCACAAACATTAACCTTTCCCCATATAGATATCCTCTCTTCCCTCCCTTTTTACACTCAGAGTTTATTTGGGAGTTGGAGAATGGAGGGGAAGGGAGAGGAATGAGGGGAAATAATAAATTCTCCTTATTTGTGAGTTTTTTTTTAAGAGGAAAAGGGAGGGGAATGAAGGGGAATGGTTCCCCTTCATTCCCCTTTATTAACTCAATTTTTGTACCCCTCCAAATTGGGGAAAATGGAGGAAAAGGAAAATTTTTAAGTAAAAGTTATCGGTTCCCCTCCAGTCCCCTCCATTCCCCTTACTTAAACTCCCACACAATGTGAAATACTTCACCTTCATTCTCCTCCCCTCCCCTCCCCCTCATTCCCTTCCCTTCCCTTCCCACCCAAAACTTTCAAACAGGCTGTCAGTGAAATTTCTTTTCTTTGATTTTACAGTTGCAATGTCATCATCTCTAACCGCAGTAATTTGGTGATTTTCAAGGTATTCTCTCTCATCACATCATCTCTATTATACTCCTGTTTATTTCGGATCTAAGTTCTGTTTCACATTGGTTTATAATTATTCTTTTTGTTCTAGACCTGTAATTGCCTAATGCATTTCTATTTGGGTCCTAGCAAACATTTTAGTTTTTCATTAGTATATAACGTGCCATTGCCATAGAATTTTCATGCAAAACTTATTAAAGGTTAATTAATACTAACTAAGTGAAATGAGTAATGGGTTTTCTATAACATAGCTGATCATCACTAATATAGGTGCTCCTCACTGTGATCCCTTTTGTACATTTTGTTGTAATTAACACTAATTAAGTGAATTGAATAATTGGGTTTTTCTATAACATGCTGATCGTCACTAATATAGGTGCACTCACTGTGATGATCCCTTTTGTACATTTTGATGTAATTTACTATTGAATTGAATTTGATCAGAACTTTTTTTTTTTGATCAGTGAATTTGATCAGAACTTTGTTTATGTTAATTTTGTTCTCATTTCAGTTCTAAGAGAGAAGTAAATATGACCATGGAAAAAACTTGCACGTTACTGGTCCATTATGAAAAGGGAACAGCAGCATTAGCCAATGAAATTAAGGAGGCCTTAGAGGGAAATAATGTACCCACAAAAGTTAAGGCAATGAAGAAGGATATCGTGCTTTTGTTAAATGGAGAAACAATTAATCCACAATTGTTCATAACAATTGTTCGGTATGTTTTACCCTCTGAAGATCATACAATTCAGAAGCTTTTGCTGCTTTACTTGGAGATCATTGATAAGATTGATACTCAAGGATGTGTTTTACCTGAAATGATACTTATTTGTCAAAATTTAAGGAATAATCTGCAAAACCCGAATGAGTATATTCGCGGTGTGACACTTAGGTTCCTTTGTCGGTTGAATGAGACTGAGATCATTGAGCCTTTGATAGGATCTGTGTTGAGTAACGTAGAACATAGACACCCCTTTGTTAGGAGGAATGCTATACTTGCTGTTATGTCGATCTATAAGCTCCCGCAAGGGGAGCAGTTGTTGGGGGATGCTCCTGAGACTATCGCCAAGGTGCTTGAAATGGAGGAAGATCCCTCGGCTAAGAGGAATGCGTTCCTTATGTTGTGTACATGTGCTGAAGAGAGAGCCATTAGTTACCTTTTTAACCACATCGATCGAGTCTTGGATTGGGAGGAGCAGCTACAGATGGTGGTTTTGGAGTTGGTTCGTAAGGTTTGTCGAACCAATAAGAATATGAAGTACATTGAGATCATTTTTTCTCTTCTCAATGCCCCTTCAACAGTCGTCATATATGAATGTGCTACAACTCTTGTTTCGCTGTCATCAGCACCTACAGCTATTAGGGCAGCTGCTGATACTTACTGCAAGCTGTTACAGTCACAAAGTGACTATAATGTTAAGCTTATTGTGCTTGATCGCCTCCAGGAGCTGAAGTCTTCGCATAAAAAGATAATGATAGAAGTGACAATGGATATTCTTCGAGCTCTTTCTAGTCCCAATCTTGACATTAAGAGGAAGACACTAGATATTGCCCTGGAATTGATCACTCCCAGGAATGTGAATGAAGTTGTTGTCATGTTGAAAAAGGAAGTCACGAAGACTGAAAGTGCAGATATTGAGAAGAATGGAGAGTACCAGCAAATGCTTGTTCAGGCCATCCATACCTGTGCTATGAAATTCCCTGAGGTGGCTAGCACAGTTGTCCATGTGCTTATGGATTTCCTTGGGGACTCCAATGTTGCTTCAGCTATGGACGTTGTGGTCTTTTTACGGGAAGTCATTGAAACTAACCACAAGTTGCGAGTCCATCATAATGAAGCTTTTAGATACCTTCTATCAAATCCGTGCTGCTAGGGTATGTTCAAGTGCTTTATGGATTATTGGCGAGTATTGTCACTCACTTACTGAAGTTGAGAGTGGGATTGCGACTATTTAGGAATGCCTTGGAGATCTTCCATTTTACACAGCCACTGAGGAAGGTGAGGCCCAAAAAGACACTCCAAATTCTAACCAGCCAGCAAACACTGTTGCTGTTTCTTCTAGTAGGCCTGTGGTCCTTAAAGACGGCACTTATGGCACGCAAAGTGCTGCTTCAGGAACTTCTATGTCCCCTCTTACCCTTGTTCAGGGGTCATTGGCCTCTCAAGGGAATTTGAGATCGTTGTTTCTTTCAGGTGACTTCTTCCTTGGGGCTATTGTTGCCTGCACCTTGACAAAGCTTATTTTAAGATTCGAAGAGGTTCAGCCATCTAAGGTTGAAGCGAATAAAGCAACAAGCCAGGTCTTATTATATATGGTATCCATGATTCAGCTGGGGCAGTCACCTGTTCTTCCACACCCTATTGACAATGATTCTTATGATAGGATAATGCTTTGTATCAGACTCCTGTGCAATACAGGGGATGAGCGTAGAAAGATATGGCTTCACTCTTGCAGAGAAAGCTTCATAAACATGCTTGCGGACAAGCAGTTTCGCGAAGCTGAGGAAAGGAAGGCAAAGGCTCAGATTTCTCATGCGCAGCCTGATGATCTTATTGATTTCTATCATTTGAAGAGCAGGAAGGTTGGTGGCCATTACCTTTTATATGTTGCTATATAACCTTTTATTAGTGTACTACCAAACTATGCCAGTGGTATTACATGCTGCTTCTGCATTTCTTTTAGTGTAGACACCTTAGGCCCTGCAATTGTTGTCTTTGGCAGTCTGCCTACTCTGTCTTTGTTTTTATGTTTGTATTACTATCTATCTTTGGCTAGATAAACTTCATACAGGACTATGTACTTTTTCTAAGCAGTTTATACATGTTGATTATTTGTTGTTTTGAATTCACTTGTTCCTGTTTATCCTTGATAGTAGTTCTTGTTTATTAATATGCCAAACTATATTTGATGTCTTCTAAGATCAGATGCCTACAGTAACCTTCGAACCACTCTATGTGAATTTTGCATATTCAATGCTGGCGTGGTAACATACGATTCAATGACTTCCCATAATAAGACCACAACATCAAGTGTTTAGACTGAGGTTACCCTTCATTAAATAAGTCAAGTGCTGGATTCTTTGAAGTTACCAAGGTCAATAGATAAATAATAAAAGAAGAAATAATTTCACAAAATTGGTAGAGATTACCACACCTCAGTTTAATCAATACCACACCCAAGCCCCTCAAACTACCAAATATCCTTAATTGAAAATAAAAGTAGAAACAACAAACACAATAGTTCACTTTTCCAATTCATTCATCTACAGAACTAAAATGGGTCTTCTCCTATAGTGCTCCCCAATTTCAAAGTCTTTAGCTGCAGATATACTTCTGCTCATTTTCTTTCTCTTAGCATTTACGTTCTCTTGGCTACTGTATTGATTACATTAATCTTTGTTCCCCTATGGTTTATCATGCAGATGCCCCACGTTGATTGGAAATTTGATTTAATGTTACTATGCAGTTTGGCCGTAGTTATCCTCTTTGCATTCGGTAACATGTATTGCTTCTCCAGGGTATGAGCAAGCTGGAATTGGAAGATGATGTACAAGATGATCTGAAGCGCACTACTGGAGAATTTACCAAGGACATTGATGACGCTAAGAAGATCAATTGTATTCTTCAGCTCCCAGGATTTAGTGACCCGGTTTATGCTGAAGCCTATGTAACAGTTCATCATTATGATTTTGTTCTTGATGTTACTATTATCAATAGAACAAACCAGACGCTGCAAAATCTATGCTTGGAGTTGGCAACCATGGGTGACCTTAAACTGGTGCAGTGTCCACAAAATTTTACTCTGGCACCAGAGTCAAGCAAACAAATTAGAGCCAACATTAAGGTCTCTTCAACTGAAACAGGAGTCATATCTGGAAACATTGTGTATGAGACTTCAAATGCTCTTAAGCGCAATGTTATAATCCTCAATGACATTCATATTGACATAAAGGATTACATATCTCCTGCTACCTGCGCTGATGCTGCATTCAGAATTATGTGGGCCGAGTTTGAATGGGAAAACAAGGTATGTTTTATGCTGAATCTTTTGGATGTGTTACTTGAAGGTCATTCCTACTATAGTGTGTTTAGATTGCTGAATGTAATTTTTGTTATTCTCCCCAAATTTCTTAAATTATACCATTCTATTCTTTGTTTGGTGAGGACATATCATTTTGTGAACTCATTACTTCTCTGAACATTTGCCTAGAACCATTATGATGTATGTGCAATTAATAACGGCACTGTAATCGTTGGATTGGATAAAGGAATGGAAATAGTTTTCCTTATACAACTTGAGCTAAAACTTTGGCAGTTGTGAGTACTTGTACTTCATATTCTTTTGTTGGTGTTATCCTTCAATTCCCAGGCCCTTAATTCTTACTGTTTGCATGAGTACTGTCTGATATCTAGCAATGTAGAGCTAGAATAGAGCTCAACTCAGCCCTGTCATTCTAGCATGTATGTCTTGCACAGTGCACCCTTACAGTAGGGGCAATGCAGGTGCAGCTACCATGGGCCAACCCTAGCAGTGTTTGAGCCATGCATGCTCATGGCTCATGGCTGTTGAGGCAATTACCTTGTGTTCTAGTACAATATTATCTCGAGTTTCATTGTTCTTCTCTTTTTCTAACAGCAAGTTATTTGTATATCCTCACATGTTTTCGACCATTTACTGTGTCTTTAAACCTTTTTTACAACATCGTACTTGTTAGTTTCTTAAATTCTATTTTGCATTGAATTTGTAAGCAGCAGAATAGGAAGACTACATAAGTAACAGCTGGAACTCAAGATTCAGTGAACTTGAGTTCTTGTATTAGTATTGGGTTGTTAGATGCTCTCAGTGTATCCAGTAATCTAATTGATTATGCATTAACCTATTTAGGCTGTTTATCAAATTTGATAGTCCATTATCGATGTCTAGATTTTGTTATGTTCAGATCTTCCTTGATAATGCTAAAGGTTGATGGTTGATCCTGCCTCTCTTCCATCTTTTGTCTCTCTTTCTGTATCATAAATATCACTTTCCGTTGGCCTGTGAATGCTCGATCTGGTTTTGATGCCCTATCAAGGCTTTAAATTATTTCGTGGTTCATTTCCTCTAGGTTGCTGTAAATACAGTAATTCAAGACGAGAAGGAATTTCTAGACCACATCGTCAAGTCAACAAACATGAAATGTCTTACTCCACCGTAAGTTTCATCATGCACCTGTTTTTGCTTGTCAGTTAGGCCAGGTACTAAGAATTTTTCCCCTAGATTTTTTATAGCTCACATGTCATGTTTTACCCCTTTGTATCAGATCTGCGCTGGAAGGCGAGTGTGTGTTCCTTGCTGCTAACTTGTATGCAAAAAGTGTCTTTGATGAGGATGCTTTGGTAAATGTCAGTGTTGAAAAGCAATTAGATGGCAACCTCAGTGGTTACATCAGAATAAGAAGTAAAACACAGGGCATTGCCGTCAGTCTTGGGGACAAGATCACACTTGAACAGAAGGGTGCTGCTTGCACTGCTTGAAGAATTGTTTTCCAACCTAGTGACATCAGAGTTTCCCTATATTAATGCTTCAGCATTATTGTTATGTCATGTTGGAACTTCACATGACCCTTATAGGTTACATCCTCTACGCAACCTGTTTGTTATAAGATCGAGGTTAAGGCATTAACTGGCCCTAGTGTTAATTTTGTATTTCAGTTGCAAAATTTTGGAGAGTTAATACTTAGTAGATAGTGACCGGATTATTGTGTATTGAACTCTTTAGATGTAAGCCCCCTTTCTTTCATGCTTTTGGACCGAAGTGTATTTTGTACCATTTTAAACCTTTTCACCCGAGGTTATATGACTATTGGTTCATTATCTGTCTGTTCACCTGTTGCCATTTTTCCCATGGTTGGCCAACTTTCTATCAATATTATCATGTCTGCAACTATTTTTCCTGGAGATGGAAATGTACATTGTTATGAGTCTGAGAAATGTTTATTTGTCCTCCAAGTGTTTCTGAGATGGCATCAGTGGAACTCTGAATTAGTTAAGATGGACAACAGGAAAGAACCTGATCCTCGTATTATTATTTCGTGTCATCCTTTTCAGTTCCCATCCTTGCTCTCAATTCCTGTCTATTTTCCTTTTCCTTTCTATACTTGTTTGTAGTCTCATAGACAAGGGTGCAGATACTCTACTATCAGGAATTCGATAGCAAGCAATCTCGTGGGATGCTCGTGAGTAAAATAGGGCATCCCCTGCCCTCAGTGAGTGCTATGCAGATGACATGAATTTGGATATTTAGATTTCATCTACTGGTTAAGAGCATTGCTCTAGTTGAGGTTTGAGATACATATGATATGAATAAAAGGAGTGTGTAACAACCTCTTGAAGCAAAACCGAATGCGATCTAGATCAGTCGATAACCATTAAGGTAATAAGAGATCATATTTACATTTACATCATTTACCCAGAACCCACAAAAGCCCTTTTGTCCTGACTTCTGCACAGAAGATTAGTTCCAGGTTGATTTCATATGCGGATTGCTAGCCGATGTTTGCATAGTCTGTTGGACCATAAGTAGCAAATAACTCGGGAAGGACCCACCTCTTTCTCCTATGGTTACATCCCATATCTTTGCAAAGCAGATCATTGCTGTATATTTGAAGCAACACACTGACACATGACCTTTTGTACCTGTGATTGCCAGCATAACGAGTCATGCATTTCTGCCACTTGATTACGTCTTCCTCCATTTCTCTAGTGCTAGGTAGGTTCAACTTCCCAGCGATCATATGCTCCAACACTAAAAAGGTTTGATGCGCTGTCTGACTAGCCCAGTATTGCAAACTGCGGTATCCTTGGATGAATACATTCCCTGCGAAAAGTTGGTGAATATGTGCATCATGGATAAGCTTCAAGTAGCCCAAAGGAAAATTCTGGGATGCCTGATTTAAAATGGTTCAATACTCTCACCCCTTGAATGTTTTTCTCAAGCTTTTAAACAATGTAAGCTTTCTATGTTGTCATCTACATATTCCAAGATCCTAAAGAATGCAATGATCCTATGTTGTTTCTTACCTCGTTCTGTTTTGCTTTCAGCACTTGACGAGATTCCATAACACACAAGTAACTTAGATAACAAGTTCATAACATTGTATTCATAAGCCTTTAAGAGGCCTACAACAAATGCATATTGAATTGTTGATGCTTATTAGATATCGCTGTAGTAAAAAAACTTGCTTCACTGACCAGTGCTGTTTCCCTTTCTTTTTTCCTATCAAATTCTTGGTTCACAGGGGGGACATAAAGATTCTACACAACATTCAAGGACTCGATATTTGGAAGAAAGAAAGTGAATACCTATACAGAGGAGTTAAAGATCCGGTAATGAGTTTTTGAAAGACTCTCGATATGAAGATGCCCTTGATGATTTCCTCACTCCTACATCCAGTTGCAAATATGACAACGTCGGTTGGTACTTCTTTCCCCTCAACAACTAGACCCTTTTTGAAAAAGCTGAATGTCTGCGACTTCCTCAGGATTAGGCTTCCTTCTCTTACCATGTTGTAGAAGTCGCTTGGCAAGACAGTGGACATACATGACACAATTTGTTTGAAGAAGCTATGCTCTGGGACCATTTTGTATTTCTTCAGTGGATACTTCCACTTGAGATATGTCTCCATTGATTTCGTATATATCCACAACTGACATAAAAGTAACACTACAGGTTACTGTGCAGAAATCTCATGATCAAAAAGCTGTTTATACTAGCTAGTTTAAGCCTGCCTTAGGCTGTTTTAGTCTCACTAATATGATCAAATACTGCATGAGCAGCTAGATCACATGACGCCACACAGATTAAACACTAGTGAGTGCTTTACTGATCCGAAGTTGTTTGAGCTTATAGCTTTACCTCTTAAGATACAATTGACGAATCCCTTCCTATGGCTGTAAGGGCTCCAAGAGGTTTAAATCCATAATTGAGCGTTAAGTAATTGGCTTTTACCAACAGGCAAAACACCTCTTCGGTATAAGCTAACCTGTATGCTTCATGATTTTGGTACTTCTTTGTATAATGACAGGAATTTTTTGGACAGTACTTGCTTCTAGGAATCAATTAAGCTGGATGTGGGCAAAAGGACTTACCAGAGGTGTGAGAAGGAAAGCCAAGAGCCAGAGCATGTATCCTTCATTGGGCTTGTGGATCATAAGCTCAGCAAAGCGATTTAGGAACCGAAAACTGGCTGCCAGGATGCTCTCACTAACTGTCCAATGTGCTGTCTTATACAATAAAGTACAAGGATGCCTTACCCCTTAAAAAAGAAAAAAGAAACACACAGAACAGATTGAAAATATATAATTTTTACACTATATTAATTTTGTCAAAAGAATCAGCTAGATTAAACCAACTGGTACCATTTTGTCTTGCAACTTCAGATGCTATATCAACTGCTGATTTCTGAAATCCAACGACTACGATTCGCTTATTCTTGATGAGTTCCAATACTTGATCCCCATCACAGCATAGTCCAAGGAGTGCAATATCCTGCCCTCAAAGATTTATGGCCCTCGATTCATGGGAAAATCAGGCACATAGGGAAGAGAACTTTACTTTCCAGTACATAATATTACAAAGTCCATTTGATATACCTGCAAAATAAGATTTCACATTGAACATTTTGGTTTTTGACTAACTGTCAAATGTCAATTGGTATTGAAAAAAGACAACTATAGCGCGTTAGTTTGTAAGGGACATAAGTGCACAGATGTTTGAAAAGAAAAATCATAACTAAGAGTTGCGATTTGGTTTGTGTTAAGACAAGTTCAGCTAAATTTCCTGTAAGTTTCATGGTCGATAGTTGTGCAGCAACATGTTTGGAAACTGCTGGCAAGTAACAATTGACAATGTGAACTGACCCTTAGATCAGTAACCAATTTGAAACATAAGAAATGTAAATCAATTAGATATAGAGGAAAGTTGAAGGAAAGTGATCATGACAAGAGACCTTAAAACTGAATTCCATAACAAAATCTTACTAAAAGGCAGCAAAATACCTCAGTTGATGAGCTTGTATGGCAAGTATCTTGAGCAATAATGTTCCATTTCCCTGCTTGATAAGAAAATTGTTCTCCATTTCCTGCACCCCACAATAATTCCGAGTCATAACCGACATTGTCATTGTCGTCGTTATCATGCTCCCTATGACCAACTCCTTCATTCAAAACGTAATCAATACCGATTACTGTGGTGTTAAACTTGATGCAAGGAAGAAGATTGAAATGCACAGCATAGGCATTGAGGTAGTCTATGACTTGAGTGTGGTGAGGGAAGTTTTCCGTCACAGAAGGTGGCCAAGGGAAGTCAGAGAATTGATAGTGGCTCTTAGGTGTTTGAACCCCTTCTTCAGAAGGTGTTTGCAAGCCAGCAGACCACTAATCCCTGCCCCAATTATACATACTTGCTTCTCCATCTCTTTTTCTTCCCCCCGCTCGCTATTCTAGCTAGCTCACAGGACATTGTCTCATAGGAAAAACTACATTGGGAAATGACAAAAGCCATAATTTTCTCATGTAAACTTGTATCCCTGTGTAACTGCTAGAAATGTAACGTCCTGGACTTGGGGGTGTACTCTTGTCTCAGCCTCTCAGGGGACTGCAAATTTTGGACAAATATGTAGTATTATAATCCCCTTCAACAACATAAGATAAGACTATCTGGCCTCGAGTTCTGATGCCCCCGGTAGCGCCCTTGATTCAAGGCAATTGACTACACTAACCGCACCGTTTTGCGGCTCATCAGTATTTCATAGGCACATAAACTCATATAAGATAAGACGACAATTATATTTTGAACAAAAAATATTACTTGTAGACCAAAAATCAGTGTAATTTTGGATGTCTTACCTTGAAACATGTTTTACAAGATCTTCTACACATTTAACTCTATTTTTCCGGATAAACAAAACTCATAGATTGGCAGTGAAAAACACAAAATTAGTGTGAGTTGTCGTCTTGTAACTCTGTTTTACTCAACTTTATTTTACTTTAGTCTAGTTCATTTCAAGAATAATTTTATCCATCAAATAATTTATTATTCCAAAATAACTTCATGAGTCGTCAGAAAAATTTTCAACGCATACTTTCTAATGAATTAAATAAACAGAAAACCTTCTCACAAAAACTTCTATAAGACAGTCTTTCTATATGTAATACCCCGTATTATTATTCATTTTAGAATAAAAATTACTTACAAAGAAAATGCAATGTCGTATTTAAAAATAATTAATTGGGCTCATAAATGTTTAAAGCGTCTAATTAATATTTTATTTTTGGTTTTGAACCTAATTAAACTATAATTGGGCCAAATAAATAAAAATGAATTAGTGGGGGGCAAGGAATTTGGGCCATTATTTCGGCTAGGTGGCCGAAAATAATGCACCCAATATTCTGATTTTTATCTTCAAATTTTGTTTACTAAATATTTGGTTAGTGGAGTGAATGCATGAGAGTTTTTAGGAAAGAACAAGTTGAGTTAAGGGAGGAGTGTATTTGGGCTCCTACATACACTCAGCTTCTAAACTTAACTGACTCTTTACCAAATAAAAAAAAAGAACGCTCTCTCTCTACTACTCACACGGCCGAACCCCAAGAGCAAAAAGGAAGAGGAAGTTCATCACTTCTCACAATTCATCTTTGCTCAGTTTTAATCTTTTGAATTTTCAAGTAAGTGTTCTAAATTTGTTTCCTTTGATTATTAAAAGCTTTTAGATTCAATTCAAGTATGTGTTTATGAACCCTAATTTTTGTATGAGTAAACCCTAATTTAGTTTTGCCTAGGGTTTGCTAGATTCTATTAATTTTGCATGATAGGATCATGATTAGGGTTTGGTTTGTGATTTTATTGAAATTTTGAATCAAGTTTGAGTTCAAAAGGTTAGATCTTTATTATTTAATTAAATATGAAATTTATTAATTGTGGATTTAATTAGATTAGGGTTTGTTAAATTTGTTATATATATATATATATATATATATATATATATATATATATATATATATATATATATATATATATATATATATATATATATATATATATATATATATATTTCTTTCTTTCTCTCTCCTCACCCTCGCCTTCTCGATCTCTGCTCACCCAACCTCCCTTCTCCCTCTTTATCCCTTCGATCCCCGCTATTGGTATGGTTGATGAAGCAGATCAATCTTGAAGGAGAGATATGGAGCTCATAATTGTACTGATTTTGATTTCTAGGTAAGTTTTGTTTGAATTTTGTATTTCTAGGGTATAACTTTTGCACATCTTCGATTTCTTGGGCTATGTTCGTTGTCTTTGTCGATTTCTAGGGTTGTTTTCTTTGTTTATGTTTGATTACTCGATTAGCTATTGTTTGTACTTTCGTTTTCTCCTCAATTTGAACTTATTATTTTGACCTGCAATGGAAATTGATATGTTATTACCATCAGTGTTTGATTCATAATAAGATGA
The DNA here is from genome assembly GCA_038025085.1 of Tetragonia tetragonoides. Lineage (NCBI taxonomy): Eukaryota > Viridiplantae > Streptophyta > Magnoliopsida > Caryophyllales > Aizoaceae > Tetragonia > Tetragonia tetragonoides. The sequence goes on from CM076153.1 coordinate 35,427,481, forward strand.
TTTGAGTTGCCTTTGAATTTGATGTGTCTAGTATGTTATGGTGGATGTATGAACCAGAGTGCATAGCAAATTATTGATACTTTCTTCTAAATTATTGTCATAGTCATTTTGTTTTTTGATTGGCCATGTCCAAGTTCTATGCTCCTACTTCCTCTAGAAAGTGACTCCTATTTATCTAAAAATTGACCCCCTGGCTCTGCATTACAGGTCTATGTGATAAAGTGACCGGTGTTTAACTATAAAGTGACCCCTATTTAGCCAAAAAGTGACCCCCTGACTCTACATCACAAATCTATGTGATGAACTTCAATGATTCTTATTCAGGTAGAAATGCATTTCCAATGCTATAGGTGTTTACTTTACGTCTCTACTCTGCACCTTTGAATTTGATGTGTACAATATTATTGTGTATGTATGAATCAGAGTGCATAGGAAATACTGAGACTTTCTTCTAAAAAATTTGTCATAGTCGTTTTGTGATTTAATTGGCCCTGTCCAAGTTCTATGCTCAGATCATGATTCCTCTAGAAAGTGACCCCTATTTAGCTAAATTTGACCCCCGACTTTTTTTTTGTTATAGGTCTTTGTGATGAAAGTGACTAGCCTTTAACTAAAAAAGTGACTCCTATTTCGCTAAAAGTGACCCGTGTAAAATGCCCAATACATTGTGGATAGCTGACAGGGGAGGGTTTTTACTTTAAATTTCAGTTGCCTTTTGAATCTGTTCAAGATTAGTTTGTAACCCCTCTTGCTAGAATGCTTAAAGTTAATTTCTCAGTTTATTGGTGATTGAGAAGGATGTGTATGGTTTCACTGTAAATTCAAATCTTCAGCTTTAATACTTTGGATAAGATGAATAGTTAACAGAACTCATATTGTTTTTAGTTGATTGACTCATACTTCAGTGGTGAAACCAGGTGTAGGGTCTTGCCATAACATGTTAAGATCTACTCATCATCTGAATATGCCTTTTGAAGGCACTAAACACTTTGTTGATTCACATTTCATGCTTTCAGTTTTGCTGTAGTGTTCAAATTATTAATGTTTTTGAGTCACTTGTTAGTCAAGTTTCTTTATTCTGTACATGAGTAACTTTTGTACATATATGATGTGAAATACTTTGGATTTTTGAAAGAAAGCATCTGAGGAACGATTGTGATTATAGTATTAAAGGTGGTTATTTTTCAACATCTAACAGCTCTTTATGTGGTTGCAATTGTGTTCTCAAGCCCATTAGCTCAATTGGTAGAGTATCGTGCACTTGCACAAAGATGTAGGTTCGAATCCTACATGAGCTATGAAATGGTCAGATTGTCTTTGTACCAGCAATATGTTGTTTAAGAAATAAGTAAGATGGATTTAGTTTTGATTCAGTCAAAGCATGCTATCTAAGCTAGAAATTTCCAAGAACTGAGTACCTATAACAAACATTGCAAAAAGTGGCAATTTGTAACACCAATCTATCAATCTGTATCGTAAGTGTATTTTTGGTACCAATTTATAGCTAAAATGACCTTGTATAGATAAGGGGACCCTTGTTTAGCTGTAAAGTGACGCTTGTTTAACTATAAAGCGACCCTTATTTGATTTAAAAGTGACAAGTTATATACAAATAGTAGAGCATAATCACAAGTGTAGGTTGGAATCCTACCTAATATTTTAAGATTAAAAAAGACAACCAACATATGTACAATGCCCCCTGTTTAACTAGTACTGACCTGTTTAACTAAGTGACCAGATTATAGTAATCATTGGTTTTGTGTTCTTGTGCTTGGTTTAATGTCGCGTCCTATTGAGGTAATCAGCTAGGGTATACTATAGTGATCTCCCAAGGAGTTAGAAGTGACCCTTCTTCCTATGAGTGTATACTTGCAAACATGCATGAGAAAAGAAAAACAAACCTTCAAGCAATCATCACTCTGATTAGCAGCTGCAGAAAGTAGCATACATCATCAGCTAGAGAAGGATCCTTCACTCCATACATCAGTAGCACATCAGTGGCTAGTTACAGCTTGCACGTACCCTGCACATTTCTTCGCAGATTGCATTCTTGGACACATCACAATGGAAATTTCTCGAGTAATAGTTTCAGAATCCACATTCAAGTTCTGGAAGATGTGACAGTTTCTTCGCATTCCCATCTTACCATAAGAAGAAGCTGACGATATAGAATTACCATAACCAAAAGTGACCTCTTGTATAACCAAAAGTGACTTCTTGTATAACCAAAAGTGACCCATTCAAAAACAAAGATTGACCTTTAACAACTTGTTTGAATTACCATAAGCTAATTAAAAAGTGACCCAAAAATTAAGAGTCATACTCAAATAAGTAAACTCATAGCCTATGTAGGATTCGAACCTACATCCTCTTGTGTAATTACACGGTGCTCTTCCAATTGAGCTAATAGGCTAGATTTTAATGCTACTATCAATAATAGACTTCTGAGTTATACAATCTTTCAAACTCATCATACACAACATATGTACGGATGGCCAAAGGTCAGAATATATATATCCCATAGTACCAAAAATGAGTGAAAAGTTATCATGCAAATCTCATAACAAAACTGAAGAGTAATAGCAAAGGTGACCCTAAATACTCATACAAGTGACCCTATATTCTTATACAAGTGACCCTAAATTGTATCACAAGATTAAATAATATTTCTTTGTGTCTTGCCATTTTTTTGAGTAACTGGGGATGTCGGAGCAGCAGCTGTTGCACATCTGCTCATTGAATCAATTATGTCTAATATCAACTCAAGTAAAGACGACTGCATTTCCATTTCCTTAGACTTTCATGACCCACTAAAGGCAACTGCGGGTGATCCAGTGCCCACAAACTAATTCTATGACACTATTATGTTTAGAAAACAAAGTAGACCCCTCAAATTCTACATTAGAATCATATACTATAGTTGCATTCTTGTTAGCAGCCTAAAATGACCCTAATAATACTTACAAGTGACCCAAAAAATAAAATGGTAAAAAGCTCAAAGTTGCATACTAACAGTTTAATGGCATTCAAGAAGAAAGACATGAGCAAAATAAAGCAATGTCAAGTTATCAAGTGACTTCAGTAAACAATTTCAACCTTACCTCAAATTTTATAAGCTAAAAGTGAACCCCCCCCCCCCCCCCCCCCCCCGTATATCATGAAGTTACCCATTTCATAACATAAAGTGATCATTATTTTTGGCCGGCTAGTTCCATCAAAATCAATCAAATTAAACTAGTATTTTCTATTTTGGTTAAGCACACAATCGATTAATCGAAGTTCCCAGAACCAAACTCTAAATCATCAAATTTCTTATGAACTCACAACAATAATAGATTTGGGGCATTAAAATTCAAAATCAAGAAAAGACATTTAAGAAGCAAGTACAATAATAATAGCAAACCTTGAGCGAATTCCATGATCTGAAGCTTGAAAGCACATTGTTGAAGCATGAATGCCAAAATTATGGCGATGAATCGGAAACCCTAGAAATTGAAGCATCAAACAAACTAAGAAGAGGATGCTAGAAACATTGAAATTTGATGAAGATTGAAAAGCTCAGACTCGCCATTGAAGAGAGCAGACAAAAATAGAGGGGAGAGAGGGGGAGAGAGAGATTGGGAAATAACAGAGCAAGAGAGAAGGGAAGGGTGAGGGAAGCAATTGTTTTGCGTGAGATATGTCAGAGTTCCAAATTTTTTTCATCCGTCCAATTAATGATACGGGGCTATTAGATATACATGTTTGGATGGCTGAGATCACTTCTAACCATCTCATTGTAGCTTACCATCTCACCAGATCCCTACTATGTGTGTATATATATATATATATATATATATATATATATATATATATATATATATATAGAGAGAGAGAGAGAGAGAGAGAGAGAGAGAGAGAGAGAGACAGAGAGAGAGAGAGTCCAGTTCTGGTGTGAACCATGTACTATATGCGAACTGTATGAACTTTTAATCTTGGCCGTCAATCTCCATCGTGTCTCCCGTGGCCGTCCATCACCCTCTCCTGGCCTTTGTATCAACAGAAAAAATAAAAGAAAAAGAATGACCTGCTCTTCGCACGCTCTCTCTCTCTCCCAAACACGGCTCTCTCTCTCTCCCAAATGATCTGGTCACCCAAAAACAAGACTCCATTAACGCTGAGCATGAAGAAACTTCCATATTCGTCCAATCACTCGTCTCTATCTTCTTTTCCAGGTTTATCTTTCTCTCTCACTGATATCCCTCAAGTTGTAATTGTTATGAATTAGGGTTTGGTTCAATTTAATTTAGTTCTAGGCAAAATTAAAGGCTTTCATTCATAATTTAATCACTAGTGCCCTATTGTATTGATCATGAAACTGTTGGAGGACATTAGAGATATGGAATAGGGCAAGAAAGGTTTCTTCTGATCCTATGTTTTTGCCACTATACATCATAGAAATAATCTGATTGGACATGTTATATGAGATTACGAATCCTTTGATATTTGTCTGATCAGTGAAGTAATAGTAGAGGTCGAAATTACAAGTTCCGGTTTTGTTAAAATGCTATGGCATAAACTATTTATGTGTAGGATGATGCTTAGTTGTTCCCCTTATCAATTTTTGATGACAGTACTGGAATATGTAGCTGGATGTGCAATGAACAGAAGCTCGGTTGCAATTAACGTTGTATATAGCCATGTGTATAGGTTTTCTAGATAGGATTTATGGTGATTTTTGTAATGCTGTGAGACTTTATCTAGAATCCAATTAACTATTGCCATATACATTTGAACCAATCTAATGTATTGCTCCATAGAAAGTTTCAAAATTCAGAGATGATTGTAAAGATAATAAATTAGATCAGAGATTTAAAGAGAAGTTGTTGAATATTCTCAAAGAAAAGAACTTAAGAGTCATATATAAATAAACAAACTACTTTGAGCATATATGTGATTTGACTGCCTGAGTGACTTCTTAAAGAAACCTGCAGTAGGATCATCAGTTCATCACTATCCTTTTGTTAGCTTTTCGTTTCCTTTCTTCTCTATAAAATCTCAGAATTCATTGACTTAATAGATGCAATCTTAGTGTTCTTTGCTTTCTTAGCTAACAACTAATTAAAGCTGTCAATTTCTTTGAGAGTTATCATTCTAATTTTTGTTCTTTTCAAATGCAACTTGAATGATTGATGTTGTGTGGAAGTGGGTTGCAATTTCTGAATTTGCTGATTCATTGGATTGCATGTTGCGTTTGTCATTCCTGCCTACGTTTGATCAATGAAGTGGACTTCTTTTTTTTTACAAATTTGGTATATAATAAGCTGTATTTTGGGCATATATTTATTCAGATATGCTTGTACAAGGATCAAATATGACAGAATGAGAATGGATTCGACATTCGAGTGTTGGATCCTGCTACTTTCATATTTTTTTCTTTTGTTTTTACAAGCCCTATTTCTCAATTTAGTTGTTGTCAAATTCAAGTGATGGTGGCTTCATGAGTGAACATGGGGTGTCTATGGTGGAGTTGATGGGTGGCTCCTCTTTCACTGTGGGGTGGCTCCCCTTTCACTGTGGGGTGGCTCCCCCGTCCTAGCCACCGTGATCTTTATATGTTCTTATAACAGTCGGCCCACTAAGCAACACTGATGAGTTTATACGATCTTATAACAGAGTCTCCCCGATATAATATTATCTGATAACAGAGTCATCCCGATCATATATCACAACAACAAAAAGAAAGCTCAGCAAGCGGGTTGCGGGGAGACTTGTTTTTTACTTGGAGCCACCCTCTACTTCACCTGGAGCCACCCCTCTAATTTACCAGGAGCACCCCCCTACTTCACATGGAGCCACCCCCCTACTTCACATGGAGTCACCCCTCATATGTACCTATAGTCACTACCTACTTCCACCTACAGTCGCCCCTCTTATTTACCTAGAGCCATCCTAATCTTATATTTGAGCCACCCTCATTCTTATATTAGAGTCACCCCCAATTTTATATCGGCCCCACTCTCATTTTCTCTCTCCCCTTGACTTTCTCTCTCTATCGATTGGTGAATCCTAGTTTTGGCTCCTTCAATCGATCCAGTAAGTGAATTTTCGTCGTTTATTTGATTTGATTTCTATTGTTTCGTATTGATTTTAGTGCTGATTTAATCTAATTTACTGCTTAATTTAGAAACTTTTTTGAGTAATTTTCTTTATCAATTGGGTTGATATACTAGAAAGAAATTACTTTTTTCTTCTGTTGATTGTTGATGTTTATTTTATTTCATTTCAATTGGATTTATGTTCAGTGTTGATACGAGTGAGACGCTGTATAGCGTGAATCACGTGTTGCCGTTGATTTAGGAGCTTTGAACTGCTATGTTGATCAAATTAAATCATAGATGGATCATAGACTTGGTTCAAATAAAATTATCTGAACTTAGGACTTTAGGGTTTATGGGGAAAAGGGGAATTTGTAATTTTAGGGTTGATTATTGTGATTTCGTGCTTCAAATTAGTACAATTCTTGAAGAGGCTAGTGTCTTTGGATAGTAGAATTGACTTTTATTCGTAATTGATTGGGTTAACATTCTTTGGTCCTGTATACAAACCAAACGGTAGTTCATGTTTGGTAGTACATGTTTGTTTCGATAGCTGGTATGGATTGTTGGTATGGTAGTGCATGTTTGTTTCGATAGTTTAATATTAAAAGTATGATCAACTTTTATCTATAATAAGGTTAACTTTTATCAAGAACAGGGTTAACTTTTATTGAGAATAGGGTTAACTTTGTTATATGACGGGGTTAAGTTTTATACATGATAGGGTTAACTTTTTGAGAGGACAAGGTTAACTTTGTTACAGGAAGTTAGTTTGAAGATTCTATGCTTAGTCTTGCAAATCCGCGTCTTTTTCTGTTTCATTTCGAATAAATGATTAATTGTAATCAATTGCAACTCTGAGCTACTCCTTTAACTCTAGTACTCCTGCCCCTTACTTGTAAAGCCCTCATACTGAAGCATTTGTTGGGCTGTTTTGGAGTATGCAACTTAGAAATAGTAGTAATATAGAGTACCTAACTGTTGTGTTGTTTATGAGTAAGCGACTCAAAGATAGAAGTAATACACAGCATCTATTATTTTCTTTTACTTGTTCTTTTTTGTTTGTGTGTGTGTTTGAGATGCAATGATGATCACTTGTGATCATTTAGCCTCACAAAACTTCTTATTTGAATTAAATTGGATATCTGCAAATGCCTATACATCAAAGGAAATGTTTGATTGAGTTCACACATTTGGGTGTTATGTTTAATTTGGATTTCAACTCTGCAAGTTGAAGTTCTAATAGAGCTGACTTTTTTGAGGATTGGGTTAACTTTTATTCTTTATTGGGTTAACTTTTATGTGTAATAGGGTTAACTTCTTTTAGAACAAGACTGACTTTGTTTCTGGAAAGGGCTAATATTTATTTGTAGCTGCTAAGTAATTACCAAGGCTGTCAATTCTCGTTCCTCTCCCCTCCTGTTAGTTTGTTTAAGGAGAATACCCTTAGGCCTTAAGGTTGTTGCTTTGAGATATTTTGACTGTAAACGGGGTGGCTCTGAATTTAACTCGGGGTGGCTCCGATATAAGATTGGGGTGGCTCCAATATAAACCGCGGTGGCTCTGATAAAATTAGAATTTGCGCCACCCATTTAAGATTGGGGGTGCCTCCCATCATTCAATATGAGCCTCCCATCATTCAATACGAGCCTCCCATCATTCGTTAGTCAGATGTTCTGAACATTTTATCATATTTGGCCTTTGCAAGCCTATTAGCTCAATTGGTAGAGCATGAAGGGTGTGGGTTCGAATCCCACATAGGCTCACGAGAATTTAGAATCATTTATGTCGAGTTGCATACTTGGATGTGATTTGTAATTGAGTTACGTCATTTGTGTCGAGTTGCATACTTTGCTGTAATTTGCAAGCACATCTAAAGCTTTTTGCGCCAATTCTAGTGCAGTCATGGTTCTGAGTTAAGTCTTATCTGAACAAGTACAAAAGCAACAACCAGCAGCCACCACCAACAAAAACAGCCAGCATCCAACAAAACTTACACAACAGCCAGCAACCATCTAACAGCAACAACAACCAGCAACATACATCTTACAACAACCAACAAACAACAACCGGAAGCAACCAGCAAATAGCGATAGATAGCAGCAGCAACACAGAACATAACAGAAGCATTACAGAACAACAGCACAAAACAACACCATCAGAAGCATAAATCTATGTAGGATTTGAACCTACACCATTTGTGCAATTGCACAAACGCTCTACCAAATTGAGCTAATAGACTAAATGTGAGGTCAGCCATATGCACTATATAGAGCCACCCTTATGCACTGTATGGAGCCACCCGCACTTAATATATGGAGCCACCTCTATTAATTTTATGGAGTCATCCTAAAAACCTCTCACTACAAATATCACATACATACTCTATCTAATCTTTTTTATAGTACAACTCAACCCCTTCATTCACTATAGAGCCACCCCCATCATTGTATGGAGCCACGTCAGCTACCCCCATCATTGTATGTAGCCACGTCAGCCACCCTAAACACCTCTCGGAAAAAATTACAGATTTATTTTGTATTCATGATAAACCATCATTTTTCTTTTGATTCATTTTGCTGGATTGTTCTGGAAATATAATGATTTACGCAAGGAGTTTTCTGCAAATTGTTGTGATGATACTTTTGCCATTTGATTTGACTGCATTGTCATAGGTTTAGTTTCTAATATACTAGCCTATTAGCTCAATTGGTACAACATTTGTGCAACTTGCATAAAGGATGTAGGTGCGATTCCTACATAGGCTTACATTCTATAAATGTTCGGTGACAATGAGTCAGTTTAGATACATACTCTTGGCAATATATGATCTGTCGTGTGGTACTAGGTGAATTTGAAGGGTGGCTCTAGGTGAAGTAAGGGGTGGCTCCAGGTGAAGTAGGGGGTGGCTCCAGGTGAATTTAAAGGGTGACTCCAGTTGATGTAAAGGGTGGCTCTAACTAAATTTCAGGGGTGGCTCTAATTAAAATTGAGGGGCGTATTCAGGTGAATTTGAGGGGTGACTCTAAATAATTTATTCACTTCCAAAAAAAATTAAAAAATAGCGGGGTAACTCCACACATTATACATGGGTGGCTAAGGATGACTCCACACATAGTACAGGGATGGCTCCCACATAATATAGGGGTGCTCCACACATAATACACGAGTGACTCATTTAGATTAAAGGGTCAGTACATTGAAAAAAGTTAAGGTATAAAAAGCCTACGTGGGATTTGAACCCACATCTTTTTGTGCAAAAAATAGCACAACGCCCTACCATTGAGCTAATAGGCTTCAACAAAGAAAATTGTCATTACATAGCACACGCCAAAACCAAGACTTCCCCAAGATGTTTTCCGGTTTACAAAAATATGAAGTATGACTCCCATTTTAGATATAAATTAAATAATTTTAGCTTATATTGAAGCATATTAGCTTAATGGTAAAACATTGGCTTATTGCACGAAAAATGTGAAGTTCGAATTTGTGTGTTGATTTTTACATTCGACTCTCATATAAGATCGGGGGTGGCTCTATTATAAAATCCGAGGTGGCTCTAATATAAGATTGGGGGTTAAGATTGGGGGTGCCTCTTGCATGAGATTGGGGTGGCTTTGCTTTTTAAACTTGACTCCTATGTAAGAATGGGGATGAGTCTTTATAATACGCCATATTGTGTATTGTGGGACTCATTCGAACTCTGTTAAAGACAAATGGCATGAGCCACATAGGCTGCTAATAACTATAAAATGAAGCCATCTCCATACTTAACCTAGAGTCATCCTCTACTATAACTGAAGCCACCCCCTCTTTTCACATGGAGCCACCCCTCACCTTATGCGGAGCCACCCCGCAAACTTAAATAAATAGACACTACAAATAGCATGAGCATATAAGAGAGCAATTATTTGCACCAAAATAAGTAAAAGAGAGAAATTATTATGTACTTAACTCAAATGGCATGAGTATCATCCTAATGAGAGTTACGTCATGTAAAGAAACTACAAATTTCAACTTAAACATAATTGCAAGGTCTTTCATTCCCAACTCAAATGGCAAAAGTTGCAATCAATGACTGTACTTTCACCCAAATTACTACCTTTTACTCCCGAACCTACCTTGACACTAAAGATGAACAAACTACAGGGTATGACTTGCGCAGACAAATTCAAACAAAAGAAGTAAACATACCAAAAAATTGTTTTACTCTGTAACCTTGCAAGTTGCAACTCCTCCATCAAATAAATGTGGCAATTTGAGCAGCTTTATAGGCACACCCTTCATCAAGAAAACAGGAAAATATGAATCAGCAACTTAAAACTGGAACCAAATGTCCAAAAACAGAACCAAATGTCCAAAAAAGAGATGCTTGCCAGTTCTCTGATAAATCACATTCAGTGACACACTTTTTTTCGTGTTCAGAAGTAAACACTTACACAACTTGCATTGACTAACTACGTAGTATTTTAGATCTTGTGAACACCTATTTAAGTACATAATAGATGCAAAGGGTTGTGAAACCCTACTTTGAAGGTGTGCATGACTTTGCCTTTCTTGATACGAATTTATAAGAGGTGGTGAGGTTATTGTAAAGTGAGTTTTCTGTTTGAGAGGTTCTGTTTATTCAGAACTCAGTGCGAAATTCTGTGGTGTTTAATAAAATTGCATTAGTAACGAAAAAACAAAATCTTATTATACACCACAAGCAAATATCCAATGAAAGAAAACCTTTAACACAACACCTTACTATGAATAACAGTTTAATCTATTGATAAATACAAGTTAACTCTATTTTCTAGAAAAGTTAACCCTTCTATGATTAAAAGTTAACCCCTATTAACGAATAAAAGTTAACCCTATTTTCTAGAAAAGTTAATCCTTCTAAGATTAAAAGTTAATCCTTCTATGATTAAAAGTTAACCCCTATTTCGAATAAAAGTTAACCCCTACAATCTAATAATCAGTAAAAAGAAACAAGGATACACACGGCCACACATGCACTTCAGACCAGAACCCACTGCCACCACCAGTTTTAGCGGCACTTCCTGTATTGCTTTCAATCATGTTAAAACCATTCACGCTTATATTCATGGTCATGCTCAGAAGTATAAAGTTAGTCACCCGAAAGATCAAACCAAAGTTGGGTGTGTTCAGATGGATGTGCAGATCCACGCACCCGTGAGCCCTCTTGGGTGCTTCTGCTCCTGCCTCGTGGTTAGGTTCTCCATCCAAGTGATTATCCGATGGTAGAGGTCCTGTTGGCAATTGTATGATTTCCTTCATGTAGCTGTGAAGTGAGCATTGTCGCAAGTACTAGTTTACCATCATGGTTTGAAGTAGACCCATCATCCAGACCAATTTTTGGTGTCATTAGAATAGGCCTGCACCACCAAGACTCCAACAGTTCCTCTTTAAAACCTTAACCCAACACCTTATTCTAATACAACATAATAGTACTCACAACACTAGATACTCATCAAAAGGGACTCCTGAGCACATTAGCTACAAACTCCAGTTATGAAAAGCAAGAACCAAAGTCCTATTAAAGTATGGTCCAATTTGTCGTTTTCTTATTACATGTGGTACTAATAAACTCTTTGCACCTTGGTGTGGCTCTGATATAAGATCAGGGTGGCTCTCATAAAAGATCCGCGGTGTGCTCTAAAAGATAAAGGTAACTCTGAAATAGATCGGGGGTGGCTCTGAAGACTTAGTATGTTGATTTCTTATATTCTGATATATCATTTGGAGTGATTACAGAGTCTATTGACAGACCAACACCTTCTTGGTCTTTTGATCAACAAATTGGCACAAGTAATCCACACGTATAAGTGTAAGGGTCTGAGCCATATAGGCTACTAATAACTTCTACATGAAGCCATCTCCATACTTAACCCGGAGGGCTGGAGCCATCCTCTACTTTACCTGAAGTCACCCCTCTTTTCACATGGAGCCACCCCTCAACCTTATGTGGAGCCACCCCCGAAACTTAACTAAATAGACACTAAATTTTAAACAAGAACATCTCCAAGACTTTCAATATGTATTTATAAAGTAAGTACCTTGATAACTTCTATATGAATCTACCGCCAACTATAATTGGAGTCACTCCCATACTTAACCAGCTATAGTTGAAGCCACCCCCTACGTCAATTGAAGTCACTCCCTCTTTTCACCTAGAGCCACCCCCTTCAGTCACATGGAGCCACCCAAGGAACTTATCACTAAAGATACTAAAAGCACAACTGAGAAAAGCCTAAACAAACAAATACGAAGAAGAAACATGGCTATGACTGCTCATACTGTCCTTTTCTTTAGCTGAACAATACAACATTAAGTCCTTAATATAAATGATCAGTAGTGGTCCTATATTATGTTGAGAATGAAGGTTAGCAATCAAAAATCAGCAACTTAAAACTACTCCTTAAAACTATTCCTGTGAAGCTTCAAGTGCTCTCTTGTTTAATATCTACTTAATGTAACAAAAATACTTATATCATTATCCAATGTGGCAATTTCAGCAGCTAATGAGCAGCTTTATAGGCATGCACTTCATCAACAAAACAGGAAAGTCTGAATTAGCTTAAAACAGGAACCAAATGTCCAAAAACAGAACCAAATCAGATAATAGAGATGCGTAACTCTGATCATCGTGTCATTGAATTGTAAAAATATCACACAAGTAACTCAACCTGAATGCTTGAAACAAAAATAACCCGAAAAGCAGATATACACCAAGATAAACAATAAACACAAAAATAACCAGTAATAATATCCCTCGGTAATCATACCTTTCTAGGTAGTTTTTCGAGACCAATAGGGCTCCTTGTCCACTTCAAGCAACACAGACACCTCCATCCCATAATCAGTGGCAACCTCAAACTCATCCTTAATTTCCCGGACAACTTCTCTCTAGAAGAACAAAACAACCATTAAGTCCATAATATAAATGATCAGTAATGGTCCATATTATGTTGAGAATGCAGGTTAGCAATCAGAAATCGGCAACTTAAAACATGAACTGAATATCCAAAAACAGAACCAAATCAGAATCTGAATGTCCAACCATAACATGACACCCAGAGCTCGCAATTTGTGGAAATGGAGGAAAATAAACTACCGTATGAAACTAAAAACAAAATTGAAGCAAAATTCCACTTTTCAGGTGATTTTGAGCCGAGAAAATCCACCATGTAGCTAAATTCCAATAACAAAACTAAAACTTCCTAACTTCCGCTACCATAAACAACAATCCTAGCTCAACTTTGCTGAAATTGTTAAATAATGAAGAGAGAGTGAGTGAGAGACTAGTTAACAATTCAAATCAATTAAAAAAAGCTACAAAATAGCAACTTCATTCATTTAATTAAGTCAAACAATCAACCTCCAAAGAAAAAATCTAGGGTTTATTATCAAATGTCACAACTTAAAAGTATATCTTCAACCTAGCATGAAGCAACTCCACATTTACCTGATTTGCGAAGGTTTCATTGCTCCCATTGGACTTTCAAACTCTTTTCATCATCTTCCCTCACTGGGCTAAAAAATACTAAATAATCACAAATCTGAGCGCAAGAAGAATGGTGAAACAAGAAAAATGAAAAGAGAGATTGCCGTAAGAATTAATCAAACCTTCACTGAAGTGTTCTTAGCAACGATGGAGAAAGAGAGGAGAGAGAAAATTTTGGTAATAGAGAGAGGCACGAAAGAAAGAAGGAATTAGATGCGAGGATTTTTTTTCTTTTTCTTTAGAACTTCCTTTTTGTTACTTAAATGCCACCGCGTAGGTTGATCTGGGCGGTTGATCTAATAATCCGACGGCCAATCTTCTTAGTTTGCACAGTTCGCATATAGTAGGTAGTTTACCCCTGAACCTGATTCTATATATATATATATATATACATATATATATATATTTATATATGTATAAAGAAGGAGAAAACCGTGGCTGCCGTCGGCGGCCAGCCACCAGCGGGTCTGCTGGTGGTGGTGGTGATGGTGATGGTGATGTTATTTGGGTGTTGACTTGTTTTGACTTGTTGACTTGGTTTAGAATTTTGGAAAGTTTCCTATTTTGCTTTATGTAAATTTGTTTTTGGAAACTTTGAGCATGCATGAGTAACTAAAATTCCAGCAACTTAATTAATTAAATTAAGGGTACTAAATCATCTTTAAAGTTTAATAAAGTGGTTTAGAAGTCAATGTATTGACTATTGTTATATTGTGGACTTGTTGGGACCCGTTGACCGCGCTTAAACGTAAGGAGCTTACATTATTGATTGTTGTAATTGCCTATTGCTAAGGTAATTCATGTTTAGATGAATTATGTAATCTCTTTGTCATAATTCATATCTCTTGGGAGTTGTATTCATTTGTCTAGTATTGGATTGAGCATGTGAATTCATATTTGGACTTGTGAGTATTTTGAAAAGGGATAATTGATGTTTATTTCCTTGTGACAATTCGTATAGAATTATATGTTTGTGAATGCATGTATAATGTTGGAAATTCACTTTGTGTAGCAATGTCTACTTGATTAATATTCATGTGAGGAGATGCATGTTTTATTGTTGGTTATTGAGCGAAATTTATGTTAATAATTGTTCAATTGGATTATATCTTGAATAGCTATTTTTGTATCATGTTAGTAAGGATGTGGATTCATGTTAGAAGCATGTTACTTCAATAAGTTGATATGAACTTTGACTATTGAACTAGGTGGTTTTGAATTAAGGCCTAGATGCCCTTTCATGTAAAATGCCATCGGAAATCGTAACCATATTGTGTTATTTGAGAAATGCCAAGATTATGTGATTTACTTGACTATGTGATCACCTTTGAATGAATTAATTGGGAGTTAAGATTTCTTTGGTAATTGATCCACCAAAGGGAGCAAATGGGAATTGTCAATTATGCGTTTAGTGAGTTCATATTCTGCGGGGTATGGCTCCAACGTATTTGGCTAAAGCTTGTATCCATACAGTAAGCAATTGGGCAAGTAAGTTTTATTACGAAACTGTTCTTCTTGTAAACCTAAGGGTTGAGAGAGGGTATGCATACTTAGGAAAATCTAGAAGTACTTCGAGAGTCATCTATACTCCGGGATGATTGATCCCTCTTTTGCCACTGTGCATGGGACTAAGATCCTATTGAGCCTTCTGCGGTTGGTTCCGACATTCTTACGAATCTCTTCTCTCTAATGAACTTGGCTAATGGATAATAATAAATAATGAGATTTATTATTTGTTGATTATTGTGTCTTTGAGTTTAAAGCATGTTGTCTTTACTTTTCTTTAAGCACAATTATTATTTTAATTGATTAAGCATGTGGACTTAATTTTGGAGATTGAGATGGATTATGGGGTTATGAATTACTCAGCATCGCTGATTAGTTGTTTTTCTTTTTACTTGTGTTTGTTGTCCATTTCTCTTCAATGGTGGGCATATGATGAACCTATATGGAATTTGTCTATATGCGGGAGTAGATTGACAGGATTATAGCTCGAGTAGTAGAGCTAGTGAAGGCGCACCAAGAAAATTGTATATCTTCTAAGAACATTTATTTATTGTTTAGTTGGAACTTCTTTTATTAATATTGGGATTTCATTTATTGTAATGAGATTAATTCTCTTGCATGGGAATTAATAAGTTTAATATTTCGAATTCTTTTGGATTAATTGTTTTTAGTTAGCTGGAAAAGATAGTTAATATTTAATTATCTAGTACGTATGTTTTGGGGATATATAACATTTGTTTTTATTCTAGCCTTGTATTTAATTTGAACATTAAATACGGCGGTAACGCTTCGAATTTTCAGTGTTTTTTCGCTGCAACTCGTGATATTAAATGAATAACTTTTACACTATAACTTTTGGATTTAAACACAATATTGTCTCCTATCCAATGAATAATTTTTGATCTAGTTTTTGGATTTCTTTTGTCTTGATAATTAAAATTAAAATAAGTAATTGGTTATGATGGATGTGTGCTTACGGTGTATTCGTGAGACATTTTTTTTTTTTTTGGTATCTATCTAATCATAATTAGGCCTGACAATGAGTCAGATTTGGGGCGGAGGGAACATCATCTGCATCTAGCCTAATTAACTTGTCAGCTTCATCCGTGCAACCGTTACCTACAAAACACTCGACCCGCATCCAATCGGATTCGGGTGGTAAACGAGGAAATAAACAACCAAACTAAATAAATGGCAAGCAAAAAAAAAAAAAAAGGAAAGAAAACTGAACTAGATGAAGAGATCGATCCATATATAAATCAACTTAACAATTAACAAGAGGCATTTGCCTCAATGGTTATCCTCTCACCTTCCAATTTGGAGGTTCCAAGTTCAAGGTGTGGGACTCTCATATATTCATGTGGTAAACATCAACAGTTGGACCTTGCCCCATCTGGTATGGGGTGGGGTGGGGTGGGGTGGGAGTGGGGGGGGGGTCATTTGTGCACTCAACTCTGGTCCAGTCCGAGATTCGGACTGGGTTTCTGGGCCCGAGATAGGCTGAGCTAGGTGGAGGCCTGATCTTACTATCTTAAAATAACATAAATGGGAGGGGGAGGTCATTTGTACACTCAGCTCTGGTCCAGTCCGAGATGGGCTGTGTTTCTGGGCCCGAGATAGACTAAGCTGGGTGGAGGCCCGATCTTACCATCTTAAAATAACATAAATAAATAAATAATCAACTTAACAATTTAATCAATTGCTTTCAATTTAGTAAATAAAGGTCAACAATTTTAGAATTACCTTAACATAGATGGCATGTCATGAGAATGAATCAAACAATCCAAACATGTGGATGAACTAGTACTATTGCATATGTATATGCATATTTAAAAAAAAAAATACTTCTGACATTTATTATTTGACTGTGATTAATAGTTGCTAGGCGTTTCAGGTAATAATTGTGGTTGATGCAACCTTGAATTAATAGCTAAAATTAATCAAAAAGAAACATTATTATCCCCCACAATCGTAGTGGTAGTAACACGAATAATGCGATTGGAGAAATTCTGTCATTTTTTTTGGTAGAAATCTCGATCAAAGTGGATGATCCTCATTGATAAATGCAATCTAAAGTAAAATATTTCCAAAAACCCTTACCCTCAACAAATAAAACATAAATAAAGCGGGAGACTATTAATCAACTGTACAAAAGTTGGATCGGGTTAATAAACCCACTCTATCTCGATCTCCAACACTTTTTTTCAAGGCTTGTCACCCAAACAACTTGCTCCGCCACGCAACACCACTTTCTTCAACACAATCATAGAGTGTTTGGCCTCCATAATAATTTGACAAGGCAGTTGTGAAACAAAGCAAGAAAAAATAAATTAAACAGGTCAAGCTTCGTGCCTTCATCTGGAGGAGAAACATAAATAATATTGGGGTTATGAGTTTTAGGGCTTTTAATCAGCAATTGCGCATGATCAGAAGCAATGGATTTCGATTTTACTATAGTTGGACTTAAACAAGATTTGCAGAAGCACATCATAAGAAATAAAAAAAAAAACACATTGCCAAAAGACAATGATACGGTGAGACTTATGTTTGAAAGAGGAATAAAGATGGTCTGGTAGCGGACGGACAATAGCCCGCCACCAGCGAAGCGGAAACGTATTTAGGTTCTCAAACATATATATGCCATATCTCTAATATTTTATTACATTAAAAACACAAAAAACAAAGATGCTGCCAAACACTACCTTAAATGCCAAACTAATCATTTGAAGATGAGGTATAATTGTTTTTATTTATTTATTTTATTATTATAATAACTAGATTAATATCCGTACGATGTACAGCTTTTACGAAAATTATTGATTAAATATTATCAAACTTTAAAGTATAATACGAAATGCCTAACATAAGTGTTTATAAAATAAATAAATAATGATCCTTGCAAATTTATTTTTGAGGAAGTTTATTGCAAAATCAATCACATAAAAGCAAATTCTTGGCACATGTTCTACAATTCAGTTTAGAATATGAACTATACTTTCCCTCAATTAAAAAAAAAAAAGAAAAGAATATGAACTATCCTCAATTTTTTTTGTATTTAATTTTCTAAATATGTAAGGAAATCGGAGTCTTAAACACATTACATGATAGAAGGGGATGTCTAAAAGCACTTAGCAACAAATACCACCCTTAATTTGAATTGAAATCAATGAGTATTGGAACCCCCACTCTAAAGGTTAAAGGGTGAGAGCTCTAATACCACTTGAACTCCCACCTTCATCCAAAAAATACACTTCTTAATAATATAAGGGTAGTTATTTCTCCTTGTAATGTACTTCGGACACGAGATCGTAGTATTTAGACTATTTGTTCATTACAAGGAGAAATAACTACCGGACACGAGGTCGTTGTATTTTGACTTTCACATTTTTATTTCAAAAGATTTGAAGGATGGAATAATATTGGGTTCACTTATAGCACTCATACCCTTATATTATTAAGAAGTGTATTTTTTGATAAAATTGGGAAAACACTTGAGGAGGCTATAGACAACCTCACAACATTAGACCAAGGAAGCAAATCCAGTGGCATGGGAATTGAGAAGCACCAACCATATATTATGAAAATCCACCAGCTACACCATGTTACAAACATACCTCCAGGACATGTCATATAGCATTTTGTTACTATCTTTGGTGTGTAATCTGTCTCTTGAAAAAAAAGCATCCATGTTATATATATGGAAATCAGCTCCATGCTCCATGATTATGAAAGTATAGATGATTCAGAACATTCTATTTATGCTAGTGACCAGAAAAAAGATCTGCAACCTATATTTCTAGCAGAACGTGTTTGCCACAGAGATATGAAACAAAATGTTGAAAGAGAGAATTTGATTATTGAGGTCTATGCTCCTGGTCATATCGTAAGTAGGGTTGAGTCTTCAAGTCTTAAATCTCCAATGATTTGCACCAAAAAAAAATATCTCCAATGATTAACATCATAGTGGCAATTTTTATGCATCATACATTGCCAATAATACACCATAAAAGAATCGTATTTTAAAAGTTCACAAATCCACACCCTAATACTTCATCAAAAGCAAAATTTTCACTGAACTCACTTTTACATGTTTCGTTTACAACAGATGAAAATGTAATATTAGCTTACAAAAGTTACCAAAAGACCAATACACATTAAAATCAGAGACGAAATACAATGACAACAATAGCAAAATTAACACATCACGCAAGAACGACTAGATTATTCTATGTTACATCTATCATGAAGTGCAAACTCATCAGTCATCATACTCAGGCCTAGAGATAGCAAAGTTTCAATAAAAAAGACAACCATACCCAAATTGCAAATTTGAAAGCTGGCCAAGAATAAGAAAATAATGCTCAAATTTTGATAAGATGATAATCATCGCATACAACACTATGAAGGTAAATCCATGAAATTGAAACACAAAAGGGTGGTTTGATAAAATTAGGGTTTTGATATTCTCACCAGAGTAGCAGTAGGCTAGGAATCGATTATCCGGACAACAATGGAGACTTTCATGATCTGATAAATTAAAAAAAAATATATCAATTCAAAACAAAAGCAAGATCTGCCAAAAGTGTATGTAAAGACACAAAAATGAATTATACAACTATATTACTCCTTATACAACCGAAAATTCACCATAAAAAATTGATCAGAAAGTTTATCAAATTACTTAACAGTTAACTCTCTATACTTGATTATATAAATTGAAACATTTTTTCATTCTAATAATCATAAATTAAACAAACTAATATCAGGATTTGACTTATAATATAAAACTGAGGGAATTAGAATGAATTACCTGGCTAGTTATTGGCGGCACTGTTAATCATCACCGATCAGTGGGTCGATCGTTGATTTAGGGTTTGACGATCAGTGGCTCCAACAGCATGTCTCCGTGCAGCCCTTTAATGGAAGAATTAAACATGAAGAGATTGAGAAAATCGAACCACGACTCCAATGGAAATCAAAGATTAAAGTTCTAGTATAGAGTTGAGAAGTATGATTGAGAAAGGAACTCAGAGAAAGAGGAAAAGAAAATAAAGCATTTGCTTGATTTTCTGGTTCTTCTAGAAAAATCTTGGGAGGTGGAGAGGAGCATAGGGAAAGGAGTTTAAGCGTGATTACCATCGCTAGGCGATTATTCGTAATTAGTATGGTCAGTAGTCATTAGTTGAAGGGTATTAAATGGGTTAACCCAAAAGTTTCATTTTTTTTTTTTGGTTGAGGGGGTGTTTAGGCGCGAAAAAATGGAACTTACAAGCTGCCACATCAGCAATGATGACATCAACGGTTGTTGTTTTAGTATTAAGTTATTATAGATTAGTGTAAATTTATTAATAGGAGATTGCTTAACGTAAATCCCAAATTGCTTAATGTAAATTTTTGTTCCTAAATTACCCTTTGTATAACACGATCGCATTCGCAGTTGCCCTCTCTAGCTACCTCATTCTCATTCTCCTTATTCATGGAATCATGAGGCACGCAACAGGCTATTTTGCTACTCTAAATTTGCAGCACATGAATTCAATTTTGATTTCCCATATAAATTCAATTCATCATTCTTAATCATCATGGACCCTAATTATATGGCCCCCAAGCCTCCAACTAATTGAACAGCTGCACAGATGCTCCTCCATGTATGCTAGCTCAGCCCACCGACACCCTTTTTCGGGCCATCGAAAGGGTCGACTCAGCCAAGCCAGCACCACCGTCTATCGCGTTCGACCAACCACCGCAGGAAGGGCGTGGTCTGAGATCTGAGGCCCTCCACCACCACCCATCTCTCTCTCCTAACCCGACTCCCTAACCACCACCACCTGTCGACGACCACCCAACCAATGACCCCAACCGAAAACCCCGGCCCCAACCACCTCCGCTTGACGCCCTTCATTGAGCTGTCACCCCCTCGCCCCCACCTAACTTCTTTCATCGAGCCGCCGCCTCAAGTCTCTAAAACACAGCGGCAACCACCATAAACCTAAAGATTGAATGTTCAAATTTTAATTGTTACTTGAATGTTCTTTATTTATTTTTTTCATCAAGTTTGTTGAATGAATTGCGTCAAATATGTGTTAGTTAGGGCCAAATATGTGTTAGTTAGGGCCAAATATGAATGAATCAAAACATATGATTGAATCAAAACATGATTCGGAGATTTGAGGGAAAAAACATGACTATGAGAGTAAGAATTTGTTTCAAATTAAAAGGGTATTTTGGGATTTATTGTGACAAAAATATCTGCGTTAAGTAATTTGGGATTTACGTTAAGCAATTTTGTATTAAGAAAGCCACCACAAATACACCAAAAACAAAAACCCATAAAAGCATATTGCTTGGGTGAGGCTAAAAACTCAAACAACGTACCAATAGCACAATACAAGTACAAAAACTAAGATAATGCTGAGAGCACACAACAGGTTAAGTAACTTGATTTCGATCCATCAGATAAAACCGCAAACACATGTCTACCTATGATAGCCAATAGCCTAGTATTCGAGACATGCATGTCAACTTAAAAAGGTCGAAACAGAATAATCGCCTTAAGGTGAGGCTACCTCTATACAAGCATGACATCGGCATGATAAATGCTTAACTATCCTAACAACAGTTTAAGCATAACTTAGATTCAGGACAGTTACAAACATTTGTCACGCTAGCAAACGACTTTCATCACTCTTTCTTAGTGCTGTAGCCACAATATTTATTTAGGATATTACTTGCTCCCCCTTCCAGTCCTTGTGTCTTCTTTGGCTACCCGACCGCCGACCCAACATCGTGGGTTCCGTTGTTTTAATCTCGCCTAACACAAAATTATCATCTCTCGTCATGTTGTCTTCGATGATACCTCCTTCCGTTTCTCGAGTGTTTCTACACCGTCCCCCGCCTCCTATTACTTCCTCGATAACGATAATGTTTCCCCTCTCTCACCTCCTCCTCGACGACCCGCCAGCACCAACCCAACCCAACGCAACCCAACGCAACTCAACCCAACGTACTCCCTCCCTCCCCTGCACATGCTACTGCTCCCGGCTTCCCTAATCTAGGTACCACTACGAGGGTGGAAACAAACAACCCAACCAAGAGGATAGCAAAGAGGTTCTAAAGGGTAACATCATCGTAAGAATGAATCGAAAAGATATTGAGGATTTAAGTGTAGTTGATGTGTCTGATAACGTGAGAGCAAAGTTGTAGAGCAAGCCTCACTAGTTACTGTAGTTGGAGGGTTAGTGGATGCAACCTTCAAAGTTATTGCAATCCTCGCATATGCAGGAAAGAAAGTAAGGGCCTGATCAGGATGGTAACAATAATACCACCATGGACAAGCTAAAACACAAGTGGGTGTCCCGCCAATAATACCACCATGGACAAGCTAAAACACAGCAGCATCAACCTCCTTTTCCAATTCCTTTGCCTGAGCCAAGTCCTCCAGGTCTGCCTACACGATGTGTCTTTGAAGCAGGTCAAGGGCTTCTTGTATGAGAGTTTGATGAAGATAAAACAGCTGAAGGCAGACCTGGAGGACTTGGCTCGGGCAAAGGAATTGGAAAAGGAGGTTGATGCTGCTGTTGGGAAGAACTCAAAGTATATATATATATATATATATATATATATATATATATATATATATATATATATATATATATATTATTTCAAATATGCAAACATTGACCTACTACAAAGTAACTTTGACCTAGTATGTATATAAGTGCTTTAGTTCTCACATCCCTTAATTAGCCAGAAGTCTTTAACCGAAAAACAAAACCCCAGCCCAAAAGAACTCTCCTGTGGCTTCTAGGTTTTTAAAGAAAATGGTTGGAATTAGCTTCAAAAATTTTGAGGGTAGCGAGGAAATACGAGAGGGTAACATTACTGTGAAAATGAATCCTAAGGACATTGAAGAACTAAGTGATGTGAACTTAGGAGATGATGTGAGGAGTAAGATGATTGAGCAAGCCTCAAATGTGGTTGTCGTTGGGGGTGTGTCGAGGCCTCATTCAAAGCAGTTGCCACCCTCCATTCAGCTGGCAAAGAGATATTGCAAGGCCCTGATGACGTTGACAATACAACGCTTGACAAGCTCTAGCACAAGTGGGGGGGTGCCGTCACACAATGTTTCTCTAAAGAACGTAAGGGAGCAGATATATTAGGGTTTAATGGGGGCAAAAAAGATTGAGGATGAACTCAAGGCCTTGAAATAGAAGATGGAAGAAGAAGCTGTGAAGATCAAGGAAGAAGCTGTGAAGAAAGAAGAGAAAGAAAATGATGATGCGGTACCCGAGGATGAAGATCATTAGTTTTGCTGATGTGGTAATAACTAGAAATTATTTTCTTGTCATTATTATTATTATTATTATTATTATTATTATTATTATTATTATTATTATTATTATTATTATTATTATTATTATTATTATTATTATTATTATTATTATTATTATTATTATTCATTTTCATTTCGTTTTGATTTGTGAATTTGGTTGTTATTTTTCCTTTGTTTTTCCATTTTCATTTCCATTTTCATTTCCATTGGCGAATTTGGTTGTATTTTCTTTTGTTTTTCCATTTGCATTTGTGAATCTGGTTTTTAATGAATTTGGTTCTGATATTTCAGTCTGCCAACTGCTAATTTCTTAAATCCTTACGAGCTTGTCATGACAAGTATTATTCCACTCCCTCGTTTCGCTTGTTATTTTTCGTTTTATTTGATGTTCCGGCTAATATAATTGTTAACTTTATTCTCAGTTGTGGAAGAAGGTTGCTTCTGTTGCTGTGGATAGGATGGGAGGCAGTACCTAAATCATAGTCCCACCTCCATGTAGCAATATGGAGCCTTTCCCCTTTCCCATTCTCTCTCTCCTTCCCCACTCTCTCTCTCTCTCTCTCTCCTGCCCATTCCTTCTCTCTCCTGCCCGTGGACCTCACCCGGGTCTCCCAACTCCACGAAGCTCCGTGGAGCTGGCAGTATATAAAAATTTGCGGATGGGAGGGCTACTTAAAGCTAATTAAGGATGAAGGAGATCAGAGTTTAGCTATTGTTAGTTAATGATTTTTGTTATGATAATCCCGACTTTTTTAGGAGTTATTAGTTGTATTTTGAGGTCTTGGAAATGTTGGATTTTGATCTACAATTAATGTTTTGTCAAGCACAATTGTTTGTTGTTCATTATTTGTGTTGGTTTTGATTATTGGGTGTTTGTTATTTATCTGTTTGGGTAATTTGGAAAATGATCCAATGCGAGTGTTGATATTGTTGTCTGATGGTTTTATGTTTCATGTCCAATAGTTATTGATTTCACAGTAAAGAGTGATTTTATATGTATGATATATTGATTTTAGTTGGATTGTTGGTTGATTGATGCTGAGGAAACTTTCTTTGACAATTGTTGCCTATTAGATTGAGTGCATGAAGCCCCGATTGACCAAATTGGTATATTTAGTGAGACACCCGCGACAAGATGGTATATTTTTTAATTCCGGCAACATTAGGGTATATTCAGTGACTGATTTTGGCACTTAGACCCATTATTTAGTTTATTTGAGTATTCCGATCAGATCTCATTTTTCTTTATTGCCATTTGTTTTGCCTTTTCTTCCTTTTTCTTAATTATTTTCGCATTTTTCACCCTTTTTCATTTTTCTCGTATTTAACCCCTAACTCCCAACTACGTTGCTTTCCCTTACACAACATTAGGGTTTACTATATTGAGGCAAGCAAAATCAGGAAAGCTCGGATTTGAAGGAAATTGGGGATAAATTTGTTCAATCCATCAAATAAAAGGGAGGTTGGGTAATAAATGGACAAATGAATAATGAGATGTGGGGAAAAAATACGAAAATGATTTAACAAAAAGAAAGAAAAGAAAATAATTAGGTCGAAAACCGTAAATTACAAGGATCTTACCGGAAATTTCCACAAAAATTGAAATTGTAACACCCCCGAATTCGCAACGATTTCCAGGGAACTATCGACGTTGCTGTCCACGACTCGACACCGCTGAACCGTCACGGACCCAAGGGTAGGTTACTGCAACATTTATCGCTAAGGAGTAAATGCTAAGCAAAAAGGAAAACTAGGTGTCAAAGGAAGCATCTAAACAAATTAAACATAATTATCTGAGTTGTCTATCAGCGATCTTAAGTCCATTATAGTTTTATTACAACTTTGCCTTCAAGGGCACTTATAGGCCCGCAAAGTGCACGAGTATATTGTCGTAATAAAATATCGTATCCACAGGGAGCTTTCGATTCCAAGTAGTAAGATTTCTTAAATTTAACAAGCTAAACAATTAAAAGCGGATTTTTGGTCAATCTAGCAAAGAACTAAATCGCTAACAATGATGAGAAAATAGCAAGATTAAAGAACCTAGGGTTGATTTCACTCAACTAAACTACTTGATACGGATAAATAAACTTCAACTAGCATGTCATGTTGAATGTTGCAAGGATGGACAAAGAACCTAAAACCTTCTCTCGAAGAATCAAAGGCGAAACTCAATATAAAACTCGACTACCTATTCTCATGGAGTCAAGCAAATATCAAGAACATGAAGAACATAATTCTATCCAAAAAGTCCCAAGTAATTCTAACCTACTCTCGTGGTTAGGCAAACTTGATGAAAGATTGAGTTCCGGCGATCAAGATTCTTCTCTCGAATTTAAATTAATCACCAAGGATAAACAACAAGCAAACATTCAATCATTGTGCAACACTCTAACGACATGCTAGTTTCCAATTATCTAATTAGACATCAAGCTATTCAATCAAGCTACATCAACCCTAGATAAAGGGGAATTAGCTACTCATACTATTCAAGAACAATAAGCAAACAAAGAAAACTAAATTAAACATGAATGAATAAGAATTCAAGAACAATCATAAACTAAAGTGAAATTAATCTAAAAGAAGTAGAGAGATGGGAAGAGAAAGTAGGGATTAGAAATACCCAAAAGTGCTTCAATTGATAGATACCAAGAACTTGAACAGAGCTTGAAAAGAACAATTCCAATTTTCAAATTGCAATAATAAACTAGAGTTTGATTCTAATCTAAAAAAAGCATAAAAGTTTGAGAGAGAATATGGGATGCTAAGAGATGATTTTCAAAGAGATGAGTTCTCTCCCCTTTTATAACTCCCAAAATGTCTCTAGTCAGATCCAAGTGAAAAGTCAAAGGAATGACAAAGGTCACGAGTTGAAATCTCGATTTCCGGCAGGTTGCATGGTCGTGCGGAATTTGTAAAGGAAAGTTGCATGGTCGTGCAACCCTTCTTGAGCTCACTGACTTACTTGCATGGTCATGCAAGGTTTAGCCTTCAAACTCGCATGGTCGTGCAAGTGCAATTTTGCATAGAACTTCGTTTTTGCACTTCTCTTCTCGCTTGGCTTTCTCTATGGCATCTTCCTCGACTTCTTCTTTGACGATTGTGACTCCAAATAATCACCAAAGTCTCTACCAAGCCTCGGGGTCTCAAAATGTCCTAAAAACACATCAAAACACAAACATACCCCAAGTAGTCATCTTTATCACAATAATCATAAAATCTCACGAAGAAATGATATAATTACCATGAAACCAATCAAATGAGTGCGTTTATTACATGGAAAATAGCTCTAATTACGCACTCATCAAACTCCCCCAAGCTTAAGTCTTTGCTTGTCCCAAGCAAAACACGTCAAGACAAAGGTGACGGGGAACAAAGGACAAGAGATCACCTTCTCAAACCAAGTTTCAAAAGCAACATCAAGGCCAAAAGAATCAACCCAAGTCAAGATCAATAATGACATAGCCATTCGAATTCACATAGCACATCATGTAGTTGCGATCCACAACATCCAAATCATACCACAAGACCCATTCTCGAATGTAGCATAGCAAAGTAGAAAGACCCTCACTTTAGGTAAGTGGACACTCACACTCAAGTGTTTGAAATTGACAATCAAAGTGGGTTTCTCTCAATACTCATCTGAAAAGTTATGGTTTACCATATGCTCACCAATCGTCTCACATCTCCTCCGCTAAGGATAATTGATATAAACGAGTCAAGAGGTCTTTCATAGGTTGTAACGTAGGCTTAAGGGTGAAGGGTATGACAAATTCATTTGGATAGTTGGATAAGGACGTCATGAAACTAGTGGAGCAAAAATCATTAATTCACCTCATGCATGAAGGTAAACAATGCGGAACTCCGACTAACAAAAAGAAAAATATCACCAAATTCAATTGAAATACTCCTCATTCAAGCACAACTTTTAAGAGTTCAACCTTTTTACTCTGTTTTTTTTTATTTCATTTCATTTTTTTCCTTTTTTTTTTGTTTTTCTTTTTATTTTTTTTTTTCGGAATCAAACTTTGAATTTCAACCATTCTTTCAAAAGCTTAAACAAACCACGGAGTTACACATTGTGAAATGTATCATAAACTCCAAAGCTAATCCCTACTCCACAAGTCTCATGACGAAAGGGTAAACATGTTTTTTCCGGTCAAAAGGCTTGTAATGCGGGTGAAGGCAAAGAATAGGCAAAGCTCAAAGTGGTTCACAAGGGGATAAATTGCCAAGGTAGCTTATTTGGCTAAGTGGGCTACAAATTCAAAGAATGCCTCAATCATACTCGTTCAATCAATGTCAAGTGCGGACTCGACGGAGAAAAGAGAAATGAATTTTCTTCGGAGAGGTTGAGAAGCCTCTCCCCAAGGTGAGTTCTAGAAGCCAATGACTAAGAGAGAGTTTCACACATGAAAAACACAATAGACCGTAGTGATGCACGGTCTTCAAAGCTCAAAACTCACGGGTCAATTTGGTCTATCCAACTCAGCTATGCAACATTCAAGAGTCATCATCATACATGCCACAAACCATGAATCGCAACAACAATCATGCTATGTAAAACTTAGGTTCAATCACATTGCACAAGAACAAGAGTCAATCCTTTCGATTTTCACAATAAACCACGAATCTTCATCGAAGGATCACATCTCACACGTTTTTTTTTTTCTTTTTTCTATTTTTTTGGATTTTTTTTATGTATGCGAAATTAAAACCTAAACTATATGCAAAACAAACACACACAAATAAAAACAAATGAAAACTAATCTAAAAATGCAAAACAAAAATAAAACAAAAATTATATGCAATGTAATTCACATTTCACAAAACATCATCAAAATCACCTCCCCCAAGCTTGAAACGAACATTGTCCCCAATGTGAGAAAAGACAACAATATAGAGGGGAAGGGAAGAGAGAAAACTCACGTAGTCTCCCCCGTACGGAGAGGGAAGAGGATCAAGGTGAATAGGGTACACAAAGCACAATGATCACCTGTAGACGCCAAAAAAGCATCTTCGGATTTCTCCGCAAAAGTCCGATGATGAAAGGAGTAATTTTTAAGCTTGAACTGCTATTTTGCTTTAATAGTTTAAAATAAGGTCTCAGGTTTTCTTCCAAACACTCCTTTATTTCATTTTCATCCAAAAGCCCCGTTCAAGAGCTTTCCAACGACACGTCTCACGCCTCATTCCGACCCCCGGTCGCCAAGTTGCGATATAGGGGTAAAATCGTCTTTTACTATTCAACGGCAAAACAGTCTTTTCATATTTTTCGGATCACTAAAATTCCCCGGAAGATAAAGACAGGCTGGATGACGTCATTATGACGTCATCCAGCTGGCTGCTGACAGCCGTCAGCGGCCCTGGAGGATGTCCCAGGGCCGCTAGCGGCGCTGCCTTTTTCCTTTGGGCCAGGCTCATTTTTCAAGCCCGTCTCATTTTTCAGCTCAATTTTCACCCGTTCAACCCTACTTCCCACGCCTATATAAACAACCCCTCACCCTCAGTTCAAAACACACTGCCTACAATTGGCAACCTCTATTCTCAGGAGTATTAACACTGAGCTTCCCCCTCTTTCTTCCAAACTTGAGATCTATGTTTACTATTCTTGTCAAATATAGCCTACAGTTCAGGTACAAATTCCTTAGTGCTCAAATTAAATTGTTTGCTTATTTGTTTATTTTCTAAGTAGTCATAATGTAGATATCATGCTACAATAACGTTTTTATTGCTTCCTAAATACTGTCTGTATAGTCGTTGTGCTGCTCAACTTGTCAATCGAATACATGTCTAAATAATGGTTAAAATAAATGTTGTGATGCTTGTGATGAACCAATTAATAGTCTAAGTCTAGGTTGTTAATCCGGTTTTGCATGGGAAATATGTCTTTAAATTATTAAGCAAACTTGAGTTAGTAGAGGCCGTCATAATACGGGCGAGTTGGGTGCCTAACACCTTCTCACCTCGTACCTTCGCCCCCGAACCCTTTATTCTTGGGTACTTATATGTTCTATATAAGCGGGAGTCTTTCTAAAAACATGATTAGTTCACTTTTTGCGCTATTGGGTTGTCCCTTCGATAAAACGCCGATAGCAGATTCGTGACCTCTTTCATGGTTTTTATTCGATTCAAGTCTTTTCAAAAGATTTTCTAACTCGATGGTCCCTTGAACTTATCTAAGCCCCCAACTGACAAATTTTCTATAAGGACGCACTCCGGGGAGAAACAAAAGGATTGGTATGGTGAAAATCCCGGGTCCTTACAGTGGCGACTTCACTGGGGAGTTATTTAAGAGGGTGAGACTCGAAAGTCAAGTTTGCTTAATTGTCTAAATAACATGTTCCATATATTTTGCATCATTTGTATCATTTGCATGTGCCTTGGCACAACCTTTTGACCCTTATCGACCCTCGAGGAAGTTTGTGTCGCAACTCGTAGACAACGCATATATCTAAAGGAATATACAGTTGTCCTATCGTGCAAATCGACGCTTCCTCACCCATGACTTATCAATCCTTTGTTGATGAAAAGAATTACAATCGATGTGTCGACCATCCCGAACGGAAGTTGTAATTTGTCATGGTAACCTCACAGGAGCCAAAAGCCTTTAACCCACATTTATGCATCCGCTTGCTTGTTGCGCATGTGTCGTTGTAGTGCCCGTCTAATCACATGTTTGCCTGTAAACTACGTTGTTATAATACTTGCTTGAATGCATGAATTACGTGATTATGTGCCAACATGTACCTACGTGCTAGGAGTATATTCTTTTATTTTAGTTAGTTCCTAGTGCCCAAAGATGGTGCGAGAATTCAAATTCGATGAACACTCATCATTTTCCCAATGATTTATTCTGAAAGTCATGAACGATTTCTAGAGAGTCTGTCTGTCAATTTTCCCTCTCCCTTTTCTCATTTTGTATTTTTCTTTTGATGCAATTCAGATTTGGTCCAAAAAAAAATCAAAAAAAAAAAAAAATAACGGCGAAACAAAAAAAATGCCGAAAAATCAAAAAAAATATAAAAAAAAAGAAAGGACCGAAATTTCCTTTTTTTTTTAATTTTATTTATCCCATTTTTTATTTTCTTTGAGCCTAGGAAAATAAAATTAGGATAATCATCGTTTTCTATTTTTCTTATTTTTCGTTCATTGACTTTATTTTTCTAGAATATTAGGGATGTATTTGGGCATTTAGGCTTAAGGACTTTTCTTTTAGGACAATGTGTTTTCTATGTATGGGACAATTTTTCATTAGATAAGAGTCTCATGTTCTTCATTACTAAGTACTCCTTGCTTCCTATTCAGGATAGGGGGTCCAAAGAAGAAAGGAAATCTTGATAAAAGTTGGGCTCGGCCTTCGGCGAGGTTGGTTCGTCTACAACCGTCTACGCCACCCGGTTCCCGTTTACCTCCACCACAAACAGCTTCACCATCAATAAATTCACCATCACTTACATACCTTCTTCTCCACACCAATCACCCCTCCCAACTTCACAATGCCTAAGACCATGGATGAAAGATTTGATGACCTCATGAGTGAATTGGAAAAGGTTCAACTCAAAATGGCAGATATGGAAAGAAGGAGAGAAGAAGAAGCAAGGGTCCCTTCTGATTCCGATTCTGAGGAGGAAGGGTCAGATTCTATGCTAGCTAAGATCACCTCCGTACTCAAGAAGAGTGGTTTGGTTTCCAACTATAGCGCCAATGTAGGAAAGTTTGACACTAAAATCAAGGGTAAGCTTCCAGCCAAGTTCTCTATGCCTGAAGTACCCACTTTCACGGGAGTGGACAACCCACAGGATCACCTGAAATCCTTCACTACTGCTATGGCTCTGAAAGGAATCAACAAGAAGCTCTATGCCCATCTGTTTCTCCAGACCCTCGATACACATGCTCGACGTTGGTTCTATTCCCTAGATTTAGAGAGCTACCCAACCTGGTCTGATTTTACCTTGGCTCGATATAAGGACAACGCTACTCTCCCCATTACTTTGAGGGAGCTCGAAATTACCACCCAAGAGAGGAATGAGGGATTCACTAAATTCCTCCATCGATGGAAGTCCAAGATAGCTGAGATGGTAGAAAGGTCCTCTGAGACTGAACAGATCAGGCATTTCATTAAGAATTTACAACCAGCTTATAAGGGCCATCTTCAGTACCAGGCCATTGACTCATATCAACGTCTTATGATGTTGGTATCCTTATTGAAGATGACATTAACAAAAATGAAGACCAAGTCACCCCTAAGCCTTTCACTTATGGGAGAGACAAGAGGGCGACTGCCGGAACCTCTTCTGGTGCTCAAGTTAACGAGGTAGCTGCTGTGAACACCTTTGCTGAGAGAAGAACGCCAAGGGAATTAACCCCTCTTGGAATGACTCTATCACATGCTCTTGAAAGAATGATTAAAAATAATCTGCTGCAACCCATTGGACCAACTCTGGAACCACCTGTCAAGAATCGCAACTGGAAAGAAGGGGAATACTGCAAATATCATCAAGGAAAAGGGCACGACACTGACAACTGTTGGGCCCTCAAACATGCTATCCAAGATGGAATTGAGAATGGTACCATACCCTTACCAAAACCAGGTCAAGCACCCAGCAACTCAAACAACCCTTTGGGTGCCATTTTACATATAAGTGTCGAAGATGCCTTGGGACTTGAAATTGCTGGAATATGGGACAGTAACGAAGAAGACGTGTAGGAGATCCAAACCAGATCACCCGTAGGAGTGGCCCACTTGACGCGCTCTGATCGTCATTATAGGCCACAAAACATCTATAATGACAGGATCCCGCCTCCAGCTGAGGAGGAAGTGGAAGAAATCCCCGCAAAGGAGAAAGAATCTCCCATCACAGGACAACTCAAGAGAATCAAGGCTGACATCTCCATTTGGCAACTTCTAGCCTCATCCTATGAACATCGTCAGGCCATTTTGGAAGCTTTGTCAAAGGTCTCGGTATCGCCCGATATGAGGCCTGATGAACTGGTCAATTTCTTGGTAGGGGATAAAACTAGGCCATCCATCACTTTTTCAGACAACGAGTTA
Source organism: Tetragonia tetragonoides (assembly GCA_038025085.1). Classification (NCBI taxonomy): domain Eukaryota; kingdom Viridiplantae; phylum Streptophyta; class Magnoliopsida; order Caryophyllales; family Aizoaceae; genus Tetragonia; species Tetragonia tetragonoides. Next base: position 35,459,964 of record CM076153.1, read on the forward strand.
CCACCAGAAGGGTCTTCACACAATAATGCTCTATACTTAACCGTATTCGCCATGGGCAAGTATGTACCCATGACCCTAGTGGACAACGGCTCGGCCGTAAATGTATGCCCATTGAGGACCGCAGCAAAACTGGCCATCGACATCAACAATTTGGCTCACTCAGCGCAAGGCTTGTGCGCGTATGATAACTCCAGTCGAAAAGTGCTGGGCACCATAACTATGAACATCACCTCTGGGGCTATAGAAAAAATGGTCCAGTTTTACGTGATGGATATCCCAGCTACTTTCAACTTGTTGTTGGGACGACCTTGGCTTCACGGTTTAAACGCTGTAGCCTCTACCCTGCACCAGAAAGTCAAAATGATGTTGGAAGGCGAAATTTTGGAAATTGAAGCCAACCCCGTCAAGGCAACCATTGATAAGACTCCAGTCTTGAACATAGAGCATGATAGTGAAGATGTTGACTTATGGGGATTCTCCCCTGAAGAGGTAGCTCTCATAGAAGAAGATACTAAATCGCGCAACTCAGACAGTTTAAGGGAATTCGAGACCTACCCTTCTGAAGAAATAGGGGAACCCGATGAGTTTGAAGAAGTAAAGGAAACCATTGAGGGAATGTCCATCTATGTGGCTCATCACCACAATGCAATTCGGCAAATGAAAGAGAAAATCGCTTCGTTGGAACGACCCTTAGAATGTAACATTATTCTGGCCAAAGGAGAAGCTTGCTTCCAACAAGATGAAATGTTCAGCAAAATGGTCAAGTATGGATATGCTCATCCAAGGAGGCCTACCCCTCGCATTCTTCCCAGGGACGGAAATCAATATCTTCGATGCAAATGCTGTGAAGCTAATGGGCATCACACCAACCAATGCAAGCGTTTGAAAAAGGTAATCACCACTTTCATTGATCGAGGGACTATGTGGTCACCTAGCTCATGGGCAATAAAGGGGTGGCGCCGTTTTAATCAAAAGGAGTATACCCAGCTAAACGTCCCCATTGGCAATGTTATGAATACCCTCATATGGAGAGGAGACCTTAAAGCTACATTCCCTCCTGACGATCTTCAGGAAGTGCATAGGGACCCAGACCTCTACTGTCGCTATCATCAGGTTTTCGGCCACCACACGGATGAATGCGTTCATCTGAAAGATGACATACAAAAAATCATAGATAGCGGGGAAATACCACCGCCTTTGAAGGAAGAGGAAGAGCCCTGGAACTGATTGGTTATCTGCAGGAGCTAGAGGAATCGAATCTGAGTTTTCAAGTCCTGTCGAGTTAGGGTCTAAACTAAATCTTTAGGTTGAGTCTTGAACAGGGGGTGTTCCCCTTCTATTTTCCTTCCAAGTCTAGTTTCTTTTTGACGGGTATTAGAGACCCTCTTCTCTAAAGTCATGTGTGCTTATCTATTCTTGCAAATCAATAAAAACTCCTCTTGCTCATTTCTCTCTTTGTTTAACTATTGACAAATCCAATGAATACAAAGTTGCACAAATCATTAACTAATCAATTTGAGTAATGTAAGTGAACTTCGCAAAGCAAGAATACAGGTTTTCACTTTTACAGGAATTTGAGCAGCTGAACTCCCTCAACGGTGCCACTCCTCAAGAAGAAGAAGCGAGTCAGCCTTTTGCAACAACCTCGACACAAAAATGATCTTGGCTCCGACCGAAGAAGACCCTTGGTATCAAGACATCTACAACTACATCACCAAAGGAGTGTACCCTCAGGATGCCCCACTAAGAGCTCAACGGGCCATCCGTCTCATAGCGGCGCAATACATAGAATATAAGGGGGTTCTGTACAAAACATCCCACAACGGGGTGAACCTCAGATGTGTGAACGCCGAAGAAGCCGCAAAGATCATGGACGAAGTACGCAATGGGGTGTGTGGGCCACACATGAATGGTCGAATGCTCTCCAAAAAGGTCCTATGACTGGGATATTACTGGACTACTATGGAAAAGGATTGTTACGACTATGTCAAGAAATGTAAGAAGTGTCAAATATATGCCAACCTACAGCATATGCCACCCTCGATGCTTCACAACTTCACCTCTCATTGGCCATTTTCTGCATGGGGAACAGACATCATTGGAAAGATCACCCCAAAGGGCTCAGGAGGACATGAATACATCCTAGTAGCCATAGACTATTTTACCAAGTGGGTTGAAGCCCAGTCCTATGCCATCCTTACCTCCAAACAAGTGTCCAAATTCATAATGAACAACATCATTTGCCGATACAGAGTTCCACATGAAATCATAAGTGACCACGGATCCCACTTGAAAGTTGAAACAACCACCCTCCTTAAAAGCTACAAAATCCAACACCACAAATCATCCCCTTACCGTCCTTAAACCAATGGTGCAGTAGAAGCCGCCAACAAAAACCTCAAAACTATCATTGAAAAGATGATAGAAAACTACAAAGATTGGCCCATCAAACTCCCATTTGCCTTTTGGGGGTACAGGACATCCATAAGATCCTCTACGGGAGCAACACCTTACTCCTTAGTCTATGGAATGGAAGCAGTTTTACCAATAGAAGTCCAACTACCATCCATGCGCATAGCCTTAGAAGGAGACATCCCCGAAACCCAATTGTTACAAGCTCGCTATGAAGAGCTCATGTTCACAGATGAGAGACGACTACGGGCCCTAGACCATTCCCACATGTATCAACAACGCATGGCGAGAGCATTCAACAAAAAGGTTCGACCTCGAAACTTAAAAGAAGGGGACTTGATTTGGAAAGAACTACGAGCCCCAGTAACCGACCCTAGAGGCAAATTTCGACCAAATTAGTCCGGACCATTCATCATCAAAGACATCTTATCAGGAGGCGCCGTCAGACTCATGGATATTGATGGCATCGAGTTCAGCCAACTCACCAACATGGATCAATTGAAGAAGTGTTACGTCTTAAAAAAAAAAACGAAAACTTAAAAAAAAAAAAAAAACTAACTAAAAAAAAAAAAAAAAGACGAACACTAATTGAACGAACTACGTTGGCCTGATTCCACACCGGATACGTAGGTAACCCTTTCAAAGGGGCCCGGCCAAGATCAATCAACAAATTCCATTCAACTCATTCAAAAAGTATAATATTTATTCAAACTGAACGAATAAGCTTACATTGCAAAAATTAAAACTTCCTAAGAAAATAATGCAACTATGAGGGTTTAAGCTAAACTAATTCCTATAATTATTTTCCTTTGAAAACTAGACTTGCTTTCTTAGAAAACTACTTTAATCCTTCTTCCCTTTAGAAGGCATCGTTGAAGAGTTCTTCTTTAAAGGACCCTGGCTTGAGGACGACCTGTGATCGTTTCCTGGAGCTGGGGGCTTGCCTCTCTTCAGTACATGGTAGTCTCCCATACGAGACATTTCCTTCCTTTTCTTGCCTCCTGTTTGTAAATCGTACCTAGGTTTTAGTTGGTCCCACTCCTCATGACGAAGGACTCGTCTCGCTTCCCCATCATTGCAGGAAAGCCAGTTCAGATAAATTTCAGAAACTTGGGTTGAGACAATTATCTGAGGTACATCCCAACGATGCCGGCTACGCCAATACTTTTCCCACTCTGCAGCAAATTCCGTGGTCAAGGCTACGATATTTGGTCTCGTAGTCTCCTGGCGAGGAATCACCTGTCTCAAACCATATTGCCTCATGACCCTACAGGGAAAGAAGAAGGTAGTCCTATACAAACCTAGTATAGCAGTATGGAGGATTAAGTCGTCACAAGCCACTAAAGAAGTGATGCTCCACCAAGGCACATGCCAACGAACGATAGGTCCCGCCTTGAAAAAGGCATCCCATTCAACAAGGGACTTTTCAGAATATAACATTTTCCTTACCAGAAAGCTAGCAGCAGTATATGTCTTCTTTGACCAAGTCCGAGGAACACGGATAATCAGATTATCCGGCGACTCTATCAACCTCAGATGCTCGCATAACCAGATTTGTAGCAGCAGGGGGCTGCCCGAAAAAGCTTGGTCAAGAGATGTTTTCAACCTGTCAAGGTTTCTCCTATGACCAGATGTAAGGGAGAATGGCCTTCAACCATTTGATTAACCACACGCAGCAACGAAGCTCTACCCATATTTGAAGATTCTGCATTAACAAACAACAGACGGTTTAACAGGCACAGTACAAAAGCCTGTCGACGGCAGCGTCTGAATAGGGCACCTTTTTCAGAAGAGATAGCTAATTTTTCGCAAAGTTGAACCAAGTGCACATCAGCACCAAGCACCATGCTTTTAGCTTCTGCAGATGACAAGCCCAAGGATTTTCTGTATAGATCCCTAAAACCATCTCTCACATAAGGCACAGCTGGGGGAAGAACATCAGGAATATTAGTGATCGCAGCAAATTCCTCAACCAAAGGGTATAATTCAGAATTACCAAACCTGAAAACATGCAAGTCAAGATCCCAATAATTCAAAGCAGACCGAAGAAGGGGCCACAGTATTTTGGTTGGTTTTAAGTTTAGCAGGGTAGAAACATGAAACGGAGCTAGTTCAAGTTTATCTTCTACGGTCAGATTTTTACACCAAGCATCGAACAAATCTTCAAAGGATTTCACCATGGCAGAAAGTTGGAGAAATTTGGGGAGAGCTAAAGGGATATAAAAAGTGGTACAACATCAAGCACCCCGAATATCCTATTTATAAGCAAGAACGCGGGCCAAAAAGCAAAAAAACCCACAAAAAGGGGCTGTCAGCAGGACTGGTCAGCGCCGCTGGCGGCCCAGATCCTGGCCCAGTCCGATTTTCTTTCTGCTCCAGTCCATATTTCTGATCCAGGCGACCCGATTTCAGTCCAGTTTTTAGCACCCGCGCGGAATTGCAAAGCCCGAGACTCTCTTAGATTTATTTTATTTATTTATTTATTTTCTATTTTTTTAGGGGGTATAATATGTGTAAAATTTTGCGTTTTACTTGCATTTTTTTTTTTACTATCCCCTAAATGTGTAGCTTTGTTCTACTGAACAACACATCGCATAAATTAGATTAGACGGGCATAATTGAGTAATCATAACATGTTCATGCATATCAAAAAAAAGAAGAAGTGTGTGTTACACCCAAAACAGGAGTTCGAAATTCAAAGACCAATGTTTACAAAACGGCCCAACATCGTTCAACTGGAATCATCACTGCCGGCCTCATCATCAACAGACGACCCTCGACCGTAGTTTCCGGTCGAATAGGGGAAAGAAGAACTATATATGGGCCTGCTATTCTCAGGCCTCATGTCCCGTCTAACATACGCGGGAGCTCGCATAGGGGTACCTGCCGGAAACCCCGAGGCAAACAAGCTCGTTGTGGCCTGACTAGCAAAATCCATAGCAGCATCCTGATGAGAAGGCCCAGCATATGACATATCCCACCCAGGGGCGTTCGCCCAATCTCCAGCCGAAGGCGTAGCAGCAGGCAACCTATCAAAGGAAGGCCGGAAATCAACAGGAGAGAACATCTCCGGAATGTACGGGACAAAAGGTCCGGGCGCCTCATCAACAGGAGGCCCGGTCGCCACCACAGGAGGAGAACGAGCAATGGACGGTCTACTCGCTGCAGAAGACCTCGCTGCAGAAGAATGGCGTGGTTCTACCGAAGATGAGGACTGAGACATCTGGAGATGATCGAAAATGTTAAGTTAAGCACTTCACTTAGCTAAAACAAAGGAAGAAGAGAATTTACTTACATCAATAGTCTTGGACCGAGAACTCTTCCCCTTGCCCAGCGCCCGGCCATAGCCCTTTTTCAACAGGTGAATAAGCTTGAAGACGTGAGAAGTCTGCTCTCGGTTCAACTAGAAAAGAAAGAGAGAGTCGCAAAATAGAGTCAAAAACTTAAAATAAACACAAGCATAAGAGAGAGAGACAGAAAAGATGACTAACCCCCGTGCAACCATCGGGCAAGGGTAGACCCTCCACCGCCTCTCCGTCAGCAACATTGAGAGGGAGCTCCTCCACTATGCGCCCCCCACTCTCTCCAAGATACCTCACCTCATTGGTTGGCAAGGTCACACTTGGGGGGTGACCCCGAGGAGCTCTAGAACGAGACCTCCTAGGGCCCGAAAGAGCTAGACGATCCGCCTACAGGACACAAAAGTCAGTATATTGGACAAACAATTTAAAAATACAGTCAAATTTCTTACCTCAGAAGTAAGGTCCGGCATCAGGCGATCCAAGCAATAGGCCAGGTACATGGCCGTCTGGTCCAAACCAACGACCTCCGGCACAATAAACTCCTGCGCCGCCCTACCATGGATCACAACCCCCAGGTCCCGCACACTCAAGCCGCGCAGGTAAAACATGGTCAAAGGAGGATCCTCCGGAACCAGGTGAGTACCCAAGGAGGGATAGACCAACCGAGTCAAACGGTCTCCTAGGTACCATACAAAGCTGAATGGCCCCTCAAAGACCACTCGTAGAGAAGATACCCTGAAAGACTCTAGGGTAATATGGGGAGGAACCCCAAGGATCTCATTAAAGGTGGACCACGACACCTACAAATTATTAAGTCAAAATTCATTCACACAAAATGAACAAAAAGAACGCATAGATCAATAAGCAACGTACCGTGGATACAGCATGGCTCTCAAAGGTAGCCCGAAAATGCTCCGGGGAGGTGAACGGATGGGTGTCCCTACCGACCCATTGAGAACCTAAAGAAAACATCCTCAAGCCAGGACGATGAGGGCCGAAGGCTGGAAAATACTCAAAGAACCACAACTGCCACACAAGCAAGCACACAAGCAAAGATGATTACCCTAGTTGAAGACATAGGCAAAAAGAGGAGGAATAAACAAAAAAAAAAAGAGAGGGTGTCTACCTCTAGTATCCTCGAGGGGCCCGTGATAGATGTCCTCTCGCTCGTCTCCTTAGGCCTACAGGCCCGACGACACCACTTCAACAAAGAAGCATAAGCGGCTCCCCCAAGGTTGTACTCACGCACCTTGGTCAAATCCTCCAAACATGTCAAGAAACCGACTTGACAAACGCTCTTCTTCTGAGCAAAGATCGTCGACCCCAGCAAGCAAGCCAGAAAATTACGAGCCCTCTGCTCTTCGGTGAGCCCTTGCGCGGATGCGGCCTCCCATAACCGCGCCAAAGAAACCCGATCCTGATCAAAAGGGGCGTATACAGGCCCGTAAAAGATCTGACAAGGTGTTACTCTGTTGCCAATAACCCGCGTCATACTGAATACGATGCCCTCTGAAAGATAACCCCGTCAGCACAGCAAACTGATAAGGGGTAGGAAACATCTCTCCCACAGGCGTATGGAAAGTGTTCGTAGAATCCCAAAACCTCTCCAGTAAACCCCGGGAAACAATTCTAGAATCCCCCGAGTGACAGGCAGGGATAACAGTCAAAAAATCAGCGAGACCTGAATCCAGTACCAAATTCCTGGCCCTCTCTGAGAAGGTACCCAACAGCATAGACCAATGGGAAGTAGTCCCATGAGCCTGCAACATAACCCCAACACCCTAGCCAAGCCGACAAAATTTTCTCAAATACCCAATACACCACAGATACAGTTAAAATAAATTTCATACAAATTATACACAGCTAACCACCAATCCAGTACAAATCCCAATTTGTTCGTGTGCCGAAGCACTAACAATTCCAAATTTCCAGTTCAAATATACTGAACACACAAAAAAAGTTGAGTCAGAAAACGTACCAACTCTGGGTCAGATAAATGACTCTGTCTAGTCGGCAAAAGAACACTGCGGTTCCAAACGCCAGGTGGGCGCCAGTCTAACCGCATGAACGAATCCCGGTATGGTCGAGCTCCATCCGCGTGGTGGGTCGGAGGCTTTCGGGTGGAAGGCAACCCGGTGCGGAAAAGGCTCCGATCATACTCCTCATCGCACAAAGGTCGACGAGACAGCGCGATCAAAATGACGGCTGTAAAATGGTTAAAACATATGAACAATTTAAATGCAACAGGTTAGGCAATCATTGACTGAAACATATAAAAACAATGGACAGTATAACCGCTTTAAGCGATCATTGACTGAAGTATATAAAATAATGCACAGTATAACCGCAACAGTTTAAGCGATCATTGACTGAAGCATATAAAATAATGGATAGTATAACCGCAACAGTTTAAGCGATCATTGACTGAAACATTTAAAAAAATTTGTAACTTTGAAGAGGGATAGTTTAACCGCAATAGCTTAAGCGACCATTGACTAACCCTAAAAATTTGTAACTTTGAAGAGGGATAGTTTAACCGCAATAACTTTAGCGATCATTGACTAACCCCAAAAATTTGTAACCTTGCAGAGGGATAGTTTAATCGCAATAACTTTAGCGATCATTGACTAACCCCAAAAATTTGTAGTGTCGAGTTGCTTAACAAGTGCCGTTGAAAATTTCGGGCTTATGAATAAATCGGGCGCTCCGGGTCGTGAGAATAGTCGCCGTGTAGATCCGAGTTTCAGTACCTGGGACTTGCATAAATTAATGGGTTAGTTTTACCTGTAAGTAGTTGGTACCGTAAAATGGGCCAACTGTCGAATTTTGAATTTGTGGGCTCGAGGGCTTTGCTCCCGCGCGTTTGGTACTGAAGTTGCTGTGAGACGAACTGTAATAACGAACTCTGGACTGAAAGGGGCCTCAGGTCAGCTTGTGGGGCCCGTGCTCCAGGTCCGCTAGCGGCGCTGGGCTTCGGTTTAAAGCCGCTAGCGGCTCTGGCCAGCGCCGCTGGGCTTGAGCCAAATAAAAGCGCTTCGGCGGTTTCTCTCTCCTCTTTTCGCGTTTTCTTCTTCTTCCCAACCGAGCCATTGTCGGGAGCTTTGGGTTGAAGGTCCGCCATTGTTGAGTGCTTCACTCCCCTTGAGGTAAGTTGATTTTTGTCCGTTTTCTTCGGTTTTTGTCTTGAACTTGTTTACTTTTCCGCCTAGTTGCTGAATTTTGAGTTGCATTGTTGAATGGGTGCTTGTAGCTTGCGAATCTAAAATTTTTATTTTCCCACTTGTAGGGAGAGAAAGCTTCATTGTGTTCTTATGGCTCCCGTAGACAAGGGGAAACGTCCTATGTGCGACGAAGAGTTTGACCGGAGCCTTTTTCGCACCGGGTTGCCTTCTACCCGAAAGCCTCCGACTTGTCACGCGGATGGGGCTCGACTGTACCAGGATTCGTTCATGCGGCTAGACTGGCGCCCGCCTGGTTTTTGGAACCGCAGTGTTCTGTTGCCGACTAGACAGGGTCATTTGTCTGACCTAGAGCTGGTACGTTTTCTGACTCAACTTTTTTTTGTGTTCAGCATATTTGAACTGAAAATTGGAACTGTTAGTGCTTCTGCACTCGAACAAATTGGGATTTGTACTGGATTGGTGGTCAGCTGTGTATAATTTGTGGTGAAATTTATTTTAGCTGTATTTGTGGTGTATTGGGTACTTGAGAAAATTTTGTTGGCTTGGCCAGGGTGTTGGGGTTATGCTGCAGGCTTATGGGACTACTTCCTATTGGTCTATGCTATTGGGTACCTTTCCGGAGAGGGCCAGGAATTTGGTACTGGACTCAGGTCTTGCTGATTTTTTGACTGTTATTCCTGCTTGTCACTCGGGGGATTCTAGGATTGTCGCCCGGGGTTTACTGGAGAGATTTTGGGATTCCACGAACACCTTCCATACACCTATGGGAGATATGTTTCCTACCCCTTATCAGTTTGCTGTGCTGACGAGGTTGTCTTTTAGAGGGCGTCGTATCCAGTATGACGCGGATTATTGGCGACAGAGCGATACCTTGTTGGATCTTTACCGGCCTGTATATGCCCATTTTGACCAGGATCGAGTTTCCTTGTCGCGGCTGTGGGAGGCCGCATCTGCGCAGGGGCTCACCAAAGAGCAGAGGGCTCGTAATTTCCTGGCTTGCTTGCTGGGGTCGACGATCTTTGCTCAGAAGAAGAGCGTGTGTCAAATCGGTTTCTTGACATGTTTGGAGGATTTGTCCAAGGTGCGTGAGTTCAACCTTGGTGGAGCTGCTTATGCTTCTTTGTTGAAGTGGTGCCGTCGGGCCGCATCTAAGGAGGATACTAGAGGTAGACACCCTCTTTTGTTTATTCTTCCTCTTTTGGCCTATGTCCTCGACGAGGGTAATCATCTTTGTTTGTGTGCTTGCTTGTGTGGCAGTTGTGGTTCTTTGAGTATTTTCCAGCCTTCGGCCCTCATCGTCCTGGTTTGAGGATGTTTCCTTTAGGCTCACGTTGGTTTGGTAGAGACACCCATCCGTTCACCTCCCTGGAGCATTTCCGGGCTACCTTTGAGAGTCATGCTATGTCCACGGTACGTTGCTTGTTTGATCTGTATGCTCTTTTTGTTCATTTTGTGTGAATGAATTTTGACTTGATAATCTGCAGGTGTCATGGTCCGCCTTTGATGAGATTCCTGGGGTTCCTCCCCATATTACCCTAGAGTCTTTCAGGGTATCCTCTCTACGAGTGGTCTTCGAGGGGCCATTCAGCTTTGTATGGTATCTGGGGGATCGCTTGACTCGGTTGGTCTATCCCTCCTTGTGTACTCACCTGGTTCCGGAGGATCCTCCTTTGACCATGTTTTACCTGCGCGGCCTGAGTGTGCGGGACCTGGGGGTTGTGATCCGTGGTAGGGAAGCGCATGAGTTTATCGTGCCGGAGGTCGTTGGCTTGGACCAGACGGCCATGTATCTGGCCTATTGCTTAGATCGCCTGATGCCGGACCTTACTTCTGAGGTGAGAAATTTGTCCGTATTTTTAAATTGTTTGCCCAATATACTGACTTTTGTGTCTTGTAGGCGGATCGTCTAGCTCTCCCAGGCCCTAGGACGTCTCGTTCTAGAGCTTCTCGGGGTTAGCCCCCAAGCGTGACCTTGCCAACCAACGAGGTGAGGTATCTAGGAGAGAGTGGGGGGCGCATAGTGGAGGAGCTCCCCCTCTATATTGCTGATTGAGAGGCGGTGGAGGGCCTACCCTTGCCTGATGGTTGCACGGGGGTGAGTCATCTTTCTCTTTTTTTTTTTTGTCTCTCTCTTATACTTGTGTTTGTTTTGAGTTTCTGACTCTATTTTGTGGCCCTCTCTTTCTTTTGTGGTTGAACCGGGAGCAGACTTCTCATGTCTTCAAGCTTATACACTTGTTGAAGAAAGGCTATGGTCGAGCGATGGGCAAGGGGAAGAGTTCTCGGTCCAAGACTATTGATTTAAGTAAATTCCCTTCTTCCTTTGTTTTAGCTAAGTGAAGTGCTTAACTTAACGTTTTGACCATCTGCAGATGTCTCAGTCTTCATCTTCGGTAGGACCTCGCCACTCTTCTGCAGCGAGGGCTTCTTCAGCGAGCAGGCCATCCATTGCTCGTTCTCCTCATGAGGTGGTGACCAGACCTCCTGTTGATGAGGTGCCCAGACCTTCTGTCCCATATATTCCAAAGATGTTCTCTCCTGTTGATTTCCGGCCCTCCTTCTATAGGTTGCCTGCACCTACGCCCTCGGCTGGAGATTGGGCGAACGCCTCTAGGTGGGATATGTCATATGCTGGGCCTTCTCATCAGGATGCCGCTATGGATTTTGCTAGTCAGGCCGCATCGACCTTGTTTGCCCCTGGATTTCTGGCAGGTATCCCTATGCGGGCTCCAGCCCATGATGGGCGGGACATGAGGCCTGAGAACAGTAGGCCCATATATAGCTCTTCTTTCCCTTACTCGACCGGACACTACGGGCAAGGGTCGTCCGTTGATGATGAGGCCGGCAGTGACGATTCTAATTGAATGATGTTGGGCCGCTTTGTGAACATTGGTCTTTGAACTTTGAACTCCTGCTTTGGGTGTAACACTTACACACATTTTTTTTTGATATGCATGAATATGTTATGGTGACTCAATTATGCCCGTCTGATCTACTTTATGCAATGTGTTGTGCAGTAGAACAAAGCTATAATTTTAGGGAATAGTAAAAAAATGCAAGTAAAACGCAAAATTTTACACATATTATACCCCCTAAAAAAAAGAAATAAAAGAAAAGAAAAGATAAATCTAAGAGAGTCTCGGGCTTTGTCATTCCAGGTGCTAAAAAAAATGGATTAAAATCGGGTCGTTTGGATCAGAAATACGGACCGGAGCAGAAAGGAAATCGGGCTGGGGCCAGAGTCTGGGCCGCCAGCGGTGCTGGGCTGGGCCGCTAGCGGCGCTGACCAGTCTGCTGACAGCTTTTTTTTTTTTTTTTTTTTTGCTTTTTCGGCCCGCGTGCTTGCCTATAAATCGGGTGCTTGGGGTGCTTGATGCTGTACCACTTTTTAATATCCCCTTTAACTTTCCTAAGCTTCTCCAATTTTCTGCCATGGTGAAATCCTTTGAAGATCTGTTCGATGCTTGGTGCAAAAATCTAACCGTAGAAGACAAATTCGAATTTGCCCCGTTCCATGTTTCTACCCTGCTAAACTTAAAACCAACCAAAGTATTGTGGCCCCTTCTTCGTTCTGCTTTGAATTATTGGGATCCTAACTTGCATGTTTTCCGGTTTGGTAATTCTGGATTATGCCCTTTGGTGGAGGAATTTGCTGCGATCACTAATATTCCTGATGTTCTTCCCCAGCTGTGCCTTATGTGAGAGATGGTTTTAGGGATCTATACAGAAAATCCTTGGGCTTGTCATCTACAGAAGCTAAAAGCATGGTGCTTGGTGCTGATGTGGACTTGGTTCAACTTTGCGAAAAATTCACTATCTCTTCTGAAAAAGGTGCCATATTCAGACGTTGCCGTCGACAGGCTTTTGTACTGTGCCTGTTAAACCGTCTGTTGTTTGTGAACGCAGAATCTTCAAACATGGGTAGAGCCTCGTTGCTGCGCGTGGTTAATCAAATGGTTGAAGGGCATTCTCCTTTACATCTGGTGATAGGAGAAACCATTATTGGGCTTGACAGGTTGAAAACATCTCATAACCAAGCTTTCTCGGGCAGCCCCCTGCTGCTTCAAATATGGTTATGCGAGCATTTCAGGTTGATAGAGTCGCCGGATAATCTGATTATCCGTGTTCCTCGGACTTGGTCAAAGAAGACTTATACTGCTGCTAGCTTTCTGGTGAGGAAACGGCTATATTCTAAAAAGTCCCTGGCTGAATGGGATGCCTTTTTCCAGGCGGGACCTATCATTCGTTGGCATTTGTCATGGTGGAGTTTGACTTCTTTAGTGGCTTGTGACGATCTGATCCTCCATACTACTATAATAAGTTTGTACAGGACCACTTTCTTCTTTCCTTGTAGGTTCATGAGGCAATATGGCTTGAGGCAGGTGATTCCTCGACAAGAGACTACGAGACCCAATGTAGTCGCCTTAACCACTGAATTTGCTGCTGAGTGGGGAAAGTATTAGCGTAGCCGGCATCGATGGGCTGTACCTCGGATGATTGCCACAACCCAGGTTTCTGAAACCTATCTAAACTGGCTATCCTGCAGTGACGGGGAAGCGAGACGAGTCCTTCGTCATGAGGAGTGGGACCAACTAAAGCCTAGGTATGACTCATAAACAGGAGGCAAGAAAAGGAAGGAATTGTCTCGAATGGGAGACTACCATGTACTGAAGAGAGGCAAGCCCCCAGCTCAAGGAAGCGATCACAAGTCGTCCTCAAGCCAGGGTCCTTCAAAGAAGAACTCTTCAACGATGCCTTCTAAAGGGAAGAAGGATTAAAGTAGTTTTCTAAGAAAGCAAGTCTAGTTTTCAAAAGAAAATAATTATAGGAATTTGTTTAGCTTAAACCTTCATAGTTGCATTATTTTCTTAGGAAGTTTTAATTCTCGCAATGTAAGCTTATTCGTTCAGTTTGAATAAAGATTATACTTTTTGAATGAGTTGAATGGAATTTGTTGATTGATTTTGGCCGGCCCCTTTGAAAGGGTTACCTACGTATCCAGTGTGGAATCAGGCCAGCGTAGTTCGTTCAATTAGTGTTTGTCTTTTTTTTTTCTTTTTTTTTTTAAAGTTTTTTTTAGATGTTACACTTCTTCAATTGATCCATGTTGGTGAGCTGGCTGAACTTGATGCCATCAATATCCATGAGTCTGACGGCGCCTCTTGATAAGATGTCTTTGATGATGAATGGTCCGGACCAGTTCGGTCGAAACTTGCCTCTAGGGTCGATTACTGGGGCTCGTAGTTCTTTCCAAATCAAGTCCCCTTCCTTTAAGTTTCGAGGTAGAACTCTTTCGTTGAATGCTCTCGCCATGCGTTGTTGATACATGTGGGAATGGTCTAGGGCCCGTAGCCGTCTCTCATCTGTGAACATAAGCTCTTCATAGCGAGTTTGTAACCATTGGGTTTCGGGGATATCTCCTTCTAAGGCTATGCGCATGGATGGTAGGTGGACTTCTATGGGCAGAACGGCTTCCATTCCATAGACTAGGGAGTAAGGTGTTGCTCCCGTAGAGGATCTTATGGATGTCCTATACCTCCAAAGGACAAATGGGAGTTTGATGGGCCAATCCTTGTAGTTTTCTATCATCTTTTCAATGATAGTTTTAAGGTTTTTGTTGGCGGCTTCTACTGCACCATTGGTTTGGGACGGTAAGGGGATGATTTGTGGTGCTGAATTTTGTAGTTTTTAAGGAGGGTGGCGGTTTCGGCTTTGAAATGGGATCCGTGGTCACTTATGATTTCATGTGGAACACCGTATCGGCAAATGATGTTGTTCCTTATGAATTTGGACACTTGTTTGGAGGTAAGGATGGCATAGGACTGGGCTTTAACCCATTTGGTAAAATAGTCTATGGCTACTAGGAAGTATTCATGTCCTCCCGAGCCCTTTGGGGTGATCTTTCCAATGATGTCTATTCCCCATGCAGAAAATGGCCAAGGAGAAGTAAAGTTGTGAAGCATCGAGGGTGGCGTATGCTGTAGGTTGGCATATATTGACACTTCTTACATTTCTTGACATAGTCGTAACAATCCTTTTCCATAGTAGTCCAATAGTATCCCAGTCGTAGGACCTTTTTGGAGAGCATTCGACCATTCATGTGTGGCCCACACACACCATTGTGCACTTCGTCCATGATCTCTGCGGCTTCTTCGGCGTTCACACATCTGAGGTTTATCCTGTTGTGGGATTTTTTGTACAGAACCCCCTTGTATTCTATGTATTGCGCCGCTAAGAGACAGATGACCCGTTGAGCTCTTAGTGGGGCATCTTGATGGTACGCTCCTTTGGTGATGTAGTTATAGACGTTTTGGTACCAAGGGTCTTCTACGATCGGAGCCAAGATCATTTCCGTGTCGAGGTTCTTGCAAAAGGCCGGCCCGCTTCTTCTTCTTGAGGAGTGGCACCATTGGGGGGAGTTCAGCTACTCAAATTCCTGTAAAAGTGCAAAACCTGTATTCTCGCTTTGCGAAATTCACTTACATTACTCAAATTGATTAGTTAGTGATTTGTGCAACTCTGTATTCATTGGATTTGTCAATAGTTAAACAAAGAGAGAAATGAGCAAGAGGAGTTTTTATTGATTTGCAAGAATAGATAAGCACACATGACTTTAGGGAAGAGGGTCCCTAATACCCGTCAAAAGGAAACTAGACTTAGAAGGAAAATAGAAGGGGAACACCCCCTGTTCAAGACTCAACCTAAAGATTTAGCTAAGACCCTAACTCGATAGGACTTGGAGACTCAGATTTGATTCCTCTAGCTCCTGCAAGTAACCAATCAGTTCCAGGGCTCTTCATCCATATTGCCCTCCCTTAGTGGTGGTGGAACTTCTCCTCTGTCGATAACACCTTGAATGTCGTCTTTCAGACGTAGGCAGTCATCTGTATGGTGTCCGAACAGACGATGATACTTGCAGTAAGGTCGGTTTTCTCCCGGCTCTGATCTTGTCTCTTCTAAAGGGATGCAAGGCTGAATGTCACCTCTCCATACTAGCGCGTTCATAACTGCTTCCATTGGCACAAAGAGAGGGGTATATTTTCATGACTATGCTGACACCAACTGACTGTCCAGGTGTAGGGTGGCCACATTGTCCCTTGATCGATGAAACGCACGACTAGCCCTTTAAAACGCCTGCACTGGTTGATGTGATGTCCCTCAGCCGCGCAGTAGGTGCAGCTTAGGAAGGGATTTCCGTCTCTTGGTATAAGCTTTGATGTAGGGGTCCTTGGGCGAACATACCCATACTTGGACATCTTGTGATACAAAAGGTCTTGACGCCACCAAGTTTCTTCTTTGGTTAAGATGATTGCGTTTCTGCGCTTGGAGGTGCGTTCTTCCAGAATGTCAACCTTCTCCCTCATCTCTTGTATCTCCTTGATTATACGAGACAGACTTCCTTGTATTTGGTTTCTGTCATCCATTATTTCGTAGCTTTCTATGGCAGGCTCTTCCTCGTAGGAATTTTGAGAACTCAAAGTAGTCTCTCCATCATGAGTGAGGTGAGAGTAATCTTGGGGCTCATCTATTGCGATGTGATTGATAGCATCTAGGAGGTTATCGAGACTTCCGGCCTCCTCGTCTTTGGGCGATGGTAGCGTGCCATCATCTATCTTGTCCTGGATGATGTGTCGAAGGGCCCAACAATCATTCGTGTCGTGCCCTTTTCCCTGATGATACTTGCAGTAATGGCCCTCCTTCCAATTGCGGCCTTTGATACTTGGTTCTGGGGTGGGACCTATGGGTCGGAGCATGTCCTTGTCTACCAATCCTTCAAGAGCAGTATTGAGGGTTATTCCCAATGGCGTGAACTTCCTGGTTACACGGCCTTCTTTAGGTGAGACGTTGGAAAAAGATGTATCACTTTTACGTTTCCTTTCTTACCCTTGGGGAGCCGGATTAGGCTTTCCTAGAGTCATGGATTTGCGATTTTCAGACGAAGGGACGAACATAGGCGTGTCCCACAACTGTCGTGACTTGATGTTAGTGATGTCAGCTTCCAAACGATCTACTTGGTAAGTCATCTCCACCAGATATTCTTGGACTGTTCTAATCATGATGTGACCCAATGGCTTGAATCAAGAAGAGGACCGGATCAGACCCAATCTTCCTTCTTCGAAGTCTATCTGAACAGGAAGCACGGAGCGCTTAGTAACGAAACATGAGACTCTCATCAAATGAAAAATTGACCCACACGTAGAAAACACATTGTCCTAAAAGAAAGGTCCTTAAGCCTAAATGCCCAAATATTTCCCTAATGTTCAAAGGAAATAAAGTCAATGAACGAAAATAAGAAAAATAGAAAAAGATCATTATCCTAATTTTATTTTTCTAGACTCAAAGAAAATGAAAAAAGGGATGAATAAAAAAAAGAATTCGGTCCCTGTTTTTTTTATAATATTTTTTTTTAATTTTTCGGCATTATATTTTTTGCTTCGCCGTTTTTTTTTTGATTTTTTTTTTGAACCGAATCTGAATTACGTCACAAGAAAAAGGAAAATACAAAATAAGAAAAAGGGGAGGGAAAATTAAAGACTGACTCTCTAGAAATTGTTATGACTTTCAGAATAGATCATTGGGAAAATGATGAGTGTTCATTGAATTTGAATTCTCACACCATCTTTGGGCACTAGGAACTAACTAAAATAAAAGAAAATACTCCTAGCACGTGGGTACATGTTGGCACATAATCACGTAATTCATGCATTCAAGCAAGCATTATAACAACGTAGCTTACAGGCAAACATGTGATCAGACGGACATTACAACGACACATGCACAACAAGCAAGCGGATGCATGAATGTGGGTTAAAGGCTTTTGGCTCCTGTGAGGTTACCACGACAAATTACAATTTCCGTTCGGCGGATGGTCGACACATCGATTGTAATTCTATTCATCAACAAAGGATTGATGAGTCATGGGTGAGGAAGCGTCGATTTGCACGATAGGACAACTGTATATTCCTTTAGATATACGCGTTGTCTACGAGTTGCGACACAAACTTCCTCGAGGGTCGATAAGGGTCAAACGGTTGTGCCAAGGCACATGCAAATGATGCAAAATAATATGAAACATGTTATTTAAACAATTAAGCAAACTTGACTTTCGAGTCTCACCCTCTTAAATAAATCCCCAGTGGAGTCGCCACTGTAAGAACCCGGGATTTTTCATTACCAATCCTTTTGTTTTTCCCCGGAGTGCGTCCTTATAGAAAATTTGTCAGTTGGGGGCTTAGATAAGTTCAAGGGACTATCAAGTTAGAAAAGCTTTTGAAAAGACTTGAATTGAATAAAAACCATGAAAGAGGTCACAAATCTGCTATCGGTGTTTTATCGAAGAGACAAACCGAAGGGACAACCCAATAGCGCGAAAAGTGAACTAATCATGTTTTTAGAAAGACTCCCGCTTATATAAAACATATAAGTACCCAAGAATAATAGGTTCGGGGGCGAAGGTACGAGGTGGGAAGGTGTTAGGCACCCAACTCGCCCGTATTATGACGGCCTCTACTAACTCAAGTTTGCTTAATAATTTGAAGACATAATTCCCATACAAACCGGATTAACAACCTAGACTTAGACTATTAATTGGTTCATCACAAGCATCACAACATTTATTTTTAACCCTTATTTAGACATGCATTTGATTGACAAGTTGAGCAGCACAACGACTATACAGATAGTATTTAGGAAGCGATAAAGTGTTATTCTAGCATGATATCTACATTATGACTACTGGAAACATAAACAGTTAAGAAATTAATTTAATTTGAGCCCTCAGGAATTTGTACCTGAACTGTAGGCTATATTTGACAAAAATAGTAAAAATAGATCTCAAGTTTGGAAGAAAGAGGGAGAAGCTCAGAGTGAATACTACTGAGAATAGAGGTTGTCAACTGTAGACTGTATGTTTTGAACTGAGGGTGGAGGGTTGTTTATATAGGCGTGGGAAGTAGGGTTGAACGGGTGAAAATTGAGCTGAAAACGAGACGGGCCTGAAAAATGAGCCGGGCCCGAAGGGAAAGGCAGCGCCGCTAGCGGCGCTGGACAAGGCCGCTAGCGGCCCTGGCTAGCGGCCCTGGCTGGGGCTGCTAACGGCCTTGGTCAGCGCCGCTAGCGGCCCTGGGACATCTTCCAGGGCTGCTGACGGCTGTCAGCAGCCAGCTGGATGACGTCATCCAGCCTATCTTTATTCTCCAGGGAGTTTCTAACGATCCAAAAAATAGGAAAAGACCATTTTACCCTTGAGTGGTGAAAGACGATTTTACCCCTATATCGCAACTTGGCGACCGGAGGTCGGAATGAGGCATGAGACGTGTCGTTGGAAAGCTCTTGAATGACGCTTTTAGATGGAATGAAATAAAGGAACGTTTGGAGGAAAACATGAGACCTTATTTTAAACTATTAAAGAAAAATAGCAGTTCAAGCTTAAAAATTACTTCTTTCATCATCGGGCTTTTGCGGAGAAATCTGAAGACGCTTTTTTGGCGTCTACATACAGCCGTCATTTTGATCGCGCTGTCTCGTCGACCTTTTCATTTTTTATGCAGGGACGGAATCTCGGCATCCGCCGAGTGGTGCTTAATCAATGTTTGCTCGATAAAGCATTTATACTATTCACTCTCATGTTACTAACCATTTTTGCAGCCGTTATTTTTAATCGTGCTGTCTCGTTGACCTTTTCGTTTCTCAAAGAGGGACGAAATCTCGACATCCGTCGAGCGGTGTTTAGTCACTGTTTGTCGAAGCACTCTATGTTGATCGTTCTCAAAGTATTACTAACTTTTTCATTTCACTCTTAATACAGGTCCCCAACAGACGTTTAGGCCATCTATCCTGCTACTATTAACCTTTCAGGTTCTCTTGTGTTCACAAGGATGAAATCTTAGCACACTGCGAGCGTGTTCCAATGCAGGTTTGTCTTCATATGCATGCATACTGTACACCCTCACACACCTTTTTCACATCAGCATCCTGCATGTCGCCTTCGGAGTACTTTGATCTCCGATTTTACTAAAGCTCGATCAAAGTGGGGGCTTCTATAGACGCTAAAAAAGGTCTTCGGATTTCTCCGCAAAAGCCCGATGATGAAAGGAGTAATTTTTAAGCTTGAACTGCTATTTTGCTTTAATAGTTTAAAATAAGGTCTCAGGTTTTCTTCCAAACACTCCTTTATTTCATTTCCATCCAAAATCCCCGTTCAAGAGCTTTCCAACGACAGATCTCACGCCTCATTCTGACCCCCGGTTGCCAAGTTGCGATATAGGGGTAAAATCGTCTTTTACTATTCAAGGGCAAAACAGACTTTTCATATTTTTCGGATCACTAAAATTCCCCAGAAGATAAAGACAGGCTGAATGACATCATTATGACGTCATCCAGCTGGCTGCTGACAGCCGTCAGCGACCCTGGAGGATGTCCCAGTGCAGTTAGCGGCCTAGGCCAGCACCGCTAGCGGCGCTGACCAAGGTCGCTAGCGGCCCAATCCCAGGGCCGCTAGCGGCCTTGTCCAGCGCCGCTAGCGGCGCTGCCTTTTCCTTCGGGCCCGGCTCATTTTTCAAGCCCGTCTCATTTTTCAGCTCAATTTTCACACGTTCAACCCTACTTCCCACGCCTATATAAACAACCCCTCACCCTTAGTTCAAAACACACAGCCTACAGTTGGCAACCTCTATTCTTAGGAGTATTAACACTGAGCTTCCCCCTCTTTCTTCCAAACTTGAGATCTATTTTTACTATTCTTGTCAAATATAGCCTACATTTCAGGTACAAATTTCCGAGGACTCAAATTAAATTGTTTGCTTATTTGTTTATTTTCTAAGTAGTCATAATGTAGATATCATGCTACAATAACGTTTTTTTTGCTTCCTAAATACTGTCTGTATAGTTGTTGTGCTGCTCAACTTGTCAATCGAATACATGTCCAAATAAAGGTTAAAATAAATGTTGTGATGCTTGTGATGAACCAATTAATAGTCTAAGTCTAGGTTGTTAATCCGGTTTTGCATGGGAAATATGTCTTTAAATTATTAAGCAAACTTGAGTTAGTTGAGGCCGTCATAATACGGGCGAGTTGGGTGCCTAACACCTTCTCACCTCGTACCTTCGCCGCCGAACCCTTTATTCTTGGGTACTTATATGTTCTATATAAGCGGGAGTCTTTCTAAAAACATGATTAGTTCACTTTTCACGCTATTGGGTTGTCCCTTCGGTTTCTCCCTTCGATAAAACGCCGATAGCAGATTCGTGACCTCTTTCATGGTTTTTATTCGATTCAAGTGTTTTCAAAAGCTTTTCTAACTCGATGGTCCCTTGAACTTATCTAAGCCCCCAACTGACAAATTTTCTATAAGGACGCACTCCGAGGAGAAACAAAAGGATTGGTATGGTGAAAATCCCGGGTCCTTACATCACCCCAAGGCACAAGCCACCCAAACATCGAGAGTACGACAATAAACCAACCACCAAATCCCAATCAACCCAACACAAGTGACAATTTTAACCTCACAAATCTCAAAAGCCCCAAGCTGACAAATTTCAATTGCCCAGTTATCATAAAATACCATATCCGAAATTCCCAAGTGATCAGTTCAATGGCAAAGAAATCCAAGTAAATGCACACCAATCAATACCACTTTAATCACCCAAGAGAGTCAACGAGTTATAACAGTAGCTCAGCAAAGCAAAATTCCACAAGTCACTCGAAATCAAATTCCAGTTCATCAAAAATACCTCGATTTTGTCAATCTCAGGATCACAATAATGGATTGTGGCCGAAATTGGAACTAAAATACCTCTTATTCACCAAGTAGAATCACGAAGCAACGGAGTTGAAATGAAACTCCCGCAAAAACGCCCGGAAAACAAGCCTCAGAAACACAGAGCGCCAGAAATCGACTAAGAACAACCAACAGATGAGGGCGGCGCGAATGGAAGGCAGCAGACGGACCGGTCAGGCGGTGGGTTTCGAGTGGAGCACACGGTGGTGGTTGGTGTCGGGAATTTGTGGTGGTGATGGTGATTGAGAGAGAGAGAGTAACAGAGGAGGCGAGAGAAGAGGGAGGCGAAGGGTGAGAGACGGGTTTGGGGTTTGAGAAATTTGTGAGGAGAGAGAAAAGGGTGAAGACCCTTGAGTGAACCAGAACAGAGCCCGGTCGGCTGGATGGTGGTTGTGATTCCGCCCGGTCAAGCAGGTGAGACAAAAGCGGTGAGAAGGTGGTGCACGACCAAGGGGCTGGCGAGCCGAAAATCCACCCGACCAGGTACGGGGTGGTGGATTCGAGGGTGAGCTGTGGAGTTGACGCTACCTTATCGGGCCTCGGGGTGCCTAGGAATCCGCCCGGGCAGGCGGTGGAGACAGATGAGAGGCGCTGGTTGCGCGTGGCCAGGCGTGATAACTCCTCAATTCTTGCCAGCTCGGGCTTGAACAGTGTTAAGACCGTTTTTCTCGAAACTTTATTTTGCAGACTTGCCTTCTCCTTGCAATACCTACAAAATAAACACCAAAAACAAAAATAAAGTCTAATCTAACTCTTTTTGCAACAGCCTTCTTGCAAAAAAAAAATTTGTAGACAGCTAAGTAATAAAATAAAATTAAAAAAAAAGAAGAGAAAAATAACAAAATAAAATAAAGTATTAGAACTTGGGTTGCCTCTCAAGAAGCGCTCTTTTAAGGTCATGAGCTCGACAATTCCTCAAACTCAACCCGGATGGATCACCAAAATAGCAATCTTTCCACCATAATCTCTATTGTTCCCACGAACCTCGGACTTACTCCCCTTATGCTTGACAACGGCCTTAGGCCGCCATTCCATGATAATCTCATTAACCTTGTTAATTAACCTCTTTCGTACCCTTGTTGTAGCATTCTTCTTGACACATGTCATTTCCGTGTGCTTTTGTATATCTCTTTTCGGGACCTCATGATCATGAACATCCAATGTGGTGTCCTCATCTTGAAACATTGAAAGACCACCACATTCAAGGGATTCGGCAACGAAATCATTCGGGTTCTTTTGCAAATGATGATCAATTGCATCAACCATACAACAAGAATTCTCGAGAGAAGGCTTCATCATATTGTTAGAGAAACTGAACTTGACCTTCTCGTCACCAATATTCAAGCAAATCGTTCCACCTTTAACATCAATTACCGCACCGGCGGTAGCAAGAAATGGTCTTCCAAGGATAATGGGGATTCTAGAATCTTCCTCCATATCTAAGACAACAAAATCCGTAGGAATAAAGAATTTACCCACTTGAAGAGGTACATTTTCCAAGACACCTACCGGATACTTGACCGACCGATCGGCAAGTTGCAATGACATGGAGGTGGGTTTCAAGTCACCCAAGCCAAGCTTCTTCCAAATAGATAATGGCAATAAACTCACACTTGCACCAAGATCACACAAATCCTTATCAAAGTTCATTGCACCTATAACACAAGGGATAGAGAATGAACCGGGATCCTTAAGCTTTGAAGGTGACTTGTTTTGGAGAATTACACTACATTCCTCCGTTAAAGACACCGTTTCACTCTCATCAAGCTTGCATTTATTGGAAAGTATCTCCTTCAAGAATTTTCCATAAGAAGGTATCTCCGAAATTGCCTCAAGGAACGGGATATTGATGTGGAGTTTCTTAAGTAGCTCTAAAAACTTGCCATACTTCTTGAAGAAAGTGGGATTCACTAACCGTTGAGGATAAGGAACCGGTGGCTTGTATGGCTCAATATGAACAGCATTGGGTTCCTTTTGCCTCGGAGTTTGCACCTCACTCTTCTCCTTTCCTCCATCCTTACAAGCCCTCACAACATTCACCCCTTTATCACCTTCTTCTCTATTGCTCCCCTCACTCTTATTTTCCATCATGTAAAGGTTCTCCACTTTCTCCCCATTGTTCACAAAAATAGCATTCACATGCCCCTTGGGATTCGTCTCGGGCTTGCCTGGAAGTTGACCCGAAGGCCTACTTGAAGGACTAGCTAGTTTAGAAATTTGATTCTCAAGCATTCTATTGTGAGTGGCCAATGAATCACATTTTGAGGTCAATTGCCGAATAGACTCTTGAGTGGCCTCATGTTGTCTCATTTGGGTACTCACGAAAGTTTCCATGAGACTTTCAAGGTTGGACTTTGGTGGTTGTGGTGACGGATTTTGATAAGTGGCACTTGGTTGAAAACCGGGAGGTTGGATGTTGGTGCTTTATGGAGGGTAAGTGTTTGATGGATGATTTTGTGGTGGAAAGGGAGTCGGGTTCCGTTAGGAGAAGTTGGATGATTTTTCCAACTTGGATTGTAAGTTTGGAAAAAAGGGTCATTTGGAGGACAAGGGTTAAAGTTATGGAGGACATTGGCTTGTTCAATTGTCATCTCTCGAGGATCATTGCTCATGTACACTTGCCCTTGAGAGCTACTTGGTTGCATTCGTTGAACTTGGTGAGAAAGTGCATCTAACTTGCTTGTCAAAAGTGCCACCGCATCAACATCAGTCTTGCCACTATTCCTCTTACTACCTGGCCTATCGGAAGACCATTGGTAGTTGTTGGAAGCCATGTTCTCAAGTAAGGTTTTTGCAACAGTCGGCCTCAAGGCATTAATGGAGCCACCCGCGGCGGCATCGATGAACATTCTCATAGTGGGATTCAATTCACTATAGAATGTTTGAATAAGGATCCATTGTTCAATGCCATGTGGAGGGCACTTTATTTGCAACTCTTTGAAGCGCTCCCATGCTTCATACAAGGATTCGCCATCACTATGAAAGGCATGGATGTCATTCCTCAGTTTGTTGGCCAAGTCCGGAGGGAAATACCGAATCCATAAGGCATTGGACAAAGCCTCCCATGTAGTGAATGAGTTGGTATCTTGGCTATTCAACCATTGCTTTGCCTTCCCCGCCAAAGAGAATGGAAATAAGCGGAGGCGGAAAGCATCATCACTAACCCCATTCATCTTCAAGGTGTCACATTTCTCCAAGAATAGAGCAATGTGGTCATTGAAGTCTTCACCATGGTTCCCATAGTATTGGTCCTCCTTGATGAAGGAAATGAAGGACGTTTTGATCTCAAAATTGTTGGCTGCAATAACTGGCCTCGTGATACTCGAACCAATGTTACTAACGGTGGGATTAGAGAAATCCCTCAAGGATCGAAGATCATCCCCCATGGTAGCTTGTTCTAGTTCAAGCTCACGTTGCTTTCTCAGCTCCTCTTGATGGCGCTTTCGTGCTCTCTTTCTAGCGGAACGTGATGTTCTTTCGATCTCGGGATCCAAAGGTAACAGGTTATCGGACCCTTTACTCCTGGTCATACACCACAAACACTAGAAAAGAGAATCAATCGCAAAAGCAAGAGTAATCGAAAACACACATGTAACACACACACACACACACACACACACGTGCTTAGTCTAGTCTATCTAAGAAACGCTTAATATTGGAATAACGCCTAGCTCCCTGGCAACGGCGCCAAAACCTTGATAGGCCCGCAAGTGCATTGGTATATCGTCGTAATAAAATATCGTATCCACAGGGAGCTTTCGATTCCAAGTACTAAGATTTCTTAAATTCAACAAGCTAAGCGATTAGAAGTTTGGGTTTTTGCAATTAACAACTAAGAGCACAATCTAATAGTAATAAAAATATCAAGAACAAAGGTCTAGGATTGATTTCACCTCAACTATAATTCCTTGATGCAAAGCGATAAGTCTAACAAGCATGTAAAATCGAACATATAAGCAAGGACGGAATTATAAGATACCAAGAACCCTCTCTCGACGGTTAAAGGATACACTTAAAATAACCAAATTCCTATTCTCATGGAATAAAGCTAAATCAAGAGCATTAAGATCATAACAATTCCAAATATCCCAAGTCTTTCTAACCTACTGTCGTGGTTAGGCAATCTTGTCAATTGTTTGAGTTCCGACAATTAACAAGTTTCTCTCGAACTTAGGTTAGTCGTCTAACAAATAGATACGCGCACAAACAATTGATCGCAACAATATTCTAAAACATGCTAATCAAACAAATTAGGGCATCAAGGAACCAAGCTTTGGCTACATCAATCCTAGATGGAGAATTTAGCTACTCATGATTATTATAACGACTAGGAAGACAATGAAATTATTGCACAATTCCAATAAGCAAAATAAACTAGCAATCATCAACAAATAATGAAATTAAACTAGAATTATAGAGAGAGGGAGAGAGAAGATAGGGAAGAGAGATAAACCAAGATGCTTCAATTGCAAACTCCAAGAACTTGAAGAGAAATCCAAACTTGCAAACTTGTTCTTCAAATTGCAATACACTAAAAGTGTTTGATTCTAATATTAATCTAGAAAGCATAAAAGAGTTTGTAAAACTATGGGAAAGATAGTGGGGTGCTAAGAGATGATTTTCAAAGAGATGAGTTCTCTCCCCTTTTATAACTCCCAAAATGTCTCTAGTCGGATCCAAGTGAAAAGCCAAAGGAATAGCAAAGGTCACGAGTTGAAATCTCGATTTCCGGCAGGTTGCATGGTCGTGCGGAATTTGTGAAGGAAAGTTGCATGGTCGTGCAACCCTTCTTGAGCTCACTGACTTACTTGCATGGTCATGCAAGGTTTAGCCTTCAAACTCGCATGGTCGTGCAAGTGCAATTTTGCATAGAACTACATTTTTGCACTTCTCTTCTCGCTTGGCTTTCTCTATGGCATCTTCCTCGACTTCTTCTTTGACGATTGTGACTCCAAATAATCTCCAAAGTCTCTACCAAGGCTCGGGGTCTCAAAATGTCCTAAAAACACATCAAAACACAAACATACCCCAAGCAGTCATCTTTATCACAATAATCATAAAATCTCACAAAGAAATGATATAATTACCATGAAACCAATCAAATGAAAGCGTTTATCACATGGAAAATAGCTCTAATTACGCACTCATCAGGCACAAACCAAAAATCCCAAATATCCAAAGTACCCAATAATCAAGAGTTCTAGTGAAACAGCCCACATTCAACCTTCTAGCAAACCGTCCTCACTCAGCTACACCTGCACTTTGGTTTCCGTGACGGAAACAAGGTACAGAAGAAAAGAGAAGAAACAAAAGAAAACAAAAATCAGATAAACTGAATAAACGTCGTCCATACCTAGTAAAAACACTTTCACAAACCTTACCTGTGTTTTAGAAGAATAATTGAAATTCATTTGCATGCACAAGTAGTCATACAATCAAGCACACGCATACTCAATATCCGATTACATGCAATTCTTGCTTTAGTGATCATTCGAACACAAATAGATAAACCATCTTGTTTAGAGTAATAAGAGAGCGAATAGAACAGCGATTACCCATACTGTTCATAGATAGATATAGACATGCCATGGACTTACTCTAGTGTATACTCACACTACCTCAACATAACAATCGATATGTAGAGAAATAAATAATGGGGAATGATCCGGCCCGAACACACTACGAGGTGTCCATAAAAGTAACTTGGGAATCACGCATCCCTAGACTATATCAATTAGATAAGTTTCGATAGCTCGACTACTCCTAGGGAACCATTAGGAGTCTTATTCTCATTTAATTCAATTCACATACTTGCATTTGTAGACACCCTAATCGGTTCTCATCCCCTGACACCGCAACGCCCGATGATGATGGTAATGGATTAACATGGACGTAAGTAGAAAAGGACATTGCTCGGAAATCTAGACCAAATTCCTTGAAACCTCAGTCTTTGGATAGCCCTTGTTATAAGGATTCCAACGCCTTTGACCTTGCCTCAATCAGGTTCCCGGATCAAGAAATATTGCGTCTCGAAGATTTGGGTCAAAACCGCTGAATCCCGGCCCCTTGGGCCAGCCCAAGGGCAATTTCGTAATTTATAGAGCACAAAAAAGCCAAAACCCCTAGCCACGCGCGCGCCGTCAGGCCTGGCGGCCTTCGTAGGCTACTCAGCGGCCAGCGCGTGACAGCGGGGGCCCTTGGGCTAGCCGCTGAGCCCCAGCGGCCACCGCGGGCCCCAGCTGCCCTCCTTGTGGCCGCTGACCCCAATTTTTGACTGGGCCGAGTTTTAGAGCCGGGCTTCCAGCCCTAGGTCCCTAAATTTGCCCCAAACTCTATAAATACTCCTCTTCACCCTCTTCTACGGGAGGGCAGTCAGTTCATAATTTTAAGAGCATTAAGAGCACATATTTCCCCAAGTTAAGAAATCTGAAGATTCAAGCAAGCAATACACCTAGCCTAGCACCCAAGATCGAAGAGCAATCCCAATTCTACTAGTCCCGTTCGAACAGAACGTCCAGGTCAACCATCCTGAGGGCCTAATTCTTTAATAAATCTCTTATTTGCTGTTTATTAATCATGTTTTATTTAGCTTTTGATTATGGTTGAGTAAATCTGCATGCTTTTGATTTTGTACATAGTTATGCATGATTAGTTAATATAAAGTTTGTGTCTTTTTATTAGTTTATGCAAGTTTGCATCTTTTCATAGCTTTTGCATGCATATAGTAGCCTCCTAGGTTTATTTTAGCATAAAGTTAGCACCTTTATAATATTATTATTATTCTTTTGAAGATATTAACAGTTTTATTGATGTGCATATGCAATACATGGCGCGTTTAGCAAAGTTGGTAAGTTGGAGCGTTAATTTAATGCTTTATATCATGTTTATGCTTGTTAATAGTATGCATGCAATTGGGTAATATGTGCAAAGTGACAACATAGGTAATTTGGTTGTTCTTAACCCGCCTAGTTAATTTAGGATCATTGGATGACCGGATTTGTATGGAACCATATAGCATAAATAAATACTTGACATGGATAAGCTTAGTAGAGGCCATTAATACGGGCGATTTAGATGAGATTCGTTTTGTTTATTTCGTACCTACATCCCCGAACTCAATACTTAGACCCCATGGGCATGAGTCAATTCCCAATAGGAATTGGGGTGCACTTTTGATGGTTTCCAATTGTTTCCTTAAGAATTGGTGGCGGCTTCTTATTTGCAAATTATTGTTCTTTATAATTAATTTGAATCCATGTGACACGTATTTAAGAACTATTAATTCCAACTAAATATTTCAATTCGCGTCGAAAAGGCGAGGGTTCTTACAGTGGCGACTTCACTGGGGACTTAATAAGAGGATGTAATTCGAACACTTATCCATGTCAATAATTTATTTTAGCTATTTGGTTCAATTACCGTACATGTTTATTTTCTTTGCCTTTTTGCATCCATATAATTCACATTGCATGCATTATCTTTGCAAGATGTCGAAAGACATCACCACACCATAGTAGGAATTACCCATTGGAGCATTGTCTATGACTTAGGCCGGTGACCCACTCGGTCCGAATTACCTTTGCACATAGTCGTGTTCCACCCCATGGCATTTACATGTTTCCATTCGAGATGTGTAAAACGGTACGTCTAGTCTTACTATGCACCCCATAGATGACAAAACGCATCCGGTCATGGGTTACCTTATCCAACCATAGATTGTGTCAAACTATTGCATTAAGTCTCATAGTCCATATTAAAATGCTAATTGCTTTATTTGCCATACTATTAATTGTTTCCTTGCTCTGTGATTAACTTCTATAGAATACTAGGATTAGATCCCCCCTTAGGATTCTTTTATTGAGTCCTGGTTAGGGAAGGTTTCCCTTTTGTTTGCTTGTAAGTTTGGTCAAATAGAGTCTAGGATCTTATCTTTTTAGGAAGTAGAATCCCTGTATGACTCCGACGATGCTAGTGACCATGTTAGGAAGACGTTCCTTTCCATAAGAATTAGATTGCATGCAAATAACATATTCCCGTCAATGATCTTTCACCAAATAAAAAAAACAGTCCAATTTAATTCCATACGCAAATCAATAATATTTCTCCTTTTCTAAAATTAGGGAGTTTTGTCCCATATGCAAGTCAAGAGTATTTATAATTCCAATAGAGTCGAAAGATCATTGATTAGAATATGCTATTTACATAAAATCGCGTCTTACCCAAAAGATCACCATGTTGAGGATTAGTGCTAGATTCTCTTCCCACATTTGTTTTAAAATAAAAATTTTATTATTATGTGGAATTTCCCATTTATTTTCTATTTTCTTAAACGGGCCTTTTCACGTCCAGAATTGGTAGAAGTAGAGATCCTGGTCCTAGGGAGTGGGAGAGAGACGAGTCCAGCAAGAGGTTAGTCCGCAAATTGTCGTTCGAACCTTCACCACAAGCACAGTTTGTGGGCCCTGTTTGGCTCGATTACCTTCGCACACCGCCACTGTCACCTCAAACCTCACCATCCAATTCGCCTAAGTCCGCTATGTCTGGAGACGCCGAGAAAACCGCTGACCAAAAGATGGATGACCTTTTAGCCCAAATGGTCGCTATGAACGCTAGATTCACCGATATGGAGGCCCGTGTCGCCAAGTTGGATCCCCCTAATAGAAATGATGATGAGCCCAAGCCCGATGGGGAAAGGGCCGAACCCTCCACTAAAGAGGTGCAAGAACTTCAAGCCAAGCTGAACAGGCTTGAATCTGTCCTTGGTAAGAGTCGGGCCTTCAACGACATGATCATCAATTCTGAGGGCTATGCTCCCCACATCAAGGGAAAATTGCCCACCAAGTTCTCCATGCCTGAAGTTCCCACATTGAAAGGAACTAACGATCCACAAGATCACATTAGGGCTTTTACTACTGCATTGGGCCTTAGAGGCATTGAACAAGAGCTGTATGTTCACCTGTTTCCCCAAACCTTGGATCCTGCTGCCAGGGCCTGGTTCTTCAAGTTACCCACCCAAAAGGTGGAAAAATGGGAAGATCTATCCACACTGTTCCTTCAGAGATATGCTGACAATGTCTTGCCACCCATGACATTAAGAGAGCTGGACATCACCAAGCAAAGTGACAAAGAAGGGTTCACTAGTTTCGTGAGAAGATGGAGGACTAAGGTAGCCGAAATGATTGATCGCCCATCTGAAAGGGATCAAATCAGAATGCTAGTCCAGAATTTGGCATCTGAATACCGCGAGCACATGAAGTTTCAACCCATAACCACCTATGCCCAATTAACTGAAGTGGGCATGGCCATTGAAGATGACCAAATCCAAAGGGGGAAAAACAAAGTCACTTACAATAACAACACAAGTGGATATAAGGACAAGAAATACACTAATACCAACCATGCCTCCACAAGTAGAGGAAATGAAGTGAATGCCATAGCTGATAGGCGTCCTAGAAGGTATACTCCCCTCGGGATGACTTATGTCAAAGCTCTAGATAAGTTGATCAAAGGAGACTATCTACATCCGATTGGGCCTACCCCCGATCGACCTGTAGAGAAAATGTCACCATATTGGAACGAGTCCGCATTCTGCAAATACCATAGGGGGAGTGGGCATGATACCGAAAAGTGTTACACCCTTAAGGATAAAATCCAAGACTTGTTTGACAATGGCACAATACCATTGCCCAAAGATGCACCACCACCTAGCAACAACAACAATCCCCTTGGGAACTCTTTTGCTATCGATATAGAAGAAGGGTTTGATCCCTCCTATTTGATCACGCCTATTGGACAGGCCATACCACCATACCCAAGCCCAAGATCCACCCCGGACGTCTGCGGCCTTTGGGATAGTGATGAAGAAGACAATGGGTCACATACTGATCCAGAAGACGTGTTGACTCCTCAAGTCCATGATATAGCTAATTGCAAAGCCTGGTATGATATTTCCGATGACGAGAAAGAAGAGGATGACAAAACTCTAAACTATCTCACAAGATCAGGACGCCAATTCAGGCCCGAAAACATCTATATGGATCCATCTCAAATCCAACCTGTAGAGCCTGTAGCTATCCCCAATAGGGATTCGGCCCAAAGGGAAATGGCAAAAGTAGATGATGGGACCAATATCCTCAAGCAACTGCAAAGAACAAAAGCCGATATATCCATTTGGCAACTATTGACCACTTCTATCATCATAGAAGGGCCGTACTAGAGGCCTTGAATGCAACCACCATTTCTCCGAATGCTACTCCTGAAGAGGTAGTCAAGCTCCTGGTCCAAGGAAAGTCATCCACGCCCATCACCTTTTCTGACAAAGACCTTCCACCCGAAGGTATTCACCACAACAAAGCCCTTTATCTTACTGTAATCTATCAACATAGGCAAGTCCCTATGACTTTAGTCGACAATGGCTCAGCTGTAAATGTATGCCCTTTGAGGACTGCTGAACACCTCAAAATAGACGGCAACAACCTCGCGCATTCCGCACAAGGGTTAAGGGCCTACGATAATTCCAAAAGAAACGTATTGGGTATCTTCTCCATGAACATCAATATTGGGCCCATCGAGAAAATGGTCCAATTCCATGTGATCGACATTCCAGCCACTTTCAACCTACTCTTAGGAAGGCCCTGGTTACACGGGTTAAATGCTGTAGCCTCAACTCTGCATCAAAAGGTGAAACTGTCCTTAGCAGGATCCACCTTGGAGGTCTGCGCTGATACTATGATAGCCCAGATTGAGAAAGCTTCAGTCCTAAAGATAGAGCATAATGAGCAAGACGAGGAGTTATGGGGTTTTGAGAAGATAGCCTTCATAGAAACGATTGAGCCCACACTCAATGTAAACGCTTTACTCAGAAAGCAAGGCCACTTCCCAGGCACCACTCTGGGCCCTCATCCCAAGGTAGCTCAAACCTCTTGGAACACCAAGATCAAAAATGATTTATTTGGGCTAGGCTATAGGCCTACAAGGCAAGAAGTTAGGGCCTACATATCCAAAGTGATGGCTAAGAAAAGAGCCCTTGCGGCTAACAAACCTATTACACATAACATGGATCCTTATCCCCTCACCCTCAACGGGCAATTCCTTCAGGAAGGCGACCCATATCCTTACTATGGATTCCCTGAACAATACACGATCAACGGGATCCTAATGCCAGGCTTTGAGGCATTTCAAGACTGCTTCCTCATGAGTGAAGACACACCCATACCTCTCAATGAGGACCAATCCACTAAAGATTGGGCTAATGACATGGCACCCAACGACTTTGGGCTTTTATTTGGCGAAGAGCGTCGTCAGTACGACGAGACCACTACCAAACTTCCCCTTACTGTGCTTTTTAACGAAGGTTTCGACCCGACCAAGCTGATCGCCCCAATCAGGCCCGACCGCACCACCTGGAAGCACGAGACGAACTGGACTCCGGTCATGGGAGCCAAGTACAAGTTCACCATCCACAGCGGTCCTACAGGAGGGCCCATCTCTGATTCTGAGTCTGATTCCGAGTCCGAGTCTGATTCTGAGTCTGTTATCCTAGAAATGTCGGGTAGTCCACCCCAGCCTATTCCTAAGGTCCTTAGTGATGATGTATTGTCCGCTTCTATTAACATTATGAACGTTGATTTTGCTTACTCGGATTGCCTCACTGCTAATAATTCAGAAAATATAACGGAATTGTCAAAAGAAGTGATTAAAGCACTAATCGAACATGAGCAAAAGACTTAAATAGTCGAAGAAACGGAGACAATAAACATTGCAACTAATGATGAGCCTTGCCACGTGCAAATAGGCTTGTCTTTAACATCTAATGAAAGCGAACAATTCGTAACACTCCTAATGGATAATACAGATGTTTTCGCCTGGTCCTACAAGGACATGCCAGGCATAGACCGCAAAATTGCTCAGCATACCATTCCGCTAAACCCTGACTGCAAACCAGTCAAACAAAAGCTAAGAAGAATGAAGCCAGAATGGGCCCTTAAGATCAAGAAGGAAGTCCAAAAACAACTAGAGGCAGGCTTCATAAGAGTGGCCAATTACCCCGATTGGGTAGCCAACATCGTCCCAGTCCCAAAAAAGGACCGACGGGTCCGAATGTGTATAGATTTTAGGGACCTGAACAAAGCAAGCCCAAAAGACGACTTTCCCTTACCTCACATAGACGTCTTGGTAGATAACACCGCCGGACATGCCCATCTATCATTCATGGACGGGTACTCAGGATATAACCAAGTCTTGATGGCCAAAGAGGACGAAGAGAAAACCACTTTCATCACACAGTGGGGCACTTATTGCTATACGGTAATGCCGTTCGGGCTCAAGAATGCGGGAGCCACATACCAAAGAACCGCTACGACCTTACTCCATGATATGATGCATAAAGAGGCTGAAGGTGTAAGTAGATGATATGATCATAAAGTCCAAAGACAGAGAACGACATGTACCCTCACTTCAAAAATTCTTTGACAGGCTTAGGAAGTACAATATGAGGCTTAATCCCAAGAAGTGCGCATTGGGAGTTACATCTGGCAAGCTTCTAGGATTTGTCATAACCACCAGAGGGATAGAAATCGATCCACCCAAGATCAAAGCCATAATAGACATGCCACCTCCGAAAACGAAAAAAGAAATAAAAGGCTTCCTGGGAAGAATCCAATACATAAGCAGGTTCATCTCCAAGTTAACTTTCACTTGTGAGCCCATATTCAAGAAACTCAAAAAAGAGGTAAAAACGGAATGGGACGAGCAATGCCAAAAGGCCTTTGACAAATTAAAGCCTATTTATCCGAACCACCCGTTCTAGTACCACCCATTCCAGGCATGCCTCTAATTCTCTACCTCACGGTCACAGAAACGTCAATGGGGCCATGCTAGCCCAAGAAGTGGACAAGGAAGAGAAAGCAATATACTATGTAAGAAAGAAATTTCTGGAATATGAAATCCGCTACTCATCCCTGGAAAAGACATGTCTAGCTCTGGTAGCGATTACCAAAAAGCTACGACACTACATGCTCCAACACACGATCCACATCAGATCAAGAGAAAACCCTTTGAAATACATATTCGAAAAGCCCATACTAAATGGTAGAATAGCAAGGTGAATCGTTCTCCTCTCAGAGTTCGACCTCAAGTTTGAACATCAAAAAGCCATAAAAGGGCATGCTATTTTGGAATACTTGGCCGACCAAGCCATAAATGAACCAGATAACAAGGATGAATATCACTTCCCAGACGAAGGGGTCATGACCTTAGTCACTGAAACTTGGCAGCTATATGTAGACACCCTAATCGGTTCTCATCCCCTGACACCGCAACGCCCGATGATGGTGGTAATGGATTAACATGGACGTAAGTAGGAAAGGACATTGCTCGGAAATCTAGACCAAATTTCTTAAAACCTCAGTCTTTGGATAACCCTTGTTATAAGGATTCCAACGCCTTTGACCTTGCTCAATCAGGTTCTCGGATCAAAAAATATCACGTCTTGAAGATTTGGGTCAAAACCGCTCAATCCCAGCCCCCTGGGCCAGCCCAAGGGCAGCTTCGTAATTTACAGAGCACCAAAAAGTCAAAACCCTAGTCACGCGCGCGCCGTCAGGTCCAGCGGCTGATGCGACCTGTCCGGCGGTCAGCGCGTGACAGCGGGGGCCATTGGGCCAGCCGCTGAGCCCCAGTGGCCACCGCGGGCCCCAGCTGCCCTCCGTGTGGCCGCTGAACCCCTTTTTTGATTGGGCCGAGTTTTGGCGCCAGGCTTCTCTCCCTAGGCCCTTAAATCCGTCCCCCCCAACTCTATATATACTCCCTTTCACCCTCTTTTGCAGGAGGTCAGTCAGTTCACAATTTTGAGAGCATTGAGAGCACATATTTCCCCAAATTCAGAAATCTGAAGATTCAAGCAAGCAATACACCTAGCCTAGCACCCAAGATCGAAGAGCAATCCCAATTCTACTAGTCCCGTTCGAATAGAACGTCCAGGTTAACCATCCTGAGGGTCGAACTCTTCATTAAATCTCTTGTTTTATTGTTTATTAATCATGTTCTATTTAGCTTTTGATTATGGTTGAATAAATTTGCATGCTTTTGATTTTGTATATAATTATGCATGGTTTGTTAATATAAAGTTTATGTCTTTTTATTAGTTTATGCAAGTTTGCATCTTTTCATAGTTTTTGCATGCATATAGTAGCCTCTTAGGTTTATTTTAGCATAAAGTTAGCACCTTTATAATATTACTATTATTCTTTTGAAGATACTAACAGTTTTATTTATGTGCATATGCAATACATGGCGCGTTTAGCAAAGTTGGTAGGTTGGAGCGTTATTTAATGTTCTATATCATGTTTATGCTGTTAATAGTATGCATGTAAATTGGATATAAATTGTGCAAAGCGATAACGTAGGTAATTTGGTTGATCTTAACCCGCCTAGTTAATTTAGGATCATTCGACGACCGGATTTGCATGGAATCATATAGCATAAATAAATACTTGACATGGATAAGCTTAGTAGAGGCCGTTAATACGGGCGATTTAGATGAGATTCGTTTTGTTTATTTCGTACCTACATCCCCGAACTCAATACTTAAAAATTGGTGGCGGCTTCTTGTTTGCAAATTATTGTTCTTTATAATTAATTTGAATCGCATGTGACACATATTTAAGAACCATTAATTCTAATTAAATACACCAATTAAGCGCGCCCGAAAAGGCGAGGGTTCTTACAGTGGGCAACTTCACTGGGGACTTATAAGAGGATGTAATTCGAACACTTATCCATGTCAATAATTTATTTTAGCTATTTGGTTCAATTACCGTATGTGTTTATTTTGTTTGCCTCTTTGCATCCATATCATTCATATTGCGTGCATTATCTTTGCAAGATGTCGAAAGACATCACCACACCATTATAGGATCTACCCTTGGAGCATTGTCTATGACTTAGGCCAGTGACCCACTCGGTCCGAATTACCTTTGCACATAGTCGTGTTCCACCCCATGGAATTTACATGTTTCCATTCGAGATGTGTAAAACGGTACGTCTAGTCTTACTATGCACCCCATAGATGACAAAACGCATCCGGTCATGGGTTACCTTATCCAACCATAGATTCTGTCAAACTATTGCACTAAGTCTCATAGTCCATATCAAAGTGCTAATTACTTTATTTGCTATATTATTAATTGTTTCCTTGCTATGTGATTAACTTCCATAAGAATACTAGGATTAGATCCCCACATAGGATTCTTTTATTGAGTCCTGGTTAGGGAAGGTTTCCAGTTTGTTTGCTTGTTCAGGTTTATAAATAGAGTCTAGGATCTTATCTTTTTAGGAAGTAGATTCCCTGTATAACTCCGATAATGCTAGTGACCATGTTAGGAAGACGTTCCTTTCCATAAGAATTAGATTGCATGCAAATAACATATTCCCGTCAATGATCTTTCACAAAAAAAAGAGTCCAATTTAATTCCATATGCAAGTCAACAGTATTTCTCTTTTTCTAAAATTAGGGAGTTTTATCCCATATGCAAGTCAAGAGTATTTATAATTCTAATAGAGTCGAAAGATCATTGATTAGAATATGCTATTTACATAAAATTGCGTCTTACCCAAAAGATCACCATGTTGAGGATTAGTGCTAGATTCTCTTCCCACATTTGTTTTAAAATAAAACTTTTATTATTATGTGGAGATTCCCATTTATTTTCTGTTTTCTTAAACAGACCTTTTCATGTCCAGTATTGGTAGAAGTAGAGATCCTGGTCCTAGGGAGTGGGAGAGAGACGAGTCCAGCAAGAGGTTAGTCCGCAAGTTGTCGTTCAAACCTTCACCACAAGCACAGTTCGTGGGCCCTGTTTGCCTCGATTACCTTCGCACACCGCCACTGTCACCTCAGACCTTACCATCCAATTCGCCTAAGTCCGCTATGTCTGGAGACGCCGAGAGAACCGCTGACCAAAAGATGGATAACCTTTTAGCCCAAATGGTCGCTATGAATGCTAGATTCACTGATATGGAAGCCCGTGTCGCCAAGTTGTATCCCCCTAATAGAGATGATGATGAGCCCAAGCCCGATGGGGAAAGGGCCGAACCCTCCACTAAAGAGGTGCAAGAACTTCAAGCCAAGCTGAACAGGCTTGAATCCGTCCAAGGTAAGAGTCGGGCCTTCAACGACATGATCATCAACTCTGAGGGCTATGCTCCCCACATCAAGGGAAAACTGCCCACTAAGTTCTCTATGCCTGAAGTTCCCACATTCAAAGAAACCGACGATCCACAAGATCACTTTAGGGCTTTTACCACTGCATTGGGCCTTAGAGGCATTGAACAAGAGCTATATGTTCACCTCTTTCCTCAAACCTTGGATCCTGCTGTCAAAGCCTGGTTCTTCAAGTTGCCCACTCAAAAGCTGGAAAAATGGGAAGATCTATCCACACTGTTCCTTCAGAGATACGCTGACAATGTCTTGCCACCTATGACATTAAGAGAACTGGACATCACCAAGCAAGGTGACAAAGAAGGGTTCACTAGTTTCGTGAGAAGATGGAGGACTAAGGTAGCCGAAATGATTGATCGCCCATCTGAAAGGGATCAAATCCGCATGCTAGTCCAGAATTTGGCATCTGAATACCGCGAACACATGAAGTTTCAACCCATAACCACCTATGCCCAATTAACTGTAGTGGGCATGGCCATTGAAGATGACCAACTCCAAAGAGGGAAGAACAAGATCACTTACAATAACAACACAAGCGGATATAAAGATAAGAAATACACTAATACCAACCATGCCTCCACAAGTAGAGGAAATGAAGTGAACGCCATAGCTGATAGGCGTCCAAGAAGGTATACTCCCCTCGGAGTGACTTATGTCAAGGCTCTGGATAAGTTGATCAAGGGAGACTATCTACATCCGATTGAGCCTACTCCCGATCCACCTGTAGAGAAAAGGTCACCATATTGGAACGAATCTCCATTATGCAAATACCATAGGGGGCGTGGACACGATACTGAAAAGTGTTACACCCTTAAGGATAAAATCCAAGACTTGTTTGACAATGGCACAATACCATTGCCTAAGGATGCACCACCACCCAGGAACAACAAAAATCCCCTTGGGAACTCTTTTGCTATTGACATAGAAGAAGGGTTTGATCCCTCCTGTTTGATCACGCCTATTGGACAGGCCATACCACCATACCCAAGCCCAAGATCCATGCTAGATGTCTGCGGCCTTTGGGATAGTGATGAAAAGGATAATGGGTCACATACTGATCCAGAAGATGTGCTGACTCATCAAGTCCATGACATAGCTAATGGCAAAGCCTGGTATGATATCTCCGATGATGAGAAGGAAGAAGATGACAAAGCTCTAAGCTATCTCACTAGATCGGGACGCCAGTTCAGGCCCGAAAACATGTATATTCATCCATCTCAAATCCAACCTGTAGAGCCTGTAGTCATCCCCAATAGAGATTCGGCCCAAAGGGAAATGGCAAAAGAAGATGATTGGACTAATATCCTTAAGCAACTGCAAAGAACAAAAGCCGATATATCTATTTGGCAACTGTTGACAACTTCTATCACTCATAAAAGGGCCGTGTTAGTGGCCTTAAACACAAACCACCATTTCTCCAAATGCCACTCCTGAAGAGGTAGTCAACCTCCTAATCCAAGGAATGTCATCCACGCCCATCACCTTTTCTGATAAAGACCTTCCACCCAAAGGTATTCACCACAACAAATCCCTTTATCTTACTGTAATCTGTCAACAAAGGCAAGTCTCTATGACTTTAGTCGACAATGGCTCGGCTGTAAATGTATGCCCTTTGAGGACTGCTGAACACCTCAAAATAGACGGCAACAACCTCGCGCATTCCGCACAAGGGTTAAGGGCCTACGATAATTCCAAAAGAAACGTATTGGGTACCTTCTCCATGAACATCAATATTGGGCCCATCGAGAAAATGGTCCAATTCCATGTGATCGACATTCCAGCCACTTTCAACTTACTCTTGGGAAGGCCCTGGTTACACGGGTTAAATGTTGTAGCCTCAACTCTGCATCAAAAGGTGAAACTATCCTTGGCGGGATCCACCTTAGAGGTCTGCGCTGATACTATGATAGCCCTGATTGAGAAAGCTCCAGTCCTAAAGATAGAGCATAATGAGCAAGACGAGGAGTTATGGGGTTTTGAGAAGATAGCCTTCATAGA
Source organism: Tetragonia tetragonoides (assembly GCA_038025085.1). Classification (NCBI taxonomy): domain Eukaryota; kingdom Viridiplantae; phylum Streptophyta; class Magnoliopsida; order Caryophyllales; family Aizoaceae; genus Tetragonia; species Tetragonia tetragonoides. Next base: position 35,499,856 of record CM076153.1, read on the forward strand.
AACAATAGAGCCCACGCTCAATGTGAACGCCTTACTCAGAAAGCAAGGCTACTTCCCAGGCACCACTTTGGGCCCTCATCCCAAGGTAGCTCAAACCTCTTGGAACAACAAGATCAAAAATGACTTATTTAGGCTAGGCTACAGGCCCACAAGGCAAGAAGTTAGGGCCTACATATCCAAAGTGATGGCTAAGAAAAGAGCCCTTGTGGCTAACAAACCCATTACACATAACATGGATCCTTATCCCCTCACCCTCAATGGGCAATTCCTTCAGGAAGGCGACCCATATCCCTACTATGGATTCCCTGAACCATACACAATCAACGGGATCCTGATGCCAGGCTTCGAGGCATTTTAAGACTGTTTCCTCATGAGTGAAGACACATCCATACCTCCCAATGAGGACCAATCCACTAAAGATTAGGCTAATGACATGGCACCCAACGACTTTGGGCTTTTATTTGGCGAAGAGCATCGTCAGTACGACGAGACCACTACCAAACTTCCCATTACTGTGCTTTTCAATGAAGGTTTCGAGCCGACCAAGCTGATCGCCCCAATCGGGCCCAACCGCACCACCTGGAAGCACAAGACGAGTTGGACTCCGGTCAAGGGAGCCAAGTACAAGTTCACCATCCGCAACAGTCCTACAGGAGGGCCCGATTCCGATTCCTAGTCCGATTCTGAGTCTGTTATCCTAGAAGTGTCGGGTAGTCCACCCCAGTCTATTCCTAAGGTCCTTAGTGATGACCTCATTGATATATTGTCCGCCTCTATTAATATTATGAACGTCGATTTTGCTTACTCGGATTGCCTCATTGCTAATAATTCAGAAAATATAACGGAATTGCCAAAAGAAGTTATTAAAGCACTAATCGAACATGAGCAAAAGATTTCAATAGACAAAGAAACGGAGACAATAAACATTGCAACTAATGATGAGCCTCTCAATGTGCAAATAGGCTTGTCTTTAACATCTAATGAACGCGAACAATTCGTAACACTCTTAAAGGATTATACGGATATTTTCGCCTGGTCCTACAAGGACATGCCAGGCATAGACCGCAAAATTCCTCAGCATACCATTCCACTAAACCCCGACTACAAACCAGTCAAACAAAAGCTAAGAAGATTGAAGCCAGAATGGGCCCTTAATATCAAGGAGGAAGTCCAAAAACAACTAGAGGCAGGCTTCATAAGAGTGGCCAATTACCCCGATTGGGTAGCCAACATTGTCCCAGTCCCAAAAAAGGACGGACGGGTCCGAATGTGTGTAGATTTTAGGGACCTGAACAAAGCAAGTCCAAAAGATGACTTTCCCTTACCTCACATAGACGTCTTGGTAGATAACACCGCCGGACATGCCCTTCTATCATTCATGGACGGGTACACAGGATATAACCAAGTCTTGATGGCCAAAGAGGACAAAGGGAAAACCACTTTCATCACACAGTGGGGCACTTATTGCTATACGGTAATGCCGTTCGGGCTTAAGAATGCGGGAGCCACATACCAAAGAACCGCTACGACCTTACTCCACGATATGATGCATAATGAGGCTGAAGTGTACGTAGATGACATGATCATAAAATCCAAGGACAGAGAAGGGCATGTACCCTCACTTTAAAAGTTCTTCGACAGGCTTAGGAAGTACAATATGAGGCTTAATCCCAAGAAGTGTGCATTCGAAGTTACATCCGGCAAACTTCTAGGATTTGTCATAAGCACTAGGGGGATAGAAATCGATCCATCCAAGATCAAAGCCATAATAGACATGCCACCTCCGAAAACGGAAAAAGAAATAAAAGGCTTCCTGGGAAGAATCCCATACATAACCAGGTTCATCTCCAAGTTAACTATCACTTGTGAGCCCATATTCAAGAAACTCAAAAAAGAGGTAAAAACGGAATGGGACGAGCAATGCCCAAAGGCCTTTGACAAAATTAAGGCCTACTTATCCGAAACATCAATGGGGGCCATGCTAGCCCAAGAAGTAGATAAGGAAGAGAAAGCAATATACTATATAAGCAAGAAGTTTCTGGAATATGAAACCCGCTATTCATCCTTGGAAAAGACATGTTTAGCCCTGGTAGTGACTACCAAAAAGTTACAACATTACATGCTCCAACACACGATCCATACCAGATCAAGAGAAAACCCGTTGAAATACATATTCGAAAAGCCCATACTAAATGGTAGAATAGCAAGGTGGACCGTTCTCCTCTCAGAGTTCGACCTCAAGCTTGAACATCAAAAGGCCATAAAAGGCCATGCTATTTCAGAATACTTGGCCGACCAAGCCATAAATGAACCAAACCACAAGGATGAATATCACTTCCCAGACGAAGGGGTCATGACCTTAGACACCGAGACTTGGCAGCTATACTGCGACGAAGCATCCAACCAAAAGGGTTTTGGAGTAGGAACACTTATAGTATCCCCCGAAGGTGCACATACACCCATTTCAGTCAAACTGGACCATGAGGTTACAAATAATGGCGCCGAATATGAAGCTTGCATAATAGGACTGCAATCCGCCATAAGCCTTGGCATTAAGACACTCCGAGTCTATGGGGACTCGTCACTCATAATTAACCAAATTTCCAAAGTATGGAAGGTTAAAAGTGAATCCCTGGCACTCTACCAGGAACACTTGTACAAGATCATAGTGTATTTCAATCAAATACACTTCACATACCTTCCACGAGAAGATAATCAATTTGCAGACGCCTTGGCTAAGTTAGCAAGCATTATCAACATACTTGAAACCATCCGAATGATGCCCATCTGTGTAAAAAGGAGATCCGAGCCTTCATATTGCAACACCCTGGAGGTGTTCCACGATGAGGAAGATGAGTGGTACACCGATATAAAAAATCTGCTTGTTTACTAGCTCTACCCTCCTGATTCTAGTCCTAGAGCCCAGAAAGCACTCAGAAGGCTCGCGGCCCAATTCTTGGAAGTACAGGGTGAAATATACAAGAAAATCCCAAACGGAGTCAACCTCCGCTGCCTAGGTACCGAAACGGCCCATAAGGTCTTGAGAGAAGTACATGCAGGAATATGTGGACCGCACATGAACGGTATGATGCTATCTAGGAAGATAATAAGGCTTGGATATTATTGGACAACGATGGAAAAAGACTTTTGTGAGTTTGTCAAAAGATGCGTACAATGCCAGACCCATGCAAATCTACAGAAGCCCCCAAGCCCACTATATACCTTCACCTCACCTTGTCCTTTCTCAGCTTGGGGGATCGATATCATCGGTAAAATAACCCCAACAGGAAAAGGGGGCCACGAATATATCTTAGTCGCAATCGACTACTTTACAAAATGGGTCGAGGCGCAATCATACGCAAAGCTCAAAGCAAAGCACGTGGTAAAGTTCATTAAGAATAACATAATAGCTAGATATGGAGTTCCCCAAGAAATCATCAGTGATAATGGGTCACACCTCATGAAAGAAGTGATTGAGTTGTTGGACCAATTTAAAATCCAACATCGAAAGTCATCTCCCTACAGACCGCCAACAAACGGTGCAGTAGAGGCAACTAACAAGAACATCAAGAAAATCATTGAAAGAATGTCCGAAAATTATCATGACTGGCCAGACAAGCTGCCATTCGGGCTTTGGGGTTATAGGACATCGGTTCGCGCATCAACGGGAACAACACCATACTCCCTGGTTTACGGAATGGAAGCCGTATTACCAATCGAACTAGAGATCCCATCTCTAAGGATCGTCTTAGAAAGTCAAATCCCAGAAGTGGATTGGGTCCAAGCCCGCTATGACCAATTAGTCCTGATGGATGAGAAAAGGTTACAAGCTTTGCACAATGTAAGAGTCTATCAGAATAGACTAACTAGACACTTTAACCAAAGACTCAAAATGAGAGACCTTAAGGTTGGAGACTTAGTACTTAAAGAAGTAAGGGCCAATGTCACTTACCCAAGAGGCAAATTCCGACCCAACTGGTCAGGCCCGTTTATCATCACAAAAATTTTAACAAGTGGCGCTGCAAGATTGGCAGATTTAGACGGGATCGAATTTAGTCAATGGATAAACATGGATCAATTAAAGAGGTTCTATGCTTAGGCAAGACACCCAATATAACACTTTTGAGAGGCCCATACAAGGCTAACTAATCCCGTAAGTTAAAAAAAATAAAAAAATAAAATAAATAAAATAAAAAAATAGCCTGATTCCCCTAAAAGGATACGTAGGATAAGATTTGTGCACATAATAAACACAAGGTTGCAAAATTAAAATGAGCATGTCTCCATAAATAAATAATAATAAAGTCCATTACAAGACTTGGCAATTCCTAAGCAATAAAATAAATTAACTAAATAAAAAAGAGGGGCACATCACCCTTATTGAATTTAAAGCAAAATAAAAAAGAAAAAAGAAAAAAGAAAAATAAAAAAAGAAAAGGAAAAAAGACAATCCTAAGCTAGACATGCTCCAAAAGAGTATTTCCTAATAAACTACTCCGTGGCTTCGGTATTAGGGACAAGATCCTCCATAGGTTCATCAACCTTTGGGCCTTCCACTTCGCGCTCCTTGGGAGCCCATCTTTCTCGGACCACGGGCTCTTCTTCCTTTTCAACCTCCATTAGAGGATCACTTGTAGAGCCTTCATGATCGTTGGCTCGAATTTGGGGCTTCTCCTCTGGCTTAGTAGTGATCTTGGCTAAAGCTTTCTTGCCCTTTGGGTTAAGAACACTTTTCACATGCTTGACTCCCTTTTGTTTACCCTTCCCTTTAGGATCATTAGGGTTGGAAAGTCTTAAGCTAGCCTTGACCGATTGGGCCTTAAGATCATCTTGTTCGGATTTCCTACATGCACGACGACCTTCCGCATTCTTACAATCCATCCAAGCTTCATAAGCTGAAGATATCGCCGTTGGGGCCTTGATATGAGGAATAGTCCACTTAGGGCGACGATCCCATGCACACTCCCATGATCTCACCATACTAATAGTCAAAACCCGGGTTGCAGGCGCAACATTATCCTTCTGTGGGATGATCTGGCGTTTCCCATATTGTCACATGATACGGCTAGGAAATATGTAAGTCAAATTTTGAAGACCAAAGATTTGATAATATCCCGTCTCCTTCCTGCATCCGATTGCGGACTTTAGGCTCCACCACTTGACAGTCCATCTTAGCAAAGGGCAAGCTTTAAGGTATCCACGCCATTCATCAATGGTGGATTCATAATAAAGCCTTCGGCGGGCAGGAAACTGCTTTGGTTGGTACTTGAGTGCATTAGCCGGCCTCTCAATAAAGCACATATGCTCCAAAAGCCATATCTACAAAAAAAAACACAAAGCAAAGAAAAATAATAAAGTTAGGTATCCATTAAAGATTCAAACTTTATATCCAAAGCAATTATTCAAGTACTCACTTGAAGGAGAAGAGAGCTTCCCGTCCATCCACCATGAGTTGGTTCTTGCTTCTTGTGATCCAAGCACATTAAGGTTTCACCAAGAACAAGAGACATAGGGGTAAAATCGTTTTGAATTTGTTCAACAATTCTAAGCATACAAGTTTTACCATTATTACCTCCATCAACAAAGAGGTACCTATGCAAGAGACATAAGATAAAAGCACACCTATAATATGTCTCATTATGATCATCCCTTACCTTGGGGAAAAAGATATCAATCACACCATTGAGGTCTAACTCACCGGCTCTAACCACAGAAGAGGCTTGTGTTGCAGATAAACCAAGATACCTTTTATAATAACCTTCAAGGTTAGCCCCGAGCCATGGAGTCGCAGGAGCTTGATCATGAGGAAACCCAATTATGGCAGCAAATTCTTCAGGGAGAGGGCACAATTCGTTAAACACGAACCTAAATACATGAAGCTTGTCATCCCAAAAGTCAACCGCAGCCTCAAGAAGGTTCCAGACAACTTGAACTTGCTTCAGATGGAAGAAAACATTCAAGTGAAAGGGCACAAGTCTCATCCTCTCTTCAGGGGTCATAGATTGCAACCACTTATCGAACTTAACTTCAAAACTTGTCATGGCTGAATTAATTGGAGGTTTCTCTCTCTAAAAAGCTCTCTATTGCTATGGAATTATGAAGGTGATGTCCCAAAATCGGACTAACCCAAGGCTTATATAGGGCTCGCACAAAAAAAGACGAAAATAAGGCAACCCGTCGAAAAATAAGCTTCAGCGGCCCATAGGGCAGCCGCTGAAGGCTCGGCGGCCCCGATATGGCAGCCAAGGCCCAGCGGCCAGCCGCCCAGCCACAACGGCTCAGCCGCTGAGTCTGGCGGCCCCAGTTTTGGCCCCCGCTCCTTCGCCTCAGCCGCTGAACACACCCCTTTGGCCGTCGAGCCTCTTTTTCTAGACAACACTCTTCTACCCGGTTTTGGACACTTTCCTTAACCGTTTTGGACTCCGATATGGCTCAGTTTCCTATTTCTTCTATTATTGCTATTTCCTATTATTTCCTTAATTATTTATGGGAACTCCACAATTTCTTTATTTCCTTTTTGGATGATGATCATCTTTTATTCTGATTAACCCTTTTTATACTTATTAATTTTATTTCATTTTTGGCACCCCTTTCTTTTTTTCATTTTTTTAGGGGGGGATAGGGTACACCCAATTTTAACTTTTTTGGCTGTACCATTTTTTGCTACATGGCTATTACTTGCGCTTTTGCTTAACTACCTATGCATTTGCATTAGCCTAATTATATGCAGGGACCAATAAGAACAACAATATATTACAAAGCAAAGTCTGAATATTTTGTTCAACACAAATGTTCATAAATGTATTTCATACAAATGCATTGTCATAAAAATCATCACCCGCATCAGCATCTGAATGGAGCACCTCAAAATGATCCTCCGACCTCCGGGGCTCATCGCCAAAGATCGATGCCGCCAGCTGGCCAGGGTCAAAGGAAGAATGACGGGCAGGCTCCCGATACGAGCACCCCTCTCCAGCATAGCTCGAATCATACCCCCACGAAGAACGAGCAGGCATGGTAGGCATCATAGGAGCAGGGACAGGGGGCTGGTAGTAAAGACCACCATAAGGAGCATACCCCGCATACCCGGGATAAGAAGGATACATCGGCAAAGGCATAGGGGTAGGCTCCACAAATGGAGCCATCCTACTCCCACCAGGACGGTCCGTCCGATGCACAGACTCCCTCTCTCTCCGAGGACTCTCCCTCCGAGGACTCCTCCCACGGGAAGGACTACGCTCAGGCGAGCTCACAACCTCATCATCCGACAATACCACCTGTCGTGACCGACGAGGAAGGGGTCGACGATACTCAACCTGCAACCCACCAAGCATATAAGATACATTTCTCAAAGCATACAACTTTGAGGATACAAAGTCTAGCTCACCTTATCCAAGTCAGCCCTCGAGCAGGTGCCCTTTGAGAGAGCTCGAGAAATCCAGGACTTCATAGCATGCATCATCTTGAAGACCTTCCCGGTCTGCTCACGGTCAGGCTACGCAAAGAAAAGTCAATACAAGCACAAAAGCAGTAAAAATCACATGCAACAGGTAAAATTACGAACTTACCCCTGGATGCCCAACTGGAAGAGGAAGGCCCTAGATGTCCTCATCAAGGTCCTCCGTCATCGGGACCTCTCCCCAGCACTCCTTCCCGCCACAATCCCGACCTCGGACCCGCATATCCGGGATACCCACGTCAACATCATCAACCTAAGGCTCCTACAAAGTAAAGCAAGTCAGCAAATCAACAAAGTAAGAAAGGCATGGGAAGAACCAATATATAAAATTCTTACCTTCAAACCCACAAATGAAAAGGCATGAGGCGATCACGACGGAAGTGCTCATAGTGCCCCGCAAGGTCCTCCGCAGGCTCCCTCAAATACCGCATAGCATCCGAGCCCACCATGGCCTCCGCAACCTGCTCGCGAGACAAGCACCTCACCAAGAACATGGTCGAGGGAGGATCCATGGGAATCCTCGGGCCAGCCACATCAGGATAAACCTGACGGAAGATCCGCTCTCCCAAATACCACACGAAAGAGAACTGACCCGCAATCAGGATCCTCTGACGGTCTATCGCCCTGGACGCAAGGACAACATCCGGAGCCGACCCATGGTACTTCGCCCAAGGGAAGTAGCCAATCTACACAAGCAATGCAATATAAGTTATTTCCACACCAAGAAATACAATCCATGCAATAAAAAGCAAAACTGCGTTACCTTGTGCCAATCTAGGCGCAAGAGAGCCTCCCTATACTGCTAGAGGGTCGAAAAGGGCGCAGGACTCCTATGACGCCACGCCCTGCAAACGGGGAAATCCAACTCCCAGCCCGTAGGCACCATGTCCGGGAAATGCTCGAAAAACCAAGGCTGCATAGAAACATGAAGCTAAGCACCATACACTTAAATCATGCGAATCACCAAATGCACACAAAAAACAAAAACATACCTGCAAGGCCTTCCAGAAACCGCACAAGCTTACAGGAGGAAGAGTCGTCTGTTTGTATCCCTCATCATTCACGCGGAAAGCAAACCGCATGCACCTCAAGAGGTTGGCGTAGCCCGGCAACCCCTAGTTATACTCTCTCACCCTCTCCCAATCCAACAAGCTAGGGAGGTAAATAGCATGAATACGCTCTCCCTTGTCACCAAAGATGGTGGTGGCAAGGAGATAGGCGATGAAATTCCTCGCCTTCTGCTCCACCGAGGTACTCCTCTTGTACCTCGCATCAGTCAAAGCGGCATAGAGCTCGCTATAGGGACGATAATGGTGACCCCAGGTATTCCCCCAAGGGCCAAACAACTCCACCATCTCAGTCTTACGTTTCCAGATGGAAACGTCATACACAATGGGTGTACCCACGCAAGGCACCCCAGTCAACATAGCAAACTTTGATGGAGTGATCATCATCTCCCCATTAGGGAAATGGAACGTATTGGTTGTATCCCAAAAACGTTCCAAAGACAAGCGAACAATGCACCTCTTGACTCGCTCAACCGAGTCCGCCGCTTTCAAAAGAGGGCCGAACCCCGCACCCAAAACCTCGCTTTGCTCCTCTTTGAGAAAAGTCTTAAAAAGCCTCACAGAAGAGCAATAATTACCATGGGGCTTCAAATTCCCATCGGGTTCCTATGATCAAATTTGCAACCTCTTAGGTTCACATTTCAATCAAATGTTGAAGTCCTAAACATGCTTCTAAGTTCGTTCAAGCCGCGTAAGATCACATGCGCTACAAACTAAACAATTGCGTACAATTCCTACACAAATTCTACTCAAGGCAAAGCATATAAACTAAAATTCAATGCATAAAACTATGAATTCAAAGTTTGAGGCTTACCACAAACTTGGAAGCACGGGAGCTCAAGTAAGTCTCCGGTCGAAAGAGCAACTCCGACCGATCCCAAACGATGTCTGGCATCCTACCCGACCGTGTGTACCTATCTTGAGGAAAAGCCACATTGGGCTTCCTCTTGGAAGGCTTGACATGGGAGGGAAAAGCCTTGGTGAAGATATTAATTTCTTCAACCTCTTCCCGGACCTCGGCCCTTCTACTCCTCTTCTTCGCCAATTTGGGAGCCATGAAGAAAGATGAACAAGCTAGCAAATATCAACAAGCAAGAATGGAGGATTTGAGATTTTCTCTCTCCAAGGGTTTCAAAAACCCACTCACAAATTCACCCCAAATTTGTGAGAAATCACAAATAAACTTGAAATTATGCAAACATTATGCAAAATCAAGCAAATGCAAGCACAAAGAAGCAAATTTGAGCAAATTTAAGCAAGAAACAAGGTTTGGGCAACAATGGAGGTAGAGAGAGAGAGTCTCGAAATTTTGGGAAGAAATGACCCAAAATTCGGCTCCCTCTCACGAAAACCCCGTTTTCGCCTCTGAGCCGGTCCAGCGGCCCGTTCAGGGCCGCCCAGGCTCCGCGGCCCAGCCGCCCGGCCTGGCGGCCCCTCTTCTAGCCCCCGCACGGCCATTTCAGCCGCCGAGCGAGCCCGTAAAGGCCGCCCAGCGCTCCGCGGCCGTCCGCATGGCCGCCCAACCAGATTTTTTGTTTGCCCCCTCGGGGCGGGCCCACGAGTTCAAATTCCGCGCGGAATTGCGTGTCTCGACCGTTGGAAGCCCGGGAAATTCGAAACATGTCACCCAAAATGACTCTTTTGCCCCCGCAGCTTGGTTTCTTATCCCAGGGACCTGGTATTATCTATTTTTGCAGGCGCGAGCCTTATATCTAACTCTTTTTTACAGGCACAGGCACTTTATTTTATTTTTGCAGGCACAACTAAAGCAGAGCAACATACCGCTCTTTGGCGACGACGCTATCAAAATTAGCGTCGCGTCGACAACAATTAAAGCAGAGCAACGCACCGCTCTTTGACGTTGAAGCTATCAAAATTAGCGTCGCGTCAACAACAGTTAAAGCAAGGCAACACACCGCTCTTTGACGTTGAAACTATCAAAATTAGCGTCATGTCAGTATCCGCAAAGCAGAGCAACGCACCGCTCTTTAAACAAAACAGGTAACCCTGACCACAAGCGGTCAGGAGTTTATCTTTTCTTCTTTCTAACATAAAGCATTTTCGAAAACAAACATTATAGGAATTTTAGCAAATACTTTGACCTTCGCTTTTACAAGCTCGGCCAAAGTAGGGGCTTCTGTAGACACACTAATCGGTTCTCATCCCTTGACACCGCAACGCCCGATCATGATGGTAATGGATTAACATGGACGTAAGTAGAAAAGGACATTGCTCAGAAATCTAGAACAAATTCCTTGAAACCTCAGTCTTTGGATAGCCCTTGTTATAAGGATTCCAACGCATTTGACCTTGCCTCAATCAGGTTCCTGGATCAAGAGATTTCGCGTCTCGAAGATTTGGGTCAAAACCGCTCAATCCCGGCCCCATGGGCCAGCCCAAGGGCAATTTCGTAATTTACAGAGCACAAAAAAGTCAAAAACCCTAGTCACGCATGCGCCGTCAGGCCTGGCGGCCTTCGTAGGCTGCTCAGCGGCCACCGCGGGCCCCAGCTGCCCTCCGTGTGGCCGCTGAACCCAATTTTTGACTGGGCCGAATTTTAGAGCCGGGCTTCCATCCTTAGGTCCCTAAATTCGCCCCCAAACTCTATAAATACTCCTCTTCACCCTCTTCTGCGGGAGGGCGGTTAGTTCATAATTTTGAGAGCATTAAGAGCACATATTTCCCCAGTTTCAGAAATCTGAATATTCAAGCAAGTAATACACCTAGCCTAGCACCCAAGATCGAAGAGCAATCCCAATTCTACTAGTCCCGTTCGAACAGAACGCCCAGGTTAACCATCCTGAGGGCCTAATTCTTTATTAAATCTCTTATTTGTTGTTTATTAATCATGTTTTATTTAGCTTTTGATTATGGTTGAGTAAATCTGCATGCTTTTGATTTTGAACATAGTTATGCGTGATTAGTTAATATAAAGTTTGTGTCTTTTTATTAGTTTATGCAAGTTTGCATCTTTTCATAGTTTTTGCATGCATATAGTAGCCTCCTAGGTTTATTTTAGCATAAAGTTAGCATCTTTATAATATTATTATTATTCTTTTGAAGATACTAACAATTTTATTGATGTGCATATGCAATACATGGCGCGTTTAGCAAAGTTGGTAGGTTGGAGCGTTAATTTAATGCTTTATATCATGTTTATGCTTGTTAATAGTATGCATGCAATTGGGTAATATGTGCAAAGTGACAACGTAGGTAATTTGGTTGTTCTTAACCTGCCTAGTTAATTTAGGATCATTGGACGACCAGATTTGTATGGAACCATATAGCATAAATAAATACTTGACATGGATAAGCTTAGTAGAGGTCGTTAATACGGGCGATTTAGATGAGATTCGTTTTGTTTATTTCGTACCTACATCCCCGAACTCAATACTTAGTCCCCATGGGCATGAGTCAATTCCCAATAGGAATTGGGGTGCACTTTTGATGGTTTCCAATTGTTTCTATAAAAATTGGTGGCGGCTTCTTATTTGCAAATTATTGCTCTTTATAATCAATTTGAATCGCATGTGACACGTATTTAAGAACCATTAATTCCAACTAAATATTTCAATTAGCGCCGAAAAGGCGAGGGTTCTTACAGCATTGATTGACCTAGTGGTACAACGAGACCACGACATACTACTTCATTTCATGCTCATGATAATGAATAACAATAACAATAATGACATAAAGGCATATTAACAATAGTCGTGCTTCAAATATGTCTAAGGAAATTTTGGCAGCACTTCGGCAGTAAATCACGATATCCAAAAATTACACTTTCACAAATAACATCCAACAAATACAATAGGTGCTCATTAGCACTCAATAATATCCCATTCCAAATAGCACATATTATTATATCATAATAATATTAGAAATTCAACATCGCCATAATTAAACATTAATTAGCATATGAACTAATCAATTAACGAAGCTCCATAATCTCATCATACTCATTATAAATCATATTTACAACGAAGAATATATTTCATATTCTCATGATTAACGACAATATAATTTAATCATGCTTAGCATATTAAATTCACAATAATAGTCAACTAGCACATAACACATCAAAATAGTTTTGTGGACGAGAAAGAGAGAGAGAGTTTGAGAGAGAGGGAGAGAGAGAAAACGAGAGCGAGAGAGAGAGACTGAAGGGGAGAGAGGGGGCCATGGGGCCTCCACAGTGTCGGCCGCATGCCGGCGACCACCCAGGCGCGGCAGCGACTCGACAGCCATGGCCTCGCAAAACAGGGGACGGGGGAGAGAGAACAGGGGCGCGAGGGAGAGGGGAAGAAAGAGAGAGAAAGGAAGAGGGAGAAGAGGCTAGCGGCTCACCTGGTGGTGGCCTGGTGTTTTCCGGGGAAGATGGCGGTAGCAAGGGAGGCCGAGAGAGAGAGAGCTGCGGTGGGGGGAGAGAGAGAGAGAGAGAGAGAGAGAGAGAGAGAGAGAGAGAGAGAGAGTGTGTGTGTGTGTGTCGTGTGAGAGGAGAGAGAAAAGAGAGAGAGTGTGCCGTGAGGGATGAGAGAGAGAATTGGGTTTTGGCTCAGTTCTGTAAACTGATCAACTGACCCATCTCTTAGTTTATATAGGTGCTTAATCAAGAAAAGTCAAACTCTACAAGAATAAGGATTATTTTCTGATTTAATAATTAAATAAAACACCATTAAAACTAATTAAAACAATATGAACAAGCCTCATTCATATACAAGGTCATTTTAATTAAATCCCTCAATTTGATAATTATAAATCCCGAAATTTCCATAATAATAATAAATATTATTATGCCTTAATTTGAGTAAATCGAATCGTTAAATAAATATACGATTTAAATCTCCGAAACTATTTATAACTCGATATTATAATTATAGAAAATATTGGGGTATCGCATTCTACCCTCCTTAAAAGAAGTTTCGTCCGGAAACTTGAAACATGAAGTAGTCACTTCTCAACGACGAAACGAGTTTACCCATACGAAGGTATAAAACGATTTTAGGACAACGACAATGCAATGCGTGTACTATGGTTGTGATCTAAGTCGATTAGCAATGCAGCATGCAATGCTAGAACATGCAACTCGTGCAAAGCGGTAAACAACTACGAATTTACTACGTGTGACATTCTATCCTCCTTAAAAAGGGTTTCGTCCCGAAACTCTAATGGAATTAGTACCTTCAAGAAAGAGTTCTGGGTACTTCTCGCGCATCATGGATTCAGCTTCCCATGTTGCCTCTTCTTGACCATGATGGGACCAAATAACTTTCACAATCAGAATAGTCTTTATGCGAGTCGAGCGCTCTTTGCAGTCAGTGATCTCGATCGGACGTTCCTCATACGTCAAACTCTCGTCAAGTTCGATCGTTTCAGGTTGAACGACATGAGTTGGATCATGTACGTATCGCTTCAGTTGAGAGACGTGAAAGACATTGTGGACTTTCTCAAGTTCCACAGGTAAAGCTAAACGATAAGCAACTTCACCAATCCTCTCTAGGATTTCATAAGGTCCAATGTAACAAGGACTCAGTTTCCCCTTACGACCAAAACGCATAACGCCCTTGGTAGGAGATACTCGCAAAAGTACCTTACTTCCTACCTCAAATTCTTCAGGTCTATGACCTCTATCTGCATATGATTTTTGGCGATCTAGTGCACTTCGCATCTTCGTTTGAATCACCTTCACAATTTGGATAGTCTGCTGTGTCATTTCAGGACCCAAAACTGCAGTCTCGCTAATGTCATTCCAACATACGGGCGATCTACACCTCCTACTATATAAGGCTTCATATGGTGCTCGATCGATGCTCGAATGATAGCTATTGTTGTAAGAAAATTCGATCAACGGAATGTGTTTATCCCACGAACCTTGATAATCGAGGGCACATGCTCGAAGCATATCCTCCAGAGTCTGGATTGTTCTTTCCGTCTGGCCATCTGTTCCAGGATGAAAAGCGGTACTAAACTTCAATTTGCTTCCGAAAGCTTCTTGTAATTTCTGCCAGAAGTTAGAGAGAAATCTCGAGTCTCTATCAGAAACAATATCTTCAGGTACACAATGAAGTCTCATGACTTCCTTGACGTACGCGTCAGCCACCTTCTCCATTTCCCACGTATCATGCATAGGGATGAATCTCGCATCTTTTGTAAATCGATCTACAACCACCCAAATGGCGTTGTTCTTCTTCTATGTCAAAGGTAAACCCATGACAAAATCCATAGAAATCGAATTCCATTTCCACGTTGGAACTTCCAGTGATTGTACCATTCCACCTGGTCTTTTGTGCTCAATCTTGACCTTTTGACATGTCAAACACTTCGCTATGAACTCAGCGACGTCTTGTTTCATGCCTTTCCACCAGAACACTTAGCGTAGATCTTTGTACAGCTTATCTCCACCAGAATACGGCGTATTATGAGCTTCACCCAAAATCTGACTTTTGATATCTGGGTCATTGGGTACGCAAACACGTTCTCTAAACCTCATAATTCTATCTTGGCCCAAAGTGAAGTCCTCGGACCTACCCTCGTCTTTTTGGTTTAGAATCCGCTGAAGATCCTCATCACCACTCTGTTAATCTTTGATCTCGTCTAGCAAAGTTGGTCGAACGGTCATATGTGCTAAGGTACCTTGAATGTCACCTTGAAACACAATCTCCACCTCGAGACTTTGCAAGTCACGTATGATCTCCTTAGGAAGCACTAAAGCAGTGTTTAACGAATGCCTAGTCTTCCTACTCAAAGCATCAGCGACTACATTCGCTTTACCCTCATGGTACTGGATATCAATGTCGTACTCCGTCAAAAGTTCTAGCCATCTCCTTTGGCGCATGTTCAACTCTTTCTTCGTAAAGATATACTTGAGACTCTTGTGATCAGTAAACATCTTAACTGCGGAACCATACAGGTAATGTCGCCAAATCTTCAATGCAAATACCATAGCAGCAAGTTCTAGATCGTGCATAGGATAGTTATCTTCATGCTTCTTCAGTTGTCGTGAGGCGTAAGCCACAACCTTTCCGTGTTCCATCAAAACACACCTTAAGCCATGCTTAGACGCGTCACTTTAGACCTCATATCCTTCCGTTCCTGACGGCAATGTCAAGATAGGTGCACTTGTAAGACATTTCTTCAACTCTTGGAAAGTAGTCTCACACTTGTCGAACCATACAAACTTTGTCGTTTTCTTCATCAAGTTCGTGATTGGCTGCGCAATCTTGAGAAACCTTCAACAAATCGTCTATAGTAACCAGCAAGTACAAGAAAACTTTGAACTTCGGTCACGGTCGTTGGTCTTGGCCAATCTGTAACAGCTCGAATCTTTTCTGGATCTACGGCTACACCATCCTTAGACACCACGTGTCCTAAGAAAGATACCGTGTCTAACCAAAACTCACACTTAGACAACTTGGCGTAAAGTTGATGTCTTCGCAGAATCTCCAAAACAGTACGTAGGTGTTGCTCATGCTCCTCGGCGTTCTTCGAGTAAACCAGAATATCATCGATAAAGACTACAACAAACTGGTCTAAGTAAGGCTGGAACGTACGGTTCATCAAGTCCAGAAACTTCACAGGTGCATTCGTCAACCCAAAAGGCATCACAGTGAACTCGTAGTGCCCATGCCTCATCCTAAACGCGGTCTTTGCAATATCAGGCCCAGAAATCCTCAGTTGATGGTATCCTGATCGTAGGTTTATCTTTGAGAAAATAGACGCACCACGCAGTTGGTCAAACAGATCGTCAATTCTGGGAAGAGGGTATCGATTCTTGATCGTGATCTTGTTCAACTCGCGGTAGTCAATGCACAATCTCATACTACCATCCTTCTTCCGTACAAACAAAACAGGAGCACCCCAAGACGATACACTAGGACGTATGTATCCCTTTTGTAACAAGTCCTCAAGTTGTGTTTTCAGTTCCTTCATCTCGGTAGGAGCCATACGATACGGTGCTTTCGAAATTGGTGCAGAACCTGGAGCAAGCTCGATCGTAAAGTCAATAATACATTGCGGAGGCATTCCCAGAATCTCTTCGGGAAACACGTCTGCATACTCGGAAACTACAGGAATAGGTTGCGGAGCTTCCTTCTCGCGCTTCATATCCACCACATGACATAGGTAAATCTCTTCACCTTTAGTCATGCCCTCTTTAACCTTCATAGTAGCCATCACCTTCACCTTAGGCTTGACCACAACTCCTCGGTAAGTGATCCTCTTACCTTTAGGTCCTCGCAAAGAAGTGCGTTGTTCAAAGCACTCTAACTTAGCCCTATACTTGGCCAACCAATCCATTCCCAATATCACGTCAAAGTCCTTCAAATCCATCTGAATCAAATCCGTTGGTAAATCGGAACCAGCTATCCTAATCGGACACTTTTCGTACAACGCTTTACAATTAGCAATCGACCCATCTGGCATCCTCATATTTGCACTATACACAGAACTAGGTTCTAATCCTATCTTAGATGCAAAGCATTTAGAAAGTACAGAATGTGTCGCACCACTATCAAACAAAAAAAAAGCGGGAAAAGAATGAACAAGAAAAGTACCAGCGATCACGTTCGGGTTTGCTTATGCTTCATGGCGATTCATCACAAAAATTTTGCCACTAACCCCTCTATTGTTATTGTTGTTGTTGTTCGGCGCGGGATTAGCAGTAGCAGGAGCTTGAACTTGATTGTTCATAGCAGGAGCAACATTGTTACGGTTGTTGTTGTTGTTGTAACCCCCGTTTCCACGGTAGTTACCACCATTACCACGATAGCCATTATTATTCCCACCACGATTGTAGTTGTTATCGCGGTTCTACCCATTACCATTCTTACCTCGGCTCCAACACTCAGAAGCTTTGTGACCCGGCTTGTTGCATTCATAGCATTGCAACACTTCACCTCGACAGTTCTTACCAGCATGCGTCTTGTTACAACGAGTACAAGGTGTATTCCTTCTAGCCATTATCGTAGCTCGATGACTATTCGAGTCACGATATCTATTCGCATTGTTCTGACCACCTTGGTAGTTGTTGTTGCCATTCGGTCTTGGCCTCTTGTCGCCATTGTTCGACTGCGATGGATTGCCTTCGTCGCGCTTGTTCTTTCCCAGATGCATGTCACGACGTCCAACAATCCTCTCCTGATTCAGGGCCTTGTTATAAGATTCCTGAAAAGTGATAGATTGTCCAGCGACAAAACGTTGAATATCCCATTTCAGTCCATCCTCGAACCTTTCGATTCGCTCGGCTTTAGTTGTCAGCAGATTAGGAGCAAAAATAGCAAGCTCGTTGAACTTGGCAGCATACTCGGCCACAGACAGCTTGTCTTGGCTTAACCCTTCAAACTCACGCTGCTTCAGGCGTCGTAGTGCACTAGGATAAAATCAAGCACGAATAGCTACCTTAAAACGATCCCAATTAAGGTTTGGCATTGTAAGCAAGTCAGTTCGCACATCGTTCCACCACTTGTTAGCTTCGCCTTTCAGATAGTACATCGCAGAGCTAATCTTCATGTTGTTAGGCCGACTCGTAGCCAGGAACAACTTTTCGAACTCAATGATCCAAGTTTCCAGCTTAGTTGGATCAGCACCACCTTCAAACGTAGGAGGTTTAAGAGCGTAAAAATATCAGAAACTACGCGCTGCAGAGGCTTTTGCGGTTTCCATATCTTCTTGGCGTGCCATTTGCCGTGCCATGATCTCGACCACATCGGTCAGACCATCCTCGGGTCTAGCGATTCTATCGGCGTTTGTAATGGTATGAACATCATTCACACAATTTGCACATCTCGACCCATTAAGGTCTAATTGAGAGAAATAGGTTGTAATCGAAACCTTTCTCTTGACATTTAGCATATAGCATATAAGTTTCAAAGATCGACCTTACAGCGTAGGTCGAAGCAACATACTTGCTATATTGTTCTCAGTTCTCATACACAATAGTTCGATAGGCATATAATACACTTTAGACATGTAGGTTTCACATGAATAGACAAAGATGCTCATAATGCACATAAAGAGGCTCCATACTATTTTAGTAGGGCAATAGATAATCACAATTACTCATATTGTAATGCTTTAGCACTTGGTTCACAAGAAAGTTGATAATGCTCAACAAAAATTTTGCCATAATTTCGACATGGATTTTCCATCATGTCGCGACGATAAGAGATAGCATTCATGCTTTTAGTCAATCATGCAAATATGTAACACAGCAATGATGTAAACAAATCATAACGACTTTCATATAATCAAATGAAACAGTTTTGCAATAAGATAGATTGCAAAATAGATAAGAGTCAAAAATATTTGTTGCTTAGGCAACTACACACCGTCATCAAACTTGACCACGCAGGGCCATCATAAAAGTGGAATAATGTTTCTAAACAAAACAACTAACTCTAGTAAATAAACTAACTAAACAGCAACTGGGTTTTGCTTCGATCCGGAAGGCGTATCATCATCATCATCCCTCCTTGGCTTCACTTCCCTACAAGGCGTGTAAGGATGTCCACAACCTTCGAACTTCTGAGGCATGAAGTGCCTTCTAAAGTTGTCCGCAAGCTTGCGCTTCTTGGACCAGCAACTCTCGCATATGTCCTTTGGAGCAGGCACTAGAACGTGATTGACCTTCCATTTGAACTCAGACAAGCATAACTCATTGCCAACACCCTGAAAAGTAAGCGCCCAATGATTGCCTTTGCCGTACTTGCCATCGTTGATGTAGCCACTCCTCAGTACCACATCACCATACTTCTCCTTGAGACCTCTTCAAGGATGCAGGTTGGGTAAGCCAACTAGTAAGAGTTCTACCCAGAAACCTTGGTGTATCCACGTACGGTTCTCATACTCGTATCGCTCGATCGTAGTGAATGCGCGATCAATGTAGGCACGGATGTCATTCAACTTGGCATCAGTGGCAAAGAAAGGCTCCACAGGAGGAGACACATCAGCAGTAGGCGAAGGAGGTACAGAGTTGTTGCCGCTTGCATCACCAATATCCTTTAAGTTTGGCATGCTAGGTGAATTAGGGACACCAGCTCCATACTCAAATCACATCTCTAGTTCCACAGAGTTAGGCTCAACACTTGGCTCGTTAGCAGGAGCATCTTCAGCTTGAGGTTCGGACTCAGTAGGTTCCTCTTCAAGATCAAGATCCTCGTTAGCCTCCAAGTCGTGATTAGGCTCTACTGGAACGTCATCGTCACGAGCATCAGGCGCGGGTTGGTCCACCTCGTGCGCACCATTGCCTTGCGCCACAGGGGCGGCCGCGGCCTCGTCACGCTCGTCATGCGTTGTCTCGCTGTCTGAGATGTCTACATACTCCACTTCGTTCTCGAGTGCAACAATCATCGCTCGTGGTTTTCTACCTCTAGTCGACTTCATCGCGGTGAAATGAGTAATTGCCATCTACAAAAGGGCAATCAAACAATAAGAACATTTAAATCACAATTAAGGTGATTTCAAGTAATTCCTACCTTGTAGGACTAATACGCTCAACGACTTTAATTATATTTTATTTTTCCCAAAGTGAAACTGATCTTTATTAATTCATTTATTAAACCTATGCATACTTTTAAACGTAGGGCTCTGATACCATTTGTAACACCCCCGAATTCGCAATGATTCCCAGGGAACTATCGACGTCGCTGTCCACGACTCGACACCGCTGAAACGTCACGGACCCAAGGGTAGGTTACTGCAACATTTATCGCTAAGGAGTAAATACTAAGTAGAAAGGAAAACTAGGTGTCAAAGGAAGCATCTAAACAAATTAAACATAACTATCAAAGTTGTCTATCAGCGGTCTTAAGTCCATTATAGTTTTATTACAAATTTGCCTACAAGGGCACAAACCAAAAAATCCCAAATATCCAAAGTAACCATTAATCAATAGTTCTAGTGAAACGGCCCACATTCAACCTTCTAGCAAACCGTCCTCACTCAGCTACACCTGCACTTTGGTTTCCGTGACGGAAACAAGGTACAGAAGAAAAGAGAAGAAACAAAAGAAAACAAAAATCAGACAAACTGAATAAACATCGTCCATATCCAGTAAAAACACTTTCGCAAACCTTACCTGGGTTTTAGAAGAATCATTGAAATTGCATGCACAAGTAGTCATACAATCAAGCACACGCATACTCAATATCCGATTACATGCAATTCTTGCTTTAGTGATCATTCGAATACAAATAGATAAACCATCTTGCTTATAGCAATAAGAGAGCGAATAGAACAACGATTACCCATACTGTTCATAGATAGATATAGACATGCCATGGACTTACTCTAGTGTATACTCACACTACCTCTAACATAAGAATCGATATGTAGAGAAATAAACAATGGGGAATGATCCGTCCCGAACACACTACGAGGTGTCCATAAAAGTAACTTGGGAATCACGCATCCCTAGACTATATCAATTAGATAAGTCTCAATAGCTCGACTACTCCTGGGGATCCATTAGGAGTCTTTCATTTAATTCAATTCACATACTTGCATTGATTGACCTAGTGGTACAACGAGACCACGACATACTACTTCATTTTATGCTCATGATAATGAATAACAATAACAATAATGACATAAAGGCATATTAACAATAGTCCTGCTTCAAATATGTCTAACGAAATTTTGGCAGCACTTCAGCAGTAAATCACGATATCCAAAAATTACACTTTCACAAATAACATCCAACAAATACAATAGGTGCTCATTAGCACTCAATAATATCCCATTCCAAATAGCACATATTATTATATCATAATAATATTAGAAATTCAACATCACCATAATTAAACATTAATTAGCATATGAACTAATCAATTAACGAAGTTCCATAATCTCATCATACTCATTATAAATCATATTTACAGCGAAGAATATATTTCATATTCTCATAACTAACGACAATATAATTTAATCATGCTTAGCATATTAAATTCACAATAATAGTCAACTAGCACATAACACAACAAAATAGTTTCGATCGGGCTTTGGAAAGAGGTAGGAACAATCTCTTACCTAACAAACACTCACTTAGCAATAGGTAACTTGACTAATCACAACCCGATCATACTTGTCCTTTTGGTCCTAATTAAAAACAATTACCGAGACATAATTAGTAAATACGAAAATCCAAATATTACTGAAACTATAAACTAATATTTTTATTAAATTCTTTGATTTATTTCAACCAATCTAGGCTTTTGAAAATCCGGATTCGGACTCCGAATGAGTACAGAAAAATAAACACAATTATTGAAAAAATACTGAAAAATACGAAATTAATTAAAGCGAAAACACAAAATTCGAAACCCTAACTTATTGTGAAAGTCTCGACCACGGTCACCCACAAGAGGACCCATGGTCGGACCTATCAGCACCATCACCACCCACCTGACCACCGTGGTTGGTGGTGGTGGCTCGCCGGCGACCGGCGGCCAGGAGAGAGAAAGAGAGAGAGTTTGCGAGAGAGGGTGAGAGAGAAAACGAGAGCGAGAGAGAGAGACTGAAGGGGAGAGGGGGGGCCACGGGGCCTCCATGGCGTCGGCCGCCTGCCGGCGACCACCCAAGCGCGGCCTGGTGGCGCGGCAGTGGCTCGACAGCCGTGGCCTCGCAAAACAGGGGACGAGGAGAGAGAACAGGGGCGCGAGGGAGAGGGGAAGAAAGAGAGAGAAAGGAAGAGGGAGAAGAGGGGAGCGGCTCACCTGGTGGTGGCCTGGTGTTTTCCGGCGAAGGTGGCGGCAACAAGGGAGGCCGAGAGAGAGAGAGAGAGTTGCAGTGGAGAGAGAGTGTGTGTGTGTCGTGTGAGAGGAGAGAGAAAAGAGAGAGAGTGTGTGTGTCGTGTGAGAGGAGAGAGAAAAGAGAGAGAGTGTGCCGTGAGGGAGGAGAGAGAGAATTGGGTTTTGGCTCAGTTCTATAAACTGATCAACTGACCCATCTCTTAGTTTATATAGGTGCTTAATCAAGGAAAATCAAACCCTACTAGAATTAGGATTATTTTTTAATTTAATAATTAATTAAAACATCATTAAAACTAATTAAAACAATATGAACAAGCCTCATTCATCTATAAGTTCATTTTAATTAAATCCCTAAATTTGATAATTATAAATCCCGAAATTCCTATAATAATAATAAATATTATTATAGCTTAATTTGAGTAAATCGAATCGTTAAATAAATATACGATTTAAAACTCCGAAACTATTTATAACTCGATATTATAATTATAGAAAATATTGGGGTATCACAGAAATACTGGGTCTAAGTGCCAAAATCAGTCACTAAATATACCCCAATAACGCCGGACTTAAAAAATATACCAACTTGTCGCGGGTGTCTCACTAAATATATCAATTTGGTTAATCGGGGGTGCATGAAGTGTGTATACAACTTTTATTACTCTAGTATCTAGTAAGATGATTTACGACGACTATATGATACTACTTTAGTTCCTGTGCGTTGCACGGTTTGAATAACAATTATTGAACAAATACCAACTCTATCAAAAATAAATCGTAAATGCCTAATGAAGTATGTTCATAGGAGAATAAGCAAATGTCATTTCCTGTACTCCATAGAACACATTCCCAATTTGTAGAGCTTTCTGCAAGATCACTCAACAACATGTAGTAGGTCCAATGAATAATACTAATATCAAAGGAGATGAGAAAGTAAAGAAAAGTGTGAAGCACTGCAATTGGTGCTCAAACGCAATAGCAGACAGGTAGTGCAACACCAACAACAATCCAACAGCAGCTACACATCAGTAACATAACAGCAATAGGCAGCAACAGTAATACATCAGCATATAAGGAGAGCTTGGTCCAGGCTGCTGGCGTGTGTGCCCTGACTTTTATCGGTTGAGAACCATGCTCCAAATTAGTATTTGACTTGTACAACAACAAAAAACAAAAGTAACCTGTAAGCGCATGATTAGGTAAATCAAAATTAATTTAATGAACCAAGTAAATTAAGAGAAAAATGGATCACATTCATGGATTGACATCCCTCATGATCAGTAAAAAATGTTACTTGCCTCCTATTGACGTACTTGTGAACTTAACATAGCTGGTCTCAGAACCTACTAAAACTCGGCCCTTGAACGGAAACTTGTGTGCATTGGTCTACGTGTCTCCTTTAAACTGTAATCAAAAGAAATACTAGCTACTTGTGAAGGAACCCTCCTTTGAGACCCTAAATTTTCAAAAATGAAAACAGAGATAAGAAATTGTTCTCCTGCCTCATGATAACTCTTACAGAAGCAGCATACAGAAGATATTTGGGTGCCAGATAATCCTTAGTGGATACAACCATGATGAGTACGACAACAACATCTTAGTGCTTGAGGTTTGAACCTAAGGTGGAGTTTAGGATCACATGTAAATAGGCATAGACATATTTCACAAAATACTACATGGCACAATAAAAGCCTCCATTAGTTGGCTTAGATGGATGTATCAAAAGGATCTGACAGGAGAACCACATTTTAGAAATGTAGGAAAAATAAAAAAGAAGAACATCTCAGTGTGAGACATCTCAAAAAACAAAAAACAAAAAAAAAAAAAAAAAATCCTATTACATGCCAAAATGAATTGCTCGCATAAATAAATCGAACATCTCAATTTCGAAACATAATTGAAGATCAAGCAGCAAATTGGAGCTTTCTTAACCAGTTCTACTTTGTATCTAAGCCACTGCTTCCGGTACTGAATAAAATCAGTAGCCATTCCCTAGCCTCCAATACTGAAAAAAATTAGTAGCCAGTGCCTCAGATAATGAAAGAAGTTCAGATTTGGTAATAAGTTTATGATAGGTCTACCTTAGAGCACACATTACACCATTGAAACCTCGAACATTTTCCATACAATGACTCCACTATCAAATTTCTCACACTATTAAGCCGCAACATCAATGGCAGCTGATATGTATACTCATTGCTCAAGTAAGTGCCTACGAAACTGAACAGACACTCTTCTCAAAATATATAAAGATAGTGTTATAACATATTAATCCAAGCCTACTGAACTGAACGAACAGCCACTAAGCCCCAGTTATGCCTCATCTTTTATTCATCATTCAAACTATAAACCTTTGAAACCCATCACTTTTTCAGTCCTTTTCTTATTGGTTTGGTATTTTCCCCAATCCAGTTATTTAGCAGAGATACAATGATTCAATTTCCAACTGTTGAAAATATCTCAAATTCTCTCCCCTACTCAAAAAAAAAAAAAATCATCTCAGCATGGTAATATCATGAAAGTAGCAAAACAAAAGAATGAAGGAACCCCATGAAATTTCCAGCTCAACCTGACAATATCGTCACCTTTAAACAATAACAAAATCTAGAAATGTTCGAATCTAGAAAAATTAAAATTGACCAGATTGAGTCGAGAAATGAAAAGGAGTTACGATTCCATAAAACAGAGCCCAGATAACTTGAAACAAATTTACAATTTTGAATCAAATGGGGCAAAAAAGAAAGGAAAAAGAAATTTAAATCTTACCTCTGAGCAGCCAGCGGTCGATCACCAGACCAAAACGGGGCTTCAATTAATCAAAAACCTCCCACAAACCCCTAGCGACTGATGTCAGGCAATCAAAATCCTAGAAAATTGGGGTTTTTCAAAGAGAGAAGGAGATAGATAGAGAAAGAGAGAGGAGGTGGTGGTTTAATTTCCATGGGAAAACGAAAGAATCGAGACTCCAGTTTCCAAAGGAGTAATTAATCTAGCGATAGATGAGTCGTTTCATTCTTTTAAATCAGGCTTTTCAGATTCCTCTACCATTCTGATTGTACCAACTACCAAGGCACCAAGCATTTAGGCGGGAAAATATTGCACCAGAGGCCGCCACTTCAGCATTGATGACATCAGCGGTTGTTGTTTTAGTATAATAGATAGATAGATAGATAGATAGATAGATATGTAGGGTTACAATTGCATTATGTTTGTCCTTGGCCTTGTGTTAAACTTCGTGCCAATCAGATTGAGTCCAGAAAGTTTAAATCCATCTTTTAGAACTCGGATTAGTAATATGAGCTATGAGTGTGGAAGGAAGGAAGTAGGAAAGTAATGGCACTTTTGCGCTATTAAGCTGTGGCTATTCTTTTTACAATAAAGAGTGGTTATGGATGTAATTAATTAATATGATGGAATATCTGGGTTTTGTACGATGTTGAGTTGTTAGGTCGTTGGCCTTAAGAATTATGTAGGGTTACTATTATATATACTTTTCTGCTTAGGCTTATATTACAAATGTACCAATTCTATTGAGTGTAGAATCGTTAAATATAGTATACAACTTTTATGATTTGTGCGAATATACTTTGCTATCAATTAATCCACAATTGTTCATAACAATTATTCGGTATGTTTTACCCTCTGAAGATCATACAATTTAGAAGCTTTTGCTGCTTTACTTGGAGATCATTGATAAGACTGATACTCAAGGATGTGTATTACCTGAAATGATACTTATTTGTCAAAACTTAAGGAATAATCTGCAACACCCAAATGAGTATATTCGCGGTGTGACACTTAGGTTCCTTTGTCGGTTGAATGAGATTGAGATTATTGAGCCTTTGATACCATCTGTGTTAAGTAACTTAGAACATAGACACCCCTTTGTTAGGAGGAATGCTATACTTGCTGTTATGTCGATTTATAAGCTTCCACAAGGGGAGCAGTTGTTGGGGGATGCTCCTGAGACTATCGCCAAGGTGCTTGAAATGGAGGAAGATCCCTCGGCTAAGAGGAATGCGTTCCTTATGTTGTGTACATGTGCTGAAGAGAGAGCCATTAGTTACCTTTTTACCCACATTGATCAAGCCTTGGACTGGGAGGAGCAGCTACAGATGGTGGTTTTGGAGTTGGTTCGTAAGGTTTGTCGAACCAACAAGAATATGAAGTACATTGAGACAATTTTTTCTCTTCTCAATGCCCCTTCAACAGACAACAGCCGTCATATATGAATGTGCTACAACTTTTGTTTCGCTGTCATCAGCACCTACAGCTATTAGGGCAGCTGCTGATACTTACTGCAAGCTGTTGCAGTCGCAAAGTGACTATAATGTTAAGCTTATTGTGCTTGACCGCCTCCAAGAGCTTAATTCTTCGCATAAAAAGATAATGATAGAAGTGGTAATGGATATTCTTCGAGCTCTTTCTAGTCTCAATCTTGACATTAAGAGGAAGACACTAGATATTGCCCTGGAATTGATCACTCCCAGGAATGTGAATGAAGTTGTTCTCTTGTTGAAAAGGGAAGTCATGAAGACTGAAAGTGCAGATATTGAGAAGAATGGAGAATATCGGCAAATGCTTGTTCAGGCCATCCAAACCTGCGCTATGAAATTCCCTGAGGTGGCTAGCACAGTTGTCCATGTGCTTATGGATTTCCTTGGGGACTCCAACGTAGCTTCAGCTATGGATGTTGTGGTTTTTTTCCGGGAAGTCATTGAAACTAACCACAAGTTGCGAGTCTCCATCATAATGAGGCTTTTAGATACCTTCTATCAAATCCGTGCTGCTAGGGTATGTTCAAGTGCTTTATGGATTATTGGCTAGTATTGTCACTCACTTCCTGAAGTTGAGAGTGGGATTGCGACTATTAAGGAATGCCTTGGAGATCTTCCATTTTACACAGCCACTGAGGAAGGTGAGGCCCAAAAAGAGACTCCAAATTCGTCTAACCATCCAGCAAACACTGTTGATGTTTCTTCTAGTAGGCATGTCGTCCTTAAAGACGGCACTTATGGCACGCAAAGTGCTGCTTCAGGAACTTCTATGTCCTCGCTTACCCTTGTTCAGGGGTCCTTGGCCTCCCAGGGGAATTTGAGATCGTTGCTTGTTTCAGGTGGCTTCTTCCTTGGGGCTGTTGTTGCCTGCACCTTGACAAAGCTTATTTTAAGGTTCGAAGAGGTTCGGCCATCAAAGGTTGAAGTGAATAAAGCAACAAGCCAGGTCTTATTATATATGGTATCCACGATCCAGCTGGGGCAATCACCTGTTGTTCCACACCCTATTGACAATGATTCTTTTGATAGGATAATGCTTTGTATCAGACTCCTGTGCAATACAAACGATGAGGGTAGAAGGATATGGCTTCACTCTTGCAGAGAAAGCTTCGTAAACATGCTTGTGGACAAGCAGTTTCGCGAAGCTGAGGAAAGGAAGGCAAAGGCTCAGAGTTCTCATGCGCAGCCTGATGATCTTATTGATTTCTATCATTTGAAGAGCAGGATGCTCATGAGTAAAAGAGGGCATCATGTCCTGCCCGCAGTGAGTGCTATGCAGAGGACATGAATTTGGATACTTAGATTTCATCTAGTGGTTAAGAGCATTGGTCGGGTTGAGGTTTGAGATGCATATGTTTTTTTGATTTTTTTTTAACAAAGAGATGCATATGTTATGAATAGAAGAAGTGTGTAATAACCCCTTGAAGCAGAACCAGATTCGATCTAGATCAGTCGATGACCATCACGATAATAAGAGATCATGTTAACATTCACATCATTTTTTTTTTGGCTTAGCGGAAAGAAGATATATGGGTGTCTTTAACAATCACATCATTTACTTAGAGCCTAACAACCTCTGCAATATCGTAGGGTATGTTTTTATTTTTGATAATTAACGTAGGGTATGTATTAATGTAGTAACTTGAGTATAAGTTTTTTGTTTTTTTGACAAAGGCTAATACGTAACTTGAGTATAATTGGGAACTTATTTTATTTTAATTTTCTTAAGTCCTTTATTATTATAGGCTCTCAAGCATGCATATTGAAGTCAAACATACCCATTGTTGCAAGGCTGTTCTTCCACAAATTCTTGCCTAATTTCATAATTAGGAAGGACCCTAATCTTATTATGGGGTAACATTAAGTATGCAAGTGGGAGATGGGGAACGAGAGAGAGTGGTGAGGAAAGAGAGAGAAAGGAATGTAGGATCTAGTTGCAATGATCTAATCATAAAAGCGGAAGACAACTAGAAAATAGGAATCTTAACGGGTCATTAAAAACACATAAATATACCTCTTGATGCGTGCCTCGTTGATCGATTAAATATCGATAGGTGCGACTTAGGATTCCAACTGTAACCCCTCTACCGTAGTCCACGCAGCAATCAACTGGATCAATCCAAACACGTTCGTTAGCTAGAACGAGCACAAGGAACCGTTCATTGGGCTATGGAGGTGTTTGGTTGCTTTAGAGAGAAAATATGAGAGAAGGAGGTTGTCAGATAAAACGTGTAACCTAGTTTCCACCTCCTTCTCTTTTATTTAAACTGTAGGCCAGACTATTAGGGTTTCCAAAGACCTAATAACTGAGTACTACACATAGTGGGCTTTCTCTAGGTCAGCCACTTACCGGTCTTTCTTATTAATTAATTAATTCGACTCCTAGGTCCATTAACTAATTATTGATCCATCGATTACTTAATGTGACCCGTTAGGCCCATCGCATTTAGTAGTTGGTCCGATCCAATCGGCCCGATTTATCGTAAGCGATCTCTAGCTAAACATTATGATCTACTAAATCGACGAGTTAACTATCTCTGAAGTTTAATCCCGAATTTTGCACATTGACTGACAGGACATAAATCCTTCAATCTCCCAGTGTGCAAATCCATTCCCTTGTCTCTTACTGTCTTGATGTGAACGTAAGGTAAGAACTCTAGTCATCCTTACAATGTTCATATCTTTTCTTGATCCCGAATTGGATTGATAAGACAAATGATCATCCAATAATCCATTTGAGCACGGCCATGCATTTCACAATCCCAATTCTACAAGAGGCCTATAAGACAACGATCCCCGTAGGGAGGACAATTCCCGTCTTGTGGATTCATGAATTTCAACATGATTTTCAATAATCCGGATGTATCCGTTATTGCCTCCTGTTACGCAGGCGTTAGGAGTAATCACAGATCACCAATCTTCATGTCGTTATTCATAATCACTCAGGTTTGAGTAATGGTTCAAGATAGTTTTATGAGAGTCTAATATGACTACTCGTTCTTAAAGAACTCTCATGGTGGGTCTGTCCGATCATGAATTCACAGTTCATATCTATGCAAATGATCCTTGACATCCCATGTCTCCAGCCCATGAAACAGGCACTGAGATCAACTTGCAATCTAATTATCACCGGTTATTAGAATCTAATTTTAACACCTAGATTAGGGACAAATAATCAGAAAATCCAGTTCACTCAATAGGGTTTCATTATCCAAGACATCGTCTTGATAACCTATTTGGATATTTGTGTTATATTATTTTGGATTAATATTCAAAATCATACAAAAAATTGAATAGGACCAAAATTCATTGTGATAAATGTACAGAACCATGTTTTAATTATGAACACCATTTCATAATTTAAAACAATGAAGTTAATCATCTGTATGAACCTTGCATATGCTAATATCACCATCTTTGACCCATTGTCTAATAATGTGATATCTGTAATGTACATGTTTAGACTTTTGGTGTGACCTTGGCTCCTTGGCTTGGGCGATGACTCCATTATTATCACAATAAAGAGCCAACGGTTCAGACATCGTAGGCACAACGCCAAGCTCAGCCATGAACTTGCGTGTAATACCCCGCATATTTATAATATTTATTATATTCAATAATGTTATTATTTGATTTGGAATATGCATATTTGGAGGAAAGAATATTTATTAATATTTATTTCCTTATCAATCGGTGTTTGAAAAGGAAAAGATATTTTCCTTGATATAGTTTCCTTAATTGAATTGTGTTGTAGTTGGATTAGGATTCTAACTAGGTTAAGGATTCCTAACCCATATAAATACCTTCGACACTCTAAAATCTGATTCTTTTCTCTCTCCATTCGTGCCTTAGTGATTTCATAAACCTCACTCACGTTTTCTCTCTTTCAAGCCCCACAAAACCCTAAAAACTGTCCAGCATATAGTGTCAGATTCAAAACTCCGTTTCTCCTGTTCTACTTATCTTATGGAATTGAATTTTGGGTATATTTTAGAATTAGATGTCTAGAACCAAACTGCAAAGTTTCGTAAATTTTAGAGTTCGTTTGATACTCCAAACAATTTTTCTCTTGAAGCAGGACAGTCCTGATGCGAGATTCAGATCCGCCTACTTTGTTTTATCATATCTCAAAACCTAGACATTATTTGTTCAAACCGTTTGGTGGAATTGAACCTTATGGTGTCCTCAGCATTTACACCAAATTTGAACTCGAGCGTTTGTTTCAGATCGCACGTGCTGATTTCAGATTTCAGATTTGTTCTTTGTGATTTATGGTGATTGAATTGAAAGGTAACCATCATTCTTATCGGTTGGAGATGTATGTTACTGTTATTTGAACATGTATTCATGTGTAAACTTCATTATCTTGGTTTAGAGATGTTTGTTTATATTTGTTTCATGTATTGATTGGTTTGGCATGATACGTGAACATGAGTGAAATTATTGGTAATTAGTTGTTTACATGATATTGATTATCAATTGATATAATTAAGACGTGGTTTAACTCGATGAGAGTTTATAGCTAGATTGTGATGGATTAAATACAAAGGAGCATACTTTTGAGATAGATGTTTGTTACTCTATTTGGGATGACTAGATGAGTACTCTAAGAGTAGTTTATGGAAACTATGTGAGTGATAGTTAGTGCAAC
Organism: Tetragonia tetragonoides; assembly: GCA_038025085.1. Lineage (NCBI taxonomy): Eukaryota > Viridiplantae > Streptophyta > Magnoliopsida > Caryophyllales > Aizoaceae > Tetragonia > Tetragonia tetragonoides. The sequence goes on from CM076153.1 coordinate 35,531,055, forward strand.
CCGAGAATATATTATACTTTGAGAAACTGTGCCAACTTGTGATTATATATCGTTATAAACCATAATGGGTGTGTGATTGAGGATATCATTGTGAATTAACCCATGTTGGGTAATCGATTGAGGTATGAACTTGAGAATGAGTTGATACATATTATTTTGGTTTGAGGCTCAATAGGTTTGTTAGCTACTTAGACCTTGGCTTGTTGGCGAGTAGCCTAAGAGATTGACTCTTAGGTGATGAGCAATTATTTTTATGAAAATTGGAATCTCGTAATGATTTGATTATGAGTTGGTCCGAGAGTGGACTTTTGAGAGACTGTGATGGATATGTTATTGAGAGTCTGTGATGGCTATATTATTGAGAGCCTATGGTGGCTATGGTTATATATTTTATATTGGTTTTGCGGCTTTGTCACCGCTAGTTCGCTTTCCTCATGTCCAAGGCTAGGAGTTAATGACCAAGAGCAAATGGCACAAGTATTGGGTTAATTGAGTGATTAGCAAAGTGGTATTCAAGAGCGTTTGGGAATTGAGACGTTATAGTTATATCCTTTGGGATTCAGTGTAAGGTCCATGAAGACCTAAGTTGTGTATTGATTATGTGACACAATTGCACTTGTAGCTTTTAAATATATTCATATGAAATTATGAATTCGTATTTTGTTCGATGAATGTTGAGTTACTCAGCTTTGCTGACTGGTTGCTTTTGTGCTACGTGTGTTTGTTGTCCATGTCTCTTCAAATGGTGGACCTATGATAAACCTATATGGAATTTGTCTATATGGGGGAGTAGATTGACAGGATATTAGCTCCAGGAGTAGAGCTAGAGAGGAGGCGTACGAAGAAGATAGTATATCTTCTAAAAATATTTACCTATTGTTTAGGTTGGAACATTGGTATTATTGGGATTTTATTATTGTAACGAGATTAATTCTCTTGCATGAGAATTAATAAGCTTAATACTTTTATTTCGTGTGGTGATAACGCCTTGGATTTTGTATAGAAGTCTTCCGATGTTGTATATATTATTGATTATAAAAGTATTTATTGGTTCCGAAATCCGGGGTGTTACAAATGGTATCATAGCGGGTTGTTTTGGGCTTAACGCTTGCATCTTCATATGCTTGCGTTGTTTTTTTAGTAAAATGGAGAAAGTTGTTTAGAGTTGACTCTGATACAAATGGTATCAGAGCGGGTTAGTTTTGGGTTTAACGCATGCATCATCATATGCTCGCGTTTCTCTTTGTTGTGCTTATACTCTAATATGTTTTACGTGAATATTGTTTTTAGCTGGCCTATAACCCAAAGGCCAAGAATCGGACTTTTGTCCTTGTTGTTTCTTAGTGATTTTCGAGGCCGAAAATCTTTTTAAGGAGGGTAGAATGTAATACCCCGCATATTTATAATATTTATTATATTCAATAATGTGATTATTTGATTTGGAATATGCATATTTGGAGGAAAGAATATTTATTAATATTTATTTCCTTATTAATTGGTGTTTGAAAAGGAAAAGATATTTTCCCTTATATAGTTTCCTTAATTGAATTATGTTGTAGTTGGATTAGGATTCTAACTAGGTTAAGGATTCCTAACCCATATAAATACCTTCTACACTCTAAAATCTGATTCTTTTCTCTCTCCATTCGTGGCTTAGTGAGTTCATAAACCTCACTCACGTTTTCTCTCTTTCAAGCCTCACAAAACCCTAAAAACTATCTAGCACACAGTGTCAGATTGAAAACTCTGTTTCTCTTGTTCTACTTATCTTCTGGAATTGAATTTTGGATATATTTTAGAATTAGATGTCTAGAACCAAACTGCAAAGTTTCGTAAATTAGAGATTGTTTGATACTCCAAACAATTTTCTCTTGAAGCAGGACAGTCCTGATGCGAGATTCAGATCCGCCTACTTTGTTTTATCATATCTCAAAACCTAAACATTATTTGTTCAAACCGTTCGGTGGAATTGAACCTTAGGGTGTCCTCAGCATTTACACCAAATTTGAACTCGAGCGTTTGTTTCAGATCGCACGTGCTGATTTCAGATTTCAGATTTGTTCTTTGTGATTTATGGTGATTGAATTGAAAGGTAACCATCATTCTTATCGGTTGGAGATGTATGTTACTGTTATTTGAACATGTATTCATGTGTAACCTTCATTATCTTTGTTTAGAGATGTTTGTTTATATTTATTTCATGTATTGCTTGGTTTGGCATGATACGTGAACATGAGTGAAATTATTGTTAATTAATTGTTTACATGATATTGATTATCAATTGATATAATTAAGATGTGATTTAACTCGATGAGAGTTTATAGCTAGATTGTGATGGATTAAATGCAAAGGAGCATACTTTTGAGATAGATGTTTGTTACTCTATTTGGGATGACTAGATGAGTACTCTAATAGTAGTTTATGGCAACTATGTGAGTGATAGTTAGTGCAACCCGAGAATATATTATACTTTGGAAAACCGTGCCAACTTGTGATTATATATCATTATAAACCATAATGGGTGTGTGATTGAGGATATCATTGTGAATTAACCCATATTGGGTAATCGATTGAGGTATGAACTTGAGAATTCGTTTATACATATTATTTTGGTTTGAGGCTCAATAGGTTTGTTAGCTACTTAGACCTTGGCATGTTGGCGAGTAGCCTAAGAGATTGATTCTTAGGTGATGAGCAATTATTTTTATGAAAATTGGAATCTCGTAATGATTTGATTATGAGTTGGTTCGAGAGTGGACTTTTGAGAGCCTGTAATGGATATGTTATTGAGAGCCTGTGATGGCTATATTATTGAGAGCCTATGATGGCTATGGTTATATATTTGATATTGGTTTTGCGGCTTTGTCACCGCTAGTTCGCTTTCCTCATGTCCAAGGCTAGGAGTTAATGACCAAGAGCAAATGGAACAAGTATTGGGTTAATTGAGTGATTAGCAAAGTGGTATTCAAGAGCATTCGGGAATTGAGACGTTATAGTTATATCCTTTGGGATTCAGTGTAAGGTCCATGAAGACCTAAGTTGTGTATTGATTATGTGACACAATTCCACTTATAGCTTTTGAATATATTCATATGAAATTATGAATTCGTATTTTGTTCGATGAATGTTGAGTTACTCAGCTTTGCTGACTGGTTGCTTTTGTGCTACGTGTGTTTGTTGTCCATGTCTCTTCAATTGGTGGACCTATGATGAACCTATGCGATATTCGATTGCATGGGGGAGTAGATTGTTGATTGGCTCATAGGTTGCATTAAAGATCAAGTTTAGACGATCGAATAGAGCTGCCAAGAAGTTGGTCTTGCATATTTTGTAATGAGTAGTAATTTATTGCACTATTGAGTATGTTAGAGTAGTACCGTTAGCCTTGCACTCATTCGTTGGAGTGAGTGTGGCGATAACGCCCTGGATTTTGTATAGAAGTCTTCCGCTGTTGTAAATATTATTGATTTATAAAGGTTTTTATTGGTCCCAAAATCCGGGGTGTTATATTGCGTATCCAAACAGCCTCCTTCGCAGCTTCCAAAGTTGCGATGTACTCTGCTTCGTTGTACAATCTGGCACAGTGCTTTAGCACTCTTCCAGGTCACTGCTCCTCTATTGAGACAAAACACAAATCCTGATTGGGATTGAGAACTGTCTCTGTCGATCTAGGAGGACGTATCAGTATAACCTTTCACAATCAACTTTTCTTCACCACCATACACCAGATTCATATCTTTAGTTCTTTTCAGATACTTCAAGATATTCTTGACCGCAATCCAATGCGCCTCACCTGGGTTGGTCTGAAATCTACTCGTCATGCTCAAAGCATACACAAGGTTCTTCTGAGTTTCTGATAAAACCAAACCTAGTTATGGCTTCATCAAAACGCATATTCCAGCTCCAGGATGCTTTCTTCAACCCATAAATGGATTTTCTCAGCTTGCAAACCTTCCCAGCGTTTTTAGGATCGACAAAACCCTCAGGTTGTGTCATAAACACATCCTCTTCGAGAACCCCGTTGAAGAAAGCGGCTTTTGACATCCATTTGCCAGATCTCATAGTCATAATGAGCTGCAATTGATAGGAGTATCCTAATGGATTTAAGCATGGCAACTGGCGAAAAAGTTTCATCAAAGTCGATTCCTTGAATTTGCCTGTAACCTTTTGCCACCAGTCTAGCTTTGAAAACTAGAAAGCTTCCATCCTTGTCCGTCTTGATCTTAAAGATCCATTTGCACCAGATGAGCCTAGCTCCATCCAGCAAATCGACCAAGTCCCAGACTTGATTCTTGGACATGGAATCCATTTCGGATTTCGTGGCTTCTTGCCATTGCTGGAGTTTTGACTCGTCATTGCTTCCTTGTAAAGTGGTGGGTTCTTCACTTTCAACAAGGAAAATGTCACGGCTTTCCGTCGAATAGATTGAAATATAGTTATTTGTTGGAAGCCTGACTCTATCAGACCTTCGAAGAGTGGATTCAGGTTCAACCTCTCGAGTTGCCTAATAGAGTTGAATTTGGATATGTTTCCAAAACATCTTAAAACCACAATGCATAGGTGGGGTGACTATATACTTGTAGACGCCAAAAAAGAGTCTTCAGATTTCTCCGCAAAAGCCCGATGATGAAAGGAGTAATTTTTAAGCTTGAACTGCTATTTTGCTTTAATAGTTTAAAATAAGGTCTCAGGTTTTCATCCAAACACTCCTTTATTTCATTCCATCCAAAAGCCCCATTCAAGAGCTTTCCAATGACATGTCTCATGCCTCATTCCGACCCCCGGTCGCCAAATGGCGATATAGGGGTAAAATTGTCTTTTACCATTTAAGGGCAAAACAGTCTTTTTATATTTTTCGGATCATTAAAAATTCCCCGGAAGATAAAGGCAGGCTGGATGACGTCATCCAGCTGGCTGTTGACAGCCGTCAACGGCCCTGGAGCATGTCCCAGGGCCGCTAGCGGCGCTGCCTTTTTCCTTCGGGCCCGTCTCATTTTTCAGCTCAAATTCGACCGTACAACCCTACTTCCCACGCCTATATAAACAACCCCTCACCCTCAGTTCAAAACACACAGCCTACAGTTGGCGACCTCTATTCTCAGTTGAGTACTCCTGAGCTTCCCCCTCTTTCTTCTAAAAACTTGAGATCTATTTTTACTATTCTTGTCAAATATAGTCTACAGTTCAGGTACAAATTCCTGAGGGCTCAAATTAAATTTCTTGCTTATCTGTTTATTTTCTAGTTGTCATAATGTAGATATCATGCTAGAGTACGCGTTTTTATTGCTTCCCAAATATTGTCTGTATAGTCGTTGTGCTGCCCAACTTTTCAATCGAATGCATGTCTAAATAAAGGTTAAAATAAATGTTGTGATGCTTGTGATGAACCAATTAATAGTCTAAGTCTAGATTGTTAATCCGGTTTTGCATGGGAATTATGTCTTTAAATTATTAAGCAAACTTGAGTTAGTAGAGGCCGTCATAATACGGGCGAGTTGGGTGCCTAACACCTTCCCACCTCGTACCTTCGCCCCAAAACCCTTTATTCTTGAGTACTTGTATGTTCTATATGAGCGGGAGTCTTTCTAAAAACATGATTAGTTCACTTTTCGCGCTATTGAGTTGTCCCTTCGGTTTGTCCCTTCGATAAAACGCCAATGGGATTTATGTCTTTAAATTATTAAGCAAACTTGAGTTAGTAGAGGCTGTCATAATACAGGCGAGTTGGGTGCCTAACACCTTCCCACCTCGTACCTTCGCCCCCGAACCTTTTATTCTTGGGTACTTATATGTTCTATATGAGCGGGAGTCTTTCTAATAATATGATTAGTTCACTTTTCGCGCTATTGGGTTGTCCCTTCGGTTTGTCCCTTCGATAAAACGCCATAGCAGATTTGTGACCTCTTTCATGGTTTTTATTCAATTCAAGTCTTTTCAAAAGCTTTTCTAACTCGATGGTCCCTTGAACTTATCTAAGCCCCTAATTGACAAATTTTCTATAAGGACGCACTCCGGAGAGAAACAAAAGGATTGGTACGAAAATCCTGGGTCCTTACAATACTACATCGATTTAATGCTAACTAATTAATTATAAAGTGACGCATGTCTCAAACTCTCAAAGAGGAAACGTAACATCGCTGACGTACATGCAGCGAATGGCTAAAATGTTGTTTTGCATTTTTATTCAACTACGTATATGTAGACCACATATTGTTTCTAACTTCTATGGAAAAACATGTATGTGAATCTATTTGTTTAGAATATAATTATTCACATTTATAAGAAAAATGAAATAATACTTTCAAAGCATATAATAATAAGGTGGTTCTTCTAAAAAAAATAAAATAAAATAATAATAATAATAATAATAATAATAATAATAATAATAATAATAATATTAATATTAATATTAATATTAATATTAATATTAATAATAATAATAATAATAATAATAATAATAATAATAATAATAATAATAATAATAATAATAATAATAATAATAAGGTGGTAAATAATTTATTTTAATTTAGTTTAATATTTGTTTTTTGAAATGGATATTTATAGATTTTAAATAGCTGAAGCAATATATATAGATTTGGGCAGTTTAATTATTTGTGTATGTAGGTGTTAATTATTTTTGCATTTGTAACAAAAATAAGAAAAAGTTATAATGAAGGACCATTGTCTTATTCACCGCACATACAACTGATTACTTGGCCATATAGTATGTTTATGTAGTAAGATATGTTTCTGATATGGTACCAAGTTCTCAACGACAAAAAGATACACGAAATCACATAGTTATAAGTACGAATCGATAATACCAATAAATCTTTGTAAACGATATAATACGTCTAGATGGTTGTGGGTAGTGGGCTTCGATAAAATCCAAGGGTAGCCAATTAAAACATGCAATTATCTATGTTAAAAAGTGACCCTAAAATTGCGCGTTCTCCATTGCTTAACCTGCGACATACACGTTAAGTTCACTCGCTAACTCACAAACCCGTTAGCCTAATGGTAAGCAGTATAGAATCGCCCTTAGAATTGAGTGGCAGACTTAGGATGTGTTCTTTTCCTTATTGAAACTTACTCAAACAGTGAAAATCAATCGCAAAATCATATTGAATCGGTGGGAATCAGTAGAAGGACATTACCCAATCAGTGGAAAGATCAGCAGCATGACCTTACCCAATCAGTGTGGAATCAGTGCCAAAGGACAAATTCCTTCTCATATAATCAGTGGCATGGCCTTAATGAATCAGTGGCAGGACCTTACTGAATCAGTAAAAATCAGTGGTAGGACATTACTGAAGTAGTGGGAATCAATGGAAAGACCTTACTTAATTATTGAGAATCAGTGAAAATCAGTGAAAAAGAACACACTCTTAGCTTGCAGGTCATGCAGCATAAATAGCTCTTAATTCTTAGGAACATGTTGCATTGAGTGTTGGTGCTAAGATGACGGGGACAATGCTTACGTTAGTTGTTTAGCTAATCTGATATGTTTGTTATTAAATATAGAGTTCGAACATGATGATGTCGCGCGGGCTGCATCAATTGCCATTCACATGCACCCTATTTTTTATTAAATTGTTGCATTGAGTGTTACGTACGTTGATGATGCTTCTACGCCTGTATACAGTATTATGTGTTGTCACTCGTCAGGAACAACCGGACAAAGGATGGATGAGGGACGTGAGACTTGACTGTGGATGAGGGTGGGCTTTCATAGCGCTTTCTATAAATTTCTATCCTCTTTAAATTTTTTTTTTTCTCTTTTTATATTCGAAGTCCAAAGTACCAAGTTTCGGCAAAAAAAAATTCAATCCATAGTATGTACGAGGTTGGCTGGTTTTGCTCATTCTCAATTTGTCATCAATCTTTACCAGAGGTGGCAAACTGGTATAGTCGGTCAAGTCGGGTTTGTATTAGATCAATTTTGGTCGGGCTGGGTTATTTCGATTTAAGGTTGGCAAATTCTTGTTTATGACTCAAAGTGTTCGGATTCATGTTGACCCAACGGGTTGAGCATTTATATTTCAATTATGTTATAGTTGCGTAATTAATTCTATTTTCAACTTAAAATAAAATGTTTACCCACTATAATTTTTTTTGGTGCAAAGTTTACCCACTATAATGAGATTAGACATAAAACATATAGTTTTAATCTTCTTGAAAAATATATCATAAATTTTTCAAATGTTATTTGGTGTTTGCTAATGCAAACAAAGTATATACCAAAATCGCTACTAATATAACAATTAATAAAAGATATTTTCATAACGATTAGAAAAAACCTCTATTAAAGAGAAATGTGAATTATATATGTCAAAATTAATTGATATGTAAGAAAATCTGATATGATTAAACTATTTGTCATCCAATTTTCACATATTGGTGTATCTTAATTTGAAAATCTCAATGAACGGGTCGAATAAGAGCGGATTTCGGTTCGACCTAATATATATCAGTTTTCAAATAATTTGATAGTATAGAGTTTCGAGTTTAAATTATTTGATCAAGACTACCCAAACTTTTCGAGTCCGTATGGTCAAATTCTCGAGTTGGATCTAACTCATTCTTTACACAACATGCACTTATAATCGAACTATATATGATCCAACTTTAATAGTTGAGTTAATTATCTCATAGGAGTAATTATTAAAATTAAAGTTGAGTACATTATCTCATAGGAGTAATTATTAAAATACTGTCGTCTTATCTACTACACATGCAAGATGTAACTATTAGAGAGTGGTAAATATATAGCTTTAGGTAGCTAGCTAGCATATAATTGTGATAATATGAGAATAGGTTATTTCCCCGTGAGGGTTACCTCATTATCATTATGAATATATACTGGTTACAGAGAAGGGGTCTTACCCTAATACAAGTAACTGGCCTAATATGCACAAGCCCTAAATAATTACAAATGAATTATTCTAATTACATTATCTCTAATTACATTATCTATCACACCCCCGCAGTCGGAGCGGGAGGATGACGAACGCTCAGGCTGGAGCGAAAATCAGTAAAAAGAGACGAAGGGAGTCCCTTCGTGAAGATGTCCGCATACTGAGAGCTGGATGGGACATGAATAACTCGGACATGACCAAGAGCGACTTTCTCGCGAACGAAGTGAATGTCGATCTCAATATGTTTGGTGCGTTGATGTTGCACCGGGTTAGTAGAAAGATACACATCACTTACATTATCACAATAAACCAAAGTAGCTCGGGTGAGCAGGCAATGGAGCTCGACAAGGAGGTTGCGAATCCAACAAGTTTCGGCAACCGCATTGGCGACACCGAGATACTCTGCCTCGGCGCTGGAACGCGAGACGGTGCCCTGGCGTTTGGAAGACCAAGAGACAAGATTATCACCCAAGAACACACAGTAGCCAGAGGTAGATCGACGTGAATCGGGACAACCAGCCCAGTCCGCGTCGGAGTAAGCAATAAGGCCAGTGGCGGGGGATGAGTAGAGCTGGAGGCTGAAATCCTGTGTTCCCTGTATATAGCGCAAGATGCGCTTGAGAGCCTGGAAATGAGGCTCCCGAGGATCATGCATAAATAGACATACCTGTTGAACACCATAAGAGATATCGGGCCTGGTGAACGTGAAATACTGCCGAGCACCTGCAAGACTGCGGTAAAGAGAGGGATCCGCAACTGGGGGACCATCATGTCCGCGTTTGGACTTGGTGTCCACAAGGGTAGTGCAAGTCTTACAGTCAGACATATGAGTGCGGTCAAGGATCTCAAGTGCATACTTCTTCTGAGAAAGAAATAGGCCCTTGTCGGAGCGAGTGGCCGTGACCCCAAGGAAGTAGTGTAGAGGGCCGAGGTCAGTCATGGCAAACTCGGAGCTGAGAGAGGAGATGAGTCGCTGAAGGAGGGCAGAGGAGGAGGCAGTAAGCACAATGTCATCAACATACAAGAGCAAATAGGCCGTGTCAACGCCCTATTTATAGATGAACAGGGAGTTATCGGATTTGTTGTGGCAGAAATCGATACGAGTCATAAACTCCGCGAACCGCTGATACGAAGCCCGGGGGGGCCTGCTTGAGTCCATATAGAGATTTCCGGAGCCGGCAGACATAATCAAGGTGCACAGGATCAACAAAGCCGGGAGGCTGATGCATGTAGGCAGTCTCGTTAAGAGTGCCATGGAGGAAGGCATTCTTAACGTCGAGCTGGTGAATAGGCCAAGCCTAAGTGAGGGCGAGGCTAAGGACAGTGTGAATGGTCGCAGGTTTGACCATTGGACTGAAGGTCTCATCACAATCGATACCAGGACGCTGGGATTTGTCGTTGGCAACCATGCGCGCTTTGTGTCGCTTAAGGGTGCCATCGGAGTTGAATTTGTGCTTGTAGAGCCTCATAGAACGAACCACATTGACCCCTGGGGGTCGGGGTGTCAGTTTCCAAGTATCATTTTTAATAAGAGTATCATATTCAGATTGCATTGCAGCACGCCAGTGAGGGTCCTTAAGAGCCTGGACATGCGAGCGGGGAAGAGGGGAAGGTTTTGTGGATATGTGGAGATCGAAGATCTTGCAGGGCTTGAACACGCCAAGCTGACCGCGAGTGATCATTTTGTGGGTTGTGGTGGGAGGAGGGGGAGGGGGGACGTGGGAGGCGACGGGGAGGAGGGGGCCGTAGGTGGGGACCGATCGGCAGAGGGAGGAAGGGAAGGGGTGGGCGAGACCGTGGGAGTGGACGGTGTAGGGGAGGGAGGAGGTGTAGGTGGCGCGGCGAGAGTGGCGCACGGGGGTTCGGGGAGAGGGAGGAAAAAGGGGGAATTTGTGGTGGTGTTATCTAGAAAATCATCCGAGGTAGGAGGAGATGGAGCCACGGTAGAGAAGGGGAAGGAAGACTCATCAAAAACTACATGACGGGAAATAATGATTTTCCGGCTAGCGAGGTCTAGACATCTATAGCCCCGGTGGTTGGCAGGATACCCAAGGAAGACACAAGGAGTAGAGCGGGGGCGCGAGTTTGTGAGGAGTGGAGGAGGTGAGGTTGGGGTAGCATAGGCACCCAAAAACCCGAAGGTGAGAGTAGGAGGGATCTTTTTTGAATAGGCGAGCGAAGGGGGTTTGATTTTTGATGGTGGTGGAAGGGAGAAGGTTGAGAAGGTGAACAGCCATATGAAGGGCTTCAACCCAATAGGTGGAGGGAATGTGGGCTTGAAAGAGGAGGGTACGCACAATATTATTTATGGTGCGAATCATGCGTTCGGATTTTCCGTTTTCTTGAGAGGTGCGAGGACAGGAAAAACGAACAACCATACCATGGGAGGCAAACAAGTCATGAAGTTGTGTGTGGTCAAATTCCCCGCCGTGGTCACACTGAAAACCTTTAATTTCACAATTAAATTGGGTATGCACATAAGAGCGAAAGTGAAGAAACTTAGAGAAAACATCACTTTTACGACGGAGAGGATAAACCCAAAGAAATTGTGAAAAATGATCCAAAAATATGACATAGTAGCGTATGCCGCTAATACTGGAAATAGGAGAGGTCCAAACATCATAGTCCACAATATCAAAAGGAGAGCTGACCACAGTTTCAGACTTATAGAAAGGGAGTCTAACATGTTTGCCTAATTGACAAGCGTGACAGAGAGGGGACGCTTTATCTTTATTACACTCAATAAACCCATTAGAGACTAAAGACTTTAAAATAGATTCGCCCGGATGACCCAAAACCGTCGATGCCAAGTGGATGAGCTACTGATGAGGAAAGCGGTAGGTGATGTGGTGGTGGAGTTGGAGGTGACTGGATAGAGGTCGCCGGTGCTCACTCCTAAGAAGGTGGATCTTCGCCAGGTAGTCCTTCACAGAAAAACCATAAGGGTCAAACTCGACAGACACAAGATTATCGACACTGAAGCGAATATGAGAATAGCTCATTATCTCTAATTACATTATCCATCAATAATCAGAAGATAACTTCTGTGAAGAGTGCATTTTATGTATATATTGCAGTTCCTCGTGAATTTGAAGAGAAGTTTTCATCATGTTTATGTCAACCGAATGCCAATTAAATAGTCCCAATAACAACAAACTAATACACTACCTCGGTACCTCCACCACGTAATAACATTTGTGCTAAAAAATCATATACATCCATGAAAGATCTACTCACTATTTACTACAAACTTCAATAATACTATTTCCAATATGTTAAGGAAAGCTTTAAGATCGAGAAAGTAGATTTTTTTTTTCTTTTTTTTGGTGGTCTGTGACTAGCTTTTTGTGGTTGATTGTGGCACCTGGCACGTCAACTTTTTGTGGATTGGGACTTGTTTATATCCTAATTCCCACAATTCCTAAAATACCAAGTTGAGACTTAAAGCCATTTTAGTTTTACATGCCACGTATTTAGTGAGTACGTCGATGTTCAAAGAAAAGCTTTTTTTACCTTTTAGTAGAGATTAAAGAAATTTTAGTAGATGTAACCAAAAAAGGAACTTTTAGTAGAGATTTTATTGATGAAAAAAGAGGAGAGAAAGCAAATAAAAAGGGGAGTAAATTTTGGGAACATGAGGTGAATTGAGCAGTTGGAGTGAGACAGTTAAGGATAATTTTGGGACAATGATAGTTGTACGATGGTTGTACATTACAACCTTTTTTATGTGAGAGGAGTGATAAAAATATCCTTGCTACTTGGGATTTCAGGGGGTATTTGTGGTAGAGTGAAAAAGGGGAGAGGAGAGAGATAGACACAAAAAAAAAAAGTTGTAATGTACCATAATTGTACAAGATTCATTTCTATAATTTTGGTACTATTTTAAATAAATAAATTTATGAGGATAATAATGAGTGCATCAATTTTAATTCAAAAATTAGCATTTATTGATTGTTAACCATTGTCCTTAAACCGTTATAATAATTAATATGGATGAAGAAATGAGTTGATGATAAGATAAAATGCAGAATCCTAATTTTTTCCACAATTTCTATTATGCCATCAATCTACTGCGCTTCCCTATGATATCCCAACCCACAAATAGTTGACGTGCCAGGTGCCACAATCAACCCATAAAAAGTTTAACGTATATATCTCTCTCATGCAATATCACAAATCAAGTTTAGGACACAAATAAAGTTACTTCTCCATAATATTACTAACGCATCACATGTCTTAATTAATAAGAGACCACATCTCCAACTTAAGCTAATAATGACAATGCCTACAAAGAGATAGAAATAAAGAAATAACTAAAAAGGGACTAATATTCCTACTTTTGTTGGTTTAAAAACCACCATTACTCTTAATTAACTAACTACATACTCTACTAATGGATCGAGAACCATTTAGGAAAGAAAACAAAAAAAAAGAAAATAAACTAGTAGTGAAGTGAGTACTACTTTCATCAAATAAACTCATCACCGAACCACCACGCACGCATCATAGATGCACCTCCGACCACCACCCTCCCACGCACCATTATCAATCAAAAGAAACCACCGGAGAAAGGATCAAACATGTCACTGAGCTCTCCACCTCCATTACCTCCTCCGTCACCACCACCGCCGTCACTGCCGCCACCGATGCCGCCTCCAACGCCACCACCGCCGCCGATACCAGTTTTAGTACCGATTTTCTTATACTTCCGACCGGAAGTAATGCTTTGTGCAATCTTGGAAGTGAGCTCAGATTCTCTCTTAATCTCATCCGCGAGGCGGTACAACCCCCTAGGGTCATTCGGGAGGGCTCTTTCGAGCAGCTCCTCGACGGCCCTAGTCGGACCCTTTATACCCACCAAACCCATGAACGCGATACTTTGAAACGCGGTTTCAAAAATGGCGGCACATACAGCAGCTTTAGAGCACTTGTGTATAGCTTTCTCAAATGGATTGTTCTTAAAAACATTTCTAACTTTGTCTTTTTCCTATAGTTAAGTTTGCATCAAGAGCATGAAGAACGAAAAACAATACAAAGCCCACAAGAAATCCCAACCCAACCCAACGAACTCCCTCCATCCCCTCCACCCGCCCCTCCTCTCGGCTTCCATCCTTTCGGTACCACTACGAGGGTGGAGACCAACAACCCAACCACCTCCGTGTTGGCCCCATCCACCCCCCAAAGCAACGACTAAGCTAACTTGAACAATGCTCTTGGGTCATCCGGGAGAGCCCTATTGAGCAACTCCTACGCAGCCTTACTTGGACCATTTATGCACAGCAGGCCAGTAACAACCAAACTTTAAAAGACTGTCTCAAAAACGGTCGCACAAACCGCCACTTCAAAGCACTTTTGAACGGCATTTTCGAAGGGTTGTCACCTAAATTTCTTCAACCTCTTTTACTTCATCCGGGTGGGTCAAAACTTTAGCGGCGCCTTTTTTGATTGATTCATCTGATATGACTTTGATTGTAAACCTGTTGGCGAATGTCACGAATTTGTGACCCATTCCAGCAATTTTTTACTTTGCTCATTTTCAGACAATAGAGGTGAGAGAAAAAGAGGGAAAGAGGTGAGAGAAAAGGAGGAGGTGAGAGAAAAGAGAACTCGGAAAGAAGAAATATTTGCTATTATATATATATAACCTAATTAACATTAGCTTCACTAAAGCACATAAATACTGGGTACCTCATAAATACTAGGTCAAACTTCCTTACTTTTTAGTAACATATATAAATATTTTATTTTTTCCAAGAAATTATGTACTTCAATAATTAATCAAAACCCGTCTAGGTTGGTTTCCTTCAGTTTAATTCAAAGCTGATCTTGTGTAAGTTCAGCCCATTTCGATTAATTAGTGTCATTTTTGGATCATTTATCTTGTGACCGAAATGGGCTGAACTTACACAAGATCAGCTTTGAATTGAACTGAAGGAAACCAACCCAGACGGATTTTGATTAATTATTGGAGTACATAATTTCATGGAAAAAATAAAACATTTATATATGTTACTAAAAAGTAAGGAAGTTTGACCTAGTATTTATGGGGTACCCAGTATTTATGTGCTTTAGTGAAGCTAATGTTAATTAGGTTATATATATAATAGCAAGTATTTCTTCTCTCCGAGTTCTCCTTTCTCTCACCTCCTCCTTTTCTCTCACCTCTTTACCTTCTTTTCTCTCACCTCTATTGTCTGAAAATGAGCAAAGTAAAAATTGCTGAAATGGGTCACAAATTCGTGACATTCGCCAACAGGTTTACAATCAAAGTCATATCAGATGAATCAATCAAAAAAGGTGCCACTGAAGTTTTGACCCACCCGGATGAAGTAAAAGATGTTGAATAAGTTTTCAGTGACAAACCCTTTGAAAAGGCCTTTCAAAAATGCTCTGAAGCGGCGGTTTGCGTGGTCGTTTTTGAGACAACCTTTCAAATTCTGGTTGTTACTGGTCTGATGTGCATAAATGGTCCAAGTAAGGTCACCCAAGAGCTGCTCGATAGGGCTCTCCCGGATGACCCAAGAGCATTGTTCAAGTTAGCCTAGTCGTTGCTTTGAAGATGAAAAACAAAGCCAATAGTCTGCTCGTTGAAGTCATCTCATTTGACTATGGGTGGTCATAACGTGTTTGGTGGGTGAGGGGGCGGATGAGGGGAAGGGGGATGACCCCAAGAGCATTGTTCAAGTTAGCCTAGTCGTTGCTTTGAAGATGAAAAATAAAGCCAATAGCCTACTCGTTGAAGCCATCTCGCTTGAGCGTGGGTGGTCATAACGTGTTTGGTGGGTGAGTGAGCCGTGGAGGGGAAGGGGTGGATGGGGCCGACACAAGGGTGGTTGGGTTGTTGGTCTCCACCCCCGTAGTGGTACCGAGAGGAGGGAAGCCTCGGAGTGGCGGGTGGAAGGGAGGGAGGGAGTTCGTTGTGTTTGGTTGGGTTGGGTTGGGCTGGATTGGGTTCAGTTGGGTTGGGGACGTGATGCACATGTTTATGTGCATACTTTTAGGTCATTATTTCACTAGTAAAATTTTTTAAATGGAGCACAGTGTCACTCTTGTAATTTATTAGAAAACAGTGTCTACTTATGTTCTGTTTGAATTTAAAAAAAAGGTCATTCTGTTATTCCTTTGTTATTTTTCGTTTTATTTGATGTTTTGGCTAATATAATTGTTAATTTTATTCTCATTTTATTTGATGGAAGGGCTACTTAAAGCTAAGGGTAGATGAAGGAGATCAAGGAGATCAGAGGTTAGCTAGTGTTAATTATAAGTATGCTAGTAGAGTATTATTGAACTATGTTTATTTTGAACTATATATGATGTTGTTAAGGTTGAGTTTCGAATTATGTATTGAGATATTTAACGACGACTTCTTTGAGTCGTAATTGCAGACCCGTAGATGAAGGAGTGCGGAATAGGCGATGGAACAGGGTCCCAAAATTTGAGGGACCCATGATTCTGAAATTAATAAAATATAATTTTTAGTAGATATGTAACATAACTAAAGTGGAGCTTAATTGGTTCCATGCCTATGCTACAACTTGTTGGAGTCTGGAGGTCACGGTCTCAACTCCTACTATCTATAACTAGTATATCTGATTGATTCAATTGGTACGTAACTGGTTGTTAAAAAAAATATACCTTTTTAGGGCTTAATTTTTTAATCATAACAAAGGGCCTTGAAAAAGATTGCTACGGCCCTGCGTAATTGAATGTATGGTTGTGTACGTATGTTTCAATTGAATGTATGGTTGTGTCTTGAACTGTGATTGAACTATGCATGCATATGATTTTAATTGAATGAATTGAGATATTTAAGTCCTACTAATCGAATGTACTGATACACTACATCTGATTCAAAAGTACAGTAATTTCTTATGTTTAATTAATTTATTGAATGTGCATGCATATTATCCCTACTCAAACTAGCTAGTGACTATTGTGTATACATGTGTGTATGTCAGTATGTGTATACATGTGTGTGCGCGTGCGCGGGTGTGTGTGCGCGCGTGCGGGTGTGTATGTGCGCGTGTGTGTTTCTTTCTTCTCTCAAAGTTAAATGGGTGGGTGCCTCTTGTTTATGTTTTGCGATTCTCTTTTTAGCCGCTTTAATTTGTTCTCAGCAATATAATGTGACAAAAGTTACATTACGTCGTTAATCGTAACAACCATTTAAGCTGTTGTTAGCAGCATGACACTGTGTGCATATATATGCCTCGCTCTGTCGTTAAGAGGTTGGTTTAATTTGGACACAATGAATTTGCAAGTCTGATCTTGAGTAGTGTTTAGGTGGTAATAGTCTGAAATTTAATTTGGTGAACTTGACTTTATGAGCTCATCATATATCTAATATATGCATAGATTTTTGGGTATAAACGCTGGTAAGATGACAAGTATCATTCTCTGGTTGGCTTATACACAAGTCACTAATTATAACTTATTTTTCCTTTTTTTAGAGGGATTATTATTAAATAGTTAATTAACCATTAATGATGCAAATTAATAGAAAATGTGAATAGTTTGAATTAAATTTTTCACATAATTTAGATAGTTAATGATATAAATATAAAGGCACATTAAAAATAATATAATCGTATGAATTGGTACACTATAAATATGAAATATATTAGTTTATCATTTCCTTTAATTTTCTTTACTGATTGTTTTTTAGCATTACACCTTTTACTTTTTGATTAAAGATGCACATGTTAAATAATAGCTTGAACAAATTATGTATCGTTTAAATAAAATTTGTTTATTCGTGGATCAAATTGGAGGTTATCTCACAAGTGACCAATTGACATGTGACTAATATTTGTAAGGATAAGCGCAAGTACTGTCACAAGAGTTACATTTTGAGTTACATTTCTGACCCCTTTTTTGTACTATAATTTGGGTCACCATTTTTTTGAATTTTATATTTGTGTGCAAACATATATAATCCCTATTTGTTGGTATACGTGCACTAGATAATGTGTCAACAATTACATTTTGAGTCACCATTTGTTTTGAGATTGATGATTGTGGTGCTTTGTGGGTTTACAAGAGTTAGCAATAGTAATATGACAGGGGCAGGTGATACGTGCCTAATCTTAGGGGGATTAGCATAGGAAATGTGACAAGAGTCGCATGTAGAGTCATGATTTTTTTTATTAAGTTTTATATTTACAGGTTTAAGGGCAGAGTACATTGCAAGTGATGTTTGACTGATATTTCTAAGGTAACATGTGAGTAAATGACTAATCTCTGTAGAATTATACCCTAAAAAACAAATGATGGAATAATTGTAATGTAAAATTTTAGTCACCTTTTTATTTATTAATTTTATATTTGTGGGTACAAGTACCGATTACGTGACAAGTGACATGCAATGAATATTTATAGGAAAAATGCATGTAATGTATTTAGACATTATTTCACCTGCTTATTATGCTTTATCTTCATAGAGTTATGTGTACTTTATAATAAAAAGTTATAATCTAATATAGAAAATATTACATAGAGACAACTTATTCATATGACATATTTGCCATTTTAGTGACACAATATTTGTGATCAATTATTTATTTATGTACAATATTCTTGGGTCATTTTGGTGAAATTAATAAATTAATATAAAAAATAATAATGATTTTCATTTATAGAATTTTAAATATCTTTTATGATGAGGTTATCAAAAATATACTATCTTAGTTGATGTTATTTAATTTTATTTTATTTTGCAACTATTAGTCTGTTAACTTTTATATGACCTATTTAGTAAGACACATATTAACCTACAATATGATAAAACCTACCAATATTTAATTAAAAAATTATATTAGTTGGTATAAGCGCGTGGGTTATTGAAAGTTGAGTTGAATTTATGGGATAAGCTTTGGTTATATGACAAGAGTATTACATATTTAATTAAGTTTTATATTTGTGGGTGGCATATACACCTGACAAGTGACATGTGATTAATATTTTTGAGATATTTTGAGATATGGAAGATAAGGGACAAGGGTCACATTGGAGTCACAACGACACATGGGATGCCACGTAGGCGAGCCACGTCGTGTGACCATGACAAGCAAGCCGACACGTAAGCTCAAACATACCACATAGCATACCACATCATCTACCATTAATGGATTATCATTAGTTGACTTAATTACATATTTATTAGCATATTTCTCAATTACAAAATAAAATAACTATAGTCACACAAGTCAAAATATTATAATTCTGACACCGTTGGATTGGATTTGAAAAATGCTTCAAAACGAGATATATATGTATATGTCCTATAAAAGTTGGGTTCTTTCCGTACATATAACTGGGTCCTTATTCGTGTGGTGCCGACACGTGGGACGCCACGTAGGCGAGCCACGTCGTGTGACCATGACAAGCAAGCTGACACGTAAGCTCAAACATGCCACATAGCATACCACATTATCCACCATTAATGGATTATCATTAGTTGACTTAATTACATATTTATTAGCATATTTCCCCAATTACAAAATAAAATAACTATAGTCACACAAGTCAAAAAAATTATAATTCTGACACCATTGGATTGGATTTGAAAAATGCTTCACAACGAGATATATATGTATATGTCCTATAAAAGTTGGGTTCTTTCCATGTGGTAACAACACGTAGGACGTCACTTAAGATGAAATGTCCGTGTGAAGATGACACGTACACGCTACATGTGCTCAACTTTGTCACATAGTTTTAGTTGTGCAAAATAAAATAAGCATGTGTACATATATACCGTTAATGCAGAATGAGTTTATTCATTATTTTCATTAATTGAATTACTTATTAAAATTAGTGTACATATATTATTTTTATTATCTATCTAAACTTAGTCCAATCTCATTACAAAAGAATCGCATGAAAATATCATTTTCAAGAATTAGCATGCTGCATCCTATGGATAGAAATCTTTGCAAAAATAAAATAAAATGTATTTTTCTAATAATATTAATAATTTCACATCAAATATAACATAATTTTATTATATATTATTCATAAAATTATTTTACGAGCACATGCGAAGCACGGGGATAAAACCTAGTATTGTATTATTTTTTGTTGATTTTGAGATGCCAAGATAGGTTAGCTAAGCTCATAAGACGGTGATATTCATAATATTTGGCACTCCACCAAGGTTAGTGAACAATGAAGTAACCAGCTTAGGAGTCGATCCAAGTATGTACATATTGATTGATAGATCTTTCAAGTAGTAAAGGAATTTGGCAATGTAATATGAAATGAATCTGTAAGAGATCATTATTTTTAGAACATTTGGGCTACATATCATAAGAGAACGAACATGATTTTTAGAAGGTTTATAGATACATGGCTAATTGGGCACTTGTTTACAATTGGTTTAGAATTAACCTTCAATGTATCTATCTTAGACACTAGCAAGTTAACAGGAGTAAAGTGAGTAAGGATTGTGTTCTATGAATTTTTTTCTCTACTTGGTTAGTTTGGTACCTTATGAGCTAATATTTCCCTGTGTATACTCAACACCGACCCTACATAACAAGGATTCGAAACAAAATAGAGCAATTCCTGTTGGAAATGAAGCCAAACAAGCTTCATGAAGCTTGGTATGCTTCAAAGAAAGTCCTTGAAAAGCCTTGTTCACAAAACACAATTGTCCCACATAGGTAGAGAAAGGAAAGAGAAGAGACTTTATATATTGTTGTGGACTTTTAGTCTTTGAACTAAGAGTCAAGGGAAGACTCTTCCTCCACACGCGCGCGCGCGCGCCGCCGCCGCCGTCCGTCCGGTCGGCCGGGCGAGGGTGTGGGTTGGGTTGGGCTCTTTTTATTCTCGGTTCCGTTGAGCTTCAGATTCAGTAACCGTTTTATCATTACTATCACAATAAAATCCCACGATCTCAGCTCCCTATTTACTTCATTCATCAGTTACTGATTCAAAAGGCTTCTATATAGTAACCAAAAACCTCCAGCTTTGAGAGATAGAAAAAACAGAAATCCTCTCCTCTTCTCTTCGGTTATTTTTTTTCCTTGTGCTCTTCTCTTCGTTTGGCAGTAGTTCAGTTTACCCTCAAAGTCATTGCACCGTAGTACACCGGAGCATTGGCTGCTGTGTATCCCTGGAGGTCGGTTGCCGGAATTTCCTAGTGTACGTGTGGGGGCAAATTCGACTTTAGGGCAGTGATTCATCACGCCACGGCCATTGTTACAGATAAGTTGTTCCGTTTCATTAGCCTTGTTTCTAACATTCTAAAGTCGAAATTTATTTTATCATGGCTACTAACGGAATTATTGGTAATGTTGATGTGAACGATTTTGTGCCTACTGTCACCCCTAATCATGCTGTTGTTATACCATCTACTTTAGTTCATAACGATACTGCTGTGCCTTATGTGAGTACAAATTTGATGACTGCTGGTACAACCCCTATGTTCCCAAATTTTTTCGTTCCTGATATGTCTAAGTTATATCCGTTTGATGGGAAAAATTATAATATGTGGTCGGATAAGATGGAATTTTTCTTGGGACAAATTGGTGTTGAGCATGCTTTAGTTGATGACAAGGCTCCTGTCAATTCCACTAGAGACTTTCAGAAGGATAATAGGACTTGTCGTGGTATGTTGTTGCATTACATTACCACATCCTTATACCAGATTTATAGTAAGTTGAAATTGGCTAAGGAAATTCGGGATGCTCTTAAATTGAAGTATGGAACTGATGACTTTGGGAAAGGGAAATATGCTTGTAGTAGGTGGCTTAAATTTGAGTTAGTTGATAGTAAGCCTATGTTGGATCAAGTTCATGAGTATGAAAATTTGGTGACGGAAATTCTTGCTGAAGGGATGAAAATTTGTGAGGTTTTTCAAGCTAACTGTTTGCTTGATAAATTGCCGAAATCTTGGGAGAATTATGTTCATTCTATGAGGCACAAACAGAAAACTTTTACTCTTCAGGAGGTTGTATCTCACATCAAGATCGAGGAACAAACCGAATCCAGGCTAAAGGAAAAACAACCGAACATTCCTCCTCTACTGCTAACCTTGTTGAACAAAAGAATTTTGCAGGTAGACATGACAGAAACAAGGGACCCAAAGGGAAAGGACCAAACCAACTACATGGTAAGATTCAGCCACAAAACTTCAAGAAGCCTTTCAAAGGCAACTGTTACAATTGTGGCAAGTATGGACATCCCGCTAAGGAGTGTAGAAGTGCTGCTGCCGTTGCTGTCAACAAACCCAAAGAGAACAAAGCCCAAGCTAACCTGACCGACGATGTTATTGTTGCCATGGTGTCCGAGATTAACCATGTTGGTAATACTGTTGAATGGATTTTGGACACCGGGGCAACAAGACATTGTTGTACCAACCGAGATATGTTCGTGGAGTATGTCAATGGTGCTGAAGGAGAGTGTGTCTTCATGGGTAACTCTAGCACTACTTCTGTTGCTGGTAAAGGGAAGGTTCTTTTAAAGCTTACTTCTGGTAAAACTATTGCTTTAACCAATGTTTTGCATGTCCCTGATATTCGCAGGAACTTAATTTCTGGCTCGTTGTTGAACAAAGCTGGGATTAAGTTAGCATTTGAATCTGATAAACTAGTACTCACCAGAAATGGTGAATTTGTCGGGAAGGGTTTTTGTAATGGGGGGTTGTTTGTATTGGATGTTGTGACTGAGAATAAAGCATCTACCTCTTCTGTTGTTTACATCGCTGAGTCTGTTTCATTATGGCATGCTAGACTAGGTCATGTGAATGTGGCATCCATTAAAAGGCTAAAACAATTTAGTCTTATTCCTGCTTTTAGCAATACTGATTTTACTAAATGTGAAGTATGCGTAGAAGCTAAACATCCTAAAAAACCCTACAATAAGAATGTGACTAGAACTTCTACGTTACTAGAACTT
This sequence comes from Tetragonia tetragonoides, assembly GCA_038025085.1. Taxonomy (NCBI): domain Eukaryota; kingdom Viridiplantae; phylum Streptophyta; class Magnoliopsida; order Caryophyllales; family Aizoaceae; genus Tetragonia; species Tetragonia tetragonoides. The sequence goes on from CM076153.1 coordinate 35,553,872, forward strand.
GTGCACACTGACCTTGGTGATTTTCATAGCCATGTTAGTAGAGGTGGTAAAAAGTATTATATTACATTTGTTGATGATTATTCAAGATTTACCAAAGTGTATTTGCTGAGTTCTAAAGATGAGGTTGAGGATAAATTTCTCATCTATAAAGCCGAGGTAGAAAACCAACTAGATCGTAAAATAAAAAGGTTTAGGTCCGATAGAGGTGGAGAATATGATCCAACACCTCTAAAGGTGTTTTGTGAGGCTAATGGAATCATTCACGAAATTACAGCTCCTTATGCTCCTCAACAAAACGGCATTGCCGAGAGGAAAAATAGGACCCTCAAAGAAATGATGAATGCTATGCTTATTAGTTCGGGTATGCCTAATAACATGTGGGGGGAAGCTTTACTTTCTGCCTGCTTTATACTTAATCGTGTTCCCCACAAGAAACTTGAGAAAACTCCATATGAGTTGTGGAAAGGTTTTGGACCTAACTTGAGTTACTTGAAAGTGTGGGGGTGCCTTGCGAAAGTCGGGATTCCTGACTTTCAAAGAAGCAAGATTGGACCCAAAACTTTGGATGCTATATTTATTGGATATGCTAATAGTATTGCTGCATATAGATTTGTTCTAAGAGATGGTTCTGGGTTTGGTGCTATTAAAGAGTCCCGTGATGCTGAATTTTTTGAGCATATCTTTCCTGTGAAAGTAAATGAACAACGGGTCTTACCTGCTGCTGCATCTTCATTACCTTCACATGTCAATGCTTCGTCTAGTATAGAAGTTCAAGAGCCTAGGAGGGGTAAACGAATTAGGACTGAGAAAAGTTTTGGCCCTGATTATGTTACTGCTTTCTTAGCTGAAATTGATGTGCTAGATGAAACTTTTGTGCATGCGTATATTATTGAAGATGACCCTAGGAATTATGGAGAGGCCATGAGGTCAGTTGACTCTAGTTTTTGGCAAGAGGCCATAAACAGCGAGTTAGAATCCATTATGAGTAACAATACTTGGATTTTATCTGACCTTCCTCGGGGTTGTAAGGCACTCGGTAGTAAATGGGTGTTCCGAAAGAAATACCGAACTGATGGGACAATAGACAAATATAAGGCTAGACTTGTGATTCAAGGAAATTTTCAAAAGCAAGGACTTGATTATTTTGATACATATTCTCCTGTTACTAAAGTTGCTACTATTAGAGTTTTAATAGCACTTGCATCCATTCATCATCTTGTTGTGCATCAAATGGATGTTAAAACTGCATTTTTGAATGGTGATCTTAATGAGGAGATATACATGAGACAGCCCGAAGGTTGCGTAGTTCCTGGACAAGAACATAAGGTATGCAAACTCGTTAAGTCCTTGTACGGACTTAAACAAGAACCCAAACAATGGTATGACAAGTTTCATAGTACTATAATTTCTGATGGTTTCAAGGTGAATGATTCTGATGCTTGTGTTTATTCTAAATATGATGAGCATGGTTGCGTTATGATATGTCTGTATGTTGATGACATGCTCATTTTTGGTACTAGTATTGATGTGGTAAACAAAACAAAATCCTTTTTGAAATCATGCTTTGATATGAAAGACATGGGTGAAGCTGATGTAATTCTTGGCATTAAAATTACTAGAACTTCTGTGGGTTTAAGTTTGGATCAATCTCATTATGTTGAGAAAATTTTAAAGAAGTTTAAACAATTTGATTCCACTCCTGTCAAAACCCCATATGATCCTAGTATTCATTTGAAAAGGAATAAGGGTGACAGTGTATCACAAGAAGAGTATGCTAAGATAATTGGAAGTGTTATGTTTTTAATGAACTATACTAGACCAGATATAGCATATGCTGTGAGCAGGTTGAGTAGATATACTCATAATCCCAATCATGAACATTGGAATGCCTTGATTAGATTGTTGAGATATTTGAAAGGTACTATGAATTGGGGTTTGCACTACAAGAATTTTCCATGTGTTTTGGAGGGGTATTGCGATGCTAACTGGGTATCTGATAATGATGAAATACATTCTACCAGTGGCTATGTTTTTACTCTTGCTAGTGCTGCCATATCTTGGAGATCCTCCAAACAAACTTGTATTGCTAAATCTACAATGGAATCTGAGTTTATTGCTTTGGAGATGGCAGGCCATGAAGCTGAATGGCTAAGAAGCCTACTTGCCGATATTCCATTGTGGGGGAGACCGACTCCATCCGTTTCCATGCACTGTGATTGTCAAGCGGCCATAAGTGTAGCCCTCAACCATTCTTACAACGGAAAGAGAAGGCATATACGGCTTCGGCATGAAATTGTTAAGAATCTGATCAGAGATAATGTGATATCACTTGAGTATGTAAAGTCAGAGAGGAATCTTGCAGACCCTCTCACCAAAGGCCTTTGTAGAAAGATAGTGCTTGAGTCAGCACTAGGAATGGGGCTTCAGCCCAGTGGGAGTGAATTGTGATGGATACCCAACCTGGAATATATCCAGGTTCAATGAGGTCAAACGAAATCACAAAACAACTCCAGTCATGTACTACAAACCTCATTCCTCTATGAAATGATGTAGTATTTTTCCCGTGTACTGTCATGTGTGTGAGGTTGAGCATTTTAGCTCTTAATGAGTTCATAGCCTTGTAAGGTGGTGTGAGACAGTACACACTTGATGAACTCACCTATGTGAATGTGGGGGAGTTGCCCACCCCCTATGAGAGCATTTGGGCTAATAACTCTCTAGAGCGTTCACAGAAATATCCAGGCACGTAAGGGGCTAATGTATAAATGTTTTTCGCGAGAGTAAATCTGATTTTGAGGTCAAACTAGTGCGCAGTTTGTACTGAACAAATACCGTGAAAGGTTCAAGGAATTTTTTCCACCTAAATGGTTGTTGGGCAAACTTGCAAGCACAAGGTACTGATTCAAGTCCACAAGACATTAGTATCGTAACGTGCGATCTCCTACTGCCATGAAACTTTTTCTACCATTCTTTCTTTGAATCATGTGGGGGATTGTTGGAAATGAAGCCAAACAAGCTTCATGAAGCTTGGTATGCTTCAAAGAAAGTCCTTGAAAAGCCTTGTTCACAAAACACAATTGTCCCACATAGGTAGAGAAAGGAAAGAGAAGAGACTATATATATTGTTGTGGACTTTTAGTCTTTGAACTAAGAGTCAAGGGAAGACTCTTCCTCCACACACGCGCGCGCGCGCCGCCGCCGTCCGTCCGGTCGGTCGGGCCGGGCGAGGGTGTGGGTTGGGTTGGGCTCTTTTTATTCTCGGCTCAATATTTTTCCGACCGTTTTGAGTCCGTTGAGCTTCAGATTCAGTAACCGTTTTATCATTACTATCACAATAAAATCCCACAATCTCAGCTCCCTATTTACTTCATTCATCAGTTACTGATTCAAAAGGCTTCTATATAGTAACCAAAAACCTCCAGCTTTGAGAGATAGAAAAAACAGAAATCCTCCCCTCTTCTCTTCGGTTATTTTTTTTCCTTGTGCTCTTCTCTTCGTTTGGCAGTAGTTCAGTTTACCCTCAAAGTCATTGCACCGTAGTACACCGGAGCATTGGCTGCCGTGTATCCCTGGAGGTCGGTTGCCAGAATTCCCTAGTGTACGTGTGGGGGCAAATTCGACTTTAGGGCAGTGATTCATCACGCCACGGCCATTGTTACAGATATGTCCGGCGATGTTCCATCGGTTTATGAGTGTCACTTGAATAGTAATCAAACAACAAAGTATTATGTTTGAACATTACACTATATATCTCAACACTTTTCAAAGTTTTTCCAAGTTTATTTATAATAATTGATAACCTGATATAATGATATTTGATATAGTCGTATCACATAAGTTACCAATATCAAATATCAAACTAAAGAGTAACTTTTCTGCTTTAACCTTTGACTTTATGCCCTATTACTAATTAAGTAAATTGAGTTTCATTATTCTCGAAGTCGTGTCTCAATAGTAACACTATTGGAGTTAAAGGGATTGTCAATCAAAGAGTCCAAGGTCAAGGGTTCAAAAGCTGCTCGAAGCATCCCCCTCTTCCCCTCTGACCTGCTTATGTGTGTGGGATTATTGAGTTCTCTCGCGATTAATTCTCATACAATGGCCTAAGGTGAGTCTGTATGGGTCGATGCGTGCTTCCGGTTATAAGCCTTTTAACCTAATTTGAGTTGCATAAAAAACACGCTCAAGTAAGCAAAGGTTCACAACGACTCTTTAACCCATTTCTCAAAAGTCAACCTCATGCTGCAGTTTATTATACTCTTTGAAAATATTAAGAAAATACATGGACTTTGACGCTCAAAATGGAGTGGGATGTAAACTAGTTTCTAAAATAAGTAACTAATTAATAAATCTAAATCAAAATATATTTATATATTAATTAGAGACATTTTTTGATAGTATTGAAAACGTTCACCTAAGTATGCCAATTAAGCGAGCCTTTTAAAAAAAACTTCTTAAAATATAATATAATAGACCATAAATAGAAGTTTGGAAGGAGAGAATCTAAGAGTATAGACTCAACCACACCCTCTTAGTTAATATAATCTAACCCGGGAGTAATGTGTTTTATGATTGCAAATGTCAATCATGTGGATAAACCAACAAAAACTTCAAAATCAAATTATAGGATAGTCCAACCAGTAACCCCAATATTGTAACTCAATCTCATTCATAACTTTGATTTCGAGAAAATTCTACAAGATTGCACCCCATAAAACCCAAAAAATTAAAAAAGAAAATTAACAACATTAAGCATCACAAGACTCAAATTTTCATTTAAATTTTAAAAACAATATAACAATGTCAACAACAAAATACAAAAGATGATTTTACATGAAATAAGGGTGACAGAAAGGGAGGGGGGAGAGTTATTCTTAATTATGATCAATCTTTGTCAGTCATGAGTACCATCCTCAGGCTCATCATCGTTATTGTTATACTTATACATCTTGGCAGCAGTAAGATATATAACAAAGTTCACAAGACCCAGAATTGATACCAACCAATATACCATATCAACCCTCCCATTGTTAAGGTTATTTGGTAACCAGTTTGTAGTCTTTTGCACAATGCCAACAATGGAAGTACTTAGATAATACCCAACAGCAAGTCGAAGCGAAGTCATAGCAGTTGAAGTTGTCCTTAGAGACTTAGGAAACTCCTGGTAATACAACTCAATTTCACCAGGCAAATAGAAAGCACTCCCTGCACCTAACAATGCAAGTGGTATAATTAGCCAAAATACCGACATTGGAGCTATTCCATGAGGTTGATCCATTAACCCATAAGTTTGTACTAATTCAAGCCTTTTATGCTCTATAATACCATAAGCAACCATTCCTAACATGTTGAAGAAATAACCAATTCCGATACGTTGTAATGGTGTTAGTGGCCATCCTACTAGCTTCTCCCACAATGGAAACAGAACTCGATCGAGCATTGAGAGTAGAAATGCTGCGAAAATGAGGGTGAAGACAAACACACTTCCTGCTGGTATTTGGAAATTTGGACCTAAATGTCTGTCCATTACTAATGCTTGGATTGTTATAAGGCTTGAGCTAACTGCATATATAGTGCTCTCAAGTAACCCTGCACCCCATATTGTTAGTGCCTTGACTAGTTTCTTTACATCTTCTACTTCCTCCACTGTACACAAGCTCCATGACTTTTTTAGAGTTGGACTTGTTTCAGTATTATCCCCTCTTGTTAGAATCGCAGCTCGATTGAAGAACCTACATCAAGCACAAAATATACATATATGAATCATTTGTCATGATAAACTGATTAGGCTCCGTTCTTTTCACATGGTAAAAACTGAATCGAATTGAACTACACTGAACTAAACTAACTTGTTGTTTTTATCTTTGATCTTTAACCATTTAAAACACGTCCAAACATATTTAATTTCGAAGGGGGAATGTACATCATACCTGAGTCTAGAAGTAGGAGCTTCATGTTGAATCTTCGACCCTGTGCTTTCGTAAAAGTACTCTTGTTGCTCTAGCAAAACATTCACCTTACGAATACATGCAACGAAAACACGAGCAATGCTAACAAAAGGGCTTCCTTGAGGCATCCTACGCCTATAGAACCGCGATCCAGAGAAAAAAACAGCAATGGCAAATGCACTTGCAACAGCATTAATCCCAAAACCAACAGCCCAACTCACATTGTCTTGAACATAAACAATGACAGTGAAAGCAATTACCCAACTTGATTCAAAGGCAAAAAAGAACCAATTGAAGTAAACACTTTGATGTTTCCTCTTGTCATATTGATCAGCACCTACAGTTCCTAGCACGTAACGTGCTCCGCCAAGCCCAATCATGGCTAATCCAAGGGTGGTGTAAAGGAATGCATATTGACCACCAGAGGGACTTTGGCACACTTGGGAGGTTGAGCTACATGGTGGTGGCCTTAAGTGTGGAACTGCTGCTGAAAGAGTAAACATTATGCCTCCCTGTGGCAATAAAGTTTTTTACATTAGTGTATGTGGACTGTGGAGTATAAAAGATTAGGAAAATTTTACAGTATACTCCCTAAGAGGATGTTCTTTTCCACCATTCATTTCAGTGGAATTCAGTGTAGTTCTGTTCAACGATTATTAATTACTTCACTGACGTACTTTCCTCTAACATATTACTAATCAATTTAGTTTAGTTCAATTCAGTAAAAAAGATTACACCTTCGCTCACCTAATTATATAATATTGCGAATATCTTTACAATAATACCCCTTATGTTATCCAACCTATTATGTGCAATGCAACTCGATCAGTCTCCAAAACAATACTCCGTATTTTAGGTATTTTTGTAATCGATCGACAAGTAATAGAGAGAGTACCAATTTTGATTATGCGCGACAGGGGTCAGGGAGAGAGAAACAGAAAGCGAGAGAGAGAGAGAGAGAGGAGGCTCAATGGCAGCGGCATGGTGGCTCTCCGGCGACATGCGGCTGACGAGGAGAGAGAGAGAGGGTCGGTTCAGTGGAGAGAGTGTGTGTTTGTGAGTATTGGTTCAGCTTTGCAAACTGATGAATTTCCTCACATTATGCTTATGTAGGCCTCAAGTCAACCAAAGTCAATTTTACTAGGTTTAGGGATACTTTAAAATAATTTTCTGATTTAATTGCTAATTAAATCAAATTAAAATAATATGATTAACCCTTATTCAAACATAAAATAGTTTAATTAAATCCTCCAACTTTAATAAATATAAATCACGAAATTCTCATAATAATAATTAATATTATTATGACTTTAATTACGTAAATCGAATCATTGAATATGTGTACGATATAAATCTCTGAAACTATTTATGAAATAATTATAAATCCATATAATAATTATAGAAAATATTTGGGTATCACACCGTTTTCCTCCATTAACTCAATTTTTGACAGCAGATTGTTCCCCTCCAATCTCCTTTCTTAAAACTTCCAAACAAATTCTCTTCCCTTCATTTCCCTTCCTCCTCATTCCCTTTTTTTCCCACCCAAAACTCCCAAACAGACTGTAAGGGACTACAAGTTACTTATTAGCATTTTAGCCACTAGTTATAAGATAGAGAATAATAAAGACTTTATATGTCTGGCATCACTTCTAAGCCTAATAATAATGTAACACGCACATGGTGTAATTAATAAAGAGTGGAAGAAGGGGATTTATTACCAGTAAAGAAACAAGAGCAGCGGCAAGGACAACTCGATAAGAACCAAAAAAGGAGTCAGCAAGAATTGCTCCTATGATGGGGAAAAAGTTTAAGCCACCACCGGCAACATTATGAATTTGTGCAGCTGCAATTGCTTGAATGTTATATTTTTCGATGGCATATACACTTATATTTGCATACCATCCACCCCCTGCCAATGATAATCCCATCACAGTTCCTGCATTTTTAATTTGATTCTAAAAAGTCAATGAGTCATAACACCCTCCAAAAAACAAGTCATTCTTAGTCATATCCTCGTATCACATAACCAATATGGATTGGTGTAGTGGTTCAGCACTTCATCTCTTAAACAAGTGGTTGGGGTTTCGAATCCCAATTCTTGCGAATGGAAAAAATCCCTTGGCCAGCCTCCTACCGCTTAGTGCGCTGACAGTTGGGGCGAAAAGATTAGTCACTGTGATCGATGGTGGATATCCTTGGCAAAGACCAAAAAAAAATATACTCGTATCACATATGTATAGGAACTAGGAAGAAGAGAACAGAGGAACAATTAAGCCCAGGCAACGAGTCAGGTTGGGTCGGCCCATTTATTAAACGGGGCGGGTTGGGTCGGTCAAACATGTTTGTGTGTGGGTCGGTTCATTCTGCCCGTTTAAAATTTAAAAAGTGTAGTGGAGCAGCCCATTTGTGACCTGATATGACCCGTCTAACTTTTAAATGGATCGGCCCATTTTGACCCGACCATTTACAATTCTAAACTGATTATGACTCGCTAAGCAATGGACCAGACCGGATTGACTACAAGATCCCTCCCACTTACCCAGGTCTAGAAACAATACAGTTGCCTAATGCCAAACTTCAACATTAACGGAATGTTTTTTTTCCAACTAAGCAAAATTTCTTTCTACCCTTTATCATGATAATTGAGGATTGACCTTTACAAGGACCATGTAGTTTCCTTAAAATTCCAATATATATAGGAGAAAACAAAAACTTGTATAAGATTGTCTTTGTGAAATGGAGTAACTTGTAGATAATAAGAAGTCACCATAAATTACTTTTTATGAAAGTCACTGCGTCCCATGGTAGGAACGGTCTTATACACAACTTATTGTAAGCAGAAAAGAAGCTACACATTTAGTGCCACTAAGGAGAGAGCTAAGATGAAGGATAGTAGAAGGTTACCTAAGATGAAGGGGAAGGTGATCCATCCCCCTTTTTTCTTGTTGGTGAGTGTTGTTGATCCACCTTTGCCGTCTTCTATAACACCCGAGCCATGTTCCACTTCTAACCCTTTAGGAGCCTCCATTTAATTATCTTTGTACTCCTATTTCCTAAGCAAATGTCTCAATGATGATTTATATTTATAGGGATGTGCAAATAATATTTTTTAGACCCATCTGACTTTCAGTGCTGTAATAGGAAACATCCAACGTTAACTAATCAAGCCCATAAGTAGTTGTCCAACGATTTTATGTTGATTAACAATCATACTAGATTCATATCATGGTATAGACTTCTATGCAAATTTTCTTTTTTAATTGGATAATTATGCAGTTGAATTTATACATTCTAACGTGGGTGCCTTAGTGCTAAATATAATTGTTTTTCGGAATTGCTTAACGTAAATTCTAAATTACTAAACGCAAATATCTTTTACACAATCTTTCCGAAAGTACCCTTTTTATTTTCAGAGAACCTTCCTCTTTCCTATTTTTTTTTGCTCTCAATTCCCCTTATTATACTCCTTCCATACATTGAAAAAAATTCTAAACTACTATCAACATGGATGATTTCTTTGCTAACAAATTCATTAAACTAAAGTAACAGATTCATTAAACTATAGATACAGATTCATTAAACTATAATCAGAGATTCATTATAAAAAAAAAAAAAAAAAAAAAACAACCCTCCCCAAACTCCACTGTTCCTTCGCACCACCACCACCATTGTTGCCGGCGCCCACCACCTCCACATTCTCTCTCCTCTCCTCACACACACACCTCTATCTCTCTGTGCACCACCCTCCCCTACCGCTACCAGCCACCTCACGCCACCGGAGATGTCTCCTCACGCTGGCGCCACACCGCCCGCCTCCTCCCCCCGCAGCGCACAATGTCAGTTGTTTCTCTCTCCTCTCACTCACACCCATAGTTTAGTGGCCGGAGACCACATTTCCGAGGTTGGAGACCTCGGATCTATGGTCTCCGACCACTAAGCGGTGGTCGGCGGCCACTCAGCGACGAAACAGAGGAGACACGGTGAGAACGGGACAACGAATGGAGGAGAGAGAGAGAGCCTTGAGTCGCTGGAGAAAGGAGAGAGAAAATGCGCAGAGACGAGAGAGCAACGGTGTTGGAGATCACCGGAGACAAGAGAGAGAGAGCATTGGAGGTGAGGAGACATCTAAATTGCTTTCTTTACACCATTATCCTCAATTCATCATCATCATTACGAAAAGGAAGGGGAGAATAGATGAATGACAGAGAGGGAGTGAAAATTGGTTGAGAGAAAAGAATAGATGAATCACCATTATCTCTCTCTCTAGCTCTAGCTCTCACTCGCTCTCTCTCTCTCTCCCGCTCTCTCTCTCTCTCTCCCCCTCCCCCCCCCCAAGGTCGGTGATCGCCGGCCGATCTACAGAGGTCAGTGACCGCCGACCCACTAGGGGCTGAATAGAGCTCCAAACACTTCGTCGGAGGTCTCAACTGTACACCGGCGAAATTGCATCGCCGTGGAGAAACCGCGGTGGGCCTGATATTTCGAGCCCGTCGACCTAGGTTTTCTGGATCTGGAACGTCGAGCTCGACGACATCGCCGGGAGGCCCGGGTGAAATTCCACCGCCGAGGACATACTACCCAGTCGGGAGGCAGGAGAAACACCACCCACTCCAGTCTGGGAAGCCGTCGTCAATTGTTGACCCACGAACAGCAGCTCAAGCAACCGCGGTAGGAGAGGCGATCATCGATTTGTGGGCCGAAAAGTCGAACACGTCGCCACAGCCCTCTGCCGGACCAAAGCCCGTCGGAGACAGGTAGTAGCGCCGTGGTAAGCACCGGCGTACCCCTATCCACCAGACTCGAGGCCTTAGTTCCCAGAATTTATTTTACAGTCGGATCACTTTTGCTTGGCTTTGACTCTCACTTTAATATTTATTTATTCTTGTTGTTGACTTCTATGACCCTAGCACGTGAAGTTTGCTGTTTGGTATTGTGTGTTGGAAACTATTTTGGTGTGCTACTCTTTCTCCTAAGTGGAACCTAGTAACATTTATGTTTGTTTCTGTTTTTGTTTTTGTCTGTATCCCTAGCATATTTTAGTATTATTAGTACTGCTATTATTATAATTATTATCATTAGTATTATTATTGTTATTATTATTATTGTCAGTATTATTACAATTATCATTGTTGTCGTATTAGCACTATTGTTAGAAAAATTTTGTTTGCAAGCTTAGACGTTGTTGTTATATAGTTACGTTTTGTGTTTCCTAACCTTTTGGTGCGCTAGTACTTACTTAGTTTCATGGCTTTTAGAGTTATTATTCTGAGTTAACTGCTTGAACATTTTTTTGGTTGGGGTGGCGTCTTGGACTTCTATTGGTAGAGTTAGGGCCAGTCCTCAGGTGAGCTTTGGGTCTCGAAGGAGGAGAGTTGGGGCGAATAGATTGCGGTTTGGCACATGGAATGTAGGGACACTCACGGGAAGAACTCTAGAGTTAGTGGAGGTTTTAGAAAAATATAAGGTTAATATCGTGTGTGTGCAGGAGACGAGGTGGTCAGGCGCCAAGGCAAAAGAGATCAATGGATTCAAACTTTGGTATTCAGGGTGTGCGAGTCAACGGAATGGGGTCGGGATGTTAGTCGATAAGGAGTTTAAACAACATGTTGTAGAGGTAAAGAGAACCAATGATAGGATCATGTCTATCAAGGTTGTGGTGAAGGAGGAGACCTTCAATGTCATTTGTGCTTATGCACCGCAAGCAGGGTTGGATATGCAACTTAGGCGTCGCTTCTGGGAGGAGTTAGACGAGGTCATTCAGCAGATTCCCCCTAGTGAGAAACTCCTTGTAGGAGGAGACTTCAATGGACATATAGGGGCTACGTCGGATGGGTATTCTGGTGCACATGGAGGTTTCGGGTATGGAGTTAAGAATGATGGTGGCACTTCGGTATTAGATTTTTCGACCGCGTATGACCTAATGGTAACCAACTCCTTCTACAACAAGAGAGAAGAGCACCTAGTTACTTTTAGAAACAGCACCGCTAAGACCCAAATAGATTACATTCTTGTTAGACGTGGCGATCGGGGTTTGTGCATGGATTGCAAGGTTTTACCAGGTGCGTGTGTGTCGACCCAACATAGGATGGTCGTTTTAGACCTTAAGATGAAGGGGTGGAAGAGGAAGAGAAGTGCACACAACTGTACCAAAATCAAGTGGTGGAATCTTAGAGGAACTTTGGGGAGTCAATTTAAGGCCAAGGTTGAGTCGGATAGCATCTGGAAAAGAGAAGGCAATGCGAGTCAAATGTGGACAGGGGTGGCGGACCTCATAAGAAATGCGGCAAAGGAGACCTTAGGAGTTGCAAGAGGGATAGGAAGTAGCAAGAAGGAATCCTGGTGGTGGAGTGAGGACATTCAAAACAGGGTGAAGGCTAAGAAGGTTGCCTATAAAGCCCTAATGGATAGCACTGTAGATGAGGAAAGGGTGGAGAAGCGAGAAGTCTACAAAGCGGCAAAGAAGGAGGCAAAGAAATCAGTAGCAGAAGCCAAAAGTAAAGCCTACGAGAGCTTGTACCAAAAATTGGCCACCAAGGAGGGAGAACAGGACGTGTACAGGTTGGCGAGAGCTAGGGAGAGGAAGACTAGAGACCTGGATCAAGTTCGTTGTATTAAGGATGAGGCGGGGCGAGTTCTTGTGGACGACGCGAACATCAAGAGGAGGTGGCAGGGATATTTCAATGAGCTTTTCAACAATGTTGGAGATGTAGCCATTTCGTTGGGAGATCTTACCACATCCGAGCAATACCGTAACTACAGCTTTTGTCCTCGCGTGACGAAAGAAGAAATCAAAGGGGCCATGCGAACGATGAAGAGTGGAAAGGCAGTAGGACCAGATGAGATACCCATAGAAGTATGGAAGGGTTTGGGGGAAGAAGGTTTAGTGTGGTTAGTTAGGCTTTTCAACATGATCCTCAAATCTGCAAGGATGCCGGAGGAGTGGCGGCTCAGCACATTGATTCCTCTATACAAGAACAAAGGAGATATTCAAAGCTGCAACAACTATAGAGGTATTAAGCTACTCAGTCACACCATGAAGCTATGGGAGAGAGTGATTGAGAAAAGACTAAGGAAGAGTACTCTTATCTCGGAGAACCAATCCGGTTTCATGCCGGGGAGGTCGACAATAGAAGCGATTCATCTGATTCGACGCTCTATGGAGTACTACAGAGATAGACAAAGGGACTTGCACATGGTCTTCATTGATTTGGAGAAGGCGTATGACAGGGTACCCAGAGAAGTTATGTGGAGGTGCTTGGAATCCAAGGGGGTTCCAGTCGCCTATATCCGAGTGATTAAGGATATGTATGAGGGAGTGAGGACTAGGGTCAGGACTACAGGAGGGAAAACTGAACAATTTTCTATAGATATTGGGTTACATCAAGGGTCATCGTTGAGTCCCTTCTTATTCGCAACCGTTATGGATGAGCTCACTAAGACTATTCAGGGGGATGTGCCTTGGTGTATGTTGTTTGCCGACGACATTGTTTTGATAGACGAGACTAGAGAAGGTGTTAATACCAAACTAGAACTTTGGCGGGATACACTAGAGTCAAAGGGATTTAAGTTAAGTAGGACAAAGACCGAGTACTTGGAATGCAAGTTTACAGGAGATGGGGTGGACTCGGGTATGGAGATTAAGATTGGTACTGAAGTGGTACCGAAGAGGGATTGTTTCAAATATCTCGGTTCTATCATACAGGGCAACGGTGAGATTGACGATGACGTGACGCATCGTATCAGGACAGGGTGGCTAAAGTGGAGGAGTGCAACGGGAGTTCTATGTGACAGAAAAATCCCACTAAAACTTAAAGGCAAATTTTATTGTACAGCTATCAGGCCGGCTATGCTATATGGGGTGGAGTGTTGGCCGGTGAGGCAGGTGCATGTGCAGAAGATGTGGGTGACCGAGATGAGGATGCTTAGATGGATGTGCAACTCTACAAGAAGAGATAGGATTAGGAATGAAGTGGTGAGAGGCAAGGTGGGAGTGACCGATATTGACAACAAGATGCGAGAAACAAGGCTTAGGTGGCTTGGGCATGTGAGGAGGAGACATCGAGATGCACCGGTGAGAAGGTGTGAGAGAATTACACTTAGAGACTGTAAACGAAGAAGAGGACGCCCGAAGAAGACTTGGGGAGAGGTAATCAGGCAGGACTTGACCCTTCTAGATCTCACCGAGGACTTGGTCCTAAATAGGAAATTATGGCGTAGCAGGATCCGAGTAGAGGATCCTCGTTAGATTATGGTTGTGCATTGGCTAGTACTAGAGGTTGATTCATGTTGTTTTTAGCCTGCAGCGTCTCAGTCATTGTATGTTGTTTAATTAGTGATTTCTTGTGCTAGTATGCTTACCGCTTTACTTCTCTTGCCCTTTTGATCATTCTTTCTTGCTGTTTTAGAAAAAAAAAAAAAAAAAAAAGGGTTTTTGAAAATGTATTAAAAAAAAAAAAAAGTTTTTGTGGGTCTTTCGGAAACAGTCTCTCTTCTAGGCGACTAGAAGGGGTAAGACTGCGTACATCTGGACCTCCCCAGACCCCGCCCTAGGCGGGATACTTACTGGGTTGTTGTTGTTGTTGTTGTTGTAGAAAAGGAAGGAAGAGAGAGAAAGGGCTGAAAATTACTTAGGGGTATTGTGGGAAGTGGGGATTTACGTTTAGTAATTTGCGATTTACGTATAGCAACCTTTTTCTAATTTGTAAACCATGTGACCATTAATATATAGAAACAGTGAGGAGGGAGAGCGAGTTTTTTGGGATTATCAGCAACTTGGTTATTTTTTATTTTTTATTAAGTGTGTACCTGATAATCTCTGAGTAGCTTACAAATTACATATATCATGCAAGTCAACGGTACAGACGAACTCAGGAAAGAAGCCTAGTAAAAATTGAATTTATAAACTTTGTTATGAAATCCAACTCACGACCAGCTCAACTATCTTCAGTGCATCAACTTGGTTACTTATTTCTAGATCTGACAAACGGGTCAATAGATCGGTTTTGGGTCAGGTAAATTTCGATTCGGGACTAATTGGGTCGACATATACTAGGATACACGTCGAGTTTGGTTCAGATTGTATTTCGGGTTTGGGTTTATCCGGATTTGTATCTTTTCGGATCATCTCGGGTCGGGTCAATATCGTATTGGTTTTTATTTGAAAAATCGGTTACTTTTTTGTCAGATTAAAATTGGTTTGTGTCATTTGGAATGGGTTTGGATACAGGTCCGAAACTATTGGGTCAATTTTTTGAGTCACTCTATATTTGATCCTCCATTCTCAGATTGTCATTCAAATCACTAAATTGGGTTAACACTAAGTAAAAGGTTTAGTGTATAATCTTTGAATTCTTTGGTAAAAAATAATCATTTTCATTAAATAATAGTGTTTAACCAATTTTAGGTTCAGTTTATTTGGTTTCGAGTCATGTTCGATTTGGATTAGTTTGAATCGGATTGCATTTAGTTCGGGTCAAATCGGTTTCGGTTGAGAACAGTTCGATTTCGATTCAGTTCGGACCATATTTTAACACGGATCGTCGTCGAGTCAATAACATTTTAATTTTGGATATGATCGTTTCAGATAATTGATTCTAAATCGAATTCCTACTATTTAGGTAAATTCGGTTTCAGGTCAATCAAATCGGGTAATCGATTTCGAATCAGAATTGCGACCTCTAAATTATTTGTGTAGGGTATGGCGTATGGGTATGATTGTGTCATTGTGTGAAGTATCAACCTGCTAGTGGTGTTTTTTTTGTTTTCTTTAACTTTGGGGGCTTGTCGTATTATCAACTTGCTTGCTTTTGTTTTCTAGGGGACAATCAACTTGGTTGCTAGAAATGAATTAAGAATGAAATAATTTAGGGGTATGCATTAATTAATCTCAACCTAGAGATATTGTAGGGGCTGGAAGATGGTTGACTTTTGGAGATACTATTCTTCTATGATATATTAATATGAAAAACGTTTTGACTTATATTAGTTTTATACCAAAACAATACGCCCTTAAATTCACAATTGGCCTTTCAAAATGGAGCATTCACATTCTTCATAGGTACTATTTGGCAAATTAAGATAGAATATGTTTTCAGATGAATAAGTAACAATTTTTACTGAGGAAGTATTTTGTGACACCTTGAGATAGGGTCACTACTTGTAGGAACATGTGTCAATTTCATACAATAAGTTATTTTGATTTCTATAAAAAGTGATTCCCATTCATTGTGATCAACTGATCAAGTCTGACTCGTAGAATTTTTTGTAAATTTGATTACCAAAAGCGATATATACAAGTATTTGTAGAGCATATGTCATCTCTGCTTTCTAAGGCATACCTTATACAAATTGCTTCCTCATGTACAATGAGAATGCCCATACTTAAAGCCAACTTTAATCCTATACACAATTTTATTTCTATAATATGAGATTGGAGTATAACTGGTAAGTGTATATTTCACCCTCAATCCTTCACACAAAACCAGTGGTCAAGTAGGATTCAAATCTCATCCATGTAGAGAGAATAAATTCTCCTCTACTATTCTTTGTAGAGAAGTCTACTCATTTGCTAGAACCTGTTAGCTCATCATAGATGAGTTTAGTTGTCATGTACATTTTATTTGTTGACTATTACATGCGCCTTTGGAGCAAAAAAACACACCCACACACAAAAACACAAAACTAGAAAAGCACAAAGCTATGTTATTGCGAGATGAACCAATCCCTATCAAATAAGTCTTCCTTGTAATAGTTGCAGTGCACTTTCATGCAAGCAGATGGATTTTTTGGTTGACAAAAAATATATAGAAAGTGTAAAATATATGGTTACTTTGGTTGTCAAAAATGTAGGAATTTGTACTTTCCAAGAAGTTATATTTCCTACAAAGTGGGAAAGTGACTTACCTAGTTCTCCTAGGTATGGGAAAGTGACTTACCTAGTTCTCCTAGGTAAGTGACTATGTTTTAGCAATTACAATTGCAACTTCCCATATTAAACCAAACGACCATATAATATCTTGCTTCTAGAGTTGTTCAAAGGCAGATCTGACTGAATGCATGTCGGACTTTACATTATTCTTTGGTCCTATAAATCAGGGCGACAAACGGACTCGGTTAGGTTGAGCTAACGGCCAGGGAACTTATAAAAACACATGGAGTATAACTTAACAAATTATAGCTACAAAACCTATTTGAATTTGGGATGTTGTCAGAAAAGAAAAGGTAAATGTAGAATTCAAGAAGTTCATGAGATGTATACTTTTTTTTCATATAAGAAGAAACGGTCTAGGAACCATATTGAGTTTTCAAGTTTCAAAAGAAAAGAAAACAAAATAAATCTGCTCAAAGTCTTGCATGAATTGGTTCATCATTAATTGAAGATGAAAAATACCAAATATCATTATCTATATGAAACTTTGGATACAAATTTAAATATCATTTTCAAAAAACTCAGATATATGAACATCCAAAATTGTCCAAAATTGTCCAAAATGTTTGGTTTGGACAAATTAGCTATAAAATAAAACAAAAAATTAAAAAAAAATATAATATTTCTCAGATACAGATATCGGACTATCTGAATCCGATCAAATTCAGTTTTGGACACCAATAGTTAATAGAGATAGATCAGTCCTATACTCCTACGACCGTGAATTTTTAGGTGCTTGCACCTAGCCACCTATACCTATCTGGGTACAGGCAACCTCGGGATCCCGCTGGCGTGTAGGACTCATGCGTCCCCTTGCTGGAGCGTGAGACTCACGCGCCTCCAACTTTCTTTTTTTTTTTTGTGTGTGTTGTTTTTGCAAGTTTCCCTTCGATTTTAGGTCGAATCAAGCCCTCTTAAGTTCACCATAACCCAAATTGAACTTATTTGGACCAAGGATTTTTGTTTCTTGAGATTTCGAATAATTTTGGAGTTTTTCTAATTTTATTGGATTTTCGATTAATTATTCGTAGGGAGGGGGATAGGAGGTGGTGGTTGGGGGTCGCCACGGTCGACCTTCGTCGCGGCCGGGTGGGGGCGGATGGGCGGGGGGAGGGTGGTTAAGGAGGAGAGAGAGAAAATTAGGCTTTCGATTTAGGGAAATCAATTTGGGGATGTGCGTGAGGCGGGGTGGGGTGGGTTGGTGGGAGCCACCGTTATGTTCTCCAGTCGTCACCAACCACGATGGTGGCCTGGGCGGTGAGGATGAGGCGGCGTTGGTGGTGTTTGGGCGGCGCCAACGATCAAGGGAGGGTGAGGGGAGGAGAGATGGAGAGAGAATGAGGGAAAGAAGGAGAAGGGTGGGTATGTGATTGCATGACTGACACATACTTATTTAATGCAGTAGGTCTTGTGTGGACTTAGTCCATCGTGGACGAAGTAATTTTGAGAGGTGGCTCCATGTAAAGTAGGGGGTGGCTTCAAGTGAAGTAGGGGGTGTGGCTCCAGGTGAAGTAAGGGGTGGCTCCAGGTGAAGTAGGGGTGGTGCCAAGTATAAATTTGAGGGGTGACTCTAGGTGAAGTAGGGGTGACTCCACTTTTAGAAGGGGCTGATCCAAACACTTGACGGCTATGACCTCGTTGTAAGGAAGGTAGATCGCTCTGAATACGGTAGCACTGGCGCCATATCCAACTTCTTCTAGAAGCTTGTAATTGCTGGCGTTTACAGAGTAACCCCTCTGACCATTCCCCTTCCTCCCCATGCCCTAATACCGCTAACCAAACCACCAATAATTGATCGGAAAACCACTCAATTTCAACTCCAATAGCAGCAGTAATTGATATCCGAAATATCCGAAACTATCCGAAAAATATCCATTTTTTTGGATTTTATGGATAAATTTCGGATACTTTCGGATTCGGATATCCGAAATATCCAAAAATATCCGAAATATCCGAAAAATAACCAATTTGAAGTCAATTAAAATAGAAGAAAATTAAGTTTTTCGGATATCGGATATCTGAGTATTCGAATCCGAAATTTCGGATATCCGATTTTGAACAGCCCTAGAAGGGGGTGACTCCAGATGAAATAAGGGGTGACTCCAAATATTGGTCCACCATGAACTAAATCCAAGTTTTTGTATATTTAATGAGCCAGTTGTAACCAACTGGGTACAACTTAAAGTATACATTAGGATCGACATTAATAGTGGATAGAGATAGATAAGTCCTATACTCCAATCACAATATGATCCAACGAGATTAAAATCAAAGGTTGAAGTTTTCCAAGCCCACAATAACAAAGGATCACCCAATAACCCAATTGTGTAGCCACAGACAAGATAAGACGAGCATCCCCTTTAGTCTCGAAGCTTGACCAAAATGTACCCAAAGAACATGGACTAGTCCAATTTGTCCAATTGTCCAAAGCCATGCCTTCATGACCCGATCCCGAAGAAAAGAATACTCTTACTCACTCCACATAATTAATTTATTTTCTCTCTCTTCGTTTTTTTTGTTTTTGAAGAAAAAACTCAAAAAGACAAAGTGAAAGAAGTCTGAAAAAGTGCAACAAAATCCATAAATCCGTCAACTTAACCACAACAAAAACACAACCAGGCAACAGCATGCGATAATTGAAGATAGTGCCATAGTGGGTTACTATTACTTGCCGGTGTCCCGTTGAACGTGACATTTTCAGACAACAACAACTGCTCTTTCTCTCTCCTATGAAAAAAAAAATGAAGGGGGGTATCATATTAATCATTTGATTGATTGATTAATAAACAATCCAAAAATGGAAGATGCAATTAATGGAATGAGATGAAAGAAAGAAGTTACCACTGTCTTTCTTTTTCTCTCTCCAGATTCAGATGGATTTTCTCTCCCCTTGTTGGATCTTTCTCACCTTCATTGCTTTTTTGCCATCTTTTCAACCTGTTAATGCCGGGATTAATGTTAATTCTTCTCTTACCCCCATCAATCGCGATCTCTATCATTCAAGGTACCCTTTTCTTTTCTCATTCTTATTCTGTTTTTTCTTCAATAAAAACAGGAAAATAAATCATGGGTTTTGGTTAATTTTTCAGCTTTTTGCCTTAAAGAGAGGAAATTTAAGTTGGGTTTGGTTTTAATTTTAGTTGGGTCTGATTTGTTTTTGTTTGTAGTGCTGACTTGATGGAAGAGATTGAAGCATTGGTAAATCGTCATTCAGATAAGCTTAGTGTGAGTGATTTACAGTAGTTTATTGCTTTTTTCTTAATATTATGTGATTTTATGCTTTAATGTGTAATTTTGAAGTCTGTGATTAACACTAATACATGTGTTTTTTGTGACAGATAGAATCGTTTGAAGCTGAAAATAAGGGATACCAAGCACAGGTAGCTGTTGTAACTTATTGCAGAGATAGAAGGGAAAATGATGATAGACAGGAAAATGACAAATCAAAATTCAGGATACTTCTTGTAAGCTCTTTAACTGTTCTTTTGTTTTTTTGTTTTTTGCTTTTATTGATTGGGAATTAGGGATAGTATGAGTAAAGCTTGTAATTTGGGTATTGAGAACAGGAATAAATAATGTGTGTAGGTAACTTTTTCTGCTTAGATTGAAACTGCATTTTGTTGGATCAACTTGTTTGTTTGATTTTTGAATGCCATCTTGTAGGATTCTTATAAAGTCATGTTGTAGGATTGTGCTAATTGATTCTGATAGTTGTAGCTTATTTCAGTGAATGTCCTTAAAGCAGAAAGTACCAGCAACTTGCTATGAAGTCTATACTGTGCAGTTTGTAGTAATTGTTCTTGGAATTTCCAATTTGGCATTTAGCGGTTAGATTTGTCTCAAATTGGTGATTGGTGCTGTTCTTGACAGATGATTCCTTGTCTTCCAGAGTTTTGGGCAGCATGGGAGAGAGCTCATCACGTCGGAGCTTGCCTTGCGAATCCTCTCAATTTTGAGTGAGGAAGAATTTTTGCCTAAAATGGACAAAAGCTTCTTGAACAACACACTTGACAATGTTATTGTCAAGGTAGGTTTTCTCTGGACAAACATTAAAGATACTGGAAATGCTTGCTATTCATAAAAACAATAATATCTGTGCCCTTCCAGTTAGTTAATTGCATACTCTTGGCTTTGTAAACTACTGAACAGTTATGAATGCGTGATGCCTAAAACGCATGTATGCAGCAAAATTCATCTACTTATGGCACAAGATATATGGGAAATGGGGTACGTGTCTGATATCTTACATGTCATATGTAGTTACCCTTTTCTCATGGGAGCTGGAAGCCAAGAAAAGAGATTACTTTAAGTTAGGTCGAGCAGGCTTCTGTAGGGATACATCGCAGTTATAATGACCTAAGGGTTTATAATGAGGATATAATTAGTTTCCTGGTGAAGGATCTGCATGTTAAGACAAAATAATTTTCTCCAAAGCAATGCAACATACGTGCCTCGCTTAGCTGGAACTTAGAACTATGTAATGTGTTAGCATTTTGCTTGCTTTATACGAGCTGAAGCTTTGACCTTGAGTAGTGATCTGACTTCTTTCTGCAAGTCAGCTTAAGACTGCATATTGTTAGCGTCAGTGTCAGCTTGTTTAGTGTTTATCAGTTCTGAGTTCTGACCACTGAAATGATCTTGCTTTATTTACATAATTTCTAGTGCCTTTGCACTGTAAATCGACGATATCTCAGAAATTGCAACCGGCCATTAAACACATTCAGAGTTTATTCTGCTTTAAAGTACGCATTGCTTCATTTCAAATTGCTTATTGTTGATCATAGAAGCTGATGCAAGATTTTAATGTCTTATTATTTCATATCAGGTTGTGCCAATGGAAAATGTAAATGGGCGAAAAATGGTGGAGTCAGGAGAGCTTTGTGAGAGGAGAAATGGCATGTACTTGACTTTGCACACTTCTATTTGGTAGAAACAAATCTGGCGATCATTAGAACATATTTCTCAATGCCACCATTGTTTGTGTGACAGGAAGAGGAGTTGACCTCAACCGCAACTGGAGTGTAGATTGGGGCAAAAAAGAGAAGGTTAATATCTCTTCACTTTGTACTGATACTCATTTCCAGTCAGGGTTTCGAAATGTCAATAGAAGGGGGAGTAAAATTTTGTTCATGTTTGGAGTCGTTCAGCAAGTTTAACATTGGAGAGAAATTTGATTAAGTCAAACCTTTATGAGTTCAATTTTTGGCCATTTTACATTCTCGGTACAATTGCACACATTTTTACAATTTACTATTAGGGCATATATGAATTATTCACTTTCACCATTGTCATGAAATGTCACATCCCTTAGCTTTATCGCTCACACCGCTCCTTAGCCTATGATCCCATGCATCTGGATATGGAAAAGTTTTGTTTGCATTCAGGAACATGAATATAGCACTAGAAGTTACAAAGTAACTAAATTTGGTTTAGTCTTAAATGAGGTGTGCAATCTAGGAGTGGAATAGGGAGGGTGAGGAGGAGAGGTTGAAGAAACATAACAAGTTCACTGTGCTATGTGGCATTAGGAGTGACTCCCCCGAGGGTGAAGAAAGGGGGGGGGGGCTTTGGAGAGAGTAGGCTTTTCTTTTCATTGGTATAAACTAGGTGGATGCCCGTGAGTATACCCGTGCGTTGCACAGACTATGATTATATAATAAAATGAATATAACGTGATTATTAATCTCATCGAAAAATCAAAGTGTAATTGTCACTTATGAAAAACTATTAGTAATATATGGATAACTATTTATATATTCCATTTAATATCATGAATGTCATATAATAAGATTACTATGGCTTTATATCTTATCTTATTTAAACTCTAATCATCAATTTCGATTAACTATCAATTAACTCATCACATATGTTACATGATCCAAGAGGTAATAGTTTCAAAGTCTTTCTATGCTTGATATTGATACGCCAATACTCTTATGTTGATATTATTATTTTTTTGGTGCGAGACTCTTATGTTGATATAAGTGTACAACTAACATTCCAAAGATATAATCCTTCTTTTATGGTAAAATCAGTTTAAATGTCTAATATATACATAACTACTTTTCAAAAAATAAAGAAGTTTTAGACGTAAACCTTAGAATAACAAAACATATTTTAATGCTTGCTTGTTTTTTCAAAGTTATATGCGGTCAAAGTACTGCCTTGACGAATGCAAAAAGTCCAATGTAAATTTATTTGTGGTCTGGATGGAGTACATTAATAATTATAAAGTTGAAGGGAACATAAATTGGAACCCTAAAATAATATGGAGGATCAGTATATTACGTAGTATAAAATTATACGTGATAATGGTAAAGTTTCCTATTAAACATTGGACCTAGAATCATTTTAGATTCATCGTTTATTTCTTTATTCTACACATACTCTTTTTATTATATTTCACCTTGAGATTGCATGCTCTTTAAATTTTTATAAAAAATATACGTATCTTTTCTTTTATTTTTACATTGCAACTGTTTAGTTGTGTCAATTTGTCAAGTTATTTACTAATTACCTTTTTAGGTGGACGCATCTAATGTTGTAAATCAATAGAACATACTACAAATGAGTCTCATTTTAAAGGATATTTCGTACTCGTTCCAATGGTGTAATAATTTTAATTTTTTAAGCGGTGAAACTAAAGTTATATACTTTTTAAAATTTAATAGTCTACTCTTTAATGATTTAGGAAAGTACAACTTTAGTATATATTCTATACCAAAATCTCTAATTAATAGTGTACTCCTTAAGGATTTAGGAAAGCACTTACTATATATTCTTGCCAAAACATATATTTCTATTTTATATTTATTTTAAAAATTTATTACGATGACTCGCTTAGGTGGACGCCTCCAATGCTGTCAGAAAATGCCTCTAATATATAGATATTATGATTGGTAAAAATGTAAAATGCAATAACAGCATTTTGAGAGATTGAGTTTCCCCTTAAGCTTTGGTTTTGAGTTTAAGTTTTTAATTTTGGTTCTCTTTGGGTGTATGCTAACTAGGTGAAGTGCTATGCATTTGTAAGAGAGCTCGAGAGCTTTGTTGCTCCTTTTCTTTTCATTGGTATAAATTGATAAAAATGTAAAATGCAATAACAGCATTTTGAGAGATTGAGTTTTCCCTTAAGCTTTGGTTTGGGTTTAAGTTTTTAATTTTGGTTCTCTTTGGCTTTATGCCAACTAGGTGAAGTGCTATGCCTTTGTCAGAGAGTTCGGAAGCTTTGTTACTCCTATTATTCCTTTAGAGGATTTCATGTCCTCCAGTTTTTTATAGCTAACAACTCTTGAAACTTGTGCATGACGGTAACTAATTTTTAACACCAAAAAGAATCTGATACTTGGTCTATGGAGTGCCGGAGTGGTGCATCATCGTTGCAAGCGGTCAAGTGCGGCTATTCTTAGGTAGAGATGGGGCAATTGCTGCTGGATGAGGCCCTACTGGTGGG
Source organism: Tetragonia tetragonoides (assembly GCA_038025085.1). NCBI lineage: Eukaryota > Viridiplantae > Streptophyta > Magnoliopsida > Caryophyllales > Aizoaceae > Tetragonia > Tetragonia tetragonoides. Next base: position 35,578,203 of record CM076153.1, read on the forward strand.
AGAGCATCCTTTCAATGTCGAGACATTGCTGTAGGTGGAAGAAGTGAGGGATCTGTAGGTTGTGGGTTGTGGCCCTTTACTGCCATTGCCTTTATTTCCCCCCACCTTTGCTGTCTCGTCTCCCTCATAGGGGGTAACTCATGGCATGTATATGCTTGTAAAGAACTATGGTTGAAGCTTCCTTACACAGCTTCAAGCGTATACCATATCATGTCATTACCCTTGTTTCTCATGAGGCTCTCACCTAGTGTGGGTATGGGGGAGTTAAATGTATGTAGTCTTATTGCTGCATTACTAAGAGCTTGTTTCCATTAGACCTATTATCAGAAGTGCTAGTTAATTCCTTCCAAAAAAAAAAAATGCTAGTTGATTCGGGGCAAAAATATTCGTGTTGAAATGGCAGGAATACTCTCTAGTTTCTACTTTCTAGTGAAAAATTAGGTACAGAGCCATATCTTGTACTCTTCCACTGTTGGTTGTATCTGTCGAGTTCGAATTGAAAGTGGATGATATTGAACTCACAAATGAGCTCAACATTGGTGTCGAAAAGACATGCTAGAATTGCTAGAGAAGAATGGTTATTGGAAGCGCGTAAAAAGATGATTATACTGTCTTCTGGTTATATTATCCATTATTATGACCCCCTCCGTTTCAGGGTGGTTGTCCTGCTTTTAGTTTTGGTTAATCATTCTTCGCGTTGAGTGCTTTTGCGCATGCTCTTTTGGCAGTATATGGTGTTCGCTAGAGAGAAATGTGCTGGTCTTCTCTAGCTCCCCCGTGTCGCCTGGTTTGCTATCAGAACGAGATACTTATTCAGCTTTACTATGGGATAGGGCATATTTGTAGGGAACGTGGGACACTGCTACATTCTGCGAACCAGGGTCATCGTCCCAGAATAGGGGACGAATCCGTCCCAATTCACTGATCCCATTGTCCTGGAGGTCAGCAGGACAAGAAAGACAGTGAAAGAGGCCAAAGCGTAAGATTATTATATAATGTTGATTAGCATATCACGTATCACGTTCCCCCTCGTTCCCGATTCATAAAAATTGCGAATTTTGTCCCCATTCCCGTCATACAACCCGGACGAATCTGTATTCCGTGTAAATATGGGATAGGGGCCAACCGGCCAACGACGGCGGGGGCTTTCAGGAGCTATTCTTTTTCAGAGGTCTGAAAAGACTTGGCTTAGACTAGAGGACACCTTTCTCTCTTTTCTGTATTTTGGTTATTATTGAACATATCTTTCTTATCTAAAAATATTAACTCTTTGCACTTAGTGCACTGCTTGAGTAAACTCAATTACTATCATCTTATTTCACTTTTCTTAGTAATAAGCATGAGCAGTGAAGTGTGATCATTTTGAAATTCAGGGAGTACTTATGAAACAGCCATGTGCAGAAATGTTGATTGTCAATAGGAAAATCTTAAAGACAATCCAGAATGGAATCTATGAGCTTGCTCTGAACTGTGTTGAATGTTGAATGTCCTTTGCTTTAGGTTCTTTGTTTTCAATGCGATTTGCAGTTTCTTTGTATCACTACTTGAGATTTTGTATTCTTATCTCTGCTTATGGTATTTTTTGTAATAGGATTATGACCCTTATGAAGAAAATCCTGGAACTGCTCCTTTCAGTGAACCTGAGACCCAGATTATGCGGAAGCTTGTCATGTCTTTTGAGCCACATGTATGGATTAATGTGCACTCTGGCATGGAGGTGATGAAACTTTCATTTTAAATTTCTTTACCATAAGAGACTCTCGCAAACCAACTAGTGAGTATTAATGGCTCTTTTTCTTAAATGATTAGTTGTGTGCCTGAGTGTATACTAAGTTGGCTGTACATAATCAGCTGAAGAAGTATATTTAGATGTAAGCTGGGCCGGGGTAAATACTGCTTTTATCTTTAAGAAAGTAGACAATATGGCTCTTAAATTTGTAAGTCAGTTGTTTTCCATCTCATACAAAGACGGAGTTTAAAGAATGGAGTACTTTTTTTTTTTGCTCATCTTAAGAATGGAGTACTTAGTAAACATAGTTTAGCTCTTGATGTCATGTGCTCCCAACTTTTGGTATCGAACGGAAGTTCAGGATGTTATAGATTCTTGCAGCTTTGGTGATAGTTTAAGCTCTAATGCAACTAAACTCGAATGTCCTCGGTTATTGTTGATAATCCTTTTGATAACTCTAGAATCAGAATCTTAATAACATTGCTTGGGATGCCACTCCACCCCGAGGGGAGAACAGAGATGGAGGTAACTAACTAAATATAAACATCATGATGTATTAGCTCTGTACTCTGTCTCTCTTCTAGGATGGATGATGTTGCATCTGTCTATGTAGTTTGAGTATTTGGGTGAACCATTGGTACTAATTAATTCACAGGTGTGATTGGTCCTAACATCTAAGTTGTTGCATCTAATAATATGGTTAATAAGCCTAGTGAAAGGTCTGAGACCGTTGATTGTAGATTAGCTAATCGGTAATTAGAATTTAAAAATACAAAAATGGCTTATAGCCTGGTAATAGGATGTCATTGACACTGTATGCAAGTTTTGCCACGATCAGTGAATAAAAACAGCTATGACAGTTACAATCACATGCTAGGTAGTCTGTATCAGGCTGTTAACTCATGGAAGGATGCTTTTCTAGCTTGACACTAGACGACGAGTCTTAGAAAGGGTATACGTGCGCAGCACTCTTGGATCTCCCTTATCTAACTAGTTTACTATCTATCAATAAATATTAATGGATCACTTGACACTTGTTGATATATACTTTCTCTTTATCAGAGAAATCAATGTCATGGGTATGCTCTAATATTATTGGAGACCTGCCCCGAACAAAATTAAAAATTGGAAGAAAAAAAGCGAAAATGTAAAAAAATTGTGAATAAAGCTGAAAGGTCATTGACTTCCTATAACAAGCAATTTTTGCTTCTGGGTATGCAAGTGACAGACTTCATAAACATACTGATCTAAACTAGTAAACTCACAAACCCAGCATGGCCAAGGTTGGTTTGGCAGTTTTCTTGAACCTTAAAAACATTCAAAACTTTGTTTTCTTATCATTTCTCTTCTTTTTCAGATAGTTGATAGCCAATTATATATTTAAATATTTGTACCTCACTGACATTATTCTATATCTTCCTTTCTGCATGTTCTTCAGGCTTTATTTATGCCATATGACCACAGAAACACTACACCAGTTGGAGCATCTTCAGTTAGAATGAAAGCATTGGTCACACGGTTGAATAATCAGCACTTCCAAGGTCGTTGCATGATAGGCTCCGGGGGAGGTTCTGTCGGGTTAGTTTTTGTTTAACCCAAGCTCAGAATAATTTAAAGCTTTAAACCTTAGAAGCATATTCCATATAACTATTATTTGCCTTTGTCCTCAATGAAAAGTATTCTCTGATCTGCTCTCTAAAAATTGTTGGAGATCATGTGTTGCAGATTCTTCCCCTTTATTTAAATACAGTAGTAGTTCATTAGGTGTACACAAGGCTAAATATAATATGGTTTAAAGTTGTTGCTCCTGATAAATGATAAATCTGTCAAGATTAAGCAAAGTTCTCAGCGAGAGGGAGAAAGATGGGGAAGGGGGGAATCAGACAAAGAAGACACTGAGAAAGGGAGAAGAACAAGTATCTTTTTTTCCCCTTTTTATGATTTACAATAGATTTTTAATCTCTTAAAAGTATTTGGTCATCCATGGTAATGCAAGTACAAGTACAACTAAGGCAGCCTTTATGTACTTTAAAATGTTCTTACTTTGAGGCTTGGTTTTGTCCAGGTATCTGGCTCACGGCACCGCAACAGACTACATTTTTGATATTGCAAAAGTCCCCATGGCTTTCACTTTCGAGGTCCGTGAAATGCCACTCATCCCATGTAATTGGTGAATCCGTAAAATATGTTCTTAATGTTGTTCATACTTGCAGATCTATGGAGATGAATCCGCACCACAAAAGGATTGCTTCAAGATGTTTAACCCAACAGATCAAACCACCTTTAATGTATGATCAGTTTCACGTCATTTTCTTTACCTAGTGTTTTGTTGGTCTAGTACCCTGCCTCAAAACTTTTAGTTGCTGAAATTTATGATAATTGCACCTTTGTTGATTTGTAGAGAGTACTGAACAACTGGTCCGCTGCATTCTTCACGCTTTTCAAGCTGAGGCCACAACACCTGGGTGAAGCACACTCTGACACAGAATCAAATTCAGTAAAGTGGATATCTATTGATGACTATTTGGATGGATACTTGATGGGGAGACGCAATCGATATGGAAAGAAAATGGAGGTGTTTGATCTTGGATTACAAGAGATACGATCGTATTTTAGACTTTTTATGTTATCTTGTGTAATCTTGATGTTTATGTTCTGTACTAGAATATCAAAGAGCAAGCTGCAGAGGCCGATTGTTTCTGCCATACCTCCCTGATTTTTGCACCCTACTAGCTGTGTATGCACGAAATGCATGCATGTCAATTTTACGATAGCAGCTATTACCACTATCTTGTTGTACCACAGTTTAGTCCATTATTTATGAAATCTTTGTGGTGTGATGGAGTAAAACCTCTGATGCCTTGGTTCTAGTAATCCCTCTCCCTGTCATTGTTATGTGCTAAATCCAGGTGCTAGCCGTAGAACTCTGGTTAACACGATAGTCGATAGACATGTTTCTTTTGCCATTTTAGACAGTTCGAAAATAAAAAAGAAATCCACTTCAGCTGAAGAGTAGTTGTAACAAGCCCTCGTAGTAATGAAGCATAATGCTGACATTTGAAACCCCATAGTAATTAGTAACCACTGGAAAACACAGAGCAGTAATACAAGAAGCTGATATAAAAGAAAGAAAAACTGCTGTTCTTTTCATTATTGGAATATTACATGTATGCCTAGTGCCTACAACAACAGGAAAAGAAAGATTACATCAGGTTAGATAGTTTTTCTTGTGGGGTGTACAGAAAAATTAAGTGAATAACTATTTGTACAAGTGATGAAAGATTGAAGCATGTACACAAATTGATACTGTAGATGATAGTTATACAAGCTAATTCAAAGAGCTGTTGCTCTGATCAAACCATGATATCAATGACTGGTGTATTTTTTCGCCTCATTTCTCAGATTGTCAGCTCCACTGCCCAGTCCCCATGGTTTCATTCAGTCCATTGATCAAACTTTCCATGTGAATATACACAAACTAACTTGTTTTTGGACCGCCTGCAGAGATGTTCAACAAGAAAATGTTTAGATATAACCTTTCTTTCACCGCAATATACAGCTCGATATCATGTATTATCTGCAATTAAAATGACCAGGTCCAGAAATCAGAATTTCTGGAGGTTATTAGAACAAAGATTTGATATTTTATTGATCCAAATCCAATTTGATATCTAGTCCTTTAAGGATCTAATATAGTCAAGTAAGGTTTTCTACATTTTCATTCTAGACCCTCATTGTATTAGGATCAATCCGCAACAGTTTTGTAACTTCTGTTGGCGTGGTTATTGTTAACATCTTCAAGGATAAACCTCTCGCTTCAGCCAGCTCACATTTCTGCCTTTTTCATTAGCTGTACGGGAGCTTATACTTTATAAAAAGAGTTACTTGCCATCTTTTGTATGAAAAAGGTAACATGAAAATCTTCCATAGCACAAAGGAAGCCCAGGAATTCAAGATCCACTTAGTTTCTTAGCTACTGCCCATATTGTTGCTCCTTCTAGTGATTTCTCAGTGAGCAAAAACTTATTCAGACTCAAACAACATTTTCAGACCTAGAGATGACAGAACAAGTAAGGGTCTCTTTGGGAACAGCCTGTCTGTTTCTCAAGGTATGGTTGTAAACTTGTAGAAAAGGAATTATCAGCCTTCTCAGGCCCAGCCATAAGCAAGATCCACATTAGCTTCTTGCTGTAGATTATAAACCCCGAAAAATATTTTCAGGAAAATAAAGACGACTTACCCATCAAAATTAACAATCAAAGTTGTTGCACCACCATCAGCTTGGATAGGGAAGTAAATTTGTAGAAACTACGACTTCAGCATCCGCTTCATGTACTTAAGAGCTGACCGCAACATTGATCTAGCTTTTCTGTCTGGAGTGCATCCAGACATTATCATCTCCTCATAGACAGCAGGAACCTGGAGTTTTGAAAGGCTTTATACTTATTCGAATGGTATCAATCAAGCTAAATACCAGCTTTTAGAGATATTCTGCTCATACGATAATGTAAGGCTATGCTATGTGACCTTTTTTAAGACCATAATACATGTATTTTTCTTACCATAACATGTTTCTTAACAGGCTTTTTCACAGGAATACTACATCAAAGACGAAAAGGACATGACAAGTTGATAACATTCCTTTCATTGTTTTTTGGTTCACGACCGAGGGTATCCACCGTCGACCACAGTGACTATCCCCCGCGCTGGCTTGTAGGCACCTCAAAGGGTGGGACAGCTGGCCAAGGAATTGTTCAGTTACCCACTTATCATTCATAATAGTCAACATCTAATTCCCAACCAATGTTATCTCCTGTGAACATACAATTAGACAGAACCAGATATCTAGCAGCAACACAAAACTACAAGGGATTCGGGAAGTAGGATGATTCAACTGCCTAAATTTGACATATAGAGTATATACCAGAAATTGAACTGGCAAAAGTTGCTGCTTTAGAATTGCATTGAAGATGTATATGAGCAGGTGAAACCCATACCTTATCGAACTTATCAACACGGATTAACGCTTTCATAAGCGTTGTAAATGTAACTACATCTGGTTTCAAGTCCTGCATTAATAGCCCATGGAATGACTTAGTAGCATAATCAGTTGATTCATTGAGATATTAATATCATATCATGAGAATAGCAAGAAAAAATAGCCAAGACTTACATTTTCTTTCATGAACTGTAACACAGCAAAGGCTTCATTATCTCTTCTGTCCTCACCAAATGCATTGATCAATGAATTGAGAGCTAATATACTTGGCTTCAGGCCATCTGCCCTCATGAGTCTAAATGCATTAATCGCTTGGTCCGATAAACCCTGTCATTTGAGAAGGATACTTCAAAATCATGTCCATGTTCAAAAGGGATATGCTATCAACTAGCTAAGTCCTAGCATTGAGTAGCTAGCAAAAGGAGCATTGGTTTATAGCAATCAGCCAGACAAGCAAATTCCATCCTGCTGTCATATAGTCTTAAATGCACTACAGCTCTCACCAATTTGGCAATATGTGATAGGCTGGTTTGCTTACAAAGTTGCAGAAAATCAAAGCATTGATCGGGATATCAAACTTCCTAGCAAGCTACACAAGTGCAAAGCCAAACATATATTGACCATAATGCATTAGTATTAAGACTCAGAAGGACATACCCTTTGAGCATAGGCATTGATCAATGCATTGTACATAGTCTCGGACGGTTTCAACCCACTTGCCTTCATGACCTCCAGACACTCCATCGCATCCTTAAATCTCCCTGACTGTCCATATATATCAACCAGCGTCGTATATGTCACAACATTTGGCAACAATCCCTGGCCCTGCATCATTCCCAACAAGCTCTTAACCTGCTCCAACTTTTCCTGCTCACCATAACAATTAATCATAATATTATATGTCGTAGTACAAGGCACACATCCACTTCCCTTCATTTCCTCAAACAACTCCTCAGCCTTATCATGCCTTCCACACTTACAATGACAATCAATCAACGTATTCCACGTACAATTATCCGGCTCAATCCCCTCCGATTTCATCCTCTCGAACGTATCCACAGCATAATCAATACACTTATACTTCCCAAAAGCATCAATCATAACATTATAAAAATGCCTATCTGGTTGCACACCACTATTCCTCATCTCCCTCAAAACCGAAAAAGACTTTTGCCAATCCCCTTTATCCCTATAACTAGCTAAAATCCTACTAAACACATACGAATTCAACCTCACATTATTATCATTATTCTCACCATTCTCCTCCATCTCTTTCAACACAATCCTTGCACTCTCCCACCTCCCAGCATTCGCATACGCGTCAATCAACAAACTATAAGTACACTCATCCGGTAAAACCCTAACCCTCTCCATTTCCTCAACAACCATTTCAGCATCCCTTAACATCCCTCCTTTCTTCACATACGCCTTCAAAACCGCGTTATAAGCTCTCGTCCTAGGCTTCAACCCTCCCTCCTTCATCTCCTCAAAAACCGCCTCCGCCTCTTCTGCCCTCCCTAAGTTCCCTAAACCCGAAACAACCGCCAATAACGTAGCCGTCTTAGGACTCAACCCATTCCCTTGTAATACACCTAAATACCACATTGCCCTATCCACATCCCCAAATTTCGCAAACCCAACAATCATATCATTCAACAATTGAGCATCATACTCAATTCCATCCCTTTCTATCTCCTCACATAACCTAACCAAAATCGACGAATCATTATAATTCTTACCATTGCTACTACTACAATTTTTCACAATTGACTGAACAATTTCGGTATAATTGATATAATCAGGGGGATAACCATCAAGGCGCATTTTGGACAATAAATTGAGGGCTTTATCAAGATCATTATTTCTAGCACAAGCACTAATAAGAGCATTATAAGTTAAAGGGGTTAATTTTTGGTTTGTTTGAGAGAGAAGAAAAGCTTCATAAAGTTTTTCTGATTTACCCAAAGCATGAATAAGAATTGAGTAAAAAAGTTCATATGAGAAACAAAGATTGTGAGTTTTAAGCCATTTGACTAAAGAGTAAGCTGTGGAAAGAGTGGTGGGTGATGAGGAGAGAGATTTTAGAAGGGTGTGCCAGTAGTGAGTTGGTACTGACCGGTATGACTCAGCGAGTTTGAACTCGGTCGAGTTTAGTGAGTTGGGAACTGACGAGTTGAGCGAGTTGGAGGAGGAGACAGAGAGATAATCGATGAGTGGAGAAAAATCGTAACGAGAGGGTGAAGTGGGTGAGACGTCGTCGTTTTGGTCAGAGGTGAGGGAGAATTGGTGAGTGGAGGAGAGAGATAAAGGAGGGTGACGTAGGAGAGAGATAGATGGGGGAGAGAGGAGAAGGTGGTGGTGGTGGTGGTGGTGGTGGTTGTGGTTGTGGTTGTGGTTGTGGTGGAGGAGAGAGAAAGTGGGAGAGGGAGGAGTAGGGAGGAGAAGCATGTTCATGAATGTGGTGAGGAGAGAGAAAATGGGGGGAGTGAGAATGTGAGATGAGGAGGGAAAAGAATTGTCATTTTTTCTTTTTTTGGGGATTTGGTGACATTTGAGAATAGTAACCACTAAATTTAGTGAGTGAAGTGCAGAAAATAAATGAATAAATAAATAAATCCACTAAATTGTGTGAGTACCTTGTCCGCCATTATGGCATTCAACATAAATTTCGCAACATGACTATTTACGAAAGTTTTCATTGGACTAACTCTCCAATGGTAGCATTTCATAATGTAGTAATATTTTACTTTCAGATACGATGGGAGTGACCAGGAGGACCCCTAATCATTTTCCTTCTTACCTTCAAAAAAAAAAAAAATTGAACTTCAATCAATATCAATAACACTGAACTGAACATTATTGAACTAAATTAAATACCACTTGATATGGGAGACAAAATGTAGATTTATGAATTAAACATCATTGAACTTAATTGAAAATCACTGAAATGAAATGACACGAGATCACCCCTTAATTAAATATGATTGTACTTCACAGATTCAATTGACGGATAAGTTTTAGAAAACACATCCGGACTATTGAATACTGAGTAACCACTTGATTGTAACTTGTAAAGTTGTGAGTTGTGTTGGGAAAGAGTTGTGAAGTGGATGGGTTTCATCCACGGTTGCTATAAAACTAGAGGAGGATTAGAGGGTTTTCAAGGGGTTGGTTAAGTAATTGGAGTTGTTATAAGATGTATTCTTTAGTGCTACTCGTAAATTCAGTTTTGTTAATTCCGATTTAAGAGTGGTCTCGTATTAGTACATTTCTGTTTAGTGATATTTAGTTTAGTTTAGTGATGTTTAACTCAGAAATATATATTTTATCTCACATAGAAAGTAGGGTTCAATTTAGTTTAGTGGTATTCAGTTCAGTTTAGTGACGTTCATTTCAGTTCAGTGGTATTAGATTCAGTTCAGCCATAAGAAATACACCCATATTCAAGGATAACAAAAACTTGTATAAGGCGTATTTATGGGATAACGCCTCTCACATTTCTTCTTCCCTCTCCCTCTCCTCTCTTCCTCCAATGTCACATAGAACAAGTTCGCCCCACACAATACCTATTATTTAAGCATAGACTCAATAGGGGGTTGAATTGAGTTTATGTAGTTTTCAAATTTTACGCGGATTATCACTTTAAGCACTATTTGTAAACCTATTAGCAAAGAGTATATCAAAGAAATAAAAAGACACATATTTTTACGTGGAAACCTTCATGAGTTCAACCAAAAATTAAAACCACGATCTTGAGGGATTTTCCAAACGCTATTAAGAGTCGTAAACTAAACTTAAGTACAACAGACCCTAATCCACTGTTGAGTCGTGCAACATGCATTTAGCCCCAAACCCAAGTACCAAACTACCCACTACGTCGTTGTTCTGTGACTAAATAGATACCACCACGATGCTTATTAATAAGTTAGGGTGGTATAATCAAGCCTTATGAAAAGATCAATGTCGAGTAGAGGAACACCAAGGTAGCAGACTAGCAGTATAGATCACAGTAGTGGTAACTATCATGATGCCTCATGAAATCACGTAATAAAATATAGATTCACAATTTGATATGTAATTATGTTAGTAATAAATTAAACTCACTCGACTTTCATTTATATATTAGAAGTATTAGCCGACTTTGAAATAGAGATCGACTAGGAGTTAAACTAAATTATTTTTTTCCACAAGGTAAACCTCTAACTTTACTTACGTAAAAACGAATTTGTTGAAATAAATGGATTATTAAAAGGAAAATAAATACTTCTCCTCCAAGAAACAAATTCTTTAAAGACAAAAACTATTTAAGAGTTTTATTTCAACAAAACTTCTTAATATTTTCTAAATTTAAACTCTTAAATTGCTTCCTACAAAAATAAATAAAAATAAAAAATAAACTCTTAAATGAACTAATGAGTATTGACTACTAGAATTATATTTCTTAAATCAATTTTATCAAAGTAATTAAAAAAAATTCTCAAAATCGTTCATAAATGAACACATAAAAACTCGAGTACTCAAAATACTATGGGAATACACACACACACATATTTAAAGTTTACTGGGCGTTACTACCAATGTTACTTGTCTATAATCTTGCTTTCTAACTCATCAACTCAATATGAACTTCTGTTACATGAATTTTTAGAATAAATAGTAAAGCTTAGCTTCCAACTTCATTTCACGTTATTCGTGATTCTTCATTGAGATTACCACATCACAACGTTCTTGGATCCTTGTATACACAAAATTTAGCTAAACAATGTTATGTTGAAAAGTGTCAATTAGTTATCATTATCAGATTCATCATAAATTGCTCAACATGAGCATTATGAACAAAAGGTGAAGGTGGGAGTTCGGTTGGTAAAGCTTTCACGCTTTGAATCGTAGGTTGGGGGTGCTCACTTGGTATAACTTTCACGTCTCGAAGATCTGGGTTTGGAGTAAATCCGTTGGTAGAACTTTTACACCTTGAATCTCTAGTTGGGGGGACGTTAGTTTTTTTTGTTTTTTTTTTTTTGTTACGAGAAACCCTCAGCTACTACTCTTTGACTGTGCACCGGATAAACCCCGAGTGTATGCAATAGCCTGCAAAACCACACACACCAGACAAACCAACAAGATAAAATCTTGTACACAGGCTCAGCAAAGAGGCCTAGTGGGAATCAAACTCATAACCTTTGTCATAAAATTCAACCACACAACCAACTCCACTACCCCTTTTAGGGCAGTTGAAGGGACGTTAGTTAGTAGAGCTCCCACACCTCAAATCTCGACGTTGGGGGTTTGAAATTCATTGTTACATTTAAAGCCAACCTCTTCCTGGGTGTAATGGGCTAAAATCCCATCTTATTTGCCTATTAGATGAAGAAGTGTTTGGAGTATTATTCTTTCCGTTTTGTCCAATTTCTCACGGTTATCAATTATGAGTTTTCAATTAAACGAACGAGCCCAATTAAAGACAATTCATAATTGAAGTTACGAAAAATACAAGGTAGAACTTAAGTTTAAGTATAGGTGCACACTTATATATATTTTACATAATGTACATTTTTTTTAAAGTACATTTGAGAAGTCTTCAAAATGTCATTATTAACATTAATATTACCCCAGTGTCTTCAAAGAGGCTCCCGCCTAGGCAGGTAAGGGGGGTCGGTTGTACGCAGCATTGCCTCTATGAGAACAGAGCTTCACAGAGAGGTTGTTTCCGTTTGACCCGAGATCCAAAGTGCGATGACTATCAGCAACTTCACAATACATAAGAAGTACCGACAGTTTTATGAGTCATTTTGCTTTAATACATTATATTCCAAAGTCAGAAGGTGCTAAAACTTTTAACTCCACTAGAAATATTGGACATAAATCTTCAAAATGTATATAAAATGAAATAAAAACATTTGTGAAGAAAAAAAATGAAATGAAGAAAGAGGACTATTGGAGGATAAAAAATTGAAATGAACGAAGTGAGAAGTGGAAATGGGAGACCATAAAATAAAGGATTTTTTTGTTAAAAATACCCCTAAAAAACTTAAGTGAGTGAAAAAACATCTTAATAAATATTTTTTAAAGAAATACTCCAATACAGCAAAAACGCTCTACCAAGATACCCAAAAATAATTTTTATGGTGATTTTCATTTACTTTTTATTGGGTTTGCCTATAATACCCTCATACTTATCTGTCATTTAAATTTAAAAGAACAAAAAGTAGACATTAGTGGACGGGGTTTTATTATAGCGTAAAATAGCAAGCAACCCCTGTTTAGGGTTTTAGCTTTTCAGTTGGATGTTTGTCTGCTCCTCCATTGCTCTCCTTTCTCTCTCCAAAACCCTGGTGGTGGTTAACCGGTCTCAACCAGACCTGTATCAAGCCAGCCAGCCAGCCATGGTTGGTCGAGCTCAAGTCAACAAGTCCCACAAAACTCGTTTCGCTTCTAAATCATCTCGCAATATTCACAAAACTTCTCTCAAAGGTTTCTGCTTTTTTGCTTACCCTTTTTCAATTCTTCGTTATTTTTTTTTGAGCTTAAGTTAGTTCAGAATTTGTTTCTTTTAGCTTGTTATTGACAAAAAGGTTTCATTTTTGTTGTTTTTTTTGATGGGGTTAATTAGATAAGCATCAAGCTGGAAAATCGGAGCGAAATGTTGGTAAAGGTGCTCGTGCTGCTCGAATTCAGCGAAATAAGATGGTAAATTTAGTCTTTGAATTTGTGAATTTTACCAGCAAATTGTTATTATTATTTGTTTAGAAGAATAGGTTCAATTGATTAAATTGCATTATGTTTGTTTGTGGGTTGTAGATACGTGACCAAAAACGAGCAGCTGTATTGAATGAAAAGAGAGCATTAAGTGGATCAACAAGTCCACCCCGTGTTATTGTGAGTTAATTGTATTTTAATAAAAGATTGTATGTTTCCTTAGAATTCATGGTTTTCAAGTTCTGTTGGCTGATGGAATTTATCTTGGTCACTAGGTACTATTTGGTTTGTCTGCTCAAGTTGATCTTAATTCTCTACAAAGTGATTTGTTGGCAAAACTGTCATCAGAAAGCAGTGATGATGTGTTCCCCACTGTTGCTTCGTCCGAGTACAAGATGCGAGCTACGGTATGTACTTGCTTGCATGATTCTGTTGAATTCTTGGCATTGATGCTCTTCCTATGCATAACTTGATTTTGTCTTTCCGTATAATGCAAGTGTGGAAGTCGAGTTTGATTTATCATGGATGAAGTAATCAAATGAAATAGTCATATAGTATTTCAAATATGTAGCTTTAAGGACATTCTAGACATAGGAGGAATCCGATAGAATCTTTTTTATAATTTTGTTTTGGTGATTAGTTTTCCCTATGCTAGAGGTCTCAAATAATCAGCATTTTCCACAAGCAAAATTGTAACCCATATGCATATATTTTGGCACTTTTTGGGAGCCAGCTTTTTAGCCAGTTTTTTTTTTTGGGTTTTTCAATTTGTTTGGTGAAATGAGAATCCAATTCCCCTCTTAGAACACAGAAGGAAGTCAAGGGGAGGGATATTCTAAATCTGTTGAAAGTTTGATTTAGAGGCTCTCGCCCAATATTAGATCTACTAGAGGAGTTATGTTTTTTCTTTTTGCTTAGAAACTTAAAACCCTGAGGGGTTAGCTCAGCTGGCAAGGCTTTTGAGATTTAGTCCAGGAGTCCCAGGTTCGAGTTCCCTCAGGGCCAATGAAGGTTTTCCTGGTCGTTAACTTCAGGGAAAAGCTTCGATACCCAATTACCCATGCTTAAAGAAAATCATTGAAGGTGGTAGAACAAGAATGTGGTGTATTATTGCTGATTAGTGAGTACATGGTCCATGCTTTCTCATTGAATTTTACTCTGAAGTTGTCAAAGAAAGATAAGAAGAAAGATTAGGTCCTCAAAACTATAGGTGTATGGCAACTAAGCTAAATTTGTTATGTCAGACTGCTATTTCTCTTAATTATGTTCCTCAGTGTTATTAATATTATATTTGCATTCTGGGAATGAATTTGGTTGAATGCTCTTATAAGGTGGTATTGTGATCTTGCAGTGTAAAAGCCCAAATATGACTCAGGACTGTAACTGTAACTCTAATTGTAATTGTAATTATAATTGTAATTGTAATTATAATTGTAATTGTGATTGTAATGTGAGAGTAGTCAGATGAGAGTGACATCAATTAACAGTAGAATAACATAATGGGAGGTTAAACTAAGACAGTGATTGTGAGTATAGGCATGTATGCTTCTTGAAATGCTTTTAAAGATAGCACATTTGTTAAATTTGTTAGCGTTCTTGATGGATTGAAGTTCAATTCAAGGTTTTCATAGGTAGATATCTTCCGTTAGATTAGTATACAAAATGCAATGTTTTTGGGAGATGCTAGAGTTGAATAAAGTGGACTAGACTACACCATATAGAGACTTGCACCTCAAGAAAGAAAAACTGTCTTAGACTTAGTGTTCGGTGTTTGTTTAATGGATGCATTATCAAAGGGTGGCTTAAAGCTCATAGGGATTTGAATCATTTGAATTGTTATCTTGGATGGACGGTGCAAAGCCCGGATACCCATGTTATCTAATTTTATTTATTTATGGGTGGATGGATGATTGATGAATGATGTCCTGGATCAAAATTAATCTGAGAACCACAGAATATTGACCAGTGATTTTCTGAAAACAGGAATTGAATTTGATGTTCAGGAATTTTCTTCCTCTTTTTTTTAAAAAAATTGGTTCACTGGTGGTTGATGCTCAAAAAATTGTTGGCATCAAAACTGGAAGCTAGTAGATTCATCAATACAAAAGGTGCTGGTTGATTTTGGTCACTTAATGATGGATCAAAGTTATCAAAACCAAAGTCAGAGCTGAACCAAGATAAAGATCCACTTCAAATTACACCTGAATTAGGCCAACATCAAACAGAGCCAGATAAGTATTTGAATGAACGGCTGATCTTAAGGATGGTGCTCGAGGTTATAGAGGTGAATATTTGGAACAATTAATTCTTCTCAAGGATGCTAGAGTCAAGAGAAGTCTGTCTGTTCAACGAAGGCAGTTATTATCGATGGGATATTGGGATATGCTTTAGAATCTCGCTGCAAACTTGCTGACCAAATGTTAGAATTTAGAATGTCATCATTTAATTATTTGGTGGATAGCTCCATTTACTAATTCCTTAGGTATTTTCTTCTTCTGCTGGATAAAGAAGCAAAAAAAAAAGTATTAATGAAAGTCAGAAATACAGCAGAAGAGGACAGGGTTTCCTCTATAGAAAGAGTAATTACAGTTAAACCAATTTTTGCTGGACCTCACTAGAAGTGTAAACCTAAACGCCCCTGCTTCTCTACACCTTAATGAAGCTAAGTAGGTAACTCTATCCCATAGCACCTCAGGAGAAATAGCAGTGCCAGAAAAGACCACCACATTCTGAATCCTTATTTTTTTTTTTTTTGTCTTTGATGTGAGGTAAACTCCCTCATTCTTCTCAAATCTAAAAGGGAAGGTCGTGTAGTTTCAGACCTCCCTGGGCCCTGCCTACAAGGACTTGACACTGGGGCAGTGGGGCCTTTGTTTATTGCTGCTGATTTTGTGAGCCTTGTCAAATTGAATTATTTCCAATGTGGTCTGCATATTTTTATTAAACTTATTTTAATTAATCCCTTTAGCAAGCAAATATTTTGTGGGTTACAAACAAATCACTCTTTTGATGTGACCTCTTCTAGCTTGTTACCTGATTTTGGTCTTTACTCCTTTAAAGCTTGTTGTTTTAGACATTGGAATGTCAATTCTAATAGTGATTGTTGCTTGTAGGTGCTGAAAGCTCCTCATGGGGATCTATCCTCGTGCATGGAAATGGCCAAGGTACGTGTTTGTCCTACTCAGCTACTCTAAAATTTTTTTCTACTTCTTTTGCATCGGAGTAACTGAATTCTTATATATCTATTCAAAAAGTTTCTTATTCAAAGTAAACATGTGTGCCATAGGTTGCTGATTTGATTGCTTTTGTCGCATCAGCAAATTCGTCATGTGAAGATGGCTCATTTGATTATATTGACTCATTTGGAGCGCAATGCCTTTCTGTATTCAGATCCATAGGCTTACCAAGCACAGTTGTCTTCATCCGTGTAAGAAGTTTGTCGAGTTGTCTTTCACAGACGTTAGTTGAAGGAAATTGTGTGATTAGTTGGCGGCTCACCTTTTTTTTCTATTCTTTTTTTTTTGCTTGGTTCTAGGATTTACCTAGTGATCAGAAAAAGAGACATGAATCTAAGAAATTCTGTACTTCCAGTCTTGCTTCTGAATTCCCTGAGGATTGTAAATTTTATCCGGCAGATACAAAGGATGAGCTGCACAAGGTAATGCCTGCAAGTTTTGTAGCGTATATTTGGTTAGCCTTTAGTAATTAAAATTTAGATTTATCCATTTAGCTGGGTATTCCAGTTGTCCTAATTTGTGTGGTTACGTTGCATTTAATCTCAATGAATTCTTGTGACCTGATTTGCTTCTCTTCCATTGTTGATGCAGTTCCTGTGGCTTTTAAAAGAGCAAAGGTTGACATCTCCTCACTGGAGGAACCAGAGAGCTTATGTTGCTGCTCAAAAGGTTTTGATGTTGCTAAATTTATCTCTGTCACATTTTTTACCAATTTCTGTGTTGCTTGTTTGAATGACCAAGATAAAGGAATAAAGTAAAAGATGTTAGGCTTAGATGTCATCTTTGCATGCAAGTACTTCAAGGTGTTGCATTATTATGTACATGTTTAGATATCCTTTTCATGCATCTGCAGTTGTTAATCAATATTGTCTTCATATTGTTGATTTGCCTGAGGACGTGGTGGTGAGATGTGAAGGCCACTTTTTTTAACATATTTTTTATTTATGAAGATAGAAGGGAAACTGTTCCATTTACTCACTGTTGTGCTAAGTGTTGTGTGTTAGATGATTTGCGACTATGATACAGTGAACTTTTGTATAAGATTATTCATCCTGGACATATCTGTATATGCTTTGGGATATCATTACCATAACGTTTCCTTGTGGATGAGGGCTACGGTGTATGGTGACCTCTGGCCACTGTAATTTGTGATCTCCTCGTGATCCGTTACTCATTGCATCTTCTTATCTATGATTTAAACATCATCATAACATCTATAGATAGGTTGACTATTTGCTGGTTTGTGATAATTTATTTTGTTTTTCATCCGTCTTCATATTCTTGCAGGTTGAGATGCTTGATCTTGATTCTGTTTCAGGAAAATGTACCCTTGTTCTCAGCGGTTATGTTCGAGCTCGTAATCTCTCTGTGAACCAGCTGGTAGTGTTTTTAATTTGTGTCCTGCTTCTGTTTGTTTAGAGTACAGTTTTCTGTCCAAAGTTCAAGCTATTAGTATTTTATGTAACGATTTTCTTGGTGAAACTAGGTTCATGTCTCTGGAGGAGGTGATTATCAACTGTCAAAAATTGAAATTATGAAAGACCCGTACACTCTGAATCCTAGAAAAGGGCACGACATAATGGATGCTGATGATATACATGAAGTGCAGGTTGGTAATGGTTTAAGCGATTAGTTTTTGTTAAACATCCACTTTAAAGTGTGTATTTATCTTAAAGCCATATGAGGTTGCCACCTTCTTGGACATATTATTGCATAAGAACTAAGATGGTTCTCATATGAGAACATCGTACACATATCAATCCCTTATTCAAGCACTTAACTGTAGGATTTACCAGGAAGGCGGGAACTCTTTGCTGCATCCTGCGAGGCGTCCTTGTCATCTGAATATATCTTACTTTGATTTTTCTTGGTCATTCTGTATAGTACTCATGTGCAAGTTTGGATTGTACTTGAATATACTCGGTACCATAAGGGGCAATTAAAAAATTCACCTTCACATGACCCAAGGGGTGATTTTTATTGAAAATTTCAAGCTAATTGCTAAAGGTGCTACCATTGCTACGAAATTTTCCCTGTATCCATGAAGAAAGTCCTCGTGACCTTAAGTTACCGTATCTTGCATTTTCATTAGAGAAAATAATTTTGTAATCTCGAAGTTTTGCATGTTGGTTAGCTTCTCATGTCCAATAGTGTTTTACTTTGAGCATTAGACTTGATCTTTTTGCTACAATGTTTTTCTGATAAGCTTACTCATGCAATATATTTGGTTAATTAGGTGATCCGCTCTTTAATCCCTGACATTTCAAAGCAAGAGCCTTTACTAGTTGAGAACATTCCAGATCCTCTTGCAGGAGAACAGGTAGCTTGACCAATTGCTTGAATCTTTATATTTGTTATTTAACTCTCTAGCACCTATGGTTTTGCATCTGCTATTTGTGTGTGTGTGTGTGTTATATGTTAAATGGACTCGGCTGGAAGTGTCCAACTGTCGGACTCGGCAATATTTTGAAATTTTAGCATGTTTTTGGCCGAAAATGAAGTGTCGAGTGTCCACACCCATGTCCGAGTCTAGAGTGTCCACACCCATGAGTCTAGAGTGTCCGACACGGGTAAGCGAGGTGAAATGAAAAGCCTATGTGACATAGGTATGTTTGTGTAATGGGTTCCCATCAAAATATGTCCCGTTTTATTGGCTTTGTTGGTTTCATGTTGACTCAAGTATTTAGACATTGATTTGTAGTAACTGGGCATCTGTATTCCTTGTAATTGATATATTCATTCGATTATATCTTGGTTCAGATCTTCTAAGACCTTGGAATGCATGAAATTTCTAATCAGATATTTTTCAAAGCTGTTGTTATTCGTAAGTAGCATTTGCTGCTATTTTTAGCAATATGAACTGTATTGAATATTTGAATTCGAAGTTCCAAGTTAATTAGTGATTATTGGCTTTATTGCAATATCAGATATGAATGTAAGGGTGTGAATATCTTGAATATTTCAAAAGATGGGTGACCAAGTACTGAACTATAATAGAATATGCATTGGCTTGTTTGTTGCCTTTCATTCATAATGTTTGCTGCAGTTTTTCTCTGTGCATGTTTATCAATAGGGGCTATGCATCTGGTTTCCACATACAGTTATTTGGATTATTAAACCCTTCCTTTTTGGTAATTGTGCCCCCCCCCCCCCACTAGACATGGCCAACGGAGGCCGAAATGGCTGAGGCAGAGGAAGATCAGAAGCAGAAGAAACTGAAGAAGCGGAAACTTCCTCCTGGTACTTCAGATTATCAGGTCTTAAATTTTTTGTCATCATATTTTTTATTGTTATTGTAGTTCTTTGGAAAGAATCCGTGTACCCATTCTGGCTTTGGATTTATTGTAATTACCTCATCTTTCCTATTCGACATTGTTGCTGTCTTACTGACTTGATGACAACAATTTTGCAATTTTCTAATGTTTCAGGCTGCTTGGATTTTGAATGACATCGATGGGGATGATTTCGAAAGTAGTGATGAGGGAAATGATGGCATGGTGTTGGATGAGGGAGAAGATGGTGTCCCTTCAGATGGGGCTGTGAATGATTTTGATGAAGATGAGGGCTCTCTTGACCTAGGAGATTCTGATGTAGGAACTGAGACCGATTCAGTGATGGTGGTAAGTTTAGTTGCTCTTTAAGTTGCATATGCTTTTATATCATTGCTGTTGGGTAGCACCGCCTACACATGTTGGCTCAGGAGGTTTCCGAGTTCCGACTACACATGCTGGGTGGGGTGGTCTACTATTGGTGTGGCAGATATTCATCGTATATTCTGCCTATGTTACTTAAAGTTGTTGTGCTGATACTGATAAGCAGATATATAATATGGTTGCTATAGTGTAGTTCTGTTACAGTGGCTTTTAAGTTTCTGACAAGCAATGTACTTCATTTCATTGATTTTATGATGAAACAGACTATCTTTTTCTCAAAATGTACTTGATGCCTAACCCCTTTGTACAACTCTAGTGTGTGTCATTGCAAAAAGGGTTGCGATTGTTTAGATATTGACTCATCATGGATATTAAGTGGTCAACTTTGTTTTCTTTATAGGACGGTGAGAACATGACTAGGGAGCAGATAGAGGATGACATAAAGCGATTAAAAGATGCTCATGTGGAAGATGAGGGTAATGCTCTTTATAGTTCAGATTGTTTCTTCTGTTTATCTCTGACTTGCTTTTGTGTCATCCATGTTCTGAAGCAAACTTCTAGTGATTTGATATTATGGTCATGTACCTATGGATCATGTCTGCCTTGGAATTGGGTGTGCACCTTGGTGTTTATTTTTTCCTAGACATGCCTATATTCTGGTAGTACTTCCTTCGTCCATAAAAAGTGAAGTCATTCTAACTAATTTAGGGTGTATGGTAATAGTTATTTTGCTAAAATAGAATGAACTTCCAAAAATACGCCAATCACCATCTAAGAGGCTAAGACATGAAGTGATCGAACCGCGTGTGTCGCTGCTGCTATCTTCTTGTGGAATGTGAATCGCAAGGGAAAACAACAAAGGTGTCTTGGAGTCCAATAATGTTTACTGGCCCTCTGTTGGCTGTGCTCCACATGTAAGACAGATAGAGAGATTGCTTTGAGTGACACTAGACTGATGAGAATTTGGTGGTTGGACTTGGGGGGAGGGGTTGGTATCCTCCTTAAAACTCCCGACCCTCAATAATTAACCGATCCATTTTTATTTTCATGTATGCTGCCAAACAGCCAAACGATTCTTCTTCCCAATTGCAACAATGCAGCCTTCTTCATTAATCCTTTTCGCACCACCAAAACACTTCTCTGCTACTGTGCCACAGTCAACAAGTCCCATACAAGGACCCAGACGACTCAAATCCCAAGGAGAGAGCACCCAACGACAAAGAATCTGCAGTGGTTATTCATCCTTTTGAGCTTTGTACTCGTACTAGGTTGCAAATGTCCCACAAGTGTACGTATCCAAGTATCAAACCCGGCCATTTTGAAGATTTTGCTTGCTTTTGGTCTAAGAGGGGGTGTATAGTGTCACTCATGCTGTCAATATTTCTGTCATGGGTACCTCAGGTGAAATGAAGAGTCCATGTAGGCTGTAGCCTAGATTTTTCGAAGGTTACATCTGCTTGCGTGCCAAAAGTTTCATATATCAAAACAAGGCGGTGGGTGGCCAGTGCCAAAAAGAAAAGGTAAAGGAAAAAAGGGAGAAAAAGGCTTAGGAGGAGCCTTGAGAGTTAGTGCTCCAAATACTATTAGAGTGAAAGAGGGAGGGGGGCCTATCTACCAATTTGTCTAAATTTTGTCAGAGAAGCAACCTGTTATCCATGAAACAGCACATAAAATCATCAAAATCAAGTTCATTGTGTGTTGAAGGAGCAAAGTAACAGCTTGCATATGACCAAGTTTAAGTACACACTTTTACGATTCCACTTCACCATTTCTTGCACCAACGTTTCTTGAGGATTGTCATTCTAAAAATACTGGGAAAGAGAACCTTTAAAGGCTGGCCTTTGAAAGTTGAAACCCACCAAGGCTAGCAAACCGCCAGAGACCCGGAATTGTTTCCAGATCCCCACTCTACTAGGAGAGACCATCCCCATCCAAATCTCTCCGTAATGTCTGTCTTCATTAGCAAACCTTCAAACCACGTCATTTTAAGACCTTCACAAGGGGTCTAATGTCAATTGCTAAGACCCCCACCTTGCTTCAGATGTACCTCCTCGGCTCCTCCCCATTGCCTCAATGGAACTCTTGTCACACCTTGTTAGAACAAGAGCAATGGAAGGAGCCAAGAAAAGCCTTCAGACTCCAGAGCTAGGTGAAGTAACTCTTGGAGGGTAGCTACGTATTAAGAAGATCTTTATTTTTATTTTTTCTATTCCTTCTTTTGATGCTAATATGTGGAGCCGCATTAACAATTGGGGGATCTAATTATTTATGCAAGAGTAGCTTAAACAGGGGTGGCTAAGTCCAAACATAAAATTGGAATATCCACAAGCAAAGAACTCAGCCACAAACTACCAATTTCGGTGCATTGCCAACTGAATTACTCCTGCCAAAATGACTCCTCAAGCTTTCCTAGTCATTGTGTGTTTTCTCCATTTTTCTTGCTGTGACACCTGTCTGAAGAAGGAAACAGCTTCCTCAACTTTTGCTAGGATGAGCTTCTTGTATAACAAAAGCTGAGGCACTATCTCAACTGGGTGAAACACGCCTTTTTGATGAAACTATGTTTGATAGTATGTGGTTATGCTGGTCACTACTTCAGCTTTGGTTAATCTTGCAACTTGACTTTCAGAATTCCCCGATGAAGTTGATACTCCATTAGATGTGCCTGCAAGAAAGCGTTTTGCAAAGTACAGAGGCCTTAAGTCCTATAGAACATCTGCATGGGATCCTAAGGTGAGATTCATGTCAGTTGAGATGAAGCATAAGGTTGCTGTCACCTTCCAGAGCTCTATCTCTTTCTCTATTTCTCATTGCCTTTGTGTGTGATGATGCCTTAATGACCAGGAATCACTTCCCCAAGAATATGCTAGAATATTTGCTTTTGATAATTTTGCGAGAACTCAAAAACATGTGCTTGCTAAAGCTTCGGGATTGGACAAAGAGAGCAGGGATGACACTGTACCACATGGCACATATGCAAGGCTTTATATCAAAGAAGTACCAATTACTGTTGCTTCAAAAACATTTATGCATGCAAAGGTGATGCCTATTATAGCAAGCAGCCTCTTGCAACATGAGTCCAAGATGTCCGTTCTGCATTTCAGGTATCTAGTTCTTTCAGTTTGCTTTTCTATCAAATTTGGTTGTTATTTGGATTGTTTCTAAAATATATTGTTTACTGTCTTAACAGCATTAGAAAGCATGATAGTTACACTGAACCTATCAAAGCAAAAGAGGAGCTAATATTTCATGTTGGTTTCCGGCAGTTTGTTGCTAGGTAAGATTTCCATTGCTCTCAGAAGTCATTTTCTTTGAGGCTGTGAACGGGATGCTGAGATGGTTGGCTTATGATATGCAGGCCAATATTTTCAACTGATAACATGAATTCAGACAAGCATAAGATGGAGAGATTTCTTCATCCGGGGCGGTTTTGTATGGCCTCAATATATGCTCCAATTTCATTTCCACCTCTTCCTTTGATTGCCATGAAGAATTTAGGAGATGCAAGCTCACCTGTTGTCGCTGCTGTTGGTTCTTTGAAAAGTGTTGACCCAGATAGGATCATTCTGAAAAAGATCATTCTAACTGGGTAAATATTTCCTGCTTTACGATAACATGCTTTATACTTACTGTCAGGCTGTGAAGAGAGCACGTCGAATGAAGTATTTGAGGCTCAACTTCCTGGTACAGCTTTTCAGAATTTCTGAACTGCAGTTTCAGTTTTGGAACTCTTTTGAGTTTCTATAAAGCTTATTATATCATCTTGAAGCCAAAGGGCAAGATGACATTCCCCCAAAAGCCTCTATTCTGAAGTAGTTCAATTATCAACCGGTCTTTCTAATACTGTCTTATTTGTAGCTGAATTGTGATGCTAAGTCACCCTGTAGGTTAGCTATATAGGATATTATCACTCTCTTAACTTATACTTGATATGTGTGACATACATTTTTTTGAATTTCATTTTAGCTGTCGATACCCTGACACTATTCTTGACATTATTGCTTAGTTACGTGAGGTTCTTATTGCCATAATTTAAACCAGTCTTTCTTGAGATTTTTTTTTACCAATTGTGCCACTTCGTAGTACCCATACTGCATATATGTTGCCTCCTGTTGTGCTTGAGATGGGGGTTCAAATCCGATACGCAGCAGTTTGGGATCCTCTTTATCCCCTGAAGCTGCAGAGATAGTTGCCATTTTGTTAATCCAGATTTAGGGCTACGTTTAGTTCTTCAAAATTTTTATGTAATGCCAGATCAGTTAAGATTTGGATTAATATTTTCTGTGAATTCTGATGTGTAATGCACATTCTGATGCAGTTACCCTCAACGAGTTTCTAAAGTTAAAGCCACAGTCAGATATATGTTCCATCACCCTGAAGATGTCAGGTGGTTCAAGGTATGGATAACTTTTTGCATGTGTATTAAACAGAAACTGGCCTAGCTATTATGGTTTGAGCTCATTTGAAATGTCTGAATCTTGCAGCCTGTAGAGGTATGGACTAAATGTGGACGTCGTGGCCGTATTAAGGAACCTGTTGGTACACACGGTATGTAATCATTTGAATCCCCTTTATGTTCACTGTACAATCACATTACAATTTTCGGTTTATTTTGGCTTTGGGGATGAGAAGGATTTAATGTCCACCATTTCCATTGGGGCCAAAAGCTTCACTACGTTTTGGCTTTGGAATATATGGACTAAAGCAAAATGGCTCATAAAACTGTCAGCACTTCTTATTTATTGTGAATTTGCCGATGGTCGTCGCACTTCGGATCTCGGGTCAAACGGAAACAGCCTCTCTGTGAGACTCTCACAGGGGTAAGGCCGCGTACAACCGACCCCCCCTTACCCTGCCTAGGTGGGAGCCTCTTTGGAGGCACTGTGGGGTAACGTTGTCGTTGTCGGATGAGAAGGATTTGGTGTGTTTAAAATCCTCCATAAAATTTTCTAGCGCCAGCCACCGGCCACCAGCTCTGGTATAAGTTGAATTCCTAGTTCTCTTTGCTTCATGTGAACTACAAAACTACAATAATATAGCACACTTGCTGCTGGAAGATTTTATAAATTAAAGTTGGAAGGAGGCCAAATGGCAAAGTGTCGTCAAGGATGCAAAAACTTGCCTCTTTTTATCTCACAAATCACAACAATGTATTTACTTTAAAGGCTTAGAGCAGAATGATCTTTGAGGAACAATGATCCGTGTATGTGATGTGTACAGTAGAAAGACTAGTTTGGATTAGTGATTAGTCCACAATACATCTGGATGAGGTTTTAAGTTGAATGTCCAGAATTTGATTCGTACAATTCATATTTAATGTGGAGTAAGGAGGGGAGAGTGTTGTGGAGGTGTGCCTGCATGGCTATTCTGTGGTGTATATGGTTGGAGAGGAATTCGAGGGTCTTCTCCGAGACACAGAAGTCTCCTGATTTAGTTTGGGATCACATTGTATATTTGGCGTCTCTCTGGGCTAAGGCAGCAGGGGCTTTTAAGGGCACCCCGCTGACCTTAGTCCAGCGACATTGGCGTGATGTGTAGATATATTTAGCTTGATATTGAGGATGCCTTATCCTCAACCTTTTTTTATTCTTTAACAATTGATTAATGAAAATTTTCTTATCTAAAAAAAAAAATAAAAATAAATTCATATTTAATGTGCTTCCATTTTATTGGTTCTGATATTTCTTGTGGCCAGTCCTTTGATCGTCTTAGTCCTGAACATGGCATTAGTGTAAATTTTTCTTTGTAACGCCCTCCCTAGAGCATCAACTTCCCCTTCGTGTTTCCAAAGAGGCTCATGCAAGGCAGTATTAAAAGGGGGGGGGGGGGGGGGTCAGGTGCGCAGGCTTAACATGGTGAAAATAGAGAGGCTGTTTCAATTTAACCTTTGATCCAAAGCACGAGGAGGATCGACAACTTCACAATAAATAGGTGCAGACAGTTTGATGAGTTATTTTGATTTACTCCATTATATGCTGAAGCCAAAGAGTAGTGAATCTCTTGGCTCCATTAGGAATATATTGTCAACCTTCTTAGAGAAAAGTTCTTTTGTACACCCCCTCCCTATCAAGTATATTATCAGATCCTACACGGAATGTCCTGGAATTACTTATCGACCTTCGCTAAGTATAAACTTCACATCCTACACGGAATGTCCTGGAATACTTATCGGCCTTCTGATCGCAAAGTATAAACTTCACCATCTCAAAGAATATTTACTTATATTTGGTTTGACTAGTTTGGGGGTTACCTGAATAGAACTAAAATTTGTTTGTCCGGAAATGCATATACACAATAAGAACCACAATATCTGGTTTATCTTCAGGTTGTAATGGATTTTTCTTCCTCCTGCTATCATATCTTAATGATAGTAGTCCAGCTGCCACCATTGTAGTGTAGCATCAAGTTTGAAACGTGAAAGTTAACGGAGTCTGGGCATTTTCTTGGAGGGGAATGGAGAGACGGGAACATAGGAGGTGAAGTAGTGATATGAGAGAATAGCTATTCCAACTATGTTAGATTAGCTTAAAATAGATTTTATTATTCTAGCCATGTTCAACAGTTCAAGCACTACTTAAATAAGGAATTGAGAAGTTTAACTTGCAAATATGCAATTGCCTTGTGGTTAGGTTGGGTGGGATTGTTAATCTTAAGACAACGGCAAAATGTTGGCCTGCGGTTACTTCCAGGAGTTTAAGAGCATTTTTTTTCGTTCTTTTGTGTGGGCTTCTGTACTTACCAAACAGAGGCGGAACTGTGGAAGGCTAGTAGATTCGTGTGTAAGCCTGGAAGTTGGTGCTGACTGCTCAATTTGGGTCATGACATTCTTAGAACTGAGAATTGGATAATTTAGTGTTTGTTATCCTGTCAAATATCCTAGGTCTTTTGAAAAGCCACGTTCCAGCACAATAACTTGTTTCCCTTATATTGGTTGGATTTGTTTATAGTGCTGGAATGTCTGGAAAATGTGGATAACAAAATGTTTATCTCTGCTTGCAGGGGCAATGAAGTGTATCTTGAATGGGGTCCTCCAGCAGAATGATACTCTGTGTATGAGCCTGTACAAGCGTGCGTTTCCCAAGTGGCCGGAACACAAGTTTCCCACTGTTTGATTCTTGAAATGGTGGGAAACTGGAGGCCGAAAAATTGCGTATTCTCAATGCAGCTCGGGGGAGAAACTACTGTAGCTGTGGTAGGGAATGAAGCACTGGTTCAGATTTAGTTCTACACAATTATTGTTGCTGATAGTCAGTCTTGCTTGAAATTATACATACTACATGTACCTGCCAATACGCGCAGATAATTTTACAGAAGTCGTCTTCTTTTAGGTGCTCTAGTAGGCTATTTCTCTATATGTTCCGGGTGTAACATGCGAGAAGAGGGGAAAGGAAAGAAGGCAAAGAAATTTTGTAATTTGTGGGCTATTGTGAAATCAAGTCAATTTTTGTTAGGTTGCTGTTCAGTATTCATGTTATTCCATCAGTATTGGCTTCTTGAATGAGATGCATCTGTTAAAATGCCCTGCTCTATTTTTGTCATGGCTCGACCCTTCCACTTCGAATTTCGTGGTTGGTTCATCATTTCGATTCTAATACTATGGTGTGGTTCTGTATTCTGTTAGTAATCTTACAACCGTACAATGTAAAAGTCTTATTCAAGAACAAACATAATGTTGATACAAGATACGAACAGTACACTGTAAAAGCTCTTATTCAAGAACAAATATAATGTTGATACAAGATACGAAGTTACGAACCGTGTACAATGTTCATGTAAAATGTGGAAGCTAAAAAGTAATCCCCAGTTCACCAAAAATTATACTCCCTCCGTCCTTATATTTTCTTCTCATAAGGAGATGACACGCAAATTAAGAAAGGGTGAAACTAGCCAAATTTTGTCAACTTTACCCCTGATTTTTATTGAGTTAAGAAGGCTGTATAAATCAGCGACCACAAGCACATGGGTTATTAACCCTCCAAATCACCAATATGACCAAAACCCATCAGATCAACAACAAAACATAATAAACCCTCCAAATGAAGAACAAAACAGACCAAAACCCCACCAAAATAACGATAACTCATGAAATCAACAACAAAACAGACCAAAATCACACCATTTTAACGAAAACTCATGAAATCAACCCAGAAAATAGACCAAAATCTCACAATATAACGAAAACTTATCAATTCAATAACAAAGCAGAACCCAAATCCCACCAATATAATTAAAACCCACCAAATCAACAACAAAACACAACAATAAACAACTAATTGCAAATCAGGAACTTCAGGCACTTCAGTTGCCAAAAACCTCGAATTGGAATCAGAATCCATCGACAAAACGAAATCGCTAGGTTAAAAGGGGTTTAATTAGGGTTATACTTAAAAAACCCTAAATATAACATCCAAACTCAGAGACTAAAAACCAACCCACAAAACCACAAATTTGATACGGAGCTTAATGGAGGACGAAAAAACCGTGAGTACAGAGCTTTTCTTGCTTCGAAATCTGATGGGAAGAGAGAAATAAATAACCAGAGATGGCGACGGAGGAGAGAGAGTCAGAGAGAGATGTAGTGAGAGAGTGAGAGAGAGAGAGAGAGTGTGTGTGTGTGTGTGTGTGAGAGAGAGAGAGAGAGAGAGGAGCTCGAAATTTCTGGTAATGGTGATAATAATGAATGAAGGAGACGGGGAAGATGAAGAGAAGAGAGAGATGGTGGTTGGTTGATGCATGAATGAGAAAGATGAAGAGATGGTAGGGTTAGATTAGGATGGGTTAAATGTTGGGATTGGGTAAGTTAAATGGGTGGGTAAATAATTTGGGCTAATAATTTAGGTGGTTAAATGAGATTTTTGATGAGTAAGTGAGGGGTAACTTAGGGATTTAACACTAGAAAAGTTACTATTTTAGATAATAAGAAGAATATATTGGAATTGCCCAAAATGGAAAGGAAGAAGAAAATATAGGGACGGAGGGAGTAATAAGACCGTCTCAAATAAGTTTTTGTGCTTATTTGTTTGCTTTTCTTTTCTTTTCTTTTTTTTCCTTCTCCTTTTCTTTTCTCGTTTTGGCGCCGCTGAACTTTTAAAAACCACAGTCACATTGCAACCACAACATCTAGAGAGAGAGAGAGAGAGAGAGAGAGAGAGATGAAGAGAGCAAAGGAGCAAAGCTCATCAACATCAAGTCACCGTCGTAAAGCAGTAGAGTTTCTCATTCAACGCGCCATCGATCTCCGCCTACCTCCACTTATCAAATACTCAGCTCTCTCTCTCCTCTCTGATCGCTTTTACCCTTCTCTATCCTCTCTATCAAAATCAAAATCAAAATCCCCAAATTGGCTTCTAAACCCTAATCAACAATCAAATCTCCAACTCTTCGCCCTAATTTCTCTCTGGATCTCAACCAAATTCCACGGTTTTCCAATTCTCTCTCTCCAAACCCTAAAATCAATTTCCGATAATCATATCACTGATCAACACTTCACAAAACGTGATTTCTTAGACGCCGAGATTTTGTTCCTTCAATGTCTCAATTTCGAGATTGGGGGAATTAATAATTCTTCGCCATTTGTGATCCTTGAAGAGCTGATTTTGAAGCTTAAAGCTGTGGCTAAAGTTGGTGAGATGGTTAGCTTTGAGGCGTGTTTGGATGTTATGGATTTGATTTACGAAAACGATGAGATGAACAACAGGCTTTTTGTTGAGTTTCCGATTGTTGTTGTTGCTGGTGTTTTGGTTTGTTCGTATTTGATGACGGTTCCTAAGCAGAAATGGGAGTTTCCAATTCTTAAATGGGTTAATTTTGTGACTTGTTGTGAAGAGAGTGATGTTGTTTGGATTGTTAAGCTCATATTGAACCATGTTTTGGGATCATGTAGTTAATAAAAGTGGATAATATTAGAATATTAGTTGGTTTAAATGTTGAACTTGTTAATGTTGATAGTTTTTTGTTTTTTGGGTTCACATTACGCGTATCCACTGTCAACTACAAATACAATGATTAGTTCCGTGCTGGCTTGTAGGCACCTCAAATGGTGGGACAACTGAACAAGGGATTTAAGGCTCATATTGTATGTTTCAATGTTGAATTGATAGTGTATGGAATATAGAAATGGGGTTTCTGTTTAGTTAGTTAATCGCAAGTGGCAAGAAAAAATGGAATATTTATAACGATTTGAATAAGTTGCAAGCCGGTAATAATGATTTGTGTGTGTCATCCTTGGGCAATGGTCATGCTAATCTTGCGTGTATCGTTCCAATTTTATCAGATGGAGACGGTCGGTGATAATGATATGTTACACTAGTAAGTTATCTAACAACTCATACTCAGCACATTAGGGAAACAATTGATGTCATTAGTTGGAAAATGCAATTGAAATCTACAATATGCATAAGTAATGGCAAGTTGGCAACCTTCAAATTCAAGGGCCACACACAAAAATAAAACTGCTATTCAATCCGCATTATGTGCATCTCAGCTTCCGGTTCTTCAACGAGAATGAAATCCTCATAATACTCTCATATTACATCCTCAAGAGTGTCGTGATATTGGGAGATCATTCTCATGCTCAAGACTTGCAGGCTTTAATGTCAGTGTTCTGGTAGTTGCGGTCAACATATGGCATTGAATATATAACTACAAGTTGATGGATGCGGCTGGATTTTTTCTCGGTGCATCACCTCAACCACAAGCTCAATAACATCCATCCTTCCCAAGCCTTCTGCAAATAAATTTGCTGCATGTTTTTAAACACAGACATAGGCTGGTGGAAAATGGTCAGCATTAGTTCAACAGTCGTAGAAGTGACAACTTTTATTAGCTAGAGTCTTCCAGCATAAGATCGCAGCCTTGATGTCCAGGATTGATTCTGCCAGTGGTTTTATGAATCAAAGGATCGTATGGCGCGCCACTCTGCAGCTTCTTGAAGGAAAGGCCAGAAGTGGATCTTTAAGATATCGAAAAGGCATGGGTTCTTCCTGCGTCCCCAGCAAACCCAGAATACTTATTTTTCAATCTTCTTGTAGTCCAATAAAATAACTTCTGATTTTGTTTAATTAGCTAAGAGCCAGAACAAGAGAATCATTGTGGATATGTGGTTGGTTTGACTCTGTTACTGTGAGAATCATCAGAAGTCCAAAAGTTCATTTTCATTTACTCATCCTGAAAATACTGATGTTCCTGTAAGGCTGTAACTTTGAGAATCACCATCAGTCCAAACATTCATTTTCAGAACATCCTGAAAAATACTGATGTTAGCAGATAAGCTGGTGCTTGTGCTTGAGCTTTTATATCTATCTATTTTTGTGCAGGTGCAGCTTAAAGAACTAAGAAACTCAAATCTGAGAAGGAAAGCAAAAGAAAAATGACTTTTGCTGCATGTGTTCCTTACCATTAATCTGTTCCTGAGAAACTGATAACTGCGTATTCCCCTGCCTGCTATCTTGAAGGCATAAATATCAGATATGAAACATGAAACAAAGGTTCATATAGCATGTCATGACTATATACAATGCAAGCATGCTTAACTTGCTTGCATCCTGTTTATTACGCTTATTTCATCTTCTGTAAATCTGGTTATTTTCTCAGTGGTTGTTCTTCTCTATTACATGGGGTATATTGCTTTGAAACATTCTGAACAATGCTGCTTCCATGAAATGATTCTTTGGGATTGACAAGGGTTTTGATGTTATGGTAATTAAAACACCAGCAGGTTGTTAATTGCTTGGTCTTCAATTTGTCAGCCTATTGCTAGAGGTGGTCTGGGTTACTTTAACATACTGTATTTCGCATAGAGCTGCTCTCTGCAAGCTTTTATGTGATATACAACATAGCCATGATTGAGAAGCTTCGGATGAAGCGTCAACTTTGCGGATGGATAAACCCCGTCAAGCTTTTTGGCTCCTTCAAAAACTGTTTGATCTCATAGAGGAATTAAGCCTTCTCAAATTTCAGTCTTGCATGAACTTGGTCTATTGTCACCCCATTCAAGACTAGTCCATATGATGGAGTCACCTTTCTAAAGCGTGGGAGTCGCCCCATAGAAACTGATCCATACATGGGACCAAGTCCACACAAGAATATGCGAAATTGACCGCAGTTTAATTTCTTTCAACCCGTGTCATCAAATATAGTTTGGTTAAGAAGACTTAAAGCGTCATGGAATGGAATATGATTTATTACTTGTCTTTTGTGTGAATTCATCAAATGCGTAGAATATATAGTTTCTGGTGGTGCAGCCAAGTACAAAACTAGCTGCGTATAAAAAACTTCCTACAGTCTAATTTTGTATGGTGCTCCTCCTCCCTTCCGGAGTGGAGATTCTTTACCTGGCTTTGTGTGAATGAAAGGTTGCCTATATGTGTAACATGTATCAGCTGGGTATACAAACACCTAGCTTCTATGTTAGGTGGCGGAAATGACTAATCCTTCTCTCATTTATTTCCTGATTGTGTAATATCTTCTGAGATTTCGAGGAGAATTCAGTGTCCGTAAAATCCTAGCTTTGGAAGGTGCTCTCTTTGACTAGTTTCAATATCCTAGGAAGTAACAAAACGCCATTATACTATCCCAAAAAAACAAACGATTTCGCCATAACTCTCCAAAAGGATTAATGTTAAGGACACCATAGACGATACGGAAGTTGCTTCACTTGAGAGCATAGAAAAGAAAACCTCATATGTGCTGTTCCCATAGACCAAACTCTTCCGCAACAGCTCTTGTTTTTGGTTATAGTTATATATAAGACAAGCGAACCAGGACATTTGAATGACTAAATATATAGAGACAGAAAGGATACCTTTAAACCTGCTCTAAGAAGAACGGTATTGAAGAGTAATACAGCAGTTCATTTCCTTCAGATATGGTTTGGTTAAGAAGTTCCTGAAAGCAACAAACTAACTAAAACTTATGTGCAAGATTTTTACAGCGCCTCATGCATTATCAAATGCGAAGTACATCTCACAATCAAGAAACGGAGCCTGACCTGTGGATACTTCCACTTGAGATATGTCTCCACGTACTGATTTCGTATATATCCACAACTGACATAAAAGTAACAGTACAGGTTACTATGTAGAATTTGTAACCAAAAAGCTGTTTATACTATGCTAGTGTAAGCCCGCCTTAGGCTGTTTCAGCCATAAATATACAAATATGACCAAATGTTGCATGAGCAGCTAGTCCACATGACGCCACACGGATTAAACACCGCGAGTGTTTTTACTGTTCCGAAGTTGTTGAGCTTATAGATTGACGGCTTAAGTTACAGGAGCGATCCTTTCCTGTAAGTGATCCAAGAGGTTTAAATACATGATCGAATGTTACAAGTAATTGCTTTTACCAACAGGAAAAACACCTCTTGGGTATAAGCTAAACCTGTATATATACTTCCTTATTAATGATTTTGGTACTTCTTTGTATAATCACAGGCATTTTCTGGACTCAGTTCATAAGTTAAGTGTAACTTTCATTCCACAAGTACCTTTATTTCACACTAGTCAGTCCATTTTCAAGATTTCAGACAGTAGCTGTGCAGGTCGCAGCTTCGATCTACGTACACCGTCCTTATAAAGCTCAATCCTCAATTGTCATGATCAAGTGTAGAAAGAAATTTTGCTTAATTAGTTGGAAAAGATAATTTGGTTCTACACTCATCCTCCTTCACCCCCTATGTAGACTATTTGCGCCAGCCGCCAAGTGTAGAAAGTGTGAAGTGTCGGGTCGGATATGAGTGTCAGTTTTTAGGGGGTAAAAGCTCAAAGGCTTGATCAGATGTTTACTTGTAGACAATATAGCTATACAATTAAATTCATTTATTTTGTGATGAGAGTCTGTGAAAAGTCATCTACATTATAAATTTATGAACCTATAAAATGTTTAAAGTCAGCCTTTCAGTTTTTAGAAGTCATAACTAAGGCTCTGTTGTCTTCGGTTTAATTTCAATTAAATCAAGTTAACAAAGATAAGCCTGCTGTAACTACATGCAAAGAAAGTTGATCAACCATTCAACCCCATATTTGTCACAACCAATTCCCAATTGTTTACTCACCCAAGTCCATCATCACATTCCAAAGAAACATTGTAAAAACTTGAAACTACAGTATTTAAGCTACTAACTTCAGCACCCAAATTAGTTCCTACTTCCTGCACACAAAGTGGTCAGCTGTTTCTTGATGAATATATACCTATTCTCCAATGGCTTAAACATAGGTTTGCCAAAATCAAAATTACCTGTACTTTTCCCACACAATGGTCTCCTGACCATGGCACCTCCTCAGCTCAAACTGAAACATTTCCTTACCATAAGGTCCCATAATCTTGTCACAATTAACCACATTATACAACCCATCATACACAAAAATGGTCCTCTTTGTTCCACCTTTAGCATTCACATTCCCTAACCCAGGCTTAATACCTCTAACCACCCTAACAAAATTCCTTTCTTTGATGCTATTCTTTAAGGCCAAATTACCCTTTTTCATCTCCTGATCTTTGTCACCCTTCACCTTCCCCTTAAAGTTACGTCCTTCACCAGCATATATCACCACATCTGGCCTCACCATAATGTCTAAGTACCCTTCTGTTGCAACAACTGAAGTAGCCAATACTCGACCGTCGGGCATTGAAACATAATCGATGCCATTCAATGGATGAGAGTGAAGGCCAACGATCACGAGCTCGACCCTTAAATCGAACTTATCTCCTACATTAACACCCTTAACAGGCCCAAAAGAGCAAGGCAATTTGGTTAGTTTCCCACTTTGGTTTAGAACTTTCCATGCCTCAAGATCAACCCTATTAGATGGTTTGCCACCATCTTCTTTTTTCAGTAACTCAATCATCACCCTTAACAAACGAAGTTGCTTCTTTTTCTCATCATCATCATCATCTTTTTGGTCAGTCTTTTCATGGGCATCATAATAATTTTTTTCTCCCAAACCCACATTAATTTTTTCCATTTCACCATCATTCTCATTTCCATAACTACAATTAGGAGACACAACTCTGACCCTCTTCTTCTTGGGTGTGTTCTGTAGTTTCTCTCTCTCAGACATTTCCTCAAACACTTGGCGAGCATTACCAGTATCACCATTACAACCCACAAAATTTTCACTCACTTCAAATGAACTGCATTTCTTACTAAATGGGCTCTTGGTATGCTCATTATGAAGCTCCAGTTTGTTAAAGTTGTCATCTTTTTCGTCATTCAGACACTTCCCAGGTTGCAAATGATTGTCCAGAGAAATGGGTTTCTCTCTCCTCGTGACATCAAACTCGCCATCACCATTGTAGTATTTTGTCAACCATTGTTGTCCTTGTGGGGGAGAATGGTCACATTTGGAATGCTTGTAGTTGTAAGGGAAGCCATAGTCATGGGTGTCCATTGATGGACACTAAACTGTGAAAGAAACAGAGATTCGAGAACAGAAGATAAGAGAGAGAATGCTTACCAAGTGTTTGATGAAATGACTAAATGAAAGGGAGTAAAGGGATTTTGTTCAGGGAAAAGAGGATTTTGTTGCATTGTGAAGATCAATAGTCAGGATTTCCTTTGGGTAAGGACCTAAGGTGTCATGGCGTTCCAGTTTCTAAAAACTGGCTTGTTGGTGAAAACTGCAAAGTAGCGAGTGGGGAATGGCGAATGGTATGGCTAGTAGGGCTAGTTTTTAGAGTGGGCGGGAGAAGTGAGAACATTGAAAATTGAAGTAATTGTGCAATTTACAAGCTTAACTTTGAGCCCATCACCCAATATGTCAATCGAAACGTCGTATCACTAGGGTGAAATAGGTGGCCACGGGCCGTGCCGTGTCGGAGGTGGGCCGGGCTTCCTCGGAAGGAGGCACTATTTTGGCACTATCAGCACCGTATTGCCTGGGCCCCGGGCCTAGCTAGGTGAAGCACGCGGTTGGACCGCCATGAAGAGAGAGAGAGAGCAGCCATTGAAGGGGAGAAAGAAAGCTAGAGGAGAGAGAGAAAGCTAGAGGGAAGAGAGAAAGCAGCAGCAACCATTGAAGCCAGCATCCATTGAAGGAGGGGAGAGAGAAAGCCAGAGGAGAGAGACGGGCTATAAGACGGGCCGGGCTTCCTCAGAGGGAGGCACTGCTTTGGCACCGCCAGCACCGTGTCGTGCCCGTGCCTGGGCCTGGGCTCTCTACTAACCGGCACAACTTGGGCCCTCAGCGGTCCAATCAGGGTGGGCTTGGGCCTAACCCGGCCCACTGACTACATCTAGTGAATGTAACTGGTATTCAACATGTATTGCACTATTCGAAATGGAAACTGTATTAACTTATTTCTAATTCTTTAGAATTGAAATTTGAATTAAGTTGTCACCAAGTTTTAGGCATTCGAAATTGGATGCACCCAAATATAAATAACGATTACACTCACTAAAACATTAATATTACATATACAATTATTAAATAAAATCACAAATACGATGTTGTAAAGCACTAGTATTACAAGAAAATCAACGTTGTTTCCAATAATGAAAAATGTCTTACAATTTTTTTTAATACTGGGTATCTAATCAGTTATGTTTCAAAAGAGTTAGGAACCGAAATTTAAATTGGTTGGTACTGATTGCTATTTTGAGAGTCATATTTAGATCCGTTAGCTTAATTTTGATTCCAGACCCGTCGTTACATGCTTGAGCAAAGCAAAAACAACAATATGAAGTACGTGGGATGGGTAATATAATGGTCATAAGTCATAACCTTTGATCAATTTGCGGAAAACATGATGGTTTATAGTATTAAACATGACGCTTGCATTGCTTCATGCACTTCCTACGTAAATCACTTTGCCATAGATAGTTGCACCTTAACTTTGTTTCTTAAATTCCAACGACCATATGTAGGGCCAAGCAAGAAACACAAAGTTATTAACATAACTTCTAGGCGGCTAACTAAGAAACACAAACTTCAAATTAATCTTCGTGCCCAAAGCAGTAGGGGTTTGATAAACAAAGGCACGAAAGTGGCGGAAAATTTAGATTGTGAGGAAGTGAATCTTGTCCTATGTTTATGACCCTAAATAATAGGAGTACTAGTGATGTTAGTTTAACACTTAACCCACAAATTCACAAAATAATGGGACAAAGTAAATTAAGTAATAAGTACTTGGGGTGTTTGACGGTTTGAGAATAGTTTTAAACTTTTAATTGATCACATTGCCATGAATGAGTTGTTCATACTTTTTTTCCTTTTTTTTAATTAATTTATTTTTGTGAGTTATGACTCGGGAATTTCACATAGACCACAAAATCAATCTTGACTAGGAGGTTACCCGTGCTACGCACTGACTATCTTTTTACCACTTTACTTTTAATATGTTTAGCTATTTATTTTGATTTTTTTTTAAAATACAAATATATTTTTGAATGAAATGGTGATGGATCAAAGTTACAAAATGTTATAAATATCCTAAGTAATTGGCTTATCTCCGAAAATATCTATCGCTAACCTCTCAAGATATTAAATAATAATATCTATTACTCTTAATGTCCCTTAATGGGGTTTATCCGGTGCACACTCAAAGAGTAGTGTCTGCGGGTTCCTTGTATCAAAAAAAAATTAAAAGTTGAAAGTCTAACCGTCTTTTGAATAAAATGTGTGGACTCACCATCTCAAAAAAAATAAAAACTAAAATAATTTATCAAGATGTGATACTTGTAGACTTATAGTTACATGCTCTTATTATACTCACAAGTCACAACTACACATGATCTATTATTTTATCACTATATTCTAATATGTTCCAATAATTTTTTATAAATAATACAAATGTATTTTAGATGTATTTATCCAAAAAAACATATGTCTATTAGAAGTAGCTTCTGATTCACAA
Source organism: Tetragonia tetragonoides (assembly GCA_038025085.1). Lineage (NCBI taxonomy): Eukaryota > Viridiplantae > Streptophyta > Magnoliopsida > Caryophyllales > Aizoaceae > Tetragonia > Tetragonia tetragonoides. The sequence continues at coordinate 35,616,369 of CM076153.1, forward strand.
CAATATATGACTTACTAAACTATTACTCTAAATGTGACCCTTGTCACTTTATTTGCTCATATCCTTGCAAATTTTAGTCACATGTCAATCCGGTGTTTATACATTCGAATATTACAATTAATTAAATAATTATCCCTTGGCATATCAGCGACCTTGATCCCCCACAAAATATTAGTAACTTTTCACATAATCGACGCTTATGCCAATTAATATAATTTTTGTTATTACTCAACAACCGGTTTGATCCAATTGTCCCCTAATGTGTGTTTTGCTAATAAGAAGTAGTTGAAAGACTAAACTTCTTTCGAATGGGGAAGAATTGTGGCAACTCATCATCTTAAAAAAAAGAAAAAATAATAATTTATCAAAATGTGACACTTGTAGTAACCTGTGTTGATACCCACAACTATATAACAAAAGAATATATAACACTTCTTATATGTATATATTTAATCCAGGTTATTATTATTATTTTCTTGAATAAAAAATAGAAATTATTATAGAAAACTAATTGTCAAATCAATATCATTAAAGCATTACATTTATTTCATTTTAGATTGTATTTAAATTTATTCAAATTTTTAAGAAAAATAAGGAATATGAACAGTGTTTAGCAATTATTATAGGATATTTATTTATGACAACTTATTACTGACCATAATTAAACAAAAAAAGGAAAAAAAATAATAAAGAACAACTAATTAAAACGTGACACTTGTCACATTACCAGCGCTTTTACCCAAAAATATTTATATATATTAGATTAGATTGCAATAGCAATATAACTAACTAGAACAAGTATTCAGGGCTTTGTGTGTTAAGTCAAATCTTATTTAACTAATTATTTTATGATTTTAATGATATCTCACTAATTTGGCACCAGCTTGTCTTGTGTAAACTTAGTCCACCGTGGACCAAGTGTTTTTAAGGGGTGGCTCCAGGTGAAGTAATTTTGAGGGGTGGCTCCAGGTGAAGTAAGGGGTTCCTCCAGGTAAAATAGGGGGTGGCTCCAGGTGAAGTAGGGATGGTGCCAAGTATAAATTTAAGGGGTGGCTCTAGGTAAAGTAGGGGTGACTCCAAGTGAAGTAGGGGGTGACTCTAAGTATTGGTCCACAATGGACTAAGTCCACACAAATATGTAATTTGGCACGTTAGGTTGGCAAATTTAGTTGACGTTGTGAGATGTTAAAAGAGAAAAGAAATTGATATATAATAGTTGAAAAAGGTAATAAACTAGTTATAGTTGTACCTGCAGGTGGAAGCTAATACATATATGAAAAGATTTACCAAATTAGTTATATCTATGAGTATTAATGCAAATTGAAAATAATCTGACAAACAAACTCCCTTTGATTGTTTCAATGGATTTATTTGTGCATCATATTGCAGAAAGAACTCAGTGTATCTGGTGATGTAATTGATTATGTATTAATGTAGTTAGGCTGTTTATCAAATTTGATAGTCCATTATCTGTGTTTAGAGTTTATTATGCTCAAATCTTCCTTGATGATGCTAAAGGTTGATGGTTGATCCTGCCTCTCTTCCATCTTTTGTCTCTCTTTCTGTACCATAAAAATCACTTTCCGCTGGCCTGTGAATGCTCGATCTGGTTTTGATGCCCTATCAAGGGTTTACATTATTTCGTGGTTCATTTCCTCTAGGTTGCTGTAAATACAGTAATTCAAGACGAGAAGGAATTTCTAGACCACATCGTCAAGTTGACAAACATGAAATGTCTTACTCCACCGTAAGTTTCGTCATGCACCTGTTTTTGCTTGTCAGTTAGGCCATGTACTAAGAATTTTCCCCTAGATTCGTTATAGCTCACATGCCTGTTTTTACCACTTTGTATCAGATCTGCGCTGGAAGGCGAGTGTGTGTTCCTTGCTGCTAACTTCTATGCAAAAAGTGTCTTTGGTGAGGATGCTTTGGTCAATGTCAGTGTTGAGAAGCAATTAGATGACAACCTCAGTGGTTACATCAGAATAAGAAGTAAAACACAGGGCATTGCCCTCAGTCTTGGGGACAAGATCACACTTAATCAGAAGGGTGCTGCTTGCACTGCTTGAAGAATTGTATTCCAATCCGGCGACATCAGAGTTCCCCTATTAATGCTTCAGCATTGATTGTTATGTCATGTAGGAACTTGGCATGACCCCTCCTATACACACCTGTTTGTTATAAGATCGAGGTTAAGTATCAGCTGGCCCTAGTGTTAATTTTGTATTTTGGTTGCAAAATTTTGGGGAGTTAGTTCTTAGTAGAGACCGGATGATCGTGTCTTGAACTCTTTAGATGTAAGCCCCCTTTCTTTCATGCTTTTGGACCGAGGTATATTTTGTACCATTTTAGACCTCTTTACACGAGGTTATATGACTATTTGTGCATTATCTGTCTGTTATCATTTATCCTATGGTTGGCTATCTTTCTATCATTATTATCATTTGTCTGCAATTATTCTTCTTGGAGATGGAGATGGAGATGTACATTGCTATGAGTCTGAGCAATGTTTGTATGCCCTCCAAGGGTTTCTGAGATGGCATCAGTGGGACTCTGAATTAGGTAAGATGGAGATCAACAGTAAAGAACCTGATCCTCGTATCATCATTTCGAGTCATTCTTTTCAATTCCAATCTTTACTTTTCCATTCATTTCATCTGCTTGTCTGTTCCTTTTCCGTTCTATACTTGATTGCGGTCTCCTACACGAGAGCACGGGGCATATGTACTATACGGTTGTATACCGTACTATCAGGAAGTTGATAGCTTACACAACTTTTTACCACCTACGCACATCACCGTGTAATGTCGTGGAATGCTCATAAGTAAAAGAGGGCATCCCCTGCCCTCAGTGGAGTGCTATGCAGAGGACATGAATTTGGATACTTAGATTTCATCTAGTGTTTAAGAGCATTGGTCTAGTTGAGGTTTGAGTTGCATTTTATGTGAATAGGATTGTAGGAGTGTATAACAAGTAACAACCCCTTGAAGCAAAACCAAATGCAATCTGGATCGGTTGATAACCATAAAGATAATAAGAGATCATGTTAACATTCAGATCATTTACTTAGAACCCACAAAATATCAGCTGAACAGAAGATTTAAAAGCCCTTTTGTCCTCACTTCTGTACAGAAGATTAGTTCCAGGTAGATCTCATATGCTGATTGCTAGCCGATGTTTGCATAGTCTGTTGGACCATAAGTAGCAAATAACTTGGGAAGGAACCACCTCTTTCTCCTATGGTTACGTCCCATGTCTTTGCAAAGCAGATCATTGCTGTATATTTGAAGCAATACACTGACACATGACCTTTTGTACCAGTGATCGCTAGCATAACTGTTGGACCCTATGTGTTTTGATGATGATTACAACTAAATGTACTTATGCTAATCAAATTACTAATGCCTTGAATTTAATTGTGATTAGTTTGCATATACCCAACAAGATGGAAAAGCTCAAAAGACGAACTACATGCAACATGAAGAACAAGATAGAAGATTAGTATTTTCTATTTTAGATTCATCTAAAGTGTTGAGATTAATTTCATAGAGTTTGGAACAAGATGAATTAAAATGGGCGAAATTAACTTGAGGGTAAAACCGGAAATGGAACCTGAGCTGGAACTTTAGTCCCACTGTCAGGTCCCACCTTCAGTCCAGATTTTACAAATGAATTTCGAAAACCAAAATATCTTGCAACTTACTTAGCAAACTCCTTTTATCCAATGGGTTCTTTAGTGCACTAAAAGCAACCACCCAAAAGTGGTAACCTGCAAAAGAACTTCTGATTTGCTAAAGCACACAAGACTTAAAATGGAAACTTCCTTTTTAGAGCCTTGTGCATTGCATAAGTCAAGCAAGCAACCTCACCTTGAAAATCGGTTGCTGCATTTTCTGAGACATCGGGGTGGCTCCTTTGTACTTATCAAACTGATTTTGAAGGTTGCTTTACAAAGATAATATGTGACTTGATTTGATATTTTGGAGCCTTGATTTTCGAAAATACTTAACTCTTAAGCAAAGGCCTTAGCTCCCTCTATATAAGAGATGGGCTGAGGTTGTGGAAAACTTAAGAGAGGATATTCTGATTTTATCAAAACCCTTTTCACAAAAAACCTCTCTTCACTTTGCTCTTAAATTGCCCTCACATGTCCAAAGTAAAGAAAGCCCAGAAACTGTTCCTCAATCAGTTCCTACTCTTATAAGTCTCAACACTTAGGAAATATTGTAACCTTACTTGCTTAGTTTAGAAGCACCAAAAAGGTTGTGTTACTTTACCCTTTCGAGAGAATTTGTAAGCTAGAGATAGTTTGTGTATTTGCTCAAAGCCGAGTGTTGGCTTGTGAGTCTTGGCAACTTGTAGGGAAGTTGTAGGTTTGCTCATAGCCCGTTGTTGGTGTGAGTCTTGGCAACTTGTACGGGAAGTTGTAGATCTTGGCAACTTGGAGAAAAGTTGCGCCTGCCCTTGTGTGGTAGATAGAACTTGGCAACTAAGGGTAGTTGTGGTTGTAGCAAGTTAGGAATGGGCTTGTACAACGTTGGCTCGGAATACAACAAGGTGTTGTGAAATCCTACTAGAGAGAGTAGGTCGTGGTTTTACTCCCAGTTGAGCCCTGGATGGTCTCCACGTTAAAAACGTCTTGTGTCATTTACGCTTTAATATTATCTTGCTTCCGCACTTAAACTCTGTGAGAAGGAACAACAATAGGACCTCAGTTCCCTTGGTTGGTCCTTTACTTCATAAAGCGAAGATTAGACGAAAATTAGTGACACAATTCAACCCCCCCTTCTTGTGTCTTAGGGTCGTGCATTCTAACAATTGGTATCAGAGCAGGTTCTCACACAAAAAGCTAACCCCTTTGAGAGATCCTTAAGTATGAGTGTACCACTTCAAACACACGAAGAAAATTCCACTTCTCGACCTCCCTTGTTCAATGGCGACCACTATAATTGGTGGAAGGCTCGTATGGAGATTTACATCAAAGCCGAAAACTACCAGCTATGGAGAATCATTGCAAATGGTCCTCTTGTCATTCCCTCCATGATGAACACGGAAGGTGTCCTCATCCCAAAGCCGGAAGATCAATACGACGACATAGATCTTGGCAAACTTGAAAAGAATGCCAAGGCCATCAAGATCTTGCATTGTGGTCTTGGTCCCATCGAATACAACCGCATAGCCGGATGTGATACCGCAAAGAAAATTTGGGATGCTCTTGTAGTAGCTCATGAAGGTACCAACCAAGTCAAGCAATCTCGCATTGAGATCTTGGTAAGAGATTATGAGCTTTTTTCAATGGATAACAAAGAGTCTATTAAAGACATGTTTACGCGCTTTACCAATGTAACAAATGAGCTCAAATCTCTTGGTAAAATCTTCACTTCCGAAGATCTTGTTCGAAAGATACTACGTATCTTACCCTCCACTTGGGAGAACAAGGTGACGGCTATACAAGAAGCCAAAAGAATGGACACCATGAGTGTAGACGAACTTATTGGGAACCTCCAAACTCATGAGGTTCGTCTAAACTCAAAGTCTAAGGAGGAAACCAGGAAAGACAAGGGTCTTGCTCTCAACGTAAAAGACAATGAGGATCTTGAAGAGCCTGAGATGGAGGACGACTATGCCTTACTCTCCAAAAGGCTTAGTTACCTCTATAACAAGTACAGATCTGGTAAGAAGAAAGGAGCTCCATACAAAGGACGCGACTCCACTGGAAGAACAGATCAAGAGGTATTTTGCTACAAATGCAAAAACCCCGGACACATCATGAAGAACTGTCCAGAGGAGGAACGCCCAAGGGAACAGAGAAGGGAACAGACGTTCAAGAAGGGTACGGTCAGCAAAACAAGGGAAAAGTTCATGAACAACATGATTTCCGCTTGGGGCAACGAGGAAGATGGAGAAGAACCAGAGGAAGCCACGGAGCAAGCTGAGCTAGCTCTCATGGCCAAAAGCGATTCGGACCACAACGAATCAATTGAGGTAAATGATAATCGCTTTTTTGATAATTCCAATGGAACTTCTTTAACTGAAATGTTAAGCATGATAAGTACCTTGGCTGAAGAATTTCAAGACGTTTGTGTTGAAAACAAAGAGTTGTCTACCGAGTTAACACAAGTCTTGCATGATAAGAAAATTCTTGAAAACAAGCATGCTATTCTTAAAGAACACTCCTCTGCTATGAACAGTATAATTGAAGGACTTCAACGTAACAACTCAGATTTAATGCATGAAATTGAAAGTCACAAAACCCGTGAGACCTGTGAAAATGCTATTAGATCTGAGGTTATGCATACATGCTTTGAGTCCTTAACATCTGACTTAGAAGATGCTAGAATCATATCCTTGAATGAACAAGTCATGATCAAGAAACTTGAAGAGGAGTTAAGAATTGCCAAGGAAACTGAGGAAAGGAACAGTGTAAGGAACAATATGTGGAACAATGACAGTAGGGCAATGAAATGGCTGAATCAAAACCACAACAAAACTAAAAGCGGATTAGGGTTTGTTAGTAAGAAAAAACCTTGGAACCCTAGGTCTAAATACACTGACTTACCTGCTAATCGATTATGTATGTTTTGTGGTGAGACCGGTCATTTGAGCATGACTTGTAAAGTCAAAGAAAATTCTATGAAAAAGAATGCTAAGGCTAAGTGGGTCAAGAAAAGTGATTTGTCATCCACTTACCTTAAGGAGGAACCCAAATCTGTTTGGGTTCCTAAATCTAACCTCTGATTGACTTTGTAGGCGTTGGTGGGAGAGAGCAACCAATCTTGGTACTTGGATAGTGGTTGCTCACAGCACATGACGAGAGATGAATCAAATTTTTTCTCACTAACGGCCTTCAACGGTGGTAATGTGTCATTTGGTGATGGCAAAACAGGAAAAATCATTGGAGTTGGACGAATAGGATCATCACCATCACATTCCATCGATAACGTGTTTTTGGTAAGAGGTTTAAAGCATAATCTTTTGAGCATTTCGCAACTATGTGATCATGGAAACAAAGTTGAATTTTCTTCCAATAGTTGCATGATAGTAAGTACCAAAAATGGAAAAGTTGTCTTGAAAGGGATGCGAGACAAAAATATTTACAAAGCTAATCTTTCATCTCTTCTCCATGTTGAAATGTCATGTCTAAGTGTCCTTGATGATGATGCATCTCTTTGGCATAAACGGTTGGGTCATGCTAGCTTATCCTTGATACAAAAGTTGTTGTCTCAAAACCTAGTTGTTTGTCTTCCTTCAATTAAGTTTAAGAATGATAAAATTTGTGATGCATGTGCTAGACGAAAACAAGTCAAATTCTCTTTTAAGTCGAAAAACTTGGTTAGCACCTCTAAACCACTTGAACTCATTCATATGGATTTGTGTGGACCTATGAGGGTAGTTAGTAGAGCGGGAAAAAGATATGTGCTTGTGATTGTTGATGATTACTCTCGCTTTACTTGGACCTTGTTTCTTACTTCAAAAGATGAGACATTTGAATTATTTGATGCATTCATAAAGAAAACTCAAAAGGCAACCGGGAATGAGCTTGTAAGCATGAGATCCGACAATGGAACCGAATTTGATAATGCATCATTCATTGAATTTTGTGACACAAATGGTGTTGACCATAACTTCTCGGCCCCTAGGACACCACAACAAAATGGTGTAGTTGAAAGGAAAAATAGGACACTAGAAGATATTGCACGTACCATGTTGATTGCTAGTGGACTTCCTAAGTACTTTTGGGCAGAAGCCGTGAACACGGCTTACTACATCATTATGATTAGGCCATTGCTTAAAAAGACTCCCTATGAACTCTTCAAAGGGAGAAAACCATCCATTATGCATCTTCGTACTTTTGGTTGCAAATGTTTTGTGCATAATAATGGAAAAGACCAACTTGGCAAATTCGATGCAAGAAGTGATGAAGCTGTTTTCCTTGGATACTCCTCACGTGGTAAAGCTTACAAAGTTTATAACAAACGAACCATGCTTGTTGAGGAAAGTGTTCATGTGATTTTTGATGAAACTAACGTTTTAGTTGAAAGTGATTTATTGGATGATGATTTTGAGATTGGTCTGGCAAGAAGCCATCTCGACTCTCCTAACTTGGAAGGTACAGAAAAGGAACCACAAGATGAATACAAGCAATTTGATTCTCCTAAAGATGAGACGCCATCGATAGGGGGAAAAGCTTCTGATGGTACTGGTCCCTCGTCTGTTCCTCCCAGGCACACTTCAAGTACAACCAACCAAGACGAAGCCTCAACTCACCAATTGAGTGTGAGACCTTGGAAGCACAGTGGATCACACCCCTTGGATCTGATCATTAGTGACTTCAACAAAGGAACCCAGACAAGGTCCTCGGTTCAAAACTTTTGTGCACACTTTGCATTCTTGTCCATCATTGAACCAAGGAACCATCAAGAAGCCTTGCTCGATCCAGTCTGGGTCACTGCTATGCAAGACGAACTGGATCTGTTCGAAAGAAGCAAGGTTTGGCATCTTGTGCCCCGTCCCTCAGACCGAATGATAATCGGAACAAAATGCGTGTTCCGAAACAAGCTTGATGAGCAAGGGACCGTAGTCAGGAACAAAGCCAGACTGGTGGTGAAAGGATACAATCAAGAGGAAGGTATTGACTACGATGAAACTTTCGCACCTGTTGCTAGGCTTGAGGCTATTCGCATTCTTATTGCTTTTGCTGCATTCATGGGTATAACCCTCTATCAAATGGACGTCAAGAGTGCCTTCTTGAACGGTTATTTGAAAGAGGAAGTATTTGTTGATCAACCCCCCGGCTTTGAAAGTCTTGAATTTGCAAATCATGTTTTTAAATTGGACAAGGCACTATACGGTTTGAAACAAGCTCCCCGAGCTTGGTACGAACGGTTGTCCAAATTTTTAATGAAAATGTCTTTCAAAGAGGAAAAATTGACAACACCTTGTTTCTTAAGGGAAAAGACAAACACTTGTTAATTGTGCAAATATATGTCGATGATATTATCTTTGGTGCTACTAATGAGTGTTTGTGCAAAGAGTTTTCGGACCTAATGACGAATGAATTCGAAATGAGCATGATGGGTGAGCTCAACTTCTTTTTGGGTTTGCAAATCAAGCAATCCAAAGAGGGGATTATGATTCACCAACAGAAGTACCTAAAGGAGCTTGTGAAGAAGTATGGGTTGGACAATGGCAAGTCCATGCATACACCAATGCCCACGGCTACTAAGCTCGACTTGGATGAAAATGGTAAGAAGGTTGACAAAAAGACCTACCGAGGTATGATCGACTCTCTTCTTTACTTAACCGCAAGTAGACCCGATATTGTGTTTAGTGTAGGCTTATGTGCTAGATTCCAAGCATGTCCTAGAGAATCTCACATGTTAGCCGTTAAGAGAATATTGAGATACTTGCATGGTTATGATAACTTAGGGCTTTGGTATCCCAAGGGGACTTCTTTCAATCTCATTGGCTATGCCGATGCGGATTATGCCGGCTATCTTGTAGATAGAAAAAGCACTTCCGGCATGGCTCACTTTCTTGGTTCTTGCTTGATTTCGTGGGGTTCTAAGAAACAAAACTCTATTGCCTTGTCAACGGCCGAGGCCGAATATGTGTCCGTTGCATCTTGTTGTACTCAACTTCTTTGGACTAAGCAACAATTAAATGATTTTAGTGTTGTGGTTGATTACATTCCTATCTTTTGTGACAACACTAGTGCCATTAATATTGCTAAAAATCCATGTCAACACAAGAGGACTAAACATATTGACATTAGGCATCATTTCCTGAGAGACAATGTTGAAAAAGGTCTTATATCCATGAACTTTTAGAAAACAGAAGAATAAATTGCGGATATCTTCACTAAGGCACTCAGTCGGGAACAGTTTGAGAAAATCCGACTTGAACTTGGGTTGATAAATATCAACTAAGTATTGGCATTAATTTTCCCCTGATATAAATGAAATTGCTTTTGTGGAAATTAAATAGTGATCGTGATTGTTGAATTTATTGAGCAAAATCTGAATTTATTGTGCATGTCCATGTTCAAACTTTTTATTAAGTTTTGTTGCATAAGCTAAATAATTGTTTGAGACTCATTCTGGTCCATTGGATATTGTTTAAATTCAGATTGCATAAGCTAAAGCATTGGTGATTCACTTGACAATTGTGGGCCTCACAAGTTGACTTCATATAAGCCAAAAATTCAAAAAGAAAGCCACCTTTCACAAAAATCAATTAGCCCACAAAATCTTCTCATCCCTCCTAATACCCACGTGACTCCTTGTCAAATATTTTGAGGGAAAATGCTTTAACTGCTGGGCAATTGAATTCTCTCACTCCACCTCCACCTTTTTCGTTTCCCAAAGTCGGCTCCCCTTTCCCCCGTAATACCATCATCATCTTCTCTCTCCTCCACCACTAATCAGTCACTTTCTCTCTCCTCTCCACACTCAACCGCCATCTTCACCCAACTCTCTCTCTCTCTCATAATTCACTTTCTTTACCTCTTTTCTCTCACAATCTTCTTCTCTTATTAATGGTAACCACAAGATCATCAACAACTTTCAAAACCATCTTCACTAATACTCCAGAAAATCCCATTGAAATTGGGCTTTCATCCTCTAGTTCCCAAAGCTCTTCAAACCCTCTTGAATTTCGGTCAAGATTGGTAGTAAATTTGAGGAAATCAATTGAGAAAGATTCAATGGTGAATGTGAACGAAATTGGTGAAGAAGCTTTACCACAAGACACTCCCATGATTTCCTCTCGAGATCTTCCACACGGTGGTGTCTCCATGGCGAAAAGCCCAAAACCCTTTTGGAGCTTTTTGGTGAAATTCTCCAAGGCATGCAAAGCAAGCAAGCCTCCTCAAGTTCTCGGGATGACGCAAGCCATGCACCAAGTGAGGGGGAACAAGCCTCTTTTGATCTTAACGAGTCTTCAAAGGAAGAAAGTGAGGTATGTCACCAAGCAATTTCGAAATTTATGGGTGATGTATCCGAAGTTGGTGTTAATGTTGATTCTTTGAAGGCTAGAAATTTAACATTTCAACTTGGGAGTATTTGTGATACTTTTATGGCTAGTCATGATTTCGGTTTAATTGGTAAATTGCTTGCAATGGTTAAAAAAGAAAAATCGAAAAAATGCTTGTTGATTGAGGATAGAGTTGTAGAGAATTTGGAGAAATCAAATGTGGAAAATCCTATTGTGTTTGAGAAAGAAGAAATTCATGATAGTGATTTAGAGAATATGGATGTTTGTGATAAACTTGATGATTTGGTTGGAAGTCTTGATAAGGCAAAATCTAGGCTTGCCGAAAAATTGAAAAGTGTTGATAGTTTATTTGAGGAAAATGTGGTTGAAGTTTCGAAAGAGAAGGATAAGAATGAAAGAAGGGATGTTGTTGAAAGTGAGTCATTTGTGAGTGAGAAACCGGTTGAGAGTTTGGCCGAGAGAATGTTGAAGAAAAATTCTGAAAAACAAGAGAACATTTGTGTTGAGAAATTGAATGAGAAGGAAGTTGGTGTGTTGGTCAAGGTAACCGAGAATGTTAGTGTTTGTTGCATGAGAAACCTTGACAAGAAGTATGATGATAAGTCCATTTCAAAGAGCAAGATCAAGAGCTTGTAAGCTCAGTTTGTAATGATGATGAGATAGCCGCTCTTGTGAATAGGATGGGTGAGAAAGAAAAAACAGAGGGAGAGAAAAAGGAGAGCCAAGAGGGAAAGAAAAAGGAGAGACAAGAGGGAGAGAAAAATGAGAGTCCAATGAAGAAGAAAGGTTTAAGGATGAAAACGCTTGCAAATAGAATGAGTGTAAGTGTTGAAGAAGGCAAAGCTGAAGAAAGTTTGGGTATAACCAAGGAGATTGATGATACGGTTGAGGATGCAGACTTCGTGACTTCTCTTGATGGAAATAGTGGGGAAGATGAGATGGAGAAAAATGAAGCTCCACCAAGTGATGACCCTGTTCCCCCACTGTTCCTGACAGTGTTCCCACTGCTGAAGACAGCGGAGAAGATGGAAGGCCACTTAGATTCTTGAGCTCCAAGACCCGCAATGAGATCATGAACAGGAAGCCCAATGTCTCCAAGGAGACTGCCCTAGGCAGGAGACAAAGGGAGTTGATAAAGGAAATTGCGGCCACTTACTCAAGGAAGAAAGGAAAGAAGGTTCAAAAGCCCTTGCCTACGCCTACTACTCGCGTGACAAGGAGCAAGTCTTCTGGTTCTCCTATCCAGTTGACTTCATTTCCTGATGAGAAAGAGCCCCCATCTACCCCAACCTCCACAAAGAAAACCCAAGCACCAAAGAAAGCCGATCCCAAGAAAAAACCAATCCCACAAAAGAAAATGTCCAAACTCACTGAAATCCTTGATAGCGAAGCCAACCTTACAAACTCACCTCCTCCAAAGCCAACAAAAGCCAAAAAGACTACCTCCTTCATTGATGATGATGATCTCATGGACATGATCGAGCCTACTCCTTCTATGGTCAAAACAGAAAACCCTCGCAAGAGGAAGAGCAATGCACCTACGGGTAGCTCAAGTTCAAGAAGGACGGAGAAAAGGATGAAGTCCGAGAACGAAGAAGTCTTTGCACCATCCGGATATGCTAGAAGAGCGGCCGCGGGTAAAATTCTTGTGCCCTCTCTCTTAGCTAATCATGGTTGCAATGATTTTGTGGATGCTATTAAACATCAAGGTTGGTGGGAAGTCTTTACCAATAGGAGTTATGAGTTTGCTAAGAAGGATTTGTTGGAATTCTTTGAGTCTTGTGAAGTTATTTCGGGTACGGTTTATGGGAGAATTGGTGAGCATGATATTGAGTTTGATGCGGCTTTGTTAGCGCAAGCTTTGGGTATTGAGAACAAAGGTTTTGAGGTTGAAGGTAGTGATGGATGGCCTTACCTTAGAGAGTCATACACCCTCTTGACCATTTGCCAATGTATCACGGGTGATGGATCCTTAACCGGGTCAGTGAGGGTTCAAAAGAAGGATATGCTCCCTTTCTACAAATTGATGTTCTCTTTTGTCATAAGGAACATTGTACCTAAAGGAGAAAAGAGAGGAGATCCATCTTTGTTTGAACTCACCATTACCTATCTTATCGGGCGTGATGTGAAGCTCAATCTTCCCTTCCTCATAATCAACCATATTCAACGCACTACAAAGAGTGAAGAGGTCAATCATATTCGGCCTTATGGATTTCTGCTCACTAAGGTCCTGAAACATCTTGGTGTTCCTCTTCAGAATGTTCATGCAATGGCTTATTATGATGACTTTGAGAGTCGTACCTTGATCTCATGTGGGTACAATGCTATTCGTCAGCAACCAGAGGTTGGTCCTGCCTTCGGTCCTGTCTTTGGTCCTGCCTTTGGTCCTTCTGCACAGAATCTTCCAGCATCATTTGCTCCGGTTCAAGTGCCTCCTCCTGCTACGACAATTGTACCAATTCCACCTCCTATGCCTGCTCCAGTCTCTCAGTTTGCCCCTGTGACTCTTGAGACAGGATCCAGCAGCTTGGCCGTCAATGAACCCTCACGGGTTATTGCCCTTGAACAAAGGGTTGATGCTATGGAGGCTCGGGTGGATAAGAAATTTGAGGAGCTTAAGGAGGATAATGACAAGAAGCATACAACCCTCATGGACCTTCTCTCTCAGATCATCACCAAGCCTTGATCTTGTGCTATCTCGTTTGGTGTCCCACAAATAATCTTTCCTTTGCTTTTGGTTCTAAACTCACAAACAATCTTTTGCGGTCACTTGGTCCTTATTTTGTGACCACCATTGCATCATGCTTGCATTTTAATTGACCAATATCCTTGGATGCATTGATTTGAGCTATCTTACATGCTTTAGTCTTCTTATGTGATAGTACCCAAGTGGTGCGGATATGCATGTGTTTGAAGTGATTGTTCATTATATTCATCATGATCATTGCTATTTTGTGTGTGATGTTGCTTTTTGATGTGCCAAAAGGGGGAAGAATATGCTAGTGCTTATGTTGATCTATATTAACTAAGATTGTTAGTCCAAATTTTCTTGAATTGTATTCATGATCGAGGCTTCAAGTGAAGAGAAGCCTTCTTGTTCGAGCTTTCATCTCTCTTGGAATGATAATCAAAGGTTGAGGTATATTCAATTATGGCATTTAAGCTTTCACATTTTTGGCATAAGCATATCTAGTTTGTCATCATCAAAAAGGGGGAATTTGTTGGACCCTATGTGTTTTGATGATGATTACAACTAAATATACTTATGCTAATTAAATTACTAATGCCTTGAATTTAATTGTGATTAGTTCGCATATACCCAACAAGATGGAAAAGCTCAAAAGACGAACTACATGCAACATGAAGAACAAGATAGTAGATTGATATTTTCTATTTTAGATTCATGTAAAGTGTTGAGATTAATTTCATAGAGTTTGGAACAAGAGGAATTAAAATGGGCGAAATTAACTTGAGGGTAAAACTGGAAATGGAACCTGAGCTGGAACTTTAGTCCCACTGTCAGGTCCCACCTTCAGTCCAGATTTTACAAATGAATTTTCTAAAACCAAAATATCTTGCAACTTGCTTAGCAAACTCCTTTTATCCAATGGGTTCTTTAGTGCACTAAAAGCAACCACCCAAAAGTGGTAACCTGCAAAAGAACTTCTGATTTGCTAAAGCACACAAGGCTTAAAATGGAAACTTCCTTTTAGAGCCTTGTGCATTGCATAAGTCAAGCAAGCAACCTCACCTTGAAAATCGGTTGCTGCATTTTCTGAGACATCAGGGTGGCTCCTTTGTACTTATCAAACTGATTTTGAAGGTTGCTTTACAAAAGATAATATGTGACTTGATTTGATATTTTGGAGCCTTGGTTTTCGAAAATACTTAACTCTTAAGCAAAGGCCTTAGCTCCCTCTATATAAGAGATGGGCTGAGGTTGTGGAAAACTTAAGAGAGGATATTCTGATTTTATCAAAACCCTTTTCACAAAAAACCTCTCTTCACTTTGCTCTTAAATTGCCCTCACATATCCAAAGTAAAGAAAGCCTAGAAACTGTTCCTCAATCAGTTCCTACTCTCATAAGTCTCAACACTTAGGAAATATTGTAACCTTACTTGCTTAGTTTAGAAGCACCAAAAAGGTTGTGTTACTTTACCCTTTCGAGAGAATTTGTAAGCTAGAGATAGCTTGTGTATTTGCTCAAAGCCGAGTGTTGGCTTGTGAGTCTTGGCAACTTGTAGGGAAGTTGTAGGTTTGCTCATAGCCCGTTGTTGGTGTGAGTCTTGGCAACTTGTACGGGAAGTTGTAGATCTTGGCAACTTGGAGAAAAGTTGCGCCTGCCCTTGTGTGGTAGGTAGAACTTGGCAACTAAGGGTAGTTGTGGTTGTAACAAGTTAGGAATGAGCTTGTACAACGTTGGCTCGGAATACAACAAGGTGTTGTGAAATCCTACTAGAGAGAGTAGGTCGTGGTTTTACTCCCAGTTGAGCCCTGGGTAGTTTCCACGTTAAAAACGTCTTGTGTCATTTACGCTTTAATATTATCTTGCTTCCCCACTTAAACTCTGTCATAAGGAATAACAATAGGACCTCAGTTCCCTTGGTTGGTCCTTTACTTCATAAAGCGAAGATTAGACGAAAATTAGTGACACAATTCAACCCCCCCTTCTTGTGTCTTAGGGTCGTGCATTCTAACAATAACAATTAACAAGTCATGCATTTTCGCAACTTGATTACGTCTTTCTCCATTTCGCTCGTGCTTGGTAGGTTCAACTTCCCGGCGATCATATGCGCCAACCACTTGCTTCTCATTTCTGCACTAAAAAGGTTTGATGCGCTGTCTGAGTAGCCCAGTATTGCTAGCTGCGGTATCCTTGGATGAATACATTCCCTGCAAACAGTTGATGAATATGTGCATCATGGATAAGCTTCAAGTAGCCCAAAGGAAAGTTCTTGGATGCGTGATTTGGAATGGTTCAATACTCTCGCCCCTTAAACGAGCTCGTGGGTATGATTTTTGTGAATGAATGCGGTTGTTTGTGGTAGCACATTACCATTGGAGCAACCAGGTGCAAACATATCATATTAATTAAGGGCTTTATGGGCCTAGTCGTTTATCAATACGTACCCGAGGTCCTAAATTAGAAATGCATTGCTCGAATATGGAGGAAAGAAAATGAATACCTATACAAAGGAGTTAAAGACTCGGTGATGAGCTTTCGAAAGACACTCGATATGAAGATGCCCTTTATGATTTCCTCACTCCTACATCCAGTTGCAAATATGACTATATCGGTTGGTACTTCTTTCCCATCAACAACTAGACCCTTTCTGAAAAAGCTGAATGTCTGTGACTTCCTCAAGATTAGGCTTCCTTCTCTTACCATGTTGTAGAAGTCGCGTTGCAAGACAGTGAACATACATGATACAATCTGTTTGAGAAAGCTATGCTATGGGGCCATTTTGTATTTCTTCAGCGGATAGTTCCACTTAAGATATGCCTCCACTGATTTCAAATATATCCACAACTGACATAAAGATAATACTGCAGGTTACTATGTAGAAATCTATAACCCAAAAGCTGTTTATACTGGCTAGTGTTATACGGCCTTAGGCTGTTTCAGCCATTAATATCACCAATATGATCAAATATTGCATGAGCAACTAGTCCACATGACGCCACACGGATTAAACATTAGTGAGTGTTTTACTGATCCGAAATTGTTTATAGCTTTACCGCTAAAGATACAATTGAGTGATCCTATCCTTTCCTGTAAGTGCTCCAAGAGGTTTAAGTCCATGATCGAACATTACAAGTAATTGCTTTTACCAGTAGGCAAAACACCTTTTGGTATAAGCAGCCCTGTATACTTCCGTATCAACAACACATGTGAAGTGTAACTTTCATTCAATGAACTTGCTCGTGTAATTCAACAAATTTGTTGTCGTGTTGTTGATATTTTCATGGTAAGAATTAGTGCATGCCCCTTCCTAAGAAACTATGTAGGCCACTGGTACCTAGATTAATGGAAAATTTCCACTTTGGTGCCCTGGGGTATTGCATAATCATTATTTAGTGACCTCAGTTTTTAATATTTCCACTTTGGTTACCCAAGATTTTAGAAATGGTTTCACTTCAATGTTTTCTGTTAGTTCCGTTAAACCTCTCCGTTACTTTACCCTTTTATTCTCTTTACTACCTTTCCACCCACCTACCAGTCACCGTCACCATACCATAACCAACGTGGTCTCTATTCGCTCCATCTCTCTCTCCTCCCCCATCTACCAACCCACCACCCATGAAACTCACCGCCACCACGGCACCACCCACGAAACCCCAACCACCACCAACCACCAAGCCACTCCAGTTACATACTTCCCTTCTCTTCATTCTCTTTTCAACTACTTGCTAAGCCATGAGGTCCTGCATCTTCGTAATTCAATGGCATCCTCCAAAATTCTTGCTCATCAATAACTCCTGCCAGGCTGCCAGGGGTGTTATGTAATTGCCTCAATTTAAACTGTCACTAAGCACCTTCGTTGCAAATATATTCCTATCGGGATCAAGGGGAAGCTGCATTTTTGAGTCACTCTATTGCCACGCACACAATCTGTTTGATGAAATGACAATGAGAAATTTTCAGCACCAAACAGCCCATACCCAAATCATGTGCTAATTTCATGCCACAAATAACCAATTATTGCTCAATATGACATCATAGACAATGGAGCTCCATGTCATATTCAACCACTTGCATCTTTCAGATTAGCTATAAGGCAAAACATATTGCGGCTAATATACAAAGTAACAATCACCAATTTCCAACCCTGTTTAATTGGCAAATTGATTGACTCTCTACACATGCACCACCATCTGGTGGTGGCCTGGCCATCAATCTTTATGCTGTTTTAGTGGAATTATTCGTGGATTTTATGTGTAATATTGATTTATTTTTTGTGGTGGTGGTGTTGTGTGGGTTTCTTTCGTGGGTTGTGGTGGGTCATTGGCGGGTTTCGTGGGTGGTGGTGGTGTGTGGGTTCCGTGTGTGGTAGTGGGTGGTAATACATTTCATGGGTGGTGGTGGTAGGTTGGTGGATAGAGGAGGAGGAGAGATGGAGGGAAGAGGGAGGCCCGGGGAGGTTGGTTATGGTGATGACTGGTGGGAGGGTAGAAGAGAGAATAAAAGGGGCAACTAACGGTATTTTTAACGGAACTAACGGATAATATTCAAGTGAAAATATTTTTAATATTACAGGTAACTAAAGTGGGAATATGAAAAATTAAGGTCATCAAAAAATAATTTAGATTAATTCACACTCGTCACTCCGTTTTCAGATGGAAAGTGACGCTATCAAGGTTTCAGACAGTAGCTGTGCAGGTCGCAAGTGCATCGAATAACCACTGGAACAGAAGTCTCTTAGTTGATAAATTCAGATGAATACTTGATTGGAAATAAATAGTTCAGTTTTATACTTTAATCTTGTGGGAGTACTTACTTCTATGAATCAATTAAGCTGTACGAGGGCAAAAAGCCTTACCAGAGGTGCGAGAAGGAAAGCCAAGAGCCAGGATATGTATCCTTCATTGGGCTTGTGGATCATAAGCTCTGCAAAGCGACTTAGGAACCGAAAACTTGATGCCGGGATGCTCTCACTAACTGTCCAATGTGCTGTTGTGTACAACAAAACACAAGGATGCCTTACCCCTTAAAAAAGAGAAAAAGAAACACAAAGAACAGATTGAAAATATTATTATTACACTGAATATTTAATTTTGTCAAAAGAAATAGTTAGATTAAACCAACTGGTACCATTTTGTCTTGCAACTTCAGTTGCTATTTCAACTCCTGATTTCTGAAATCCAAGGACTGCGATTCGCTTATTCTTGATGAGTTCCAGTGCTAGATCACCTATCGCAGCAAAGTCCAAAGAGTGTAATATCCTGCCCTCAAAGATTTCTGGCCCTTGACTCATGGGAAAATCAGGCACATAGGGAAGAGAACTGTACTTTCCAGTACATAATATCACAAAGTCCACTTGATATACCTGCAAACTAAGACTTATCATTGAACATTTTGATTTTTGACTTACTGTCAATTAGTATGTAAACAAGACAATTATAACACATTAAGGGACAAAGAACAAATTACAAGCCCTTACTAAATGCACAGATGTTTGAAAAGAAAAAACATAACTAAAGGTTGCGATTTGGAATGTTTCAGAAAATTCAGCTAAAATTTCTTGTCAATTTCATGGTCAACAGTTGTGCAGCTACATGTTTGGAAATTGTTGGCAAGTGACAATAGACAATGTGAACTGACCCTTAGATCAGTAACAATTAGAAACATAAGAATGTAAATAAATTAGATAGAGGGTAAAGGTGAAGGAATGTGATCATGATAAGAGACCTTAAAAATGAATTCCATAACAAAATCTTAAGAAAAGGCAGCAAAATACCTCAGTTGATGAGCCGGTGTGGCAAGTATCTTGAACAATAATGTTCCATTTCCCTGCATGATGAGAAAATGGTTCCCCATTTCCAGTTCCCCACAATAATTCTGAGCTATAATCCACATAATCGTCGTTATCATCAGTACTATTATTCATAGGCCTTATTCATATGATCATCTCCTTCATCCACAACGTAATCAATCCCGATGACAGTGGTGTTAAAGTTGATGCAAGGAAGAAGATTAAAATGCGTAGCATAGGCACTGAGGTAATGCATGGCTTGACTGTGGTGAGGGAAGTTTTCCGTCACAGAAGACGACCATGGGAAGTCAGAGAATTGATAGTGGCTCTTAGGTGTTTGGAGCTTGGTGGATCTTATAGTACAGTATGACCAAACACCCCCTAATTCGCTTCTTGCCTCAAATACCACAGGCCTGAACCCTTTCTCAAGAAGGTGTTTGCAAGCTAGAAGACCACTGATCCCTGCCCAATTATACCGACTTGCTTGTCCATCTTTTTTCTTCTAGCTCACAGGCTCTTTAATACAGGACATTATCTCATAGGAAAAACTACATTGGGGAAAGGACAAAAGCCATAATTTATCACGCAACCTTGATTCACTCATATATCCTTGTGTAACGCCCTGGACTTGGGGTGTACTGCTGTCTTAGGAGATTGCAAATTTTGGACAAACATGTAGTATTATAATCCCCTTCAACATCAGAAGATAAGACTATTTGGCTTCGAGTTCTAATGCCACCGGTAATGCCCCGGATCCAAGGCAATTGACTACACTAACCGCACCGTGTTGCAGTTCATCAGCATTTCATGGGCAACAAAACTCATATGAAACGGTATCACCATGACACAACTATTTTATTTTGAGCATAAAAAGTGTTACTTTTGGACTAATAACAAAGGGTAATGTTAGACGTCTCACCATGAAACCGTTTTATCCGAGACCCTTCTAGTAGTTATCTTGTACTCACTCAGTCACTCCAGTGAACTCTTACAGAACTCTCTTTCTCCCTCTCACCCCTCTTTCTCTCTCCCTCTCCAGACCCCTCCACAGAGAAACCCCACAGGCCACAATCTCAACCTTTATTCATCATCAATGGAGCTCGAAACCAAAACCCTTTTAGACGAGTTGGGATCCTCTCCATTTACCTGTTCCATTTACTAAATGGAGGGTGAGATTTGCCTTTTGCAAATTCCTTTTTTAAATTTAAAAATGGAGAGAAGCAAATCCGACCCTCTATTTAGTAAAGCCTCCATTTACTTGGTAAATGGAGGGGATCCCAACTCCTTTTAGACCTCCCTGACAACTGTTGGATGATAATTCTCTCTCATCTCGAAACACCCGCCATTCACAAGCGTGAAATCCACCGAGAATCTCTCTCCTTAACTTGCAAACATCTTTCCAACATCACCAACCTCATCCCTTTCTCTCTCTTCCTCAAATCTCTCTCTCTCCTCCCACCCCTTCTTCCCCGCTTTTCATTTTCTCTCTCCTCTCTCGATTTCACCTTCTTCAATGGTGACCTCGATTTCGCCCTTACCCAAATTGCAAAATTTGATCTTTTTTCTCTCACTTCACTTTCTCTTCAATCCCAGAAAAATGTTCCCCTCAAGGGTTTAATCGAATTGGGTTCAAACTTAAATTCAAAGTTAAAGGTACTTAATCTCTCTAATATTACCTCATTACGTGATGAGCATCTTATTGAGATTTGTTCTGTTTTCCCTTTTATTGAGGAATTAGATGTTAGTTATCGTTTTTGTAACCGTCACGAGTTTCTAACTGATTTGGGTGTTGAGGGTTTAGCTAAAACCTTGAAGAATTTGAAGAAAATTAACTTGACATGGAATATTTTTATTACTGATAAGTCACTTATTTTGTTGTCTGATTCTTGTTTGAAACTTGAAGATGTTGTGATTTTTGGTTGCAAGTTGGTTACTCAACATGGATTTAGGTATATGATGGATCATAGCTCGAAACTTAGCTCGATAAGGATTGGTTTGAGTGTTCCTCCAAGGTCATTTTCATGTTTAAGTCGTAGTTTGTCAACACTTGAGCTTGATACTGATGTTGAAGATGAATTGCTTTGTTGTATTGCCAAAGCTGATTTGCCTCTCAAGAAGTTTACTACCTTTTGTTTTAGTATTACATTGAAGGGATTTTTGGTGTTTTTGCGTGGCTATCCGAATTTAGAGCGATTAAGTCTTGAAGGGGCAGATTTTCTAACAGATGATGATAAGGCAATGGAAAGTGCTGTTTGTTATCTCCGTAAGTTGATCGCCATAAGTCTAATCTCATGTGATGATTTAACGTATTCGCAATTCTGCATGATTGTTAAGAATTATCCAGCCCTAGAGGAAATAGAGATGAGTAGCACAAACGTTAGAGAAGAAACAAATTTGGAGAGAACAAAACATGGAGAACGAGGCTCTGCTGAGTGTTTGGTGAAGGGTTATAGTGTCAAGCGCTTGGAGATGATCTTTAATGAACAACTGACGGATGAAATCCTTAAAAAGATCGCGCTTATGTGCCCAAATCTGGTAGATGTTGATCTTAGCGCTTGCCAAAAGATTACAAATGAAGGCATAAGGGAAATGATGAAGAGTTGCCTAGAGATTAAGCATTTGAAGGTGAGATTGTGGCGGGATTCAGTGTTGTTTGGTACGGAATTTGAAGGGGCATTGCCTAATTTGGAGTCTTTACTTGTCGTATCTGGGGACTTTGATGATGAGTGTGTATCATTGATTGGGAAGGCATGTCCTCATTCGCTAGATATGAACTTGGCAGGTTGTAAATCTATAACATCAAAGGGTGTGAAAGAGGTGGTAAATAGTTGCAGGAAATTAAGGGATATTCGGCTGCAGCACTGTTCCAATGTGAGTTTTGATACTCTGGCTTGGATTGTATCTACTAGACCTTCTATCAGGAACATCTTTGCTCCAGGTGATTACTGTCCAACTCAAAGTGAGGAGGATTTCTACTTAAGCAAAAACTGCTTTGTTCGATGGTTTAACATTGAGCCACTCTCAGGTGCTTGACCCCTAGTCAGATATATGGCGCTATCTCGGTTTCGCTCAAAGCTGTGATGATTATGATTCTTTCTTTGGGAGGCAGTTGAAATGGGTTTTGGGTGGCAAGTGAAAGCTGGGGGAGTAGATATAATTTAGCTGGTTGTGATTTGTGTATGATAGTGTAGGGTTTGGCTCATTGAGGTTGGTATTGGTGCAACTATAATGTACTTTTGAATTATGATCTTCTTGTAAAGTAAAGCCAGGAATTGAGAATTGTAGCTCAAACATCTATAAATCAAAATTAGTGTGAAAGTTCGGACTATTATGAGTGCACATTTGACAGGTATGATTATTTTGCACATATTGAATATAGTTTTATGTTTGGTGCAACATAGTTTGAATGACTTTGAACCAGTTGCTCAAAAAGAAATTGATACATTTCAACAACAGCTTAAACTAATAAGGAAAGACACACTATCCCAAAACATAAAACGAAAGGAAAAAAAAAAGAAATTCTGAAGTGGGCTAGAGCAGGAGCCAGCTTGTTGTTCCTGTGCAGAGTGTCTCTGCAAGTGTAAAAGAAACTACCATAGACAATAGAGGGTCGGTCCCGGTATACAACCGCGGATTGCTTCTAGAAGTTGATAGGGAAGAGAGGGACGTAGTTGACGGAGCAACGACATTCATATTGACTGTTGACATAATGAATTACATATCTCCTGCTACCTGCGCTGATGCTGCATTCAGAACTATGTGGGCCGAGTTTGAATGGGAAAACAAGGTATGTTTTATGCTGAATCTTTTGGATGTGTTCAAATGACTTGAAGGTCTTTCGTACTATAGTGTGTTTGGATTGTTGAATGTATTTGTGTTATTCTCCCCAAATTTCTTAAATTATACCATTCTTTCTTTGTTTGGTTAAGTACATTTTCATTTTATGAACTCTCTACTTGTCTGCACATTTGCCCAGAACCATCCTGATCTATGTGATAATTAATAATCGATCTGTAATCGTTGTATTGGATACATTAACAAGGTATGTTTTATGCTGAATCTTTTGGATGTGTTCAAATGACTTGAAGGTCTTTCGTACTATAGTGTGTTTGGATTGTTGAATGTATTTGTGTTATTCTCCCCAAAATTCTTAAATTATTCCATTCTTTCTTTGTTTGGTTAAGTACATTTTCATTTTATGAACTCTCTACTTGTCTGCACATTTGCCCAGAACCATCCTGATCTATGTGATAATTAATAATCGATCTGTAATTGTTGTATTGGATAAAGGAGTGAAAATAGTTTTCTTAGTATTCCTCAATTATTACTGTTTGCATGAGAACTGTCTCATATCTAGCGATGTAGAGCTAGAACAGAGCTCAACTCAGCCATGTCACTCTTGCATGTATACCCTGCACAGTTAACCCTCAAAGTAGGGGCAATGCAGCTACCACGGATCAAACCCGGCAGTGTTTGAGGCAAGCATGCTAATGGCTGTTGAGGCAACTTGCATGCCTCAGGCAAGTGCCTTGTGTTCTATTACAATATTATCTCGAGTTTCACTGTTAATTTTACAGGAAATATATGCTTGAAAAAATTGGAAACAGCTTAGGGAAATTGCTCAAGACTGATATGCGAACCCTCAATGGAAATTCAGCCAGGTATGCAAAGACTTCGGTACAGATGAACATTGCAAAGGACCCTCATACGCATGTCATAATTGGTAAAATTAAACAGATTATTGAAATCCCTGATTTTCCAAGCTTTTGTGAAAATTGTGCAAATCTTGGGCATGAGACGGGAAGGTGTCAAAAATTCAGAGCAAAAAGCAAAGTCCCAGTAGGTCGTTCAAGCCATGCTCCGGTGAGCAGTACAAGTCTCATACCATCCATCACGGATGGTGGTCAAAAAGAAAACTGCAATGAACAGCCATGGCAGGATGTACCTGGCAAAAAATGATCAAAGAGGTAAAAACCTGAGCCAACCAAGAGACCCTGCCCATTTCCCAATTACTAACCTAAACCTTACAAACTCACCTATACTTGAATATATTGGCCCAAAGCCCACTAGCCCTTCTCAAACCCTAGCCACATTTCAACCATCGTCATCCCCAAACAACACCACCACCAGTAAAAACCCACAAACTCTCACCATACAACCTAAACTAACAAAACAATTACTAGATGGATCAACCAGAAATACCAGAGTCACCCGAATTGGTTCCTCCACTCCTAAACTCGTCTCTCTCTCCAAAATGGTTTCCCTCCTACCCACTACCACCACTGACACCCAAATACCCAGAAATCCGCCCTCAACCTTCACTTCCGAGCGAAATTTGTAGAGAGACAACAGATCAGCCTTGTGAATGCTCCCTATCTTCTTCCCCCAGAGTTATCTCTGAATCAAATCCAGTATTTATTTGTATGTAGCAAACAATCAATTGATACCATTGACCCCGGCGGAATCGCGCCATCTGTTCATGCTCCCTCTCTCAGCCCACGGGGATAAATGGATGGACTTGTTGATGGTAAATCACTTGGGACAGCTGATTCCTGACCATTTCCCTTGCAGATTGGATCTCTAGAGGTTGCCACCACTGATCATGAATTATCTCTTTCGCTGGTGCAGGCAACATCTCGAAGGCATAGAGACGGGAATTTTTCTCCCTCCAGACTTGACATTCGTACTGGATCCACCACCACGTTTCCCAGAAGTGGTGGAAATTTGCTCATTGAAGAAGAAAAGAGTGAGAATGTGCATAGCCAACTTCACCAACACAGTTCAGATTTTCAACCTGGAAGGGAAGGCAGCGGGAGGTTTACACACCAAAGGAAAGGGATTACCACATGATCAAAATAAAAATCCACAGGAGATTCCTGCTAATTCCAAACACAAATCTCTACGTGGACATTCTGAACCCGGTTCCAGAAAGAGTCTCAGGAGGATTAAGCCACCCGCCAAACTTGTTCCATAATATGTCGATCTTGGCATGGAATGCAAGGGGCATAGATCGCCCCTCCTTTGGTAAGCATTTTCTGAAACTGGTCTCTTATCACAGGCCTGACATGGTGATTATTATTGAAACTCGAGTTAGCCTTAATAATACTGAAAAAATTGTGGGAACCTCACCATTTGACAACTGGGTCTTGAGGGAGCCTGAAGGATTCTCCGGGGGTGTTCATGTCCATTGAAATTCACTCGTGAATTTTGATGTGGTTCTGAACAAGCAGGGGATACACGGCGTGGTCAAGGTAAACTCGTCCGAATTCCCTACTTTCTTTCTTTCCGCAATTTATGGTAGCCCTGACTTAACTGTTAGATTTTTTTGTGGAATGATTTATGTACTATTGCAGTAACTACGAACCTTCCTTGGGTAGCTATGGGAGATTTCAATGACATAACTCAACAAAATGAGAGATTCGGGGATAATATGATTAGTCAACAAATAATCAATTTAGTCAATGATTGCTTGAGTACTTGTGAACTGATGGATCTTGGTTTAGTTGGGCAACGTTTCACTTGGACGAACAAAAGGAAAAATTATCTCATTCTAGAGAGACTCGGTAGGGCTGTTGGAAATGTCAGATGGTTTCATTCTTTCCCTAATTGCCTTGTTACTCATCTTCCCAGATTGTCCTCTGATCATTGTCCCATTCTCTTGCAGTTTGATTCTTCAAACCTACTAAAGGGGTCAGACCCTTTAGATTCGAGCCTATGTGGCTTCTTGAGCCCTCTTTCGAGCACTTGGTAAATGAGGATGGGTCTTTGATTAATCTGCCATTAAATGAAAAAATGCATCATTTTCAAAAAGCTGTTTGACTTGTGGAATAAAAAAGTGTTTGGTAATATCTTCAAAAAGAAAAAAAATCCTTTATGCTAGACTCAATGGAATTCAGAAAGCTTGTGTGACTCTCCTTCTTCACATTTAATTGAGCTTGAAGAGATTTTAACAAATGAACTGAACACCATTTTAGACCGAGAGGAAGTTTTTGGGATGATGAAGTCACGTTGTAATTGGATTATTGAAGGGGACAGAAATATTAACTTCTTCCATAACACAGTTAAAATTAGAAGGAAAATGTCTAATATTAATTGTCTAACTGATGAAGTGGGAAATGATATTACTAATCCTACTATTTTGTTTGATATGATCCGTAGTTTCTTTGTGAATTTATTTACCACTGCCATGTCCTCTGCTTGTTCAAATGTACTTGGTGACCTGCTTAAAGACAATTCTGTAATCAACCTGGCATTCTCTTCCTCTCCAAAAGAGGTTAAGGATACTATGTTTAGTCTGGGACCTTTGAAAGCCCCGGGGCCAGATGGACTGCATGCTAATTTTTTTCAGAAAAATTGGGAACTTGTTTGGCATGATATAATTCCTTTTGTTCAAAATTCTTTTATTAATGCTTATTTTCCTGAGTGTTTCAACAACTTCCTCATTTGCTTAATACCTAAAGTTGATAACCCAAATGTTGTGAAACAATTAGACCAATTGGGTTGTGTAACATTGTCTATAAATGCATTACTAAAATATTGGTGAATAGGTTGAGACCCTTTTTACATGATTTGATCTCTCCGAATCAAAATAGCTTTATTCCGGGTCGGGGTCGAATGTTAATGTAATTGTGGCAAATAAAATCCTACATTCTATGAAAAATGCTAAGGATAAGACAGGCTTCTTCGCTTTAAAAATTGATTTAAAAAAAGCCTACGATTGCCTTGAATGGAGCATTATAAGAAACACCTTAAAGTTTTTTACTTTGATGAACATTCAATCAAACTCATAATGCACTGTATTTCCACTTCCACTGGCTCTATCATTATGAATGGGAATCTTACTGAATGGTTTCAACCTTCTAGAGGCATTAGACAAGGTGATCCACTTTTCCCTTATTTGTTCATTTTGTGTATGGAAATGCTTTCTAGACTTTTTCATGATGCTTGTGATTCTGGTATGTGGAAACCTTTTCTTGTTGGAAAAATGAAAGTACCCATCAAGTTGCTGACTATAGTTTGTCTGGCGAATTGAACATTGTTTTGTCTTGTGTGTTACCTGACCGTGTTAGAGATACTATTTTAACTATCCCCACTCCCCTATCTAAGACCAATGATTTGCCTGTGTGCCCTCTTGCGGATGAGAAAAAATTTAATGCAAAAAAACTTATGACCTCTTGGTAAAAAATGTTTGTAATGATGTTGATAACTTTTGGATTTGGAAGGTTCCTCCTTATCCAAAAATTCAATTCTTTATTTGGATTTCTTGGTTTGACAAAAATGGTCACAACTGCACTCTTGCACAAAGGGGAATAATGCCTAGCTCTTCTTGTTCCTTGTGTCATCACGGCATTGAAAACATTTTACACATCTTAAGAGACTTCCAAACACTTCTCTTCTATGGCAGAATTTTGACTTAACTGATGTCTTTTTTTAGTGATAACTTCAAAGAGTGACTTCACAAAAACCTCACTTCAACAAAATCCTATAACTCTCTTACTTGGCCCATCTTGTTTTCTTTTCTTATTTGGAACATTTGGTGAAAGAAAAATGATAGTGTGTTTGGCAATAAAACTATACCATCTGACATATGGCTCAAAAACACCAAAGCCAAGGCTTGGGAGTTATTTGCTTTCCAATAAAACCAAGATAAGATGGGGATAAACAGAGAGGAAGTTCAGCTTACTTGGGAACCACCAATTCTTGGATGGAAAAATATGAATGTGGATGCTGCTTTTAATTGGAAAAATCAGGTTGCCACTATTACAAGAGCAATTAGAGGGCACAACCGAGAGTGGCATGAGGGTTTCTATATGAAGATAAGAGCAAAAGATGTGTTGACAGCTGAGGTGCTTGCTATTCGGGAAGCACTCAAATCACTGAAGGAACAAAATGGCACATGTTTTAACATAATCTCAAATTGCAAAAAAGCTGTGGAACTTATTACTCAAGATATCCCAAAGCAACACTATTTGTCTAACTTGATATTCGATTGTAGGGAAATGATGAAGAGCTTGGAGCATCTGAGGATGCTTTCTTGTTATAGACAGCAGAATGAGCTAGCGGATAGTACAGCAAAGTATGCTATGAAATGTGATTTAAACATGAATTGTCTAGTTAAGTTTGGCAATATGCTCAAGACTTGTAAACCATATTATGACTTGGATTTGTAGGCGCTTTGCGCTCTCGCTTGGTGATAAGCTAATTTATATTTGATGCACTATTTTTAAGCAAAAAAAATATAAAATCAACCGATAGTATGTACGAGGTTGCTTGGATGGTTTTACTCATACTCATCAATCTTTACCAGAGGTGGCAAACTGATATGGTCGGTCAAGTCGGGTTTGTATTGGGTCAATTTTGGTCGGGCTGGGTTGTTCGATTGTAAGGTTGGGAAATTCTTGTTTATGACCCAAATTGTTCCGATTTATGTTGACCCGACCCAACGGGTTGAGCATTTATATTTCAGTTATGTTATAGTTGTGTAATTAATTCTATTTTCAACTTAAAATAAAAAGTTTACACACTATAATGAGATAGACACAAAACATATAGTTTTAATCTTCTTGAAAGACATCTCATAAATTTTCCACATGTTATGGGTGTTTGCTAATGCAAACAAAGTATATATCAAAATAGCTACCAATATAACAATTAGTTAAAGATATTTTCATAACGATTAGAAAAAACTTCTATTAAAGAGAAATGTGAAATTATAGAGTATGTCAAAATTAGTTGATAGGTAAGAAAATTTGATATGATTAAACGGTTTGTCATCCAATTTTCTCACGCTGATGTGTCTTCATTTAAAAACCTTAACACAACGGGTTGACTAAGAGCAGATTTCGATTTGACCGAATAAATACCAATTTTCGAGTTTGGTGGTATCGGGTTTCGAGTTTGAATTATTTGTTCAAGACTACACAAACTTTTTGAGTCAGTATGAGTCGAATTCTCGGATTGGATCAAATTTTAATTTGCGTAACTACTGATCTATTCTTTATACAACATGTAGTTATAATCGAACTATATATGATCCAACTTTAATATAGTTGAGTTATCTCATAGGAGTAATTATTAAATACTGTCATCTTATCTACTACACATGTAACTATTAGAGAGTTGTAAATATATAGCTTTAGGTAGGTAGGTAGCTAGCACATAATCAGAAGATAGCTTTTGTGAAGAGTGCATTTTATGCATATATTGCAGTTCCTCGTGAATTTGAAGAGAAGTTTTCATCATGAATATGTCAGCGAAATGCCAATTAAATAGTCCAATAACAACAAACTAATACTACCTCAGTACTTCTACCACCTGATAACATTTGTGCTAAAAAATCACATATACATCCATGAAAGATCTACAATTACTACAAATTTCAATAATACTATTTCAACTATGTTAAGGAAAACTTTAAAATCGAGAAATGAGTTTTTTTTTTTTTTTTTTTTTTTTATCGAGAAATGGGTTGATGAATGCACAATTCCTAAAATGCCAAGTTGAGACTTAAAGCCATTTTAAATGCCACGTATTTAGTGAGTACGTAGATGTTCAAAGAAAGAAAAGCTTTTTATCTTTTAAATATAATACTACTAATTAATATGGATGAAGAAATAAGTTGATGAAAAAAGTGCACAATTCTAATTTTCCCACAATTTCTATTATGTCATCAATCTACTGCGCTTCCCTATGATATCCACATCTACAAGTTTAGCAAGTCCCAACCCACAAAAAGTTGATGTGCCAGGTGCCACAATCAACCCACAAAAAGTTAACAGTATATATCTCATGCAATATCACAATCAAATTTAGGACACAAATAAAGTTATTCCTCCATAATTACTAACACCTCTCCAACTTAAGCTACAAAGAGAGAGAAATAAAGAAAAAAAAATAAAAGAGACTAATATTTTTGTTGGTTTAAAAACCACAATTAGTCTTAATTAACTACATACTAATGGAGAACAATTTAGGAAAGAAAACAAAAAAAGAAAATAAACTAGTACTAGTTTCATCAAACTCATCACTTCATCACGCACCAGTCACCAGTCACCACTACGCATAGATTGATGCACCTCCGACCACCACCCACGCACCATTATCATAATTAAATTAAACCACCTCCACCCCAGAAATGGTCAAACAGTGAGGTCTCCACCCTCATGGCCGTCACTGCCGTCACTGCCGCCACCACCATCGTCACTGCCGCCGCTACCAGTTTTAGCATTACCGATTTTCTTGTAATTACGACCCGATATAATGGTTTCGGCAATGTTGGAACTGAGTTGAGATTGTTTCTTAATTTCATCCTCCAGGTAGTATAGCCCCCTAGGGTCGTCTGGGAGGGCTCTTTCGAGCAGCTCTTTGAGGGCCTTGGTGGGACTCTTGATGCCGACCAAACCCATGACGGTGAAGCTTTGAAACGCCATTTCAAAAACGGCGGCACAAACGGCAACTTCGGAACACTTATGGATAGCCTTCTCAAAAGGCTTATCCTTAAAAACATTGCTCACTTCTTATTTTTCGTCCATGTGAGTCAAAATGTCAGCATCTCCTACTTTCATCGAAACATTCGAAACCACTTTAATCGTGAAACGATTGGCAAATGTGTCGTAGTCATGAGCCATTGCGGCAATCTTGATGTCGGGATTAATGCCTTGAAGTCTTTTGATTGCAGTAGGTTACGTTACCGTATGCGGTGTTACGTTATGTTATGTCGTATTGTGTACGGGCTCGTTATTAGTCCTAGTCTAATTAGGAGTCTAGGTTAGGATGTTAGCCCTAATTTCCTCACTCCTATATATAGCCCATGAAACATTCATTTTAGAGTGTGTGAAAACCACCCTTATGAGAACCAAGCATCCTCTTGGCAATAACCATATATTGTCTAATAATCAGTCATTTCTTTCTCAATTAAACCTATGGATTTTCTAAGCACAGTTGGTCAATGTGATGAGCGGTCGCTATTTGATGCAAAACTTCAATGAAGAAAAGCAAGAAATCAAAATCTATAAAGAATCTTTTTTTTTTTTTTTAGGGACAAAATCTACAAAGAATTAGGAAACTTAATAAGACCTGCTACAGGTAAGAGTCCACCATTTCAAAGAAAGAGAGCTATATCTTAAATGAATACAAACATGTTCAAATGATAATTTATCTTGTTGCTTTATATAAGTTGGGTGAGGCAAGCATTCAAAAGTGCCCCTAATTACAAAAAAAAAAAAAAAAATTATTCATTGTTGTAATTGAAAATTTGATCCAGGCATTCAAGTCATGGTGTTTGAGGCTATAATTGTTAATTTAAAATTTAAACAATAAATGAGGACTTACAGTTTCATAGTTCTTCTCACCCTGTAAGTGAAGATTGGCAGTTCAAGTGCCTTAAAATTTCATAGTCCTTTTCCAAATGAAGCATCGGTTAGTTGTTGGTGTGGTGGGAGCAGTTATAGCACCGGAAGTAGTCATTCTGTCATCTACATCTAGTCTCGCCTACACAACAAAACATATGTCACATTTAGAGAGATAACTCGCTTCTAACTTCTGAGTTACTCCATAACAAACGTGATAAGCACTTATAGTGTGCATCTAGAACAAAACAATACCAACATATAGCTACATTCCTAGCACACATTAAAGCAATATGTATAACTCCAAGTTTTAGCAAAGCTGATCAACCTCTCTACGAAGATGCTTATGACTTTTGTTACAACATAAGAAAAATATAGATTTCTCTTTTGTCATATCAATAAAGGAGCAAATTAATATTTCAAATCCGTGTCCAATTTTAACTCAGGGGAAAAAAGAAAAAAAAATCCATATTGGAGAGTATACACTAAATTGTGATATTATATGTGTCCGAAACATATAAACTAGGGCACTCAAGTTGGAGGATTTCATTAGCTAATAGAAGTCCTCGAAGGTCATTTTCATGTTTAAGTCGTAGTTTGTCAATACTTGAGCTTGATGATACTGATGTTGAAGATGAATTGCTTTGTTGTATTGCCAAAGCTGATTTGCCTCTCAAGAAGTTCACTACCTTTTGTTGTAGTGTTACATTGAAGGGGGTTTTGGTATTTTTGCGTTGTTATCCGAATTTAGAGCGATTTAGTCTTGAAGGGGCAGATTTTCTAACAGATGATAAGGAAATAATGGAAAGTGTCGTTTGTTAGCTATATAAATTGGTGGCCATTAGTCCTTCGAAAGTGAACATTAAAAGGAGAATTTCAACCATTGAGAACAATTGTGTACTGTGTAATAATTGTGTGGAAAGTGATGTTCATCTCTTGTTTGGCTACCCACTGGCACGCACACTCTGGAGCCGTTTTCTTGGTTTCAGAACGGACGCTCTGGAGCATTGGAGCCTTCACCAATGGCTGTAGAATATTTTTTCACACACGTTTGCATTGTGAACAGAAATGGGAAAGGATAATGGACTGCTGTTTGCAAGGAAGGTTGTAGTTATCATGGATACGATTTGGTGGTCACGCAACCAGGTAATCTATGAAAAGGCAAAGATTGATACATAGATGATCTATGAGATGGTCTGCAGGAGGTGGATGGATGTCGAAAAGGCGTTTGAAATTGTCATACCTGAGCCAGTTTGCAACCCCAACAATGAACCCCATAATGGTGAAATTGTAAGAGACAAGAGCTTCAAGGGCTAGTATGTTGACGCAGTTGTTAGACATGACAGAGCAGTCATGGCTTGGGCCTGCACTGATGATGAAGGAGCACCTACCAAGGCAGGGGCTTCACTTTTCGCAACCACAGATTCATTTGAAGCAGAGGCAAGAGCCATACTTGAAGCTGCCCGCAAAATTGTTAATGGTGGACTTACAGATGCAATCATATGGAGTGATGCCAAGGCTGTGGTAGATGATCTAAAGAGGGGTGCCCCTTACCCATAATGGTGAAACTGTAAGAGACAAGAGCCTCAAGGGCTGGTATGTTGACGCAGCTGTTAGACATGATAGAGCAGTCATGGCTTGGGCCTGCACTGATGACGAAGGAGCACCTACCAAGGCAGGGGCTTCACTTTTCGCAACCACAGATTCATTTGAAGCAGAGGCAAGAGCCATACTTGAAGCTGCCCGCAAAATTGTTAATGGTGGACTTACAGATGCAATCATATGGACTGATGCCAAGGCTGTGGTAGATGATCTAAAGAGGGGTGCCCCTTACCCATGGAGGTCCCGTGCTATTTTTGTTGAAATTAATGTTTTTTTGATGGATGCGTCCATTACTGTGTATTTTATGCCTCGCACAAACAATGTATTAGCTCACTCCTTTGCCGCGTAGGCGGCCTCCTCTCATTTTGTGAGTGTTCTTAGCTCCAAGGAGTTCCATCCAAAATGCGGGCTATAGGTTGTCTGTTTGTGTTTTTTGGGTTATTTTAATACAACCACAACCTTCACTGAGCCAAAAAAAAAAAAAAAAAGAATGGTAAATGACAAGTGCTTGGGCCAACTACGCAATGATGGGGCGCAGATGTGAGACATTTGGTTTAGTTTTACTCCGTATATGCATGTATATATGTATAGATGGCAACCTTCAAGTCCAAGGGTCACATACAAAATAAAATTGCTAAGCAATGTGCCATAGCATACCAACTGAACTTCTAACTACTAATGTCAAAATCCCAAAATTCCCAATGTTACAATTACAAGTACAAGATAGAACAAGCCATTCCTAATCATATCGCTATAGTCATCAACATTCAACACCATGGTTACAACTTATGACTGCAAAATGGTCAGGACTAATCATCCCTATTCTTTGGATCCGATTAGTAATTATTATCTTCCTCCACTATAACTCCACAAGTGTGGAAAGAAATCCCATCTGACGCTCAGTATAATCAATAATGAATACCTATCGCGGCACAAGCATAGCTGTGAGGGTGCTTCTTGCGTTCATTTGCAAAGGGCCAATGATCTGTTAGAAGCATTCGACATCCAATTGCAGGCTTTAATCAACAGCCTTCGCAATAAATCTTTGGCAAGAGTCCTATTCATGATTCATAACTGAAGTGAAGCAACCCTTGGTAGGCTGAAATTATCCATCATTGTCCAGTGACCAAGCAGCCACATTCCTTGGTGAAGTGGCAAACAAAGCTTCACGCGATGATTTCAAACAGCATCTGTCATTTGGGCAGCATAAGAGCTAGCAAGTCTTTTTGCCCATGGACTATGATCAGGCACCCACGAAAGTGAGGACCCAGCTATGGAGGGCAGCAGCAAGGTTCTGAGAATGTTTGAACATCCGCATTATTTGCATGTCAGTTTCTGATTCTTCAGCAAGGATGAAACCTTCATACTCTGTTTTTACATCCTCTAGAGTGTCATGATCTTGGGAGATCATTCTCCTGCTCAGGACTTGCAGGGCTTCAATGGCAGTGTCATGGTAGTCGCGGCCAACATATGCATCGAATATGTAACTACAGGTTGATGGATCTGGCTGGATTTTTTCTCGGTGCATCACCTCAACCACAAACTCAATAACATCAATCCTTCCCTAAGAATCATTTCATGGAAGCAGTATTGTTCAATATCTCAGAGAATATACCCCATGTAATTGAGAAGAATGAACAATTAAACAAATGTAACCAAATTCACAGAAAATGAAATAAGCATATAAAACAGGATGCAAGCAAGTGAAGCATGCTCGGAATTGATAGTAAACACTAATTCCAACTGGAAACAGGATTGTATAGAACCATCACATGCTAAATGAAACTCTTCCATATTTATGTATTGAAGACGGAAGGCAGGGGAATATGTTATCAGTTTCCCGAAAACAGTAACATATAAAAGATTACTGGTAAGGAACACATGCAGCAAAAGTCATTTTCTTTTGCTTTCTTTCTCAGATTTGAGTTTCTTAATCCATTAAGCTGCACCTGCACAGAAATAGATAGATAAAAACACATCCACCAGCTCATTTGCTAACATCAGTTTTTTCAGGATAAGTATCTGAAAATGAATTTTTTAACTTTCGGTGATTCTCAAAGTTAAAGAGCCAAGCCAACCACAAATCTACAATGATTCTCTAAGCGTTCTGGCTATTAGCTAATGAAACAAAATCAGAAGCTTATTTTATGGGACAACAAGAAGATTGCAAAAGAAGTATTCTAGATTTGCTGGGGATGCAGGAAGAATCCATCCCTTTTCGATATCTTAAAGATCCCCTTTAGCCCTTTCCTCCAAGAAGCTGAGAGTGGCCATTAAGGGCCCGTTTGGCCTACCTTCTAGCAACTTCTCTTTCTCCTCCCAAATTTGTTCTTGCTCACCCCCTTTTTATCCACTCCCTCCTCCATTTCCAACTTCTAAGAAGTTGAAATAAAGCTACAAGTGGACTAGAAGGAGAAGTTACAAATTGTAGCTTCTCCTTCTCTTTCCACTTCTAGCTTTATTTTAACTTATTAGAAGTTGGATATGGAGGGGGGAGTGGATAAAAGGGGGTGAACAAGAACAAATTTGGGAGGAGAAGTTGAATTTGTGGGAGCTAGGCCAAACGGGCCCTAAATCTTTGATTCATAAAATCACTGGAAAAATTCAGTCCTGGACATCAAGGCTGCGATCTAATGCTAGAAGACTCCAGCTAACAAAATCTGTCATATCTACCATGCTGAACTAATGGTCTTCATTTTTCACCCAGCCTAAGTCTTCTAAACACGTGGAGCAAATTTGCAGAAGTATGTTTATGTTCTGGTAATATTGAGAAAAACACCAGGTCATTAATTGTTTGGTCCTCTATTTGTCAGCCTATTGCTAGAGGTGGTATGGGTTATTTTAAAATCTGTGTTTGCATCGAGCTTGCTCTCTGCAAGCTTTTATGGGATAAAATGCAATTTTTTTTAAAGACAGTAAGAACGACCCCACCTATCCTATCCCATCTCGGACTGGACCATGCTAGGGGGTTAAAGGCCCCCACTCCCTACCCACCCCACCCCACCCCAAGCCAGCTGGGCCAAGGCCCAACTGTTGCCACCCCCAATATTTCCATCAACCATGTGGAAATATGGGAGTCCTAAGTCTTGAACTTGGGACCTCCAAGTTAAAAGGTAGCATGATAACCATTGAGGCAAATGCCTCTTGGTTATGGGATATACAACATAGCCATGAGAAGCTTCAGATGAAGTATGGCATCTTTGGGGACGGATAAACACACTCAATCTTCTTGGCTACTCTAGGAACTGTTTGATCTCAGAGAGAAAATACAACCTTGTCGTATTTCACAAAGTCTTGCATGAACTTGGTCCATCGTCACCTCGTTGAAGACTAGTCCATACAATGGACTCACCCCTCTAAAAAGTGTGGGAGTCACCCCTTAGGAAATGATCCACACGATGGACCAAGTCCATACAAA
Organism: Tetragonia tetragonoides; assembly: GCA_038025085.1. NCBI lineage: Eukaryota > Viridiplantae > Streptophyta > Magnoliopsida > Caryophyllales > Aizoaceae > Tetragonia > Tetragonia tetragonoides. Next base: position 35,653,206 of record CM076153.1, read on the forward strand.
ACTTTGCGAAATTGACCGCGAATTTCATCAACCTGTGTCATCAAATATGGTTTGATTAAGAACCAAAGCTTCATCAAATGCATCATATTCCAGAACCTGGAATATGATTTATTACTTGGCTTTGTCTGACCTAATCAAATGCATAGAAGATGAGGAAGTCTTGTGTGAGACCAACTCACAGAAATTTGGGGTCACTTTTATGAAAAATAGGGATCACTTATAGTGAGTAGTAACTCATGTTTAATTGAAAAGTGATCCCCGTCTCACCATAAGTTACAGAAAAACCGTCTTATAGAAGTTTTTGTGATAGAAGATATATTTTCTGCCTTTCTGGTGCAGCGAAGTACAAAACTAGTGCTACGCCTGCGTAAAATAGAGCTTCCGCCTACAGTCTACAGAGTTAATTGTGTTAATGTGGTACAGTGCTCTCTCTCCCTTCCCAAATGGAGCTTTTTTTACTTGGCTTTGCGTGAATGAAAGGGTGCCTATATGGAGTAACATGTATTAGTTGGGTTTCCAAGGACCTAGTTTCTGTGTTATGTGGGGGAAAGGAGGAATCCTTCTCTCATTATTTCCTGATTGTGTAATATCTTCTGAGATTTCGAGGAGAATTCTTTGTCTGCAGAAAACTCCTACAACTGATTGTAAATGACCTGCAATTGGCTCGCTTATTCTCAGTTACGAACAAAATAGAAGCGGCCTTCTTGCAGAACCAGTGTCACATAATTCGCTCAACCCCTTGCGAACTGCGGTTTCGGGAACACAATTCCGAGAACCTCTCCATAGTGCAATGCACAGCTCACGTAACGAATTATGTTCCCATACCCATTCCACGTACCGAAATGTACCAACGTACTATGGCTCCATTCTTTTCAACTGGATAAAACTGAACTGAACTAAACTTGAACTTAACTGAACTTTTTAACTTGACCTTTAACCATTTTAAACTCGTCCAAACATATTCAATATTGGACTCGTTTGAAATTATGGTTTGAGATCTTTCAATGACATAGTTATCATCATTAATTTATTTCGGAATAGATAGTTATCCGAGTGATGAAGTTACACATGAACTGAACTGAAATGAACTGAATTTAAGTGAAATTAAGTTGAGGCAAACAGCTATGTGACACATTGCAAAACTTTACAATGTATCTACCAGATATGGCAAGAAAGAAACTTCAGGATTTTCAAACACCAAAGGAGGATGACAGATGCTAGTCATGCTACTGTGAAGCAGATCACTTTGAGATAAATGTTAGAGCCAAGAGCATCGCAGATAGCAAGACTCAGGAGTAATATAATGACCACCTTAACTACTCCTAGTCTCCCGTTTGGAAGTTGGGATGTTTTGTTCATTGTTTATCTGCTTCCTATTGATGTTATCTTTCTATGTTATTCTACCAGAATGACACGTGACTGTAGTCATCCTCTAATAGCCCATCCTAGAAGGTTTGTTAGAGGAAGCTAGGATGCCTAGCTATATTATGTTTTCAGTGTTCACTTTCGCCATAGTTCTTGCATAGTATCAAAATCCTAGCTTTGGAAGGTAATCTCTTGGAATAGTGACGCAATCGTTGGAAGTACCAAATGCACCACAGCTATCCAAAACGTTCAATGTTACTGGCTATTCATATGTGCTCTTCCCAAAGACCAAACTCTTTACTAGCTATTCATACACCCTGACCATAAGCATTCTTAATTTACAATTTATTCAAAGTATAAACTTTTGCAGCAGCTCGGGTTTGTGGTTATAGATAAAACAAACCAACCAGGACATTTGAATGACTAAATAGAGACTGAAAGGATACCTTTAAACCTGCTCTAAGAAGAATGGTATTGAACAGTAATACGTCAGGTTCATTTCCTTCAGATATGGTTTGGTTAAGAAGATTCAAAGCTTCATCAAATGCGTCATATTCCAGAAGAACCTGAAAGCCACAAACTAAAACTTATGTACCAGATATTTACAGCGCCTCATGCAATATCAAATGAGAAGTAGACCTTACAATTAAGAAACCTGACCATGATGGTAAAACTTGCATTGCAATTAGGTATTGTCAGCCCAAAGTGCAATTGATCCCATGGGAAGTAGGGGAACAAAAAAGGAAGAGAGAAAACAACTTACTAACTTAGCATGTGATGGGAGCACATTGTCATAGAAACACATAATGGACTAGTTGAAAGAGATTATCAAAGCAGTAAAATCCCCCATCGAACCTCTATTCTATAGCACTCTCATGAGGTATACTTTGATTTGGTTAAATTAGTAAAAGACCCTCCGGTCCATGGAAATCTTTTTTTTTTTAGATAAGGAAAAATTTTATTGATCAAATCGTGAAAGAATACAAGAATAGAGGATAAGGTATCCTCAAATATCAAAAATTAAAGTAAAGTATCTACAAATCACGCCAATGGCGTTGAATGACCGTCAGTGGTACCCCCTTGAAGGCACCAGCCGCCTTCGCCCACAGGGATGCCAAATAAACCAAAGAAATCTTGACGCTTTCCTTTTATGTTTGGACCATGGAAATCTTGACGTTTCTTTATTTGTATTTGAGAACCCTTTCCTATTTTACCTATTCTACCTTCTCACCCCCATGTGCCTATGTTCCCCACTCTCTCTCCTCCCTTTCCCACCAAAAGCATTTTGTCCCCACCAAAACATTATTTTCTCTCTCTTAACACCCATGTGCTCTCTTAAGGGTAAGAGTTGGAATTCTTGTGCTCAAATGTGTTTTCCTTGATCTTTGTGTCATTCTCCAAACGTCAAGATTTTCGTGGATCGGAGGGAGTATATATCTGGAGTTAGGTGCATAGCCAGAGCATCTCAATTGAATCTAATAGAAGTAACGGTACATATGAATCATGCATTACTTAATATTTTACCCATTTCACATTGATATGACATACAGCAACATTGGCAGCAGTTACATTTTCTTGAAAGAAGTATCATTTCCACTTTAAAAAATTGAGAAAGAGCATAATATCTCCAGAAAACCAAAGAGACTAGTAGAGAACATAAAAGCATCATAATAGACAAGCAAATTATTTATTATAGAGCGAATACTCGAATTCAAGCAGCAATACTGAAATCAACAAGAATACATACTAATCAAGAACAGATGAATTGCTTATAATTAAGAAGGATGAGCTAGATTTCCCCTTGCTCTTCAAGAAACATAAAGAGATTAGCCACAACATGGCAATTATTATCAGAACTCACAAACCCACATAAGAGCCTGAAAATTAAAAAAATAGGAGTGCTCCATGGATACACACACTAGAAGAATCCAGTGCATCATCACACCAGTTACCTGAGTACTACACTAACGACGATATGACAATGGAGACAGAAGCAATACCTTAATAAGTGCAGTATATGTAAGTGTCTGGGGATAGAAGCCATCCCGCAACATCATTGAAACCATAGCACATGCAGACTTGAAACATCTTATATTTGAGCAGCAATCAATCAGAATAGTGTACGTTGCAGCATCAGGCTGAAACCCACACCGTTTCATGTTCCTGAACATTTGAATCGCCACATGATTCTGCATAACAAACAAAAGCTCTATAAACAGTCAAGTAAATGGAAGTACGTCCTTAGCTGGTGAAATATCAGAGGAAGGGCCTACCTCTTTAGCCTCGACAAGTGAATGCAGGACCGTATTATAGATATCAGTTCCAAGAAAATTGTCATGGGATAACTGTTTTTTTGCTGCACCCAAGTACTTTAGTAGCTCGTGCACCATCCCTTCCGTCCCAAGGGCTTTCAACTTCAGAAGAAACAAACCAAGTAGGGATGGAGTTACTACATAACTCATTATACTACAAGAAGAAATTTCACTACTATTGATGTGATAAAAAGAAAATTGAAGCATGTTCTATCAATAAGAACAGAGAAAGAGTCTGAATATTTGTTCTTTTGATTAAAACAGAAGAGCATACATATTCAAAGACATTCTACAAAAAACGCAGTACCCAACTGACATGCATTCAATTCTACATATATCCAACACGGAAAAGACTTAAAGGGTAAAGATTTCATAATGCATACCAGAATTCTCATCACATGTGGTGATATGTATACCATTATGTTTAGCTTTATCTAAGCCAATAAGTTTCTATCTTTGAGGTTGTCAAGTCCTTACTAATAATCTGAATCTTCCATAGTTCCATTTTCCGTCTTACTCCTACAACTACCCTAGCTGAGCCTCCAAATGACTACTAAGACTCCATAAGCAATATAGTGAATAGCGAACATGTAGCATCATTCAGTTCTGAAAATGGCACAAGTTTGACAGATTAACACAGATAGTGCGTAGTGTTCCTGCTAGTATTGCTACTGCAGTGTGCTTTCAAGAAAAAGAAGTGTGCCAAACATCAGTACAAACTCCAAAGTCCAAACTACTGGCGGGTCACTACAGAAAAAACACACAGCACCAATATGATGTAGGGAACAGCATGAAGTTTTTTTTTTTTTTTGAATGCAACGTGAAGTATTTTGTTTATCAGACAATGGCATCATAGAATATTGATGCTTCCACAGCTAAGAATCTTGATCAAATGCAGTGGAAACTCATAGCTCGTGAAACACTTTGTTTAAGATGCAAAATTCTGATATTTTGAATGCTGAATAAAAGATATAATGAATGCTATACTTGGTGCACTATCAGTAGTAAGTAGTGAGCATTAAAAATGTGTTTGAACTTAAAATGAGCATTGTGTGCTTGATATGTTTGATATTGGGAATGAAGTAATTGAGTTTACAAATCTTGTACAGAAGGTTAAATATTACTCCGCATCAATGAAAACTAAGTGAAGAATTTTAGTAATTATGTACATAATTTAACTTAAGCCTACTGCATGAAAATGAATTCAAAGAATCTAACACGTGCAGTGTGATAATTCAAGGAGATGGATTGGAGATGCTTCGGGGGAGTTTTCTTGCAAGTTCTTTCAGCATTTGGTGTGCCTCTTCCTCAGTTTCCCATAGCCGACAACATTTAGAAGGCTAAGGTGCCCCTTAAGGCGCGGGCATTGTCCGAGGCATTTAGGGGCTGTTTAATAACTACAGTCCAGCGTAACTGGGCTAATTTGTAATTAGTTTCTCCTTGGAGGACATCTTGTCCTCACTTACTGTATTCTTTGACATTTCATTAAAAAAATATTTTTCTATCTAAAAAAAAATTGAACATGAATTGAATTTTCCAAATACAATGGAACAATGACAATTACTGAGTAACTCTCAGATGATATATATTCATCGTTTAAAATGAACCATCTATTATTATTGGGATTAGTCAAGCAAAGCTTGGATACCCATGTTATCTAAAACAAATATTTAGTAAATTATTACATTAAAGTTCTATGGTCATCTAAAATATAATTACATTTGAAAAAATCATGATGAACAGGAACTTGAAAGACAGAGCGTAAGTTGTTACTGTAGGGAGTAAGGAAATGGAAAATTATCTATGGCTTCCGAATAAAAATAATAAATAAGGGGAGTCAATTTCCCATGGGAACCAATTCTGAAACCTAAATAACCTCCGGGTAGTAGAACTGTGGGAATCAATCCCACTTTATTACAACTCACTACCCTTATCGTTCCAAAACCCTTCCACCAGACCAATGGAGTTAAGTATCACTTCTCCACTCCCACACCCCTTCTTGATCCTCACAACATACCGAACAAACCCTGAAGGTAAGAATCGTAGGATCCAAAAGGAACTGGTTAGGTTCTGGCAGGATGTGTAAATGTTGACTCCTGGTTCTCTTCCAGGTATCCTCGGGTTTTCCAGCTGTCCACTCCCCATGACACCGCGGTGGCTGCTTTCTTTTCTGTGAGCACCGGTGTGTGGGACCTGCACTTAAGGAGAGCTCCTTCTGAGTGGGAGTTGGGGGAACTGACCTCTCTGCTTAATGTTCTGGATACCATTTATTTTCATCCCACGGGTGATTCTCAAGTTTGGCTTGGAGACCCCTCAGGGATCTTCTCTAGCATATCCTTCTTACATACATTTAGTCTCCCTCACACAACCCCCCTTTTCCACAGCCAATTTCATTTGGAAGTCAAAGGCTCCCCTTAAAGTGTGCGCTTTAGTGTGGACTATGGCACTAGGTAAGGTAAACACTCATGATATGGTTCAGCGGAGGAGGGATGGTTGATCTTTGGCCCCAGATGTGTGTGTGCTTTGTAATGAGGCCTGCGAGACTTGTTTGCACCTTCTTTTGCATTGCCACTTTACAGTCTTTGTGGAGATGGCTGTTCAGTATTGGGGGGAAAGTTTCATCTGCCCTCCCACTATCTCTCAGCTTATTCAGGCTCGGTCTATTGGCCTAGGGAGGGCCAAGGAGCATAGGATGTCGTGGCCGGTAGGAATGGAACTCCCGTATTTTTGATAGGCCCTCTAAGACCATGGGCTTTGTTTGGGATCGGGTGGCGTATTTGGTTTTTCTTTAGGCCAAGGACTCAGGGACTTTTAGAGGGTTGCCTCTCACTGACGTGCAACGTCACTGGCGCAACTTGTAATCTAGTATTTTTTTACTTTCGAGGACTTCTTGTCCTCCTGCTTGTAACTGCTTACCCTTTTCATTCAATAAAATTTTCTTTATCCATAAAAAAAGGGTAAACTGTTACTCTGTTTATCATTGAATTGCAAATTAATTATTACTGGTGAGGGTTAATACACTGCCTAGAGCTGTTGGATCACTTTAAAACACAGCCCAGACTAAATTTCAGCAGAAAAAGATAAGTGAAAATAAAAAAGAAAAGGAGATGCACGCGTAATTTTAGAATCATTAATGTCACCATTAATTATATTAGGGACCTTCAAGGAAGTACCGGACATATGTCATATGTTAGTAGGGGTAATAATTATTGTGAATGCTAAGGTGAGTGTTTGTTTAGGACTTTTGGCGTCAGAGGAGGAGGCCAGGAGCAGCGTCATTGCCCGAGATCTGCACCCAGAGCAATGTAGCATGCAATATAACGGCATGGTGTATAGTGCATTAGGTCGGAGAGGGAAGCACCGGTGTTCACTAATCACTGGTGTTTGTATATCTATAGAGATGCTTACCTAGCTTCATTATGGGCTAAGGAAGCTGGGGCTTTTGGAAGTTACTACGGCTGAGGACCAACAAAATTGGGGTAACTTGTACTCCCGCGTTCCAAAATCTCCTTTCCATTTGACTTTTCACTGTCTCCAGGACGACACTTTGACTATGAATAATCTTAATTCTATAACTATAAAAATTATAAAATGTGATGTATGGAAAATATAATTAAAAACAAATCTGATAATAGTATTCTTACTTTGTAGATCTTTATACTTTTTCTTAAATTAATGTCAAAGTTTGTAAACTTTGACCTAAAAAGTCAAATGGAAAGGAGATTTTGAACGGAGGGAGTATATAGTCTCTTTGTGGAGGACACCTTGTCCTTTCCCGCTGTATTTTCTGATACATGATACTTATCAATATTCTTTATCATTATCTTGAAATGATAATTAATATGAATACTCGCTATTTTAAGATTTGTGTAAATCTTTAGTTTTTAGATTGATTTTATGGGAATTTAATCATAACCCTAATTCTCAAAAATAAATGGCTTTCAGATGGAGTTCTCATGTGAACCTTATATATAGAGTCAAGACTACTGCGAACTTTGAATTTAAAGTTAAGAGGATAATGAATGTGCACTTATAACGCAATGATTTTATAGGTTTATGAAAGATGACATGCAGGAAAAGGGGGATTTTGTTTCCTCATGTTCTCAATAAAGCATAAAAATTTGATATCGCATTAAGCCATGAAAACAAAAGAAAGATAATAGAGGAGAATGGTTACCAAATTCTTTATTGAGAGGTGACTATGCTGAATTCCATTTGTGAGCATATCCATTTCTATGACCTTGGTCCTTTTACTAACATCGGCCCGAGAGAATAAAGTACCTTCTTCATATGGGGCATTGACATTCCCAAACAAAGAAAACAAAAGCTCGTATGTCCTGACGTCTGGTTTGATTTTCAACTTTCTCATCTTGGCCAACATCTTAACAGCACGTGCAGGTTGATCCTACAAAAATAAGAAGCATTGACAATACTCAGCTCGAGCTCTGGAAAATCAAGCTCGAACTCGGCTCATTTCGGCTCGCCTCGGCTCGATTAGGTAAACGAGCCGGACCAAAGCCGGTAAAATAATATTGATCGTGTAATCAAAAGGGTTGATATCATAGATAATAAGATATATACTTAAAAGGTTGTTATATATATATATATATATATATATATATATATATATATATATATATATAACTTTTTTCTTTTTTTTTTATGAAGGTAAGGACAGCCCCACCTAACCCATCCATCACGGATCAGCAGCCATATTTCCATCAACCACAAGGAAATATGGGAGTCCCAATGCTTGAACTTGGGACCTTCAAATTGGAGGGGGAGAATGGAAGATAACCATTGAGGCAAATGCCTCTGGGTTTAATAAATTGTGGTAATACACTCAAGCTAAAAATGAGCTCTAATCGGACATAAACGACCATTTAAACATTAATTTAGCAAACGAACAGGCCGAACAAAGTGCTGCTCAAGCTCGGACCAATTAAACAAGCTTTAAAGTTCTGTTTATTTTCGTTGCTTAAGTTCACAAAAGAGCTTTGACTAAGCTTATTCAACAGCTGTTCGCAAGTGTATTGGTTTTTTTTATTAGGCAAAGTTCCAACTTCAAAGCATTGAAGCAGGCCAAATTAATCATATGTTCCCACCTTTTCCCTATAACATTTTAAGCACGCCTTAGGGGTGACATTTTAACCAACTTCCAGCTGATCTGCGCAAGACATCTGTTGAACTTTATTGCCAGCAAAAAAAGTCAAAGTAACATGCTGAGGACAGCCAAGATGGTTGGTGGTGAAGCATTGCATTTCCACACAAAAGGTCAAGGAATCAGACTTTAAAAACAACTAGCACGGAGTTTAAGCATTATCAATCCCCAGTCTGGTTCACAGGAACGAGTGTTTTAACCACAATTTGATTGTGTATGACCAGTTTCCAGAACTGTGGTGTTGTAGACTTGTAGTACTTGTAGGGTAAAAGTAGTGGAAGCAGCAAAAGCACTAGTTTTTTTTTAGATAAGCAGCAGCAAAAGCACTAGTCATAATGATATTCAATGAAAAATATTTATATGATAAGGATAAATTATAACAAGTGAACATAAACACATTCGAGGACAAAGGAAACACATTATTAAGTAGCATTACCAGCTACTAGCTCCTTCAATGGCTTTTAAAGCTTTAGAGGCCTACAATTTCTCCTAATCAGGACTCTTTAACTAGCCTAGAGATTATAAGGAAATTTCCACTTACCATAATATCACATGCTGCAAGAAATGCATTATAAGAGCATAACGAGTTTCTGTAATCTGATTGAGTAACGCTTCAGCTAAATCCAAGTCCAAAGCTCTGCTGCAGCCTATTGAAAGAGTTGAAAGAGTGGAATCATAAGGCTTCAAATGTCTCTCTTTCATTATTTTTAACTGCAAAAGGTGGAAGCAGATAAGTCAATATTCCAGAGCCCCAAAAGAAACATAAGCAAGCATCAGATATTGGTTAGAGTGCGATATAACAACTCACTACTTCCACGGCATCACTAATTCCTCTGCCTGGAATAACTGCACTGACGAAGCCGTCAAATGTATGGGACGAAGGCTCCAGTCCAAGATGTTGCATCTAAAGAAAGTTGAGCCCTTTATTCAGTACTTTGATGCTGAACCAAATAACTTTAATAAGTATAGACAACAAAGGGAATGGAATTTAAGAAAGGAAGTGCTTGATAACAAGGATAAGGAGCTCAAATTCTTTCTTTTGTTATTATTATTTTTTTCATATATATATTTTCCATTTTTGGATTCAGAAAAGTCCTTAGCTAATATTACAATACGACAAGGATAAAAGATAAATGCAACCTCAGGAGAAGAACCAGGGAAAGTGTAGAAAGGACACACGGACTATATGACCCACTAACCGTCTTATCTCTAATGAAGTTTGAAAAACCACTCTTTTGAGACCACCAACCTTTAACAGATCATGGAAGCAAGTTGCAGAGATAAACAAGCCTTGCTGGCTGAAAATTTTAGAAAAAAGGGATTCGTGTTAAACAAAAAAAAAACAGAGGTTCATATGTTTTGTATTTAGCAGAGTAACAGACACTGAGGTTGGTGCTCGATTAATCCCGACATATTTGAGGGACCTTGGTCCAGAGCCGTGGAATGTTGCGTAAGTATGCTCTGGATAACAGTTGGAGAGAGGGTTATTTGTATTCGTCTTTGTTATTTGCTAGGCAGTATCTGATAAGTGCCATCATTATGGCAATGATGTCCAACAGAAGCTGATAGGAGTTTACTCTTTCTGAGAAAGTCTCTTTTAAGTGCAAAAAAAAACCTTACATTATCTCAAGAAGTGTAGTCAAGCAAGTTGCTTCTATTATTTGTTAAATGTTGGTGGTCTCAAAAGAGTGTTTTTGCAAACTTTAGTAGAGCCTTAGAGGTAATTCCACGGACCCTCAAGTTAACAACCAGGAAAACCTCCAGTGGCCCTGAGGAGACTCGAACTAAAGTGAAGTACATTCTTAATATTGCTATGCAGGTTCCTTTTGCAATCTTTGCTTTCTAGAGTGAACTTGTCAATGAGCATTGTTTGTGAAATTTAAAGAGAAAAAGGTATAACTAGTTCTTTAAACCCCCCCCCCCCCAGGGTCGATACACGGATACCAGTTAGTGATAATTTTGATATTAAAGGTGATTGTATTGACTACTCCATTAGTGACTAAAGTACTGAACTGTTAAGAGTATTGAGGGATACAGATTTGGGGTTACTTATTCTTTTGTGTTTTTCACTTATTAAATAGCACATTTCATAAATAGATTAGTAAAGACATGTTTTCAGAGCAACTTAGTTGATGGAATAATGATAGACTAGTTATTCATTTTTTTTAAAAGATAATGACAGTCCAGTTATAATTGTGAGGGAAGATGAAAAACTGAAAAATATGCAACAAAAATAAATAATACTATAAACTGTTGTGGGTTTTGTTTGCTTTGTCGGGCTAGTAGTGAGTCCTCTTCACATGTTTTCTGAGTTGTGAAGTGGCGCAGACTCTTTGGAGTAGACTATCTGGTTACATAGGTGAGGTTTGGGCGTACCCAGATACTGTTATGGAGTTCTTGCAAGCAAACCGTGCAGGGCTTGGGTGGAGAAAGCAAGCTGAAAATAACACAAATACCTTTTTTAAAATAACATAGAACATACGTACAGTTCTTCAGCACACAAATGCCTAGCCTGGTACTCCATAGTACTTTAAATAAAAGGCTAAAGGAGCCTCTATGTTTAGGTTTTAAAAAGACTATCTCGAAAAAAAGTTAAAGGTAACTTTAACAGAGGTGCCTTTGAAATGAGAACCACCATCAGAAAAAGCTCAGAAGTCACGAGAAGAATAGAAGAGGATAAAGAGAGAACATGTAAGAAAAAGAAAGAAGGAGAGACAAAGAAGAGCAGCGGCAGAAGAAGGAGGTTACTGAAGATCAGAAAAATTGATAGAATGAGACAAAAATCAAAGAGGGAGCTGCTATTCCACCTCTGGAAGAGTTAGCCGCTATTTTTCTTATAACACAAATACCTTTTTTAAAATAACATAGAACATACGTACAGTTCTTCAGCACACAAATGCCTAACCTGGTACTCCGTAGCACTTTAAATAAAAGGCTAAAGGAGCCTCTATGTTTAGGTTTAAAAAAGACATCTCGAAAAAAAGTTAAAGGTAACTTTAACAGAGGTGCCTTTGAAAAGAGAACCACCATCAGAAAAGCTCAGAAATCACGAGAAGAATAGAAGAGGATAAAGAGAGAACATTTAAGAAAAAGAAAGGAGGAGAGACAGAGAAGAGCAGCGGCAGAAGAAGGAGGCAACTGAAGATCAGAAAAATTGATAGAATGAGACAAAAATCAAAGAGGGAGCTACTATTCCACCTCTGGAAGAGTTTGCCGCTATTTTTCTTGAGTTTCCTTCCCTTTTGTACTGCAATTCAGCACCTACCCACCGTCTCTCCATGAGGTGGAGAAGGCGCAGAGCCTCGCGCCTTGCTGGAGGTTACCTGAGGTGCACACCTCCAGGCGTCTCCTCAACACCGCTGCCTGAGGTGGTCTAAGGCGATGAGATCGGCGCCTTAGTGCACCTCCCGCTTAAGCACGCCTGAGGCGCGTTTTTTAAAACCAAGTCATTATCCACTGTTCTTGTGGTTAAAGAAGTAATATACTACCCCTCCCACAATTTTTCTAGTTGACGCCTTGTAAAAATATGAAACTGTTCCATGTCTATCCTTGCCAAGATCTGAAACAAAGAAGCCCCGAAAACTGGTTGCCAAAGATATCCAAGCACATATATGTTCTTATGATGATTGAAGGGGGGGCAATTTCATCCTCTTTAATCTCAAACAACTTTCTGATGAATGTTGGGTTCCAAGCTAGCATCACAACTCAATAAACATTTGTTAATCTAATAATAATACTCGTCTAAAAGATGAGTTAGGAGAAGCATAGCCCAAACAGAAGTCCAATAATTTCTTAAAAAACTTAACAAAAGAATGATTATGAAATTATGAGATTATCCAGCAATCAACTAAATACAACATTTTGAAATATTAAGAGATTATTTACCTGGGTGATTAATTGCTCAGCTAGCTCACCATTTTGACATTGACCACATGCATGTACGACATCATTGAAAGACCACCTCAATATCTTCTTGATGGGCCCTTTATGATCCTCAAGCTTTCTTAGCCAAGTGGTCTGGCCCATGTGACCCTCTGCAAGCAAAAGACTGCAATGCAGAGCCTCACATGTATTCATAATCACTCCTCCATCATCAGCAGATATAGGAATCCCATGTCCATCTTTGTGCAGATGACATCCCATGACACTCATTCCACCATTTGAAGGAATAGGAATGTCCAGGTGTGAGCAATGGATCTTCCCGTCCTTAGTTCTATAAAGAAAAGTGTCTTCTCTAAGAGCCAAAGCTACCATATCTTGCAATGTCTTAAATGCAGATTCCAGATCCTTCAACCGCGTGAAAGACCATATGAACTTCCGCAAAGAAATCATGTTCATGTTATAATACTTGTTGTACTCTCTCCAGATTTCATGCGCAGCAGACAAATTTTTCTGCCAAACTGCAAGCTGAATAATGAAGTCAGTATAACTAAAATCCAATCATGTACACTTTGAAAGGACTCTAAGGTTGCACAGAGACCTTAGAATAAATAAATAACTGAAACCAAAGATTGACTGGTGGACAAGATGAAGTAGCAGACTCATACGGATACAAGAGGAAAGAATACAAACCACTTGGGACACAGGCAAACCTTTGTCTCCTGTCAGGCTGTCACCCAACAATGTCTCCTACATTTGATGGGACATGCATGCTCATAAATGTACTCAATTTATAAAATTAAATGCTACTTCTTTGCATCTGATTTGTTATAGCTTCTTCATTGTGCCACTAAAAAGACCATCCCCGAAATGTAGGAACAATTACTGATAAGCTTACTGTTCAACCTAACCAAATGCCAAAACGCACCCGTGTCAAGAGAATACCGCCACACCCACTAATGTTGCACTGCACCAACCTACCGACACCCAACCCACCCACCCACCCCCCTTCCGCCTACACAATGCTGAATATCTATGAAACCCAAATATTTCAAAATAAATATGCTATTCCATGAGTTATCGTACTATACTAAAGGGGCCAATTTCCCATGTTTAAATTAGAAGAACAATGCACCCAGTGTGAACGTGGTTTGCTTGCACAGTGTGTAAGAACTAACATTATCCCACCAGTTCGATTTCATTGTACATCTGGTTGAAGTAAGGATTTCGTTGACCTTAAGTAACCTAGTGAAGCACAAAATCTCAAGGCATCCTACAGGAATAATACAACGACACCTCTATCTAAATCACCAAAAATTAAAATGTACAGACATCCAATCAAAGTCAAACTCAAATAAAAAGTGACGGTCCATGTAGCAAAAATACTCTGATCACAAGTTCTTGATGCACAAATTAATTAGTCAAAATTCAGTTACACACCTTGAGAAGTACGGTAAATGTTACTTCATTTTTCCCCAACAAATGGTAGTCCATCATATCCAAGCACTGATTGACATGCATCACATCTTTCATTTTGGCACAGGTTGAAAGAAAATAATTGTACAGAGGAAGGATAAAACTGATTCGATGTTTCTCTCCAAGAAATTTCACCAGACGAGCTGCCTGAGAAAAAAAGGTGCAATTGTGTGACTACCAGATCATGTCATCCAAACTGAGTGACAACTGACAATTACAAGGAAAAGGCACATTCATAAAACAGAAAAAGCTTTGTTTCACTAGCAGCAGCCTGTAACCTATATGGGAGATGAAATAATCTTCTTAGTTGACAAAATCTCAAAATCATTACAGAGTATTACATCTTTGAAAAAAATCTTATTTTTAAGAGGAAAACATTCAGTGACTTACCATGAGGTTTAATGAAATTACAGTGAGGTACCTCGATGTTAATAATACCTTTGAGGTACACTATTTTACAAACCATAGGCGGACACGGGGGTCAGGAGGGGCTACCTCCCCTGCAGTGGGAAATATTTCCCTATAGGTTACTAATAATTTCCCCAAATTTATAGTTTCCCTCCCCTCTCGCCCCCTCTCAAGTTTTGGTTTCGCCCCACCAAGGTTTTTTTTGTGCGTCCGCGGCTAATACAAACTTCAGCGAACCTATGTTTACGGTCATCAAAGACGTGAGATTTAGGTTAGCTATTGATGAAATGACAATATTTCAATCAAAACAACTCAATATTGAAAATTCAGAACATTAACTGAACTGAACCTCTACTGATAATCTTGTCTCCTTCCTTTGAGTATTAAAGTTAAACATTCGATCCCAACATTGATTTGTTTTAGTAGGAAAATTTTCCATTACATTAGGTGAATAGAACACATTTTCAATTTTTCAAGGACCAAAAACATGTGTTCTACTCATATTTGTAAAAGAGGGTACCTCCCAAGAAATTATCGACCATGAGGTACCTAGTTGTCACTTTTAGGAACCTCACGGCACCTCACTAGAATTCTCTCTATATATAATTATGACCAAGAACAATACAGATAAAATGTAATAAACAAATGAGCATTCATGTTTGGAGAAATGTATCCAAAAAACAAAAAAAAAAAACAAAAAAACAAATATGGCATACCTCCTCCACGTAACCGCCATTACAAAGACCACGAATCATAAGCATGTAACATTTATCACCCAGAGCAATATTTTTCTCTTCTAGGACTCTCCAAGTCTCCATCACAAACTGCAGTACAAATTAGGCTGTATTAACACCATATGCAGAATCACTATCAGCAGAAGAAAAGAAGAAGAAAAGAAAACAAAAGCTTTGGTTCATAACACTCAAGAGAAAAATCCAGAATACAAAGACAACAAAGAGAGAAGAGGACAAGGGGTCCCCAATATGAAAAAGAGTTAAAATACAGAATAGAAAGTCACCCCTGCCGGAGGTCAGAGAAAATATATCCCAGGAGACTCCTGCAGCATGAGCCTAAAACGACATTAAAAGCACCTCTCTATACCAAAAAAGAACCCAACGCCAGCTTTGAATTTAAAATTCGAACATTTATCTCAACATATCAACCACAGAATCCCTAACATGGCACACATCCAAAGGATCTTCTGCTCCTTACCATACCCAAACCCCACATAATTGGTTTAGATGCTCGAGAAGGTCAGAAAGACACACCACAAGAATCCTCCTTCACAATAAAAATTCTATCCCTTATAAGATGCAAACTCATAGTGCAAATATAAATGTCTATTTGTCTCCTCACCCACTGCAAGAAAGAGTCATTTGAGGCCTCCGCGCTTGCAATATATCCATGGTATTGAGTTTATTTAGAGTGGAAGTCTAAGCAATAGACCTCACCTTCTTTGGGGCCTTAGCCTTCCAAATCAAAATTGAAAACAAGGAAGAGATTTGGTTCTGAATTTTTATTTTTTTTTCCATAGTTGTTTATTACAGAAAAGTCGCATTCCATGTATTCAGCTAGTCACTCAATAAAGGAAGTGGATTATTAGGGTAACTGAGCAAACAGGTAACATCCTCCTCCTCCCATTCCCAATCAAGAGGGTCTCTCCTAAAATAAAAGTTTCACAGCAAAGCAATATCATCCCTCACTTAGAAAATTCTCATCTGGGAGCATAGTGAAGTCTCAAAAGGCGATTAAGCCTCTAGAGGAGTATTAATGAAGAGGATTAATCCCCCACCCAAGCCTCATGCAAATGGCAATTTTGTTTTCCCACTTTGAAATTTACAAAGGAGAAGAAGAGTAAAGATACTTATGAGATGAACTTTGGCTCATGTAAGAAGCTGGGGGACCAGGCAAGGCTGAAGACCATAGCTTATGTTTAATAGTTGCCAAAGGCAGTCCCCCTCCGAAAGAAACTGCCAAAGCCATTTCTGCACCAAAGAAATATTTTTAGAAACCATATTCCCACCCCCTTCCTCCTCGGGCCAGACTATT
Source organism: Tetragonia tetragonoides (assembly GCA_038025085.1). Classification (NCBI taxonomy): domain Eukaryota; kingdom Viridiplantae; phylum Streptophyta; class Magnoliopsida; order Caryophyllales; family Aizoaceae; genus Tetragonia; species Tetragonia tetragonoides. Next base: position 35,669,856 of record CM076153.1, read on the forward strand.
CAACAAGATGATCAGAAGCGGTATCATTCTGAATATTGAAGACTCATTAACATTCAACAATCATCTTTTGAGGATTCGTTAACAATCAAGCATCAACAATCATTTTAGAACAAAGCTTAATGCACATGGCTAAGTCTTGCTCTAGGGATAAGAGTATAGAGGCAACAAAACTCTAATTGATCAGGAAAGCTCCAGCGTCTTCTACTCACAAAATGATTACATGTATAATCTATTAATACAGTTATTGATACACATTTTGGAATTTGGATCACAGATTATGAGTACATGCTTTACTTGAATCACGCAGCAGCATATTAAACAGGCCAAACAAGATCACTGACTTTTCCGCCGATGAACAGTTTTTTGTTACTAACTTGTTGCCAGCCAAGCCCTTTATTCAGCAGAACAGAAACGTGTTTCGTTAACTGATATTCTCAGTCATTTCCCTTTGTTCTTTTCTCGGGAAGAGGAATAAGATGGAATTTGATGTCAAGAAAATTCACAGCATCGAAGTTTCTTTGCAAGTGTTTCTTTTTCAAAGATTGTTACACTTACCAGTGGATCAGGTGACTTAGCACAATAGTCAAGAATGGAGACGATATCTTCAGCATGTACTGTATGGTTTGCATCATCAAGTTCGGAAAGTAGACTAGATGCTCGATCTCTATGACCCAATTGGAGAGCATGAACAATTTGAAGACCCGAGGTTACTGTTTCTCTTCTCCAGGCAAAACTAACAGGACCTGCAAAAAAAAAAAGGTATGTCATGAAAGTTCCACCCCTAATTAGGAAAAAGAAAGTGGACAACTGGAACATCACGCAAGCAATCAGCCTCTAGGATACACCATCAATTTAAAGCAAATAATAAATTTTATTTAAGCTCCACTATAAAAAAAAAAATTAAAAAAAAAAATAGAAACAAAAGCATACACATATGAAGAAATGAGGACAACAGGACAACCACATTGTTAGTGCCATCTATTTCTGATATACTTCTTTTGTCACAAGAAACTGACACCTTTTCCATTTTCGGCAGCTCATGGAAGAAATTGATAATGTTACCTATAAGATGGTAGAAATATCTGTACTCTTGATTCTTTTCCACCCTTTTAAAGACTTAGTAAACTAAGTACCACTCTAATGTAGGGCAATTATCTTGGCATAGGAAGAACAATACTCTACAACACAACTGAAGAGCTCTACAATACTTCACATCCAAAATATAGAGTACCAAAATTTCTGAAAAAGACATAGTGTGAGGTGTTAAATATCAGCAAGGACTGTGTTATCTGCCGGGTGTTTTATTTATGACTATGCACATATCCAGACTTTGTACATTTCAGGGTACTCATTCCATAAGTCCCCTACCCCGCCCCCTCCCCCACCCCCCACCCCCCACGCACACATGGTTTCTTGCATAAATACAATAGAGTTACAAGATCAAGCTTTTTCATTTTTTTTTAGGTAGCATGGTATCCAAGCTTTGCTTGACTAATCCCATGGGCCCTGAAGCTAGATCAAGCTCTTTCATAAAGACAGAACAGAATCTGTGAGTCCCTTGCCTGTTGAGCCAGCAAGGCTCTGAAATGATCTCACCATGTATGGTCCATTTATAGTTCCCTGCATGAAAATAGAAACTAGTCATGATTCATGAATCACTATATGAAAAGAAGACCTCTGCCACATGGTCCACATCTCACAGTACAGCTTGCTCCACTTTGAGAATGAAATCAACCCATCCAGTCATGGTGTTAGAGATATTCGTCAATTATCTTGAAAAAAAATTCCCCAATTTGATTATATGTCCCAAGTCCCAAGATCAGAAAACGCCAATTTAAATACTTACAGCCTTTATCCCTAATAACATCCAAGAAGCCAGTAAACATACCCTTTTCTGCAACAAGGATCCAGAGAACAACTCTCCAATGGCTCGCCTAGGGCATTTTGATCTGTAAAAAGAAGAATCGAAACCGTAGAGTAAAACAAGCTGCAATATAATAAATATAGCAGGGACGGGGCGAAAGGGAGCGAAGAGAGACCCTTACATAGCCCTATGCATTTCTGAGCTTGGTATTGCAGCCTATCAGAGAAGGCTTAGTAAGAGTGATTTCCTAACATTTGGCTGTAAGACTTTGATAAGCCAATTCTCTGCAAATTGAGCCTGAAAATATAGAACAAGTTACCTGTTTGCCACAACTGTTGGAAGAAAAAAACATTGAAGGGACCATAAATTAACACTATAGTTCGAAAGTCGTCACCTTTCATACATTTTCACAAACATACTTCTCTATCCTAAAAAAAATGATTTTTCAGTCAATATGGCGCAGCTTGAATCCGTAGCATTTCTTTGAAATAATGAAATAACAAAATTAGATGAAACCCACAAACAGGAAAAAGGAAGAAAAGAAAAGGGGTTCTAAAATCACAATGTCAATATATGGATACTACCCAATAATTCATTCTGTCAAGCAATTCTCAAGCAAAAAAATGCAATTTGAACATTAAGAAACTGGAGTTTGCAATATGATGAGATTGAACTTAGCTCAGTGTATCTGTGTATGTATAAATTGACTCAGTGTATCAACCACAAAGCAAGCAGATCAAATGGGTTCAAAATTTGATATGGGTATGAATTAACCCTACAATTAAGTCAACCCCAAGTCTTGAAACTTTGGGAGGCAATGGGCAATTGGGCACATTCCAAAAGACTCAAAAATTGATAATTTTCCAATTTCTAAAGCAAGTAAATATATCAAAATGCACTTAGCAGAAAGAATATCAAACAGAGCGAACAAACACAAATAAAATCTAATCAAACCAAATTAAACTAACCAATGAGAGAGAAATGAGGATGAGGAGCAGTGGCGGACGGACAGTTCTTCAATGGGAATCCATGGAGGAAAAAAATAAAATAAAAATAAATTAATTACCTCCAAAGGTGCTCCACTTGGGGTTGGAGAGGAACTGAGAAAGAGAAACGTTTTTCAAGCTCCTATGGCGGTGATTTTCAATCTGCTCTGTTGCTTTAGATTAAGAGAGAGAAATAGAGAGAGAGAGAGAGAGAGAGAGAGAGAGAGAGAGAGAGAGAGAGAGAGAGAGTGTGTGTGTGTGTGTGTGTGTGTGTGTGTGTGTGTGAGCTTCTTGGGAATAAGAAACAAAGCCTTGTGGGCTAATGGGCTGTTGGAAAAGATATATAGCTGAATCTTTCTCTATCTCTGTTATGGAAAATGGGTTGTTTTTTTTTTTTGTTTTGAATATTTTTTTTTCTTTATACTCTTTTCTTTTACCCTTGATTTGTCATAGGTTTGTGGTTTTTAATGTGAATTGATGATGTAATAGGTTGTTTATGGTCTTTGCAAAGTTTATTATTTAGATTACTAGATTTTGTCGACGAATTTCAAATTTATTAATTAGTTTAAAAGAAATATTTAAAAATTACAATTACAATTAGTTGATTAGCTGAATTTTGTAAAATGTTAGAATAAATTAATATTTATATTAGGTTGAATTAGCTATTTTTCTGGACACAAGTTGCGGACTAAAAATTTTTGACAAGTTTATTGTGAGTTTGTCATAATATAATCTCGATTTCAAGAGTGCATAAATGAAAATGGTTGTGGTTCCAATATCAATTCCAATACTCAAGTTAAACGCAAAAAAAAAAATTAATATATTGAAAAATAAATGTTAATTTAAAAAGTGAACTCTCTCTAATATAATTTTTGAATCCGTCATTGATGAGGAGAGAGAAACCGTGATTTTTGAGAGCTAAGGGAGAGTGAGGGCTTACACTATTTGAATAATTAGTTATGTTCAATTTGAATAATGGAAGTTAATATATTGAAAAATAAATGTTAATTTAGAAAGTGAACTCGTGTGATTTCCTCAAATATACATGATTAGCAAACTAATTCCCCATATAGCTTCGGTTGAGAACTATTTCCCAACATATACATCTATTAGGTTCGGATAGAGGCAAGGAAGTGTGATTTTCTCAAATATACATGTTTAACAAAATAATTCCCAAGATATACATTATGTAGGATTTCAATTTCTTTCTTCCGATTTTTTTTTTATCCGATTTTTTTCTTGTGCTTTATTTTGTTACGGTTTTTTTCTTCTACAAGTAGCTGTACGTCACAACGGTTTTCTTTGTAAAAAATTTACCCCCAAATTTTCGCTTAACCACTGTACACGAAAATATTTAACCTGTCTAGCTAGCTCTTTCGTTTCAGTAATAACACGTGATCCAAACGGTAAATCAACATTTATACTCCGTTCAACCAACGTATATTCAAACAATTAACCAACCATTAATCCAAATTTCAAGTCCAAAAGATTTTCATAAATCACGAATAAAATGTCAATACTTGACAATAATTGAGTTAACATAACTCAAATCACCAAAAATAACAATATGTCAGACGATAATCCTGCTAACAACCATCGCAATTTTTTTTACAATGGTAGTAGTAAAAAAAAGAACGACAACAACACCGTTGCAGTATTTATGAATCAATGAAACAATTACTACTGCAGAAGCACTTCTTCACCTCCGTCTCGATCGATGCTACTTGTAAAAAAAATTTGATTTTTGCTGTCGTTTTTTTTTTTTTTTACTATTACCACTGTAAAAAAAAAAATTGCGATGGTTATTAGCAGAATTATTGTCCGTCGTATTTTTTTAGGTGATTTGAGTTATGTTAACTCAATTATTGTCAAGTATTGACACTTTATTCGTAATTTACGAAATCCTTTTGACACTTGTACAAAATTTGGATCAAAACTTGTTTGAACGGAGTACAATGTCGATTTACCATTTGGATCACGCGTTATTAACGAAACGAAAAGAGCTAGCTAGACCGGCTAAATATTTCCCTGTTACTATGATTAAGCGAAAATTTGGGGGTAAAAATTTTACAAAGAAAACCGTTGTGGCGTACAACTACTTGTAGAAGAAAAAAAATGTAACAAAATAAAGCGCAAGAAAAAAAAAATTGGAGAAAAAAAAATTGGAAGAAAAAAATTTAAATCATACATGATGTATATATTGGGATTTATTTTGTTAAACATGTAAATTTGAGGAAATCACACTTTTTTGCCTTTATCCGAACCTAATAGATGTATATATTGGGAAATAGTTCACAAACGAAACTATACAGGAAATTAGTTTGTTAATCATGTATATTTGAGAAAATCACACAGTGAACTCTCTCTAACATATTTCTGAATCCGTCATTGATGAGGAGAGAGAAACCGTGATTTTTGAGAGCTAAGGGAGAGTGAGGGCTTACACTATTTCTCAGAGGTCGAAATAATTAGTGATGTTCAATTTGAATAATGGAAGACTAATAACTGAGAAATTCTAAGAGAACATTGAAGGGAAAAGAGAATAACTCACAACGAAACGAAGTAAACTTAACTGCACCAAGAGGAGGCTTGTGTACAACAGTCGCACATTCATGTTATATACTTTTTAGTGTCATGGTAGACTGGTTAGGATTCTGAGATCTAGAAAAATTGATTACCTGATCAAATGGTCCAATGGTCTAGCCCGAAAATCGATCAGGTTCGAGACGAAGGTTAAGTACATTGACTTGATTTTTATTTTATTTTAGTTTCTCGCCAAGTTTTTTGTTCTTTGTGTGTTATTTAGTATGTTGTAATTTACTTTTTGTTTAAAAAATACGACTATAATTTTGAAAATCCTTTATTAGGATTGCATAGCTCTAGAAATGTTATATGCCGAGTAAAAAAAATGTTATTTCAAAAACATACTGGGTTAAGTATGAGTATGATTTTTTTTACGAAAACTACAAATGCTCGTCTTGTTAGTCACCTTTTTCTAATGCAAAGCTCAATTGCGGAAGGAGTTGAGTTAAACATACATTTGGAGACTGAACTTTCAACAATTTTTGATATTGGAGGCTTTAACTTTTCATTTGTTGGGTTTGGGACACAAATATATCTTTGACTTATTTTGATAATAACGAAAGTATGTTGGTGGGTTGTAGTCGGTTTTGGACATGGGTCTTTGACCTCATGGCACTGATTACTTCGGACAACGAGAGATCCATTACTCATTCCATTTCAAATTTATCTACCCACATCTTCATGACATTGAACTTAATGGGAGATAAATTTGGAATAAAACCCCCCATTTGCCCTGGTTTAAATGTGACAGAGAGGGGGGAGGGGGATAGTAGTAAGTTGGTTGTGGTCCAAGTGTGAATTGGAAAGGAATAATGATAACAAAGTAAGGGTAGATGGGTCATTTAATACCAAAAGCAATAGTAAAAGAAAGTGTGCAAATGAATTTGGAACGAATGTAAAAGAAAAGTGGGTAGATAAATTAGGAACGGAGGGAGTAGATACCTAGGACAAGTCCGAGTGCTCGATCCAATGGCCATCATTAGGTATCTTCATCGTCATTCACTAGTACACTCCTTTTTCATATGGGAAAAAATGAAAGAAAAATTGGTATTGGGTTATGTCGGGTTGGGCCAACAATCACATTCCGTCATATGAAAATAAACTCGCCGGAGTCGCAGGTTTTGGGCGCTTAATCCAAACACTCCCTCTCTTTTTCTTTTTTAGTTGTCAAATTGGTCGGTCATATTGGGTTTAAAATAGGTCATGTTGGGTTTAAAATAGGTCACTTCGGGTTTAAGTTGATAAATGCTTGTTCATGACACTTTCGATTTCGAACCAATCCCATGACACCTATTTCGTTTAGAATGCAATGCAAAGTTTAGTTTTACTTTGTTTACTTGCTCAAAAGATAAAAATAATACATTGATATATTTAGTACTTTCTCCGTCTCACTACAAGTCTTACGCTAATTTTTTTACGGATTCCAAGACACTACTTTGTGCGTAAATAAATGTAAGAGTATAAGTGTCTGTTCTCTCCAACCCAATTTGTTTCTATTTATTGTTGAATATTTCTTTTTGTTGAATTTTCTTGAATTTTGTTTATTCTATTGAATTCTGTTGAAGTTTGTTAAATTTGGTTGAAGTTTGTTTATTCTACTAAATTTTGTTGAACTTTGTTTATTTTTGTTTAATTTTGCCGATTCAAGTGATGTTTTATAACTAGTTTGTATGTTGGGTTGTTTAACTTTGTTGAACTTTGTTGAATTTTGTTATTCTACTGAATTTTGTCGGAAGTTTGTTTATTCTACTGAATTTTGTTGAACTTTGTTAAAATGAACATAAATAAACAAAAATAAGTCGGGGAGAAGAAACCCTAAAAATAATATTAAAAAAAACACGATTTTTCAGAAGTAATACTATTTAAAATGAATCTGACAATATATATTTTTACATTGTGTAGTTTTATATATTTTCACATATTAATGGTCAAAAAATTTCAAAATGGAAGGGACACAAAATGCAGGACTTTGGACATATATTATACATCAAAGTTTGAAAACAAGGGGCAAAATGTAATATCCAAGGTAGTCAACTTCTTTTCAAACAAGCAATTGTATTGTTGGCGGTGTTTAGTTTTGATAAAATAGTACGCAACCAACTTTTACTTCTGACAAATAGAGTCATAAGTTAAGATTCAAAAATTCACGCATACTAAATACACACTAAATACAAAATTGTCTCATCCGAAATGAAACAAACAAGTCGGGCTAGGTAAATTACTGGTTCAGTCACTTCAAATTCGGTTTATAAAATTGTGTTCATTCAACATTACCCCAGTACCTCCAAAGAAGTTTCCGCCTAGACAGGGTAAACGGGATCGTTTGTACGCAATCTTACCCTTGTGAGAGTCTCACAAAAAGGCTGTTTCCGTTTGAACAGAGATTTAAAGTGCGACGATTGTCAGCAGTTTCACGATAAATTAAAAGTGCCGACACTTTGTAAAATCGTGTTCATAACCCAGTATCTTCGGTTCTTATTTGGGTTGGGTTTCGGGTCAGTTCAAATTTTGACAGGTAGAGTCACAACTTACAACACAAACGGGTCGGTTTTTATTTGACAAAAATTTGGAGCATCCATTTGCCAATCTCATTCACAAAATCACCTTCACCACTATCCACTTCTCTTCCTCTTCTCTCTGGTGGTGACACACCATAGCTGATATCTTTCTCCCTTTTTTTCTCTCTCTCTGGAAGTCGTTAATGGAGGTTTAGGGTTTCCAGGAGAGAGAAAACTGACCACAAACTAAAACAACTGTAAAAAAAACCCTGCCATGTCTTCACTAATACTAAAGCCTTCTGTACTAACTCATCAACCTTCAACTCGTTCGCCATTAGCAGCTTCTTACGTTTTTTCGAACTCATCAGTGAGTTTTCCAAGAAAGTTTACCAACTTAGGGCGATCATTATCTTTAAAAATCCGTGCTTTGAACAATTCCTCATCAGATAATACCAACAACAACAACAGTGACAATTCAATTGCTGGAGATTCCAAACTTCCCAATGGCTCCACGGTTTATCTCTCTCCTCTCCTCTTTTAACTTCGTAAAATTGCGTTGTTTTTCTTAACTTTATTCCCCAATTAAGGATTATGTTTGAGATTGCTAATCCCATTTTGTGTTTTATTAGGGACATTTTGCTTTATGTTATAATGTTCTTGCACATTTGATTGCACTTTTAGTTTTGAATTAACGTGCTCTTTGATAAGAGTATGCTTAAGTGCCCTTAAGTTGAAACTTCCATTTTGCAATGTAATGGTTCTGGCTATAAGCTATAAACATTATTATTTATTTATTTTAGATAAGAAAAATTTTATTAGATGAAGAGACAGAATACATAGAGGATAAGATATCCTCCAAACAAAATCAATCCCTAGCTAAAATCTAATGAAGAAAATACAAAACCTAAGGCTATTTTCCATGAAGGAAGCCTCTCTTAAGCCCGTGCCCATCATAATTGACATCGCACTTTAACTTTTCCAGCTCCCGGTTCATCCTCTTAGCCTTAGAGTCGAGAATGGCCCTCCTCCCCACACTATCAGCCTCCTTAGAGCCAAGAGCTGCCTTTAAACCTCTATCCTTAGCCTCCTTAGGACCGAGAGACATTTTCTTCCCTGTACCATCAGTAAGGAACATCCCCCCGTATCCAAAATCGCATTACCACGATCATCGGCCTCCGTGCTACCTAGGGAATAGCGGCTTGAGATGCAAGGTTTCGGGATAGGCAAAATCCCATCACCCTCAGGTTCCCTTTCTTTCATTGTATCATCTTGGTAAGCCCCAATAAGGACCTCCAATCCCTTAGAGATATCCAGTGCCTTTCGACCATGTAAAAGATTAATATTGGCAGGAGAGCCCTCTTTGGCAACTTCTTCGCCCCTTAGAAGGCCAGTAACCCCACCCTCCTCATCGAATAACCGAGTATCGTCTAGGTGAACTATAAACATTATTATTACCTGAGCATATTCTAAACTAACCCTACAACAGAATTGGGGACGGGGGAACAAATTCAATTGGTTAAAAGAAACTTCATTGTAGTGATTGTAGTAGCATAAAGTGACGCGTTTGTTGACGTCATTGATTGTGAACCAGTTCAAGGCATAGTAAGCAGGAAACTCTCTAGCTTGGTGGGTTATAGGAATCATGATTCATAGAGTGTTTTCAAGTACTGTAGAGCGAATGAGCGATATTGGATTTAGCTCAAGGGTGCCAAGAGATTCTTGTTTGACAATAGAAGTTGTTCGGTGTTTCATAACAGGTTTGCTTGTTTGGGAGGGGAAGTATCGGTTTTTGAGGGCTTTTCTTTTCATTACTGTTAATTTACCAGCCAGATTCATGTCTTACCAGAAAGAAATATCATTCAAACAAGACATCCTTTTGTAGAAATTTATGAAAGATTCTTGTCATGTCCACTTTTCAGCTTATCTGAGAAAGTGATGTCCACTTTTTAGTGATAGGGTAAGTTATGAGCATCCTTGAATGAAATTGATGGATTCTCTTCAAACACTGATGATTGTGGTGCCCAGTGATAGGGTTAATATGAAGATCAATAGATGACATTGATGGGTTTCCTCCAAAACTGGCTGTTTGATTGAGTAATTCTTGCAACTTCATACTCATTTATCTAAACATGCCACTAAGTTTAAGACCTTGCCAAGCGGAAATATCTAGAATATCGTCTCTGAATCTCTCTCTTGAAGATCAAAATAATGAAGTTTACTTTTCTTTGTTTAATCTACTGTTTCACCATAGAACTGGAGTTTTTGTCCCTTGGGGGTGGGAAAGCGGTGTGTGTAGGTCTTTCATGAACATATTACCTCAGCCACATCCTATGCATTTTGTCTGCTTTTGATGCTCCTACTTTCTTGCTATACCTTCGGTTGGATCCTCCTTTTTATTGTATGGTCATTCATCCATCACGGCATCCTCATTCTAACCCTTTTATTTTATGTATCTGGCCACTAAGTTAATGCTTTTCCGTGAAAAGATTGTTAGATGCTGAGCATAGATGTGTCTTCCATATGTAATAGCTATATTTGGCTCGCTTAACCTTCCCGTAATCTTGAAAGCTTATTGCTCCAAATTAACAGTCAAAAAGCAGGAGGGACATTCTGCTGGAATATGTAAGAAATGTGCAACCAGAGTTCATGGAATTATTTGTCAAAAGGGCATCTCCTCAGGTTTGCATCTTTCCATGACATTTCGATCTTCTATAGAAAATGTTGATATGCTTTCTATCCTAAGGCTTGTATGTTAAGCTTCAAATCAGACAACTTTTACGTTTGTTCTATAGGTTGTGGATGCAATGCGTCAAACAGTTACGAATATGATTGGTACTTTACCTCCACAGTTCTTTTCTGTAACAGTTTCTACAGTAAGCCCATTACCCTTCCACGTGGACCTAGCTTGTTTCATATAATGCATTTCCTTGTTTGGCGGCACATTTGCACGCAAGCTATAATATTACTTCATAATAATTTCTCTAATTAGTTGCAATTCCTATAAATTTGTTTCAGGTGGCTGAAAATCTTGCTCAACTCATGTATAGTGTCATGATGACTGGTTATATGTTTAGGAATGCACAGTTCCGTGTGGAACTCCAACAAAGTTTAGAGCAGGTTGCCCTTCCCGAACCACAAGAAAATAAGGTAACAGTTTTCTCTATATGTCTTTTCTGTTATTCTGAAGGCTTTTTCAATGTAATACTGGCTTTGTTTTTAGGATGCTGTAGATTATGCGCCAGGCACACAAAAAAAGGTCTCTGGTGAAGTCATTCGATGGAATAATGTCTCTGGTCCTGAGACAATTGACGCTGTAAAGTACATTGAGCTTCTTGAAGCAGAAATAGAAGAACTGAATCGTCAAGTTGGTAGAAAAACGGCAAATGGCCAAAATGAATTGTTAGAATATATGAAGTCACTTGAACCCCAAAATTTGAAGGTACGATAGAGAATGCTCAATTTTCCTTCTACTTTGTAATGGCTATTAAGTTGGTAGCGGTTGAATTCTTGGGGAAATGCCACTACACTGTTATCTGACTGCTAAGGTGGTTCCACATGTATCCTTCAGAAGTCAGTGCAAATGTTGCAAGTAGTTTATCCCTTCGCAAGAACATAATAGGGTAGTTATGAACTTATGCCAAATATTGGAAGCTAGAATTTTGGGGTATAGTCTATCCGGGCATTTAATAATGGGAGGTGACTGTTTTTGCCTCTTTACAAGGCTACACTTGAAGCTAGGATGTTAAAAGTGGATGGGCTTTGTTAAATATTGTTCCCTTTCTAACCCTGAGGGGGTTAACTCAGTTGTTAAGACCTCTGAGATCTATTCCAGAGGTCCAAGTTTGAGTCCCCTTAAAGCCACTGGAGGTTTTCCCGGTCGTTAACTTCAGGGCCCATGGTAATAGTCAAGCAAAAAAAGCTGGGTTACCCATGTTATCTAAAAAAGAAAAAAAGAAAAAGAAAAAATATTGTTCCCTTTCTTCAAATTTGACTTTTTATGAAGGCCAAATTTTGTTTATTATTCCTTATTGTAATACATAGCAAAAGTATTTTAATTTTTTTATTACACTTTGAAATTCAAGATTTTAACAAATGAATGGGCATAGTTAGCAAACTTTCATCTCTATAATTAAACCACAAAAATATGGTTATTTTATGATAGGAGTAGGAGTTTTACCATAAATGTTACTTCAGAGAAACAGAGGTTTCTCTGCTGTAGAACATAACTATGGTTGTGGTAGTTTAACTGCGCAATTGGACAGGCCAAAATACTTGTACATTCTGAGGCTACAACAGACATTGCTTAGAAATTGTTACAAATTGATGATGCATAAAAAAACAATATACAGTTGAATATGACACTTTTCTGCTTACAACTTTACAAGATAAAATGGGATATTTAGTTAATCATTAGTTGAAGCAGCCGTCCAGAGCTTCATTTTGGGTTGTTACTTGTTAGCTTGTGATGCCTGAGTTTGTATTATTTTGGCTAAGGTGCTTCACATACTAAACAATGGTGGCATGAATGGAAGAAATTTGAGAGTTAAGTATGTTTTCTAGAATTATCAGGTTAGAGCTAAATCTTGGAGATTGGAAGAGGAATATCCAGAATTAAATTATGCAGCTAGAACAATTTCTACTTGATATACAAGTGTCATATTGATAATTCTTTTTTTCATGTGTATGAGAGAAGGCCTTCATCCACCTATGTTCTCTTTCAAGAGAAATGATAGGTGGCTTTCTTATCTTTAGTAACTTGTGATGAATTACTTATTAGCTTATTTGATGAAAGAGAAAGCATCTGCCTGATAAATATCGTGAATATGCTTTGGTGAGTTTTTTGTACATCCTTTTTCTCTTTGGTTTTATGTGCATGTAATAATTGAGGTCGTCTCCTATCATAAATAGAAAAAAAAATAAAGTTGAGATAACCTTCATAAATAGTGAGCGTCATTGATAGAGCTGCGAGTGCTTTTCGGGATTATACTATTTCAGAGGTCCAACGGATGTGGGCCAATCTGTAAATGTTTTTCTGGATAGAGGATACATTGATTCTTATTACTGCAAACTTTTTTCTTTGTCTAAAAAAAGTGTTGAGTGTCATTCAAGATTTCAAGGACATTGGGTTCTACTTCCTTTCACAGGACCGCAAAAAAGAGATTTTATTAAAACTAGTTCGTTTTTACCTGTGTGGTGATGCGTGGCATGTGTCATATGTGGTTTGTGCTGGTAATTTTCTATTCAATGGGGAATATATTTTCCATCATTGAGGATTAGCTGATACAAATTGATTGTTTTTAACTATTAGCAAGAAGCTTTCGCGGAACAAAATATGGTATAAGTGCAAATTGTAATGTAGTAAATTTTATGATGGATTGCAAAGTTGGGAACTGAAAAGATGATTACATGATCACATATTAATCACCAAAATAAAAAGAGACGATTACATGTGCATTTTGGTTGGGGGGGGGGGGAGTATAAATAAAATCGGCCAGCCACCTCAATGTCAGAACATCAGACTACAATCAAGCATAAAAATCCTCCTCACCCATTGATAATCAGCAAACTTGACATCCCAAGAAAGAAGTCTAATTTCCAGAGTAATGTACTCCTCTGTTCTCTCACCCCGAACCCCCCCCCCCCCAATTTCTTCAGGTATCACATCTTTCTCTTTTTCAGCCTGTCAAGACTCTCCTTATTCGTATTGCTAGTTATGCCCGAGGCTACATTAAACTCCAAACTTCTCCTAGCTTCCTCCTCAAGGCCGTGTTTACAAGTGTTAGGGAAATTGTGTCCGGGAGGAAGACAGAAAGAGGAACTGCCAGTTTTCTTATTTCAGCATTCGCCGACTTTAATAGGCATAGCACAAGCAAATAGAGCAGAGAGCTTACCATTTGTTTAAAGAGTTGCGAGCGTGTTGTAGTTGATCATAAGGGGGGAATCTTGCTACTTGTTATATCCCGCCGTCTTGCATGGCTTAAATTTCGTAGAGAAAATTTCCTACTTTTCCCTACCTCTTCCCCTCGTTCTATCGTCCGAAGTGTTCAAACAGGCTGTATTGAGTATAGCTAAGTTGTAAGGCATTGGTTTTTGGTACCAGCATGCACAGGTTTGAATCTATCTGATTTTGTAGGTCATGGAAAACAAAAAACTATCTGGAACTCGTGCATGTCGCTTTATGCCAACTTCAGTTTAATCTGATGTTGATCTAATCCGAGTAGTATCTTATATGCTGTACAGGATTTGACAAGTAGTGCTGGGGAAGATGTCATTCTGGCAATGAACACGTTCATAAAGCGTTTGTTGGCTGTTTCAGATCCTGCCCAGATGAAGGTTTAGCAACTGTTTTTTGACTTCCATCTCTTTCACTTGCTTTTTTGGTCATCTTCCATAGAGCAACTCATCAACTGCATACATTTGAGATTTGAGGATTAAAAGCATGTGTAGTACCTTAACATGGTGCTTCAGCTATTTGAGGTTTTTAAGTTTACAGAAAAGCCGACTTGAAAACCAAAGTCAACCTTGTGGACTGCTTGCTGCTTTAGCTAAGATAATTGGATGCCCAATTATTAGCCTAGTTATTCTACACTTTGAGTTCTCTAAATAAATAAAATACAGAGACTAGCTGGTAACTTTTCTCCCTTCTTTGTATCTCGTTGTCCCAACAAATACCACATATTCCCTCCTACCTTCTCTCGTCCATCTAGAACCACCTGCAGGCTCCAGCTCCCCCTTCTTATCTGAGTATGTCCCCTACCTCTCCCCACATGATGCTTATGGTACCACAATCTGAGTATCATGAATCTTGTACACCCCCATTATTCTCTGAGGCAGTAAACTGCTACTGTACTGATTAAGGATCATGGTGGAAATGTCTACATATCTGAAAAGTGAAAAAGCATAAATCAGCTCAACATTGGACTTGTGATATAGCTTAGTGGCAACTTCTATTTCTTATGGTACCTTACTTTCTGGAGTTCAATGGAAGCTGGATTTAACCCGTGGTTTCTTTAAATATCTGTTGCAGACTAGCGTTACCGAGACGAGTGCACCAGAACTTGCCAAGCTATTATATTGGCTTATGGTGGTTGGCTACAGTGTTCGCAATATTGAAGTTCGTTTTGATATGGAAAGGGTATTGGGTGCTCCAGCCAAGCTTGCTGAGTTGCCTCCAGGAGAGATCATTTAGTTCCTACTATCTGATGGCCCCTCTATGATCTTCATTATTGTGGTAATATTATTCCATTGTAAGCTTGCGAGACATAGTGGTTGATACCTGTTCAATTGTAATTGTAGCTGAATAGAAAAGTTTAGCATTACACAATAGGCTATAAGATCAGTTTTGATGTAATATGGAGCTTAGCTTCTCTATCTTGAAATGTTAATCATGAACCTTTTGACGTTTGGTATTTGTCAGATGTGTTGACATGGTAAGCAAGCTTGGTGGGATTTCATTCTCCTTTTCGTTTTTGCCCTAGTATTGCTGTTCAGGTTATGGTGGTCTTTCTGTTCGGATGGTGACACTTGGGCTGATGAAGATGAATTTGAACTAGGTTTCCTGTACAATCCTTGGTGTTTCTTATTGTTCTGAACTAGCTGATATTAGTCATTTTTTGGCTAGGAAAAATGTGAATAGTTCCATAGTATCTGTGTGATTGTATGTGTCATTCCCTCCAACACTTTGCTTTGCTTGGGGCTGGGTATTGGAGTGGGTGATTAACTGATTACTATGACAGGGAACTATAGAAATGATATCAGCTATGTTTGGTTTTAGACTTTTATCATGCATTTCCAGTTGCAAAGATGAGCAGATAAAGTTCACTTCTGAAGCGAATTCTCTGAAGCAGTGATAGTTCACTTCCGGAGGGAAGCAGCTATCACTGTACTTATCGATAGAGATAAGACTTACCAATGAGACCCCAGTTAGATGAAATGCTTGGCTCTATTTTGTGACAACACGTAGGGCTCGTTTATTTACTAGTACTGTAATGCAATTATTATAGAGTAGATGTGGGGTGAAAAAGAAAGGAGTGAGAGGAGAGGGATGGGAAAAATGGGGCTGATTGCAGTATCCAATATACTCACATTTGCTCAACGTACGTTAACCTAAGTAATGATGATTGATTTGAATGGTGTAATTAGTCTCACTTTTCCTATATACTTCCTCCTGCTCATTCATTTCCACCTTACATTTAGCAACGATGAATAAAGGGTCGCGTATGGTTGATTGGTTGAGTACAACAACTTGGAAACCCACTGAAAGTGTTGTAGTGACTCTTTGGGGAGCCGCTTCAATACTTCCTCAACCAATAATTCATCAGGATTGTACCACTACTGCTGCATACACGTTTTCTCATGGTTGAATTCACCTTTCTATCTCTAAATACTATCCTTCAAAAACACAATTATTCTATCTAGGTGCACATATATATAGGCTACAAAATATTCTACTTCTACCCCAATTAAGAAACCACTATCCTTAAATATAGAAAGCCTGTGATAACTTGATATAACTTTACGAGAGTCACCAATTTGTGTAACTTGATGTGTCTTTGTTACTTTGTAGCCACAATGATGTGTCTTTGTTACTTTGTAGCCACAATGGGTGCTACTTTTACAAGATTGCAGGCTTGGAGCATTGTCTTACTTATTACATCACCAAATGTAAACTTAATCTCCACTTAACTCATTGTATTGGCTCTGATAAATGTTCAAGCATGATTGGGGGTCAAAATTTATCACATTGAGAGTTTCAATTTGGGAGCTAATTCTAGAAAAAAAAAAATATGTGCAAAGCATTTAGAAAATAGCTCCTCCTCAACGGAGTTGACACGTTATCAATGATATTAACGGAAGGCTAAACCGTATTTATTTAATCTTACGATGTACACTCAAGTAATGTTTAAAATTATTTTTAACTAAAGTGAAATGTGGGCTATATTTTGTACGACCATCAAATAAGGGATCATTTTGTACAACAATTCAATAGTTTAGAAATGTGAAAAATGAGATGATATATACAAAAATAATCTTTAGAACCACACAATTTATATAAAGTCGTGTTGTTTGCATGCTATTTAAGCGTTGGAATCTTTACAATGAGTACATATATCATCATAAATTGATTATGGAATAAGTTATATTTGAGTGATAAATGTTCACATGAATTAAATGAAATAAATTGAAATAAAAGAACTTGAGCAAAAGAGAGCCTGTCTTATAGTGGTACAATAGTACCCTTGCCTTTTTTTCCCTATTTTTTTTGAATTATTACACATTTAAATCAAAATAAGGAAATATAATAAACTCTTATTTTCACTAACTTCAAAATTCCCATCTCCGAATAAAGAAAGAAAATGAAATGGCTCCTTAAAAGAAAAATATTTCTCTCTCCTTTGAAAACACCAATAGATAATAAAATAAAATGAAAAAATGCAATACAAATACAAATTGCAAGAAACTTGCTGGTTTTGGTCTTTTATTACACTAGCAAAATCCAAAGTCATGGGATGATCCACAAACAAACAAACAAACATACAACAAAACTACTGAGAAACAATCACGAGTATCAATTTTCGTCATCATCATCAAACAATTCATCATAAATAAAACACCACCTTTTTCATTTTCCATTTTCATTTTTCATTTTTGAGATCGAAATCGAGATTGTCTGTGAAGACAAACTGTAAGAGGAGAGAGAAAAAGAGAGAGAGAGAGAGTGGTGGCTATGGCGAATCTACGGCGGCGCCACCACCACTACAACCACAACAACAACCACCGTCTTCTCCGACGCTTTCTCCCTGTCATTTCCGCAATCTTCGGCGCTTTCTTGCTCTTCTTCTTTATCCTCTCTTTTCTCGCTCCTCATCCCAATCACACCTCCACTTTCTCCGTAAGTAATTCTCTTTCTCTCTCTCTCTCTCTCTCTCTCATTATTGTCGCATTAGTGTTCTGATTGGTGTGTCGATTGATTTTGTTCAGAAAAGCGACGGTTCGACTGGAGTTTCGGTATTTTCTGTTCCGGTGAGTTTTTTTGATTCTAGGTATTTTGTTTGTTTTGTTATGATCTGATCTGATTTGATTTGATACTTGTTGCGATTGAGCTGCAGTTTAGTGGAGGGAAGTCGAAATATGACATTTGGAGGTCCAAAGATTCGGAGTTTTTCTACGGTTGCAGCAATGCTAGCAATAAGTTTGCGAGTATGTGTTGAAATTATTTTTTGCACTTTTACTTTCTTTAATTCTTGCTTTATTGCTTTCTCCGCTGAATTTGAACTCTAATATCTGTCATTGTGGTGATTTAGCTATCTGTTTCCTAATTTATATGATCAATGCCGTGATATTTGCGAAATTTGTGTTGTTAAGGTTATGCATGAGGAGGTAGAGAATAGTGTTAGGACAAGAAATTGAGATAGTGTGTATCTTTGTATGGTGTTTATGAATGATAGTGTTCTAATGGATGAAACGAATGGAGTTCTGAATAGTGAGTTAGATTTGGAGCGAAGCCTTGGGTAAAACAAAGATGGAGTGTAATTATTGCAACTTTAACCATATTAGGCATCAGTAGTTTAAAGGTTATATTATGCAAGTGATTCCAAAGAAGGAATGCTTTCAATATTTTTCCTTTTAAGTCAAGAAGGTGAGATGAGCTGGTCATTTGCGTGTCACTCATGGTACTATTGCATGTTGTTGAAGTTATTGACAACAACAAGAGAATTTAGGGAGGATAGTTTTAAGAAAGAAGTGATAAGGGATAAGGTCTAAGTGGCTATTATTACATGTAAGATGAGAAGGCAAGGCTAGAGGCTTATATGCCTTGGGCAATATTCATCTTGATGCTCCAGTGAGGAGGTAACTTTTAGGGATTGTAAGGAAGAAACAAGTAGATTGTGTGTGTGTGTGTGTGTGTGTGTGGTGAGTCTGGTGACCATGCAATATATGGAGACCCGTCTAGCGCTCATCAAGGATGCGGCCCTTGATAGGACCTTGTGGCCCTTTTATTAAGCCCAAGCTTAGTAGTCTATGTAGGTCCTTCTAGTCCCCTCTTTGGTTGCATGCTTTTATACTTTCGTTCTTGTTCTTTTGCATTTGCCTCCACCATTTACTTGCTTATGATTGTTATTTCATTCACAAATACGTGGGATTACATCTCTGGTGTGCTTACATTGATATGAGTAGTTGTACTGAAAAGGTATTTGCAATAGTTGCATTTTCTGATATAGTTTTCATCAATGATCATTATGTATTTGATGAATATCCATGACGTGTTACAAATTCCATTTTGAAGTGACTCAAATGCGTATAATATTTTATTGATAAAATAGAAGTGAATATTAATCTTAATAATATAACTATCATGGATTGATATTCCACAATTTCAGCATCTGTTATGCTCGTCAGTAGGAATACCTAATTCCTTGGTGTGGGAATGCCTATTTTATCAGAAATGTTTTGTAGGTTGTTTTGTGTAAAATGGGAAATCTTGTTCCGTTTTCATGTGATTTTTATATAAATTTTGTGATATTTCTGTGCTTTAAATTCAGTTTGTTGATTTGGTTTGCAATTTCTCTCTTATTTCAGAAGCTCGTTCTATCACGCGATCAAATCGCTATTTGATGATCGCGACAAGTGGAGGGTTAAATCAGCAAAGAACCGGGGTAAATCTTGCTTTACTTAGTTCTTGTTTACATTGAGGGGCTTGTTGATACCATTAGTGGGTTTGCTATATCGTTTATCGTTTGCTGTATTATCTATCAGGGATCATTTAGCATACCAAGTAATCATGTTCTGCATATTGAGCTTTATTTTCTGCCTAAAGGATTGTCATTATTAGTTTCATGACCCACGTATAAATTGATATTTTGACCTATAAGAGTCGCAAGCAAGCAGGGAAGGTGATTAGATACAAATGTCCAATTGATTGGATGATTATGTTTAATTATCGGATTACCTTCTAGAATACTGAATCTGATGGCACAGATAACTTTGTTTACAAACTTTAAGGGGTTGCTTACATTGAAATTAATTACTTATTTAATTGCATCTACTGCGCTGCTGATAATGTAAAATTTGTAATTGTTATGTTGTTAATGTTCTCCTTGGACCTAAAGCATAGCAGGAGTGTTATCATGTGCATTGAAATATTTGCTACTTATGAAGTAAATATAACCAAGTCGGCTAGCTAACATGTTCATTGATGCATACGAAAGAATTTCGTCTTTCGTCTTTCGTCTGGCTAACATAGGTTAATTCTGGCATTGCCTGATCCTTGAACTGTGATTTATTATGGGTGTCAAGTAAACTGGGTGGCTTTACTGGAATGTACTTATGTACAAGATGATTCACATGTTCAGCTTACGAAACTTTTTCAGCGAGGAGTCTATGTTTAATGAATTTACAGTGAGTACCTTGTTGCAGAAACTGGAGTGACATTTCTTTTTTGGTCTTTGAAAACGTGAGATGTTAAGTTGACAATTAATGAAATGCCTATATTTCGTTCAAAACCATTGTACTTTTGTATATGGAAACAAGTTAATGTGGGAAATCCCTTATAAGCTCTCCTTTTCTTTTCTTTCACGTTGAGTTTCACTCAGAAATGCAAAACTAAATAACTTTTGCATGAATGATTGTCATTTTGCTTAGTGTAAAGTGAAAACATCACGTGTTAGGTATTTGATGACCGCGTATATGTGTTTTAACTGAAATTTGTAAAATGAGGTACCTTTGAGATTATTGAATCACCAGGCAGTACTTCACTGGAAGTTTTTTCCCCGTCAAAGTTTTTTCTAAAATTAAAGGCATATATGATGTGGCTAAGATGGAGTCAGTGCAGTAATGAGTGGCATTTGGTCTCAACTGCTTCGTTGAGTTTGAACCACGATGATATCTTAATCAAGCTATCAGCAGTTTTCTTTTATGTCCTCTGCATCTGCAAGTAGTACAACTTCACTGGAATTTCTTTCCCCACTGAATTGTTTTTCTATATTTAAAAACGTAAGTGATGTGGTTAAGACGGAATCGCTGCAGTCCAGTAGGTCTCAGTGGCTTGTGTTGAGTTTGAACCACGATGAATCGATGATATATCTATCAGGTTATCTGCAGGCTTCTTTTGTCCTTCGCATCTGTAAGTAGCTACAAGTCTTGTATGTACATGGACTCTGCTTCCCTTCTTCTGTTTTTTCTTTTTGTTGTGTGTGTGTTGGGGGGGGGGGGGGAGTGGAGGGATCTGGTGTTTGATGTTTCAGATAATGAGATAACCCCAGTTTACTGATTTAAATGGGATTTGTATCTACTGGAATCTATATCAATGTGCTGTCCTTGATAGACTTTTAGTTGTTTTTGGTGTGATGCTTCTTTCTGGAATAAGTTGTGTGGTTGCTTTTGGAATTTACTGCTGCTGGAAATTGATGACACGCAATTCTCCAGATTATTGATGCTGTAGTTGCTGCCCGTATTCTGAATGCCACCCTAGTAGTTCCGAAGTTGGATCAGAGGTCTTATTGGAAGGATGCCAGGTTTGTCTCTGAATATTGAACTTTGGGTTGTCAACTTCCACATGCCGTTTAGACTTTAATTTGTTGTATGTCGTTATGTTCTTGCAGCAATTTTGAGGACATCTTTGATGTTGATTGGTTCATTACTGTTCTATCTGATGATCTGAATATCTTGAAAGAACTCCCACATAATGGACCAAAGGTAACCACAATGCGTGTTCCAAGGAAGTGCAATGAGAGATGTTATGAGAAAAGAGTGTTGCCAGTTTTAATGAAAAGGCATGTAAGTCTTCATATCTATTTTGCTTCTTTATCCCTTTGGTCCCTATTTCGCTTCCTCTTTCCTGTTCTTTTAGGCGTTCATATTAGGTTAGAAGTAACTTCATGTGAAGGTGTTAATTTCTTGCATCAATTTTATCTTTACTTAAATTACTGAGTTATTCACAATATTCTGAATTCCAGCATGACTGATGGAACTTATCACCACTGGAGTAGAGTTCATGTTTAGGCCAAGTGCTATGTCATTCCTGTAATCATGTCTATGATGCTGACTCCTGCCCATCTTGCTTAACGAGACAGGCTGTCCGGCTCACCAAGTTTGACTATAGGCTCGCAAATCGGCTGGAGACAGATCTTCAAAAGCTAAGATGCAGAGTTAACTACCAAGCTTTGAAGTTCACTGATCCCATACAAGACATGGGGAAACTATTGGTACAGAGGGTGAGGGCCACGACCAAGCACTTCATTGCTCTCCATTTGAGGTAGAGCCTCCATATCCTTGGTAACTTTTGCTCCTTTGGTTGCTTGATAAATAGTAATCATGCTTTTGACTAATCACTGCGATGATTATGTTTGTGTTACCTCAATTTTTTTTTTGGTACATTAATGAGTAACCCTTGTAGTTGAACCTGAATCTCAAGCTTGACACTCTAGCTTTTTATCTATCTTCTAGAGCTCTCTAGTATCCCTATGTGCCTCACGTTGTTGAAATGTGGAAGGATAGACATTTTTTGCTTACGGTTTTGGGTAAATTGAAAAATGTGACCTAGGTTTATCTCAAGGTGATTGAAGTTGAACTTCAAGGATCTGCTATTTATACAATTATACTTCTCTTTGACGTTCACTATATTGTGAATCTGTGATGTCACTCTATATAGTCAATTGAGTCAATATCAAGTGATGATTTTATTTGTGTCATTTGTAATATGTTGGAACATTTTGAGCAGTTGTGCCAATATAGACTGCAAAGACTAAACATGGATGTTAATTGGCTCTTCAAGTAATGATCCTCTACTTGCATCAATGATTAGATTGCTGTTTTAGTGTTTCTGAATGCTGTTCACTAATTTTTTTAAACAACTCATAAATGGGAGAAAGAGGTGAGACTGAGAGCAATGATTGTCCAAAACGAGCCTAATAGAACTTCTGGAGTCGTGATGGAACATAGATTAAGCTTTATACTTTTATTTATGGTCTCCAGTATCTTGGCAAGACTTAGATTTCTAAGATCTGAAGAACCTTTGCTGATCACACTATTGATGATAATTCCCATGAAGAAATGTTCATTGTGTCTTCTAGAAGTGGCTCCAATTGTGAAGGAGTTGGTCGATCAGTTGATCCAATTTGCTTTCTTTTTCAGGTTTGAACCTGATATGCTTGCTTTCTCAGGGTGTTATTATGGTGGAGGAGACAAGGAAAGAAAAGAATTGGGGACTATACGGAGAAGGTGGAAGACATTGCATGTAAGATTCCTAGGCTTCAAATACTGCTTCATGGTCTGCCTTTTGACCAACCTGACCTTGAAGTTTTGCTAAAAATGAAGTTTATTGTGTCATCTGCTTGAAGTTTATAGCTTATGAGCTTAATTAAAAATCAAACTTCATTTATGTATTACTTTTCTCGAGTGTTTGGTAAGTAAGATCATGAATAAATGTGAGCTAAGAGCTTGACAAGCTTATATCCTTTTACTTTTTTTTTTTTAATTTTTTTTTAGAGAAGCTATATATCTAGCTAACCGTGTTTTTATCCACTTTTACCCCTTTCTTTCACTTGATTGTTTGAGTGAACTATTTGTTTTTCATATCTTACCGATAATAGCGTGATCTCTTAAGCAGTTCACATCGATCAATATTTTTTTTTTTTTTTTTGAGTGGATTTACATAGACCTACTGATAATAGCATGTTCTCTTGAAGGAATTGACATTGATCAATTTTTTTTGGTGGATTCACATAGATCACTTAGTATAGTTGGTTGAACAACTAATTTACTGATCACTTCTAATACCATCAGCTAGCTTATCAACTACTTACGCCAAATGTACCGTTAAGTCCCAAGCCAACCAAACAGATGTCAGTTTGTACCCTTGGTGTGAGACAGTGGCGCAACCACTTGGTTAATGGATCGCAAGTCAAATCTGACTAATATATCTCCTCTCACACATGCGTGATTCAGCATAATGTATGAGTATATATAGTTTGATAAGTTTATCAACAAATGAATTAGATAAGATGACTCACTGCTCATGATGGTATGCAGGGAAGCAACCCAGACAAGGCAAGGAGGCAAGGAAGATGCCCACTGACTCCAGAAGAAGTAGGCTTGATGTTAAGGGCTCTGGGTTATGGTAATGATGTTCATATTTATGTTGCATCTGGTGAAGTATATGGGGGAGAAGAAACCTTGGCTCCTCTTAAATCACTTTTCCCCAATTTTCACTCCAAAGATACATTAACGAGCAAAGAGGAGCTAGAACAATTTTCCAAATTTTCTTCTCGCATGGCAGCACTGGACTTTATTGTTTGTGACGAGAGTGATGTGTTTGTTACGAACAACAATGGAAATATGGCAAAGATACTGGCAGGAAGGAGGTAATTGTCTGTTTTTAGTGTCTTCTCTGTGGGAAGAAATCTGAGTGGAGTCGCTGATGAGATTTGTTTTTATTATTTCAGGAGATATTTTGGGCATAAGCCTACAGTTCGTCCCAATGCCAAGAAACTATCTAAGCTCTTCTTAAACAAGGGAAACATGACATGGGAAGAGTTTGCCTCCAAAGTTCGTAGCTATCAGAGAGGTTTCATGGGTTTGCCAAACGAAGTAAGAGCAGGTAGAGGTGAATTTCATGAGAATCCATCTACATGTATCTGTGAAAATTCTGATGCCAAGTCCAAGAGAGAGTCAAGTCTCCGGAAATTTGGGATGGGGAAGGAACCCACAAGGAAAGAAGAAGACACTGAGGATCATGATGCTGATGATGATCCAGAAGTTACAGATCCAGATTTTGACGAGGATGTCATTGTCCAAGACAGACCATCAATGAATGAAACCACTTTGGATTATGATGGAATATCATCCGATGAGCCCGAATTAGAGGATATGATATCAGACTAGAGGTTGGTTTATTTTAGATATTCCACTCACTCTGATCCATATTCAGATCCTTGGCGCCTGATATCCCGTTGAGACACTTAATAGCTTCGCTAAAGCACTGGATACGTTTGGCTGCCGTGGCCTGTGTGAAACACAGAAAAGAAGCAGGGTTGACATGTGGTTGAGATTGTAAGTTCAAGCCTTCATATGAGAATCTGTACAAAGTTAAGCTGTCATAGGAAGGCTTGTGACTTCAGGTACTTGCTTACCAAAGATTACACATTTTTGGGGCATAAGAAATTGCTACCGTGTGCCAGACAGTGAGTTTTGCATCAATGGTAGAGATTGGTTTTGCCAATAGCAATCTCAGACGGCCTTTTTTTTTTTAGATGATACACATTAGACATTAGCTAAAATCACTGTATTTGTAACAAATTTAGTTTAACAACTTTTTTGTACATTTGTTGTTGCACAAACTTCAGTTGGTTTTCTTTCCCTTCTACTGATAATGTTATGTAATTTTGGTTTAGCTGGTCAGTGATTAGATGAGTTACCTGGTTCTGTTCACTGGTTAGTACTAATACCAAAACTTTAATTTATGTAATACCTTGCTCAGTAGAAATGAGGTACATTGGCTATAAACTTGCTGTGTACAACTGACATCGCCTCCTTAGGAGCGGGTGGGAACCTCTTTGGAGGCTCTGAGGCAATGTTGTTCATAAAGAAAAGTGTGCGCGTTACTCAGTTACCTCAACTTGGTATGAGAAGGAATCTATGTTAAGGCTAATGAGGTCTTCGCCTAGTGGTTAAGACTGTTGACCTGGGCACATTAGGTCCCAGGTCCGAATCCCCCTTTCCCTTCGTAGGTAAAATTATTGTACTAGCCTTTGTGCTTCCCTTGGACCCAAAAAAAAAAAAAAAAAAAAAAAAAAAACAGTCATGTAGGCTCATTGGTAATAAAAAGAAATTCACAATCAAAAGAATAAATAATCGCAGAAGAATGATCTGCAATCTGTTACATACTTTCAATTCCAGCAATGAAGAATGAATTTCACGTATCAGACTACCTACGAAGACATGGCTAGCGGAAAATACGCGCTTTCTTTGTCATGAGGAAGGTGGTAAATCTGAAGCACCATCCACAGGTGGAGGTGGTAGAGGATTTGGATAAACACCCGGCGGTCTCTCTCGTGGTTCGATTGATAGCAGTTGGGTTGAATCACCCACAACGTCCGCCCATCCATAATGAGGATCAGCCCTTTTACAAGAAATTGCACATATCAATAAAGTGATTTCAACGGAGATAACGGAAAACGAAAGGGAGAAGGAAAAAATTAAGAATTATAATGAATTCTTAGTATGTATCTTTGATTGAAAAGGAGCATTTTCTTATCCATTCAGAAACAAAAAAGAAGGAACGTTTTCTTACTCGTAGTATGTTCCCTCGTCCACCACTATATCCCAGCTTTCTCCTGTTGTGCTCTTGCCATACTTGTGTACTTTTCTGATGGAGGAGCAGCGTTACAGACATGATGCATTATGAAGCCAATTAGTACTATAATCCAGCTCAAAAAATTTAATCAATTAAACGAAATGTCACTCAATAGCAACATACCCATTTCCAAAATGTTCTTCTCCCCATGTCCTGGACCAACCTGCGCATCAAAGAACAGGTACTTCATTCTACCTTCCCACCAACACCCAAAATAATAGACGACCATTTTCCAAAGCTATGGAATTGGGACTTTGGGAGAAAAGGAAGTAGACACTTGAGGGTCGCCAACAGACAAAATTCATGGACGAAAAGAAGTCCAATATAATTTCTTACAGTCCGACCTCAGGATGAATAAAAGATTTGGTGATCAAACATTTGATAACCTATATAACAAGAATAATAAGCTTCTGTGCCTACGAAATTGAATGATTAGTTAACAATGACGATCTACTACCTAGTGAATAAAAAGTAATTTATGTCATTCCACAAAAAAATAAAGAACCAAAAACAAAAGCGATTCATGATTAAGCGCGCTTTATTACACTGTGTGATGCACAAGGATGATGTCCAATTTATTCTCTATTAGTCTTTTATATATCTTTCCCATGTTTGAAACTCATAGTTAAATGTATATCTATCCTGAGACTCATATTCTTCATTTAGCAGACATTTTATAAACAGCTCTGTAGAAAATTTTAACCATATGAGAGGTTTTTCTTCAGCTTTCCGTATATGCTTTATCAGATTAGCATCTGAAAAAAGATAAAACAGTTGCTAGTCTTTAGCATGACCATTTACTGAAAACTAGTACTACCAACCAAAATAGATAAGCTGGAAAGACAGCTAAAGTCAGCAGTGGATAACCCCAGAAAGTTTACTTCAAACATATGAAAATCAAAGAGAACGTGATATGACATACGTTCGCCACTGGGAGATACATGCCAAGTTTCTCCTTGCCGTGAACCAATGCCAGCAAAAAATTTCTCTTCCCACTTGTCTCCCCATTTCGTTCCAAGTTCCGTCTCAGCCCACTTATCTGTCCTGAGGAAAGTAATAGCAATATGTTAATGCCACGCATACTACTTTTAAACTCTTGAAGCAAGTTAAACAGAAAAAGATGTGAATCTTTGGCATGCTTTCTGTACCCCATTTATGTGCAGGCACAATTACATATGTAGTGGATGCAGGTTTAGGCAAATGTATTTAAGAGAAACCGATTAGTCTATTCCCTTTACCCCATTCTTAGTACATAGACAACACAGTGCAAGTCTGGTACTTAAAAACTACGGAGTAATTTTTACAGCTTATATCAAGGACTGGAAACATTCTTAAAACAAAAATCCAACAGCACAGAAATTGGTTTCTTCTTGATGTATTTGTTACAAGTTACAATCTTTAATAGTTTGTCCACAAGAAAGAAATGCAAAGGGAATATAACACTAGTAAAGATTGTTGGTAACCATTTTAAAACAGATCCTCTTCCATCGTAGTGCTCTCCCCACTTCTCCCACCACGACTGTTCATTCAGTCTGCCATACTTGTGTGCCCCTTTCTCTGTCCATCCTTTAGCATCATATTTCTCCCACCTGAAGACAATCGTTTAAACACTTTGCTTGATAAACACTCTTAATTCGGAATCTGACACCACTGAATAGTGAAAACTATATCGCTTACCATTTTTCATACCATCCAGCATTCTCGGAGCCTGATTTAGCTTGTTTCTGTGCACTTCTCTCTATCCTTGCTATATTACTGCGAGTCCAAAAACCAACATAAGTTTCTTACACATAACAAGAAATCCTCCTGAATTCAACAAGCTTGTTAAATTTGTGAAGATGGACTAGTAACAGACTCAAAATTTGTTTGGTGTAAAGACAGGAATTTCTCACCTCCACTCATCTTGATGCAGCATCTCTTGCCATGTTTCCCACCATGAATCTCCCTCAGCATTTCTTCCAGATTTCTCTACACCTATCACATATGTCAAAAGATAAGAACCCTAGATATATAACATATGAGTAGGATATACGCCATAATCTTGCATGTGTGAAACCAGAATAAAGACAATCTTCTTTGTACCTCAATGACCTCTACACAGATTCCAGGAAGACAGGCTATAACCACAATAGGTGTTCTCAACAAGAGCACAGAAAATAGGCCCATGTCGATTAGTTTAGATGCCCACCACAAATGTTCTAACATAGAAGGAGAGTAAAATAAGACACTAGTAACACTCAGTAAAAGACCAAAATTACAAGTCCACAACCAAAGTTGATAAGATAGCAAGAGGTTTCACAAAGCACAACACAGAGTCCCGTATTTCAAACTTTAGATGTCTTTCAATCCATGCTATTATGCTGAGGTCTATCCTAGCATCAAGAAACCTAGATGTGCAGGTACCTCACCACCATCAATCAAGCAGTGCACCTAATATAACCAGAATATGGGTTGCACGAGCATGAACTACAAATGTGCTCCATTCTCCACTTATCTTGTACTTCTCATAAGAAAGACAGATGACTACTTCCATTAATAAAATTACAACAGCATACAGCACTTACTCTAGTTAACAGTTGTTTCAATTAATTGTTATCAACACACATGGCACTTGGTCCTGATGCTCGTCTCATCTTGCTTCTGTGACGAAGCGTACTCAAAGTGCATCAAAGTGAACTTAGTTGCAATGACTTAAAGAGCTAGTAATAGCAAAAATCTACAGAGATGACTCCACAGGTTGGCTAATTGATACGACAGATGAGAAAGAAGAGTGTTTGTCTCCTTTGAATCTTATGGCAGGCTATAGTACAAAATGTATTGCTTCTGCTATTTAACATTTATGTGAGGACGCCTAACGCAGCAGCTAATTTCCACAAATAAACATATATCTTATGCACTTCCACAACAGCAAAGAGTGGTATGATTATTAAGCTTGAACAGAGTTCTACTTTTCTCCTGATGGGAATATTTGACGAAGTTATAAGTTGGCTAAAGCTGACTATCACGGGGACTTGAGGCAGAAGGCATTTGGTGAACTTTTAGAGACAAGAGGACTTATGTAGACATCTTTGCTGAATACTTTAAATCTGCTAAGTCCATAAAGATTAGCATAAAGTCTTGTTTAGTCTGTGCCGACCTCCTTGATCTAGTCAAGAAGCATAGAGTATACTATCAATCTAATGCAGATGCATTGAGTTACATGTACAAAACCAGCACCCAAAATTATGCATACCTAGCTCTTTATATCTAGTCCAGTCACTTTTCTCCCACCACTGTCAAATAGATCAACAAATCCATTAGACGCATCCACCTAAATGATGCTTGACGACGTCAAGAAAACACAGTCAAAGCAAAAAAATGTCTTCCATTGTCATCATATTTAACATGAACCCTTATTGTGTCGTGAAAAGCTGGAAACTAAAACATAACTTTAATTTTCCGGAAACTAAAATACAACTTTCATCTTTCTATAAAGTGAACCAATCTAAAATGAACTTCCTCACCCATGGATTGCTTTTCTTCTTTTTTTTTCCCTTCTTTTTAATTTTTTTTTTGGTATGCACTCATAGATTTCTCTAAATATGTCTTGAAGCATTTGGCCCATTATGAGTTCAAGAGCAAAAAAATAATAGTCTATACCGTTTCTTTCCATTCAGAAGAACCATCCTGGGACTGACCACCCATCCTTGTCCAACGACATCTGTACCCATTTTCCGCAAGCTCTTCCCCATTTTCACGATACCAGGTACTACCATCTTCATTGATACCCGATTCATTCACGTTTTCGTTTAACAAGCTGATGCCCCAATCTTTCTCGTTTGCAATACCAGTGTCTAGTATGGAGGAAATGCAAAAATATAGATGATCAGAATTCAGAATAGCATGATTCATTTTACAAGCACAATTACCTGAAGTAATAATTACTAGGTCCCGTCCCATTCTTTTACTTAAATTTGATTTGAAAACCATATATGCCATGCATAGAACATCACTAATCTCCTGTTACCTCTCTTAGGTGGTGTGTCACGAGACTGTGGACCTGAATTACGTGGAGTACAACGGGGTTTCGATGGAAATCGGATTCTGCAATATGAGAAAAGATTTTAGTGCCTCTTAATTATAGTAGTTATATCCTATTTTAAGAGTATGGTCCCTAGCTAAACAGAGAAGGAAGGCATTCAGATGCAACCAGGGAGACAATATATAGCAGCAAAAGTAAATAAGAGAAGATTTTGGTGACAGGGATCCTAACAACTATGATCATATTTATAATGCTGTGTATCCTTTCTTCATGTCTCTTTTTCTCCTTATCATCGCCTTGTTTGGAGTATCTAAGAAAGGGAATTCATCATGACAGTGACTTGTGTGATTGTGTTGTCATTGGCACAACGAATCCCCTGCCATTTAGCATAATTGTTTTTATGCCTAATTCCTCCCTACTAAACTTGTATGATGGTTCTATTCTATCCACATCAACTTCTCACAACCACTTGTTTGGTATAGACTACTGACACTTCAAATCTTAAAAGGTCAACGGTCAGGATCAATGACTTGTGAGGCTAACAAGCACTTAACAATAACAAGAATTCACTGTGCAGGAATAAAACAGGAAAATTAATCCTCTTCAGCAAGTCTAAACAAGATTCTCGTGCAAAATCAATGGAATTAACTCACCAACATCACTGCAAAACAGGAAAATTAATCCTCTTCAGCAAGTCTAAACAAGATTCCCGTGCAAAATCAATGGAATTAACTCACCAACATCACTGCACTCATTAAGTATCTACCTATTCCTATGTTGAATTCATAGGCAACGAGTGGCAGGGTTTCTACATTGCATATCTTCACATTATTGCCGAAGCTTTATGCTGCTCAATTACAAATGAGCACCACCAGCTTAGCTTCCATTTCACAAATTACTACTAGCCAATGAAACAATTGATTAAATCCCTCCAGCATTATTCACCATTCACAAGATGGTCAAAAGAAGTTAACCCCTATCAAGTCCACATACTGTTGGATGAACAGCAATCCTTTACAAAAATAGAGCCCTTATTCGGTTCTTTCATAATAAAACATTACTTTCACATATAAACTTACTCATTGTTCTTTGATATGAAACATTCAAATATCAAGTCAGAAACTACACAATTGTGATGAATAAGAAACGATTAAGCAAACAAAAATTTCTCTTCATCCAAAATTTGAGGAAAATTCATCTCATTTTTCATACTCCATTATGACATTATAAAATATTAAAAAAATGAAACGGAAAAGAGGCAACATGTACTCTTAATACGCTACTTCCTCTCACAGTATGAGCCACTGTCTTTAAATAAATTAACGGCCGTATGAGAAAATGAATCCTAAATTTCTGAATTGAAATAGCCACGACTCGCAAGAATTTAACAAAAATAGTTCAAAATTCGAACTTTATAAGTTCAAAATCAAACACACACATTAAGATTAAGAGAGAGAATTTGAATTCTACAACTTCAAATCAGAAGACACACAATAACATTAATCGAGACAGAGAATTTGAACTCTATGAATTCAAATCAGAACACACACATTAAGATTAAGAAAGAGAATTTGAATTCTACAACTTCAAATCAGAAGACACGCAATAATATTAATCGAGACAGAGAATTTGAACTCTATAGCTTCAAATCAGAACACACACATACACATTAATATATTATCATCAAGAGAGAGAGAAATTGAGACATACTGATGAGAAGCAAAAGGCAAAGAAGGCAAGGCATGGCTACGAACTCGCCGAGCAACTTTCTTCGGATCGAAACGCTGCCATTCTTCATACTTATCGGAAATCCTCTTCTTCGGAATAACCGAATCAGATGACGAAGAAGAAGAGCAGCAACAGTAGTAGCCATTTACACTCACATTTTCTCTCTCCTCGTAGTCGCCAGAAAATAACCGTCGGCGTCTTTGTGCGTGAACCTGAGGAAACGAAACGTCGTCGTGAAGTTTCCGGAGCTTGAAGCTCAAAAATGGCGTCGTAAAGCTACCAGACGAACTTGCCGCCATTAATGTTGTTCTCTCTAACACCATTTACCTTCTCTTTCCACTTAATTTCTCACTAGAACGCCATTTCAACCGACATTAAAACGAATTATTCGAATAAATTCAGATTAATCAAAAATGCAAGATTTTCATTAAATTTAGTATATTATTATTTGCACAATGTGAACAAATTCAAAAGAGATCGATCTCGTAAAACCCTAAGCCTAATCATGAATTGAAGAGAGAGAGAATTTGTTTTTCCTGGTGGTTAAGCTTTGAAGTTCTAAACAGAAGTTGTGCGTGAGGAGAGAGAGAGAGAGAGAGAGATTATATTTTAACAATGGAGTAGAGCCGTAGAGGAGAGAGAAAATGGAAGAACACAGGGAGAGAGAAATTAGGAAGAGTATGTATCAGTGTTTGAGTCACATTTGACAAAGAGAGAGAGAAAAGGAAAGAAGAGAAGAGGGTTTTAGTTCTGGTTTTTTGAGTTTTTAAGTCATCAGTCACTAGACTAGAACGAGTTTGTTTGTTCTTTTTTTTTTCTTTTTTTGTGCGGCTCTATAAGTAAGTTTTGAGAAGACCAATAGGGGATTACAGGTCAGCAAAATTGTGGGACCTACGAGTCTGTATTCTCTGCCTTACTGGTGGTGGGTGGGGTCTCTTGTTGTATTGCTTTCGCCATTCTTGCCTTTACACCTGGATTCACCACCGGCACCACACTGACCATAGCGGTCTCTTTTGGAGTTTCTTCAACCATCTTTGCGCAAACTTTTGCATTTTGAGGAGGGATGGTTATGGGCTAGGGTCCATGGACCCAACTGTCGGTCGGGTCGGATTCGGATTTGGCTTGGGTCGTGTTGATTTTTTTTGGTGTGTTTGAATTTCATTTCTCAGTAAATTTTTAGTGGGTTTTCAAGTTAATTTTTTCGTTTTTGTCATATCGGTTATTAAATTCTGTGGGACAATGCTAATATTAACCTTTTTGAAACTAAGTGTAGGCTTTGGATTTGGTGTTTTATATTTTGAAACAGCGGATCGAGGAGTTGGGTCAATCTAATTTGGCAGGATTGATGTGCATTCTCATGCTAATTATTGGTCACCTCTCGAGCTATCAGGTTAGTTTTTCTCTTTTTTTTTTTGAGCTGATTGTATCAGAGTTTGTCAACTCTACTTAGGGTAGCACATTATTGAGCAGTGTTCAGGTCGATTTTGGCACGATCTTAACACCAGTGTAAATAATTGGGTCATGCATAAGCTAGAGTCTTGTTTGTTTGTAAATTAGCCATAATAACTAGAAAATCCAAGGAGGTGAAGTACTTACAATGTTTGGTCTGAAAACTACAAAGGAAGTTGCACTTGCACTGCAAATTCCACTTACGATGTTATAGGAAGTTGCTGACCTAGTGGCTCTAGGTCAGTCTCACTTCTCGTGCTTATCCCAACCAAAAAGCATACTTACTCAAAAACTTCATTTAACTTCAGTTTGATTCCAAATTTAGTTTATTTCAATTTTATTTTACTTCAATTATACTGAAAATAACATTAAAATAACATATTTTTTATGAGGCCGCCTCTAAAGCTAAATATTCCTGGCATCATATTTGTTTGAACCGCTTCAAATTGAGACCATTTTATATGGGTTTTTGGTTAGAAAAAACTCAAAATAGAGAAAGACAAAAGGAAGCATCTGATATTGGCGAATCTAGTCTAACTAAGAAGGGACCCATTAAAAATCTGCCACATTATCCAAATGACCAAATCGTAATTCAAATACCAGTACCACCAATTTACACTTTCTTTCTTTTTCTCCCTTTCAAGGAGCCCTCACAGATTGAATTACGTGTCAGCTTCTGATGAATCAGATGACATGGCAAATGGATAGGCTGAAGTTTGCGTAAAATATGACATCTGACGTGTCTAACACAAATGAGAGGGCATGCACAGACATGGTGTGATGATGCGCCACGTGTCGAGTGGAATAATCAAAAAAAGATTCAGAATACTTGGACATGTGTTGTTAACTAGGAAACCAATATTTTGGGTTTTGGATAAGCTTTGGTAGACTTTTAAGAATCAGGTGTCTATTTCTCTCTCCTACCAATAAATCTTTCCCTTTGATTGCAACGGTCTTAATAGTCCTTGTTTGAGGTATCAATATCAACAAATTAATTAATGCATGCTCCTTTTAATTTTCCTACCATTACATTGCATAGGACCAATTTTAAGTTACCTTCTAAATAAAGAAAACGAATTCAAATTTGTGAGGATGACATGCTTGACCTAGAAGATGAGAAGATTGTGATTTCTGAGAAGTGTAATGTGCATTAGGGTGTGTTTTTATAGAAACTAGTTTTGATATCCGGGTGATACCTCGTGTTAGTTTTTGGTTAAGTGTTATAATACGCGTCTTAATTATACGGATAGTGTAGTTATTGATTAAGGACATTTTCTCTCTTTTATGTTTTTTAAGGGAAGTAAGTAAATGTTTTTATTAGAGAAGTTTTGAGACTCAATCATGCATCTATTTTGATGAAAATTTAGCTAACAAATTAAGCATGTAGCCGAATTGTGTGTAATATAAATGTTTATAACTTTGATTAGAGGTTCAAGTCTTAGCTTTGTCATACAATGAAAGCAATGAATGCAATAACAACGCATGAACAATGATGATAAAAGCGCTACATGACAAACATAAAAAGACCTTATATATTGATCTAATTGTAAGTATGCCTTTACTTATTTGTACTGATTGAATAAGTAGTCTCTACTTATTGAACTTACTATAAAGTAAAGACATAATACTGATCAATTAAATAATGTCCAGTTTATGTGATAATTATATTATTTTAAAAGGGATGAGACTACTCTTTGAATGCATAAGAGAACTTATAACAAAATAAGTTCAATGAAGTATGAGTGCGTTCTTTTTCACTTATTTTCACTGATTTCCACTGATTCTCACTGATTGGGTAAGGTCTCTCTACAGATTTCCACTGACTCGGTAAGGTTCTTCCACTAATTTCCACTGATTCAATAAGTTACTGTCATTAATTCTATGAGGAGGAATGTGGGTCCTGCCACTGATTTCTACTGATTGATTGAGTAAGATTCTGTCACTGATTCTCGATGATTTAATAAGGTGTTGTCACTGATTTTCACTAATTGGATAAGGTATTGCCATTAATTTTCACTGATTGGGTAAGGTCTAATAAGTGAAAAAACACACACCCATGTTTCTAAACTGAAATTAAATGAAACGAACTAACCACCATTGAAATAAACCAAACTGAACTACGGATCGGATAAGCCAAAAAATGAACGTCGATTTGACAAGGTCCTACAAATCTCTTACTAACATCAGATGGATGGAGTATATTAACGCAATAGTAGTACATGTACATTAGCTTCAATAGGCTTCAAGTTTGAAACACATTTTGATGTTGAACTTTTTGGTTAGGATGGGTTTGACAACGAACACAATCATAAATCCACGTAATGATAAACATAGCAACCGGGTTTATATGGCTGGGACTGGTTTGTACGTACGGGGTTACTTTACTTGGACCACGAAAGTTTTAGGTTCTTGTAAGAAGTTGCACGGCAAACAGAACCAATGCATCCACTTGTTCGGCCACTTCAATTCATACCCACCACTTGGTCCGTTTTCGCTCATGAGGTGGGCCTAATGACGCTAATGTTTACTATGGTAGAATAACCATAGATATTGTTGTGGTCACGTGAAATATGTTTGTTTTTTTTTTAAATTATAAAAAAACTAATAGGTAATATACATAAGACGTGATACCTGTAAACACAAAAGTAATTTTAATGGATCAAATCATTGATACCTCATATATAATGGTATGAGACTACCTAATAACAGATTTTTTTTTTCTTTTTCTTGAAAAACCTACTAAAGATTTGTTATAGGTAATGTATACGTGAATAAATTTACGAATTTGGGATTAACAAAATCAGGAAATATAGGTGCTTTTTGGGTTAATCAGGATATATAGGTGCTAATTAAGGAGGTGTGGTTGAGTGGTAGAAACTCATCCATGAATAACCAAGGTCGAGGGTTCGAATTTCGCCTTGAATATGGAGCAGATTTAAATTCCTTGGCCAGTTGTCCCATCTTTTAAGGTGCCTACAAGCCAACGCGGGAAAATAGTCACTGTGGAAATATAGGTGCTTTTTGGCCTTCTTTTAGGGTACACTACCAGGGACTTTTTTTTTCTTGAAACATACGAGAGTTTTGTTAGAGATAATGTGTGCATGAATAACTTCGCGAATTTGAGATTATCAATATCAAAATTTCCTAATCATAATTGAATGAAGTTACGGAGTTTAAAAATAAATAATTAACTAGTAAAAACAAATTATTACGTTAATGTAAATATCGACTTGTTAGTTAACTCAAAAATTCTATGAGTGATTTAATGATTAGTAAAAGTATATGATGCGGAGACTGTTTTCATGAAAGGTTTAAGTCTTAATAACTTCGTGTTAATTTTTCTTAATAGGAATTTTTCATGTTAATTATTCCTGTAGTAATTAAATATTCTAGTAGTAATTATTAGCAAAAGTATATGTTGAGGAAAATGGATTTTGAAATCTCCTCACACTAAGCTTGCACTGGGCAATAATGCTAATTGTTATGAGTTGAGATTTTCTCCATTTACTAAAAGAAATGAAGGCCTCTATTTACTAAATGGAAAGTGAGATATTCTTCTAACCAAAATTTTAAATTAAACAAATTCAAAGAGGCAAAATGAGAGAATGAGATTCAACCCTCCATTTAGGAAATGAAAAGAAAGAAAATGGAGAAGATCCCAACTCGATTGTTTTGATTCAAAATATGCTTGTCAGCTTGTAAACATCCCTTTTGATGATCACAAAAACTCGTATGAGACGGCCTAGGGGAGGCACCCTCTAACAAGCATAACATCATGTTAATGTCATGTTTGGCTATAGAGAGGGCCTGACCTTGAGGCGGTCTCATAGGAGACCTTTTGTTTGATGATTGTTCATTTTCCAGGAACAAAAACCATCTAATACAGCATAACAGGCAGATATAGATGCATTTTTAACTATCTTCAAGATATAAACAATTTCAACTATCACAACTCGCTGAGAGTCTACATCATGAATTCACCACACCATGTGGTACTCTGCTAATCAAAGACATAACACATTCCCATTCCCCGAAAAATTAAAATAAATATAATACTATAGCTAGACGCAAGACACACAATCTTACAAGAACCAGAAGATATTGACAATACACGATGTCAGGTTATCCACCTGAGTGAGGCTTTAGCTTAGTTATATAGGTTAGACCACTCTACCTGTTACACAAAAGCTCAAGCCAGACAGAAGTACGTTGCAGTCGGGGTTTGAGAATTGGGGTTTAACCGGCAGAGGACTACAAATGTCAAACATGAAGCACGATAACTAACAACTAATGCCATGACAGATCCCCTCTACATTCTCGCAAGCTCCGGCCTCGTCTATATTCAATTTCAGCATCAGAGCACGACTGACCTGTATGGTATTTCCTGTTATTTCTGGAGTTCCTTCTGTCGGAAAATATGTCTTCTTCATCTGTCAGAGTATGGTTGCTAGGTGTACTCTGGCCAGAGATGTTCCCAGCCTGCACATCTTGTTTATCATCTGAATCAAACC
The DNA here is from genome assembly GCA_038025085.1 of Tetragonia tetragonoides. Taxonomy (NCBI): domain Eukaryota; kingdom Viridiplantae; phylum Streptophyta; class Magnoliopsida; order Caryophyllales; family Aizoaceae; genus Tetragonia; species Tetragonia tetragonoides. Next base: position 35,707,848 of record CM076153.1, read on the forward strand.
ATGAAAAACCTTATCAATGCCAGCATCTAAATAATTCTTACAGGCAACAGGAAGTACATACAACACTGAAGAGAGCAAAAACTGTACTGAATTACAAGAAAATCAATAAGGAGTTAAGGTACCGTAATCAGAGCAAGCACTTCAACAGAAAACAAAAAAGAACAAAAGAATTCCTTCTGCATAAAATGCCATATATGGAGAGAAAACACAGCAGTCGCTAAGCAAACAAAATTCTCATAAAAAGCTTTAATCTTTGTCGGATTGAGGACTTGTGCTCAGCGGAGTCCTGTTCCAACCCAAGTCTCAGGTGAAGATGCTAGGAGAGGGCTACATGTCTTGTACAACTGGACAGAAAGTCAACAAGTCTAAACAACAGTAAAACAGAATACCCAAAAAGCTAGCCCATGCTCAGCTCAGGTGGTTTGAGTTTCCTGAAACTGCTCTACAGATTCAATATTGCCCCATTTCATGATTTTCGTTCGTTCTTTTATATATTCTCTCGGCGGTATTTCACTCCTAAAATATTGGCAATCCAAGTAAAACATGTACAACCGCTCAGGCAATCTGAATCAGCTCAGCACCAACTAAAATCAGCAATAGATATCTTCTCAGGCAGTGCAGTCATTATGCTGCTGAGAACGCATTCTCTGGATCTTATCCTTCTTGGCAAAACTATGAACAGATCCTGCAGAGTGACATCTCTCAGCAAATGTTGTGTCTGATGCTAAATCTCACCGTATAAAACCTCCCACCCCACCCAAGGTTCCAAAATAGTACTCCCTCTGTTGCACTTTAAACTACTCATTTGCTTTTTTGAGATCAAACTTTGTAAGTTTTGACCATAAATTTATAAAAAAAATCTCTATTAGTAATGACTTGAAAATATATTCATTAAATTCCTTTGAAATGTATTTTGAAATTACCATAAGTCACAAATTTTACTTGTACATAATTATAGATATTGATGGTCAAAGTATCACAATGGAGACTGACAAGAGGCAAATGGGAAGTTTAAAGTGGAACGGAGGATGTCTGTTATCAGGCTTTGAACAAGCTTAATCTCCCCCTTCCTCTGCATCTCCGACTCATTCTTCCACCTCAACACAGTACCACACAGAACCTACACGGAGAACAAGTGTCCCTCACCATATTCATATACCCTTTTTTCTACCAATCTTGCCCTAAAACATGCTACTGTCAAATTCAAACTTCATTCTACAAGTATAATCCTGCTTCCTGTATCTGATAATTCTTTCAATCCAAGGATATTAAAGAAGATATGGGCTTGATTCCTTCTTTATAATATATTTGCAAAGGGAGAGGGCTAAAGCTTTTGCATGCGTCACCTACTGGCTACTGATCTCACAGGTATGAGCTTCAACACCAAATGTCACGAGACCTGGTGCTCAATCAGACCACTCAAGGAGTGATACCAGTAGGGGCATGCTTGGATTGAGGGTGTATTACAAGAGTAATTGAGCAAATTATAGGGTAAAATGGATGGTGGTGGTGCATGTTGCAACTAGGTGGAAGAGAGAGGAGAAGGGAGGAAGGGGGTGGAGGATGGTTACCCTAACTCCCTAAGGGAGGGTAGGGGAACCATTACCCACCATACTAGGGTAACTACTAACTATTACCCTTTCTTCCTTCTCCTTCTCTCTCCTACACCCAAATTCCAACACGTACCACCACCTACACGGCTACACCTCTCACTTTACCCTTTAACCCACTCCATTAGCCCCTTAATACATTACCCCCCAATCCAGGCATCCCCTTAGTCTGAAAAGTCCAGTAGAATATCAGCAATATATCATATACACTGACTATTTCATTAAAAACAATCAGATAACTGACTATTTCTATTAACAACATACTCTCACTAGGTTAAAAATAACTCACCCTCATAGGGATTAGATGAAACTTTGCTTGGTATGCCTTTGCCATTCGTATCTGACTCTGGTTTTGAGGATTTTTCACCAGGTGAATTGTTGCCAGACCTTTTTGCCTTTGATCCTCCACGTCCCCATCCAAGTAATGTAGTTTCTTCGACATGTGGCTTGTTAGAGGTGCAAGGCATGATAGTGAAAGAGTCATCCATCACATCAGATATTTCCACGTATTGAGCAGTAGTGATCATTTCGTCAGCACTAAAGCCAAATGATGCCCTGTACGCTTCGATTTCTTCCACATCTTGCTTCATATTCTTATTCTGCTTGCTCTGATTTACAGGTCCAGCATTAGGGTAAACATCTGACTCCTTTGAAATACTTAGCCTCCCACCAGAATGTGGTTGGTCCAGATAGAATTGAGCAAAAGTGGCAGGACAAAAGAAGTTAGAATCTCTGGAACCATTAGAAGCAAGCCATCCTGATCCTGTTCTTGGATATTTTGTAGTTATAGGAGATAGAGGAGGTTCCCAACGAGAAGGATGATCCCTCTCGGGGAAGGAAGATAAACATTCGCCAGAGGTCCTTGAAACAGGTGATTTAAGGCTACTGGCAGGACTTCCAGGCGAATACGGATATGTTGCTTGCAGATCGTTTGATGTCAAATAATTTGTCTTCCCAGCACATTTTAGATCTGCTAATGATGAAAGGAATTGAGCAAAAGGTACATCAGGGGAAGAGGGTGTTGTCAGGTGAGCCAACTCCGGTGGAGGGGTCAAAGGAGCAGTTGACGGCTCAGTTGTGAAGGTTGAAAAAACAGGAGGAGTAACCAGTTGTGTCTCATGAGCATATGGCCCAGTTGCATACATAGTTGATGAAGGACCCCCTGGTGAATTGGCAGACAATGAGAGTTGACAACTTGGTGATTGAGCAGTAGAAGGGAGTGCAGAATTTGAGAAAGACGCAGGAGAAGAAGGAGGAGCTAGAAGATGCGGAGCTAATGAAGTAGCTTGGTTGGTTAAACCAGCACCCTGGGTTCCATTAGGTTGGTTTGCTGCTGTGTTTCCTTCTTGTCCACGAGATGCTGGTACAATACGTTTCCCACCCTTCTGCACTCCGAAACAGGAGAAGCCGCCCCAACATCCTCCCCATTTCTTTCGCTGAGAAGAAATTGAAGTATTAGCTTGTAAAAAAGATAATCATTCACAAACAGCAGAAAGGAAGATAAGATATACATATGGAAATTTCTTTCGGACTCCATTGTTCAACAAATGCAATTGAGACAACGAGAAACCAATAAATATCAACTAACATTCAGTAGCTGTTCAAACTACGTCCAAAAATAAATCGTGGAGCCTGGCTTTTGAGAAGGAGGGGGGGGGGGAGAACCAATGGAACAACACGTTCACATAACCAAATGATAGAAAATTCCTATGCAAAATATTATATATCTTTCACCCATACACAGGTCAAAGTTTCGAAAAGGAGAAAATAAAATCTAGTACAATTATATTATCAATCATCAGAACAAAACATTTCTTGGAACCAAAACAGCAAAATGCTAATAATTCTGTTTCTCATCACAATGAGATGTCTAGGAAGTTTATCCTGCACAATCATTATGCTCGTGAACAGGGGAAACATATCAGAAACGGCAGAGCGCAGCTTTCAGAAAAATCCTCTAGGACACTAGGAGTGATAGTGGTGAAAATGGCCATCTTAGTGGCATGTCATCTTAGTGGGGATTGTTAATCATCTATTACATCCCTTAAATTTAGAATTAATGATCTTTGATTGCAAAGTGTAATAGCTTTTTCTTCCTCACAACTATTTCTTCTGGTTGGCATTCCTACATCAGCTGGAAATTAAGAAAGCATCAAGGGCGAAAAAACCATAATCATCCCCTGGCTTACCTCGCTCCAAAACGTAAAAAGAGAGATCCCTACACAAAGCCAACAGAGCTATTTGCTTCCCCCCTCCCCCCCCCCCCCCCCGTCCCAAGGAACGTATAAGAAAGATTTTAGTGAGGAATGCCCCCAGTAGTATGCCTTTTAAGCAAATAACTGTGATCAATATCATTGAGCCGATGATTAGTTCCAACTTAGAATCATGCAAACCGTTGCAAAGTCAGATTCATGAACTAGATTCATGAACTAGATTCATGCTTCTTTGGGACATACTTTGAAATACCTCCAATGCGAAACATATTAGGCAACAAAACTCGTGAACAAACTTCATCTCACTTCTGAGCAACACATGACCACTTTCTTTAAATAAAATCTGCTTCTGTTCAGCATGTCTATCAATTCAATCATCAAGTTCAAGTTCTTTTTAAGGACATCCGAAATAATACCATCTGCCTTGAAAGTGCAACCCCCCTACCATTGACATGTACAAGTCAGACAGCCAACCCATCAGACAATAGAACTACCACGGTACTCCAAATGTGTTGTATAGAGATGCTCAATCGATAATTAGAACTCGATATTACTAACATATCGGGTTCAATTCTTATCGGCCTTTGTACCTCCTCTAAAACCAATAACAATGTGTACTAATTATACAATATCCACTTATCCAGTGTCCAAGGAAAAAAAATCGACCCATCAACTTCAAAAGTAGACAATCAAACCCACATGATAATGATAGGTCATCCTCTAAAATTTTCAACATACCAAAGACATTTGGTCTGCAACAATCTATTCATATAACCATGTTGCCAACCCAACTAACTAAATTTTGTACAAATCACATATTGAGATAGCTAAGCTAAATTGAACCACCATTTAAAAAGTGAAAGCTCTAAACATCTGAATTTTGGAAGCAAATGCTGTACAATCAAAATTTCATACAAAACCCAGATCAGTCAGCTAATTAACAGATCTGTAAAAACATTACAGTGTCAGATCTGGGAGGAAAATAAAGAGGGTGGTAAATTATGATAGATAAGAGAGAGAAATTTATACCCGTTCTTGTTGAGGAAATCGATTTTGCTCAGAACCCATTAATGGTGTATAGTTTTAAAGCTTTCTCTCTCTCTCTCAAACACAACAGCTACTTAATTCACTGGTAAATTGCAGGCAAACTTCAAAAATTTCCCGGAAAAAAGCCGGAACCCACGACCCTTCTTTTCACATTTCTCACTCCGACCAAAACTGAGGAGAGAGAGAAAGAGTGAATTTTTCAGTCTAGTACTCTAGTTAGTCTAGTGAGGTACTGAGAGAAGAGAGAGAGAGGAGAGAGAGAAGAGAGAGATACTACTGTAGTACTAAGTAGATCTATAACACAGTGTCTATAACTACAATCTACACAGGATGCATTTTGCTTACCTTTGCTGCTATTTTTGTTAAGGAAAGTTTTTTATGTCCTTTTTTAAGGGGATTGATAGATTTATTTTTATTTTTAGAGTGTGTTCTTTTTCATTTACTTAAGAGGTGTTTAGTCCTATACTAATTTAGTAATATTTTCACTGAAGTGATATGATCATTGTTTCACATTTTAATACTAGGTTCCGTTTATTTCACCTGAAAAAAAATGAAATGAACTAAATTGATTATTTTGACTTGATCGTTAACCATTTGAAAATCGTCCAAACATATTCAATATTGTCTCATTTAAAAGTATGCTTTGAGATCTTTTCGGTGACATAGTTATCATCATAAATTTATTTTGAACTAATAAGTTATCTAAGTGATAAAGTTACACATGAACTGAATTGAATTTAAGTGAAATTAAATTGAAACAAATAGAGACTTAATCTAATTCAGTCCAATCCAATAACAAAGAATATATATTTAAATATAGTTAAGTTCAATTGAGTTCAATCACTCAAGTGATCTTCAATCATTTAGGTAAGTGAAAATGAACGGAAAAAAAATAGTATAAAAATAACTAAGGCCTTATTTGGTTCATTTGTCTCAACTTACATGGGTAAGTTGTAAAACCATGAAACTTCAACTTCCTAGACAAGTTGTACATCCATCAAGGTATTTTTGTTTAGTTTACAAATCTTACTTATTTGAAAGTAGATGCAAAATGACATACTCCGCATTATCCAAGTTACACGTATAATCATTTTTAAATTCAAGGGGAAATTCAAGGGAAAAAATGTATTTTATGTTAATTACTATGGGAAGTTGGACTTATATTGTCCTCTAGATAAGCAACTTCTCATGCTTTAAGGGAAGTTCAACTTCCATAAAAGTTTAATTTCCATGGAAGAAAGTGAACCAAACTAAGTAAGGGTGCGTTCTTTTTCACTTATTTCCACTGATTCTTATTGGTTGGGTAATGTCTTGCCAGTGATTTTCCACTGATTCGGTAAGGTCTTGCCACTGATTTCCACTGATTGAATAAAGTCATGCCACTGATTCTCACTAATTGAGTAAGGTCTTGTCACTGATATTCACTGATTGAGTAAGGTCTTGCCACTGATATTCACTGATTGAGTAAGGTCCAATAAATAAAAAAGAACACACCCTAAGTTCCTCCACTTCCAAGAAAGTTGAAGTTCATTAACGAAGTTATATCCAACCAAACAAGACCTAAATAAGTACTCTTTTGGAATAACATGCTACTAGATATGACAAGAAAAACCTGCATTGTATAATTGTATTGATAGAGAGGATACAGATAAAGTGATAATTTTAAATTTTTATTTTTGAAAGGAGATAAAGTAGTGTAATAAATTTGATGTAAAGCCAAAGGAAAACAAAAGGGGAAAAAGAAAGGGAAAAGGGCAAAAACAAAAACAAGGAAAGGGGCAACTGGGCAAGGGGACTGGAAACAGGTACAGACGATGAGAAATGCTTTTTCTCTTGGGTTAAGGGAAAGAAGAATGAATGCGGCTAAAGTCTCAATCGTTACACGGTCCCATTAAAGTCCCTCTTTTTTTTCTTTTTCTTTTTTCTTTTCATTTTTGAGGGTGGGACACTAGGCCATTAGAGGGTTTCCACATTTACATAGTTTTTTATTTTTTATTTTTATTTAAGAACCACTCCATATAACCTAACTCATCTCGAAATAAGTGCCCAATCCATCTTTATTTGGACCAATTTAGAAGGTTAAAGGCCCTCACTCCCGCCCCATCCCGCCCCAAAACCAAATGGGGCAATGCTCGGCTGTTACCACCCGTCATATTTCTATCAACCAAAAGGAAATATGAGAGCTCTAAGGCATGAACATGGGACCTCTAAGTAGGAAGATGGGAGGATAACCATTGAGACAAATACATCTTGATTTCGCAGTCACATAATAGAGTTATTAATGGGTAGAATGATCTATTATGCCATATTCGCTCAACTCTTAAAAGGGCGGACATAAATTAAGTAATAAGTTTTGGTGAGGCTTAGCACAAGTGCTTAAAATGCATGTCAGCCTAGTCTAACCCAGACTCACTTTTAAACAACATAAATTCATAGGTATAAATGACGCACTGAGTTGAGTGAACCCTCCCATATATAATGGAATAATAATCAAAGGGAAAAGTATACAAAGGTCTATATCACAAATTCACAATTCTTAACCTTGCATAATTGGGAGAGTGATAGTTTTATAGACCATAAAAACATGTCTCTTGTAAGTACGAAGATGTACCCTAATTGACGAAGGAACTTGTTTATCGTACCTTCATTTTGAATTTGCTAAGCCATCAAGTGTGTAACACTCTTATGTTATTGGATGCAAATGATTTGTTTAAGTGGAAAATTTGAAAAGAGGAGAATTTGTTCAAGCTCTTGTAGGCTAATAATAATGAATGTAACTATATTTGAATTTTTTTTACAAATTTACAAAATTTAATTTTTTAGAAATTTAAAAATAAATAAAATAAATATAAGATAGGTGTAGCCAAGAACAAATGACAGCAACTTTTTCGCTACACCTAAAGATAGCTAATTAGGCTACACCCACTTATCTTTTTAATAAAGTTGTAGGTTTATTATTATAAGGTTGTAGGTTAATAATAATGAATTTACCTATGTATGAAAAAAATAAAATTTAGAATTTTCAAAAAAAAAAAAATACAAAAATAAGGTAGGTGGAGATAGTCAAGTTGGTTACATCCAGGAGCAACCAAGAGCAATTGGTTCACCAAAACAAAGATAAGCTCAATAAACTAGCTTTACCATCCAGGAAAATTTGTTGAAAATACAGAGGATGTGCACCATTACATTATTGATCTTTGCAAATCCTTTTCATTCTCATCCTCTTCGTCTCTTTTGACATTTCTCTATTTTCTTTTAAAAAAGTTGTAAGTGTATTGAAGCGAGTTATTCTTTGTATTTTCCACAAATTTCCTTGGATGGTAGAGCTTTTTGGTGAACATGAGTTGAAATTGAAATCACAACCTATAAGTGAACAATTTGCGTCAAAACATCACTAACCACAGTTGCTCTTCACGTAGGTCACCCATATGCTATATCCACTACTCTTATTAACTACCTATTAGATTTATGTGATTTTGCCGCATTGCTCAATTTTCATTTTAAAAAATTCTTTTTCCAACTTTGATTATAATAATTCCATATAAATTCTTTCAGAAATTTGAAAATAAGGGTAGAATAGTAAAATAATAATTAAAAAAACATAAATTCTAACCAAAAATTAAAATGGTGTCGATTTTGAGTCGAAAATACAATTAGGGGTAATTTGGCGCAAATAATTAACCTAAGTGATGTTCTATAGAAATGGCCCAATTAATGCGCTTTAGAAGGGGAATGAAAATGAACTCAAAATAACCTTATTGTTGTTATGTGATATCTTGTTTCTTCTTTTTAATCAAATTTTTCTTAGAAAACTTTTTTTTATCAGATTGTTAGGTCATGTCTTGGTACTTATTTGTTATCACTTTATGAGGTACCATTTATTTTACAGTGATGTAATAAAATTTAACGAACATGCTTCAAATCCACCGCATTACTTGAAAAAAAGAAAACAAGTATAAGGCCTGTGCGAAACCAATTCATGGCGAGATAGTCTCATTTTTTTATAAATTTATGGATTACTTTCTAAGGTCAATAATCCTTGTATCTATTAAAACTGTGTCTCATTTTTAGGTTATTTGACTGAGTCTATGATAACTTCAAATTAATATTTTTTTTTTAACTATTGTAACAAATAATAACAGACTATAAACATTGCGGACCAAGGTGAATGCAGGCTGCAGCCATAAGATGTCCTAAAATACCATCACAAAGGATTTATAATGTACAGCACTTTTTGGTTTTTTCTCTCTATTACTCTAGCCACCTCTCCTCTTGGAGCTAAGGAGAAAACCACTCTTGAGGTCAGAGTACCAGGCTAACAGTCCCCTTCCAGGAGCAGGAATATGAACTCAATCGCATGCTCAATTACAAAAGAAACTGGAGGACGATTATCTTCAAAATCAGGAAAGATCATCAAACATCAGCAAACTTATTGAATTATCGACATCAAATATAAAAGAAAACATAAGGAATTTACTTTCCCACAATGCATCTATAAAATTTGTTTCGGACGGCACATCTGCTCGTAAATCATACAAGAATCAACTCACTCCAGACATCGACGTTCTCAAAATCCACAAACCAGTGCCAGCACTACTGGCTCTTCAAATGAGTGAAGGCTATGTTAAGCAAGAACCCATTCTCAACTCCTCGTAGGCAGTGAATTGAATGTATAGAAAATCAGCACCATACAAGAAATTTACACCAAAGATCCATCTAAAAATTGTCATCTGTAATTTGTATAGTTCAACATACATTTGCTGCAGACAAAACATCACGTGACCTCAAGAATGTACCCTCAAACAAAGATCTCAAACCTTAGCAGAGAGGTGGTCGGAAAAAAACCTTAGCAGGGAAATTTTTGACTACTCTTCAAGCAACCAATTGTGCAAACGGACACAAGATATTTGATACTTCTGCAAGTCAAGACAGAACCCACAAGTGCAGTTAAGAGGCAAGGCATACTTCAGACTGACCATGCACAACAACAAACCACAGGCAAAATGTATGAACTTACCTCAGGCAAAATGTATGATACAAGTAGTGTCCATAGGGCTTCACTTTTTGGAAAGATGAGGTTTTATTGATTCTACAACGACCTGTTTAATAACAAAGAGAAACTAAATCATGTTGTAGTGGTTCTTATAGCTACCACAAGCTGGCTTCCTCCCTAGGAGCAAAGGGCGGAGAGAGAGGGAACAGAGAGTGAAATCTCAAAGGAGTACAGCTCTTGAGAAAAAGTGTACTTACCCTCCCATCATAGGACAACGACGCAAAAACCCAAGGCTCCCGAGAACTCCAAGCAAGACCTGAAGTATGATTTCCAGTGGTTAAGTAATTTTAGATCAGGAAGAATGGAAGAAAAGGGCATTTCTGATGGTGAAGATACCATAAACGCTGTCTTCATAATCACTATATGTGTTGAGCAATGGGTCTACACGCTTTGTTGGTGAGACTGAGGCACTGCCAGAAAATTCAACTTGTTTGATTAGGAGAGACAGATATATCAAAGGCATAAAAATAACTGAATGTTCAACTTCAGAATTTTTTAGATAAGCAAAGCACCTTTCAGATGCTACAATCTCACTATGCTCAGGAGCTAGCCACAAATTAACAGCTGAGTCTGTTCCAGCACTCTGCGTTTTGGAACATTGTCAGCATTTATAAGTTGCAGCCGTATCTTTTAACTCACTTCATGACAAAATAAATGACACGCTTCAGATATTTAAGAAACACCCTTAAGAGCAGCCAGCCAGCCAAGCAGTGCATAATAGTAAGACAAAGTATATAATATGTGGGACATATACTTTGCAAGAAAAGGTAGTTTTTGTTTGAATCCATTCATGATGAATATTTGGAAGTATAAATTTTTGTCCTATTTACCCATAACATCTGTCAGCCTAATGTCACATATGTGACAGTGCGAGCATGGAGGAGCTCATTCATTGTCATTTTGAGCTCAATCTTGCTGCACCTACTGTACATCGACACAGGTGGATGCATATGCAATTACAAGTAGGCTGAAAATCATGAAACATGTAAATGCAGTCGTTTGATGCCTATGCATAATATTTATATAGTAAGGGGAGAAAGAGAGAGAGAGAACCAGGATTAGACCGTCGTACTCAGGGTTACACCTGACTGTCCACGTCCTGCCAGAAACAATACATGAAGGCATGTTAAAAGTTGATACTTGCTAGGGATGTTAGAACCTATCCAAAGCCATAAAGCAATTAGTAAACAGACACAACATGAACTACCTCTTGAAAAAGAAATTTTATGGTCAATTGCCATATGAGGGAAAAAAAATTTCAACTGGAAACATGGAGAACCTAGCACATTCACTGAATGCCTACGTTGCCCAGTACGGATATATGAGTATACAGTGGACCATACTCCATTTTGCCAACCTAATGTGTCCCCAAGTTCATAACTGTGGAGGAAATTGGACCTCTAGTAGACAACTAGACACCAGGTGCTTGAAGGAACAGCTTCTGAGTACTTATCCATTTTGACCTTGTCTTAGTACATCATTCTTAGCTTTACGTAAACTGCCCTATAGGCTCTAACTACTTGTCAACTTCAGAGAAACGAATTGTTCAAACAGCGTCATTCAACACAAACATATGAACAAGTGAAATTTTCTACTCAAAAAAAAAAAAAAAAAGGGAGAAATTTTACCCTGTTGAAAATTATATGCCTAAAGAGTAAGATCCCAAGAGACAAAAACCACAAGCATTCAAGCAAAGAAGGATGAATGCAACTAACTCAGAGCATTTGTTAATTTATGCAGGACATCTATGATTTATACCTACAATCTAGCTGTGATAAATTAATGATGCGGATTAGAACTTGAAAGAACGATACAAGGTTATCAGATAAAAACGACAAGCCTCTCTCAAACAGACTCCAGCACCTTCTACCAGGAGACTACATCATGGAAAATATGACACACTCAGCTATCTATAAACACAGAATATGAAATGAAAAAAAGTCTGCATTTAGTACCAGTGTGCATGACCAGGAAGCTCAGTGATGGGAGCTTTTAGCATCCTAAGATCCCAAATGTGTATTCCAGATTCATCCTCTGCAGTTACCTGTATTGTGATAAAGGATACAAATTAGACTTGCATGTCTTTCATTTGGGTCGACTATTTTATCATTGGTATACTAAATCAACAACTACCACAACAAAATCAAGAAGGTATTTATATTCTTCATTATGATGAGTGAACTTCGCTGCTTTAGACAGAATCAGTTTAAATCTGTGCATAGCACCTAGGTACTAACAGAAGCTTGGCCCATCTGACTGAGTATGAAGAAGTATAAGACTGGTTCCCCAATCTCCAAGTTCATACCCACTAACATGAATACAATGTTGCTACTACTGTAATTAAATTTTCCACAGCTTAAGCATCAATAAGAAACTGAATATCTAACATTATTACTTCCTCCCACAATAGAAGAGTGCTATATTGGGTTATTGCAAAAAGTTATTCCTTTTTCTCTTCACCACATGCCTATCTTTTTCGATGTTATACAATTTCAATTTCAGGAGAAATGCCAATGGGAAGGAAGTTGTTGAACTTTGGGATCTGCTTTCTCACTATTTTTTTCTTTGATAAGAAAAAAGTGTATATTAATGATTGAATCAGCAGTAAAGCCTAAGAGGACAAGATGTCCTCTGTGTATTAACTATTTACAAATCATCTCTATGCCACTGAACTTGTGACTTTAGCTCCGAAAACACCCTACTGCCATAGCCCACAAAGAGGCAAAGCAGGTAATTCTGCCGCACAACATGTCAGTGGAGAGCACAGGAAAGACCCATGCCTTCCAGGCTTCCTCTCCAGCCAGATGCACCGTGACTCTACAACACTGCAAAATTAAGCATTACACCAACGCAACTTCTTCCCTGTCCTCCCCCAAAACCCAAAAAGCGCACTCGCAAAATTCCATGACAATTGCCGGAAATGACCAAGGCTCCCCAAACACACCAAACAATCTACTTCAAAGAGTCTGCGCTACATTGAACCTCAAGAACGCATATGAAGCAGACCCACAACTAGCCCACAACCAGTAAGATCAGGTAATAGAGCTAGATCCAGCCTCCTCTTTTGGCGCAAATACTTAATGTTAAACTAAGCCTATCAAACATCAAAGTCCACAATAATCCCCATACCATTAGAGAAAATGCCTTCCCCAACCACCATGCTATGGAACCCAGACAGTTGGTCCAGCCCTCCTAACCGATGAAGGACCTACAAGAAAACTCAGTGGAAGAACATGATCCGATAGTTGCAGTCTCCAACATATCTTGACGGGGTCTCCGAAATAGTAAATTCCAGGAACCAGCCTGCACAGAGAAGAAGTCCGCAACCACCGCACTGTCAAAAAGTGGATAGGTGGAACAATCGTAGGAATATCGTACCTCCAACTATCCTCCCTGAATCTAATCCGCAATTCATTCCCAAGCTTCAAATCTACAAGTGGAAGGAGATGCGATGAAACCAGTGAGATAAACACCCACGGACTCACATGCTAGAACTGTGCAATCTATGCGTCCCAACCATTCTGTTGCAACACATACTTACCCCAAATGACCTGATGCCACAGGCTCTCCATCCAAGCAGAAAATGACAAAGCCAATCTACTGTCTTCGTCACATCCCGAAGCCCGTCCTATCGAGCCCTTTTATTGCATTTGAAATGGCCTGTACTTACTCTGCTTGAATTTTCAGCATACAATTTTGGATCAGACACAAGGGTGTGGGCTTTATCAAAAATAGGGAGTTTCCTACTAAGTCCATTTTCTAGCACTTGACTATTTATAACTCTTAGTTTTCCCTCAGCTCTGTTATTGGGTGCCATTGAAGGTTCTGGCTTTCTTGTAGATGTCCATACGTTCATACAAAGAGTTACAGTTACAGATTCGTCAATTTCCCTCCCCGTTTCGCTTCACATCCGAAATAATGTAGCTTCTACCATCCCCACCCCAAGTGCCCTCCTTGTCCCGTTAAGAAGCTTGATAGGTCACTTGTCCCCAAAGTTGTGCAAATGTGGGAGCATAAGCTTGGATTCCTTTCCAACCATACACACCACAAAGTCACCAGACTCAGGTAACTTCAAAAGGCCTACATCCATATCCCAATGAAGAAATATGTGCGCATAAGTCTCATTAGTAGCACGACAAAGCATTCACATGTCCGGTGAAATAGCCATCCATGGCTTTCTCCTCGGAAGCATATCGTTAGTGTTAATTCTCCCCAATTCCAAGGTCCAAGCAAACCCACCCACCCCCCCCCTCAATGGAATTATGGAACCTTTGCTTTCCAAAGGAAGGTGGAGATAGGAAAAAGAGCATATCGAGCAGGTGTCCTAAGACATGCCAAAAAGGATTATGAGGAGAACCTTCCTGAACCTTGGTTTTCAGTTCTTTCTCAGGAGGACTTCCTGTCCGCTTCCTTGTGATCTTTTCATCTTTATTAGTACAGTTACTTTTTTATCTAGAAAAAAAAAAAAAAAAAAATTCACTCCCTTTCCTTCATAGTAACTGCCTTAACTTTTAGTTCTCATACGTCTATGCATTCAGAAGTCTAGATATCTCAACAAGTATTTATAATCCTTGTATATTGAGTAAGAAATCTAGATAGCTACAGATTAAGAAGTTTGCATCTTTCCAAGTCTAATTACAATATTACACACTGAAGCTTCGATAAACAGCATATCCTATTTAATATTCCCTTGTCCTCATATGACAATGGCAGAATTTTCTAGTATGAATGATCCCATTTTTGAGCATTTTATTCTGTTGTAACTTCTACTACCTGTTTGCCTCACGCTAAAGAACTTTCAAGGTTTTTTTCTCTTTAAAACGTGACCATTTGAAGTGACGCAAAACTTCAGGACAGTGGAAGGATAATAATCCTTGTCCATCGTCGAACAACAACCGGAAAATCCAATATATGTACAACTATAACAATATTCCCTACACAAGCAAAGCCGAAGCAAGTCACTTACTAGTATATGTTTCTTCTTGGTGTCATAATCTACATTGCGGGCATGGGCTTGCTCAATTGAGCTTGTCATTCTGTAGAAAGCACAAAATTAGGTTTTCAACCGATAGAATCTTACTCCAAGCATTAGAAATACATACAATACTGGTCACCAACAGTCAAATAATGGCGCCGGACCTAAATACTTGTGGTTTTATGGGCCATAAATGTGGCATACAAGCAATGGGAAGTGGATAACATTACTCCAAACATGTAAACGGATTCTTTACTACCATGAAGAAAGAAGTCCTCACATTAACATAGTCCTTACTAACCATGCGTGAGTTCCTTTATAAAATTATGACTATACTCTATGGACCTACTACGTTTTGGAACATCATTAACATGTCAAGGACTTTTATAAGCATAACCCAATACAAATTATGAAAATTGATCAAGAAGCTGTCCGATTGAGCTTGATGGAGAGAAAAATCGATTTGCCAAAGAGAGAGCATGTAAAGTGTAAGCACATTAAAAGCATACAGCACAGGCATCATGGTTTATGAGCCACCCACCTTCTACAAAGGATGGAAATGTTGCTAGCATGAATTCTTGCAAGGAGCTCCAGGAGAAGGCTATAATTCCAGAAAGAACCAGAACACATATATGACAGACAAGACACAAAGGTCCAAAACATGGAAGCAGACACTGTGTTCTTGATATGCTAATTGTCCGTATTGTGTTCAGAAAAGAAAGCACACTAGATCAAATAACCTCAAACTGTAATAAGTTGCCAATGATCACAAGGAGGTTCTAAGGATGTTGTTCTTCAACGAAACATTATTGCTATGTTAGAATTTTGGCACAGCGTATGTGTAGTGGACCCAAACTAAAATAACAATGATGATATTCACTACTCAATAATACGTGAATATATAATATGAGGGGGAAGTTGGTGAGCATTGCTATGCTCACCCATGATAGCCTCTACGTGCTGCATTCTCTAGATCATTCTTTTCTTCATTACATAATCTTCTCCTTATATACTTCTCCCTCCTGTCCACGGAAATCTTGACGATTTGGAGAATAATACAAATATTAAGGAAAACACATTTGAGCACAAGAATTCCAACTTTACCCATAAAAGAGCAGATGGGGTGTTAAGAGAGAGAAAATAATATTTTAGTGGGGATTTATTGCTTTTCCCGGTAAAGCAATAAAAGGAGCAGTACTTTCCTTGCTTTTGTACTGGCGTGAGATTTGTTTTGCCAGAATTTGAACAGTAAATCAAAATTTTCCTTTTTATTTCATATTTCCCCCAAAAATAGGCACATGGGATGAAAAGGAGGTGTAAAATAGTAAAGGGTTCTCAAATACAATGCCATATAAGGAAATGTAAAGATTTCCATGGTCCAAACCTAAAAGGAAAGCGTAAAGATTTACGTGGACCGGAGGGAGTACTTCTAACTTCTAAGAAATAGTGTTTCATATTAATCTCAAATTATAACCATTCAATAATATAAGGGTCTAAATGATTTACTATTTAGAGCATACTAATTATATCATCAATAATTTAAGTTTGTGTTTTCCAACACACCCCTTCAAATTTAAATTATCCATTCAAACGCTTTTGATAACCACATTACTTGACATTCTTCTGATGTTTGTGGCCATATGATCTTTTTTGGAGCCTCCTATTATTGCATCCTATGTGTCTTTTATATTCGCCTCTACAAGATGACTACTACCCCTTGTACATCTTGTGAACTTCGTATCATGATTTACTCTTTCCAATACTTGATCCTACTTTCGGATCTCTTCATTTTGCAACATTGGAATTCCTTGTCCCAATCTTTTTGTCTTACAGATGCTGCCGCCTCGGTCATACCGAGATTTTTCTTGGGTTTCTACCCATCTTGACTTAACAGGGTTTCTTTCTTTTACCCTATTTGTCTTGAGTTGGCTCTCATGCTTTGGCAACTCATCTTCTTTTGGGTTAGCAACTTTGACTAACCAAACCTACCTTCCAGATTGGCATATTAGCCAATCTTTTCTCGTGAGGGAAGAACAAAATTTATTTTGTTGTTGAATTGGAGGAATAGGATCTACCATCAACTCTGATACCATGTTGGAAATTTGAGTTGTGTATAATGCGGAAATATTATGGGGGAAGAAATTTGTTCAAATAGAACTTTATTAATTTGTTCTACATATCTCAAAGTAGATATCTCAATATTTCTTATGTTTTACATGAGGCGTTATATACTAATTTATCATACTAAAATACTAGAGGATATAAGTTAATCTATCTTATACCACTCACAATAATAGTAAAACATATTCTATATTATCTATAAGCATTATATTTCCAGGCCAAGATATTATTAGTAAAGTTATTTTGGTATGCAAGAAAGTCTCCATTCTTTACAAGACCACCAGAATCATCAAGACCAGCAAGTAAACTTCACAGATATTTTTTGTGGCTGCAGAATGAAGAAAATCAGGTCTGATGGAGGGAAGGAATATACTTCCTCTGAATTCGATATTTTCTGTGACGATGAAGGCGTAGAACATCAGCTCACAGTTGGTTATACGCCTCAGCAAAACGGTGTTTCTGAAAGAAAAAATATAATTGTGATGGAAATGGTCAGGTGTTTGCTAATAGAAAAGAATTTGCCTAAGAAATTCTGGACAGAAGCTATGTATAGAACTATTTACTTGCTAAATAGACTTCCTACAAAGGCGATACAAGGGAAAACTTCGATCGAAGCTTGGAATGGAGTTAAACCAACAGCTAAGCATCTTAGAGTTTTTGGCTCAGTTAGCTATGTTATGTATATGTCCCATCTCAAAAGAGGTGCAAGTTGGATGATAAATCGAAGAAAGGAATCTTTCTTGGCTATAGCTCACAATCAAAAGGCTATAGAACTTCAACCTCAACACAGAAAACATTGTGATTGGCCGAGATGTAGAGTTCGATGAGAATGCAATGTGGAACTGGGAAGAGCAGAGAATTGAGAAGAGAATTATACCAGTTCTAGTCGATAATCCGCCTGAGTTGAATTCACAAGAGCCTCCAGAAGATGATCAAAATAATAAAAATGTTCTTGATGATGAGGATGAATATGGGTTTTCTCCTACAACACCGGTCAATTCACCAAATCAAGCTGATACACCATTTGATCTACCATCTTCAGATGACAATGCTACCGGTCCAAGAGGTAAAAGACTCTTACGTGATGTTTATCAAAATTGTCCAACAATCCATCTAGATCCTGAGATGTGTGAATTTTGTCAATTTGCTATCCATGAGCATTGCAACTATGTTGAAGCTTCAAAGGCCAAAGAATGGCAAGAAGCCATGGAAACTGAAATCAGTATGATCCAAACAAATCATACTTGGGAGTTGGTTGATAGACCGAAAAACAGGAAACTTATAGGTGTCAAAATCGGTTTTCAAAACCAAGTTGAATCCAGATGGGTCCATCAACAAGCATAAGGCAAGATTGGTTGTTAAAGGGTATTCTCAACCAGCTGGAAATGATTATGGAGATACCTTTGCCCCAGTTGCAAGACTTGACACAGTTAGAACTTTGATAGCATTATCAGCTCAGAATAGTTGAAGATATACAAATTTGATGAAAAATGAGCATTCCTCAATGGTGACCATGAGGAGGAGATATATGTGGAGCAACCGAAAGGGGTTTTATAGTAAAAGGAGGACAGCATCAAGTCTATCGCCTTAAGAAAGCCTTGTATGGGCTTAAACAAGCTCCTAGAGCTTGGTACAGTAGAATTGACTCTTCTTTTATTGATCAAGGCTTTAGGAGGAGCAAGAATGAGCACACCCTCTACATCAAAAGGCATGGCAAATCAGATGTATTACTTATATCTTTATATTTCTATGATTTGCTCGTGACAGGAAATAATCCATACATGATCATTTCCTTCAAAAATGAGATGAAAAAGAAATTTGAGATGACAGATTGGGGTTAATGAATTATTTTCTTGGCATGGAGATTCACCATCTTACGAGGGAATCTTCATCTTTCAAGCCAAGTATGCAGAGGATATTTTGAAATTTTTTGATGCAGCACTGCAAGTTAGTGGCTACTCCTCTAATATTAAACGAAAAATTGTCAAGTCTAATGGACATGACAAGGTGGATCCCACGCATTATAGAAGTATGGTTGGCAGTTTGTTGTACATTACAGCAACTAGACCCGATTTGATAGTTTACTTTCAAGATTCATGATTATACCAAGCGAAGTACACATGGAGACAGCCAACAGAATCCTGAGATACTTAAGAGGCACATCTGATTATGGAGTATCTTTTCAATCATGTCAAGATGAGAAATTAATTGCATATTCTGATAGTGATTGGGGAGGTTCACTAGATGACATGAAGAGTACCTCCTGATACACTTTCACACTTGGTTCTGGAATATTCTCATGGATATCAAAAAAACAGGATCTTGTTGCTCCGTCGACTGTTGAAGCTGCAACGGTTAATCAAGCTATTTGGCTACGAAAGATCCTTGCTCACATGGGTTACAAGCAAGATCAAGCTACTGAAATTCTAGTGGATAACAAGTCAGCCATTGCCATTGCTAAAAATCTAGTTTATCATGGCAAAACAAAGCACAAGAAAATATAGTTCCATGCAATCAGAGTTAGAGTTCAGAGATGCTGAACAAGAGAAAGAAGTCATGTTGATTCATTGCCCCTCGGAGTTTCAATTAGTTGATGTTTTTACCAATACGAAAAACAAGGTTTGAGTTTTTGAGACAGAAACTCGGTATGACCAGCAAAAGTCTCAAGGAGGAGTGTTAAGAATTGAGACTTTCTTGCATACCAAAATAACTTTAGTAATAATATCTTGGCCTGGAAATGTAAGGCTTATAGATAAATATAGAATATGTTTTGCTATTATTGTGAGAGGTGTAAGATAGATTAACTTATATCCTCTAGTATTTTAGTATGATAAATTAGTATATAAAGCCTCATGTAAAACATCAGAAATACTACTTTGAGATATAGAACAAATTAATAAAGTTCTATTTGAATAAATCTCTTCCCCCATAATATTTTCGCATTATACACAACCCAAATTTTCAACAGGCTAGTTCTTCAAGAAAGACATAGTTCACTTGCAAACTGTCTGATGAAGTGACAAGCAAATAGATATTAGGAATTCCACCTCAAATCCACACCAACAGGATGCCACAAAGCTATGCTTGATAAAAATCCTCGAACTAGTTACTAACACAAGTGAAGAAATAAGCTTGCTTTCAACGAAGATGAAATATTTGCATGGCTTCACTTCCACAATGAATGTTTGTGCCTTCTCAATTATATACTTATCTAAAAGAGCAAGGAGAATCGATACTTGAGACACTTCAAAGTGCAAGCACGAGAATGAGCTCACTTTCTACGCTAAAGCACTAGCTTCTAGAAGAAATCGGCATAACCATCATGAATAGATATGTTCATAGGCACAATGTGACTAATCTCCAAGACTCCAACTCCTAACCCCATATTCAGTCACATAAAAACCCCAAGCCTATGTTAAACGGAAGGATAGAACCCTTTTCAATTTGGTTGAACAAAGTGCCTATATCCACAATGGCAGTATAGCTATTTAGATCTTCTAGATTACACTTGATCTACGGTTATAATCATTTGAAAAATCTCTTTGTAACATAACTTATCAAGAAATGTGAAAACCCTAAACCATCTAGCTACAATCGAAATTCCTACGTACTTCAATGAACTTTTTGAGCTAACCTTTTGACAAATCAAGATTGAAATGAACTCAATGGAAAAATTGATTCAAAAAATGGGTAAGTATTTCTCTTAATTGCTAAGTTTTCATTCAAAGGTTACTTATATAACAAGAGTCTAAGAAACGAAAATTAGGAAATATCATTCTCCTACGAACATAGGGCACAGTTGGATCCGCAAAATTAGAGTTGGTGTACAGTCCAATCAGGCTCCACACTCCAACAATACAGTCTCTCATCATCTTCTTGAACATACTCTTATGAAGAATAAGAATTAATTTTGATGTGGATCTATATACTATATGCAATTTGAAGGTTTTGCCATAGTCAAAAGCTTTCTTCTTGAAATGCCACAACAATAAACCCAGGTAAGTGCCGCCACTAGTGAAATCTAGGAGGTCAAGATATAGCAAATTTACCCTTATAAATAGTAGATACTATTAAAGAGGCTGCTTCTTGTAATGGACATAAACAAAAAACTGAACAAGAACAATTCAAGTGAATTTCAGTTGATGAGAAAGGATGGTTTCCTTATACGAGGCAGGGGGGCAATGGTTATATAGCCAGAAAGATGACTGGTGCTGAGATTCAAGAAAACAATGCCAACTGCATTGAGAGAATGACACCAAAACCACGTGGAAGCAAATTAAAGATGGAAACCATTTTCTATTATCTCAAAAACGTAAGTTAAATAAAAAGAAAAAAAAGAAGGGAAGGTAAAATACCAACAAAGATAAAGACCAAAGGCCAGAACATACTTCATCGTTCGTAAGTCCCAGAGTTGGACTGCGGACTCACTAGTCAAAGCAACAGCATTCACATCATGTGGATCCCATGCTCCACCAGATAAGTAATGAAGCATACCAGCTGACTCCTGTGACTGTACCTAGAAATTGCAGCAAGACCTGAATAAGAATCAAAACATGTAATTTTAAAACTATTTGTCAAGCCAATCATTATTTGTGAAGACAGAAATCACATAATGAAAGGCATGAACAACATCAAATATCATTGATACATGTAAGACCATAAAAACGTGGCACAGCTACCCAGCTCAGAAAGGATCTGCTTCAACAGTGCCATCTGGAGAAGGTGTAGGGAGTAGGGACTGAAAGCGAAGATAGTAATGAAAATCGAAACACATGCAGATACAGGTGCAAATGCAGAATGATCCGTCAGTCACACCAACGTTGCTACTGATTATCACAGCTGAATGGCAAATCCCACCAACAAACATTTTCAATTCCCACATGGATAGTTTTCTATTTATGGTCTGCATAGGAAACCTTTTCATTGAGGGCAGTATGACATTATGTGACTAACGTAATTTGACTTTTGAGTAAAGTTTTTATATTAATATATATTTTCTATTGAACACTAGTTTTTATCTATGAATTGTACTTCGTAACTATGTATTGCAATTTTGAGTAACATGTATAGTTCTGCTTGGAGTTCAGATGAAGTACAAAGTCCTGATAATGAAAAATCAATCTAAAGTGCATCCGTCTAAAGTTTCCAAAGAGGTATAGCACATTAAAATTTAACAAGTTTGAGACCATTCCATTTTAAACGCTTGTCAGACGGATAGTTCTCCATTCTCTTATTCTTTATAGTTTTGGAGAAAATTTCGGATCCAGTGAAATTCATGTTTCAGTTTCACCACCTCAATGAGGAACATTGTATTCTGAGCACTTGGAAACTAGTCCTAACCCTGGTTATCGCAATACATATACAGATCTATACCTGTTCAACCCAAACCCTAAATTACTCTTCATGTTCCTTAAATCCTAGTGTAATTAGACGCAATTCCTGGTGTTTGTTTCAACTTGACCATATCCTCACTTATCCTGGTTAAACTAGAATTGTGTCAACCTGGGTATTCATCAACATCAACATTATCCCAGAGCCTCCAAAGAGATTCCCGCCTAGGCAGGATAGGGGGGGTCGATTGTACGCAGCCTTACCCCTGTGAGAGTCTCGCATAGAGGTTGTTTCCCTTTGACCCGAGATCCGAAGTGCGACGACCATCGGCAACTTCACAATAAATAAGAAGTGCCGACAGTTTTATGAACCATTTTGCTTTAGTCCATTATATTCCGAAGCCAAAAAGTAGTGAGGCTTTTGACCCCACTGGAAATGGTGGAGACAAAAAAGAAAAGGCATTACAAGTCCAACCAACACAGGCAACACTCAGCAGTACAAAACCAACATTAATAAAGGCATTTTTTTTTTAAACAAAGTTGCCGCTGCAAGGTGATTGTAACTACCTGTGCAGTCTTCTTTGAAGAATCCAAACTCCACAAGAGCAGATTTTGTTCATCAATACTAATTATTTTATCGTGTCTTCCAGTAGGCCACCAAAGAACACTGCATGAAATATGCACTGCATTAAACTAACAAGGCATAACATACCTAAACAAAAAGAGAATGCATACACAGAACTCATCATACAGACTTTAAACTAGCCAGAAATATATTGGTGCAGAAGAAAACACCTGTATACATTCACTCATAACTTTAAGCAGCTCACCTTTTGATTTTATTATTACTATGAGCATCAAGAGCAGCAATCTTTTCCAGCTGAGGTGAATTTAGCTGACCATATAATTCGGGAATCTGCCATATTGCTGCTCCATATGATTCACCTTTAAAAGGACAGTGGAATAACAGGCATCAAATGAAAATATAGACAAAAAACAAGAAATGTTAGATTAAGTGGCTGGCAAACAGTTTAATTTAGATATTAGTTCATGCAAATAAAATGGCAAAGAATAATTTATGGGAACTTTAGGTTGGCATTATAGGAAAGCTGCAAAAGATAAGCTCTGTCACTTTGAGATGAAGTGTTTGAGGGTTGAACTCACTTAAATGTGAAATCACCGATGCTCTTGACGTTATATGCAGTGCAATTATGAATAAAAAGAAAAGTAAGGAGACGCCATAGGAAGACAAATGCCATAAATAAACTGCGTGCCTTAAATAGGATGTTTTTGGCAACAGTATATCCCAAGAAATGGAATCGAGTTAGCAAAAAGAATCCGGCAAGTTAACTAACAGTCCAGCTGGGCCAAATAAGTGCAGGCTTATTACTTGAAAAACCAGAGTGTGTGGCATGTCAAGGCTAAGCAGTGTGACTCTAGGCTTTGGAGGAAACTCCTCCAGCTGAAAAATTATGTGGTTACTAACAGTGGGGACAATGTGGTTGCTCAAGATAGGCTCCGCAGCTGGGTTAAGAATGTACAAGATAATTGCTGCATATGAGCACTTAGAGGTCCAGCTAAAGCAGTATGGAGGAATAAAGTAAATGTGGGGTGGAAATGGAATGAGAGGGAGAAGAAAGATGGGAAGAAAGGGATAAATTACATCATCCATCCAATGTAATCTTCTTTACATGGGCTAAAGTTGCACAATTATGATTACATTGGATGATGTAATTATCCCTCTCATCCCATCTTTCTCCTCCCCCTCCTTTCTTTTCCGCCCCACCTTTATAAAATAGTGTTTTACATTGTAATCCATTACTCCCAAGTAAACGAGCCCTAAATATTTTGTTATCTCCAAAGAAATGAGCCACAAAAAATATGTCCATATTACCTTCCACTCGACTTATCCACATCAACAAGCATTCCCTCCCCTCACTAACACAACTCCAGTAACAATCCCACCTACCACGCAAAAAGAATGAAAACAACCACACTCGCAACGGGAAACTCTATATGCATTTTGAGAACCATCACAAATCACATTGCCGACATATAAACCCAATGTGCACATACATAAACACAATAGAAATCCATGCAACATAATAAATCTGCAACTCTGATTATAATTGAACAAGTTAACAAAAAACGACCAAGAACAAGTGATTACCATCGAAAAAGACAGTTGAGAACATTCGCTGATCAAATGGGCATGAAGCAAGGTCCCAGATCTCATTTGGGTGAGAGAATAAACCCTCACATACTAGCTCAGTTCCACCAGAACCAAGTCGAATCAAATGCACCTAAAATAGTACACCCCCAATTCAAATATCCTCCCTAATATCAATCAATTAAAAGTATAAAAGTATACAATATAATTCAATCAAAAATATAAAAAACAAAAAATTTCAATTATGAATTTACCTCATTTTCTTCTTTGAGACTGAGACTACCAGCGATGAAGCTAGTGTGATCTGTATCAGCCTTAACATCAGCAATACATCTTGCCTGTATGATATATGAATCGAATTTGATAAAATCAAATAGGTTAAATTGATGCAAATTGATTAAAGATTTCAAATTAAAGAACTAGGTTTAAGATTGGGTTAGAGATATATACCTGGTATTTTAATCCATAACCAATGCCGGTTGATCCGCCTTGCATTTTGTGAATGAATGAATGAATGATTTCAGTCAAAATGCGGGTTAGCTCAAATGGTTCTCTACTTTCTTTTTGCCCAGTCCGCCAAAATACAACTTACAAGTACACACTCAACTGATCTCTCTCTCTCTTCCCTTTTGTTTTTTTTGTTTTCGTCTCTTTTTTCCTTTTTGATCTACTTTTTTTTCCCCAAAGAAATTTGTTTTCCTTTCATTTCCGAAGGACTTGAGGAGTACAGGGTAGACCTTGCAAACGGTTCGGGTTTGGGTTCGGGTTCGGGTTCGGATCAATAACAGGTCGATCATGTTGGGTTTTTGGCTCATATAACTCTTTGTCTAACAAATTTTGGGTCTCGAGTCGCGTAGTTTCGCGTTTGAATGATTAGCAGGTCGGATTATTTGCAGGTCGACCCTCTTCGGGAGGTCGAGTCTTAAGCAGGTCGAGTCGATTTTTTGGATCGAGTCATATTTTGCTAGCTCTAGTACAAAGTGATCATCGAGCCGAGCCATTGGGTTTTTGGGCAAAAAAAAAACATTCTCATACCCGACTTTGTCGAGCTTTCAGGCCAATTCCGCAATACATTCAACTTCCTATATTAAAACATAAATTTTGATCCAGAATCCCGATATGCAGTTGAGTTGAAATTTTTCTAAATCCATATAACTTTTCAAAATCTACGGAACCATGATATTAGATTAGCAAATTATTACATTTTTGAGAAAACCAAAATTAAAATTACAAGCAGTAAAATAATAGAAAAAATGAATATATCCAAATAAATAAAATTTCGGGTCATTCGAGGCGGACTTGGCCTTCACCCTATACTCGGTTCAATTATAGGTGAGTTCGGGTCAGGCCTGTGGGTCGGATTTATCAATCAAGCTTACTTTAAAACTTGATTTGACTTTTACCTCGTGGCCATTTGACTATTTGAGGTCGTCACTTGGTTAAATTTGAGACTTTGCAATGGTTGGTATATTATTAGGCTTTGTGTTAGATTTTTCCTCTTTAATTTTTCATAGATTTATCGTCAATTATTTGTAGAAATAAGTAGCAGATGAACGAAGAAATTTAATTTATAAACCTTTCTTCCATCGCAAAACCTTCAAAATTTGCCTTACTTGTAAATAAAATGTAAGTCGTATTGTTGATCAAGGGAGTCATGGATTATCTTGGTCATCATAGTTCAGTTTACTCTTAATTGAGGTTACGTAGCATGTCCCATCGTAGCCCGCACACTTAACATATTTGGATTTCATATCAATGCAACATAATAACTCATATGGTGGAAACTCCGTCCAAATGGATCTCTAATAAGGTACTTAGGTTATGTTTGGCACAAAAAACTAGCTTTTCAATAAAAGTTACAGCTTGAAGTTTGCAGCTAGTGCGTTTTACTCTCTGCAACCAAACATATTGCTAGATTATTTTATAATCTGTAGCTTCAGATACAGCTAACTTTTTGAAAGCTATCCATGCTAGCTTTCACCTACAGCTTCAGCTACAGGTAGTTTATTACCATTTTATAGCAATTTTTAGCAGTTTTCTACTAATTTCTTTCCTTTATTAACGTTTGACAGCTACAGCTACAACTACTTTTGCCAAACATAGCCTTAATCTCAAAACGTAAAGACTCACAATATTTACGCACGCTTAAAAACATCTAAACTAGTCAACTGGGTATTGATTTTGCCAAGGCAATAATTACTCCTTTCAAGGCAAATGTCTCAATTTAAAGAAGGATTTGCCTTGGAAGAATCAACTGCTGCCTTGGAAAAATCATTACCCAGTTTTTTGTGTAAACCTAGGGTGCTACCATAGCTGATATAAAACATTAGGGTATGTTCTCCCCAACTGAAAAATGTTTATACTTATTACTGAAAATTTATTTTTGTTGAACTTCGTTGAACTTTATTTAACTTTATTTAGCTTTGTTTAACTTCGTTGAACTTTGTTTATTTTTGTTGAATCTTGTTGATTCAAGTGTTTTTTATAACTAGTTTGTATATTGGTTTGTTTAACTTTGTTGAACTTCATTAAAGTTTGCTGAAGTTTGTTGAAATTTGCTGAATATTGTTGAAGTCTGCTGAAATAAACATAAATAAACAAAATAAGTTGGGGAGAACATACCCTATACTCTTTATGGAGGATACAAGATGAATGGTATTCTTTTTCTTTAATTTAGTGATTTTAATTATTGTAGGGTGTTAGAGGATGCAACATTGTCTCATTGTGAGAAGTTCGATGTTTATATAAATAGAAATAATGACGAATGCATGTTGATATAGGAGTGAAGGTTGTTAATTAGACTATGAAACATCTCATAGTTAATTTCTAGACTTTTCGCATGGTAGATCTTCACTCAGAAAAATGATTGTCTTGTGATTCAGATTTTATTATATTTTTCTAGCACTTTTAGTAATTATATAATAAAATTTCATAAACTAGACGTGTTGGAAGCCAATACGTTAGCATGCTAATTTTTAAGAAGGAAATGTAATAGTTTTATTATTTATATAATAACTTTAGATTAAAAGGCATCAAACTCATATAATGTTGCCAAATGTACAGTTCCACAAAAAATAAGAATAAGAATAGTAACAACAACAATAATAATATTATTATTAGTATTAATATTATTTATTTATTTAATTATTATTATTTTATTGTTTTATTTTTATTTTTATTTTTATTATAATTATCAGACATCAAATGTATACCATTATGTCACATGTATAGTACCACGTAAACAACCAAGAAAAAAATAAAGAATTTTTTTATTCTCACAATGTTGAATGGGTTTTTTTACTACACACATCTTTGAGGAAATTTTCATTGGTTTAATTTCCCTATTTTGAAGAAAGAAATAAATTGGGCCTCTTTTTTATATTTTATTTAGAGGTAATCTATTGTTTTATTAATTATACATTAGAATATATGATTATTTAATCTTTAAGGTAGAAAGAGTTTTTAATAGTTGAGTGATAAACATATCAATTAACGCAATGAACAATAAAGAAAAATAAATATATTACCAGAAAGTTATGGACCTCGGTCGTGATATTCAATAAACTACTAGACATATATTATTTCCCCAATTTTGAGATTGGTCTTTTAATGATATTTCAAAGCATATTTAATTTATGAAACTCTTAACCAAAAAATATAATAATTTTTGATCGTATGAGGCAAATAGTAGTATGTATTAAATTAAGAAACTCCATATCGTTTCCAAGAGAAGAGTGTTAAGCTACTTAAGAGCAAAATGTGGGAGCTCAGTTGGTACAGCTCCCACACTTCCTAACCTCAAAGTTTGGGGGGTTCAAGATCTATTGCCCTTAACTTTAAAATTGAGGGTGATATTATTGTTATGGGTCCTTGGTCCCTTCCCCTTGTAATAAGCTTAAAAGCTTGACTTCCTTACTTATTCCAGAAAAAATAGAAAAAATAAGGGGAACAAACACTCACAAGTCACAACAACAAAAAAATAGAGAGTCTATTTTCGATAGATTGACTTGTTTTTTATTTTTTGTGGTCAAACTTTACAAATTTGGAGCATTAATTTGTAAAAATGCATACACATTGTCAATAAAAAAAATATTAAATTTATTTTAAATAGTATTTTTCAAAAGTTATTTTTCAAAATTTTACATCCGTATATTTACATTTATTTATGGTCAGATTGGTTTCTAGTAGACAATAAAATGTCAATCGTAAAGTTTCCTGAAATCGAAAAAGTAATAATTAGGTCGACAACTAATATAGGAGTTAAAAATATAGTTGTTTGTTCAAACGGATGGACAACTAATTAATATATCAGCAAGCATATTAGCATGCAGATCCTTCACTATGTCTAGTCGTTATTTGTTCAACTTCAGAATAACATAAATGCCTTTGATGCCTTTGTTTATACCACCCAGGACCCAGCACATTATGAATGAAGTCAATGGGTTACATGTCTTCTTCTGACTTCTACCAATACCCCAAGTGACCAATGTTACTTGTGTCCACAAAAATTGGGTAAAGATTTTGCCAAACTGTACAATATTACGTTATTGATTTTGACAATTATAATCAATTTTATTAAAAAAAAAAATCATTTACATGCAGGAAGTACAATATAAGAATATTAATTTAGCTCATAGGAAAAGAAAAAAAAAACACACAAGTTATTACATATTATAAAAATAAATGAAGAGAAGTACATAAACCTTTGCATCCATAATTTTTTTTTTTAACAACAAAACATACTAATAATAGACAATCAGTTGCGTAACATCAACACATGTTTTCTGAGGCTCTTAAATCCCGATTACATCCACAAGTACATCTCAAACTCCCTATTTATTAACTAATACATCAACATCCTCATTTAATTTAGTTCTCTAATAACATGAGTA
This sequence comes from Tetragonia tetragonoides, assembly GCA_038025085.1. Taxonomy (NCBI): domain Eukaryota; kingdom Viridiplantae; phylum Streptophyta; class Magnoliopsida; order Caryophyllales; family Aizoaceae; genus Tetragonia; species Tetragonia tetragonoides. The sequence goes on from CM076153.1 coordinate 35,737,259, forward strand.
ACAGAAAATCATCAATGCTAGCTAAATCCTTATCAAATTCAAGAAATAAGCGATAATACTCTCATCCCAAGACTTGATATCTGATTTGAATATTTGATCATCCAACTTACTATCTTATTGAGAATGATCGTCAAAAGAAATATTGTATATTTAAAAATGCATATAGCTCTGCCATGTTAAAGTCTTAATTCCAATATTGACAGAGAATCCCCAAAATTTCAGCATTATGATCCTTAAGCAAAGGTTGAAACCATATCCCATAAGCCCTTGCTTTACCTATGGCATACCTATCTAGATTCATCTTGATCCATCCTACTTGTGGAGATTCCCACTCAATATTATATCTATTCATCATGTTCCATATGTGGGTGTCACCAAAACTTAGATATCTTTGAGAAGGTGTTGTTAATTGAAGTATGAGTCGCGCGTATTATACTCTATTGTTTTAGGTTCATTATATAATTATGGGAAAATAGTAGGTAAGAAAGTTTTTCATTACCGTCACTTTTTTTATCCAACTGATACACATATAAATATGTAATTCATTTGGTATAATAATGATCGAGAGTCAAAATTTGTCAAGTTTGTAAAATACCTAGAAATGTGCAGAGAATTAGAAAAAGTTACAAGTATGATTTTGGAGCTGAAACGTAGTTTGTTAAGTGAATTTTAGAATTAAAGTGAAGCAATTTAATTAAAAATCATGATAAGTATTAAGGCTCTGTTTGATTCACCTGGATAAAACTGATCTGAACTGAACTGAACTGAATTGAACTGAACTTAATTGATTTTTTGAGCTTGACCATTAACCATTTAAAATTGGTCCAAACATAGTCAATATTGGACTCATTTGAAATTATGCTTTGAGATCTTTCCGATGTCATAATTTTCATCATGAAATTATTTCGGAAAAAAAGTTATATGAGTAATAAAGTTATACATAAATTGAACTGAACTGAATTTAAGTAAAATTAAGATGAATCAAACAGAACCTAAGTAGTACTCCAAACGCAACAATGTATCACAGAAAAAGAACAAAGTAGCTAAAGAGCGCGAGTTTTCCACCAAAAAAAAAGTAGCTAAAGAGTTATCAGAAAAACTCATTTGACCACCGCCAAAATAAATTTACATTGATTTTATTAATTACATTAAATACTAAAATAATATAATCGAGTACTCCCTCGTTCCATAATATAAGTCGTTTTAGAAAATTGATTTTTTTTTCATATTATAAGTCATTTTAGAGTTCCAACAAAGCATTTATTATTGTTTGCCTATTCTACCCTTCTTTCACATTACCTCATTAATTACTCATTTTTTGGCTAAATACAAAGTCAAGGGGTAAACTAGTCAAGTTTAATTATTTTTGATAGAATTGAGATTATTTAATAACTTTCTTAATTCGTGCAAAAATCTTAAACGACTTATATTGTGAGACGAAGGGTGTATTAAACAAGTTTGAATGAACTTTTAACAAGCTGTTTGTGAATATGAATGAGCCGAACACAGTCCAGCTCGAGCTCGGCTCGTTTATTAAACGAGTTCGAAAATTCTATTCGAACTCGACTCGTTTACTAATAAGTAAGCTTGACTGAACTTGTTCGTGTATGCGAATGCTCGATTCATTTATAGCCCTAACTATTTAGGGTAAAAAAAAAGGAAAAAAATCCCAAATCCCAATATCTTCCTTCGAGTTCATCAAAAAGGAAGGAAAAAAAAAATATAATCAATCTTCCTTAAGAGAAGGAATGTAAATATCTTGACTCATAATTAATCAACCAAGATCTCCCCTAATATCTCTCCTAACGAGTAATAATACATTTTCTGACTTGCACCAAAAAAAAAAAAAAAAAAATATCTCTCCTAACAAACAACCATAACAGTCCTATCAAAAAAAAGAAAAACAACCATAACAGTACCACTACTCACCCCTTCCCCAATAAAACCTTCCCATTATGCCTTCCCCTGTCTCATCCTCCACATCCTTAGACCTTACCCACCCCAGTCCCCATCCAGGAGAACAAACAAACAAACAAAAAAAAAAAGGGAAATACTAAGGCAATGAAAACTTATCTTCAAAAACTTAAACCCAAACCAATAAGTGATTGTTGTGAGTAGTTTGACATTCTCATTCCTTAATCAAGGATGAGGGTTCGAATCTTGTGAATAAAGACTATTTACTAAGAGTACTTGACCTCTTCAACCTTCGTGAGACTGACTCGGTGCAAGCTTGAACCGAAAGGACTTAAGTAGAGCTGTAAAAACTAACTCGATCGCAAACCCAGCCCGACTTATTTTTAGGATCTTGACAAACTATTTCGACCCAAACCCGTTTACAAATCGGTAAAGTGAACTAAAAATTGAATTCGACCCGACACGAAATCGAAATAATCCTACCTATAACTCGCTGAGTCAACCCATTGTACGAGTCTAGACTTAGGTAAACCAAACCCCAAAAAAAGAAAAACTCTAACCCAAACCCAGAGAGACACATAGTATGATTATAGGATATGATATTGATATATTATCATCACCTGACTAGGCAGCCAAGAAAGAATCCCCAAAATTAAACTTTTCAACTATACCTCTCTTTCTCTCTCTTTACTCTTTCTTTCTCTCTCCAACGTTAATTGGCAATTCAACTGCTATCTTTATAAAAACTTGAACAAACCCACCACAACAAAACTGTTTCCAATCTTTCAACAAACAAACCAAAACCCAAAAAACCCAAAAACACAAAAAAAATGTTATCAAGTAATAGTCCAAGAAAACCATCATCAATGCCAATTACCAAATGGTTAACCGATCTTGATTGGCGATTTCTTCTCTTACTCCTCACATCTCTCTCTCTCCTAATCTTCTTTTCTCTCTCTTCCACTTCCCCTTCGTCTCTCCTCTTTCTCTCCCGTGAAAACCTGACTGAGTCAACTCGGTCGGGAACCGAGTCGACTTGGGCGAGTTCGATAGCTGTGTGTTTGGTTGGTGGGGCCCGGAGGTTTGAGCTAACGGGTCCGTCGATTATTGAGAGGATTCTTAAAGAGTACCCGAATGCTGATCTTTTTGTTAATAGTCCACTTGATTCCAACTCGTTCAAATTCTCTCTCCTTAAAGTGGTTAACCGAGTTGCCTCGGTCCGAGTCTTTAAACCGAGTCCGATTTCTGAGACTGAGTCACAAGTCCGAGTTCTTACCGCCGCCAATTCTCCCAATGGCATTCAGGTTCGTACCCTTTACTCAATCCTTTCATATAAAGTTTAAATCTTTTTGTTTTTTCCAATAATTTGCTTTCTTTTGAATTTGAATTGGTGGGTAATTGAGAAAAATTGCAAATTTTAGGTGTTATTTTGTTATTGCTCTGCCTTTTCTGACTTGAAATCTTTTTAGAATTTTGGGCCAAGAAAATACAATAAATCAATAACACATTCAAGTTACTATTATTTTAGTTTAAAATTGCTATATGCAGGTTATAATTAGTGCTTAATTGAGTTTTTTTAATTACAAAAATCACAAATTAAGGTGTTAATGTGTCATTGTCAAGATCATGAAAGAGCATGATGAATTTTTAATTAATTTTTGGGCAAGCAAATAATACAAACGCATGAGCATGGATGCTCTTCACATTATTTAGAATCCTAGTGTTTTATTTGGAGAAACTTTTTAGAATTAAATATTGGATTTGACAAGTTATTAGTTTTGTTACCTTTTTTGGTATTAATTATATTGGAAGTTAGACGTGACACAGGTAAACGTTTAGGCCCTTTTTCAATAAATATAATAAATTAAAGGTATAAAACAAACGTAGACTATAGTCTATAGATGTTTGGTAGCACGTCTTAGCTTGTCTTTTCAGTAATTGTAGTTTTCTAGAATGGTATTAGTATTTACACTATCTCATTGTGATTTGTGTATGCCTTACGAAATTGACCAATTTTTGCATTGTTGTTCTAAAATTAGAGAGTCAGTTGACACTTTTTTTGCTTTGGACTTTTCTTTTACACTTTTACTAATTGCTACTCTATTTGGCTTGTTACCACCCAAATTTAGAAAAATAGGATTTGTTTAGAAACAGTCAATATGGCTGCGTAACCGCCGACCCTTATATGGAGTAGCATATAGGAAGGGTAGACAAATTTGTTTAAGACGGTTTTATCATAAGGTTTGGTACTTTAGTAAAATAAGGGTCATATTTTAGTGGAATAAGAGTTATTTGTAATAAGTGATTTCTACATTTATCAATAGTGACCCTATTTTTTTGTGAGTTGGTCTCACATTAGACTTGCTTTAGGAAGGGAGGTGGGTTTGAACCTTATACTGAAACTACCCATGGTTTGGAGAGGTCTTAACCATAAGGTCAATGTTTTTCCATTTAATCATCTAGTGTTGTAATGATAGAGTTGTGAAAGTAACTCATGATTTAGCGTCATATTCAGGGCCCATGGGATTAGTCAAGCGAAGTTTGGACATCCATGTTATCTAAAAAAAACAAAAAAATGTTTTAGCGTCATATTAACTCATATAAAATAGTCTTATGATGAAACAAAAAACGTCATTTTGCATTAAAAAGTGTTACATTTTGAATAAAAAGTGTTTTTTGACCGTCTTATCATGAAACGGTCATATAGTGACCGACCGTTTTAATTTATGGTTAGTAATTGCTAAAAATAGGAGTTTATGGTGGTGGACTGTTATATTTGCAACGGTCATTGTTTGCTAGTGTTTTTTTCCCCTTAATAGATGGTACATATGGTTGTTAGCTACTTATGAATAACGCTATGCATTATAATTACATGCAGCATTCTGGCTGGATAGCTGTTAGGTAAGCAATGCAGGAGTAATGAATACTGACTGATAACTCAGGCGTTTGTTAATTCACTCAATTGGGATTTTGAATTAGTAGGTAAAGTACATAGGGCAACTTTTCAAAATGTTAAATGTATATCAATAAAAGCAATGCCATAAACGTTATAGGCAACCTTTTTTCTACACAAACACAAGATAAAGGGGATTGAGGTGGGAGTCGAGATGACAAATATCTCATCCAAATTCCGGAATGACGCGGGTTCAAATCCCATGTCCCCTAGGAAAAACACACAAGGGCAGGGATGACTGTGTCCTTAGGGGTGTTGAAGGAAAAAGTTGTGTAATTTCCTTTCTATGGAGCTATTGAAGCTCCAAATTAAACAATCTTTTTTAATGAGCTGTGGATCTGGTATTTTGTTTGTTTGTTTATGAGCTGGATCTCCACCCCCCTATATGTGTTATTTTGCTTGTTTGTTTATGAGCTGGATCTCCACCCCCCTATCTGTGTGAAGCATGATGAGTTTGGTCAAATGTCAACTTTCTAAGCATGATAAGGTTCATGACAACTAACCCATAGAAACTAGATCTAAGACATAGAATGATAGAATCAATTAGCATAATTCATACTTGTGCTTTGGTATGTTTATTACTTAAACACGTTGTGGCATGTCATAATTTAAAACACGTATATTTGGTTGTATTAAATTTGTATCAATGAATTCATCTATAGGGAATCAAGAAGTAAAATAAAATGAATTGATCGCGTGTTGTGTCATGGTTTCTTGACATTTTCAAGGGTCAATATTTCAAGGCTCAGGCCATCTTGTGGCCCAAAACGTCACCTGATGTTTCACTCTCCAATTATACTAGTTGGTAGTTTGGCACTAGACATTAATAATTGGCATGATCATTGATTCATTGTTCGGTTTAAAAGCAACATCCTATTTGGTTTGGCCAATTGGCAATTGGCATTGATCATTCAAACAAGTCATCTTGCACTTGTGAGTGGTAAGACAAGTACTGTAACTCCAAGGTCTACTGAGTGATTTCGCCAAGTCAATAATAACTTATTTTAAGACAAATATCTTGACGAGAAGTAGTAACTGTCTTAGAAAAAGTAATTGTTATCTTGGCAAAATTCGTGTCCATGCCTCACATATAATGATACAAACACAACGAAGAATTAAAGAATATAATGAGAGAAACGAAAATAGGTAATACGAGTAAGATTTTTATATAGGGGCTTGTTAAACGTTGACACGAGTCACCGAACCAAAAGTTAGAAAAATTAACACATGATCAGCGAATGGATGAAATTACTTCTACTGTACTTTGGATAGGATAATTCGAAGTTGGATGTTGATGTAGAGCTTTATTGTGGTAATTGAAGATTTGTACTACGGATAGTTCACTATAGTGTTACTGTACCCATTAGGCCATTACAGTTGCTAGTGAATCTGTCTAGCTAAAATAAGAGGTAAAGATTGTGACCAATTAAGGAGCTAGCAATAAATGGATATATAGTGGACATCACATGATGCAGTGAATTCCATTGACATGTTAAATGGACACAAAGTTGAAAAGTAAAGGAGCACAAGAAAGTTCTCCATTTAAAGGACAAAAGGAGGGAAAAAACGGATAAACTCAAACTGTTTTTTTTTCCTCTTTTTTTTCTTCCTTTCTTTTGGTGGTTACAAATAAAGAATAGAATAAGCATCTCAAGCTGATGTCAGAAAACGAAAGTGGTCCAGCTAACAATTGCATTACTATGTTCTGTGCAACCGTTTCATCTACTTCGTTACATTGGGGACCAGTAAATAAGGTGTGTTTATGGTAATCAACTTTGGATTTGATTAGGTGAAAATAAATTGAGAAAACAGCCCTTAGGGTGTTTAGTTTGTGTTTGTTTGTACTAGACAAAAGATATGGTTCAGCAGTTGAGTACAAGTGTGTTTTAAGTGGATATATTGGTTGGAAACCAGTGGTTGTGCCTAACTCTAGAAAATACTTAGTTGAAATCTTTATATTATTAGCAAGTCTTGTAGATCAACTCATAATAAAATGGGACGTTGGTCTCATTGAAAGTTACGAAAAAACGGTCTATAGAATGTTAATTAAACTAATGTTGTATTTCTGCTATATTTTGATATTTAAGTGCATTTACTCGTATACCCTTACTTCTATGTATGGAATAAAATATGCTGGACTTCCTTTGGTTTCGGAGTACTTGTCATGTGTGATTTTGTGTAAATATTAGAAAATGCACTTAATTTTAAATTTTGGGTGTGTAGTTTTCCACTTATTTTAAAGTTGGTTCAGTTCTGTGATTAACATATATTTCAGTTTACTGGTAAAGAACACGCGTTTGATGTTATGTATAATAGAATTCAAGTGGTTAAGCCTATATTCATCCTTGCCTTGGTATGCTAGTATCATTCACTGATCATCCAGCTTGAAATATGTTTCAGGGTCTTCTACAGTACTTCAATCTGGTGGAAGGATGCCTAACAATGATTGAAGCCTACCAAAAGGAGAAGGGCTTCACATATGATTGGATAGTCCGGACCCGTGTTGACGGGTATTGGTCAAGCCCATTGGACCCAAGTAGCTTCATCCCGGGCCAATACGTGGTCCCACCTGGGTCCGGATACGGCGGGCTTAACGACCGCCTCGGCATTGGGGACTACAACACCACCGTCGTCGCCCTCTCTCGTCTATCACTCATCCCTACATTAGACTCCCTAAACTACACAAGCCTCAACTCTGAGACATCCTTCAAGGCCCAACTCACATCCCTTAATGTCACCTATCAGCTTGTGCCTCAGCCCTTCTGCATTGTAACAGATAGGAAGTACAGTTTCCCACCAGCCTCGAATGGCGTGCCAGTGGCCTCCATGTCGAGCCCCGGGCCACTCAACGGGGCCAAATGTCGGCCGTGCAAGCCCTCGTGCACCGGGTCCTGCGTGGCGCAGGTGATGCCAAGGCTGTACAAGAGCTGGAGCTGGACACCTTGGAGGAATGGGACTGTTGAGCTGTGTGATGCTAGTGGTGATTGGGAAGAGGGCTGGGAAAAGGTCTTTGATAAGGTTGTTGGAAAGAAACTGGCCAAGCCCAGAAAGAGAGTTGGGCAGTTGAGTGTGAATCAATGTGTTAAGGATTTTAAGATGGTGAAAGAAAAAGCAGCCCATTGGGATACTCCTCCTTTGGATGAGATGTGTAAGCTTGGGTTAGGCCCCAAAATAGTTGAATAATGACTAATGAGTAACAAATTCATATACAATTTCCTTGTACAAAGCTAATAATTTTGCATCAAATATAATGAGAGGGGATAGATACCCAAAAAAGGGTTACGTGAATTTTGAGAGTTATAAAAGGTTTTTTTTTTTAATTGTAGAGCTGAGCATTCTTTCTAAATTTCCTTCTTCTGTTTGCTTGGGTTTTTTTTCTTTTCTTTTTGCCTTTTCTTTTTCCCTTGTAGTTTGTAATAGTACTGGATAATTATGGAGGTAACAAAGTTCAGTACTCTCTAATTCTCTATACTTTATTGCGGTAGCGAATGTAGGAAACTAATTGTATGGGTGCCAAAACTAACTTATTATATAATAGGGGTGTCGAAACTAAATTGTTAAGGTATTTTAGTAATAATTTTCAAAAAACTTCCCAAAAAGTAAGGTATTTTAGCAAAAAATTTCAAAAACACTGGCCAGTCCCAGGCTAGATACGCCCCTGAAAAGTTTGTCCTTGGTTACAAAGGCCCGCATACAATGACATAACCAACGAAAGGCAGCGAGTCATACGAGGCTTGTAAAGTTCCAAGCTTACGTGGACACTTTTATGAAAATTATTTTCTATCTTAGTCTGATCTGGGTATTATTTTGTAATCAAGCCCTTTGTAAGGAAATGATACAAAGAATGTTCTCATCTCTTCCAAAATAAATGAAGCTCATGAAAATTCACTCCTTTAAAAAGTGGAAATTGTGAGAGGAATGGACATTAATTTACGACCATCTAATAATTTATCCCTTTAAGCACATGAATGATAAGATTACAAAATCACAAAATTGAGTCAAAGTTTTAGTAGTGAAAAGTTCAACAACAGTGAAAAGATGACATATGATGGGTATTTTTATACATACTAGTACATATTTGGTTTATATGGGTCAAACAAAAAACAAAATGTCTCTTATAAAACCATTTTAACATGAGACCACCTCTGTAACAACGTAATTATAATGTCATGTTTGTTTGCGTTGGCTCATATTGAGACCGCCTCATATAATATTTTGGTAGAAAAGAATTACTTAATCAGTTAATCTGATAGGTTGACCCTAAACCCAGTAGGGCAATACTATCTTTGTGCCTCTGCCTCCTTCCCTAGGTCATTTAACAGGGTACTTAGTCCTAAACCCAATGTTCGAGATGGTCCGGCCCGGTCAACCTATTAACAGGTAAAGTTATTAGCCAACCCATTTGACAGGTGAAGTTATGGGCCAATGGTTTGGCCCACGTTTTCAGTATGGTGGTTTTTAACTGTAAACATTGGATTAGAAGATACACTAGGATGGCGTACCCATTAAAGTGGGTACAACAGCTATCAACACAAACGACTCTTTTGAAGCTGAGGCAAGAGCGGTACTTGAAGGCGGGAAGTTCCGCCACTGCGTTGAAGCTGCTCGAATGATTACAGAAGAAGGGATTAGCCATACTACCTTTTTTTTTTTTTTTTTTTTTGTGATGCAAAGATGGTAGTAGATGACATCAAACGCGGTGCCCCATTCCCATGGAAGACTACAGGAATTTTTGAAGAAATTTCCCGTTTAATTAGACTAGCTCATATATCTGTAATATTTGTCCCTATAAACTCTAATGCTCTTGCCCGTGGCGTATCCAGAAATTTAATACCGTGGGTACAAATTGGAGAAGATTTCTTTTAAAATATGGGTTCATTTGACACTCAACGTATAAACTTAATTGTATAATTGTAGAGATACACAATAATATACATATGATGTATAAACTTAAAAAAAGGAAAGGATATATAATATCAAAAGATAAAACACATATGATGTATAAATTAAGAAAGAGGTTTAGATCAAATGAAAGAGGGGAAAAATTATAAAATAAAAATAGTTAGAAAATAATTGCTCCCAAGATTTGAACCTACAAGGTAATAGAAAAGAGGTCACACCAATACTCCACACAAGTGATACAAAATGCCTTTAATAAGCGCAATTTGGTGAAAATCACCTGAAAATTTCAATTTTTGTCCCCCTGCATTGTTGTTATTTGTTCAGTACCACCTTAAAAGTTTATCCCGCCTTGAGAGTTACCCACTACTACAATAAGTGGAAACAACGTCGCCCATACAACGTCGGTTAATAAAAACCCGACATCACAACCAGGCGGTGGCATATTTGTAATTTATTTGAAACACTACGACATCGGTTTTTAAGAAAAACCGACGTAATAAGGTGTGTTGTTTTGGATATGGGCTACAACGTCAGTTCATTAAAAAAACCGACTTCGTAGAACTCGACTTTAAAGTCAGTATTTTTGTTAAACCGGTGTGATAAACCATCAAAAAGAAAGAGAAAATAAAAGGGCAAGAGTATCAGATCTGGTTTCCTCAGCCTCATTCTCTCACGATTCCTTCTCTCTCTCACCGATTCACTGTCCGTTCTCTCTCCCTTTGTGTCTCTGACAGTCTCACTCACCCATTGAGGGGACGATTCCCAGAAAAGGAGCCCCAAATTTATGACTCAATCTCTTTGTGTATCTGCAAATACGCTAAACCCAAATTCGCCCAAACTAGGGTTCTCGCGTTTCTGGGTTTGAAGTAACCTTCAATCTAGCTTGAAGCTTGTTTCAATCGAGATATGAATGGAAGACTGGAATAAATTTAGTGGGTTGAGTCCGAAAATACCAAATAGCCCAAAACTAGGGTTCTTTGTATTGCGATTAGTTGCTTCTGGGTATAAATTGTCTCTAAAGCTTTTGGCTCTCCATTCTAATATCCAGATCTGGGGAAGATGGAGGAGAGCGAGATCTAAATTCTCGCTAAATCACTCACTTTGATTTCTTTTGGTAATTTTCTAACTCTCTGATTTTTTTTTAATTTATTATTTAGAAGTTTGTAATTTTAATGGGATTGTGAAGGGATTTGTTGTGTTGTGTTCTATCTTAGTAAACTCAGTTTAGTTGAAGTAATTTCTAACGCCTTCCATATTTTTCAAGTAAACTTTGTGGTCTGTTTGTTTGTTTTTTGTTTGTAATTTTGATTTATGAACTCTTGATACTTGATGAGTTTTTAAAGTTGAATTCTGACTTAATTTCTAATGTTGAAATACAAGGTGAACGGAGAAGAGAGTGTCAAAACATCAAAGGATGGGTTTCTGTGAATTCAGATGGTGGAAAGTTAAAGGTGAATTCAGTTGCCTCCACTAGGTGTTCTCTGTACTTGGATTTTCATTTAATGTTCTGATTTTGATGTGATTCAGATGAATTAGGTTTTGCAAATTTAAATCCTGACCTTATTTCTACACTTCAAAACCTTATAGGAAGAAGGTTGAATTGGGTGAGTTGGTAATTAGTGTTATGATGGGTTAAAGCTCAGGGTAATGTAATTTAATGTGATTTACTTTAGTTATAGTTATAGTGAATTCAGTTGCGTCTATAGGAGTATATTAATTTATCAAACGTTTACTACTATTTGCATTTCACATAATTTAGGCATTCAACTATGGTTTATCTGATTGCAATGGTGTTTGTCTTTTGGGAGTTCAGTTTCCATTCTAATGTAATTTTGGTTTTATTATTCTCCAGTATCTAATGACCACCCAATGGTGTCGGAAACAGTGAGAAGCAAAAACTGTAGATAGATTTACTAGGCCACCTTATCTGGGAATTTGTATCTCTGTTTAAATCGATGTGGTTACTTATGAGTGCATGCTGCTCCTGATAAGGGTTTATAGCTAATTAAAGTTCTATTTTGGTCCACCACATGAAATTATATTTTTAGCGGGCGATTTTTAATCCGTTTGAGAGTCTCACATCTGGCAACATTGCTTGCTAGTTTTGTTGCCATTTGAAGTGCAACACTTGCATTGTCTATTCTTCAAAAGGAGAAAACAATCTGGCTATTGGTACAACCTTTCAAAATTTATCAATTTAGACCTTTGAGATGCATGAAGATGTTTGGATAGAGTTGATATTTGTTTGGTAAGAATTTGTCTCGTGAGAGGATCTGTCTAGTAATGATAATGGTGACGTTATAAGCTGGCCAATTTTCAATGTTTAAGGTTTTATTATCTTCTTCCTATTCCCTTACAGAATGTTTTTTTCATCTTATTTCAACGTCCATTCATAATCCTGAGTAGAAGTTACAAAATTATTTTTTTTGTCATTGTGGCAGGATCCCAATTCTTAGCATTTTTGGACTACCATATGGGATGCGTTCATGGTTTTTGCCAAATATCTGGTATATTACCCCTTGCACTTCTAGAGTATCTGATAACGATGTTTGATATCAATGATGCATCAACTTTTGTGAAATGTTTTCATTGTTGGTATGTGTTTATTGTGTCTTTAGTTTCACGATAGACAATTATATCTTGTATCTTGTTGTACAGCTTAACCATATCTGATGCTTATGCTTTGAAATATCTCCTTTGTTATATGTTTATTCAATTATTGTTATAGACTTGTGTCGTCATTTCCAAAAATTATAGGCAACAAACTGCTGCCACATTCCTGCTTAGCCAACGCACTAGCAAAAGCAGTTTTTGTAGTTTAATCTCTTATAGCTCATAAGCTCTATGGGTAGCAACCTCCTTCCCCAACTATGAGTCATGACTGCTGAACTGCCAACTTTGTCTTCTATTTGTGTGAATTTGCTTTAAGAGCTTACTCATTGCTCTTCATCGTGACCACCCCAGTTTTAAGTGTTAGACTTTGTCATGGGCACTAATAAATCTTCTGTTAATTGATTTCTTTTATAGACTATGCTAGCAGTTTTACAGCCCAATCTTAGATTCTTAGTCTTTGGAGGGACTTAGCTCAATAAAAATTGCAACAGTATACAGAGTCTGTAAGGGTCTGAATTGGTGATTTAAACATTTGACTTGGGGGCTTGTCTGCTTTTGTGTCTTTAATTTCTTATGTTTCTCAAATGTCTTTTTGAAGTTTTTGGATATTAATTATGCTTATTGTGACACAGATATATGAAGAAATGGGGAAAAAGGGATCAAGGCGGCAAGAGGACTGAGTTATCACAGGATCACAACTACGAAGCAAGCTTATAATAGAGCGTAGGTTGCAAAAATACTTGTCAGAGTCACAACTAGTTGTATATTAAATTACATTAGGAATCTGACTAAAAATTATTTTTTTTCCCTTGTATGTACATATATCAATTATTAATGTCAAGTTTGTTGGTTATTTGTAGATGCCTATGATTTACTGATTATGATGATTAGTATAATATTCACACAAATGGGTAGATTTTTCAATTTAATTTTTTTTTAAAAATAAGAAACATGCGTCGGTTTTAAAAACAAAACCGATGTTGTACCATATCCTTTCACATCGGTTTTTAGAGCAGAACCGACGTTTTACCTTACATTTTACATCGGTTTTTAGGAAAAAACCGACGTTGCACCTAGCCCTATCACATCCGTTTTTTACACAACGCTACGTTGTAGCCATACCTTTCACATCGGTTTTGTGTAGAAAACCGACGTTGTATCCCACCTTTCCACGTCGGTTAAAAAATCGACGTCGTAGGGGTACCCATACTACATCGCCCCTCTATTACGTCGGTAAAAAAACCGACGTTATATGCCCTAAAAAATCGACGTTATATCCCACTTTTGTAGTAGTGACCCCTTAAGTGATTTTCGGGCCAAATTTCGTATTTCTCTTCCCGCTTTGCTCTCATGTGTGACCCCCCTATTTGACCAAATTAAACACTGATTTGACTCTTTAATTAATTAATTACTAACAAACTACTTTCCCAACTCCCTTAAATTTTCTTTAGTACCATCTATCCTTCCTCTTTCTGACAACTCAGTCACTCTTTTCCATAGATCCAAATTCTTCTTAGCTGATTGTCTTGAATTTCCCCGTATTAATGTTAATAGAGTATAAATGTGGTATATTGATCGTAATGACGATGCAAAACGTGTATTTTACACACATTTTTTCATCTAATGAGAATGAACTTGATGACATTGGCTAGGGTTAGAGGAGAGAGAAAGTGAGATTGAGTGAGAAAGGGTGAATGATTTTAGAGATAGGCGAAGAGGAGAGCGACGACAAGAGGAGAAGCGGTCGATGAGATTGTGGTTGTTTCGGGTGGAGAAGGAGGTGATGCTGGCGATTAGAGAAGAGGAGGGAGAATTGGGGGAGTCGTGGGAGAGAAAGGAAGGAGGGAGGAGAGAGAAAAAGCTGAAGAGGAGACCGTTGGTGTTGTTGTGAGAAGAAAAAGTGAGGTTGATGGGAAAAGAGAGAATTGTTGCTTTTTGTAATGGAAGGTCGATTCCCATGGCAGATTTAGAGAGAGAGAACGAGGAGAGAGAGAGAGAGAGAGAGAGAGAGAGAGAGAGAGAGAAGGGTTAGGGTGGTTCAGTTTTTTTTTTTTTTTTTTTTTTTTTTTTTTTTTGTTTACTTATTATTATCTAAATAAGGGGTTCTCATTTAAGTAGTCATGTGAAGCACAAAGTAAGGACGAAATGGGAAGAAAAGTAAGATATTTTGCCCGAAAATCACTTAAAGGGTGACTCTCAAGGCGGAATAAACTTTTAAAGTGGTACTGAATAAATAACAACAATTCAGAGACTACTGAATAAAAATTGAAACTTTTCAGGTGGTTTCACCAAATTGCGCCTTTAATAATATATATACTTATAAAACTGACAAAAGAATTATCGAAAAAGATGGTCGACGCCTGTACCCTTTTGTACCTCCCTGAATACGCCACAGGCTCTTGCACATTCCTTTGCCGATTGGACGACCTCCTCTGATTCTGTGGAGATCTTTTATTCCGAAAAGTTCCTCCCTGAGTGCGGGCTTTAGGTTTTTTTTTGTTTTGTTTTTTGGGTCTTCTTAATACAAACATGCAATCTTTGGACGAACAAAAAACAAGAAAGAAGATACACTAGGAAGTACTGATCCGTATGCATCATAAAGGAACAATATAAAAATTTGTGTGAACCTAGTCTATAGTGGACCAATACTTAGAAATTAAAATGACCTCCTACTTCATCTGTAGCCACCCCCTTTAAAAGTGAAGCCAACACTACTTCTCAAATTTATACTTGACACCCCCTTACTTCACCTAGAGCCACCTCCTACTTTAACTGAAGCCACCCTTTACTTTACCTGAATCTACTTACCTGGAGCCACCGACCCTCTACTTCACCTGAAACCACTCCTCAAAATTACTTGGTCTACGATCGACTAAGTCCACACAAGACATGCTGAAGACGCAAAGCCACAAATTATTAAACCTTAGATGTATTCCAGTAAATTTTCAGAACTTTTACAACTAAAATACTCATCCGTTTCTATTTGATTTTCCGCAGTTTTCAAGATGATATTTGATTTAATTTTACCACTACAAAATTTATAGAAATATAATATTTTAAAAATATAATTAAAATTAATTAAAAATAATAATATTTTACCCTTTTAAATTTTTGTACTCGTATAAATTAACGGTCAAAGTAAAAACGCGGAACAGAGGTAGTAACACATTATTATTATTATTATTATTATTATTTTTATTATTATTATTATTATTATGTATCACACTAAAACATAGCGCCAAGAAATTATAATAAGATCAAGAGCAAAACACAAAACCCTTGACTTTCAGCAAAATAAAAAGGTATTATTGTACTCTTTAGAGAGGTAAAGGGCTACTGAATGTAAGATTGTCCAGTAATGTCAATATCTCTATCACCAGAAGAAGGTGGAGGCTTATGTTTAAGCGGCTGCATGTATGAGGCCGCCTCATCCGGACCATCAGCGCTTTGCGCCTGGCTCGCCGGCATATGCGACGACAACGATCGCTGCTCTTTCTCTCCTCCTCCTCCTCCGGCCGCCTTCTCCTGCGCGTACATCCCTCCCCCGTACGCCTCCTTCGTCACCGCCTTCATTGACGATATGTTGGGTGAATAATGCTCTTGCTCTTGCTCTTGCTCTTGCTGTTGATGCTCATCATCTTCCCTTCGTTTAGTAACTTGTTCATCTGCTTCAACTCTTGCCTTGTTTTCTTTGCTTTGTCTCTCCATATTGTTGTTAGATTTCCTATTCTCTACTATTTTCTAGTGAACGATCGATTACGGTATGGTTTTTATAGTGCTTGTATATGTGTAGTATTGAATGGTTGTTGCCTTTAGAGATGACACGTTTCATATTTGTGACACGTGTCACCAGTAACTTGTTGCTGAGTGGTAAGAACTAAGAAGGGGCATCAATTTATGAGAGTTTGATAAACTCGATCTTTTGGGTTATTGCGTGGCATAAATAAAGATTTTAGAACAAAATGAAGAAGGTGGTGTCTATATGCACACCACAGATTTACAAATTTTTATATACTCCCAGTTCCACGAAATTTCGTGAAACTGAGAGAATCCGGTAAAATCTTCAGGCAAGAGAGAGAAAAAATGGGCAGGAGAGAGAAAATGGGTGAAGGAGAGATAGAAGGGCAAAGGGCTCTATGTTGCTACATGGAGCTGAGACTATCATTGAACAACTGCCACAAATTGCAATGAGCTGGAGATATGTAGCCGAGATTTAGGTGATTTTCTAGATTTTTTTTGATACGAGAAACTTGTAGTCACTACTTTTTGAATGTGCACACGCGTATTTGATAAATTTCGAGTGTATTTAATAACCTGTAGATCATATAAATATTAGGCAAGCATAATAAGATAAATTTTGTAGATAGTTCGTTTGAAATTGCTTTACTCGCCCAACACACATAATTAGCAGACTATCGCATGCATTCTTTATAATTCTATCTAATGAAAAAAAGAGACTACAATTAACACTCAGAGCCCGTTTGATTCACAGAACTTGAATAAAATCAGTATCATAATAATATCAGAGAGGTATAAAATGGAGACTCCAATCCTCACATCACCTGTTTGGTTTATTACATGAATGGACTTTGTATTCTATATCTCCTGTTTGGTTCACTCTTCCATGGGTTTTTGCTGTGAGAGTAAGTGAGCCCTTATTATACCTGCCTTCCAACAGGGCCCAAAACATTTTATCTTGGCATTGCCCTTGGGCTCTTTTGTTTTGTTTTGTTTTTTTTTTCTTTTTTGCTTGTCAAATATAAATAAGGGTGTCATCGAAGCTAATTCGGTGAGCTCTTAGATTTGAGTCGTTCAAAACTCGGTTCAAGATCGAGTCAAATCGAGCTCGAACAAGTTCAAATGCTTTCTGTGCCGAGTTTGAGTTTACTATGGCTCTTCTTGATCGGCTCGGTTAACTTGATTATTTTTTCCGGCTCTCTATTTAAGTAAGACAATAAAATATTTTAAAAAAAAATCTTTTTTATTTAAGGATTTTTTTTATCACGCGCAAAAGATCACTCATCGTCAAATTCAATTGCAAAGTTTGAAATTGATCATTTTTTATAAATGTAGAGTATATAATAATGGTGAGTTTGAATTTTGAGTCAAGTCAAAACGAGACGAGCTGAGCTAAGCCACAAGTCTGAAACCAAATTGAGCCCAAACCTTAACTTTTTTTCGCTAGTGGAAATTTTATGTTGAGTCAAACCAAACCGAACCGAGTTTCAAGCCGGTCTGGGCTTGACTTGACTCGATTACACGTCACTTACAAGTTACACCCTAAATATACAGCCAGTTACACATTGCCTCATTACTCATTAGTCGGTACATCTGGAAACAAAAAAGGACAATAGTGATTAGTGACCGAGTGTAGTGTCGATCTGTGGAGTAACCTAAAATGAAACGCTATAATCAAACAACCACCGAATAAGGAGGCGGGCTGCGCGACAGGCCAACATTAATAAACTTGGACTTGAACAATTGAACACATGGATTTTGCATAAACACACATGACACATATGCAATTTTATTCTTCCTTTTTTGTCTTGAATTTGTATCCAATCATGAGTTCATACTACTTGATAACTCAAATTTTGATTTATTATGTGAACCTGTTATGTTCGTACAAAAACAATATGAATTAACAATAGTATTGCTTGTACGTTCTGCTAAATAATTGTCTTTACGTACTCCTAAAGATCAATTTTTATGTCTACTTTCTCTTATCTCTAATCCACGGAGGTGGAAAAAATTAAACTGAACAGAAATGAACTGAATTCAATTGATTTTTTTTAACTTGACGTTTAATCAATAAAAACTCGTCCAAACATACTCAATATGCTTTCAAATCTTTTCAATGACATAATTATCATCATGAATTTATTTCAAAATAAGAAGTTAAAATTACACATAAACTTATTTGAACTGAATTTAAGTGAAACTAAGTTAAGAAAAACAGAGCCTCAATGACTTCCAAATTTAAGAGGTCGGGTATATATAAACAATTATATGTATACTCGATAACTCGATGATTATGTTCATTATCATATATATAGTGTCCTACAAAAGAAAAACCGTTTCCCGAGAAATATTTCACCTATAAGTGGAAATGCTTGACCCCCCTTAAAACTATTTTCTTTAATTAAGTAAATGAAATAACGAAAATTGGGAAAATAATTTTCCAAAAAAATCATTTTCAACCTAGCCAAACGGAGTCTCAATATTATATTATTGTGAACTCAATTAAATTGTTCACTTATAAGGAACTTTAGAGAGTTACGTTGATCTTGATATAGTCCATATATTGGTAAAGATAAAAAAATAATAATAAATAAAGATTAATATTTTTTTTGGTTTGGCAAAGAGAAATTTTTTGGGCGTGGCTAAAGGGCACCTCCTAATGCACAACTTCAGGTATTTCACGAATTAATTCGTGTAGGTGCTTCTCAGGAGGTTTGAACCAATGACCTGATGTATAAGTTGCAGCTTATTTACCAGTGAGTCAACACCTCTTGGGTAATAAAAATTTAATTTGGAGTTATAATAGACGTACAAATGGAGTGTTATATGGAGTAAGATTTAACTGATAATATTCAAAGGTTGTTATTATATACTGTATTATTATTTGAGCAACATATTCTGCGTGGATTATCTGGCATGTTTGGCATCAGGAGATAAACTGCGTGCAAGTTGGCCTGAGCATGAATTTCCAGATTGAACATGGTAGACCTTGTCAAACAAAGCCTATAAAGTAGTCAACTCATGCTGATTGGAAGTTCAAGAGCGCTTTATAGTAGTGTACTATAGTTGACATTGCAATTCACAAATTTTACTACTACTAGCTAGTGTACTCACTAGCCACTTCAGCATTTTTCCCAGCAACTAGGTTTTGTTTTACCGCACGGTAATAATTGATAGGTTGGCATAGAATAACATTTGGGTATGTACGTTGACACGGGATCCGACCTTTAGAGTTTCTTCTCTAGAGTTTTTTTCTCTCACCGTTGGATTAGAGGGGAGTTTCAGAATCATTGGATTAAAAGAGTTTTCGGAACCATGTCATTTGATGAGTCCTTAGGTTTGATTTGGTAAGATCAAATTCCATAAAATCCAACACACCCTTAATACTTAATAGTGTAAATTATTGGCCAGTAAGTAAAAATACAATGGGTTATTTCACCAATTGTCAATCGCAAAAATTTGTATGGACTTAGTCCATGGTAGACTAAGAGATTAAGGGTGTGTTCGACAACCAGCTTTCGGGTAGCTGTTAGTGGTTTGAACTAGTCAAACCCCTACCTATCCTAATTTATTGTGTTCGGTAACTAGCTTTTAGTAGGAGTGGTTAGCTGTTAGAGTAGTGTTTTACAAAAGCTAATAAAATTAGCCTTCCAACTCCAAAGGCTAGCTGTTGGAATTATGAAGATATTTGATCCCGATTCTATCCCTATAATTTTAAATAAAAAATAATAATAATATGTCCTTTTATGTCATTTTACATCAATCAACTAACCAAACCGCTAACTTTACCGAACACTCAACCATGTAAAAAGCTAACAATTACGTACTGCTCATGACAGCTAATAGCTAGTTCAACAGCTAACCACTAATAAAACAGCTAAGACTATAGCTACAGCTAATTATTGTTGAACAGACCCTAAGTCTTTTGAAAAGTACCCTTTACGTCCCAAAATACTTGCACGGGAGTGCCTTGGTCTACGGTGTACTATGTCCCTAAAAGGCATGTTAATGGCCAATTGGTAGAGAGTTTTATCCCGTCTTTATGTAACTTATCAGTGTTAGCTCACGCGCGTGTGACAGACTCAAAGTAGGCTTTAATTTGTCCACGCTTCAGCCAAATAAGATGAGTCTTTGTGTGCGACGGGGTAGTATTAAAGTGGATTTATGGTCTACCACACAAAAAGATTTTGTAACCTTGAGTATACATTTTAGTAACTGAGTTACTACTCCACCTATTGCCAAATTTTGAGTTGGACATTACTTGATCACTAAATATTTCCAAGTTGGACACAAACCTACTTTAACAACTAAACCTCAAGGTGTACATACACCTCAACGAAAGAAACCAAATATATATCGAAGTCTGTTCCCTAGTAATACTATTAAAGACTGCCTGTGCCTCATCAGACTTGGCATTAGCCAATACTTCAGCTCCAAATCTGCCATAATTCAAGGAATCTCAAAATTCGATCATGACGAATTTGCAGTTATTAGAAGACGTCACAATAATAACAGATGGATTTGCATTAGGGCAGTGTATTCCATCGACATTCTGTCATGTTTGGGGACACTAAACTCTACAGCAGGTACATATTCTAGTACGTACTTCCACAATTTTGGCAGATCAGAGAGAGTACAGCTATACAAAATGAGTAGAATATACTTCCATTATGGCATTTAAGTATGAGGATGTCAGTGGTAAGCTTATGACGTGGTAAGATAAAAAATTAATACATTAGAAATGTAAGTGAAGAGCAATAAATGGTGCTTTCGTGTGCATTTATTTGGAGTGATTACTAGAAAATCTTTGTATAGGGAGAATATTTTTGGAACAGTGATGAGCTCAGTTTCTCCAGTTTTCCAGCTTTGCTTAGCTGTTTTTAATTTTGATCCAGTTCTCTGACTCTGAGAAACGGTTAAAGAAACCAAGGATTTTGTTTCTTTTTGAAAATAATTGCATGCTCTAGGTAGGTGGGCCATTGATTTTATTTTCGTGTAGGTAAAATACAAGAAATTTCACTTAACTTTAATCAATACAATCATGACGGTCAAGTGCGAGTTGACCTCTTGATGAATCAAAAAGGCTTATTCGCGCCCGGCGTCAAAGCCGTTAATTAATAGTGTTGCTCTAAAAGGGAGGGTAAAGTTGGTTGTGAGTTGGATTCATGAAAAAGGTCATGGGTTCAAATCCCACTAAGCCTCTTTGCTAAGCATATCTGAAACTTAACCTTATTGACTTGCGTAGTGTGTGCGAATGGTTTGCAAGCTATTTCCCATACTCGAGGTTTATATAGTACATACTCCAAAAGTAATGATTACGAGTCGTTTCTCCTATAAAAAAAACTAATCAATACAGTAAAGTACAAATTAGAGAAGCGAAAATCCATATGCTAATAAGAGAAGAAAAGGTTTGTGACCAGGAAAAATTAAAGCGAGTCGTGATTTTGAACAACCTCCCTAAAAAGGGAAGGGCCCAAGTATAGGCCGGTGTAATTTGTAACTAAGTCGTCGAGCCACTTAGTGAGTCACTAGGCACAGCTCAGTCAAAGCTCGACTCGAGTTCGGGTCAAATCAAGCACAATTAGAACCTGAGCTAGCTCGAACGCTTTTCAAGCCGAGCCCTCGGCTCGATTGATGTTTCCCTCTATTTGAAGCGAAAAATCATAAGCTAATAAGAGAAGAAAAGGTTGTGAGCGGGGATAATTAAGGCGAGTCGTGATTTTGAACAACCTCCCTAAAAAGGGAAGAGCCGGAGTAGAGGTGTAATTATAACTAATAAGTCGTCGAGCCGACTTGGTGAGTCCCTAGGCGCGCCTCGGTCAAAGCTCAACTCGACTCCGGGTCAAACCGACTTCAATCTGAGTCCGATCCACACAAGTGCTTTCCGAGCTGAGCTATCAACTCCGTTGATTTAATGTTTCCCTCTGTTTGGATAAAACCATTAATATTTATAGAAATTCATTTTTTTCGAATTCAATTGCAAATATTTTAAATAGATCTATTCTGTAGTAGCGTTTATAATAGAGATTTTGAAAACAAACCAAGCCAAATCGAGTCGGATCAAGCTAGAAGCAAAATTCGAGTCAAGTCTGAGCGTAAACTTTTCCAGCTAGGCAAGTTTCAAGCAGAGCTTTGTGCCGGCTTGGGTTGGACGCGCCTCGGCCGGTTTGCACCCTAAGCCCAAGTAGGGAAGACACCTTTTACAAACTACTCTTACTTGCTCGGCCTGGATTGGACTTATTAATGATTAGTCCCATATTTATAAATTGCCTAGCTCTAAATGTCTTGGGTGTATGTCAATTCTCTAGGTCTTAGAGGAAGTATAAAGGTAGTTAACATGAATCGAATTCTCGATGAACTTTATACTAGTTAGGGGATAATACTCCTAACTGTTGGAGGTTCTCTAATTCTGGATATATGAAATATATATACTGATGTACATAGCAATTTAGGATGACAAGTGATAAATACATGAATAGTTAGGAATAACAAAGGTGGTGTTTGGATATTGGTTTGTTGGGTGCCTTTTGTTAAAATTGGATGTTTGACCAATCCACTATCTAATATTGGTGTTTGGATGTTAGCTTGTGAGATTGGCCACCAGTCAATACCCATAAGCCAACCTCATTGGCTTTTCAAAAGTTGGCTTTTGCGTTCCCACAAGTCAACTTTTGAAAAGCCAAAGAGGTTGGGTTATGGGTATTGGCTGGTGGCATTAATGTAGTCCAATGACATAATAGTCCAAGACTTGCAATTATTTACTTCTATGCCATCAAATTCCTCAATTAATTATATGAATGTCCTTATAGGTCATTTTACATATAATCAGCTAATGTTACCAGCCAATGTTACCAAACATCTCTTTCCAGACATCCAATGTTACCAGTCGGCCAAATCAACTAACAATACCAGCCATCGACCACCAGCCATCAGTCAATAACTAATATCACCAGCCAATTGCCAAACAGGACCAAAAACTCATATGAGGTGGCCTTAACGTGAGACGTCTTAAACAAGCATGACATCATGCTGAAGTCATGTTATAAGAGATATTTTGTAGGAATAATTGGTTATATAGGATGGAACATGATGAAAATGAGACAAGTGACTTCAATCGTTATTCTCTTGCAAAAACTTTTTATATATAATCGTATATGTCTCTAAAACTGTCGAAAAGGTGAGCCAATCCAACTGTAGACATATCATTATCTACTTATCCAACAAATTTGGACCTGTCTAGGGAAAAAGGTGAAGGACTACTACTTAATGCTGGGATGATCTCTATTCTTCATTATGGGGGTTTTGTACTGGCAATAAGGCTTCAATTATTTGCAAAGTTTGGTTTAACCTTTCTCAAGTTGCCATTTTAAATGACCAGTTTTTTCCCACATGGGATAATTTTGGGAAGCTTTAGGGCAATTATATACTCATACTATAATATTTAACCAACTCTTGAAAAGGCATAAAGCAAAGATAGTTTCTTTAGTTATTATTGCTTTAAGATTATGCTTTGCATTATCTTTGATTCCACTTTTGAGGATTATTATTTTCTATTTGCTATAAATAACAAATCCAATCATATGGGTATAATGTTATATTGTGATCCTTGGCCAGCCCCCTACCGCTTAGTGCGCTGACAGTTGGGACGAGGGGATTAGTCACCGTGGTCGACAGTGGAATACCCTTGGCAAAGACCAAAAAAAAATATTGTGATTCCCAGAACAAGCTAGGTGTATTTATACTGTTCTCCCTTTTTTTTATACAAACATTGTCATCCTATAGGTTTCATAAATTGAAATTTTGTGTTAACATTATGGACTAATCAACAATATAGTCACCTAAAACTGGCTGGCATTTCCTTCTTTAAGTAGTAAGCCACTTTGGTAGGAGTTATCAATGAAATTAAAAGTTTTGAACCTAGAATTATATTATGAACCTAGAATTATTATGTTCCTTTTTTGTGATTGAGTTGAAGTACAGAAGCATATCTGCAAGAACAATTAATTTAATTATCATGTGATGTGGTCTCCCACCCAAGAAAAAAAAAAAAGAAAAAAAGAACAAGTTACATATACTCTTTGTAAAATATTGCTTAATAACTATTAGAGCATCTATATAAACAAATAAACTAAACAAGAGAATTCTTTCTCTCTACCTTTTATTGCTTTATTTATTTCTAATTTATAATCGTAATTTAATAATGGGGAAGAAAAGTTATCATCGATCTCAAAGCTATGTACGATTTGTACAATGCATGCAACATAATCATTCAGGCATGGTAATGGGTGGCGAATATTTAAGAATCTGCTTCATCTGCCCCATATAAATGGGTAAAAACTTGAATAAATAGATGATTTTTCGATGATTATTTTTCACCCGCGAATTCAACCCGCAAAGCCACCCTTACCCGACCTTCACTTTATCACTCAAATCTTTTGGTTTAATTTTGTGAAATTTGATTTATTAACTTGATTTTTTGTCTAAATTTCTTAATTTAGTTTAGCTCTTAATTTCACCCGTTTACCACTCGTATCAACCCGTTCACCCGTGGGTGATGGATGTATTGGATGTTGATGGAGTGTTTCGTGGGTGATGGGTGATGGGTGAAGTTTAAAAATTTATTGGGTGGATGGGTGAAGTTTCAAAATTAAATGGGTGGATGCGTATTATGATGCTCCACCGACCCAAATTCCACCAATTGCTAGACCTAAGATTCATTCTTCATTAGTTAAACAATTGCAAATCTTAAATTTGAAATATCAAACTATGAAAGCAATTTCAATCCGCAAATAATTATATCACTTTCGCATTCACCCAACCCAAATTCCACCAATTGCTAGGCCTAAGTTTCATTCTTCATTAGTTAAACAACTGCAATTTTTAAATTTGAAATATCAAACTATAAAAGCAACTTCAATCCGCAAATTAGATCACTTTTGTTTGGCTTAATTACTTATGTTTTATTTGCAAATGTTTTTCAAGGTTTGTTTGCTTGGAATAAAATAATTATCTTGCTTGTCTTCTTAACTATATTAGAGAATGATAGAGTCGTCGGGATGCCTTAGACGTTGGTAAAACTCTAATACAAAATATTCTAAAAGATATAATGAGAATATTCTAGATAAACTATAATATTCTCTAATAAACTAGTCTGATTAAGGTTGGGAGAATTGGGTTGGAGAGTAGTGACTCTCCCTTCAGCCACTTTGTCTTGCAAAGACTAGGTTTCGATTCTCACAGCCCCATTTCCAAGTTTATCATTCCATAAAACCATTAGACTAATTAAGAATCAGATTTATCTCTTAAAAGTTCATTATTTTACTTCTATTGAGCTAAGGAGATTCCCATGTTAAAAAGTTATACGTGCAACGCTCCACCACTCCACAGTCACAAGAGTATTATTTAGACCTTATAGACATGTAATAAAATTTCAGTAAAACTTTTGGATCGTGGTATGTATGTAATAAGTTGGGATATGTAATAAGCGATTATTGAAAAATCTTCACAAATTAGGACCCCATATAATCATATAGAATTTAAAAGTCTACATGGTAAATCTTGACAAACTAGAATGTATGCATTGATAAAGACAACAACTTGCATTGTACAAAAAGTTCTTATTTGTATGTTTGCCCATACATATATACTTGAGGAAATAGGGGTGTAGATCAGAGAAAGGGCAAATGCCTCTTACTATATAACTAGAAAAGAGAGTAACAGATCGAGTACTTGACGCCCTTCACATGGGTTCAATTTTGGTATAGAAGTTAGAACTTGAGATTAACGAGAGAGATTTCATCCCTTGAAATTATTCTTGTATTGGTACACGATCCAATCAGTAAAAATTAGTAGAAAAATTTATCCAAATAATAGGAATCAGTGGTAAGACATTACTGAATCAGTGAAATCAGTGGCAAGACCTTACCCAATCAGTGAAAATCAGTAGCAGAACCCACATTCCTACTCACAGAATCAATGGCAGGATCAGACTAAATCAGTGATAATCATTGTAAGGATCTTACCGAATAAGTGGAAATAAGTGATAAGATCTTACCCAATCAATGGAGACATTACCTAATCAGTGAGAATTAGTTTAAATAAGGAAAAAAAAACGCATCCTTGAAATTACTAACAACAAATTTAATTTCCAAGAAACAAAGGATGAAATTAAGTGGCTTAAGTGGGGAACAATAGAGGATGAGGTGGGAGCTCAAGTGGTAAGTGCTCCCCCTTCACAATCCAGTGGTCAGGGGTTCGAATCCTCATGTAGGGAGAATAATAAAAGTCTCCTCTACCTTTTTTTTAGGGAGGGTCTCCTCCTCTACTTGAGCCCGTCGGCCCATCAAAGATGGGTTGGTTTGCCCGCCGCGTGTGGTTTGCGGGCTATTACATGCGTCCTTGTAACAAAAAAAAAGAAAAAAAAGTGGGGAACAATAGTCAGCTCGTGACCTATACAAGGAAACGAAGTACAGTTACATGTTCAACACATGCGGCATGTGTTTGGCGCATGAGATTTCTGTGAGGGACACTTTTGTGCTTTGTTTTAGTAAATTGCTAAATACCGCCCCTTTTTACTAGCTACCGCCCCCCCAATTTCCAATTTTACCCTCCCCCCTTTTCCTCACTCACTCTCACTCATCCTCTCTTCCTCACTCATCCTCTCTTCCTCACTCACTCTCACTCATCCTTACCACCACACCATCACACCGGCAACCACCACCACTCACGGCACAACCACCACCGGTAAATTTTTTTTGCGCATTTTTTTTGCACAGTCGTCTGAGATTTCCGACTCACCCAAGGGTGAGTCGAAAATTGCAGACGACTGTGCAAAAAAAAATTATTATTATTATTATTTATTATTATTATTATTATTATTTATTGTTATTATTATTATTATTATTATTTATTGTTATTATTATTAATATTATTATTATTATTGCACAATCGTCTGTAATTTTCGACTCACCCTTGGGTGAGTCGTCTGCTAGAGGCGACTCACCCTTGGGTGAGTCGGAAATCTCAGACGACTCACCCTTGGGTGAGTCGTCTGTAGCAGACGACTCACCCAAGGGTGAGTCGCCTCTAGCAGACGACTCACCCAAGGGTGAGTCGAAAATTTCAGACGACTGTGCAAAAAAAATGCGCAAAAAAAAATTTACCGGTGGTGGTTGTGCCGTGAGTGGTGGTGGTTGCCGGTGTGATGGTGTGGTGGTGAGGATGAGTGAGAGTGAGTGAGGAAGAGACGATGAGTGAGAGTGAGTGAGGAAGAGAGGATGAGTGAGAGTGAGTGAGGAAAAGGGGGGAGGGTAAAATTGGAAATTGGGGGGGCGGTAGCTAGTAAAAAGGGGGCGGTATTTAGTAACACCCTTGTTTTATTATGTGCTCTCAAATGAAAGACACCAAGGCACCTTGTGAGCATGTTTTTTCTTTGCCAAACACCGTCCTGATTAGTGATTAGTAGACAGTATTACTGTACTGATTAATGATTTCTTGACGCCGCAATGCACCTGAAACTAAATTTCGTTCGGCGTTTTTGTTTGGACTGCAGAAGCCAAATGCATTCCTCATAGTATAGCTGGGATTTAACTAAATTTGCTTAGTACTAGGGTATATTCTTCTTCATTTATTGGATCTTAATTAATTAGTGGAAATCAGTGGAAATCAGTAACATTATCTTTTTGGATCGAATAAGTGGAAGTCAGTAGAAATTAGTGGCAGTTGAGAAGAACACATCTCAATAATAGAATCGGTGGCAAGACCTCACCAAATCAGTGGAGATCAGTTGAGAAGAACATATCCTCACTTATAAAATCAGTGGCAGGACCTTACTAAATTAGTGAAAATCAGTGGCAGGACCTTACACAATCAATGGTAATCAGTTACAGGACCTTACCCAATCAGTAAAAATCAGTGGCAAGACTACCTTACCCAATAAATGAAAATCAAAGGTTGAACCTGACTCGATCAGTGAGAATTGGTAAAAAAAAAAAAAAGAAAAAAAAAACCTGAGAATATGTTTGGGAATACTTTCAAATAACTTATAAATTGTAAGTTCATCTTAGCTTGCTTTTTTGAATGGTAATCTTAGAAGTATCTAAAATTAAGCTATATTGAGCTCAGAACTTCCAAGTTTTTCCAAGCATAGCCTAACACTACAAGCTATAACTAAAGCAATACATTAGTAAACAGCAAATGAGTTATTGATGTGATATTCGTTTCTTTTTTTTTGGTTGTTAAAGGGGAAAATATTAAATAGTTGGAGACTGATTTTGAATCTGCTAGGTTTATAAATGTAATGAGTGTGTTTTTTAGAACTTACACGGCCAGTTCAGTTCAGTTTAGGGGTGATCTTGTGCCAATACAGTGATTTTCTGTTTAGTTCAATGATGTTTAATTCAGTTAAGTGGAGCTTAGTTCAGAAACATACATTGTATGTGTCTCACATATTAAGTACGTGGTGTTCAATTTCGTTCAATGGTGTCCAGTTTAGTCCAGTAATATTCATTTCAATTCAGTGGTGTTAATAAATTTAGTTCAGCTCATTTCATATAAGTTCATAACTAAAAAAACACATCCTCTAAAACTTTTTGGGTTATGTATCAAAGTAATGACTACTCATGAAACTGCTAAAACCTAATTAACCATGAAAATATTTTTCTAATGGCTAGGAGTTAAACTTTGACCATTGTTAATTAGTTCCACTAGAAAAATTTTGCATAGAGAATTTCTTAATAATAGCTAGGCAACATTTTTCTCATGTCCATTGAGCCAAAATAAAAATTTTAATCGCCGAAAAATTATTAGTATTTATAGTGATAGAAGTACTTATTTATATGTGGAACTTCATTTTTTATATTTAACATGGAGAATTAAGTGGTGCGAACAAGCAAACAATTCCTCGAAAAACTAGCAAACAATTTAGTTTCCATTTTTTTCTAAATAGACAAAACTGAAATGAATTGAATTAAATTGAATTGAGTTTTTAACTTAACTTTTAACCATTTAAAATTCCTCCAAACATTTTCAATACTGGACTCGATCATTTCAAAGTATGCATTCAAATCTTTTCAATGACATAGGTATCATCATGAATTAGTTTATAATAAACAGTTATTGTTTGAGTGAGAAATTCCACATGAACTAAAATGAGCTATACTGAATTTAAGTAAAATTAAGTTGAGCAGAACAGAGACTTAGTAGACGATGTTTAGCACAACCAATGATTTGGCTAGCTGAAAAGTCAAAAAATGGTTAGATATTAGTAGAAAGAGTCTCCAGTTGAAAAAAAAAGGTATAATTAAACTTGAAAATATTCTGATAAATTGCTTGATAGTAGGGAGTGAAAATAATAGGTGAAATACAAGAGGAATTAAGTCATACATATACTCTTATTTTTTTGTTCATAAGATGTCGTCGTACATACATGGGAGTTCATTTATGTGGCAGGGTCGGCAAGGGCGGATCCAGCCCTTAGGCATTGGGGGCAAACGTTCCCAGTCAAGTTTTCAAAAATTAAGGATAATTACAATAATTTTTGAGATTTTCCCCTATTGAAAGTTCAATTGTCTTTCAACTATTGTCCCTCGCTCCTAACAAAATTAATTGCATCCGCCACTGAGGGTCGGCCTAGAATCGTTTTGTTTAGGTCAGACAGACTTTGATCGATTCAATCCCAAGCTCGCCTCGAATATTCACCACTAACGACATAACTTCAACCTCATCAACAAGCTTTGTTCACATGTAAGATTGCTTGATTAATTTATTTGTACTCATTTATGTCATTTGATACGCTGAGGATCAAATTTCCAAAGTAAAGTGGGATTAAGATTCGATGATATCTTACTTTGGAATTTGGACTTGCAAAATATCGATTGAAGGGAAGGTCTTAGAATCTTATACTTACACATGTCGCAGAGAGGCACACGCATTGCATGAATGAGAAGTTTTTTCATTTCCACGAGAGTGCATGCAATAGCCAGTAAATTACTGTACCGGACGCTTTTATGATAGGCATGTGGCCATGCTGACGAGTTCAAGCAAAAAAGAGTAGACCTCACTGCAGATTTAAAAATAATAGAGGAGAATTTATTCTCCCTACATAAATAAAAATTTAAACTCTCGACCAATAAATTATTAAGGTACGTAAAGCACTTACTAATTGTGCTCCCAACCTCATCTCCACATTGCATGGATAAGTAGACTACCATAAGAGATACGAAAGTGTGACTACTCGTAGAATCTCCAATTAAATGTTCCAAGCACTTCGAGGGAAGATTCGTATCAATGTCAATTAATGTGGCTTATATGAGTTGTTTTGGGCGCTTAATGTGGAGTGTTACTTGCATATTGCATTGATAATTGAATATCATTATTATTATCAATAGTTTCTCTGGTTTTTCTGATACATACCACACGGCCATATAAGTTGCATTTTCCAGATATATACCCGCGAAAAAAGGGATGCCATATCAATACAAATCCTTCATCTCTTCTGTAACGGATAAAATGATTAATAAAATGATTTTGTTGTCCACAAAAATATTAAATAAATTAAATCAAGAAAGTGTCTGACCACTATTGCATACATATATGGCTTTATGATTTGGCAAATGTATTTACTCCTAGTGAAAAAGTCACTATTGACTTAATGATTCTGAATTTCTGCGTAAGATTCAGTATCCGTGGAGAAACATGCTGGCAAATTTAAACTTTTGGAACTTTTTTTTTTTTTTTTGGTTCGAAGAGATTAGACGACTATTATGCTTACGAGTGTAAACAAGCTCATCCAAGCCTAATCGAGTCGAGCTTCTCTATACCGTGTCCGACTCGGTTATTAAACTAGTACTACATTGATGCTCTCGTTCAGATTTGCTTGTTTATCATCGAGCGAGTTTTGATGAAGTACGTTGGTTTCACGAGTGACTCGCGAATACACTAGCTAGCTCATTAACTACTAGAACTCGTCCATAATATTACTAACAGGCCAAGTATTGAGTGCTCTTATTAGTCGGTTACGTTTATTAAATGAATATCAAATTAGTACTCGTACACAGCTTATTTGTTATTGATCGAGCGAGTTTGACTGAGTTTTGATAGTAGTTTCACAGCAAGTTGCTTGCGAGTGCACCAGTTTGTTTATGATTACCCTAACTGTGCC
The DNA here is from genome assembly GCA_038025085.1 of Tetragonia tetragonoides. Classification (NCBI taxonomy): domain Eukaryota; kingdom Viridiplantae; phylum Streptophyta; class Magnoliopsida; order Caryophyllales; family Aizoaceae; genus Tetragonia; species Tetragonia tetragonoides. The sequence goes on from CM076153.1 coordinate 35,768,542, forward strand.
CTCGAGTAATTCATATATCATATAGTATAAATATCAATAACATGCCAGTCAAATTTGGCATTGACTTTTTCTGAAAATAGGTTATTGTCATCATTTAGCTCCCAAACTCTCTACTCGCTACTAATGCATGATGTGTTAGGCATTTTGATGATGTAAACTATTAATTTTTTGTGCAACCATCTCATATATATATTGGGTGTCTGTGGTTTTAAAGTCACCCATAAATATGGTACGATTACTCTCAAAACGATCAGAGTTTTAAAATAAAGTTAGTTAATGTTAAATATTTAGTTACATAAAGTACTTTCAAAGTGACTCTTAAAATGCTAATTTTAAATTGAATCGTCTCATCATATTATCGAAACCGCCTCATATGAGATTTTATGTGCATAAATATTATTTCATTTTTATGTAATTAGGTTTAGCTCTTCTCTCTACTCCTCAAAAAGGAGGAAAAAAAAGAAGAAAAAAAGAGTCGGTGTCCAAAACATTACTAAATCATATTGTATCACCTTGTCCCCATTATAGTTGGGATTTTATGTGTGGAGGTCCCAGATAATTCTCAAAGGAAAACTCAAGAATGTCCTTTAGGCAAACAGGTCACATAATGCATTAATGTGCAATAGCCAAAACTCCCACCATATGGACTTATGATTTGATATATGAATCCACAAGTGTCTTTTGCAATTCATAAAAATTAAAGATATGATAATACCTTTTTTGTGTGTGAAAATAATAAATAAGTTCTTAATTTGTGGAGGACCATTACCGGAGTAGCTACAAGTGACCAAATTGGAAGAATATAACATCAACCAACTTACAATACTCCAAAAACAAGTTTAAGATATGGTTTTCATTGGGAGATATATATGGTCCCTAGCTAAATATATTTCATAATACTCCAGTAATTTATGAAAATCTTTACACTTTTTTTTTTTGGTTTTGTCTCATGCAAATCTTTACGTTTTTTTATAAGTTATTGCTTTTGAGGTTCATTTTCTATTTTGCCCCTCTTCACTTCTCATCTCATGTGCTCATGTTCCCTGTCACACAGTCTCTCTCATCTCTTTTCCACTAAAATTTTACCCACCCACTCTTTAATTGTCCCCACCACAAATACATTTTCTCTCTATTAAACCCACAACACCCATGTGCTCTTACAAAGGCATACTTGAAATAATTTTGCCCAATGTTTATCCTTGTCTTTCCGTCTTTGTGTCATTCTGCCATGAATTAAAATGAATAATAAATAAGTTCTTAATTTGTGGAGGACCAATACCCAAATAGCTACAAGTGACCAAATTGGACGAATATATCAACCAACTTACAATACTCCAAAAAATAAGTTTAAGATATGGTATTGATTAGAAAATATATATGGTCCTAAATATCTTTCATTATAGTAGTTCATTATAATTATTGTTTAATTAATTAATAATAAAAATAATACAATTGTTGAGCTAATGAACAAATCAAATTTCATAAAATCTAACACTAGATCAAGAAAAAAATTGTCAACTAGGCCTTATGGCCCATACATGCCCACTTTACCATTTGAGGGGCCTAATTAGAGTGCCCTACATGGCCAATAATAATTTAATAAATTGATTTGATTAGAAGTTTAGAAAAACAAAGGAAATTTAATTTACGCGCACAAAAAGAGCAAAAGCCAGATATGTAACGAACACATTACCTGTAATTTGAAATAGGCGGAGAGTACAACGCGAACGCGGTTATTCCTTATAACTGGAATAGCAGACCACGTGGTACACTCACATTGAGAACTACTTTCTCTCACTTCAGGACCACTCAAAGTGTCAACGAACTCAATGCTTGCGTGTCATGTCTCATGTGTGGCCGTTATATTCTTCAACTTAGACTCTGTTTGGTTGGATGGAAAAATCGTTTTCGACTGAAAATTCAGTGTAAAATAATTTTTTGTTCATATTCTCCGTTGTTTGGGCACAATGTAAAACAATTTTCGTAAAAAAGTATTTTTTTTCTACAAAATAAGATCTGCTAACATAGTTATGTAGATCTCGAAAAGTTAGGTGGATTAAAAAAAATCACCTCAAATAATGCATATATGAGTCAAAAATTATACTTATTTGAATAAAAAAAACAATTGAGAAAGTGGCTCAAAAGTTCGGCCCGAGGCCCAATCAAGTTGGGTGCGAGTTTGGTTTTATGGCCCGACGTCCAGACAACCAAACTCGATAATCAAGTCCACTACTAGTGCTTTGAGGATATAATGTCATACCAACGGAAAATTGTTTCCCTTCTTTAAGAAGGAAAAATATTTTCACATATATAGGTGAAAATTGATTTTCCCCCTAAAAACTATTTTCCTTTCCATGGTAAACCAAACAACGAAAAATGTAAAAACTGTTTTCACCCTAACCAAACAGACCCTTAATAAACCTTAATGTATTCAATTCTTATGAAGTTATGCGTATTACCTATTATTCCTATGAATGTGAAACCATCATGTTATTTAATTTTAAGCTGGTAAAAATTGACCCGACTTGAACTTATTATTCGAAGATCTACTCAATTTTGCGTGATTGCCAAATGACATGTATGGATTCCTACCCGATTAAGTTGTTTGCCTAGTGTATAACTATGTTTTAGAATAAGGATACTTATGTTCTTTACGTTGTTACCATTTATTTCAATTCAATCAGTTTAACTTAGGTAAGTTCAATTCAATTTAACTCAAAATGATAAGTTCAATTTAATTTAATCATTATTGGTTCCTTATTCCCTTTGAAAGTCAATGTTTACTTTACATGATCATCACAAATTTTTGTCTAATCTCAATATCATGGAGGAACCTAATCCGAAGAGTGGAGGAGTGAAGGAGAGAGAGTGGGTGGGGGGAAAGAGAGAGAAAGGAAAATGAAAGAGAGGAATTAGCACATACAATGAACATGAGAGTAACATTTAACTATTGTTCTAACCAACTCTCTCTCCTGATCCCCTCGTGTGCGTGTCCATTTATCAAACTAATATCAAAGTCCACCTTTTCAAACCCTCACTAACTCATTAACCAATCCCCCTTTATAAACCCCGCCATTTCCAACCATTCTATTCCCACATTCTCATCATCATCCTCAATAACAAACCCCATTTTTCTCTCTCTCTCTCTCTCTTTCTCTCCAGAAAAAACACACACTATTCTAAAATTCCAATCTCATTAAAAACATTATATTATAATTATATAAATGGGAAGATACCGGCGTACAGTCTCATTCCCGAACCCGAGCCCGAGCTTTCGAGCCACTAGCGGGCCCTCGGCCGCCGCCACCAAGTCGTACCACGTCCGGTCCGCTTCCCTCCCTTGCGCCCGCTCCAACCCCTTGATCCCGCAGCTCCGCGACGAGATCAACGAGGTTCGGGCCTGGGAGCGGGCCAATGTTGGGTTTCGGGCCGGGTCGGGTCGAGTCATTGACGGGCTAGGGAGGCTGAAGGGGGTATTGGACTCGCTTGACGATGTCCTCCAGCTTCCTCTGGCTCAGGACTCTCTCTCCTCCACGTCAGCTGTCGTTGAGAAGCTTCTAGAAGACTTTTTACGGTTTGTCGACGTGTACGGGATATTCCGGGCCGCAATATTGGGCCTTAAGCAGGAGCTGAGTGGGGCCCAGGTTGCCATCCGAAGAAAGGACGTTGCTAAGTTGGGCCTCCATGTTAAGGCCCAAAAGAAGATCGCCAACGAGATTAGTAAGCTCATCTCCGCCGTAGGCCCCACCGCCGCCGAGCAGCCCGTGGGCCCGACCGATCACGACGACTTCTTCGACGCCGGTGACGAGGAGCTCCGGGCCGTGATCCGGGATGCGCACGGGCTAACGGCTTCGGTGTCGGCCGGGCTCTTCGGGTCATTTGGGTCGGGTCGGAGGAGCCCATGGGCCGGGCTTGGGCTCGGCCTCGGGCTTTCGAGACGGGTCAAGAGGGAAGAGGATGGTATTGAGGAGTTTCAAGAGGTGGTAGGGGGAGTGGAAAATCTAATGATGGGTTTAAGAAAAAAAGACAATTATGAGAAAAGTGAAGAGATTAAAATGGGAGTATTGAAAAGAATGCAAGAATTGGAAGATTGTATTGGGGAAATGGAGAGAGGGAGTGAAAGAGTGTTTAGGAGTTTGATCAGCACAAGAGTCTCTCTACTCAACATCCTAACTCATGCATAGAATAATATTGATTATAGATCCATTTCATATATTCTTTCTTTTCCTCTTGTGGAAATTCATACACTAATTTCTTCTTATTTTTTGGCCTATATATAAATGAGAAAAAAAGAAGATCAGACAAAATAATGTTGAGGAAAAAAATTGAGGGCATACAGTGGGTTTCCTTAACAATTTCGTTCTTCTTTTCTTGTATATTCATCCTTTCTAATTTCTATAGACAAAACGATTACAAATCTCCTACTTCTTTGAGACGATCTCATATATATGAGGCGTGATACCTGTAATTTGTTAAAATGTTAGGGTTATCATTTGTATAGTACTCCTAATATCTATTAACATGAATCTAGATCTATAGTCATTGGATTTTATCTTCAGTGTATAATATTGGACCTCATTAGGATGTTCTCCTTTTTTCAGTTTTAGGTATAATTTGTTTATAAAATCACTAGTTGAATCTTTACCTATTTACTTAATTTTCTATATGAGTTAAATTTATTCACATGATTTGAGATTAAACCACCATAAACAAAGAAATCCTGAGTTAGAGTCCAATTTTTAGTACCAATAGACCAAAACGCACTTAAAAGCTATCTAAAGTCGATTTAAATTGGGCGTCTCACGCCTTCCATGTAACCAAAAAAAAAAGTCGATTTAAATTGGATCGTCTTATCATTATTATGAGAGGACTGTACCATAGTATTACTCTAAAACCTCTAATCCTTGAAATACACTACTACATGCGTATTCCTCCAATCTAGACTCGTGTTGTAAGATAAAACAAATCTACAACCTATCAAACCATGATCAAATTTGCACAAAGTCGCCTTACCAGTACAACTTCATTCTAGTGTGGCACAAGAAGCCATCTATGCGAGCACATTTTAAAGTGTTTTGCGTTTTATCTATTTTATAAGTTAATTTTGAGAGAAATTACATATTTTATTAATATTAGGTCATATGGCATTTACAAATAATATCCAATTCAAAAATAAAATTGATCTAAAACATCTTAAAGCATTCTAATGGAAAAGATATCAAGCACTAAATGGAATTTGATATTTTTGTATTAGATTCCATTTTCTCGTTGTTTGTCATATTATAATGTCTTTATCGTAGACTTGATGAATGCATAGATTTGACATTATAGATAACCTCTTGGAGCATAAGATCCACAATATCACCGTACAAACGAACCTACACTTTATTTGAAGATTATCGACAAAACAATATCAAACAACCAATCAATAGTTACTGCGCAAACCTAAAACCAAAAACCATTGATACAATTGCAGAATGGGACCAGTCATGTTCCGTCTTCAATTATTCCGAACCAGTTAATTAGACAGAGGGACATGAAGCAAACCTTCTAATTAAGCAAATTAAAAGATACCACAGAGAACTCCAATTTGTAAAATCATTTGACTTCTTTTTTTTTTTCCATCTTTCAAGGGATCAACTCTAAAGGAGCGACCAAAAGCTCAGAAAGGAGCCAAAAGAACCTCATAGTTGGAGTGATTAATTGGTGGCGTGTTTTCTAGTAGTGCAAAAGGAGCAATTAAAACTTTACAACAGAGCAAAATTTATTAGCCTACTAATTAAACTAAAAATCCAATAGCAACGAAGATGAGAAAGATTATTAAAGTAGAAGGAGGAGCTTATCGCTGGTTGACTAATATCAATATTGATCTCATGTTGAGCAAAGTTTCAACGGTCAACGGTGGGTGAGAGAAAGGATGGGTTAGGGTTTTGATTTATTAACTTTATTTCTATGCAAATTGCATGTGAGAAACAAATAGAAACTGATCCAAAGGGGGGATGTGGGGATTAAAAACAGCAAAGCGATAATGGCGGACGACAAGAAAAGATATGTTTCAAAATTTAATTCAATCATATAGCAATTATATAAGCCAATAATGGTTTTGTCTAAAACCCAACAATAATCATGCAAGTTTTACCAATGATTCAAAGATATTCTTGTTCCCTAGTGATCCTTATAGCCTGTACAATGACCCGTCCACAAGAAAGGATGCCATTTAAATTATTACACATTATAACTTATTATATAAGTTCATCATTCGATCACCTCTCAACATGCATTTGGTTGTTAATTGGCTTCCAAACATGCATCAATGCATGCTTAAATAGGTATACATATGAACTATCAAGCCAATTATTATTGTAGTATGTTTGTTTTGAGTCGTCTTTTGACCTCTCCACGTAAACTACACAAGTTTGCTATATTTGTAGCATGTGTTGTCTTAAAGAGATATTGGCATTAAAGTTTGGCCGTTGTTATTGCCAGGCCTAAAAATACTAATGCCAGGTCACTAATTTTTGAGTTGACAATGTAGCCCTTCATATTAATAAGGCAAAACACATATTTTCTCCCTACTATTTTTAATTGCCTTTTTTACAAACAAAATTATGGAAAACGTATTAGAGTTAGGGATCCAACAACTCCATTAATTTAGCAACAAAATTGGGAGGGAGATTGAGAATAATATCACGTTACAGTTAATTACTCTCACCATACCTTAACTCATAGCATTTTAATTTTCATGGTAGCATACTATTGATATATTATATAACTTGTAAATTCTAATTGCATCATCCACAATATATACTGGAACAGAAAAAGAAAAAAAAAAAATCAAGCAAATGAATGTTTGCATTTAATTAATTAATTCACGTTTGCCGGCGATCAGTTACACTTACGCCCAACAGTCCAAAAAATTAAACCTGATTGCATTTTTTAACCTTTTATTGGATCTTAGGGGGTCAAAATATATATGATACAACTTTCCTTTTAATTTCTTGAATATTTTGTATGAACAAAAAAGTTTTTTGTACTTTTGGCAATGTTTTTATTTGGCTATCATTATGATTAAAATAGATAGATACTACTATGTAAGGAAGAAAGTCTAACTAAAGTCCTAATATGAAGAGAAAATGATTTGGGTTGGCTAATTAATATGAAGGGCTAAATTGTCAACTTAAAGAATTAATGGCCTGACATTAGTGTTTTTTGGCCTGGCGATAACAACGCCCTAAAGTTTTATCAACTTTGACCAATCTAGTTTAAGGACTTTTAACTAGGCTCCGTTTTTTTCCACATGAAAAAAACTGAACTAAATTGATTTTTTTTAACTTGATCTTTAACCAATTAAAACTCGTCCAAATACTATATTCCATATTCAACTCATTTCATAGTATGCTTTGAAATATTTCCAATAATGACATAGGTATTATCATGGAACAAAATATTATCTGAGTGATAAGTTAGATATAAATTAAATTGAACTAAACTTAATTAACTAAAATTAAGTTGAGGAAAACATAGCCTTAATCTTTTACTTAATTTTAGATAAAGTACAGATTAACATATAAGTTCAGGACGAGTTGTTGTAATTTGTAGATGGAGTATTATAATATATAAAAAGCTAAAGAAAAAAAGACTGCATAAACTAAATCTTTAATGTAAATAATAACAAATTCTTGTGATATATAGTCGCACGTAGGGGTGTAAATGAGTCGAGCAGATTCGAGTACCTCTATGCTCGTGCTCGACTCGTTTATTAAATGAGTATCAAATGGGTGCTCGTGTTCGGCTCGTTTATTATCGAGCGAGCTTAGACCTAACTTTGACCGAGTATGTTCACAAACAGCTCGCGAGTACTCTAATTTGTTAGGTATTATAACCTATAGTAATACTAATGAGCCAAGTATGAGGTGCTCGTACTCGGCTCGTTTAATAAAGGAGTATCAAATAAGTATTTGCCTACTATTCCCAATTACTCCCGATTGGGAGGGGAGTATTTGCCTACTAAAATAGGAAAATCAATATACTAATATACCACAATACTGTATCTTTTTGGTAGTAAATTTAATAACAGTCATTTACGACGGTCATTGAGTAAACTTTTGAGATAAATATAATGATATTAATTAGATTTCAAATAAACTTTGCCCACCATCTAGAAAACTCATAAGTATAGGATACCAAAACTGCAATTCTTATATCTTTGTACTTCTATCTTTTCTAACTGGTAACCAATGTTTTTCCGAAATTCAATTGGTACCCCATATTTCTTCCCAGAGTTTATGTTCGATCTAACCTCCATTTGGTAGTTTAATATTAAACTCCCCCTTAAAATCGTATTGTAGCTTTGGTCTTTTTCCTCATGATATTGTTACTAGAATGATGACATGACCTTTGATGTTGTAAATACAAAAAACGAAATAAGTTTATCTCAAGCGGTTATCAAGATACATTATATTCTATTATAAAGGTTGCAAATATAAGGCTTGAGACTCCCTTATATCCCAGAATTAGATGAAATTCGAGGGGGTGTCAACACTTGGGCCAATTTGGATGAATGTGTGACCGTGTGAGAGTGTGGGAGGGGGGTGTTTCATTTATACACCCGATTTTGCTCCAATCCGAGATGGGTTGAGGTGGGTGGAGTTACCTTCTACAAAAATAATGGTGCAAATACAAAACTTGTTGCAACTTGATTATTATTCCATTTAGAGTTGAGTTTGACATAGGTGAGAGTTGAGGTTTGGAGCAGTGGCTCCATTCTCACATTTAATTTCTTAGATGGTTTGATTGTCATTCCTAAAAGTTTGGATCTCCTAATTTACCACAAACCATTGGGACCATCCAACCATTATTTAAAAAAGAAAAAATGCATCTAGCTAGGAGGGAATCATTCTGAATATATATTGTAGTTAGAGCGGGAAAACCCGACCTGACTCAGGATAATTGATCCAAATTCCAAACCGCGCGATTTCAAATATGTACGACACCGAAAAATATTGCAATTACCATTATTAGTAACCGATCCGACCTTGTCCAAGCCAACAGCTGATAACACCCATTTTCTAAATTAATTTGAACTCGAGTCTGGCTTAATCGAAATTCTTCTAGTTTCCATACAAAATTGAATTTTTCAAATTATTTTGAATCTATATGATCTGAAGTCAGAATTAGTTTGAACTGGTATGATAGAAAACCGAACTTAGTCGAATCTGGCTTAAGCGAAATTCGAACTAACTCAATCCAAATTGACCCATAAATCCATCAATATAGACCCACTTCAATCCGACTCGACCCAATCCAACCCAAACGCTCTTCTAAGTCCTAATCCAATTTGACCTGAAACCAAAATCAAAATCGAGATCGAAACCAAAATGACTCGATTCATACCCACCGGTCGACCCAATTGCCACTTCTAAGTCTGTTCTAAGTATACATTTTTTTCTTGGTGGAGTTACATTTGGGCGGGCTTCCCCATTTGAGTACACCCAAAAATTGGTGCACGCAGGTGCTGCCAAATCATTCATGGCTACTGTAATAGCTATCACATTATCACTAGCAATTTAACTCACCTTCCTTCTGATTTTTTTCTTCTGATTGTTGTTGTAATTCTTATTAAATCTCAACACTAATACAATTTCATTTGGAATCACAAAACACAGAAAGATTTTTTGACTCTATACAGCCCTTTTTTTTCTAAATTAATCACCTGTGCTTGCTCATGGGTGTTTCCAAAAGTAATTGATATGCTGATTGAAAGGCAAAGAAAATGGTGGAATTTATGAATTCAATGAAGGGTCAACAACAACTTTTGCAGCAAAAATACAATAATTTGCAGAATTTGGTCACTGGATTGAGTGCTAATTTTGGTGATTCAGATTTCTACACAAGTTTCTGCATTGAAAACCAATTCTGGGATTAACAAAGGTACTTCTAATAATCAATATTCCTTTAATTTTTCTCGAAATTCAAAGGTGGATTTTGCGTAATTAGTGGGTGGGTATATAATATAAACGTGAACAATTTTTTGAGATTGATAATACTGCTGAATTGACTAATGTTAAATTAGCTTCTATACATTTAGAGGGTAAAACTTTGTTGTGGCAACTCCATTAAACATATATGAAAATGCTTGTGTATGGACTAATTGGAGAGTGTAGAAGTTTACTTTACTGTCTAGCTGATTTTATTTAGTGGTAATACTTTTGTTTTAAATTGGCTGATTTTAGTAAGTGAAATGCTGCTAAGTTCTAGGTTGTTTGTTTAATGTTCATGAAAACTTTGATGAGAGTAATAGTTAACTTGGGTTTTATATAGCCATGTTGCTTGTTCAGCTGATTAGTAGGTTCGTTTTCTGTTTTAATGTTCTGAAGTTCATTCTTATTTGATGAGTACGAGTCTTCGGTTGTTGCAAGGAAAAACTAAATTCATTGATGTGAAAAGCTTGAATTGTGTTGAATGATTGGGACTAAGTTGATTCAGCTTCAGCATGCTGCTGCTTTTTACCGAAAGAAAGGCGTTTATGCCCCAAATAAAATGTCCACTATTACGTAGGTTATGATATGATTTGAGAATTAGGGTGGTAAAAAGTTTGTTGATTGTACCTGGCTGGCCATGGTTGTCTTAGTATCGCACAAAAGAAAGATGAAGAAAGGCTGGACTGTATCGAGGCTGGCTGTCTACTGGTGTAGATCAATTGAAAGGCAGTAGAAAAATTTGATAACCATGAACTGTTTCTTTTGACTTATAAGGGCTTCCAATTCTTCTTCAGTGAAATAATGTTGTGTCATTAGTTGAACTGATTTCAAATTCGTTGGAAGTGGAACCAGTAAGTTGTCCAAAGTTCAGCTGCTGTAATTGATCCATTGTTTTGTGAATAGGATCTTGATTCGGATGGCCGCTTGAGGGATCAGCTCTACATTTTTGCTCTAGCTTGCTGAAGTCAAAGTTGCACTTCATTAAAATTCATTTGTTTCAATAAATTCCCCTGTTTCATGTTTTCTATTTTTGTGGTAAAAGCATTGCTCACTTTTTACTCATGAATGTGGAATTGAGGCTAAACCTTGCTGCTTCTGAGGGAGTAGAGTTGCGTATATTTGACCTCCTGAAATCCGAGAGCATTGGGATCCTTACTAGGTGGTGCTATTGAACTAGTGATGTATTAGTGCTAAATGTTGTTACACGACAATAAGTGAATTGAATATTGTCAGCCTGCACTTGCTTTCTTTTAGTTACAAGTTATGCTATAAGACGTAAGAAGACTTGGATATAAGAACTGTAATAAGTAATAACTTGGTGGTAGGCGGTTTGTATGCTTTGGTCTATCTTAATCTATGTGTAACATCTGGAGATGTTTACTGCACTTATTACCCAGGAAGATCTTGGAATTGATCTCAAAATCTTTCATGTGTTTTCAACTGTTGAATTCCCTTTGCTGAGAACGGTTATTCTTTCTCCTTGTCTAGTATGTGTTTTACTTTTCAGCTTCTTTTGTGTTTGCCTTCAGCTTTCAGGTATTCATGCCTAGTAAGAATGGTGACAAATTTTGCAATATATATAGTGGCGAGAAAGTGAATTGTGTTGGATCACTTGGATGGATCAAGCTCACGTCTATTTTGCAGCTATGGTGGATTTATCATAAGTATCACACCATCCTTTGGTGTTAGTTGTATTGTTCTTCTAAAGCTCAATGTTGTCAAACCCAGAAGGAAATTGTGTTGGATGCATCAAACCCGTGTCTATTATGCTGTTATGGTGAATTTCACCACCCTTTGATGTTAGTCGTATGTTTCTTCTAATGCACCTAATGCTATCTTTTGTGTAACTAATATCCATGGTGGTGGCAAATATGGAGATAAGTGACATAAGGCAGGATCCCTTGCTTAGACGCAGAATTGCTTTGATAACTTCAATTCTGTTGCTGAGTTTCTTGTTTCCAATGGATATATCAGGCTAAAACGGTTGTGTATTGAATGTGGAAGCAACGGTCGGCTGCTTGTTGGACCTTGTATCAATCAGGTGTTGTTTCACCACCATCTTTGCTTTGGTTACTTTGCTGTAGCAGCGGTTCACCCAACTAACTTTGGTGTAATCTTTGTGGTGATGTAGACCTGACAAGTTTGGCTGCGCTCTGCCCAATGTTAGTGTCATGGACATGACACTTTCAAGAATTCACTACTGGTGAGGGATCATCCCCTAGATGAAATGGGTTATTTCATGATGTTAAATTGCAACACTCTTTAATGAAGATCCTTATTTTACAGGTCGTGCTTGCACACTAAACAATGGTTGTTCATATTAAGAGGAAGAATTCCAGTGGCTTATAAAGTAAGTTGCATAATCTCTTTTCCTTTGAGTGGAAGTTGCATAATCTCTTAAAGAGTAACTGTTGCTGATTGTACCATTATGCTACTTCAACTTATCAATTTTCATGCACCAATGAAAACTTATCATTTTCATGACATAGATACATTTTTCATATTTTCTTTGTCCATTGCATAGGTTTCACAGGCAGAACTAACATTACATAAATCCACCAAGCTAATTTCACACGAATTGTTGTGATATTAGAACTGCATAGATTAAAAAGATAAAAAGAAAAGAAAAGAAAAGAATTGCATATCTAGTTAAGCATTAAAGTCGAAGAGCCTTGTGTTTTTCAGGACTTCCCTTTAGTCATATAACTTCAACTCACGTCTGGGAACTTTCAGCCAGAGCACTCCATTCTTGACCTCAGCTGAGGCCCCTGTAAGGCAGTATACTTCCCGATTCACCTCGAATTTCCCGTTATACATCCTCCTTGGCAAGTCCCCCTGTTCCTCAAACACTTTCCTTGTCTCTTGAGCATGAAACTCAATCCTCTCTGAGAACGCTCCTATGGTCACCCCTTGTTTCCCATCAGAGACACCAGGTGTGTCCACCGCCAAGATTAATGCTTCCTTTTCCAACATGCTTATCTCGTAGCGATCCACCCCGCTTGATACAAAGGGATTACAGCAAGCAGACTTTGGCAACTCTGTTAGATCACCCTTCTCCAAAGACACAGGATTGTTCCCTTGGAACTTCTCTCGGCTATAACATAGCATTAAAACAACACAGTTTAAAAACTTATATCTACTTAAATCAAATAACAGAAGTAATGAGTAGACAACAAAACTAAAGTTCTTAGACAATGATTACTAGCTCCATAAAAATTATTTCTGTCACATAGGTCGGGTCTTGCTAGTGTTATTGTTCTCTCTCGTTCTTCTTAAGATAGATAATAATTAATCCTTATGTCAGGGCATGTTAGTACATATTCTATATATGAAGAATAATAGTATAAAACTATAAGATTACAGTCCTCGTACAGTCGTACTCCATTAACATCAAATATAAGATTTTAGATGAGTATTGTATACCTGCGCACGGTCAACCAGAGAACGCCGTTAACTAGATTCGAAGAACAATTCGATGCATGGAATTGATCATAGCTGAAATAAAGAGTTCCAGTATAAGTCCTTGCTGGTGAACATCCACGCCCACCCTGATGCTCATGATGCAGAACCTCGGAAGCTTCAAAATGGAGACGCTTATGATGTTCCTCAAGCTTGAGAATAAGGCTTCTCGGGTCAGCTCCAGGCATGTCGATTCGAACATGAACAGTCTCTTCATATGGTATCCAGTTGGAATATGGTGATGTCTGGCCAACTACTAAGAACCCGTTCGGGATGAGGGTATGCTTCTCCAGCATGCTCTCCGTCGTCGTTCTTCCAGGAGGAAGCTGCTTCCTTTGTTCCCGTATCCAGAAACTAATGAGCACTACACGGATGGCCAACACCATCACCAGTAGGACAAAGATTGAGGGCACATCATCATCTCCGAGTAGTTCAGTAATTCCCATCGCCAGCTCTTTTTCTCGATCTCTCAGTAACTTTGTGTGATAATCATCGGTTCATATATTCATCTATACGAAAAGGAACTTCCATAATACCCCAACAATGTAGTTAACCCAACATGCACGAAATATAGTAACTTCTATAAGCACAAAATTTCCTCATAGAGTATTAGTTGAGGATCTTTTGTTTGGGAAGTTACAATGAAAAGGAAGGAGAATAATATTGAAAAGGAAGGAGAATAATATTGAAAAGAAAAGGAAAGTATTCTGAATATATACTGTAAATCTGTAATTAGACTACTAAATATTCTTTGATATATTTTTTCCTTGGTGGAGTAACTTTTTTTGGGTGGCTTTTAATTTAGGGAGACTTCTTCATATGAGTGCACCCAACAATTTGCACGCTTTCATAAAACAAAAAACAATTTAAAACAAAAAACAATCTAAAAAAAAATAAAAAATAGTGCACGTAGGTGCTATCAACTACGAAGTCATAGGCTCATAGTCATGCTATATATCACAAGCAATTTAACTCGGTTGGTATTAGAGCACTTTACTGGTTAGACCAATGTAATTCTGATTGAATCTCAACTTCTAATTGGAATTACAAAGACAGATTTCTTGTGATTTAATTGCATGTTCTTGCAAAATAGTCACTGGATTGAGTGCTAATCATGGTGTTTCATATTTCCACACAAGTTTCTGCTATGGAAACCAATTCTGGGATCAACATAGGTAATCCCAGCAGTCAACAACACCCCTTTAATTTTTCTCGAATCGCAAGGGTGGATTTTCCGAGATTTGGTAGGGAAGATGCTCAAGGTTGGGTGGGTATATAAATTGACTAATTGGAAAGTGTACAAGTCTGCTTTACTGTGTAGCTGCCTTTATGTTTGTGGTAATATACTTTAAATTGGCTGATTCAGTTAATCTAATGCTGCTAAAGTTTAGGCTATTTGCTTATTGTTCCTAAGAACTTTGCTGTTTATTAGAGAATTAGGGTTGTAAAAAGTTGGTTGAGCTTGAACCTACCTGGGTATGGTTGTCTTAGTATCTTATTGAAGAAAAACTGGATTTTGAGAAAGCTGTCTGTCTAGTAGTGTGCATAAATTGAAAGGAACTAGAAAATTTGAGAACCATGAACTGTTACTTTTGACTTAATAAGTTTTGCTTTCATAATTCATAGTACCGTATTGTCATTCCGTGATTGTGGACATTGATCGACTTAGGCTTTGTTCTCCTCAGCTTAAGTTTAGTACAATTCAGTCCAGTTCAGCTCAGTTCAAGTCATGTGTTAGAACTCAAATAATTTCTTGTTCCAAAATAATATCATGATTTTAAAAGAGTCCAATATTGAATATGTTTGGATGAGTTTTAAATGGTTAAATATTAAGTAATAAATTCTGTTATTTGGTTTTTGCCCGAAGTCTCATGTCTTTGTGTCCGTTATTATCCGAAAATTGAATACTGCATATCTTCGAATCCAAAAAAAATTGCATGTGAAAAGGTCATGCCCACTTTTGACTTTTTCAAGGGATTTCAAATTTTAATTGTTGAACTTTACTGAACCTTGCCCTGTCCTAGATTTGTCATGCTGTCATGTTCCAAGTTTCAAAAATTGCTGTCCCTTAATTTGATCTTTCTGAGTTTGAGGTTGATAGTTTAATAGAGTATCATTTTCGTCAACTGCCCCTCAGCCCCTGTTTCATGTTTTGTGATAGTATCATAGCTCACTTCTACTCATGACAGATTGACAGTGAAATTGAGGCTAAACCTTGCCTCCTTGTGAAGGAGTACATTTTGACCTCCTCAAATCCTAGAGCTGTGGGATCCATCCTAGATGGTGGTAGTGATGTATTTGTTTTAAATGTTGTTACACGAAGATAAGTTTAGACTTGAATTTTGGCAGCTATGCACTTACTTTCTTTTCGACACAAGTTATGCTATAAGACGTAAGTAGACTTGGGTATAAGAGTTGTGTGACTTGGTGGTAGCTTGTTTGTATGCTTTGATCTATCTCACAACAAAAGAAGTTTAACAAGAACTTGACTCTGAGGTCAGAAGGATTTACAGGGATAGCATCATCTGTGGTTTTACGCTTTTAGCTGCACTTTCAGTGGCTCCTTACGACCACATCCGTGGAGCATCCAATTTGGAACTTGAAAATGAGAGAGAGAGCGGAATCTTAAGATGGCCAATCTAATATACTTCAACCTGCTAGATCATAAACTTGATAACAGAGAAGTGGTACCTTGAAGTTTGAATTGGATTTCGTGTTTTGGTTCCTAGTTTTGCTATATACTTTTTCTGGTTATTTCTTTTTACAGCTCTTACAAGCTGCTCTTTTCTCAGAACTGGTATGATTCTCAAACCCAAGCTCCCACAGATAAAATTGTGCTACTAAACAGGAAAAGAAGCTATTTGATGTCTTTACTAATCATTTGATTTGTATATTTCGTTACCATTGTTTACAGGTAACTAAAGGGGTTATGTCGTGCATGATGCCCGAAGTTCAGGATCTATATTATCTTTTAGAGCACGTGTTTCTCCCTGTAGCTGTAGCTTCGAAGGTGCAGCCATTGTAGAGAAATATTCTGAATAGCTCAGTGGTAAATTAGCTTCTACTTCATCAGTGCCTGAAGTTCAGCTAACAAAGTATGTAATGCATTGGAAAAGCTTGCGACACTGAGAGTGCTTCAGCAGGTGCTTTATTGTGAATTTCATACATTGCTGAAATATTTATCTAAAAAACTTCTCTTTTCTTCTTTTTATTGATATCTATTTTCTTATCCCGCAGGCTGCAGGCTGCAGGCGTCCAAGTTTTATGAGACCATGACTGTTGAATGCCTGTCACAGATGATCCCTTTCTTTAATTTTCTGTTGTCAATAAAATCTATGTTGAGGTTGCCTAATTCAAATTCACAGCCATTAAGGCTGACCATATAAAGGTTGCTTTGATAGTTTTGATAAGCTGTCTTCTCAATTGATAAACATGATATTTTGTTTGTTTTTTTTATTTGTAGACTATATAATCTTGTAACTTGTCTTATCTTGGCTTATTGGCAATTGCCTTTTTATCAAGGATGTTTTAGCAGTCTAGTTTTCCTTTATTTTGAGGTACTATGTTCAAGCTATAAGTTGGTTGATTCAGTCAGTCAAATGCTTCTTAAGTTATAGGTGGTTCACTTATTATGCATGAACTTTGCTGTTTGAGGTGGTAAAAAAAGAAATCATGCCTCTAATAAACACGAGGTAAGTACTTTTTTTTTGAATATGTTTACAGCATTTTTGACATTATGGGAATGAGAGTAACAGTTCGAGCTAGATGGCCGCTCTTTGGCGGAGTTGGTTCTTATGTCACCATGTTGCTTGTTCAGCTGATAGCAGGTTCCTTCTCTGTTTTAGTGTTTGTAGGTTCTTCCTTTATTTTCGACAAGGGTCTTCCGTTGGGACTAAGTTGATTCAGCTTCAGCATGCTGTTATATTTTTACTGAAAAGAAGGCATTTACGCTCAAAATTATATGTCTAATATTAAGTAGCTTATGATATGATTAGAGAGTTAGGGTGGTAAGAAGTTGGTTGAGTATACCTGGCCATGATTTTCTTAGTATCTTGTTGAAGGATGAAAAGGGTTAGATTGTCTCTGTGTGGATAAATTGGAGAGAATTAGAAACTTTAAGGAACATGAATTATTACATTTACATCTGAAATAAATGGATAATGAATGGATGGAGGGTGCTTCACCTCTTTTCGTACAATTGATTGCTATTTGTGAACATTATTCCCCCTATTGAATGTCTCCTTTGATGGGAAAATGTAGAAGCTGAAAGGAGGACTGAAAAAGCAGCACGAAGAACAAAATTGGATGAGATTGCTGAGAAGCAACGCCAAAGTGACGAGAGTACAGATACTGGCCTGTTACAGTTACTCCTCTTGTCGCTAATGGCTGCTACTGCTACTGGTTCAGCTGCTCCTGCTCCTTCCAGCACCCGAAAAATATGTGCCTAGGCATTTGCGGGGTAGGACTGAAAAGTAGTTTGATTCGGACGACCATTCGGGTTGGTGATATTCGACTTCAAGGTCTACTTGGTCGGTCCTCATCACGTATTCATTCCTAGTGGTTCTTAACTTGCAATGGGCTATCTATTTTTGGTTATCCTGGCTATTTGATTTTTTATTTGTACGTCGGGATGATATTAATCGCTTTTTGGAAGAGCATTTTCTATCTCAACCGGAACACTTTTGAATGAGTGAATGACCCTCTGGCTGTCTTTAGTAATTGAACTCAATGCATTGAGAAAAGGGAGAGAAAGAACTTGTAAAAAATAGCCGTACGTAGACAATCTTCACTGTTATATCCTAATTTTAACTCCATAGAAACATATGAAACCACAAGGCAACCAGCAAATCACGAGTTTCAAGTTTGTTACCTGTCAAAATACTACTCCCAAGTCCCATGACACCCAAAACAAAATTCATCCAAGTAGCTTTTTACATAAAAACTAGGGAGAATTAAGCAAAAACCATAAAGTCTGACCCATAGAAAGATCAACCAACCGACTTTGCAACCTGAAATTGAATCATGCTATCACCATCATAAGCAACCCACTCTTCAGGCAACTCACTGACACTTGGAACTTCAACCCAAGTCACCCCGTCACACAAGAAGCTTGTCCCACAGTGTAAGTGTCCAAGTCCACCCCCAAGCTCCCATAATACACTCGCCGTTGAATTTTCAGTTTCTCAATGACTTCATCAAAGTGAGAGCTTGTTGTCTCCTTCACACAAAAATCAATCTTCCCGAGAACACACTTGAGCTTTGAAGTTCCGTCTTGCACTCCGGGTGTGTCCGCTGCGAAGATCAAGGAATTACCAAGTTGGGAGTAAAACCTGTACCGATCTAGGCCTTTTGAGATAAACGGATTATAAACGTCTCCAATATTCTCCATGTAGCCATGATCGAGTATAATGCTCAGCTCGGCAGGTACAGGGTAGTTACCGCCATTCCTGTATTTCAAATGATATGTTAAATAACAACATTTTAAAACAACAGCATTTGAAAGATATCTTCCTCCTTTCACATCTAAGGCTACATATGCTGTCCTGTACCCTGCTCCCTTAGTAGCTTCAGAGCATGGCTGATGTTCCAGAGAAGACTTCTAAGGACAGATTACATCTGAGAGGTATTACTACTGACATCACTATCATGACCATTTGTGTTTTGAGTGTGGATGTGCAAAGGACCTATGTGTACGAGTATTGAGTGAATGTGGTGGCTCAACCGTATGGGAGCCCTGACTTATATAGTATATAAGGATATGTACAATTACAGGATTAGCCTCACGTCTAACACAATACCCTATTACACTCCCTCAATCTGTACAGGGAGAATCAACGGAGAGATTGGCTTTATGTTTCAAAAACAAATGTGAAGTCAAACCCTTTGTAAAAATATCCGCAACCTGAAGCTGTGTCGGAATATGGCGAACAATTAGAGCACCAGCAGCAACTAACTCTCGAACAAAATGATAGTCAACATCAATGTGTTTGCTACGATCATGCTGTACAGGGTTAGCAGCAAGATAAGTGTCACTCACATTATCACAATATAATGTAACAGGACGTCGACAAAAAAGACCAAGGTCGGCAAGGAGCTGCTTGAGCCAAATTGTCTCTGCAACTATATAAGCCACAGCACGATACTCGGCTTCAGTAGAAGATTTTGACACAGTAGGTTGTTTCTTGGAACGCTAGGAAATCAAATTCTTACCCAAAAAGACCGTATAACCAGTGGTAGAACGCTGACTGTCTGTTAGGACACTCTGCCCAATCTGCATTAGAGTAGGCAATCACAAAGGCGGGATCACTGTGAGACTGGAGATATAGGCCATGGTCTGCAGTACCTTGAAGATACCTGAAAATTCTTTTTACAGCATGAAAGTGAGCAGTGCGGGGAGCATGCATAAATTGGGAAACAAGGTGAACAGCATAAGTAATATCAGGACGAGTCATGGTTAAGTACTGTAGAGCATCGACCATGCTTCGATACTCAGTAGGATCAGCAACAAGTTCACCGTCTAGTAATGACAACGTGACCCTAGGAGCAAGTGGTGTACGAACGAGCTTAACTGTATGCAAGTGTAAAGAACGAAGAAGATCCAGAACGTATTTATGTTGAGACAACAGTAAGCCCTGAGGAGTGCGTACAACCTAAATACCAAGAAAATAATGCAAGTCCCCCAAATCTTTTATAGCAAATTGGGAAGAAAGAATAGCAATGAATTTTTCAACTAGACCAGGTGAACTACCAGTAAGTAAAATATCATCCACATAGAGAAGTAATATCAGACAGTGATTCCCATATTTGAGGGTGAACATAGAGGTGTCGTTGCGGCTGCATTTGAAACCAATAGATATCAAAAAATTGCTGAACCGGGAGAACCAGGCATGAGGAGCCTGACGCAACCCATAAATGGACTTTTTAAGACGACATACATGGGTTGGCTTAAAGGGATCAACAAAATCAGGAGGTTGTTTCATGTACACCTCCTCATTGAGAAAACCATGAAGAAAAGCATTTTTAACGTCCAACTGACGGATAGTCCATTTAAAAGTTACAGCAATAGTGAGAACCAAGCGAACTGTAGTAGGCTTGACGACTAAAGGTTCAAAGAAATCAATTCATGCCTGCTGGTGATTACCAAAGACAACGAGGTGCGCCTTAAAACGCTCCACAGTCCCATCAGAATTGTATTTTATCTTATATACCCACTTAAATAACCAAGTATATTGCAGTTACGAGGTGATGGTACCAAATCCCAAGTGTCATTTTTAATTAAAGTAGTATGCTCATCAACCATGGCCTCACGCCATCTGGGGTCCTTAGACGCGCGCTTATAAGAAGTGGGCTCAGACTCTAAAAGCTCGGTGTTAAGATTCATAAGTTGCCGAGGTTTAGTTATACCCATTTTTAAACGAGTTACCATAGAATGACCTGACACAGACGGAGAGAGAATGGTAGAGGAAGCCGGCTGCGAGGACAAGGATGTCGCAGCACTAGACACAGGGTGGACATGACCCGTATGTGCAACACTAGACACAGAAGAGGGCAAATGAGTGAGCGTCAAAGAAACGCTTAAGGGGACACTAGGAATGGACAAGGGAGCCTCTGTGGCCGGAGGCGAAGCGTCAAAGGCGCTCGTGGAGGGAGACACGGACAAGCTCGCGCTCGTGGCAGAGGAGGGTGGGAGCGGGGATGAGCTCACTGCAGTAGACAACAACGGAGTGCTCGGACAAGCAGACTGGATAGGTGAGGGAGACACGGGGATAGGAGATGCAACTGGACTCGGACCCGGTGAGACAGTAGTACTTGACGCAATCTCACCTGATGGGGTACTAGTGGCTAGAGATGCAGAGCTCGACGCAACCGGGTACACAATTGACGTGGGCTGGCTAGGGAAAGACATGACATCCCTAGTGACAGTAGGCGACCACTCGTACTCGAGGACAAAAGGGCTAATATCGCTGGATGAAACAGAGACAAATTCCCTAAACGGAAAACGATGCTCATGAAAAGCCACATGGCGAATAACATAAACACACCCAGTAAGTGGATCAAGACAACTATAACCTTTATAGTTAGAAGCATAGCCTAGAAAAACACGTCTGATAGATTTTGGTTGAAGTTTATTTATATGCGAGGTTTGCAAAGGCGGAAAACACTCAAAACCAAATGCTTTTAAAAATTGATAATTATGAGCTCTTTTAAATAATTTCTCGTATGGAGACACACCCCCTAACACCGAACTCGGTAAACAGTTAATGACGTAAGTAGCAGTATATGCGGCATCGACCCAATATTGAGCTGGAAAATTGGCTTGGAACAAAAAAGTTCGAAGTGTCTCAATTATATGGAGATGCTTACGTTCCCCCACACCGTTCTGCTCGGCAGTTCCTGGACAAGATTTTTGGAAAAGAATTCCCACTTTATCAAAATAACGCAGCAATGGTTTATTATCAAATTCACCCCCTCCATCACTTTGAAATTTTTTAATACGAGTATCAAACAAATTCTTTGCCAAGTGTTTAAAACTCAAGAAATGCTGATAAACCTGACATTTTGTTTTGAGGGGATATATCCAAGTATAGCGCGAGAAATCATCAACAAAGCACACATAATAACGAAAACCAAGATTAGAGACAACTGGAGATTGCCAAACATCGCTATGAATTAATCTCAAAGGTTTTGTAGACTTGTGCTCAACTAGAGTAAAAGGTAATCGATGAATTTTTCCAAATTTACAAGAAACACAATCATCCTGAAATTTTGAAGAAACAGAAATACTATTATGCGATTGTAAAATGCCTAATGTCCTAGAGGAAGTATGACCGAGACGCCTATGCCATGTATCGCCCGACACTTTGGTTGCTACATATGCGGGAAGAGACTCGGACTCGATGGGAAGAGTGAGAGGGTAGACTCCATTGCTACTGGGCCCCTAAAGTAGAACCGCCCCCGTTGTCTTGTCCTTAACACAAACCGAAGATTCGTCAAAACTCACAGCACATTTATTGTCTTTACAAAGTTTAAAACAGAAAGTAAATTATGACGAAGTGAGGGAACATGACAGACAGATGTTAAGACCAAAGGTTGACGAGCGGTTTTTAATTTAACAGAACCCATGTTTTTAATTTGGAGTTTGGTACCATCACCTACAACAACTTTAGTTGACCCGGCATAAGGAGTAACAGAAGATAAAATACCTTCCTGGTGAGTCATGTGTGAGGCGACACCCGAATCTGGATACCAGACCGCTTCATTGGTTTCACCAACAGACAAAGCAGTCAAAGCACGAGTGACACTCTCTTGGTTAGGAACAAAATTAGGATTAAATCGATGAGGACAATAAGCAGCTTGATGACCCGTAAACCAACAGAGACCACACAAATCAGAATTGGGGGCGGATCCCGTGAAACTACTAGAGGTAGAATTTCCTGTTGAATTAGAAGCATTAGCATATGGGTCAATACAATCAGTACGAAAACATGAAAAGTCAGAATTACCCATACCATTACCAGTAGCACGAGCTGCACCCGAAGTCGGAAAAGGTGTATGTTGCTGTCCACGACCATTGTTATTGCCACGACATTATTGTTCCTTTGATTCTTGTTCCTGGTATTTTTATTTTTCCATTTGCCACGTTGCTGTCCACCTGAGGACGATGAGGCTGTAGAACCCCCATTGTTGGACTGAACTGCTACAAACGCCTGATGAGGAGCAGGTTCATTGTCCATGGCCTTGAGGTCCTTGACACGTTGCTCCTGGATGAGCAACATTGGACGCAAATAATCGAATGTCGCATCTTTTTGGAAGTGCGAGATAGTGGTCACCAAAGTTTCATAATCCCGATCAAGCCCCGCAAGAGTATATTGAACAAGTTTACAAGAAGAAACAGGATTTTGTATAGCAGCTAGAGAGTCAGCAAGATTCTTAATTTCCCGTAAATACTCATCCATGGAACGGTCCCCTTTCTTAATATTATCCATCCTACGAGTTAACTCCATTGATCGAACCATACTAGCATGTACAAAACGAGAATGAAGTCGGGACCAAATTTCCGCAGAGGTTTTTAAATGATGTACATCAGTAAGAACATCACGAGACAACGTTGCGAAAATCCAAGATCGAACACTTTGATCAATACGGATGAAATCAAAATATGCAGGATTATGTTGATAAGTACCTTGGTCATCCATGTAATATGGAAGAGGAGCTGAGTAAGAGCCATCGACAACGCTCATAAGTTGATGGGATATCAACACCGCACTAAACTGAGTTTGCCAAGTTAAGAAATCTTCTGCCGAATTCAGTCGAACAGTAACCAAGTTGGTGTTGTTTGGGGCTGCCAACTGAGAAAGAAACGGCTGGGGAGACGGTGGCGGAGGACCATTACCGATAATCGGGGCATCAACAGGAATAGAACCTATGGGCAGAGAGTGAGAACTTGTCCCTGAAACAGGTGCCCAGCCACCAGCACCAAACGAAGAGAAGGAAGGAGCAGCAACTTGAGGAACGAACAGAGGACCATACGTCTGAGACATGGATGACGGGCCTGCAGCAGCGTCATGGTACACAAAGGACTGTCCAGCGCCAAAGGGAGGACGCATGAGAGGAGCAGACAAGGTCGGAATCGAGGGCTGCGCCATCGTGGGCCACGATGAAGCGGCCGTGTGTCCTGCGGGGATCGAAACATTCAGCGTAGCAATAGGATGGCTCATGGGAATATGCTGAATTGGCATCGTAACTTCTGAATCAAAGGGATTGACAGAGAAGGGAGATGAAGGATTCCTGGTGGAGCTTTGAACGAGCGAAGGAGTCGAAGGCTCGGGATTGCTGGCTGAGATGCCGAAAGAAGCAGGAGGAGGAAGTGCCATATTCACGCAGAGGAAGGATTGGACTAGGGCAGCGGAAAAAGAACGAGGATCTGTAAAAAAAAAAAAAATTAGAGAAACCCTAGTGCTCTGATACCATGTACGAGTATTGAGTGAATGTGGTGGCTCAACCGTATGGGAGCCCTGACGTTCATATATATAGTATATAAGGATATGTACAATTACAGGATTAGCCTCACGTCTAATATAATACCCTATTACTATGAAGTAGGGTGTGTGGGTATGTCCATCTGTTACCTCGACTTTGGTTAATGCAATACAAAGCTATCATGACCATTTGTGTTTTTTGGTTAATGCAATACAAAGCTCAGATTTAATCCAAGAAAAAAGAAGAAGAATATACACATACACCAAAGGATTTTTTTTAAGATAATTGATAGGAACTTTTATTAATGAAGAAGCAAGCTCGACTTTTTCTAATGATCTCATAGTCTTGCATCCATTGTTTTTGGAGAGTTGTCTCAAGTGCAAACACAATCACTATGAATTCCACGGAGAAAATTACCACGGTTATCTCGTAAAATATTCCCTATACCCGCCTTCCCTGGTTTGCCAAAAGCAGAGCCATCTATGTTCCATTTCAAAACACGCAAGGCTGGTGGACACCAAGTGATAGATGGTCTTTTATACTTATTACCATTTCCTAAGAGCATGAATAACAATGAACCCAATTATTTAGGTTTATGATTCTCTCTCCTCCTTTCTCTCTCCTCCATCTCACCATGTTCTCATTTCATGAACTCAACTAAAACTCCCACTTTATTTATGAACCCAAATATTGGCTCATCACACTCTCTCTCCTCTTTTACCATGCCCACCCTATTTTCTCTCTGCTCCAATTTATTTTCTTTTTTTTTTTATAGAATTGAAATGTAAGATTAATATGAGTATATGATAATGTAAGACTAATAAATATGATAATTTGGGAATTGTGCAAAACATACCAAATTTGGTCTCATTTTGTATAGGGTAGAAAAATATTGTCATTGGTATATTTTTTTTATATTTTTTTGATTTTTTTTTAGTTATAGACGTTTGAACTTTGCATGAACTTATTTTTTTCCGACCAGTAGTTGGCTGACACGTGGCGCGCTAGCATTCGCTGGTCTGACGCACGTGTCAGCCAGCTTGCTTTTTAATTTTTTTTGTTCGGCAAACACGTAAAACGACGTCGTTTCATATTTGGTGAAGAAAAAAAATATATAAGGCGTGCGACCCACTTGGTCACGCATCAGCTCCACAGTCCGGGACCACGGACGAGCCCAGCTCGTATTTGGCCTCCAAAACGAGCTGGGACGATCGTTTTCTCTCTCCTCTTTTTTCCCCTATAAACCCATTTAGGATCATTGATAACCCAATCTTTTGGGTTCATCACACTCTCTCTCCTTCTATAAATCCAAATGGGATAATTGTTATTTATACTTTAACCCGTCTACGTGATAAACCACAACAATAAAACTACGGGAAACAAAACAGCAAAGGAAAATAAAACCCTCAAAAACGGACCAAAACCCATAATCCTAATCTTCAAGTTTAAAGGCTCTAATCAAAACCCCAGTACCACTGTTTCAAACACAACATTGATAATATCTCATTCACAGAATATACAAACCAAAGAGATACTTATCCAAAAAAAGAAAAAGAAAAAAATAAACACAACAATAAAGCTATAGGAAACAAAACACCAAAGCAAAACAAAACCCACAAAAATGGACCAAAACCAATAAAAATGGATCATATCCTAATCTTCAAGCTTAAAGGCTCTAATCAAACCCCCAGTAACACTGTTTCAAAATTAACATTGATAATATCTCATTCAGAGAATATACAAAGTTATAAACCAAAGAGATACTTATCCAAAAAGAAGAAAAAGAGAAAAAAATAAACATAACAATAAAGCTATAGGAAACAAAACATCAAAGCAGAACAAAACCCACAAAAATGGACCAAAACACCCATATCCAATTTTCAAGTTCAAACGCTCTAATTAAACCCCAATAAGACTTTTATTTCAAAAATAACATACGTAATATCTCATTCACAGAATATACAAACCAAAGGAAAACAAAACCCACAAAAATGGATCAAAACTCATATCCCAAATTTAAAGTTTAAAGGCTCTAATCAAACCCCAATAACATACACGGTGATTGGAGGGTTGTAAAGATTAGCCAAGTGGCCCAACCAAGGCACAGGTCAATGAGGACCAACCCCCTTGGAAGAACCCATGTGGCCCAACTGGACCTAAAACCAGGATCACCCCAAACACCTAGGCCCAAGCCCACTAAAAAAAAAATGACCTAAAGACACATGCCTATAAATAGGGGAAGATACACCCAAGGTAACTAACTTCATTCATTGCATGATTTGCATCATTTACTACTCTTAACTACTTTACTGTTCAATGTGTAATGCAACCCCCTGAAACACACGGTTTCAAAAACAACATAGTTAATATCTATTTCACAGAATATACAAACCAAAGGGAAAACAAAACCCACAAAAATGGACCAAAACCCATATCCTAATCTTCAAGTTTAAGGGTTCTAATCAAACCCCAATAAAATATACGGTTTCAAAAACAACATCGGAGCTACATAATACCTGGAGATATTAACCCAGAGAACCCTATTGATGATTTCTGCTTGACAATTCTCTTCAATGAAAGGTATCTGATCAAGTAAAACATAGCATCCATACTTGCGAGCCGGGGCCGGGCCCTCCGACGCCTATGCATGGTAGATGATTCTATTCTTGTACTGATAGCCAAACTCCATCCAAAGACTCTTGGGCTCTGCACCTGGAAAATCAACCCTCGAAAATACCATCCTCTGTTGTCCACAAAGAGTAAGGTGAAAAAGTACAAAGTCATAAGGGAAGAAATACACCACACTATTATCCTAACAAAGGATCCCATTTTCTTTCCTTTTTCAGACACCGATTCCATTGTCTTTTTAAACCTCATCAATGGTGGTATTTTCTCTCTCCTTACTAGTTTTTTAGTTTTTTTCTCTCTCTGGTTTGAGTAGTAGTACTAGTCAGTAGCGAGTATGCCTTGGCGTTGTGGAGTTTGTGGGTTTTGAGTTTTGTGGGTTTCTTTTTTACTTTTGCAGGAGTAGCCTAGTAGGACTGTAAATCTGTAAGAGTGGGAAATGAAATCAGTGGGATGGGTTGGTTTTTTACCTTCTTTTTTTTTTTTGTTTTACTCTATTTGATTTTGTAGAGGGGTAAACAACGTTGCTTGAGTAGCAAGGTCAACACTGAGTGGGTTTTTTCTAGAGACAATATGACACTATTATGGTCTTTATGGGACCAATCCAAGGATTTTGGGGGAGATGTATATATATACTGGGTACATAATTTTAGACTTGGTTCGGTTTGGTTCAGTTCAATTTAGTTTCAGAAATAGTTATCTTTATCTTTCACTTTTTATAGAATTGATTTGGTTCAGTTCAATTTATCAGTTTAATTTATTAGGGCTAAGTTCAATTTAATGGAAAAGAATCAATCATGTCTCTGTCTCTTATAAAAAGTTAACAACTAGCAAAATTGGTATACTTTCACAACTTGTACCTGCGTAATTTGAACGAGGAAGCTCACGACTAGTGATAAAGATAGTTTTTGGCAAATACCCGATATTTAAATTCACTTCAAATGCTATTAATCATCAAAATCGTACTTGGATATATAGGCATGCAAATAAGCCAAGTCAGATTCTTCATTGCTCAAGCTCGACTCAGATACTCAGAAGTTCAACTCGAGCTCGTCAAGCTGCCAAATTCGATGCTTGAACTCATCTCAAAAAAATTTCACTATGCTTGAAGTCGACCTGACTTGACCTGATAAAATAAGATGTAGGAGGCGAGCTCAAATCGAGCTTCAGTTCCTCTTTTGCAAAAAGCTCATTTAACAAGTTTCAGAATTCCTCATTTAAAAAGTTGGTTAAAAGCTCCATTTAATAAGGTGATGAACACAATTTAAAATGCAAATTAGTATCTATAAAAGTTATGTGATAATATTAATATTAAAGTGAAATCTATTCTATTCGAATGAAAATTGAGTAAAATGTTAGTATTTGTTATGTTGCTAAATAGATTATGAATGGACTATTGAGAATTGAAAATTCATTTTTCAATCATAAATCCATTTTGCAACATATTATGAGAAAAACGAAGGATTTACAATATAATTTATCATACGCTGGTACCCATTTGAAGAATGATAATGCATCAGCATGTCTATGTAATCTCTCAACAAAAATGTCGATTCAGTCATTTGTTTCGAGTTGACAAGTCCAAATAAATTCTCAATCCACAATCAAGATGTTTGGCCTACCCAAATCCAACTGCTCTTCCAACCTTCATACTCTTGGCTTATTTGTTCAATTGTTCCTTTCTTTTTTGTGATGTTGCATTCTGTAAACTCCGCCGGCCGACCCCTCTCCCACCTCACGGGGCATGCTCTCCATTTTTCCTGGATTTGGAAACATTGGAGAGAAGGGCAATGAAAGGGCCCGAGATTTAATTTTGTGGGTTTTAAATTTTAATAAAATCAATCAATAATAATTAAGGAAAATTCGATATCAAAAATCCCAAGTTTTGCCGATCAGACAATATTAATCCCAAGTTGCAACTTACACAAAGATAATCCTTTTTTTTTTGGTAGTAATTGTGCATCAAATTAAATTAAAGATGGGTTAGCAAAGTTATTACATCCCAAGTTGTTCCTATAGATTACAGCATCAAAGTCTAAGAGTTCTATTACATCCACAGGAGGCCTTGGCAAAAAGTGATCCAAGTCAGGCCTCTTCCTAGCTTTCTTGCTAAGCAAATTTGCTACCCTGTTTCCCTGCCTCCCTTCGTGCTCAATCTTCCAGCTCCTCCCAGTGAGGAAAGCCCTGCAATCCAAAACAATGTTAGATGAAAATTCTTAGAACAGCTTTCACTGTATATCAATTCCACTGCCTTGCTTGAGTCTGAACAGAAGAGCATGTGATTCCAATTGTTTTGATTTGCCAGTTGGAGTGCTTCTTTTAGTGCTAGAAGCTTAGCCATGAGTACATTCATTGCCTTAACCCTTCTTGCAAAACCAATGATCCACTTGCCTGCACTTGCCTACACAAAGATAATCCCAAGTTGCTAGTTCTGTCACAATTTTGGTTCGTCACCTAACAGGGTCTAATTATTTTGTCATGCTTAACGCTAATTATACACACTCCATCATTAAATATTATAGTATTACTACTGTATATTGATCGTTAATGATTAACCAATTACTATAACTCATTTATTTTTATTTGAACTGTTAAACTGCACCACTAATCATCCTCTCACCACCACCACAATTACTACTCTCCTCACCATTCAAGTTCCTACTCTGTGATGTCATCAACCTCGACAGTGGAAACAATACAAGTGCCCCCACTCCCATTTTGATCCGAATATCTGCATTGGATTGAAGTTCTTCAAATTAGGGTTCCTTTAATGGATCCTCTAAAATGTGTTTATCTATCGTTTTCTCTCTTTCTTCAGGTCGTTTGTTTGGAGTAATCAGGTTGTTCATGTTTTGATGATGCGAGAATCGTTACTCAAATTTTTATATTAGTTGAAGTTTTGGATAAATTGGAAATAGAGTGGTGCGAAAATAATAGAAGTTGTTTTATTTTAAGCGATAAATGGACCCATATTCAGTGATTTGGCTGATAAAAAATTCCAATTTGAAGGCATTGGGGTTATCGGATAGATATTGAGGGGTAGTACCAAACAAATGAGAAACATCATCTTGCATGAAACTCTACTAGCTAGGAGTTTTCTGATTATTTATTTTAATCTTATTGCCTCAATTTAGATTATTAATTTATAAAGGGAAATGTTTGGATTCAATTGGGATTCTTCTGGGCATGCTAATACTAGACTTGCTGAAACATTCTTGACCAAACGAGGACGACGACGACGATGACGATGGTGATGGTGATGGTGATGGTGATGATAATGATGTTGATGAATGGAGTAATGGTTGTTGTTGAAGACTGAAGAGAGAGACGGGAGAGGAAGTAGATGGGGGAAATTTGAATATTATTTTTTGGGTGAGAGGGAAATTCGATTGTTTTATTAATCTAAATTATTGATTATTGATGAGTTTAGGTGAAATTAACGCTAATTGAGTAACAACCTATTAGACGGTGCGAGTTCAGGACTAATATTATGATAAAAATAACAACTTGGGATTATTTTTGTATAAGTTACAACTTGTGATTAATATTGTCTAACCGGCAAAACCTGGGATTAATGACATCTAATTTTGTTATCTTAATTTAAGAAATAGGGAAGTTATCCTTTCGTTACCTTGATGTCTGTACCCCTCCACACTTCTAGACTCTCTATTGGTCTGTGTCTACCTTTACGATCAAGAGCCAAACACAACACTGGGCATCTAAAACTTCTTTGCTACGCTTGTAAATCACAACTCCTCAAGTCTGTGGTTTTGGTTTGACCAACTCTTGAGTGTTGCCTTTGTACTACCTAAGCAGAAATTGATAAATTGGTAAGAAGGGTTCAGAAAATTTTGTTGAGATAGTCCATCTTAAGCTCTCTCGGAATCGTGCTTTGTTTATGGAATGGATATGGATTATTTATTGGGGGCCAACTAGCGTATATTTTGATTCGGTCCATAAATATAATTTGCAAAATCAATCCATTTGGCAGGTGCAGGGCAAACAAACAAAAATGTCTAGATGTAGAAGAAACTTTTACAAGTCAGGGATCTCTTCATTGAGCGTTATGGGAATCTTAAAATAACACAAACTTTGATCAATAATTGGGAACAATCTACCAAATTCAGAGTTAGAGAAGCTTATTACGTCTTTAGAGATAAAGGGAGCAACTGTCACTAGAAGTCTAGAAGAACACAATTTGAGACACCACTAGTTTATGAATAAAATTTATAACTTATAAAAAAAAATGATAAAATATCAAATGTTAACCAACACTATTGAGAGCTAACTTGTAAAAAAGCTTTACTTAGTGAAGCGCATTTAAGTTTCCACATAAACTAAGCCTTTCTCTTTGCATCACTAGTGTTCTTTTCAACGTTTCTACTTACGCGGCAAACTTAGTCGTCTTACGTGCTGCAACCTTAGTCGATCACGAGGGTCGGCAACACTTAGGCGTCGAGGAGGCGACGACACAGCGGAGTGTGTGCGTCCAGAAGGTGTTGTGCCCGGGCAAAAGGGGAACCTGACTTAGTTCCGACGAACTGTGAGCTAAGTGACAGCGGGGTCGACGAGAGTTAGAGTGGTGCTCGGTGTCGGCACGTGACATACATCATTTCATAATCATTTTTTTCCTATAAAGAAATTATTTTTACTATCATTTATCCTGTATGTTGTATATATTATAAAAATGACTCATTTTATAATAATTCTTCACTATTGTGGCTTTTCTGGGGATTGTTTCCCCTTTAACCAAATTATTCATCTGATATAAGGTATTGAAGTCCATCATTTCTAACAATTTGAGATAATGCAATTTTAATTTGTGAGAAGGGGATTGATTGTTCTTTTTTAGAAGCTGCGTGTAATAACCCAATTTAAACACTCTTATTAGATTAAAATAGTATTTAATTAGCATAAACTTTTTCGCTTAGCATTGTAAATCATACTTATTAACAAAGATAACGAACCCATTTAGTGTTATAAACGCCATTAACAAGATTAACGAGTGTATTAGTGACTAAAACGTGATCAACTAAATTAAGATTGAATCTAAACTTTGCTTCGTTAACTAAAAACCATCAATTAAACTAATGTGAAAGCTAAGCTTGACTTCCGTTTTTCTAATACTTAGGCTAACGAATGGATTAGACTATGGTCAAGGATAATTAAACTTCACGTAGCCAAAATTCAGAATTTCTTCACTCTTCCACTATTCACCCTTGCTTACTCATCACCCTACTTGTCAACAAAATGGAGGGTATCTTTCCATTTGTCATTTCCCAAACCATCCACCATGTTGATAGTTGCAAAATCACCAACATGCCATGTTCCTACACTATTCACTAAATTAATTAACAAGAGAGAAAGGAAAAAGAAAATTGGGAGATTTTTGCATGCATGAGAGAAAGAGCGTGGGTAAGAGAAGGAAAGGAAGAGAGAAATGCTAATAAAACAAAATCTAAGTAGAAGAAAAAGAACCAATGGGATGAAAAGCACCCCATACCCATACTCATCATTACTTCTTCTTCCCCAAATATTAGAGCTAAACCTACAAGCAAAATAAAGCCTACAAACACTCTTTTTCTCTTCCCCAAACCAGCACCCTCTTCATATTCTCTCCTTTTCATTTACTCTTTTGTCACTTCTTCACCAACACCCTATCCTAAACTCTTCCATCTAAGTTCAAACCCAATCTAACAAAACTAAACTAAAATGAAGTAGAAAGAGAAAGAGAGACCGTGAGAGAAGAAGAAGAGAAAGGAAGGAAGAAAGTGGTAAGAATGAATAAAACAAACTCATTCATCCATTATTTACTTTGTTCTTCATTTTTACAAATTAATCTCTTGCATAAATTAACTCTCTTTTGTTCTCCTTCTCTCACCACTGTCACCACCATCGTAACACACCCTCTTCCGGACGAACCGACCCGAACCTTCAAGAGCACGTCCACGTCATCTTCAAGGTTAAAACTCTACAACTTTCATTTTTACTTAATCACTCGTTTATCACCTAGAAATCCATGTTTAAGAACTCAAAACCCTAAAAAGATGTAAAACAAACTTAGAAAAATAAAAAGGTTTAATATATGCAATAAAGGACTTGAAAAACCAAAGATCTAGAAATTTCAAGTTAAGAACCTATTTACGTTCTTGCATGCCAAAATGACATTCACGTAAGTCTTGATCTTGACTTATTTTGACCTTAACTAAATCATAGAATTTCTTCATTATAGCTTGTTCATTTCGAAAATGAGAAAAGACCTAGAAAAATAAGTTATTGGTCACTTGGCTTTCAAAAAAGGAATTCTAAGATTAACTTAATAGATTTCGAAACTTGGAAAATAAAAGAGATTAATATTATTTAGATCACTATAAAATTTTAGAGAATAAAGGACCATTTTTGGAACCAAAATGGCCTAAGGCCGAAAAGAGGAGAAAGAAAAGAAAAAGAAATAAAATTGGAATTTAGTTTTAGTACTTGTGAAATATTTATATAAATTTAGGAGCTTGTGTTAGTGAGTAAGTGGAAGGAAGCTAGAAGAAGAATGTGAAGTTCTTGAGCTTGGAACAAAGGTACTCTCATGTCCATCAAAACCCCAACTTTAAATGAACTAAAAAGATAATCACTTGTTTTATTTAATTACATGTTACTTGGATTTTTAATGGAATTTCTTTATGAAAATAAGTTTATTTGTTTGATTGATCGTGTGATGAGCGAATGGTTTTGATGATGAGAATTCATGTTTATTATAATTTATTTGATTATTGATTATGAAAAATGGCCGAATGAGTTAGAGCATTATTATTAGTTTATTTTGTTGAGATCATGATTGGCTTGTAAGGTTATGTAATTGCGATGAATAAATGATTATGACTTGTTGTTTGCTAATATTATGAATGAGCGAATGGATTGTAGAATGGTTGAGTATGTTTGATGATTATATGCATATACATGGTATGATGAATGAACTACTAATGTTAAGTATAGATAATATCAATGATATGAGTTGTGTAATGACCGAATGATGAATGACAAGTTTATAAACAAATAAAGAGTAAACTAAGTTTGGGAAGCATGCATGAGACTTGTGATAGTAACAAATGATTGAGACAATGAAATGATAAAAATATATGAATATACATATTGAGATGACTATGACCAATTAAGAGAGAATGAACTTGACTAACTAACTTGTAGTGTGCTCCCAAACTTGGTACCCTTGGGATATTGAAGAGCTTGTTAGTGTGCACACTTTAATAAAATGTTGTAGCATTAAACCTTTGGTAATTAAGCTATGGGGGTTAACTAATCCTAAGTTAACACTTGATTACGGTTTAATCTGAGTTTATGAGATATATGAGTAGGGTGATAACCCGAGATTATGATATATGCGCCGATAAGCCGAATGAAATGATATATGATACGCCAATAGGCTGGATGAAATGATATTTGTAGGGTTGATAAACCCGAGTGTAGGACTCCCAGAGTCTGAGTTAAGCATGCTCTTCCACATTGCTTACGCCTAAGCAATTGAGTGACCGGTGACATAATAAGTTTATTTGACAATAGACCTCAAAGGTCATTTTCTGAGTAATATTAAGTTTGAGTGTATTGATATTGCTTAATATTCTTTTAGTATGCATTGGTTCGTATGCATGGCTACTTACGTAAAAGAGAAATCGATGAATCATGATAAGAAGGACAAACAATCTCTTTAAATATAGTTATGGGTATTATTATGATTATTATTGCTATTACTATAAATTAATGGTTGTTCATGCTAAATGTATTTTAAGTATAAACCAAAATGTATTTTACATGGTGGGGTGAGTTTACTTAACTTTCGCTAACTTTCTCTTTGTTTTGTTCCCTCTGCATGGATTATCTTGTGATACAGGTTTCGGGCAAGGGTGAGAGCAAGGATGGATGACAATATTTTATATTTTATCAGTTCATATTTGTGTTGTATTGTGGTACCATGGCTTCCCTGGATCGATGAGAACTCAATGTAGTTGGTTTGTAATAATAACAATTATACATTTGGAATATGTAAAATAAGTTTGACTTCTCTATATCAATCTTAGCTTTGTTTTGCATCAGGGTAGTACGGCGGTGACGCATCGGTATGGATTAGTTTTTTATAATCATGCTTAATTAGTGGTATCCAAACCGGGGCGTTACACTGCACGTTTGATTTGGCTCATGCAGCACGAAATTGTCAAAATGTCGAAACACTAAATTTTCTAAAAATTAATTGGCATGCCCCTTAACTATACTAACTATAGAAAACAATGTGTAGCCTATTTTACTTATAAGCAGTGGCGGATTTAGGAATAAATTTACTGGGGGCACCTTGTAAATATAAAATGTTTTTAAAAGAGCAAGTCTTGTGTAAGACCAACTCACAAGAAATGGGGTCACAATTTAGAACTATAATGGTCAATTATTATGAGTGTGACCCTTATTCCACTAAAAAGTAACATTATCTTACCAAAAATTATAATAAGATCGTGTTAAACAACTTTTTGTGTACAACAAAAATAGATTCGGAAAAGTAAAATAAATTACGATTGTCATCTATCTTCAAGAAACAAGTATATCACCTTGATAGAAGCATAATCACTACTATATGACTTGATCACAGGTGCTGAAATAAGCATCTTAAATAAATAAATTCTTCATTGAATTGGTTCCTATGCTAGACCCAAGTTTTAAAACCTTCTTTCTCATTTTTTTTTTTTTTGAAAAAATACCTTGATATGACTGATATTTTCCTTAGAGAAATTGTGATAGGAAATAATTCTGACAGTGGGAAATTATCGAAAGAAGAGGAGATTGACAGATGGTGAGGTAAGTGTAAAGGCCCAAGGGAAAGTAAAAAGATGAGATGAAAGGCCCACAAGAAGGTAGAGAGAGATAAATGTGCTCAATATCATAACTTTTGGGGGCCTTACGAGTTGTTCACTGGGGGCACCAACCATTTTTAGATGGAGGCACACGCTTGGGCCATCAAATACTTCACAGTTCATCCCAAATGTCAGTGGGGCCCCGTCCCCCACTAGTAAGACTCTAGATCCGCCCCTGCTTATAAGTGGGATAAAAAGTGTGGTTTGACCGTTTGGCCTTACGATTGATGTTAGCTTAGACTAATTATACTATATTTGATCTTTTGGGATAATGGTAAAATGCGCAATATGGTTGAAACTATTTAGTGGGAGCATTTTAGCTCCTTCATAGACCGATCCGGTACGAATATGATTAGTCTTGGCGCAAAGGGCTTAAGTAAACCTGTGGACCGTGGTTAAACTGTAGACGCCAAAAAAGCGTTTTCAGATTTCTCCGCAAAAGCCCGATGATGAAAGGAGTAATTTTTAAGCTTGAACTGCTATTTTGCTTTAATAGCTAAAATAAGGTCTCAGGTTTTTCTTCCAAACCTCCTTTATTCCATTCCATTCAGAAGCCCCGTTCAAGAGCTTTCCGACGACACGTCTCATGGCTCATTCCGACTCCTGGTCGCCAAGTTGCGATTTAGGGGTAAAACCGTCTTTTACCGTTCAGGCGTAAAACGGTCTTTTCATATTTTTCGGAACACTAAAAATTCCCCGGAAAATAAAAACAGGCTGGATGACGTCATTATGACGTCATCCAGCTGGCTGCTGACAGCCGTCAGCGGCCCTTGAATATGTCCCAGGGCCGCTAGCGGCGCTGCCTTTTCCTTCGGGCCCAACTCATTTTTCGAGCCCGTCTCATTTTTCAGCTCAAATTCGACCGTACAACCCTACTTTTCCATGCCTATATAAACAACCCCTCACCCTCAGTTCAAAACACACAGCCTACAGTTGACAACCTCTATTCTCAGGAGTATTAACACTGAGCTTCCCTCTCTTTCTTCCAAACTTGAGATCTATTTTTACTATTCTTGTCAAATATAGCCTACAGTTCAGGTACAAATTCCTAAGGGCTCAAACTAAATTGCTTGCCTAATTTGTTTATTTTCTAAGTAGTCATAATGTATATATCATGCTAGAATAACGTTTTTATTGCTTCCTAAATATTGTCTGTATAGTCGTTGTGCTGCTCAACTTGTCAATCGAATTCATGTGAAAATAAGGGTTAAAAAGAAATATTGTGATGCTTGTGATGAACCAATTAATAGTCTAAGTCTAGGTTGTTAATCTGGTTTTGCATGGGAATTATGTCTTTAAATTATTAAGCAAATTTGAGTTAGTAGAGGCCGTCATAAAACGGGCGAGTTGGGTGCATAACACCTTCCCACCTCGTACCTTCGACCCCGAACCCTTTATTCTTGGGTACTTATATGTTTTATATAAGTGAGAGTCTTTCTAAAAACATGATTAGTTCACTTTTCGCGCTATTGGGTTGCCCCTTCGGTTTGTCCCTTCGATAAAACGCCGATAGCAGATTTATGACCTCTTTCTTGGTTTTTATTCAATTCAAGTCTTTACAAAAGCTTTTCTAACTCGATGGTCACTTGAACTTATCTAAGCCCCCAATTGACAAATTTTCTATAAGGACGTACTCCGGGGGAAACAAAAGGATTGGTGGAAAATCCCGGGTCCTTACAGTGGTGACTTCACTGGGGACTTATTTAAGAGGGTGAGACTCGAAAGTCAAGTTTGCTTAATTGTTTAATAACATGTTCCATTATTTTTGCATCATTTGCATGTGCCTTGGCACAACCTTTTGACCCTTATCGACCCTCGAGGAAGTTTGTGTCTCAACTCATACACAACGCGTATATAAAGGAATATACAGTTGTCCTATCGTGCAAATCGACGCTTCCTCACCCATGACTCATCAATCCTTTGTTGATGAAAAGAATTATAATCAATGTGTC
The DNA here is from genome assembly GCA_038025085.1 of Tetragonia tetragonoides. Taxonomy (NCBI): domain Eukaryota; kingdom Viridiplantae; phylum Streptophyta; class Magnoliopsida; order Caryophyllales; family Aizoaceae; genus Tetragonia; species Tetragonia tetragonoides. The sequence goes on from CM076153.1 coordinate 35,806,444, forward strand.
GACCATCCGCCGAACGGAAGTTGTAATTTGTCGTGGTAACCTCACAGGAGCCAAAAGCCTCTAACCCACATTCATGCATCCGCTTGCTTGTTGTGCATGTGTCGTTGTAATGCCCGTCTGATCACATGTTTGCCTATAAATTGCGTCGTTATAATGCATGAATTACGTGATTATATGCCAACATGTACCTATGTGCTAGGAGTCTTTTCTTTTATTTTTAGCTAGTTCCTAGTGCCCAAAGATGGTGCGAGAATTCAAATTCAATGAACACTCATCATTTTCCCAATGATTTATTCTAAAAAGTCATGAACAATTTCTAGGATCTTTTTAGTAAAAAAAAAGAATCAGTCTTCCAATTTTCCCTCCCCCTTTTCTTATTTCTGTATTTTCTTTTTTCTTTTGATATAATTCAGATTTGGTCAAAAAAAAAAAACCCAAAAAAAAATCAAAAAAAATCGAAAAACAAAAAAAAACAGCAAAACCAAAAAATGCCGAAAAGTCGAAAAAAAAAAGAAAAAAAAGAAAGGACCGAAATTCCTTTTTGTTTCATTTTATCCCATTTTTCATTTTCCTTGAGTCTAGGAAAATAAAATTAGGATAATCATTTTTTTCTATTTTTCTTATTTTCGTTCATTGACTTTATTTTTCTTGGATATTAGGGAAATATTTGGGCATTTAGGCTTAAGGACTTTCTTTTAGGACAATGTGTTTTCTATGTGTGGGTCAATATTTTATTAGATGAGAGTCTCATGTTCTTTGTTACTAAGTGCTCCGTGCTTCCTGTTCAGATAGACTTCGAAGAGAAAGATTGGGCCCGATCCGTTCCGCTTCTTGATCATCCTTCATTCAAGCCACTTAGTCACATCATGATTAGAACAGTCCAATAGTATCTGGTTGAGATGATTGACCGAGTGGATCGGTTGAAAGCTGACATCACTAACATCAAGTCACGGCAGTTGTGGGACACACCCATGTTCGTCCCTTCATCTGAAAATCGGAAATCCGTGACTCCAGGGAAGCCTGATCCCGCCCCCCAAGGGCCAGAAAAGAAACATAAAAGTGATACATCTTCTTCCAATGTCTCGCCCAAGGAAGGCCGTGTACCCCGGAAATTCACTCCATTGGGAGTAACCCTCAACACTGCTCTTGAGAGGTTGGTAGGCAAGGACATGCTCCGACCCATAGGTCCCACCCCAGAACCAAGTATCAAGGGCCATTACTGCAAATATCATCAAGGAAAAGGGCATGACACTGACAACTGTTGGGTCCTTAAGCATGCTATCCAAGGTAGAATTGAGAACGGTACCATACCCTTACCAAAACCTGGTCAAGCACCCAGCAACTCAAATAACTCCTTGGGTGCCATTTTACATATAAGTGTCGAAGACGCCTTGGATTTGAAATTGCTAGAATATGGGACAGTGATGAAGAAGACGTATGGGAGATCCAAACCAGATCACCCGTAGGAGTGGCCCACTTGACGCGCTCCGATCGTCATTATAGGCCACCAAACATCTATAATGACAGAATCCCACCTCCAGCTGAGGAAGAAGTGGAAGAAGTTTCAGCAAAGGAGAAAGAATCCCCCATCACAGGACAACTCAAGAGAATCAAGGCTGACATCTCCATTTGACAACTTCTAGTCTCATCCTATGAACATCGCCAGGCCATTTTGGAAGCCTTGTCAAAGGTTTCGGTATCGCCTGATATGAGGCCTGACAAACTGGTCAGTTTCTTGGTAGGGGATAAAACTAGGCCATCCATCACTTTTTCGGACAATTAGTTACCACCAGAAGGGTCGTCACACAATAATGCTCTGTACTTGACTGTACTCGCCATGGGCAAGTATGTACCCATGACCCTAGTGGACAATGGCTCGGCCGTAAATGTATGCCCATTGAGGACTGCAGCAAAACTGGGCATCGACATTAACAATTTGGCTCATTCAGCGCAAGGCTTGCGCGCGTATGACAACTCCAGTCGAAAGGTGCTTGGCACCATAACTATGAATGTCACCTCTGGGGATATAGAGAAAATGGTCCAGTTTTATGTGATGGATATTCCAGCTACTTTCAACTTGTTGTTAAGACGACCCTGGCTTCATGGTTTAAACGCTGTAGCCTCTACCCTGCACCAGAAGGTCAAAATGATGCTGGAGGGAGAAATTGTGGAAATCGAAGTCAACCCCATCAAGGCGACCATTGACAAGACTCATGTCTTGAAGATAGAGCATGATAGTGAAGATATTGACCTATGGGGATTCTCCCCTGAAGAGGTAGCTCTCATAGAAGAAGATACTAAATCTCACAGCACAAACAGTTCCAGGGATTCGGGACCTACCCTTCTGAAGAAATAGGAGAACCGGATGAGTTTGAAGAAGTAAAGGAAACTATTGAGGGAATGTCCATCTACGTGGCACATCACCACAATGCAATTCGGCAAATGAAAGAGAAAATCGCTTCGTTGGAACGACCCACAGAATGCAACATTATTCTGGCCAAAGGAGAAGCTTGCTTCCAACAAGATGAAATGTTCAGCAAGATGGTCAAGTATGGATATGCCCATCCAAGGAGGCCTACCCCTCACATTCTTCCCAGGGACGGAAATCAGTATCTTTGATGCAAATACTGTGAAGCTAATGGGCACCATACCGACCAATGCAAGCGTCTAAAGAGGGTAATCACCACTTTCGTTGATCGAGGGACCATGTGGTCGCCTAGCTCATGGGCAATAAAGGGGTGGCGTCGTTTTTATCAAAAGGAGTATACTCAGTTAAATGTCCCCTTTGGTAACGTCATGAATACCCTCATATGGAGAGGAGACCTTAAAGCTACAATCCCTGCTGACGATCTTCAGGAAGTGCATAGAGACCCAGACCTCTACTGTTGCTATCACCAGGTTTTCGGCCACTACACAGATGAATGCGTTCGCCTGAAGGATGACATACAAAAGATCATAGATAGCGGGGAAGTACCACCGCCTTTGAAGGAAAATGAAGAGCCCTGGAATTGATTAGCTACTTGCAAGAGCTAGAGGAGTTGAGTCTGAGTCTCCAAGTCTTGTCGAGTTAGGGTCTTAGCTAAATCTTTAGGTTGAGTCTTGAATAGGGGGTGTTCCCCTTTTTATTTTCCTTCTAAGGCTAGTTTCTTTTTGACGGGTATTAGAGACCCTCTTCTCTAAAGTCATGTGTGCTTATCTATTTTTGCAAATCAAAAAAAACTCCTCTTGCTCATTTTTCTCTTTGTTTAACTATTGACAAATCCAATGAATACAAAGTTGCACAAATCATTAACTAATCAATTTGAGTAATATAAGCAAACTTCGTAAAGCAAGAATACAGATTTTCACTTTTACAGGAATTTGAGTAGCTGAACTCCCTCAACGATGCCACTCCCCAAGAAAAGGAAGCGAGCCAGCCTTTTGCAACAACCTCGACACGGAAATGACCTTAGCTCCAATCAAAGAAGATCCTTGGTACTAAGACGTCTTCAACTACATCACCAAAGGAGTGTACCCTCAAGATGCCCCACTAAGAGCTCAACGGGCCATCCGTCTCTTAGCGGCACAATACATAGAATACAAGGGGGTTCTGTACAAGAAATCCCACAACGAGGTAAACCTCAGATGTGTGAACGCCGAAGAAGCTACAGAGATCATGGACGAGGTGCACAATGGGGTGTGTGGACCACACATTAATGATCGAATTCTCTCCAAGAAGGTCCTACGACTGGTATATTACCGGACTACTATGGAAAGGGATTGTTATGACTACGTTAAGAAGTGTAAGAAGTGTCAGATATATGCCAACCTACAGCATATGCCACCCTCGATGCTCCACAACTTCACCTCTCCTTGGCCATTTTCTGCATGGGGAATAGACATCATTGGAAAGATCACCCCAAAGGGCTCGGGAAGACATGAATACATCCTAGTAGCCATAGACTATTTTACCAAGTGGGTTGAAGCCCAGTCCTATGTCGTCCTTACCTCCAAACAAGTGTCCAAATTCATAAGAAACAACATCATTTGCCGATATGGTGTTCCACATGAAATCATAAGTGACCATGGATCCCATTTCAAAGTCGAAACAACCACCCTTCTTAAAAGCTACAAAATCCAGCACCACAAATCATCCCCGTACCGTCCCCAAACCAATGGCGCAGTATAGGCCGCCAACAAAAACCTCAAGACTATCATTGAAAAGATGAGAGAGAACTACAAAGATTGGCCCATCAAACTCCCATTTTTCCTTTGGGGGTATAGGACATCCATAAGATCCTCTACGGGAGCAACACCTTACTCCCTAGTCTACGGAATGGAAGCAGTTTTACACATAGAAGTCCAGCTACCATCCATACGCATAGCCTTAGAAGGAGACATCCCTGAAACCCAATGGTTACAAGCCCGCTATGAAGAGCTCATGTTCACAAATGAAAGACGCTTACGGGCCCAAGACCATTCCCACATGTATCAACAAAGCATGGCAAGAGCTTTCAACAAAAAGGTTCGACCTCGAAATTTAAAAGAAGGGGATTTAGTTTGGAAAGAATTACGAGCCCCAAAACCGACCCTAGAGGCAAGTTTCGACCAAACTGGTCCGGACCATTCATCATCAAAGACATCTTATTAGGAGGCGCCGTCAGACTCATGGATATTGATGGCATCGAGTTCAGCCAGCTCACGAACATGGATCAGTTAAAGAAGTGTTACGTCTAAAAAAAAAAAAAAAAGGACGAACACTATTTGAACAAACTACGCTGGCCTGATTCCACACTGGATACGTAGGTAACCCTTTTAAAGGGGCCCGGCCAAAATCAATCAACAAATTCCATTCAACTCATTCAAAAAGGATAATCTTTATTCAAACTGAACAAATAAGCTTACATTGCAAGAATTAAAACTTCCTAAGGAAATAATGCAACTATGAGGGTTTAAGCTAAACAAATTCCTATAATTATTTTTTTGAAAACTAGACTTGCTTTCCTGGAAAACTACTTTAATCCTTCTTCCCTTTAGAAGGCATCGTTGAAGAGTTCTTCTTTGAAGGACCCTGGCTTGAGGACGACCTGTGATCGCTTCCTTGAACTGGGGGCTTGCCTCTTTTCAATACATGGTAGTCTCCCATACGAGACATTTCCTTCCTTTTCTTGCCTCCGTTTTGTGAGTCATACCTAGGCGTTAGTTGGTCCCACTCCTCATGACGAAGGACTCGTCTCGCTTCTCCATCACTGCAGGAAAGCCAGTTCAGGCAGGTCTCAGAAACCTGAGCTGGGGCAATCATCCGAGGTACAGTCCAGCGATGCCGGCTACACCAATACTTTCCCCACTCTGCAGCAAATTCAGTGGTTAAGGCTACGACATTTGGTCTCGTAGTCTCCTGACAAGGAATCACCTGCTTCAAACCATATTGCCTCATGACCCTAGAGGGAAAGAAGAAAGTGGTCCTATACAGACCCAGCATGGTAGTATGAAGGATCAAGTAGTCGCAAGCCACTAAAGAAGTCAAGCTCCACCAGGGCACATACCAACGGATGATAGGTCCCGCCTTGAAAAAGGCATCCCATTCAGCAAGGGACTTTTCAGAATATAGCCTTTTCCTCACCAGAAAGCTAGCAGCAGTATAAGTCTTCTTTGACCAAGTCCGAGGAACACGGATAATCAGATTATCCGGCGACTCTATCAACCTCAGATGCTCGCATAACCAGATTTGAAGCAGCAGGGGGCTGCCCGAAAAAGCTTGGTTAGGAGATGTTTTCAACGTGTCAAGCCCAATGATGGTTTCTCCTATGACCAGATGTAACACCCCGAATTTTGGGACCAATAAAAACTTTCATAAATCAATAATATTTACAATAGCGGAAGACTTCTATACAAAATCAAGGGCGTTATCGCCACACTCACTCCAACGAATGAGTGCAAGGCTAACGGTACAATTCTCAACATACTCAGTAGTACAATAAATTACTACTCATTACAAAATATACAAGACAAACTTCTTGGCAGCTCTATCCAATCGTCCAAACTTGATCTTCAATGCAATCTATGAGCCAATCACCAATCTACTCCCCCATGCAATCGAATATCGCATAAGTTCATCATAGGTCCACCATTTGAAGAGACATGGACAACAAACACACGTAGTACAAAAGCAACCAGTCACCAAAGCTGAGTAACTCAACATTCATCGAACAATATACGAATTCATAATTTCATATGAATATATTCAAAAGATATAAGTGCAATTGTGTCACATAATCAATATACAACTTACGTGTTCTTGGACCTTACACTCAATCCCAAAGGATATAACTATAACGTCTCAATTCCCTAATGCTCTTGAATACCACTTTGCTAATCACTCAATTAGCCCAATACATGTGCCATTTGCTCTTGGTCATTAACTCCTAACCTTGGACATGAGGAAAGCGAACTAGCGGTGACAAAGCCGCAAGACCAATATCAAATATATAACCATAGCCATCATAGGCTCTCAATAATATAGCCATCACAGGCTCTCAATAACATAGCCATCAAAGGCTCTCAAAAGTCCACTCTCGGACCAACTCATAATCAAATCATTACGAGATTCCAATTTTCATAAAAATAATTGCTTATCACCTAAGAGTCAATCTCTTAGGCTACTCGCCAACATGCCAAGGTCTAAGTAGCTAACAAACCTATTGAGTCTCAAACCAAAATAATATGTATCAACTCATTCTCAAGTTCATACCTCAATCGATTACCCAACATGGGTTAATTCACAATGATATCCTCAATCACACACCCATTAGGGTTTATAACGATATATAATCACAAGTTGGCACGGTTTCCCAAAGTATAATATATTCTCGGGTTGCTCTAACTATCACTCACATAGTTGCCATAAACTACTCTTAAAGTACTCATCTAGTCACCCCAAATAGAGTAACAAACATCTATCTCAAAAGTATGCTCCTTTGCATTTAATCCATCACAACCTAGCTATAAACTCTCATCGAGTTAAACCATATCTTAATTATATCAATTGATAATCAATAACATGTAAACAATTAATGAACAATAATTTCACTCATGTTCACGTATCATGCCAAACCAAGCAATACATGAAAAAAATATAAACAAAAATCTCTAAACAAAGATAATGAAGGTTACACATGAATACATGTTCAAATAACAGTAACATACGTCTCCAACCGATAAGAATGATGGTTACCTTTCAATTCAATCACCATAAATCACAAAGAACAAATCTGAAATCTGAAATCAGCACGCGCGATCTGAAACAAATGCTCGAACGGACCATCAAACGAAGTCGATATCCTTTCAAATTTGGCGTACATGCTGAGGACACCCTAAGGTTCAATTCCACCGAACGGTTCGAACAAATAATGTCTAGGTTTTTAGATATGATAAAACAAAGTAGGCGGATCTGAATCTCGTATCAGCACTACGCTGACTCAAGAGAAAAATGATTTGGGGTATCAAACGATCTCTAAAAATCACGAAACTTTCCAGTATAGTTTTAGACATCTAGTTCTAAAACATATCCAAAATTCAAGTCCAGAAAATTAGTAGAACAGGAGAAACGGATTTTTCAATCCAAAATTGTGTGCTAGACAATTTTTAGGGTTTTTGTGAGGCTTGCAAGAGAGAAAACGTGAGTGAGTTTTATGAACTCACTAGGGCACGAATGGAGAGAGAAAAGGATCAGATTTAGGAGTGTCAAAGGTATTTACAGAGGTTAGGAAATATTGACCTAGTTAGAATCCTAATCCGGTTAGAATACAACTCAATTAAGAAATTATATCAAGGAATATATCTTTTCCTTGTCAAAGGTATTACACCAGATGTAAGGGAGAATGGCCTTCAACCATTTGATTAACCACACGCAGCAACGAGGCTCTACCCATGTTGGAAGATTCGGCATTAACAAACAACAGGCGGTTTGATAGGCATAGTACGAAAACCTGTCGACGGCAACGTCTGAATATGGCGAATTTTTCGCAAAGTTGAACCAAGTCCACATCAGCACCAAGCACAATGTTTTTAGCTTCTGCAGATGACAAGCCTAAGGATTTTCTGTATAGATCCCTAAAACCATCTCTCACATAAGGCACAGCTGGGGGAAGAACATCGGGAATATTAGTGATCGCAGCAAATTCCTCAACCAAAGGGCATAATTCAGAATTACCAAATCGGAAAACATGCAAGTCAGGATCCCAATAATTCAAAGCAGACCGAAGAAGGGGCCACGGTATTTTGGTTGGTTTTAAGTTTAGCAAGGTACAAACATGAAACGAGGCTAGTTCAAGTTTATCTTCTACGGTCAGATTTTTACACCAAGCATCGAACAGATCTTCAAAGGATTTCACCATGGCAGAAAATTGGAGAAATTTGGGAGAGCTAAAGGGATACAAAAAGTGGTACAACATCAAGCACCCCGAATATCCTATTTATAGGCAGGAAAGCGGGTCGAAAAAGCAAAAAATCTACAAAAAAGGGCTGTCAGCAGGACTGGTCAGCGCCGCTAGTGGCCCAGCGCAGCGCCGTTAGCGGCCCAGACCCTGGCCCAATCCGAATTTCTTTTTGCTCCAGTTCGCATTTTCTGATCCAGACGACCCCATTTCAGCCCAATTTTCACTTTTTTTTTCATTTCTTTTTTATTATTTTCTATTTTTTTAGGGGGTGTAATATGTGTAAAATTTTGCGATTTTGTGTTTTACTTGCAGTTTTTTACATTTTCCTTTCTTTTACTATTCCTTAAAATTATAGCTTTGTTCTACTGCACAACACATTGCATAAAGTAGATCAGACGGGTATAATTGAGTCATCATAACATGTTCATGCATATCAAAAAAAATGTGTGTATGTGTTGCACCAAAAACAGGAGTTCGAAATTCAAAGGCCAATGTTTACAAAGGTGGCCCAACATTGTTCAACTGGAATCGTCACTGTCGGCCTCATCATCAACAGACAGCCCCTGACCATAGTTTCCGATCGAATAAGGGAAAGAAGAGTTATATATGGGCCTACTGTTCACAGGCCTCATGTTCCGTCCATCATGCGCTGGGGCCCGCACAGGGGTACGTGCCGAAAACCCCGAGGCAAATAAGCTCGCCGTGGCCTGACTAGCAAAATCCATAGCCGCATCCAGATGAGAAGGCCCAGCACATGACATATCCCATCCAGGGGCGTTTGCCCAATCTCCAGCCAAGGGCGTAGCAGCAGGCATCCTATCGAAGGAAGGCCGGAAATCAGCAGGAGAGAACATCTCCGGAATGTACGGGACAGAAGGTCCGGACGCCTCATCAACAGGAGGCCCGGTCACCACCACAGGAGGAGAACGAGCGATAGATGGTCTGCTCGCTAAAGAAGCCCTCGCCGCAAAAGAGTGGCGTGGTCCTACCGAAGATGAAGACTGAGACATCTGCAGATGATCAAAAATGTTAAGTTAAGCACTTCACTTAGCTAAACAAACAAAGGGAGAAGAGAATTTACTTACATCAATGGTCTTAGACCGAGAACTCTTCCCCTTGCCTATCACCCGACCATAACCTTTCTTCAACAGGTGAATGAGCTTGAAGACTTGAGAGGTTTGCTCCCGGTTCAACTACAAAAGAGAGAGAGAGCCACAAAATAGAGTCAAACACTCAAAAACAAATACAAGTATAAGAGAGAGACAGAGTGGATGACTCACCCCCGTGCAACCATCAGGCAAGTGCAGGCCCTCCACCGCCTCCCTGTCAGCAATATCGAGAGGGAACTCCTCCACTATGCGTCCCCCACTCTCTCCAAAATACCTCACCTCGTTGGTCGGCAAGGTCACACTTGTGGGCTGACTCCGAGAAGCTCTAGAACGAGACCGGAAGAGCTAGACGATCCTCCTGCAGGAACACAAAAAGGTCAGTATATTGGACACACAATTAAAATATGCAGACAAGTTTCTCACCTCAGAATTAAGGTCCGGCATCAAGCGATCCAAGCAATAGGCCAGGTACATGGCAGTTTGGTCTAAGCCAACGACCTCCGGCACAATAAACTCCTGCGCCTCCCTACCACGGATCACGACCCCCGGGTCCCGCACACTCAGGCCACGCAGGTAAAACATGGTTAAAGGAGGATCCTCCGGAACCAGATGAGTACCCAGCGAGGGATAGACCAACCGAGTCAAGCGATCCCTCAGATACCATACAAAGCTGAATGACCCCTCGAAGACCACTCGTAGAGAAGATACCCTGAAAGACTCTAGGGTAATACGGGGAGGAACCCCAGGAACCTCGTCAAAGGCATACCACAACACCTGCAGATTACCAAGTCAAAATTCATTCACACAAAATGGACAAAAAGAACGCACAAGTCAACAAGCAACGTACCGTGGACACAACATGGCTCTCAAAGGTAGCCCGGAAATGCTCCAGAGAAGTAAACGGATGGGCATCCCTACCGACCCATCGTGAACCTAAAGGGAACATCATCAAGTCAGGACGATGAGGACCGAAGGCTGGAAGTACTCAAAGAACCACAGCTGCCACACAAGCAAGCACACAGGCGAAGATGATTTTCCTAGTTGAAGACTTAGGCAAAAAAAAGAGAAGGAATAAACAAAAAAAAGGGGGGGAGTCTACCTCTAGTATCCTCCATGGGCCCGTGATAGATGTCCTCTCACTCGTCTCCTTAGGCCTACAGGCCCGACGGCACCACTTCAACAAAGAAGCGTAAGCGCCCCACCAAGGTTGTACTCACGCACCTTGGTCAAATCCTCCAAGCATGTCAAGAAGCCAACTTGACACACGCTCTTCTTCTGAGCAAAGATCGTTGATCCCAGCAAACAAGCCAGGAAAATACGAGCCCTCTGCTCCTCAGTGACCCCCTGTGCAGCAACAGCCTCCCACAACCGCGCCAAAGAAACCCGATCCTGGTCAAAATGGGTGTATACAGGCCCATAAAGATCCGACAAAGTGTCACTCTGTCGCCAATAGCCCGCGTCATACTGAATACGACGCCCTCTAAAGGATAACCCCGTCAGCACAGCAAACTGATAAGGGGTCGAAAACATCTCTCCCACAGGTGTATGGAAAGTGTTTGTAGAATCCCAAAACCTCTCCAATAATCCCCGGGCGACAATCCTAGAATCCCCCGAGTGACAAGCAGGGATAACAGTCAAAAAATCAGCAAGACCCGAGTCCAGTACCAAATTCCTGGCCCCCTCCGAAAAGGTCCCCAACATCATAGACCAATGGGAACTAGTCCCATGAGCCTGCAGCACAACCCCAACACCCTAGCCAACCAACAAAATTTTCTCAATACCCAATACACCACAAATACAGCTAAAATAGATTTCACACAAATTATATACAGTTGACCACCAATCCAGTACGAATCCCAATTTGTTCGTGTGCCGAAGCACTAACAGTTCCAATTTTCAGTTCAAATATACTGAACACAAAAACAAAGTTGAGTCAGAAAACGTACCAGGTCCGGGTCAGATAAATGACTTCGTCTAGTCGGCAACAGAACACTGCGGTTCCAAACACCAAGCGAGCGCCAGTCTAACCGCATGAAAAAATCCTGGTACAGTCGAGCCCCATCCGCGTGACGGGTTGGAGGCCTTCGGGTAGAAGGCAACCCGGTGCGAAAAAGGCTCCGGTCGTACTCCTCAGCACACATAGGACGCTTCCCTTTGTCTACGGGAGCCATGGGAACACAATAGAGTTTTCTCTCTCTACAAGTGGGAAAATAAAAGTTTCAGATTCGCAAGCTACAAGCCCTCATTCAACAATGCAATCCAAAATTCAGCAACTAGGCGAAAAAATAAGCAAGTTCAAGACAAAAACCGAAGGAAAAGGACAAGAATCCACTTACCTCAAATGGAGTGAAGCACTCAACAATGGAGGAACTTCAACCAAAGATCTCGACAATGGCTCGGTGAAGAAGAAGCAAAAACGCGAAAGAGGAGAGAGAAAGCTCCGAAGCGCTTTTTTTTATTTGGCTCAAGCCCAGTGGCGCTGGCCAGAGCCGCTAGCGGCTTCAAACCGAGGCCCAGCGCTGGCGCTGGCCTGGGCCGCTAGCGGCCCTGCGGACCTGCAGCACGGGCCCCACAAACTGACCCAAGGCCCCTTTTTCCAGTCCAGAGTTCGTTATTACAGTTCATCTTGCGGCAATACCAGTATCAAACGTGCGGGAGCAAAGCTCTCAGGCCCACAAATTCAAATTCAACAGTTGGCCCATTTTACGGTACCAACCATTTACAGGTAAAATTAACCCGTTTATTTTTGTAGGTCCTAGAAACAGAAACGCGGATCTACACGACGACGGTTCTCAACCCGGATCGCCCAAGTTATTTATTTTTGCAGGTCCCAGAAACTGAAAGGCGGATCTACACGGTGACAACTCTCGACACAGAGCGCCCAAAATTATTTATTTTTGCAGGTCCCAAAAACGGAAACGTGGATCTACAAGGCGGAGACTCTCGACCCGAGCGCCTAAGTTATTTTAAATGCTTCAGTCAATGATTGCTTAAAGCGGTTATACTGTCCTTTATTTTTTATATGTTCCAGTCAATGATTGCTTAACCTATTGCATTTAAACTATTCATATGTTACTAACCTTTTTTTGCAGCCGTTATTTTTAATCGCGCTGTCTCGTTGACTTTTTCGTTTCTCGAAGAGGGACGAAATCTCGACATCCGCCGAGCGGCGTTTAGTCACTGTTTGTCGAAGCATTCTATGTTGATCATTCTCAAAGTATTACTAACTTTTTCATTCACTCTGAATACAGGTCCCCAGCAGACGTTTAGACCATCTACGAGCGATGTTCTATCCTGCTACTATTAACCTTTCACTTTCTCTTGTGTTCACATGGATGAAATCTTAGCACACTACGAGCATGTTCCAACTCAGGTTTGTCTTCATATGCATGCATACTGTACACTCACACACACCGTTTGCACATCAGCATCCTGCATGTCGCCTTCGGAGTACTTTTATCTTCGCTTTTACTCAAATTTGATCAAAGTGGGGGCTTCTGTAGACGCCAAAAAAGCGTCTTCAGATTTCTCCGCAAAAGCCCGATGATGAAAGGAGTAATTTTTAAGCTTGAACTGCTATTTTGCTTTAATAGTTAAAATAAGGTCTCAGGTTTTTCTTTCAAACACTTCTTTATTCCATTCCATTCAGAAGCCCTGTTCAAGAGCTTTCCAACGACACGTCTCATGCCTCATTCCGACTCCCGGTCGCCAAGTTGGGATTTAGGGGTAAAACAGTCTTTTACCGTTCAGGGGTAAAACGGTCTTTCATATTTTTCGGAACACTAAAAATTCCCCGGAAAATAAAAACAGGCTGGATGACGTCATTGGCTGCTGACAGCCGTCAGCGGCCCTGGAGTATGTCCCAGGGTCACTAGTGGCCTAGCCCAGCGCCGCTAGCGGCGCTGCCTTTTCCTTCGGGCCCAGCTCATTTTTCGAGCTCATCTCATGTTTCAGCTCAAATTCGACCGTACAACCCTACTTTTCCATGCCTATATAAACAACCCCTCACCCTCAGTTCAAAACACACATCCTACAGTTGGCAACCTCTATTCTCAGGAGTATTAACACTGAGCTTCCCCCTCTTTCTTCCAAACTTGAGATCTATTTTTACTATTCTTGTCAAATATAGCCTACAGTTCAGGTACAAATTTCTGAGGGCTCAAATTAAATTGCTTGCCTAATTTGTTTATTTCTAAGTAGTCATAATGTAGATATCATGCTAGAATAACGTTTTTATTGCTTCCTAAATATTGTCTGTATAGTCGTTGTGCTGCTCAACTTGTCAATCGAATTCATTACAAAATAAGGGTTAAAAATAAATGTTGTGATGCTTGTGATGAACCAATTAATAGTCTAAGTCTAGGTTGTTAATCCGGTTTTGCATGGGAATTATGTCTTTAAATTATTAAGCAAATTTGAGTTAGTAAAGGCCGTCATAAAACGGGCGAGTTGGGTGCCTAACACCTTCCCACCTCGTACCTTCGCCCCCGAACCCTTTATTATTTGGTACTTATATGTTTTATATAAGCAAGAGTCTTTCTAAAAACAAAATTAGTTCACTTTTCGCGCTATTGGGTTGTCCCTTTGGTTTGTCCCTTCGATAAAACGCCGATAGCAGATTTGTGACCTCTTTCATGGTTTTTATTCAATTCAAGTCTTTACAAAAGCTTTTCTAACTCGATGGTCCCTTAAACTTATCTAAGCCCCCAACTGACAAATTTTCTATAAGGACGTACTCCGAGGGAAACAAAAGGATTGGTGGAAAATCCCAGGTCCTTACAAAACCAAAAAAAAAAAACAAAAAAAAAAAAACACTGGAAATATACTTACCATTCTCCAAAAAAATAAACAAAAAAAACAACATGGTTAAATATGAGATCATGATAAAAAGTGATAAAAATCGATACTACACTTGATCCTAACTAAAAATGCTTATTTATTTATTTATTTATTTATTTATTTATTTATTTATAATAAGCTGAACTTATAAAGCGAAACAATAAAAATAAAAAGTAGGTATGCTAATACTTTACTCTAACCTTGGCCGTATAATTATATTTCATCTCTATTTCGAGTTGAACTTTTGCTTCCAATGTCGGACTCACAATTTAAGATTTCTACAGTAGCATTGTTCTAACTTATTCAACCCTCTATTTTTGTATCAATTCGTCACTTCATATATCATGTATTCACTTGTGTTCTTCAATACGAGACTCACAATCTACTGTATTAGGGATAAGAAAACAAATTTATTTGAAAATTTTAGGTTAGCAATTAACAAAAGGGAAATTGTGATCAGAAATTAATTAGGGACCACCACAACCGCTCATGTTCAATTCTTCCTTTTAATTTTTTATTTGAATGTTTTCAACCTATCACTCAATCACTCTCTCACTCTCATCAGACGACATTTCTTAAATGAAATATTTGCATTTTAATTCCTTAATGTATTACAACTGTGCATTATGGTGTGTCAATTAAAAACTGTTAATGTTAACACCTTATTTAATTTTAGTGATTATTATTTATTAAGTATGTATTATGGACAGCTAAACTTTAGTAGTTTAGTTTCGATGTGACTACTGATCCACATAATTCCCAAACCATTGACACCTTATCAATACCTAGTACTAGGACTTAACCCGTGCTACGCACAGGTGACCCATATATCTCTAATTTTTTATGTTTAAATAAATATTTGATTATTTAAAAATTATACATAGGTATATAAAGAATAATGAAAGATACTAATTGGTCGAAATGTTACACATGTCATACCACACTCATCATTCACTGATTAAAAATAAAATAATATCTATCACTTGTCAGTTAACTTGCAATTGTACATCATATAGTGTAACTTAATAAATTGTCTCTCCAAATGTAACTCATGTCATTATATTTAAGCATATCCTTGCAAAAATTATGTCTAACATGTGTTTATACCTTCATATAAAACGTATTTAAATATTTAATGCTTGTAATATTAACAACGACTATCCACACAAATAATAGCCAATTTTCACATGGCCTATGCTTATACTAAATGATATAATTCTTATTATTAAACAACCATCGATTTGGTCAGACGGGCCCTTAATGTGCACTTCAGTATTTGGAATCTAAAAGCTAAACGACTTACCTTCTTTCAATTTGGAAAAAAAAATAGTGGTCACTCACTATCTAGAAAAAGGGAAAATAATATGTAGTTCATCAAAAAGTGACACCTGCACGGCTGCACGTTACCAACGCTTATACCCACAACTATATAACCCTTATTATATTATGTGGATCTATTCCCCCAAATATTCATCATCTGATCTATACTCAAGAACAGTTTTTTTTTTTTTTTTTTTTTTGTGTGTGTGTTGAAAACATTAAAACCGGACATTAATGCCATTTTAGATTAATGTAATTCTAGCTAAAGAAAAAAAAGTGGAATATGAATAGGCTATATATAGCAATTACTATAGGATGTTGATAACTAATTACTAACCAAAATAAAAACAAAAGGAGAAAAAAAATTAATTTCCAATCAAGTTGTGACACGGGTCACATTACTTGCGATCTTACCTAAAACTATATACCTTCACTTATTCCACAAGTATTATCAGACACATGTTAATTGTCACATAACCTATGGTTATCCCCGTATATATTAGTCAAATATCACCTACCATGTAATACCCAAAAACTATATACAACTTGAAAATGATGGTATTATACGTAACCATTGTCATACATGACCTTATCCCCGTAAAATTAGGCAAATAAATATTAGTGACATGTTTGTTGTTACATGACCTACGATTATCGCCGCAAATATTAGTCAAATATCAGTCAAAATATCACCTACCCGTAATACCCATAATATATAACTTGTTAAAAATAATATGTAATGCTTATCATATTACACGCACTTATCCCCTAAAATATATGGACATATTGTCATGTCAAAATACTTTTTTCCCACAATTATAAAACTCAAAAAAAGTGGTGACATTAAGTGCTCTTATACACATAAATATTAAAATTAATAAAAATGATAACCCAAAATAAATATTTAAATTTAAAAATGATCAAGTATTAAATAAGGACTTTTATTTCTTACATTTAATACATAAACTTTATATGATGACAAAACAAAAAGGAAAAAGGAAAGAAAAATCAATAGCCACTAAGATTGTGACACATGTCACATAACCGACGCTCTTATCCAAAAATTTATATATATATTAGATTACATTTAGGCATTGTTCTTTTTACTTGACAAAAACTGAACTGAAATGGACTGAACTAGATTGATTTTTTTAACTTGACTTTATCTATTTAAAGTCAGTACAAACATATTCATACTTGACTCATTTAAAAGTATACTTTAAAATCTTTCCAATGACATAGGTATTATCATTAATTTTTTCAAAAAAAAAAACTACATAAATAAGTTATACATAAACTAAACATAACTGAATTTAAGTGAAATTAAGTTTAGAAGAGCGGAGTCTAAGTATTTTGATCGAAAAATTCTCTTATGAGGCGACCTCATATATAAGGTATGAATTTATTTAGGGTGTTACTATATACCGCCATAAAATTACTCACCACCGCCCTTGGAATTTACAATATTGCCCCTCTCACATTTTCACCCTTTCTCCCACTCTCCCTCTCCCTCTCTAACTCTCCCACACCCACCCACTCTCACACCCACCCACATTCACCAACATTCTCTCACCGGCAAGCAAGGAACGACTGCAAATATCTTCCGGCGACCAAGAAGTGTCGTCGACGGTGGCCGAGGTAAATTTTTTTTGCCGCATTTTTTGAACGGGCGTCCGTGATTTATGACCCGTCCATGGAACAGGCGTCTGAAATTTCCGCCTGGACCATGGATGGGCGGAGATCGTGGACGCCGATGCCATGGATGGGCGTAAATCACGGACGCCACACCATGGATCAGGCGTCTGTTATTTACGCCCATCCATGGCATCGGCATCTGTGATTTCCGCCCATCCATGGTCCAGGCGGAAATTTCAGACGCCTGTCCCTTGGTTCAGTCGGTTTTGATAGACGTTTGAATTTAAGATTAAGCTAACATTGTTTTCGTTGTTTTCGTTAGGTTCCTTTGGAGCGGTTCGGTGGTGATGGTGTTGATTACAGTACGCATTTCGTCACTGATGAGTTATTTGATAGTGATAGAGATGCAATTAATTGGGCAAAACAAATTGCCCTTACTATCGGGTTTGAGTTGATAATTTCGTCACACAAGAACAATGGAAGCGTAAAATTGTTAAGATGCAATCGAGGTGAACGCTACAGAGGGGAATTAAGAGACTTAGATACTGCTGCTTGGAAGAATACGAAAACAAAGGCTTGTAAATGTACGTTCCAGTTAAGAGCTGAGCAAGTGTATGGGTCCAGTAGTTGGATGATTGTCACATTGCCTGGGATTAGGGGTACGCACAACCACTACTTTGCTGTGTTTCCTGAGGGATATCGTCAGATGAGTGGTCTTAGTCCTGGGTCAAAGCAACTCGTTCGTGACATGACTTCGGCACAAACAAAGCCATGTGCTATCTTGGCCGCTATTAAGGAAAAATTTCCCGACGACAATGCAACTAGACGGCATGTGTACAACTACAGAGATCGTATAAGGAAACTTGATTTTGAAGAGAGAGATGTCATTGGTCAGTTTTATCATTTAGCTGTGGAGAATAAGTACGTACATTGGACAAGAGTCGACCCAGCTACTAATGAGGTAACTCACGTGTTCATGGCACACCCTACATCAATTCAGTTACTTCGGTCTTTTCCTTGGTTGATTGGCTTAGATTCCACGTACAAAACAAACAAGTATAAGATGCCGTTTCTTGAGATAGTGGGGATGACTCCAACCAATAAGAACTTCCTCATAGCTTATGCCATTATGAAGGATGAGACTCAGGCAAGCTATGCGTGGGTCTTAGATAAGTTGAGGATGCTTATTGGAAATGATGTACACCCAACAGCAATTTTGACCGATCGTGAGCTAGGGTTGATGACACCTATTAGAGAGATATTTCCCGACAGTGCCCATTTGCTCTGTACATGGCACATTAACAAAGTCGTTGAAGACAAAGTGTACAGACTTTGTGGAAAAGATAAGCTCGGCGCGTAGAGGTTCAAGAACGGGAAGTGGAAATATATCATGGAAGCTTCCACAGAATCTGAGTACGATAGAGCAGTGCGTATGATGAAGGATACTTGGAGGAATTACCCTCACGTGATATCCTATGTAGAGGAGACCTGGCTGAGATACAAAGAGATGTTTGTGGCTGCGTGGACGAATAAGGTGCTACACCTTGGCAACACTACGACTTGCAGGGTGGAGAGTGCACATGCCGCGCTAAAACAGTGGTTGAACTCCTCAACTGGAGCTTTGGACAATGTTTGGAACAAGGTCAACAAGTCAATCGAGTCACAACTAACTGAGATCAAGTACACACTTGAAGAGTGCAGAAGACGAAGAGGTGTGATGTACTCGGGTTTCCCATTCAACTATCTGATCGGGTATGTTTCCCATTACTGCTTAGAAATATTATCGGATGAGCTGAAGAGGATGAGAGAATTGAGTGACCAAGTATTTGATCGTTGCGGTTGTGTATTGAGATCCACTCATCAGATCCCGTGTGCGTGTGAGTTGAAAACGGCCACGGATACGGGCACGCCAATTAGCTTGAATAGTGTCCACAAATTTCGGCGAACACTGGTTATTAGTGATGCAGTGGAGATAGATACGCTTGACATGACTGAGCATCCATCTGAGGACCATCGGTACTTTCACTCTCTCGTCCACGAGGTTAACTCAAGCGACCGGGCAGTTGTGCGCAACATATCTGTCCTTATCAATGAGCAGCTTCATCCTGATGAAGCGAGTTACGTCAAGCCGGAAGCGAACACGACAGTCAGAGGTCGACCGAGAGGGAGTTCCTCTACCAAACGTGATCCTAGTTCATGGGAGTACTCCCAGAGGGGTCGTGGTCGCCCTAGGTCATCCAGTTCGAGCCGCGGGCGTGGTCGTAACTCATCCTCATCGAGTAACGTCGTGCGGAGTACTGGTATGAAAACCCATAATTTATTAACATGTACATAATGTTGTTAATTACTTTTTGATAAGTACTATTAATGACTTTCTATTATATTGTCTTGCAGCTGGACACGGAATAGATATCACTGAATTCTATCATGTTAACAAAATTCCGGGAATCATCATACCTTTCATTGAAGGATATCTCGATGTGCTTGGGGATGGTAATTGCGGTTTCCGTGTCATTGCGGACTACGTTTTTAGAGACCAAGAGCAATGGCGATTGACGAGAGTTTGCATTGCAAACGAACTCTTAGCTAACCGAGCATTGTACGAAAACATATACGTTGATGGGGTCGACGCCGGTTACCGCCGTATTATGTGGGACGGAGGTGCGTGTCACGATGATCACTGGATGATAGTACTTGAGGATTTGTTCCCGATTGCCAACCTCTTCAATGCAGCGATTATGTTATTTGGATACGGCAGCGGAAGGGGGTTATATGCTTGTTCCACTGTGCTACCGTTGCAAGCACCTTCGACTGCTACACGTCCAAGTAGGGAAATTGTCATAGGTCATTTAGGTGATTCGTACATGCATTATATCCGTCTGGATTTAGCCTCAGATTTCCCTGTTCCTCCGATATGCGCAGCATGGTTTACTTCCCGTTCTGATAGTGTCGCTGGTTGGGAGCAAATGTATGTTAGGCGAAGAGCACATTGGGATCGTTTAGCGAGGTCGACGTAATTGAATGTTTTGCGTGATTGTTATATTTTTCTACTTATATCATTGTCACATTTTTGTGTGATTGTTATATTTTGCATGTTATATTTTTTCGTGATTATTGGAGGTAAATAAAACAACAAATTACAATAAAACAAAAAAGGTAAATAAGAAACAACAAATTACAATAACACAAATAACAATAACAATGAAACTCCAACATAAAAATATAACAAATTCGTCTAGGGTCATATAAGTAATACATCATTTGGTAGCCCGTCAATCTCTCATATACTCCTCCATAACCGATCGAGGACCTTCCGCTTGCTCCGGAGGAAGCAAAGTAATGAAAGACTCAAATGCGACGGCTAGACGATTCACCCACTGCAAAAAAGTAACAATGAGTGTGAGTTCAGAGATATGTAATACGTAAAAAAAAATATATATTTTTAGTTAATCACTTACATAATCGCTGTTGGATCGTGGAGGAATCACAGATCCAGGTGCTGCATCTTCAGGTGGTGTCAGCAGAGGGTGGGAGTGACGGTAGTACCACTCGAGGTAGTCATCCGTACATGCTGTGGGATCTGACGTGGATGCCTGAAACCCATAGAGACCAAGAATGTAACCTCCCGGGAACATACGCCAGGCATCAGATGATACTCGTACGGGGTAGACAACCTTGTACAAACGACTGGTCCATGACCTGATCGCTCTCTCTGGCCTAGTGATCGGGAAAGGGATACTCTGTACGTACCCAATTTGTTGTAAACAACGACCAGGCATGTACGGTTCGATAATATCCCGATACCGTAGCCACCCCATGAATACAGTCTCGGTACAGATGCAACCGGGTCAGAACCGTACGGCAGCCACACCACCTACGTAGAAATGTTCAAGTTACGGTGAAGTAAAAAAAACATAGCAAACGACGAAATAATGCAAACATAGCAAACATAGCAAATGACGTACCTCTGACGCTCGGAGCTGATCCAAGCGTCTACGTAAGGAATGCAGTCGAACCACGTCCTTGCCCTCAGCCTGGGCACTCCATACGCACGCACGGGGAGCCTCGCCGTCCCCGACAACCATCCGCTCCCGATGAGGTCGGAAGCAGGAAAAGTACTCGTATATCCATGCCTGGAGGAGAGTTAGGCATCCGCAGATGGCCTGAGAATCCCCCCGACTAGCTATACCGAGCTGACGATATAGGAAGGCGAGGGCAGCAGATCCCCAAGAGAACTGATGCGCCGTTCCGACACCGTCCCTCACCTCCATCACGCAGGAGGGTCTAATACGGTTACCACTCTTGTCGACAAACAAGGTGGATCCAATAAGTAACCACATCCAACCTACCGCCTGGATGTCCTCCATTCGGTCCTCCTCTCGGCAAAGTTCAAAAATCGACTCCGTGAGGACCCCACTGCCCTGCCAGTGGCTATGCATCAGTTCATCTAGGGTGACCCCGAGAACCTCCATGGCCGTCGCCTGCAGCTGCCCATCCCGTCCGTCACTAGAAACGAGCTCTCCCTCTACAGGAATCTGAAGAATATGCCATACATCGTGCAACATGATGGTCATCTCTCCGAACGACATGTGGAACGAGTTTGTATCCGGCTGCCACCTTTCAACGAATGCAGATATCAGGGGGAAGTCGATATGTCTGAACATAATGTCTGTCAGGTGTGATAACCCAGTCCCCTCGATCTGCGCCCTCACCTCGGCCGACATCTCCGCTCGCCACTCACTCAGCCGCTGACAGACACTGAATCGGTTCTGACACTTCAACAGACCCCTCGTCTCTTCCCCCCTCCATATACGAGACGCTACGTGGCCTAGGAAGCTCGGTATGACGCTATCATCCGCCGGTCCACCGGCCACCTTCCCTGTAACAAGCCATGTACTGTCGTCCTCCACTCTAGATCGTTTGCTACTACTGGACGAGCCAGTACTAACAAACCTACCGCCTCTGCCCTTCACCACGCGCCAATCTGAGGATGATTCGACGTCAATCTGATCCTCGTCCATGGAATGATCCCCGGAGTAGAACTCGTTAGATCCGTAATCGTGTTGCTCAGCCTCATATAAGTGACGGTCAGTCATCTCCCTCATTCGAACTGCCTCTCTCTGTCTCCGTACAGAGGCATCAATCCCGCGCGTCCTCGTGTGACGCTGTCCTGAACCAGATAGTTCACTGACTAACCTCGGCATCGATTTACCGGCTCCTCCTCTCCTCTATCATTTCACATTTTTAATTAAACAATAATCAGTAATAAACAATTAAAATAATAATTGACAACTAATAATAATTGTAATAACAAATAATAATAACAATAATAATATTAATAATAATAATAACAATAATAATAACAACAATAACAATTACAATAACAATAATAATAATAATAACACTAATATTAATAATAATAATAATAATAACAAATTTTTTTTTTTTGTCTCGGGCGTCTGCTACAGACGCCTCACCCATGGGTGCGGCGTCTGAAAGTGGCGCCTCTACCATGGGTGGGCGTCTGCCGATCTCGCTCACCCATGGGTGAGCCGTCTGCAACTGGCGCCTGCCCCATGGGTAGGCGAGATCGGCAGACGCCCACCCATGGGCGAGGCGTCTGCCGATCTCGCCTACCCCATGGGGCAGGCGGAAAGGGCAGACGCCCGACCCTTCGAACTCGAAAAAAAAATTCGAAAACTTACCACCCCGCCGCGATGCTCGCCGCCTCCGTCCCCGTCGCCGCCTCTGCCGCTGCCGCTAGCCCCTGACATTTCCGTTGTGATGGTGTGGTGGTGGTTTTGCCGTGAGTGGTGGTGGTTTTGCCGTGAGTGGTGGTGGTGGTGCGTGAGGAGAGTGAGGAAGAGAGGTGGTGGTGAGGAGAGTGAGGAAGAGAGGTGGTGGTGAGGAGAGTGAGGAAGAGAGTGAGGAGTGAGTGCCGTGAGTGGTGGTGGTGGTGCCGTGAGTGGTGGTGGTGGTGCGTGAGGAGAGTGAGGAAGAGAGGTGGTGGTGAGGAGAGTGAGGAAGAGAGTGAGGAGTGAGTGAGAGTGAAGGGTAAATTTGTATTTTCCAAGGGCGGTGGTGAGTAATTTTGGGCGGTAAATAACAATTCACTTTATTTATCAGGAGGTATCACTTTTCATGTATATCGTACCTAACCTCATATGTAAAATCGCCTCATATAAGTTTTTGTGTTTTTAACCAACCACATCACCGATCACCACCTCCCTTTAAGTTTTAACTTTTAAATAAATCCTTGAACAACAATGTGAACGTAGCTATGGAATAATTGGAATTCTATCACCTGTGATTAGAATAGTATTAGCCGTCGTCCATTGTCAACGGACGAGAAATGGGAAAAACTTCCGTTTCAAGTCTTCAACTTGTAAAAATGACACAACCAACAAAATAATGTACAAACATTATAATAAATCTAGTGGTTCGAAGCTCACTTAAAATTCCCAATTTACAAGTAGTTTGGTAAAACAATGTTATGAGTTTGGATTTCTATTCTCTTGTGTTTTATATTTGTTGGCCCCTAAATTACCAAATTGATCTTTTAAATGAATACGTTTGGACAATTTAATCCTTTTAAAAATACTTGGTTCAATATGGTCTTTAAAATCCAACTTTTGTGCAGATTCCTCCCCCCCCAAACCGAATTCAGAGAGAATCTTGACTAAAAAAATATTTTTTGGCTATTTTCTTAATTTGTTTCGTTTTTTTTTTTTCCTAATTTCCCTACATTTTCTTATCTGCTCTTGATTTATTTTTTTTCCTTTTCCCTTTTATGTCCTTCTTGTTCCTCCCCTCTCTTTCTCTCCACTGTGCTCAGTTCCTCACCAGTCACTAGCGCCACCACCCTCCTGCGATTACCGTCGAAGGCCCAATACCAACCCAGAAATCATACAAACAAGAACATTGATTCGACCATAATTAAGTTGAACGCGAGAATAATAAAGATATTTATAAAACTCAAATTACCTTCCCAAGCATCACAAAACTCTCCCATGGAGTATTCGCCTTAGCCGACCGCTCGATACTGTTGAATTGAATGTAAACTTTGGAACAATAAAATTAAAATGAAAAAGTTATATAAATCCAACAAAGCAAGCCAACATGGACATAGCTCTTTCTCGTAAATTGTTGAATTGAATGTAAACTTTGGAACAATAAAGAGAAAAACACCTATGTTAAATAAGTGCTGATTGACTGATTCCCACCTAAATAACAATTTACGAAGTACGGTTCTTAGATGGACTTAGTTTATACAGCAATACAGGAGTAGCACTCGTACTACTCGATCTGTTATTTGATATGACTTCCCCATTTTAGTTTTCCTCATTTCCTTTCTTTCTTTCTTTTTTCTAAGTAAAATAAATGTAAAGATGATTTCAAAGAGTACATTAAGGCCTGTTCTCTTCAACTTGTCCATAAAATACTCAGTAAAATTCAGTTCACTTCAGAATAATTTAGTTCAGCTCGATAAATCAAAGTACAATTTTACTCCTTCTTAGTGTAGTTTCAGTAAAAGTAAGTTCACTTCAGAAAAATTCAGTTCAATTAAGTAAATTTCAGCTCGGTTTGGTATTGTGCTAATAAGTTTAGTAAAAAGAAGGTGAAGATAACAAGGCCTAAAATTAAAATGCGTTCTTTAGGCTGAACAGTACTGAACTGAACTAAATTTAACACTACTGAACTGAATTGAATTGGACATCAATGAACTTAATTGAACACAGCTTGATATGTGAGTTATGGTTTTAAGTAAATGAAATAAGGACTCATCTTGTAGGTGTTACCATGCGTTTGAATAAAGTGGAAATGAGATTTGGTTGAGTTTTATTTTTAAAATTCAGGGTACGTTGATAAAAAAAATGAACCAAAAATATGTTTATGTGCTAACCGGTTATCTGTGATTCTTTTGACAATGCTTCGTCTCTTTAATTTAGCTATAGCACATGGGTTTCGATGAATTTTAAATTACTATAGTCGCTTAATCAAAATATTCTTACTCTAATATTTTTAGTGCGCTTCATGCTTCACACAATATTTTATTTTTTTGCTCGCTACAAACTCAAAATATGGAAATGAATAAGGAGAAATTGACTAAGTGTTATGAAATGGTAACAGATTAGTTATTTTCTAGTTAAGATACGACTTCCTAAAATAATGTAATGGATTGTTTGGTAGTTGAGAGTAAAAACATTAGATGAGAGCTGAAACTTGTAACTAAAATATAAAAGTTAATTGACTTGCCAAACATACACACATGTGATAAAAGAACCGAGGAAGATATACTGAAAACTCAGTTCTTTCGATTATATTAGAATGTTATATTAGATTAGTATTAGTGAGTAATCACCACGCAAGCAATGATATACATGATGACAAAAAGTAAATAATAATACAAATCACGTCAATATCCAAATACGGTACTAATATATTTTTGTATACCCGAATACAAAAATTTGTGTAGACAATTTTACTACATCTTTCGATGAGGTGAGGGTCACTTTTAGTAAAACAAAAGCGTACTGATCATAATATGTTACCTATACATTTTTAAATAGTGACGCATTTTTATTGTGAGTTGATCTCACATGATACTTGCTCTTAGGTGAATCTAAAATATTCATGTAACATGTATTTTTTTTTTTTACCAATACCAATTCTGATACATCTACGAAATATAGCATTTTTCATAAATTTTTTGAGTGAACATTTTTATACTTGTATATAGATACAACAATTGTTTTTAACTTCTCACAATTTACATCCTTTTGTTTTATCTCCTAGAAAAACATCCTTTTGATTTATGGATCAAAAATACTGTAAAAACATGCCCAACCTCCGTGTTGACCGTGTAGCATTTTTCCACATTATCTGTGGAGTAGTATTTGTCCAAAGAATAAAATAAAAAAAATAAAGTCATCACTTTCTATTGTTTGTTTCTAATACTCCATCCCCAACAAAACAAACGGTAGTCAGTGGTGACCACAAACACAATAGGAACAAATCAGATCTAAATCAACTGAAGAATAAACACCAATTGATCCACTATATCTTGTAAATATGGGTAGAATCAATGACAAGTAGCTTTAGATGACAATGGCAATTGATTTTATTTTATTTTTGTTTTGTTTTGAGGAGTCGAAGTTTCATACAGTGGTGGAAGAAAAACTCTGATTTGTTAGTAATGGGCAATGACGAGTGACAATGGCAATTAAATTTTTTCTTTTTTTGAGGAATCGAAGCTTCATAAATCATAACAATGGTGGAAGAAAATTAGAATCAATGGGCAATGGCGAGATGGTAGATGACAATGACAATTTTTTTTTTTTTTTTCTGACTTTCTTAATTAATGGGCAACTTCCCAATAAATTCTCCACTTTTCAATAAGTTGAATAGTTGACAGCTTTAACATTTTTCTTTTTCTTTTCTATTTGCTGAATTATTTTTCCACATCATTAGTTTCCTTTATTTTTTCTTGTCCAACTCATCTGGGTATATCTACCCACTGGATAAATAAACTTTTCTCCATCACAATTTTTATCACCATTAATTTTAACTTCCCGAGCTACATCATCATATTTATCGGCATTAATTTCAACATTCACATAGTCCAATACAATGGAGATCATCAAGAACCAAAAAAAACCCGAATTAAAGGAAATCGAATCTGCAATATTTCATCGGAAATGTTGGAAATGCAATTGAAACGAAATTCTTTTATGTTGTTGATGAATTTTGATTTGTACAGTGGAATTGAATTTGAAGTGGGAGTGGGAGTGAGGAGAGAGAGAAAGTCGACCATGTTTGAATGGTGAAGATGGTTGTTGTAGTGACTTAGGCTCTGTTTGATTCACCTGGATAAAACTGATCTGAACTGGACTGAACTTAATTGATTTTTTGAACTTGACCGTTAACCATTTAGAATTCTTCCAAACATAGTCAATATTGGACTCATTTGAAAGTATGCTTTGAGATCTTTCCGATGACATAAATTTCATCATGAAATTATTTCGGAATAAAAAGTTATATAAGTAATAAAGTTACACATGAACTGAACTGAACTGAACTGGACTGACCTGAACTGAATTTAAGTAAAATTAAGGTGAATCAAACAGAGCCTTAGTTGTTGGAGGGCGGTGGCGCCGGTGACTGGTGACGGTGGTGAGCAACTGAGTACATGAGGTAGGGGGAAGGAACAAGAAGAATAAAGAAAAAGGAAAATAAAAAAATTAAGAGCAAATAAGAAAATGTGGAAAAATTAGGAAAAAAACGAAATTAATTAAGAAAATAGCCAAAAAATATTTTTTAGTCAAGATTCCCTCTGAACCCGGTTTTGGGGGGAAATCTGCACAAAAGTTGGATTTTAAAGACCATATTGACTCAAGTATTTTTAAAGGGATCAAGTTGTCCAAGCATGTCCATTTAAAAGACCAATTTGGTAATTCGGGGGCTTGTTGGCTTTTAGGTATTATACTAGTCTCTTGTTGGTGCCACATTAATAGAGATCAGTTAATCGAGCGTCTGAACATAATATAGCGGAGGTGTCTCGATCTCCATTCTCATACACCCTATTTTTGTTACCAAAAAAAAAAAACTTATAATAAATAAGGCCGCTGTTATTGTCAGACCTAAAAATACTAATGCCAGGTCATTAATTTTTTGAGTTGACATAGCCCTTCATATTAATAAGGCAAAATACATATTCTCTCCCATACAATCTTTAATTGCCTTTTTTACAAACAAAAATTATGGAAAATGTATTAGGATTAGCGATCCAATAATTCCACTAATTTAGCATTAAATTTGGAAGGGAGATTGAATTGAGAATAATATCTCATCATATATTATATTGCTCTCATCCTATCATAAGTCATAACCCATGGCTCTTTGATTTCCATGATTCTGATCCCTTTTGCTAAATATCTTCGTCCTCATGTATTATTCTAGTTCTATATGCTTACTATAGCCATGTACAACGTAACTTCTCCAATCAAATTTTTAGAAAAAGAAGCTAACCTAGCAAGATCCTTTTTATCCAAAAATAATAACTTAGTTTTAAAAATTGCTAGCAAAATTATAAAAAGATTTCATTAAACCGTTTGAGAACTAAAATAGTAGTTACTACGAAATTCTAAAAAAAATATCGTAGCACTTAATTATAGACATCTTTAAAACTCTTGACAGAGCTTCATCATTACTGATTAGGACGTAGCACACTATTTATATTTTTTTTTGTTGAGGGGGAAGTACACTCTTTACGTAAGGATTATATAACTTGTAAATTCTAATTGCATCCTCCATAATATTATAATAGAAAAGAAAAAAAATCAAGCAAATAAATGTTTGCATCTCATTAATTAATTCATAATTGTCGTCGGTGAATAATATGCCCAACAACCCAAGCAATTGAAGTTATTGCATATTTCAACTATTTTATTTTTGGATCTTAGATATTTTGTATCAATGAAAATATTCTTTATAATTTTGAAAATATTTTATTTGACTATCATTATATAGATAGATACTTAATAGGTAAATAAGCTAAGAAAGCGTAAATAAAGCCATACTACAAAAAGAGAATGATTTAGGTTGCCTAATAAATATAAAGGGCTAAATTATCTACTCACAGATTTTTGGACCCGACATTAATATTTTTTAACCTGACAATAACAGCGGCCATAAATAAAGTGAATTGCTAAATACCGCCCCTTTTTACTAGGTACCGCCCCCCCACTTTCCAATTTTACCCTCACCCACCCCTCTTCCTCACTCATCCACTCTCACTCATCCTCTCTTCCTCACTCATCCTCACCACCACACCATCACACCGGCAACCACCACCACCACCACCACCACCACCATGTCAAGTGCTAGCGGCAGCGGCGGCAGAGGTTTCGACGGCGAGGGAGGCGGCGACCGAAGGCGCCGGGGGGTAACTTTTCGAAATTTTATTTTTTTTTTGTTTGAATTGAATTTTTTTTTTTTTTTTTTTGCGTCGAGCGTCTGCCGATCGCGACTCACCCTTGGGTGAGTCGCCTGAGACCGGCGACTCGCCCAAGGGTGGTCGCCGGACGCAGACGACTCACCCTTGGGTTAGTCGAGATCGGCCGACGACTCACCCTTGGGCGAGTCGCCGGTCTCAGGCGACTCACCCAAGGGTGAGTCGCGATCGGCGGACGACTCACCCTTGGGTGAGTCGCCTGAGGCCGGACGACCGACACAAATTATTTATTATTATTATTATTATTATTATTATTATTATTATTATTATTATTATTATTTTTATTATTATCATTATTTATTGTTATTATTATTATTATTATTATTATTATTATTTATTGTTATTATTATTATTATTATTAGTATTTATTGTTATTATTATTATTTATTGTTTATTGTTATTATTTTGTTATTGTTATTATTATTATTTATCGTTATTATTATTATTATTATTATTATTGATTATTGTTTAATTAATTAAAAATGTGAAATGATAGATGGGAGGAGCCGGTAAATCGCTGCCTCGGTTATTTAGTGAACTAGCTGGTTCAGGACCGCGTCACACGAGGACGCGCGGGATTGATGCCTCTGTACGGAGACAGAGAGAGGCAGTTCGGATGAGGGAGATGACTGCTGAGCAAGACGATTACGCAACTAGCGAGTTCTACTCGGGTGACCAAGACGATGATGAGATTGGCGTCGAATTATCCTCAGATTGGCGCGTGGTGAAGGGCAGAGGCGGTAGGTTTGTTAGTACTGGGTCGTCCAGTACTGGCAAACGATCTAGAGCGGAGGACGACACTACGTGGCTTGTTACAGAGCCTGTGGAGGGTGGGCCGGCGGATGATAGCGTCATACCGAGCTTCCTGGGCCACGTAGCGTCTCGTGTGTGGAATGGAGAGACGAGGGGTCTCTTGAAGTGTCAGAACCGATGGAATGTCTGTCATCGGCTGAGTCAGTGGCGAGCGGAGATGTCGGCCGAGATGAGGGCCCGGATCGAGGGGACTGGGTTATCACACCTGGCAGACATTATGTTCAGACATATTGACTTCCCCCTGATATCTGCATTCGTGGAAAGGTGGCAGCCGGATACGAACTCGTTCCACATGCCGTTCGGAGAGATGACGATCATGTTGCACGATGTATGGCATATTCTTCGGATTCCTGTAGACGGACAGCTCGTTTTCAATGAGGGACGGGATGGGCAGCTGCAGATGGCGGCCATGGAGGTTCTCGGGGTAAGCCGAGAGGAACTGATGTGTAGCCACTGGCAGGGCGGTGCGGTCCTCACGGAGTCGGTTTTTGAGCTTTGCCGTGAGCAAGTGGAGGACAACCAGGCGATAGCTTGGATGTGGTTACTTATTGGATCCACCTTGTTTGTCGACAAGAGTGGTAACCGTATTAGACCCTCCTGCGTGATGGAGGTGATGGACAACGGTGTCGATATGGTGCATGACTTCTCTTGGGGATCTGCTGCCCTCGCCTTCCTATATCGTCAGCTCGGTATAGCTAGTCGCGGGGATTCTCAGGGCATCTGCGGATGCCTAACTCTCCTCCAGGCATGGATATACGAGTACTTTCCCTGCTTCCGACCTCATCGGGAGCGGATGGTTGTCGGGGACGACGAGGCTCCCCGTGCATCCGTATGGGGTGCCCTGGCTGAGGGCAAGGACGTGGTTCGACTGCACTCCTTACGTACACGCTTGGATCATCTGCGAGCGACAGAGGTACGTCATTTAGTTATCGGTGTTCATGATTTATTTCGTCGTTTGCTATGTTTTTTTACTTCACTGTAACTTTCAACATTTCTATGTAGGTGGTGTGGCTGCCGTACGGTTCTAACCCGACAGTATCTGTACCGAGGACTGTATTCATGGGGTGGCTACAGTATCGGGATATTATCGAACCGTACATGCCTGGTCGTTGTTTACGATAAATCGGGTACGTACAGAGTATCCCGACCCCGATCTTTAGGCCAGTCAAAGCGATCAGGTCATGGAGCAGTCGTTCGTACAAGGTTGTCTTCCCCGAACGGATCTCATCTGATGCTTGGCGTATGTTCCCGGGATTTTACATTCTTAGTCTCCATGGGTTTCAGGCATCCACGTCAGATCCCACAGCATGTACGGATGACTACCTCGCATGGTACTACCATCACTCCCACCCTCGGCTGATACCTGACGCTGCAGCACCTGTGATTCCTCCACGATCCAACAGCGATTATGTAAGTGATTAACTAAAATATATATATTTTTACGTATTACATATCTCTGAACTCAGACTCATTGTTACTTTTTTTGCAGTGGGTGAATCGTATAGCCGTCGGATTTGAGTCTTACATTACTTCGCTTCCTCCGGAGCAAGCGGAAGGTCCTCGATCATTTATGGACGAGTTTATGAGAGATTGGCGGGCTGCCAAATGATGTATTGACCCTAGATGAATTTGTTATATATTTATATAAGAGTTTCATTGTTATTGTTATTTATTTGTGTTATTGTAATTTGTTGTTTGTTATTTACATTTTTTGTGTTATTGTAATTTGTTGTTTGTTATTTACATTTTTTGTTTTATTGTAATTTGTTGTTTGTTATTTACATTTTTTGTTTTATTGTAATTTGTTGTTTTATTTACCTCCAATAATCACGACCACTCTCCACATGCAAAATATAACAATCACACAAAAATGTGACAATGATATAAGTATAACAATCACGCAAAACATTCAATTACGTCGACCTCGCTAAACGATCCCAATGTGCTCTTCGCGTAACATACATTTGCTCCCAACCAGCGACACTATCAGAACGGTGGGTAAACCATGCTTCGCATATCGGAGGAACAGGGAAATCTGAGGCTAAATCCAGACGGATATAATGGGAATACGAATCACCTAAATGACACATGACAATTTCCCTACTTGGACGTGTAGCAGTCGAAGGTGCTTGGAACGGTAGCACTGTGTAACAAGAATATAACCCCCTTCCGCTGCCGTATCCGAATAACATAATCGCTGCATTGAAGAGGTTGGCAATCGGGAACAAATCCTCAATTACTGTCATCCAGTGATCATAGTTACACGCACCTCCGTCCCACATAATACGGTGGTAACCAGCGTCGATCCCTTCAATGTATAGGGTTTCGTACAATGCTCGGTTAGCTAAGAGTTCGTTTGCAATGCAAACTCTCGCCACTCGCCATTGCTCTTGGTCTCCGAAAATGTAGTCCGCAATGACACGGAAACCGCAATTACCATCCCCAAGCACATCGAGATATCCTTCAATGAAAGGTACGATGATTCCCGGAATTTTGTTAACATGATAGAATTCAGTGATATCTATTGCGTGTCCAGCTGCAAGACAATATAATAGAAAGTCAATAATAGTACTTATCAAAAAGTAACAACATTATGTACATGTTAATAAATTATGGGTTTTCATACCAGTACTGTTTACGAAGTTACTCGATGAGGATGAGCTACGACCACGCCCGCGGCTCGAACTGGATGACCTAGGGCGACCACGACCCCTCTGGGAGTACTCCCATGAACTAGGATCACGTCTGGTAGAAGAACTCCCTCTCGGTCGACCTCTGACTGTCGTGTTCGCTTCCGGCTCGACGTAACTCGCTTCCTCAGGATGAAGCTGCTCATTCATAAGGACAGATATGTTGCGCACAACTGCCCGGTCGCTTGCGTTAACCTCGTCGACCAGAGACTGAAAGTATCGATGGTCCTCAGATGGATGCTCAGTCATGTCAAGCGTAGCTATCTCCACTGCATCACTAATAACGAGTGTTCGCCAAAATTCGTGGACACTATTCAAGCTAATTGGCGTGCCCGTATCCGTGGCCGTTTTCAACTCACACGCACACGGGATCTGATGAGTGGATCTCAATACACAACCGCAACGATCAAATACTTGGTGACTCAATTCTCTCATCCTGTTCAGCTCAGCCCATAATATTTGTAAGCAGTAATGGGAAACATACCCGGTCAGATAGTTGAATGGGAAACCCGAGTACATCACACTTCTTCGTCTTCTGCCCTCTTCAAGTGTGTACTTGATCTCAGTTATTTCTGACTCGATTGACTTGTTGACCTTGTTCCAAACATTATCCAAAGCTCCAGTTGAGGAGTTCAACCACTGTTTTAGCGCGGCATGTGCACTCTCCACCCTGCAAGTCGTAGTGTTGCCAAGGTGTAGCACCTTATTCGTCCACGCAGCCACAAACATCTCTTTGTATCTCAGCCAGGTCTCCTCTACATAGGATATCACGTGAGGGTAACTCCTCCAACTATCCTTCATCATACGCACTGCTCTATCGTAGGCAACTTCTGTGGAAGCTTCCATGATATTTTTCCACCTCCCGTTCTTGAACCTCTGCGCGACAAGCTTATCTTTTCCACAAAGTCTGTACACTTTGTCTTCAACGACTTTGTTAATGTGCCATGTACAGAGCAAATGGGCACTCTCGGGAAATATCTCTCTAATAGGTCTCATCAACCCTAGCTCACGATCGGTCACAATTGCTGTTGGGTGTACATCATTTCCAATAAGCATCCTCAACTTATCTAAGACCCACGCATAGCTTGCCTGAGTTTCATCCTTCATAATGGCATAAGCTATGAGGAAGTTCTTATTGCTTGGAGTCATCCCCACTATCTCAAGAAACGGCATCTTATACTTGTTTGTTTTGTACGTGGAATCTAAGCCAATCAACCAAGGAAAAGACCGAAGTAACTGAATTGATGTAGGGTGTGCCATGAACACGTGAGTTACCTCATTAGTAGCTGGGTCGGCTCTTGTCCAATGTACGTACTTATTCTCCACAGCTAAATGATGAAACTGACCAATGACATCTCTCTCTTCAAAATCAAGTTTCCTTATACGATCTCTGTGGTTGTACACATGCCGTCTAGTTGCATTGTCCTCGGGAAATTTTTCCTGAATAGCGGCCAAGATAGCACATGGCTTTGTTTGTGCCGAAGTCATGTCACGAACGAGTTTCTTTGACCCAGGACTAAGACCACTCATCTGACGATATCCCTCAGGATACACAGCAAAGTCATGGTTGTGCGTACCCCTAGTCCCAGGCAATGGGACAATCATCCAACTACTGGACCCATACACTTGCCGAGCTCTTAACTGGAACGTACATTTACAAGCCTTTGTTTTCGATTTCTTCCGAGCAGCAGTATCTAAGTCTCTTAATTCCCCTCTGTAGCGTTCACCTCGATTGCATTTTAACAATTTTACGCTTCCACTCTTCTTGTGTGACGAAATTATCAACTCAAACCCGATAGTAAGGGCAATTTGTTTTGCCCAATTAATTGCATCTGTATCACTATCAAATAACTCTTCAGTGACGAAATGCGTACTGTAATCAACACCATCACCACCGAACCGCTCCAAAGGAACCTAACGAAAACAACAAAAACAATGTTAGCTTAATCTTAAATTCAAACAATAAATAATAATAATAATAATAACAATAAATAATAATAATAACAATAACAATAAATAACAATAAATAATAATAATAATAATAATAATAATAATAATAATAATAATAATAATAAATAATAATATTTTTTTTTTTTGTGTCTGTCGTCGTCTGCTACAGGCGACTCCCCAAGGGTGAGTCGTCTGCTGCAGGCGACGAAACCAAGTACAAGTCGTCCGCTACAGGCGACCACCCAAGGGTGAGTCGCCTGTAGCAGACGACCACCCAAGGGTGAGTCGCCTGTAGCAGACGACTCACCCTTGGGAAGTCGAGATCGACAGACGACTCCCCTTTGGGTGGGTCGCCTGTAGCAGACGACTCACCCAAGGGTGAGTCGTAAATCGCAGACGACTGTGCAAAAAAAATGCGTAAAAAAAAAAATTTTACCTCCGCCACCGTCGACGGCACTTCCTGGTCGCCGGCAGACATCCGCGGGTTGCTTGAGTGAATGTTGATGAAGGTTGGGTATGAGAGTGGGTGGTAGAGTGGGAGAGAAGTGGTGTGAGAGTTAGAGAGGGAGCAAGGGAGAGGATGAGTGAAAAATTAAAAAAGGGCAAAATTGGAATTTTGGGGGGCGGTACCTAGTAATAAAGGGGCGGCATTTAGTAACTCCCTAAATAAATGTAACCTCCTTTTTAAGTCTTTAACCCACCAATCCTCAGGATCTCTCTCTTCTTTTCTCTCTCCTGTTTACTTTTAGCAACCACCAAACATTTTGAGTCAACTCCCCCCTGAACTAAGCTAAGCTAAGCTAAGCTAAAAGCCTAAAACTAAGCTAAGGTCGCGTTTGGTTTGACGCCAAAGACACTTGTTGAATGGGGTGTCTCCAATCCACACTAGGGTCTAGCTTACCCAAACAGCCCCTAAAGAATTCCGGCAACGGAACCACCACCGGAGACGTCGGATTCTCGCCGGAGTTCGCGGAGTATTCTCTCTCCGAACTGAAATCAGCCACCGGAAACTTCAGCTCCGATTTGATAGTTTCCGAAGGTGGTGAAAAAGCTCCTAATGTTGTCTATAAAGGTCGCCTTCCAAATCGCCGTTCAATTGCTGTTAAGAAGTTCTCTAAACTCGCTTGGCCTGACCCTAAGCAATTCGCTGTATGTTTTTGTTGTTTTCTCTCTCTTCATTTTAGGGTTTATAATTTTTGCTCTGAATATGATTGATATTGTTTGTGTGATTGAATTTATTTGTTTGTTTGTTTTTTTAAGGAGGAAGCGAAGGGAGTGGGGAAATTGAGGCACAAGAGGTTGGCGAATTTGATTGGATTTTGTTGTGATGGTGATGAGAGGTTGCTGGTTGCTGAGTTTATGAATAATGATACTCTTGCTAAGCATTTATTTCACTGTATGTTTTTAATTTTGAGCAACAATTTTTTTAGTTTTTTGTCTGTTTATAGTATGTTTTTGTTTTTCTGGTTGGGTGATTAAAATGGAAATGTGTATTTGGGTTGTTTAATGTGTGATCATTTAGTGAATGTATTGTGGGGTTTCTTAATTTGGATAGAGTTTGGGTGCCTGTGACAGGCTTTGAGTGACTAAGTGGAATCTCTGGTTTAGGGTAGATTACTAGGATGTAGAGAAAGATGATGATCACTAGCACTTTCTTAGTGTTTGCTTTAGATCACAGGATTAACGGGGACCTTTGGCTCTTTATTACATGGCTAGTTCAACATGTGTGTTAAGTTGATTTATCTTGCTTTGGAAATGTTGAAATGGAAAACATGTTAGGGTCAACTCACTCAACTGGTTGGGAATTTATCGTTCATGGCGCTTACTAATTACGGAGTATTACTCTGTGCATAATTGGACTAACCGGAAATTGCCTCTCTACTTGTTACTTGTTAGTTGCCCTTTGGCCTTGGTAGAATCTATGCAAAAGAAGAGCTGGTTTCTTCCTGTCCACTTAAATTCAGCAGTCTGAAGT
Source organism: Tetragonia tetragonoides (assembly GCA_038025085.1). Lineage (NCBI taxonomy): Eukaryota > Viridiplantae > Streptophyta > Magnoliopsida > Caryophyllales > Aizoaceae > Tetragonia > Tetragonia tetragonoides. The sequence goes on from CM076153.1 coordinate 35,843,205, forward strand.
TCTGAACTAAACTGGTTCCCCATATTCAGTAATCATGAGCCAAAGTTTGGCCTAAATTCGTCCAACTTTTATTTCCAATCTTACATTTCTCCTTGGTCCTTGCCCACTCCCTATTATGTCACTATGCTTATTGCTTGTTATTAAATTTTGATGGTACTTTTGGGGTTCTCCTCCTTTCCCTTCACTAGGACCACTACCAATTTCCAAGAACTAAAATGGGCCAAAATTTGAAGATCGAATTTAGTCTCAAATCATGTGCATTTCTAATGGGGCTGTAAACATTCAGTCATTCACTACTGTTTTTTATGGTAATTGAATATTTTCACTACTCTTTAGCTTTAGATTATATTGGAGTAAATAAAACTATGTACTAAAATATGGTGAAGTTGCCGATCGTCGTGCATGGGCTCAATGGTCAAATGGAAACAACCTCTTTCTTTTAACAAGGGTAATTGGTGGGGGAGGTGGAAGTGAAGGGGGAGGAGGTAGGTCCTAGTTTGATGTTATGAACACTAGGCCAATTATACCTCGGCGGTTATTCATGTTGACAATGTATACTTGAAATGATCTCATTAAATTGTTTATCCTGATAGGGGAGAGCCAAACTCTTGAGTGGGCAATGCGATTAAGAGTTGCTCTATACATTGCTGAAGCACTGGATCATTGTGGCACCGAGGGTCGACCACTGTACCACGACTTAAATGCTTATAGGGTTCTCTTTGATGAGGTATTGCCTATATATATTTCTCATGTTTCAGGTTTACTACGCTGGCTTATTTTGATTTATTATTGGTCTTTGAGAGATTGTTTTTGTGCGTATATCTAATTATCTACCTTTTAACGTTGGTGAATGACTAGAATATGGAACTTCTATATGCTCTTTTTTCAAACGTGGTACAATGTTTATGCCACTGACTTTATACTTTTTGTCAGAATGGTGACCCACGACTTTCCTGTTTTGGTTTGATGAAGAACAGCAGAGATGGAAAAAGTTATAGCACTAATCTTGCTTATACACCTCCAGAGTATTTAAGAAACGGTACCTACTGCTTCATGCATTAGTCTTATGTTTTTTTATTGATATAGGTTTAGAACACGATCTATTAAGATCGAGTATTTGGGATGCATAGAACTTCTGTTTCGTCGTTGTCACAATTGAGTCAACCTGTGTGCTTGTTGGATGCTTTGTCGATTGGCCTTTGCTGCTCTTTTAGTAGGGAATGAATTAGTTGGATAGTTTTAAAAGTTTGCACTTATGTTGTTGAACCCTATTAGAGTCCTTTAGCATGAGTAGCCATATGCTAGTGAAGTGGGTTCTACTATTAGAGTTCTTTAACATGAGTAGCCATATGCTAGTGAAGTGGGTTCTAATAATAAATATGTATTACCATGGTGCAATGGGTAATCAAAGCAAATTAAGAAAACCATGGTCATATTTTGCATCACTTTGGACACTTGAGAAAACATCTCTGTGTTTCATGTGAAGTAGTGCAAATGTGCAATAATAAATTACATCCCCTTATTCCCATTAATTGACTTCAAACCGAAACTAGCTATTGAGATCTTAGATATAGCTTGGTACTGTCATCTGAAATTTCACAAAATCCAGTAACTTATCTAATAACTTTAATGTGGTCTCCTGCAATGAGAACCCTCTTTAACTCTGTTGTAGGAAGGGTTACCCCAGAAAGTGTTATCTTCAGTTTTGGAACTGTTCTTTTGGATCTTCTAAGTGGAAAGCATATTCCTCCGACTCATGTGAGTATTTACTTTTTCGCAGCGCAGTAGCTATCAAACAGTAAGGGCAACTTATATTATACAATGATGTCATTCTTCAGCTATCTTAGCAATCAGATCCTAAGGAATTGACTATTATTTGTGTGGTTAAAATGATAATATTTGTTAGTAACTTAGTGGTCTTGAATTAAAGAAGTCGGATATAAATGTTACAGGTTGTCTGTATAAAAAACTCGTCACTAAGGATGATTTCTATGTCTGACCAATCAAGGAAGACCACATCGTTGCATACTGTTTTCATATTGAGTTAGCAGGTCTGAGCAACTGATTTCTGTGGCCATATTGGACAGAGAAGTATCTTAAGCTGAAAGTAGATTGGCTCTTGATACTACCAGGTGTCAGACTATGGCTCTCCTTTCTTTTAACGAACGCATACAGCCATGTTATTGATTTAGACTTGTGTTATGAGTTAGCAGGTCCAAGGAACTGATTTCTGTGGCCATGTCTGCATACAGATGTATCTTAAGCTGAAAATAGATTGGCTCTTGATACAATGGTACTACTAGGTCCCAGGGATAACATTTCACTCTTCTTTTCAAACAAGCTCATTCAACCCTTTTATCGATATGGAGTTGTGTTATCTCTAATAATGGTTGTAATAGAAACTTCGATCTTTTGTCCCCAGAGCAAAATCATTGACTACTTGATGCTTCACAATTGTGTATTGCATATATGGAGCATTGAGCTCATAATTTCATGATTAATGTGCTATGCAGGCTCTTGAAATGATACGAGGCAAAAACATTACTCTTCTGATGGATTCACATTTGGAAGGAAACTTCTCAAATGAAGAGGCCACCGTAATTTTCAATCTTGCCTCACAGTGCTTGCAGTATGAACCAAGAGAGAGGCCAAATGTCAAAGACCTAGTTACAACACTTGGCCCGCTACAGAATAAAGCAGATGTAGGTTCCTACTGGAATTGTGGGTTATGAAACCCAAAGCCATCTCAGTAGAAGTTAAAGATAAAGTAGAGGCAGTCCTCTTTGCACCAGTTTCAGTTTCATTTTGCTTTGCTTGATTATATATTGCATCGAGTGATTATGAAATAAGACTTTGTCCAAATTCCATTGGGATTTTAGTTAATTCTTGTTTCTACTATGGATGCTGAATCCATAACTATTATTGTGTTGAACTTTTCAACCTCTGATTGCCATTACTAAAGGAGGGGGGGGGGGGGGAGGCAAAGAAAATTTTTGTTATAGGAAAATTGGAAATAACTTTTTGCTGGTTGCAGGTTCCATCTTATCTGATGATGGGAATACCAAAGCCTGAGGATGCACCTTCCACACCACCTCACCCACTTTCTCCTATGGGGGATGCTTGTTCTCGGTTGGACCTCACAGCTATCCATGAAATATTGGTCATGACACACTACAAAGATGATGAAGGCACTAATGAGGTAATCAACACATATCTGCAATTTGGAATATTGAGTCTGCTCCATTATGCTGAACCTCGTTTTGTTCTATGTTGGTTCAGTTGTCTTTCCAAGAGTGGACCCAACAGATGAGAGATATCCTGGAGGCGAGAAAGCATGGTGACTTGGCATTCCGTGATAAAGATTTTAAAACTGCTATAGACTGCTATTCACAGGTATTCAACCTCTTCCACTCCCCCTCCCCAAAGGGAAAGGAGAGAGATAAAAGAAAAAGGCAAGGAAGGGTGATGAGGACTATGGAAACACCATTGACTCAAACTTTTTGCATCATAGGAAATAATTTTCTGCTGTAAGTATGTTTAATACGTACTAATTTTCTGCCTTGTTGATCTATTCCAGAGATCACTTGTTAGAGGCCCCTTAGGGCTACTAGAGGTTTTCCTAGCCTTTAACTTCAGGACCTGTGGGATTAGTCTGGCAAAGCCAAGATACCACGTTATCTAAAGATAAAAAAAATAAAAAAATTAAGTTTCTGCATTTTGAGCTGACAAATAGCAACTTAGATTTGAACTCCATGTAGTGCAGATAGGGGACCTAAGTTTTGATGAAGATCTGTGTTTTAATTAGTATTTGTGAGCGTGAACATTGGTTAGTCTCAGTTTCATATGAGCAAAAGGAGTTTTCTTATTCTCACTGATAGACTATCGAATTGGAACATCCTTCGTGTGTTAAGAGGTTTTTAGAGTACAATTTGGTTAAAGTTATATGATAGTAGTAGGTCAGTATTCAAGTTTTTGTGAGGTACCCTTTTGTAGAGAACTACTTCCCTAAAGTTCATGAACTCATTCTTTTGGGCCCCAAACTTCGATGTGGCAGTTCATAGATGTTGGAACCATGGTCTCTCCCACCGTTTACGCTCGAAGAAGTCTGTGCTATCTGTTCATGGACCAGCCTGATGCAGCTCTGAGAGATGCAATGCAAGCACAATGTGTATATCCGGACTGGTCCACATCTTTCTACATGCAATCAGTCGCGCTATCGAAGCTTGACATGCAAAAGGATGCAGCTGACATGTTGAATGAGGCTACTCAATTAGAAGACAAACGGCAACGGGGTGGGAAGGGAAGCTGAGGACCAAAATCTGTACAATTCTTTCATATTGGTTCTCAACCATGTGTTGTAATTTTTGTAGTACAGGGTGTATGTTGGGTGTATGTAAACTCATTTTGCAATTTGAAGGTGTACCATAGAGAGGGGGAGGAGTATTATTTTGTGCACTCGCAGTGATGCCATTTTTTTTAGTATAAAAATTCATTGAAATATTTTTTTCTATTTTTGTACACTCCTTAGTTAAAGATGAACTGTAACATAACAGTTTTGGGATCAAAGAGGTGTTAATTGGGGAACAGTGCAACACTGCTGGAAATCAATTGCTTCTCCAGGAAACCTGCATAATGGAGTAAGCATGTGTTCTTTTCTACTAACTCACTCAATAATCAGTTCAGTTCACTTTAACTCAGTTCATTTTAACTCAGTTCACTGATCTACTCTCACAAATTACTACATTCAAATTCAATTCTGTAAGTTTAGTAATCCTATTGAATTCAGTGGAGTGGAGTGCAGGTCATTTTAATAAGGACAATTTGGTCGAAACCCCCAAGATGTTTACACTTTTTGATAAGAACACTCAGAAAAGATAAAGTTTGTCAAGAACCCCCAAACTAAATGAAAAAGCCGTGGTTTTCCCCCCAAGCAGTACTTTCCGGGCAGATGAAAATTTTTTAGGACCGTTTTACCCTCATGTGCAGAGCACGTGTTTGACTTAATGAAAATTGACTTTATTTTTTTTATTTTTATTTATTGCTCTGTTGATTTCGTGGCTAATGAACAGCAACAATATTGATTCATGGTATACAGTGACTGTTCCCATCTCCCATCTCCTAATTAGCACGCGTTCCCAGTCCCAAGTCCCATCTCCCATCTCCTATCTTCGATCAGTACAGACCCATACCCATAACCAAACAATATCTTCTTTCAATTTCCTTGAGCTCTCTCTCTCCACAACAATGGCTCTTTCCGTCACAACATATACCACCCCACCACCAGATGGCAGCCACCAACCTCAGCAGATTTATGCTCAGTTTCATTAATCAAAATTTCGGATTAATTAGCTTGAGTTTTGTTTGTGAATCGTAAATTGAGTTCGAATCATGTGTTTTTCTTCGAGGTTAGAGTTTCACTTCATTTTTGCATCTGGAAAACTTCCATCTGGGTCCTTTCGATTTCTTGCTTTTTGGGGTTACAATCCCTGATTCGAAATCGGCAGCGGTGACAGCATCATCATCGACGACAAGGACAATCGGTGGGGGTGGCAGCGACACTAGAACGGCAACTTGAACTGTTGTACCTTCCCTAACCCTAATTAACCATGGATCCTTCAAAAACCTCTCAACGAGCCCGATTTCGGTGGAAAAATCGTACACACGGCCAAATTAGCCTGCTTAGCAAACCAATTCAACACCTTCCACCATCCTCAAATGCAGCCGGTATCGATTCAATGACAGTGAGAGAGAGAGAGGGGTGAGTGGCGCTTTATTGCTGGCTGGTGCTTTGGCACCCAAAGTTAAGTGGCTCTTATTAAACTCTTCAATGGCATATTTCCAACCCAGAAGAAAGAACTCAAGATTTCCCTTTTTTTTGTTTTTGATATTTTTCAGATCTAAAAGAAACAAAATAATGAACATATATTTTGGTTTGGGAGTGAGACACTGATACAAAAATGTCTCTTTCATCAGTACATAATCTAACCCAGATGGTAGCAATGCAAGATCACATTGCTGAATCGCGCCACTAAACAAAAAATCAACAGAGCAATAAAAAAAAAAAGAAAAAAAAAAGTCAATTTTCATTAAGTCAAACACGTGCTCTGCACATGAGGGTAAAACGGTCCTAAAAAATTTTCATCTGCCCGGAAAGTACTGTTTGGGGGGAAAACCACGGCTTTTTCATTTAGTTTGGGGGTTCTTGACAAACTTTATCTTTTCTGGGTGTTCTTATCAAAAAGTGTAAACATCTTGGAGGTTTTGGCCAAATTGTCCTATTAATAATTCCTAGTTGTTTATCTAGGAACATACATTTAAAGCAAATTACAAGGCCATACATATTAAGAAGCTAGTTACAAGTAACTACATTTAAAAAAAAAAAAAAAATAGAACAATAAATCTTGTTTGAGGCCGACTCATACTAAATTTTGTGATAAACGAAAAGCTATTAGTATTACATGTCAAAGAAAAGAAAAGAAAAAAAATAAATATATGAGAGATGAGAGAAATACTTGCGCTACATAATTGTCCACATGGGAATAGGATGACAAATTCAGAATGGTCAAATTTGGTCAGCAAAAGATGGAAGCAAAATTAGAAATTTGTGTGGATGAGATAGTGCACACGCAGATGCAATCAGACCAATACACCGATCTCTGGCTGATATTAACCCCAAATCGCACTTTTGCTTTCTAAACTCTCTTGACATGAAAAAACAGACAAAACGAAATATCAATTCACATTTCACACACAGCAGAACATTTCTCTTTTCCTTTTCAAATATGCCTTAAACATTGAATCTAATTACTCGTATATAAAAATTAACATCACTACGACTGGTTTTCATTAAGAATTTTTTTCTTTGAATATTTGGCTCATTTAAAATATGTCAAAATATTTTATAATATACATATATCATCGTTAAACTATTTCACAATAAAAAATTACTTAAGTAATAAGTTTTCATATTAACGTAATTAAATTAAACTGAATTAAACTTAACTGAATTAAAACTATGCTGAGGAGGATACAAATTTTGCCATGCAATTGAATTTAATAATGAACTAAATTTGAAATCTAACGTATCAAATGTATAAGGGTGAGATATAAAATGTGACACAAAATAAAACTCAGGATCTTCATTAATCTCTTAACTACAAAACTTTAAGTATGTTTCTTTCAGCAAGTCATAGACTTCCCCTAAACTTATTTTCAGTTTGTTGACGTGTTTTGTACTTAGGGGTCACAGACAACCGTGAGGGGCAGTCCTACGGCCCTTAAAAGGGTCCTTAAATAAGGTCGAGGACTATCTTAGGGCAGACCGTTCCCTATCCGAACCTACCCTTCCACCCCAGGACAACGGCTTTGGTCAGTAGGTGGACACTTGGCGACAGTGATATCTATTCGAACGCTATTGAATTAAAGAGCCATACATACAAGCATATAAAGGGAATACTTAAACGAATATGAGAGAACTAAACATACTTCATTCGATTAAAGACAGGTATACATTCGATTCAGTACAGAAAATAAAAAAGGGATAAAGCAATTATACCTCACATGAAGGCGTCATTGCTGAGTGGCTGGGTTACACGCTCGAAGAGCCTAATTTACAATCTACTCCTAGACTACACTACTCTAACACTACTTTTTTTTACCTCTTGTCAATATGAGCTCGGCTGCCTTGTCCTTCTGTTCTTCTTTGTATTTATAGGGATTTGAGATAACTGCCCATGATCTAGCAGTTCTTCTTCTGTCCACCTTCTTCATGCTGGTTTTCCACTTTTCCACGTTTTCCACTTCTCTTGAACGTCTCTGTGTTTGTGCTGGTCTTTTAATCCTTTCGTATAACTGCTCCTTGTATAAAACATTTACACATTTACTTTTCGTATAAATATACTTATGCAAATATACGGGTATTATTTATATAATATATATATCTCGTATATATATTTTTTGTTTTACAAGTCTTTTCTCTTTTTTAGGACTTTTAAGGTCTTTGACTTATATTGACCAATAACTTACCTACTGTTTCTCTAAGTCCATTTTTATTTCGTGTGTAACAACTGCCCCCCTAATACACACATAAACGTTTCGAGTTTATTTTGTATTATTGTGCAAATGACGCTTCGTTTCCCGCGCCTTGATGATACAGTTACTTTTGCGTGTGTCTCTTCATTGGTTATGGGTAATCGTGCTTTTCAGTTAATGATGATGCTTACCCTTATATATACTTGTCTTTCAACTTTCCACTCCATCAATCTTCTCTCTCTCTAAAATCCCCAATTGCTTCTCAAGAACTCCTTCTCGATTCTCAATTTTTCAATTTCCATGGCTAATTCCGAGTCGTTTCTTGGTTTAAGAGACGTTGATAATCTTAAAAAAGCTAAAGATGCTGTTAATCTCTTCGAAATCATAAGGGATTATCCAGACTTATATCGGCCTTCGAGGCTTCAGCATCGAAACGCTGTGATTCAATCTCCCCCGGAGCCTCCATTTTCTTCGAGTCGTCTACCGGGCTTTTCGTTGGGTCCTAATTTTGATTCGAAAGCTTTCCTGGAAGAGGATGAAACTTTCTTATCTCGTTTCGATCAGGTTTTCCCAACTTTCAGCCTTGTCGTTCCTTATTGTTCTCTGGAAATGATTTCGAAAATGTATTTATTCATGCTGACAATAAACCTATTCATGGTTGGGTGAACGAAATTAAGGACACTTTTCCTCGAAAGTGGTTTGATCGTTTCAAAGATTTCCATAGTCGTTGGAAAGATAATCAAATTTATGATTTTATCCGTCTGTCTTTGTTTAAAACCATTTCTTTTGAGACAAATGTTTCTCTTTCTATTTTACTTTCATGGAATCCTGCTATAAATTGCTTTATTTCGGGTAGTGGCATTCAGACCGTTACTCTTGAAGATATTGTTTTCTTTACGGGTTTGAGTCCAGATGTTTCATCTATGGAACTTTGCTATGTTCGTTGTTCTCCTATTGTTATAAGGGAATATCTGGAGCCAGTCTCTGTTTTACTCTGTCAAAAACAGTCGTGGAGTGCCTTGAATTCCCTTTTGCTTCACTCAGGTCCTGTTACAAATGGAGAAGTTGTTCTCTTTTTAGTGTATGTGTTTAGTAGGCTGTGTATGGGGAAGTCTTGTAATATAGGTCGAATCTTTCTTCCTTTGGCCGCCAATATAGCTTCAACGGAGGGCCCCGTCCCCTTAACTCCCTTTCTTTTAGCTCAACTGTATCGAGGTTTGAGTCGCATGGTTATTGAACCTTCTCGAATTTATAGGCAAACCTGTCCTTTGTGGATTTTGACTGTTTGGGCCCATGTATACTATCCTCATCTGGTCCGTACTTTATCTGATGATGACTATGATCTCCAATTTCGAAGGGAGGTGGAAAAATTTGGGGGTACTCTTATTAATTGTAATAAGTGTCCTCGGGATGAATGGGGTTGTGTTGTGGAGGCTGTTTTTAACAAGTGTGCCCCTTCTATTCCCTAAGATTTTTCTCGTGTCCTTTTTGATTTTCTTTCGAGACCCCTTCTTTTTAACTGGCACCCTGCTCGAGATTTGGGTCTTGTTCCTGGTGTTGTTGACCCTACTCGAATTGCCTTCCCTTCTTGGCTGTCTGCCTTAATCCCTTCTTAATTTCTGACGATCAAGGTCAACACCATTGGAATTCCATTCTGTGTGCTCGTGATCTTCTCTTCGTTGATTCTCATGAAATGGGGGTTGAAGTTTACAATCCTCAACTTGTGGCTAGGCAATTTGGTTTGACTCAGGCTTGTGCTGTTCCATTTATTGAGACCCTCAATCGTCCCTGGTTCTCAAGGATTAATTTGTTGGGGGCTGAAGTTAGCCAGAAATTAAAAGAGGCTGCTAGGCATGAGCTGTATCTTCGAACCCAACGCACTCTTTCTACTTATAGAAGTAAGAGGAAGATTCTTCCTTGGGTGAGGGCTGCTCGAGTTGAACCTGGTTATGCTCGATGGTGGAATCGATTTGCTTCTACCTATTTAAATCCCACCTCTCTTCGTCTAAGCATTGAGGCTGTTTTGGGAGTCCTTTATCCTAAGAAACCTGCCAAAACTGCTGCTATTACTCCTTTCAGAGCATTGCCTTCTCCTCCTTTCCTTCTTGAGGTACTCTCTCTATTTATATAATTCGTCTTTTATTAACAACTTGGAAAGTTTTCTATTATTCTATATGACCCATCTTCTCCTGATTGAAGCCTATTCCGGAGGTCTTTTCTGTCGAGGAGCCAATCAACGAGGATACTACCAGCGTGTCTCCTCTTATTGTGACTCCGATAAGCATGGTGCCTTCGTCCTCTGCACCTTCTACTTCTGGCTTGAAACGGCCAAGAGATGTCCTGTCCTCTAGTCGAAGAGGTCCCTCTGGTATTCCTTCAGATTCAATCGAAGAATCTGATACTTCTTCTTCTGATGAACCCCTTATCATTAGGCGTCGTCGAAATAGAGGTAAATCCTAACCCCCTTTTCTTGTGAGATTTTGTTATGGATGAATTTCTAATATTATTATTCTGTTTGGATATAGGGGATACTTCCTCTCCCGTGGCTGGCCTTGAACCCCAGGCTTTAATGATAATTCCATCGGGTATGGTTTTCGCCTTTGTCTTGATTAGTTTCGTTTATTTGTAGTTTTCTCATGCTTTCTTATTTTCACGTGTAGAGCCTGTAATTGAGAGTTTGTCGCCCTCTTCACGGCTAGTTTCTCATGATCACATTCCCATCCATCGTTCTCCTTCGAGTATGGGTTCTCTTCACTCTTTCTTTTTATCTTTGTTTTCCTATTTTAGACTGACTAATCTATTTTCATCTTCTAGGTAGGGTAGAGATATCCATTTCATCTGATTCTGATGGTGTAGGATCAGATAATCCTAGGTTGGAGGATCCAGTTTTGCCTTCTTCCAATCCCTCTCCTGATCTTCCTCCTGTCTCGTCCTCCCAATCTCCTCCTATCGAAGAGGCCACCACTTCTCAACCTACTAGTATGGTTATTACAGGTTCGAATTCCTTTTACTCTAGTTTTTATTATTTTATGTGTTTCGTACTTACACTTTTTGTTATATTTTGTAGGAGCTTCTATACCTGCCCCTATTTTGAACATGCCTTCGAATACTGAAGGCTCTCGTTTGATTGATGCTCTTTCATCTGACTCAACCCGTGTCGAAGCTGCGATAGAGCTTCAAGACTTCTTTGTTAGAGTCCAGTCTTTTTTCCCTGAACGGGTTAGGGACTTGATACTTAACAATGTGGGAGTTCTTGTTCAATTTATTCATGATGCTCACAACGCATCTTTGTCAGATGATGCTTTGAAGGTGTTGTCTACTCAACTCGAAGAGTCTCGTATCCTTCTCCAGCAAGAAATGGGATTATATCAGGCTTTGTCTGCTGAGCTGTCTGATATTGATCAACAAATACAACTCCTTCAAACTCGTAAGAGTTTTCTCTTGGAACGAGTGCCTTCTTTACAGTCTGATTTTGCTAACGAAGAGGTTCGTTTGGCGACGGTGGCAAAACTGGTGAAGGATCGTATGGATAGAGTATCTTGTATTAGGTCTTCGAAGACTACTATTCAGGCTATTCTTAGTTCCCTTAAGCAGTGTTTGGATACTCTTTAATGATTTTCTTTTCGTCAATGTGAACACGTGTGTTGACTTTTGACCCTTTTTCGTTTTCTGTTTAGTCAATATAATTTTCCGTGCGTTTTCTTTGTTTATATCGCCTTCTTTTGTTTTATTTTTCTATAAATTGACCAATTCCTTGGTCATTTTCTTTCACTTTTCATTCTTCACTTTTCTTCTTATCTTCTCTTTCGATTATGTCTTTTCATAAATCGAATACTTATGAGTTTTTCGAATTATAGGATGGCTATTTCTATGTCATTTAGATTGTCTAAGTACCACCTCGAATGTACTCTTTTCTCTTTCCCTCACTTATCCATATTTCTCGCTTCTTTCTTATTTCATATGCCTTTCGATGAGATATTAATCATATTTCATAAGCCTTTCGATGAGATATTAATCAATATTGTTTCGTATATGATCACCCATATTAATTCATTTCACTTGGTCCTTACCAAGATGAAATTTGCTATAGTCTCTTTCGTTATAGCCTTAATATCCTCTATTCACATATATAATCACCCATATTAACATGGGCGGTCTTATCAGGACGAGTAGGGTGATATTTTTTCTTTCTTTTCGTTCTTTCTTCTTGTCAAGGCCCTGTCAACCCACTGTGAGTGGGATATTTCTTCCTTGTCAGGGCGAGTAGGGTGAGTTTTTACTCCTTTTTCTTTATTCGGACCCTATCAAATACACCCACTGGCCGTGTGGTATTTCTTTGGGATTTTTCCTGGCCAGATATCCATTTTCCAATATCTATGTCTTCAAATACCCTTTTCGTCTTGCAGATCTGAGGATGCCTCTTCGACGAGTATCAAGTGCTATTAGGACTTTATCCTAAATTGATTTTGTAATAAATTGATTCGATTCTCTTATGTATTTTAACTTTTGTTTATTTCTTCCCAAAGTTGTGGAAATCTATTGTAAATGTTATCTTTATATATATCCCAAGTCGAAGGAAAATATTTCTTTAGATATTTGTCATTTATTGCTCGTCCAAATTGTTTACCATTTGTGTATAACAACTTGTATGCATTTCCCTGTTCAGTGATTTCGATAATGAATGGTCCTTCCCAGTTTGGGGACCACCTTCCATAGAACTTATCTTTTTGTCCTTCAGGGAGTATAGTCTTCCATACCATTTCGCCCTTGGAGAACTGTTTCTTTCTTATTCTTCGATTGTAACATTTTTCAGTTTGTCTTTTTAATTTATGAATATTTTGTAACACTTCGATTTGTAAGATCTCTTGATCCAATTGTTCAATATTCATAGCCTCTTCGTATTCTTGTGGTGATAAATTAATTTGTTTAAGTATTCGCTCGGATTTGAGACTTATTTCTACGGGTATGACCGCTTCGTGTCCAAACACCAATTGAAAAGGCGTTACTAGAATACTCTCTCTAGGACTTGTTCGATATGCCCATAATGTTTCTAGTAGTAAGTCATGCCAAATACGAGGATTGTTTTTTATCATTTTCGCAATTTCCCTTTTTATGATTTTGTTGCTTGACTCTGCTTGACCATTCGCCTGGGCATAATATGGAGTAGAATTTGTTAATTTGACAGACAATCTCCCTAAGAATGATTTTATCTCATCGCTATTGAATACCTTCGCTTGATCTACCGTAATAGTCTCAGGGATCCCAAATCTAGTAAATATGTTTTCGTTGATGAAATCCACTATATCACTTGATGTTATATTTACAAAAGGTTTGGCTTCGACCCATTTTGTAAAGTAATCAGTGGCTACTAAAACATATTTATGGTGCTTTGATGAGGCAGGTCTAATTTTTCCAATAATATCCATTGCCCATCCTCGAAATGGCCATGGTTTAATTATACTATGGAGTTTAGCTGCTGGGACTCGTTGAATACCACCATGTTTTTGACATGGTCTGCACCCTTTAGCATATTGTAAACAATCCCTAGTGATTGTTGGCCAATAATAGCCATATTGGTGTATTAGTCTTCTCATCTTTTGCCCCGTTTGGTGGGCTCCACATATACCTTCATGTATTTCTCCCATGACTAGCAATGCGTCATCTAGGTCTAAACATTTAAGTAATACACCGCTAACATCCTTTTGAAACAATTGTTCTCCATCATATACATATCGATGTGCTATGAGTTTTAGTTTGTTCGAATATTTGTACTTTGATGGTTCCTGAAGATATTCAATTATTTCGTTCCTCCAGTCAACTTCTTTAACCATAATATCAATTTTATTGATTTCCAACGTTATTCTCTCCTCGAATGGGACAAGTTCCTTGGCCTTAATTGTAATTTTTTCGTGGAAATAACTCCAAGAAATTTTATATCCTGATGCTAATTGAGCTAATTCGTTTGCTATTTCATTTTCAATTCGGGAAATGTAATATATTTTGACTTCGTAAAAGTATTGCAATAGTTTTTTAATTCTGGCATTTCCAAGAATTGCCATTGGGCTAAAGCACTTGAAAATTCCTTTCGTTTGATTCACGATTAGTTGAGAATCTCCTTTTATAATTACACTAGGTGGATGCCCGTGAGTATGCCCGTGCGTTGCACGGACTGTGATTATATAATAAATTTCATATAAAGTGATTATTAATCTCATCGAAAAATCAAAGTGTAATTGTCACTTATGAAAAACTATTAGTATTATATGGATAAACATTTATATAATCCATTTAATATCATGAATGACATATAATAAGATTACTATGACTTTATAGGACATCTTATCTAATTTAAACTCTTATCATCAATTTCAATTAACTGTTAATTAACTCATCCCCATATGTTACATGATCCAAAAGGTAATAGTTTCAAAGTCTTTCTATGCTTGATGTTGGTACGTCTATACTCTTATGTTGATATAAGTGTACAACTAACCTTCCAAAGATATGATCCCTTTTTTATGGCAAAATCAGTTTAAATGTCTAATGTATACATAACTACTTTTCAAAAAATAAAGAAGTTTTAGCATAAATCTTAGAATAGCAAAGCATATTTTAATGCTTGCTTATTTTTCAAAGTTATATGCGGTCAAAGTATTGAAGAACGCAAAAAGTCCAATGTAATTTTATTTGTGGTCCGAAAGGAGTACATTAATTTTTATAAAGTTGAAGGGAACATAAACTGGAGCCCTAAAATAACATGAAGATCAATATATTACGTACAGTTATAAAATTATATGTGATAATGGTAAAGTTCCCTATTAAAGATTGGACCTATTTCATTTTAGATTCATCATTTATTTCTTTATTCTACACATACTCTTTTTATTATATTTTACCTTGAGATTGCTTTTCAAATTTTAGAACTAATATACGCATATTTTCTCTTATTTTTACATTGCACCTCTTTAGTTGTGTCAGCTTGTCAAGCTAATTACTAATTACCTTTTTAGGTGGACGTATCTTATGTTGTAAATCAATAGAACATACTACAAATGAGTATCATTTTAAGGGATATTTTGTACTCGTTCCAATGGTGTAAGAAATTTAAGTTTTTAAACGGTAAAAGTAAAGTTATATGATTTTTAAAATCTAATAGTCTACTCTTTAGTAATTTAGGAAAGTACAACTTTAGTATATATTCTATACGAAAACCTCTAATTAATAGTGTACTCTTTCACGATTTAGGAAAGTACAACGTTAGTATATATATTGTATACCAAAATATATGTTTCTATTTTATATTTATATTAAAACTTTATTACAATGGCTCGCTTAGGTGGACGCTTCCAATGCTGTCAGAAAATGCCTCTAATATATAGATATTATGATTCTTGGCCCCTAATTCGAGAAGACTTTCTAAACCTAGGATTAGGGCTTCGTATTCTGCCCTATTGTTTGTGCAAGGCCCTTCGAATTGTACGGCTATATTCGTAGGGATTCCTGTTGGTGATATAAATATATCCCCGCACCCGCTCCTCTTTTTGTAGAAGAGCCATTGAAATATAATTTCCATGGGACTAGCTCAATGTAGTCGCTTTCGAGTTGTTTTTCTAGATCATCCTTAATTGATGGATGATCTGCTAAAAAGTCAGCCAATGCTTGTCCTTTCATTGCTTTTTGTGGTATATATCTAATATCGAATTGAAGAAGGTGAAGGCTCCATTTGTTCAGTCTTCCCTTTAAAAGAGGTTGTGATAACATATATTTCAATATATCCATTGGGGATACTACTTCTACTGTAAAGGACATGAAGTAATGTCTTAATTTTAATGAAGCAAAGTACAAGCTATAGCACCATTTCTCGATGGATGTATATCTTGTCTTCGTATCTGCTAGAGTTTTTGATAAATAGAATACTGCTTGTTCTTTTCCATTGTCGTTTTCTTGCACCAGTAAACACCCCATTGATGTTTCTCCTGAGGAGAGATACAATCTTCGAGGTTTTCCCATTCGTGGTGGGATTAATACTGGTGGTTCTGACAAATATTGTTTAATCCTTTCGAATGTTTCTTGATGTATTGGTTTCCATTGGAATTCTTCTCCTTCCTTGGATCTCAATAATGATGAAAAGTTCTTCGTTTTATTTGCTAGGTTAGATATGAACCTTCGAATAAAATTAATTTGTCCTAAGAATCTTTGGAACTCTTTCTTGTTCGTAGGTGGTTTTGCTTCCAAAATTGCCTTCGCTTTGTTCTTATCAATTTCGATCCCTCGTTGGTGGATAAGAAACCTTAAGAAGTTTCCTGCCTGTACTCCAAAAGCACACTTGAGTGGATTCATTTTTAATTTGCATTTTCGCATTCTTTTGAATGAACTTTTTAGGTGATCTAGATGATCTTCATGTGTTTGTGATTTTATCACTACATCATCTATACATACTTCCATGAATTTCCCTATCATGTCATGGAACAAGTAGTTTATGGTTCTTTGGTACGTTGCTCCTGCATTTTTGAGCTCGAATGGCATTACAATCCATTCGAATGTCCCTAAAGATCCTGGGCATCTAAATGCGGTTTTATGTCTATCTTCCCTAGCTATTCATAATTGATAATACCTTGAGTATCCATCCATAAATGATAATACTTTATGTCGAGATGCTGCATCGATCAAAGTATCAGCTACTGGCATAGGGTATTCATCTTTTGGGCTAGCTTTGTTTAGATCTCTAAAATCTATGCATACTCTGATTTTTCCATTCTTTTTTACCACTGGTATTACATTTGCTAGCCATTCAACATACTTGGCTGGCCTTATGAACTTTGCTTCGAGTAAATTTTCTATTTCCTTTTTAACCCCCAAAACCACCTCTGGGGCTATCCTTCGTGGAGGCTGCATAATTGGCCTACAATCCTTTTTTATAGGTAGCTCATGTTGTGCTATTCGAGTGTCTATTCCTGACATTTCATGATGAGCCCAGGCAAAGAAATCTTTAATTCAACTAAAATTTTAATAAAATCTTCCTTCTCACTTGGAAGCAACTTTGTGCTAATATAGGTTATCTGGGTTTATCTTTCGTTCCCAAATTAACTTCTTCAAGTGGATCTTGTATCTCCATTTTTATATCTTCATTTTTCTCCCAGATTCGTTCTGGTATTTCGTATGTGCTATCCTCTTGTGTTTCTTTTAACTCGTTATTCATTGCTTGAATTAGCTTTTGTTCGCTATTTAGACTTGCTACGATTCTTAAAGTTTTATCTAAAGCTTTCTTTAATTCAACTACAGAACCATTCTTTTCGTAAAAAACATTTGTATTAATTCGAGTAACCTCTTACATTCTATTGTCTCTGACATAACAAATATTTCTTAAAAACTGATAATAATTACAACTATTTCTAATCTTATCTCCAGGAAGCTGTAATTTTCAAGGGTCCTTCCTTTAGTTTGTTACTAAAGTCCCTGATCTTCACTTCATCACTGTCTTCTGGTCTTCGGCTGACCTCTTTCCTTCGTTGTTCCTCGAGCACCTCTATTCGAATTGGCGTGCATTCCCCTGTGTAGAACCTGGCTTCCACAAAATTAGCAGTGGTTAAATGAGACTTTTCTTCTGCCTTAACAGTTTCAAATTTCTCACCATTCCAAATTATCAATATTTGGTGTAGGGTAGATGGTATGCAATAATTGCTATGTATCCAATCTCTTCCTAATAAAGCCTGATAGCTAGAACTAGTATTAACCACAAAGAAGGCGGTGTAAGAAGTCGTATTTCCTACTTTAATTTTTACTGGTAACAGCCCATCGGATTTTGTGGCTTGTCCTGAGAAGCCATATACTGCTACATCTGCAATTATTAAATCCTTCATGGATTTTCCTAAGAGGGGTAAGTTGATAAGGGTAACACATTCACAACTGCCCCATTGTCAATTAAAATTCTGTTTATCCCTACGTTATCAATTTCTTCTTTGATATATAAGGGTTTGATGTGATTATTATTTATGGCTTTTCTATCCAATAATTCCCTACAAACTGTGTCTATGTTAGGCTCACAAGTACAAGCCTCGACCTCTTCGATTTCTGAGATATCTAGGTCCTCATAACATTTTAAATCTAGGAGGGTATTTTCTATAAATTCGTATGGTGAGTCATCTAGAGTAGAAGTTACATTTCGTTCTACTTCTACATAAGATTGGGAGGACATACCTGATTGAGCCATGAATTCGTAGGCCTCTTCTTCCTCCACCATCTCATGCCATCACTGACGTTCTCGGTTTTCTGGCTGAATCTCTGGGTGCATGGCATTCACCATACTTACTTCAGTTTTATCTTCGAAATTCAAATCCCTTTGAACATCCTGCGTTCGTGCAAACTCTTCATTGTTGACGTAGATCTTTATCCCGTCATCTGAGGTGTATTCGTCCTCCTCTCGATTCCTTCTTTCGAACTTGTTGGGATGAACTTTGACTTCCCTCATTTGATCGCTGAGGGTATCTATGTCTACCCCTTCATTCTCTTTTGTTGGACATTGGATTTGTCCAACTTGGACTTAATGTTCCCTTCGACATTGCATCCTTATCAATCTTCAATTGATTGACAAGTGCTTCTTGTTGCATTTTCATTGCAACTTGAGCTCTGGCATGGCTTAATTTTTTTGCCACCTGTCTCCTCTCTTGAGATTTTGAAGGGACGCTCCCTAGCTGGGTCATATGAGAAGGTCGGGCATCTTCGAAATACCCTGACGTTCTTGCCCTGTTTTGAGGCAAACCCCCTCTGAGAGCATATCTGCCCCCCAATCTACCTCCTCTACCTCCTCGATACCCTCTTCCTGTTGGGAAGGTATCCATTCG
Source organism: Tetragonia tetragonoides (assembly GCA_038025085.1). NCBI lineage: Eukaryota > Viridiplantae > Streptophyta > Magnoliopsida > Caryophyllales > Aizoaceae > Tetragonia > Tetragonia tetragonoides. The sequence goes on from CM076153.1 coordinate 35,862,077, forward strand.
TGGTCTTTTGGGCATCCCATAACCCCTTTGATAGGCTGGTACCCAATTTGGATCATTGGGAATAATCTGTAGTCGCACTAATTCGAAGTGCAAAATATCAGAGCAGTCAGGACATAATACCTTCTGAAGCCCTCTAAGGTTAGCAGCAATTTTCGGGGTTACCACACCTTCTGTCTCGAGGATTTCCTTGTAGGTCTTGTCCCTAACATTAGCCACCTGTTCTTTGCTAACAGGTCTAACTTCTTGTTGATGTACTTCGATGTCATCAACTATTTCCATTCCTAGAGTGACCTTTTCGACACAGGTTAACTCTATTGTTCCGAGCTCCATCTACTTGGCAACAAACCTTCGAAATATTTGACATTGATCAGTAGTATGTAGAGTATTCATGTGCCATCTACACATCCCTTCGAGCCCTTCATCCTTGACTTTAGGAAATGTTAAAATTCCTTGGTCAATGTGTCGGTTGAACATAATATTAGCCATTTTCGTATAATTCGATACCTGCAACTGTGAAATATTGCGTAAGTCAACATCTATTATATTGATTTCTACAGTTTCTTGAAGGGGTCCTTTTTCAATTTCTGTTTTCTCTTCGTTAGGAAAGAATAATTCTTTTTCGTCTATCTTTTTCTGTATGATATTTCGAAAGTATGAACAATCATTGGTTTTGTGTGTCGTAGTATTATTATGCCATTTACAATATGGTTTCTTTTCTAACTCTGCGTCAGAAGGCATCCTAATATTTCTAGTTCTTCTAATTTTCTTATTAGCGAGCAATCAATCGAAAATCTTATCAACTTTCGACACATCAAAAGAGTATTTCTTAGGCTTACCCCCTATATCCACTAAACTATCTTTCTTTTCGAGTTTAGGGCATGAGAATGGTGGTCCTTTCTTAAATTCAGTATAATCTATTTCAAAAGGCTCTTCGAAAACCCATGGTGCTTCTATTTCGAATGCGTTGAATCCATGGTGTTTTCTTTGACTTTCTTCTCTTAGCATATTTTCGTAATGTATTGCACTTTCTGCTAATTCTCTAAAGTCATGAAAAGGAAGACCATCAAATTTCATTCGATATTCTATGGCCATATTTTCTTTAGCTAATTGTACAAATTCTTTCTCAGGTAAATTTGTGTGACATCTTATCCTAGCTCTTTTAAATCTAGATAAATATTCTTCTACTGATTCTCCAGTATGCTGTCTTATCCTAGCAAGATCACTCATCGAGATGCCTGGATCTGTTCTAGCAAAGTGATTTTGGAAATGGAATTGCATTTCCTCCCAACTGTGTGTCGAATTTGGGGATAAGCTTATATACCAATCAAAAGCAGTCCCTGTTAAAGAACTAGGGAACATTCGAAGTTTTAGATACTCGTTACCTGCTGCTTCTCTACATTGACATGAGAATCTAGCTACATGTTCTAGTGCAGATACATTATCTTCTCTTGAGAACAAAGTAAAATCAGGAACCCTAAATCCTCTAGGGAAAGGATGTGCTCTATCTATCCAATCAGGGTAAGGTTTACTCGTTAAGGGTCTATTCACTTTTCTCAGTGTTAGCCCGTATAACCTCTCTACTATTTGTTCGATTTGTGATTGAATGGGTTCTTCCCCCATCATTCCTGGCATCGTATATGGATATGGGGTGGGTTGTGAATTGTATGGATCACCCATCCCATATCTTGTATTATAATGTGTATTCTGACCAAAAGTAGTTGGTCTTCTCCCTTGAAAATTTCCTTCGAAAGGTGGATAAGGGTTTCCCTGACCCATGTTCGTGTATCCTGATGGGTTTGGATCAGAGTAAATAGGTTGTGAAGATATATTAGATGCCCTGGGGTATTCGAAAGGTATCCCAGAATTTTAATCTTTTCCTACATTGTCTTTGTCCCCTGTAGGTCCCACACCTAAAGTCGTATTAATTACAGGGGATGATGTCAAATTAATCGGGTTTGACGGTTGGCCTGTTTCAAAATTCCTAGCTGTTCGTTGAGGTTCTCCAGGGAAACCTGGTGGTGGATATCCTATAGGTGTCTCAGTATTCTCTCCTATAGGTGTTTTATCTTTAGGATTCCCGACAGTTAACTGTATAACCTTTTCGATGAGTTTATTATGCTTTTCAATATGTGTCTCTAAATTCACTGTCACGTCATTAGCCATACTTTTCGATAAGGCTGAAAATGTAGAATTAAAGGTCTCTTGTATATCTAGTATGATTTTCCCTACTTCTTTGGCTAGACATTCCTTCGAGTCTGTTGCTATGCTATTTACGATTTGATGGAAAACCCTTGAAGTATCATATGCTAAGGCTCTATATTGATCATTATACTCTTTTCGTTGGCTTTCTCGGGCTTCTAATAGAGTTTCTTTCATACATTCCACAAACTTTTCATAAACTTCCTGTATATCGAATTTAGTATTTCGTGGAGTTTCTTCTCGAGAAGAAGAGCCTTGAGGTTGGGATGCTGCATTCGAAGCGTTATCCTCTCTTTGAGTACTCATTTCACCAGATATATTTCTTATTTGAGACCTAATTTGAGGCATTAAAAAGGGTTATTCGTGGAGTGTATTTCGTAACTCCCACTGTGGTCGCCAAATTTGTTGTCGTGTTTTGTACTTAGGGGTCACAGACAACCGTGAGGGGCAGTCCTAAGGCCCTTAAAAGGGTCCTTAAATAAGGTCGAGGACTATCTTAGGGCAGGCCGTTCCCTATCCGAACCTACCCTTCCACCCCAGGACAACTGCTTTGGTCAGGAGGTGGACACTTGGTGACAGTGATATCTATTGGAACACTATTGAATTAAAGAGCCAAACATACAAGCATATAAAGGGAATACTTAAACGAACATGAGAGAACTAAACATACTTCATTCGATTAAAGACAGGCATACATTCGATTCAGTACAGAAAATAAAAAAGGGATAAAAGCAATTATACCTCACATGAAGGCTCCATTGCTGAGTGGCTGGGTTACACGCTCGAAGAGCCTAATTTACAATCTACTCCTAGACTACACTACTCTAACACTACTTTTTTTTGACGTCTTGTCAATATGAGCTCGGCAACCTTGTCCTTCTATTCTTCTTTGTATTTATAGGGATTTGAGATAACTGCCCATGATCTAGCAGTTCTTCTTCTGTCCACCTTCTTCATGCTGGTTTTCCACTTTCCCACGTTCTCCACTTCTCTTGAACGTCTCTATGTTTGTGCTGGTCTTTTAATCCTTTCGTATAACTGCTCCTTATATAAATCATTTGCACATTTACTTTTCGTATAAATATACTTATGCAAATATACGGGTATTATATAATATATATATCTCGTATATATATTTTTTGTTTTACAAGTCTTTTCTCTGTTTTAGGACTTTTAAGGTCTTTGACTTATATTGACCAATAACTTATCTACTGTTTCTCTAAGTCCATTTTTATTTTGTGTGTAACACAGTTCAATTCACTTCAATTCACTTCTAAGCTGGCAAAATCTGACCCGCCTATGAGCGACCCAAACGTGACTTGCTAAACCTCCAGCATGCTAATGACCCGAAGCAGAACCCAAAATTTGCAAGACAGAATATATTTAGATTTGATGATCGACCCAAACCCCATATTGTCTGACCAGCTGTTGACTTGACCAAATGTGATCCTACCCAAACTCAAACCTAGGGCTAGTTCACTACATGTGGACATTTATCAGTTTAATAAAATTTTATTCTATAATAAATTCATCCATACTGATACTTGTGTAAAAGTCAAGCTGAAAAAATCACTCCAATTCAAATAAGTTCAGTTGAGTTTTATTAAGTTGGGAAGAATAATCCTTGTGTAACACCAATTTATGAAAATATGGTTACTTTTCATAAATTTCGGAGTCACTAGACTCATACTTACTTATTAAAATTAAGGTTGTCTTGATCTAAATGACTAAGGGTGTCTTATTTTCCATTTATTGGACCTTACTCAATCAATGAAAATAAGTGGCAATGTCTTACCCGATCAGTGGGAGTCAGTGGATAGACCTTATTGAATCAGTGAGAATCCGTGGCAGGACCTTACTCAATCAGTAGAAATCAGTGACAGGACCCATATTCCTAGTCACATAATCAGTGGCATGACTTTATTGAATTAGTGAGAATCAGTGGATGGACCTTACTGAATCAGTGAAAATCAATGATCGGACATTACTCAATCAGTAACAGAACCTTACTCAATCAGTGAAAATCAGTGAAAATAAATGAAAAAGAACGCACCATAAGACTAAGCTCTTGGATACATTTCTACTTACATTGACTATCGGGGTACATTTCTACTTATATTGACTTTTGAGTGACCCTTGGACATGATGAAAAAGTGTCACACAAATTTTGTGTTTTTAAGTTTTTCTTTTCTGAAAATTTAATACTACTTTTTAATTCCAAAAAAATATCCACGCATACACCTTCTCTCATCACTCGAACAAACAAGTAGTCCCAGATTACGTTTGTGTACCTGGAAGCTCCAGCATTAGCTTCACCTACATCCAGAAATCCATCTCTCTCTTATAAACCCCCCACACCAAAACTCAACACCCAAAACAATTCAATTCTTCAAATCCCCATTTTCACCATTATCATGGCGTCTTCAACTTCAAACCCTTTACTCTCTTCTTCTTTCCTTGGCAATGGCGTCGAATTTTTCCCCCCAACCCCTAAAACCACAAGAACCAATCTCTCTCCTCTCTTTAGAAGAAAACTCCTCATCACTCAATCCCAATTAATCAACTCAAAACCCCAAAACCTCAAATTTAAAAAATCTACCTTAACAACTGCCCTTATCTTATCTTCAACCCTTGCCACACAACAATTACAACAAGCTTTAGCCCTTGACAATAATCTCTCTCCTCCCTTACCACCACAACAGTCTCAAATTGAAGCTCAACCCAGTACCCAAAATTCACCCTTTTCCCAGAATTTGGTGTTAAATGCACCAAACCCAAAAAGCCAAGCTGACCCAGATATCCCAGATGGGTCACAATGGAGATACAGTGAATTTCTCACTGCTGTTAAAAAGGGTAAAGTTGAAAGGGTAAGATTCACTAAAGATGGGTCTATGTTACAGCTTACTGCAATTGATGGTCGTAGAGCTGCTGTTGTTGTTCCCAATGATCCTGATCTTATTGATATCTTAGCTATGAATGGTGTTGATATTTCTGTTTCTGAAGGTGAAGGTGGTAATGGGTTGTTCAATTTTATTGGGAATTTGATTTTCCCTGTCTTGGCTTTTGCTGGGCTTTTTCTACTCTTTCGTCGGGCTCAAGGTGGACCCGGAGGGCCTGGTGGGCTTGGCGGGCCTATGGATTTTGGTAGGTCCAAGTCTAAGTTCCAGGAGGTGCCAGAGACTGGGGTGACTTTTGCTGATGTTGCTGGTGAGTTTTTGTTTTCGCTAATAGAAAAGTCATACGCCATCTACAATGCCAGTATTATGATTCTATACATAGGTTAAGTAATTTATTGTGTAGAATAGCCATATGACATTTATAGAATAATGGGTGGCACTAACTAAATGAATTAACATGGCAGGTGCTGATCAGGCTAAACAATTTTATTGATAGAATAGCTCATATGATATGTACACTAGAATAGTGAGTGTCACTAACCAAACAATTAACATGGTAGGTGCTTTTAGGCTAAGTAAATCAATAGAATAGCACATGTGATATCTTCAGTAGTACAATTATGATGAGTGGTAGTGTGGCACTAACTGAATAATTTTAACATGGCAGGTGCTGATCAGGCAAAGTTGGAATTACAGGAAGTGGTGGATTTTTTGAAGAACCCTGATAAGTACACTGCATTAGGGGCTAAAATCCCAAAAGGGTGTCTTCTTGTAGGGCCACCAGGTACTGGAAAGACGCTGTTGGCAAGGGCGGTGGCAGGAGAGGCCGGGACACCGTTCTTCTCGTGCGCAGCTTCGGAGTTTGTGGAACTGTTTGTTGGAGTTGGGGCGTCGAGGGTGAGGGACTTGTTTGAAAAGGCAAAGAGCAAAGCGCCTTGCATTGTGTTCATTGATGAGATTGATGCTGTAGGGAGGCAGAGAGGGGCTGGAATGGGGGGTGGGAATGATGAGAGGGAGCAGACTATTAACCAGTTGTTGACTGAGATGGATGGGTTCTCTGGGAACTCTGGGGTCATTGTTCTGGCTGCTACTAACCGGCCTGATGTACTAGATTCTGCCTTGTTGAGGCCCGGAAGGTTCGATAGACAGGTCACTGTGGATAGGCCTGATGTTGCTGGGAGAGTGAAGATTCTTCAGGTAAGCTCAATATCACACTTTAGTTAGTTGCTCATTTTTAGTAGTATATTGTTTTGTACATTGTATCAGTTTTTATGTACAAAAATACATTATGTGGTGTCTTTGGCTATGTTTGTTGCAATGTAGTAGTAATGTGATTATAATGGGTATGATGGCCTATGCAAGCTGTCCAGGATGGTGGAAAGTGAGATATGGGATCACTAGTTTGATACTTTTGTTGCACATAGTTTTTGATTGGAATGCATGCTTTTGTGTGGAAAGGCGTCTGACTCTCCTTATCAAGAGAATTGTGAGTCTTTTACGTGCTAGTAGTGAAGTTGTTCGCCTAGTGAATGCTTAATTCTGAATGATTCAACTATGTAGTAGTACTATCCGGTGTAACTTGTACAAGAAGGTGAGAGTGATGTAGTATTATCTAACATAAACTTGTATACACAAAGGTAAGAGTGTTCTGCATCCTATTTAGAGTGAACATGTGAATGTGAAGATGCCATCTTTAAGTTTTGGAGAACTTGAATGTCTAATAATCCTGATCATTTCTTAGCATTAGTGATTGATCCTAGTAAATAGGGAGGCAAGTGGGGAGCAATAGCTTGTGGAGGTGATCATCTTGCTGATATTTTGATTTTGTAACTGCTTGTGCTGCAGGTCCACTCCCGAGGAAAGGCTCTAGCAAAGGATGTGGACTTTGAGAAAATCGCAAGGAGAACTCCTGGTTTTACTGGTGCAGATTTGCAGAATCTGATGAATGAAGCAGCAATTCTTGCGGCTAGGAGAGACCTGAAAGAAATAAGCAAAGACGAGATATCTGATGCATTGGAGAGAATCATTGCTGGACCCGAGAAGAAAAACGCAGTTGTCTCAGATGACAAGAAAAGATTAGTAGCTTATCACGGTGTGTTGAATTAACTGAATGCCTATTATATTTTGTTATACTTCTGTTCACTTAATTCTGATTGGTTTGTTAACTTAAAAAAATGTTCTGCAGAGGCCGGCCATGCCTTAGTGGGAGCCCTTATGCCTGAATACGATCCCGTTGCCAAAATTTCAATCATTCCTCGTGGACAAGCTGGAGGTCTGACATTCTTTGCTCCAAGTGAAGAAAGGCTGGAATCAGGCCTTTACAGCCGAAGCTACCTCGAAAATCAGATGGCTGTTGCTCTTGGTGGCAGGTGTGTAACATGTAAACAGTTGTTAGCTTACTATGACCATCTAACATAATCTCTGGATGGTAACAGTTTTAAAGAGGAATGTAGATGGGCATTGTGATGTTTGGTGCTAAAAGATAGTTTGCCTCCCTTCGTTTGGCAGGGTTGCTGAAGAGGTAATATTCGGTGCAGAGAACGTGACTACTGGTGCATCAAATGATTTTATGCAAGTTTCACGAGTGGCTCGCCAGATGGTCGAGAGATTAGGGTTCAGCAAGAAAATCGGACAAATTGCTATTGGAGGAGCTGGTGGGAACCCTTTCTTGGGCCAACAGGTAGGATTTTTGTGAAACTTCAACCTTTCCATGATTATGTTTTCTCCATACACGATACATCCAACAATCTGTTATTGATGCTATTTTATCTATGCATATCCTGCACAGATGTCAAGCCAAAAAGATTATTCAATGGCAACGGCTGATGTCGTGGATTCAGAGGTAAGAGAGTTAGTGGAAACGGCGTATGGCAGAGCTACGCAGATTATCACCACCCACATCGACATTCTCCATAAGCTGGCTCAGCTACTTATGGAGAAGGAGACTGTTGATGGGGAGGAGTTTATGAGCCTTTTCATCGATGGCAAGGCTGAATTATATGTTTCTTGAAGCTTCAGTCCCTAAATTCTTGTAATATATGATTCAAGTGATTTGAGCTTACACTGCTCGTACAAATTCTGCTAGAGAATTCATCTGCACATTTGGAAAATGAGATGTTCTGTTTGATATACAAAAATGGGGACTATGATGTCCTTGTTATTATGCATTTAGCTTCTTCCTACTTCAGATTGTATATAGATACAACAATCACGATGTGTAATCTTACATGAACTACAACAATTCCTACTTGGCAACCTATTGTGATTGAAGTTTAATTTAGTGCATGGCTTTCGCTTAATTGCCTTTCCTTTCTGTTTGTCACTAGAATCTACTATCATTCGTGAATCTTTTTAGTTTTGACAAACTTATCTATGTCTCTAAATCATTTGATAAAAGGAAAATAAGGCGAAATAAAATGCTATCAAACGAATTTGCAGGATGAATGCTGATGTGGTGGAGGCCGCCATTGAAGTCTTGGCCTAGTTGTTGACACTGAGGCCATGGGTAGTTGAATATATTAGGTCTCACTTTTCACCGTCTTATATTCAATTTCGATATTCTGTTATGATGTGATAAGGGGCAAGAGATAGTGAGATACTCTCATCCGTTCCAAAATTATCTCTACATTGAACTTTTTACGGTCTTTAAGACACTACTTTTACCATGAATATTTATGATTTCATAATTATAGAACTTATAATAAGATGATATTTTGAAAATACTATTTAAAATGAAAGTAATATTATTTTCACATTGTAAAACTTTGTAACTTTTCATAAACAAGTGGTCAATGTTTACAAACTTTAACTTTAAAAATGCCAATGTAAAGATCTCTTGCCGTATTAGAAAAACTTCTTAATCTAAGCGGACGATTTACATTTTCCAAGGGCATGCAAAAATTAGAAATTGGATGAAAAATTGATGAAATATGTAGGAAGTGTTAAAAAATTAAAGTGTCTTTAAAATTTAGCATTTTTATACACATAATTTTTTTTTTTTCCATATTTTCACATTTTTAGGTTCATATGACATATGAACCAACACCCATTCATCTAGCATGCATCAAAAAGATATGAAATCAATTCCACAGTATACGACACCCAATAAGAATATGGACTACGGATACACACTTAAAAAGTTTATCGACATATAGGTGTTTTTAAGTTATGGTACCACACTAACTTTCCCAGTAACAATACATGTAGTTGAGGAACACGATACCAAAATAAGCTCACAATGTACCTAGTTTTCGTGAAGGCTATGCTTACCACAATGAAACCTAGTTTTCGTAATTATAAACCCAGCATTATGCTTACAACAATCCCAACTCACTGACCATCTTTTTTGGAAATTCCATCAAGTTTAAACTCATCAACCACTCGATGAAGGACTGATTTGCGTCGCTTGTTCAAATCTTGGTCAATCAAGTACGCTGCCAATCTCCCCCTAATTGCTGCAATGTTGGTGCGGAAGGTCTGTTGCAAACGATATAACACATTTAATAAACATGCTGAAACATTTATGTTCATACCCTCTTTGAAATGATACTTGGTGGAAAAAATTTAAACTACCTTCATGTCACATATGTTGTCAGTCTCACCAAAAGCATCTAAAAGCCACATCATAACGTGGATTCCTGAATCTTTCGGCCCTCCATCCCTATCTAAAGTGGTTTTCTTAATTTGGCTCATCTCACATGCTTTTAGATCAATTGGGGGCTGAAATTTGCTATACAGTTTATCAATTGAAGAAACCTTCGATTGAAAATGATAATGAAAAGATGTTAGAAGAGGTTAATTAACGTATCAAGTATTATAGGACATGAAGTTGGACAGCAACTAACCACCGTTGGTAGACAAGCTCGATGTGTAGTGTGGGTGAGATCCCTTTGTGCTGAATCCCACACTGATATCTGGTTCAAAGTCCTGTCAATTACGTACAATGACCAGCGATTGCAATTCTCGATGGGCACATAGATCTATTTTTGTATTGTCGGGAAAAAAATTAGATGAAACATGGTTAGTAAACTTAGTTATACCTTTCTCCCGATCTGAAGAATGATTTGTACCACTTACTTGTGTAATAGCTGCAAAGTTTAGGGCATCCTTGTCCATAATTGCAGCCACGTTTGTCAAATTTGTCTCATGATCTTTCTCTTTTCCTGATTCATCCTTGTAGGCTTCTCGAATGACTGATTTATTCTTAAGATTTTTTTAATTAGGAGCAACAGAAAGAAAACATCATATTAGGGTGTATTAGAACAATTAACCAGCTTGCCAACATAGAGGTAGCTGGAATCATACCAGCCATAATGGGGACATCACATAACGTTGATGTTTCCCTATCTCAGTACGCCTCGTCACCACATTCAAAGCAGCCGCCAGAATTCCCATTAACTAAATTGTTCACATGTAAAGAATAGGAATGTAAAAGTTGTTCTCGGTGTTAAACGTTAGTAAAAGTAAGAAATGATAAACAGTAACCTCAATAGAAACAAAGCCGAATTTCCCCTTTGTAGACACCAGGTCTTTGTGTAGCATATATCGTGTCACCTGAATAGTTCCAATTTTGATGACAATTTGATCATGCCTAAGGGGAGAGTGAAAAGAAATATTAGTAATATATCTTAATGCAGTGCCTAATATATATGATAGTACTACTTATTTGTGAAGAAAAATGAAAAATATGATAGACTATTATAATTGTGTAATGTGAACTGATGTTAGGGGAATACTTTTTCTTAGAAGAATTGACATGGTTCATGAATTTAATGGTGTTTTCAAACAAAATATTTGCATCATGGGTGGTGTGTGGATGCGGACGAATACGATCATCTTCATCCGATTCCATGGTTGAGTCCCCGTCATGCATTGATCGGTGACCACCACCCTGTGATGAACCATCTTTCTCATGAGAACCATCATCTTCTTTTTCTCCAATTCCCTGAAGTGCTCCATTCTCCAACTCATCCAACAAGGAAGAAGCAACACGAGAATTATCTGTGTTGACCTTGGGCATGCTCCCTGCCCATGACCTTGTTACCCTACTGTGCACCTTTATTCACATTGAAATACGCTATGCATCATTATCTATGAAGACTACAAACACTGTGAAACCAATATAGTAGCAACATAAACATTTCACGCTACCTGGTTGGCTCCAATTTCAACATGTACGTGACCCTCAATTTGAGGGTCTGATGCTTTTCTCTCCTTGCCCTTTTTCAGCTGAATAACTTTAGGTGACACATCAACCATTGGGTTATCAATATTCTTTTTAGCATGTTTCTTACCTCTCTTCGGTGATCGCATCTTCCAAGGTATGATGAATCCTTCTGGAAACACCTGTATAGAAGTTGAGCCATTACCCCATTAGTATCCCACTTAAAAAGCAAATGAATTGAATGTAATCGAAGCGACGTTGCTTATGTTAGTTTATAATTGAAGTTTAGTCAAGTCTTTTATATAATTATTGATTATTAATTATGTAAGTGAAAAGGTATGTTTAAATGGTAGTTATTTAGTTAGGTTAGTTATGGTGACTATTCAAGGTATCTATTTAAAGTGCCTATTCAAGGTACCTCTTCAAGGTGCCTCTTCATTTAAAGTGCCTATTCAAGGTACCTCTTCAAGGTGTCTATTCATGATATGTATTTTCTATAAATAGGATATGATGTAAACAATTTCACACATTCAAAAGTTGTGTATTTTCTTCCATAAACTAATATGGTATCAGAGCCTCTCTTTTAAAATATCCTCCATTCATCCGCTGCAAAGTCATTGCCTAACATACAACAATCTCCCTCATACAACAAGTGAAGAATTTTGAAGCACTTCCCTGTCATCCATTATCAAAGCCTCAGTATTTAAAAAAAAAAAAAAAAAAAAAAAAGGGAGTGCAGAGGTAATCTTACTGTGAGAGAACAGAAGGTATTTTTTGGAGATCATGGAAGCAATATCACAACAAGTGATTCCCATTTTTGATGGGGATAAATATGATTTCTGGCGTATCAAGATGACAACCATCTTCAAAACCAGAAAATTATGGACGGTGGTGGAAAAAGGAGTTCCAAACGAACCGTCACAAAGTGAGAAAACTCCTGAAGCGTTGCAGTTGAGAAAACAGTGGGAAGAAGCATTGTCTCAGGATATGATGGCGCTGCAAATCCTGCAAACGTCCGTGACAGATCAAATCTTCTCGCGGATAGCACCAGCAACTACTTCAAAGGAGGCGTGGGATGCATTGCAATCCGAATTTCAAGGGACTCCACAAGTACGATTGATCAAACTTCAATCATTGAGAAGAGAGTACGAAAACTTGAAGATGAACAAAAGTGACAACATCAAATCCTTCACAGACAAGTTAATTGACTTGGGAAATCTTTTAAGGGTGCATGGAGAAGCAAAGACAGACTACCAAATAGTCCAGAAAATTCTCATATCCCTTCCAGTACGATTTGACAGCATTGTCACAGTAATGGAGCAAACCAAAGATTTGACTTCATTGTCAATAACGGAGTTGATTGGAACTTTAAAGGCACACGAAAAACGTGTGGAAGATCGCAGCGAGAGCGAAAACATGACGGAAGGAGCATTCAGTGTTCAAACAAAAGAAGGAAAATTTGGTTCCAAACCAAAGAACAATAAAAGCCATGGATATCAAGGCAAAGGTAAAAAATGGTGTGGATTTTGTAGGAAAGAAAATCACACAGAATCGGATTGCTGGAAGAAGCCGAAGAAGGATCACAGCAAAATTTCAAATAAAAAAAAGGAATGTTACAACTGCGGTAAGGTTGGACATTTTGCAAGAGAGTGTCGTTCAAAGAAATATGAACGAGCACATATGAGTCTTGAAGATGAAGATATCAAAGATCATATGTTGTTTAGTGCATCAGAAGAAGCACCGATAATCACTAAAGAAGATGTGTGGTTGGTCGACAGTGGATGTACAAATCATATGACAAGAGAAGAAAGATATTTCACAAGACTTGATAGAAGCATCAATGTTCCAATAAAAGTTGGAAATGGAGAAGTCGTTATGACTGCAGGTAAAGGAGACATCACGGTCTGCACAGACAGAGGAAAGAAAGTGATAAGAAATGTATTCTTGGTTCCGGGGTTGGAAAAGAATCTATTAAGTGTTCCGCAAATTATATCCATTGGATATAGTGTCTTATTTGAGAACAAGTGTTGCAAAATCTTCGATTCGACGGGAAAGAAGATCATTGATATACAGATGGTGAACAAACATTTTCCAATCACATGGAGTTCTTTCCAAGAAAGTGCATTGGTGACCCGTGAAAAGGAAGATATGAAGATGGAGTTTGAGATGACAGATATGGGAATGTTAAATTATTTTCTAGGCATGGAAATTATTCAAGATGATAAAGGAGTTTTTCTTTCACAAGAAAAATATGCATGTAAACTAATAGAGAAGTTTGGCATGAAAGGATGCAAAAGTGTAAGGACTCCACTTACACCACACGGCAAGGATGTTGAGGATAATGAAGAATATTGTGAGCCAACAAAATATCGAAGTATTATTGGAGGATTGCTATATCTATGTGCATCAAGACCAGACTTGATGTTTGCAAGTTCATATTTGTCACGATACATGTCAAAGCCGCTTAATAAGCATTATCAGGAAGCTAAGAGAGTTCTAAGGTATGTTAATGGTACATCTCATTATGGAGTTCAGTTTTCAAGTGTCAAGAATCCAGAGTTGCACGGATACTCAGATAGTGATTGGGGAGGATCAAATGAAGACAAGAAGAGCACATCTGGATATGTCTTCTCTTTAGGATCTGCCGTCTTTTGTTGGCATTCCAGCAAACAACAAACAGTGGCGCAATCAACGGCAGAAGCAGAGTATATCGCAGTTTGTGCAGCAACAAATCAAGCAATTTGGTTACAAAGACTTATGGAAGATATTGGCTTTAATTCTCAAGGAGGAGTTCCGATTTATTGCGATAACAAGTCAGCAATTGCAATTGGGAAGAATCCGGTGCAACATCGAAGAACAAAGCATATTGAAATTAAGTACCATTTTGTTCGAGAAGCAGAGCACAAAGGTCTTATCAAACTCAAGTATTGCGAAGGGGAAATTCAACTTGCTGATTTACTTACCAAAGCACTTAGCACCAAAAGATATGAAGATCTAAGGAGCAAACTTGGCGTAAGACCAAAACTCAATTAAGGAGGAGTGTTAGTTTATAATTGAAGTTTAGTCAAGTCTTTTATATAATTATTGATTATTAATTATGTAAGTGAAAAGGTATGTTTAAATGGTAGTTATTTAGTTAGGTTAGTTATGGTGACTATTCAAGGTATCTATTTAAAGTGCCTATTCAAGGTACCTCTTCAAGGTGCCTCTTCATTTAAAGTGCCTATTCAAGGTACCTCTTCAAGGTGTCTATTCATGATATGTATTTTCTATAAATAGGATATGATGTAAACAATTTCACACATTCAAAAGTTGTGTATTTTCTTCCATAAACTAATAGCTTACTGGTACTTGATCACTTTTCTCATCCTCATTGATGAACTCCTCGTCAGAACTTTGGACACACCATCCCACATCAACTGGCACATCAGAGCTCTTATCAAGGGGATATCGGCGACCATATATGACATCGTCCACAATCTGCCAAGTACAACACATTAGTAGCACATATTTAGGACGAATTACTTTAATTAAAAATAGCTAGGTTTCAATATTAATTTAGTAACAAATTGAAATGATGCTGACCTCAGCTTTACCATACTTCCCATCTGGCCCTGTGTCAGTTAGAATAGCCTTATCAACCTCATTTTGTTCACAAGCACAAAACCTAGCCTTCTTTGTGTTCCAGTTTATCCCATGACCCATATTCAATCTGTCTAGATATACAATCTGGAAACAAGAAAATTTAATTTTTTCAGTTCATTATTTATTGATGAATTGGGACATTTGTTAGACAAAATAGTTGTGACAAAACCTACCAAAAGAACCAAGGCCGAACCCGACAAACCTCTCTCCTTTGACTACTTCTCCTCCTTGTTGTCTGACACACCATTCGACTTGTTGTCCTTCCTTCCCTTTAGATCCACCATCCAGTCCAAGACAAACTTCGCCCAATTGTAATCCTCAACCGACTCAGTCACATTCCGCTTCAAAACCTTACAAAGTTTAGGGCTAATGAAGTTGCTTTTCGTCGTGCACACCACCATTCCCAGAGCGTAAAGTAAGAAATGCCTGATAAACAACCACTTTCTTTTCCTCTCAAAACACGCGAATTCTTTCACACACATCTCTGGTATACCCCCATTGTTTGCGTACTCATTTAACATAACCTTCAACTCTTTGTCAGATTGTTTAGCTAACCGTACCTTCTTTAAGTGATTTCCATTTGGAATCCCGAAGACCCACCCAATGATAGTCGTGTCAATGAGAACTGTTTTGGGACCACCCGCCTCATCCTCCTTCCTGAATGTGAGAATTTGAGTTTCATGATCAAATCGTTCCATTAGCCAAGAACTTAGGTTCTTGTCTACATGAGTCACCTCAATCTTTAGTAAGCTGCCCCACCCAACCTGTTTAACCCAACGTCTCTGTCTGCCGCTAAGGTTTTCCACGAAATGCTTGAACTCCTTTGCATAGCATCGAACAGTTTGATAGCCCTGCATGGTTTTCAACAGTAATACTAGTTAATTATGTACAGTTTGAGAAGGTTAGAGACATTTTAATGCATAATGCATAATAACTTACCATCAGGTTTTTGACAGTTATACAAATTCATTTTGTACAGTTTGAGAAGGTTAGAAACTGTTTCATGCATAATAACTTACCATTTGTTTCCCTTTGGCTTGAAAGGCCTTCCTCTCTTTTTCTTCCCGACGTTTTTTTCGGCTATAGAGTCTACATTTTCTGGTACAACAGGTGGCTTACTTACAGTAGGTTTCTTAGCTCTTGGCGGTTTATCAAATGATCCCTAACAATATTCAATTATTGTTATTTGTATTCAATATTCAATGCTACATAACCAAAAATAAAATAAAAAATCTTCATTTACTACCTTTTCTGGCGAAGGTGGATCCTCATTGTTTGACTGCTGACATGATCGTTTTCTCAATACTCTTGTCTCATACGCGATGGAAATTTCACGTACCTTATCCATTACACAGTATAGAAAAAATGTTCAGTCTTATGTGGTACAAATATTAATCAAAACACAAGCAAATATACTGAATCTGACAGTTTTACCTTATGGGTATGTGAGGCATTGTTAGGGAAGCCTCCTGCTTGTGTTGGTTGATGGGTGACCTAGTAACCAAAGCCATAATTAATCCAACTTAATTCAAAAACCTAGTAAGACATAAGATGCATGAGACCAATTTACCTGGTTGGGGTCTTCATCCGTGACTTCAAACTGAGCAACAGGTACATGAACAAGTGTTTGATCATCATCAATGATCAGTTGCTTTGATGGCTGTCCTTCTTTAACACATTTTGTAGTGTCAGAGTTCCCATCCTCAGTATTTGAGGTAGACTTATTCACCTATATAGAGAAAGAAAACATCAATATAATTTAGGAAAAATTGCTCTAAATAATCCCAAGTTTGACTGGTGTGCCAATAACAATCCCAAGTGAGAAAATTCAAGGGAATAATCCCAAATTTTTATTGGTGTTCCAGTAATGCACCCAAATGTAACAGAGTTAAATTTTCGTTAAAATAAGCTGACGTGGCAATTGTAAAGCCAATAAAGTTATTAAAAAAAAATTTATTGCACCTCACCACCGCCATTATCACTGCCTTTAGGCCGCCGTCACCATCTTCCCCGACCTACTCCTTCTCCTTCTCTCTCTATATCCTCTAGTTGGGGACCATATATAATTTTCACCCATTTTGATTATTGTCAGCGCTAATTATCAACGTAAAACTTACAAAAATGAGTTGAATGATACCCTCTCATCTCTTTCAAATTCTTCTTATTTTATGCCTAATTCAGCTAAAATTGACACTTGGGTATTATTGAACTCTGCAGTACGAAGGAAAGAATAGAGGGAGAGTGAAAATCTTGGATTTGAAATTGAGGGTCAAGATTTTGAAGATTTTTGGCTTGACATATGAATGGGTGAAGGGATGATCAGATGGGACTTAGGACTTGGGAGGAGACTAGGAGAGAGAAAGAGGAGGTCGAAGGTGATGCAACAATGGACGGGAGATGCTATGTGTTGCCCAGAACAGTAACAGTGGAGGGTTTAAGAAAGGAAAAATGAGGGATGGTGTTGGGGAGGTGCCGAGGTGGTGGCATGAGGAGTTGAGTCGTTGAGGGCATACAATTGTGTTGTATCGCCGTGAACAAGCTAGCTAGCATGAGAAAAACAATGACAGGAAAAGAGTAAACAGGAAGCTAAGAGAAGAGAGCCAGTGAGAGACATTGAAGAAAGAAATTTTCATTTTAGTTTCATTTTCATTTTTTTTAAAATTCC
The DNA here is from genome assembly GCA_038025085.1 of Tetragonia tetragonoides. Lineage (NCBI taxonomy): Eukaryota > Viridiplantae > Streptophyta > Magnoliopsida > Caryophyllales > Aizoaceae > Tetragonia > Tetragonia tetragonoides. The sequence goes on from CM076153.1 coordinate 35,879,646, forward strand.
AATTAAATGCCATGTTAGCATTTTCTGACGGGAACTTAACACCGTTACGCTTGGGAGCAAAACCGGAACATGGACTAAAACTTAGGATTATTTTTGTGTATTTTATCACTTGGGATTATTATTGGCACACCGCTCAAACTTGGGATTATTTAGAGCAAATTTTCCTATAATTTATTATAAACATTTAATATACAAAACATATTGGTACTTAAAGACACATACTATTGCCCTAACCTCATCTTCTTATGTATTAACCTGATGTTTTGTACTGACAGAGCATTCACCTACATAATCACATTTGTTGCCATTCACCCCTTCCTCTCCTGACTTGGTTATCATATTATCCGCTTCACCTAATTTATCCATTTTCCTCTCCCTTTTCACAGTCTGCAACTGGAGTACTCTCCTTTTCTTGTGTGCCACATGCTTTACCCTTACACCTCTTTTATGGGGTACAGGTGCACGATCTATGGATGACGCCTCGTAGTAAGGGACAACTACCTCAATTTTGTGCTCTACATATAAGTGTCTAACAACATCGTTTACAGCATATTTGTAGTCGCAGAATGAATACAAATCGAATATTGGAAACATCCTACCGTTGAGCACTGTCTCACTTGTAGTACCCCATATCTTCACAATTTTGGTATACATTCGACATATCATCACCTTAAGTCATTCCCATGTGAAATCACCACTATTCTTAAATTTAAAGGTTGCCTCTTCCCCGTCATAGTAGCCATACGTTGGTTCTGATTTAAACTTTCCTCCGTGGTTAAGTTTAACAACGAAGCTCCATTGAGTTCTACCCAACTGCATTCACAAAATTAGTTAAAAATAGTTTTGACCTCCTCGGAATGCTACAATCATTATTGTCCTAAACATTATTAAACACAAATAATTACATATCAATTGGCTAGATAAATCATTTTGTTACTTTCAAGTTTCAACATGCATGCAAACTAAGCGCCTGACCAATGCATCTCGCTTTTACTCCATTTTCTTCCAAAATATACTACCTGTAGGATTTTTCTGTTGTAGTTGGTACTTCAGGTCACCCTGTTCCTCTTGCTACTTTACCTGGCTAGTGATCGTTAATGTTTATAGCAAGGGAACCTTTTGTAAATTTTGGTATTATCTAATGAACCTTTGTTTTTGGGTGACTTATTTATTAGTGTTTTTCTTCCTGCTACTCTTTCTTTCTTATGGACCTTTTATCTTTTCTCTGACAATCCTCTGTGATTTTTGCTACTGCAATGAACTGGAACTTGTTCTGGAAACTGTTTGGTTTGAAGTCATTCACTTGTGGTATTATTCTCAAGTGATGGACTGGGCTCTAGCTCTTGAATCTCTACGAAACTGTAGTTAGTGTACTAGTATTAAACTTTGGCACTATGATAAATCCCTTGTTGTATTTTCTATCCCAGTATTGAGTTGTATTTTTTTTTGTTATTCAGTTCAGTAAGGCTTTTTTATTGGTTGACTTGAGGTGGTTCATAATTTTGCTAGCCAGTGACGATTTGTGGTGGTTTATTTCTATATTAAAGCTAGGTCCTTGGTTTTTTTAATTGGGTCGTAATGCTTTATTTTGCAAGTTGGAATTGGGTTTCTTTCTTACAAATGAAGCTGCTTGCTTTTAGTTATACTTCGTCTTGTAGCTATTCCCTTCTTAGTGAATTGTCAAGGAATGTTAGTATGCAAATACTCCACTCTACTGATCCATTATGAAAGTACTAGTCTGGAATGTTAATGGGGCTAAAAAAGCCCAAGCTCTAAGTGAAATATGTTTTTTACGTAAATTTATCCAACCTGACATCTTGTTTATTTTAGAAACGTTAACTAATATGGCTAATACTAATAAGTTGATCCGTAAGTTAGGTTACAGTAATTTCGAATTCGTTAATCCTATTAACCATTCGGGAGGAATCTGGGTCCTTTGGAACGATACTAATATTAATGCACATATTTTTCACAAAATGGACTGAATCATCTCCTTAGAAGTTGCAGAACTTTCAAATGGACAGAAAAGTATAATTTCTGGAGTTTATGCTCCAGCCCAGAATGGGGATAAAGATGTCTTTTGGCAGCAATTGGAATTTCTTAATTCCACAATCACATTATCTTGGTGTATCATTGGTGACCTTAATGAACTAGCCTTGCCAGAAGATAAAAAAGGCGGTCCTATGTGTAATCCGGATAGATTGGTCAGAGTAAATAGGTTCTTTGGCGCTTGTGACTTTGAATCCATTCCTTATAGTGGTAATCCCTTTACATGGAAACGTAAATTTAATTGTGGGTTCGTTTTTGAACGTTTGGACAGAGCGATTGAACGTGCGGACTGGTTGTCTTGCTTCCCTCACAGTGTTGTAAAACATCTCTCGTTCATCTGCTCCGACCATGAGCCGATTGTACTAGACACTTCACCATTCATGCAAGCTAAACCTAAACCTTTTCGTTTTCAACCTTTTTGGACTAAATTTAAAGAAACAGAAAGCCTAGTTAAGGAATCTTGGGAGCATAGTGTTCATGGCTCAAGAATGTTCCGTTTAACTAGGAAATTAAAACTACTTAAATCTAGTCTGAAACATTGGAATCATTCTACTGTTGGGCATATTCACAAGAAAATGTCTCTGAATTACGAAATAATTAAAAATGTAGAGGATAAAATTATTGGCGCACCCGAGAATAGCAACTTACATAAAACTCTTGAACGTCTAGTCAATCAGAGAGAAAAACTTCTGTTGTTTTCCCAAAATTATTGGAACGCTTATGCTAAGAAAAAATGGCTTATTGAGGGTGATCGTAATTCCTCATTCTTTCAACGTATCCATAATACCAGGGTAAAGAAAAAACAAATATTTAAAATTAGAGAGCACTCTGGGGCTTGGTTAGAGGATGATAGCCTTATTAAGGAGCATATTAACACAGAGTTTAGTGAAAGGTTCACCTCAGAGGTTCTCTCTCCACGTAATTTGGATCTCGATGATATAGTACAGATTATCTCGGAGGAGGATAATCGGCAGCTCACTATGGAAATTAGTAAAGAGGAAATTAAAGAAGCAATTTTTCAGATGAATCCGGTTAAGTCCCCGGGACCTGATGGGTTTGGAGCATGCTTTTTTCAGTCTTATTGGCATTTAATTGGGTCAGAAGTGACGGAGGCTATCCAGGCATTTTTTCATGGGAAGCGTATGCTTAAGGAAATTAATCATACTTTTATTGCGCTTATTCCGAAAATTCATATTCCGGAAACTGTTAACCATTTTAGGCCAATAAGTCTATGCAGCACTCTAACTAAAATAATTTCAAAAGTTCTTGTTAATAGACTTAGGCCCCTTCTTGACAATCTTGTAAGTCCATTTCAAGGTGCCTTTATTCCGGGTGGGTCTATCCATGACAATATCCTCCTTACGCACGAGATTATGAACATGTTTAAAAAGTCTAGAGCCAAAAAGGGATGGATTGCGATTAAACTTGATATGGAAAAGGCTTACGATAGACTTGAATGGGATTTCTTATTTGAATGTTTAAAAAAAATGGGATTTTGTGACATTTGGATTGACTGGATTAAACAATGTGTTACTACAGTGTCTTACTCCGTATTAGTTAACGATCAACCGTCATCTCCATTTACAGCATCTCGGGGGCTGCGGCAAGGGGCTCCCCTTTCCCCGTATTTATTCATTCTCTGCATGGATGTGCTTGCTAGGAGAATCGCAGCTGAAAGCGCTAGGAGGCGATCTGGCATTGGGATTAAAATTGCTCCTAATGTGCCAATTATTCCAGGATTATTCTTTGCACACGATAGTATTCTTTTCTGTAAAGCTACTAGGGAATCCTATTCTTCCATCAAATCCATTTTACAAAAATTTTGTTCCCAATCAGGACAACTGGTCAATTTTCATAAATCTGCTATTGTTTGCTCTAAATTTGTTCCGACCACTGCCCAACAGATGATTAACACTATTTTTAATATACCAATTAGAAATTCATTAGGCAAATATCTTGGATGTCCAGTTTTAGAAAAACAAGCTTCGCGTTCCTGTTTCGAGGAAATTATTGAGAAAACTAGGTCCATGATGAATGCGTGGGCAGCTAACTCCTTATCTAAAGCAGGCAGGGTTGCACTTATTCAAGCAAATTTAGAATCTATTCCGTCTCATAAAATGCAATGCTTTTCTTTACCTAAATCTATTTGTCATGATCTAGATAAAATTAGTAGAGACTTTTTCTGGAAAAATTCGAGTAGTGATAAACATTTCCCTTTGATTAGTTGGGATAAAATTTGTCAGCCTAAGATTTTTGGTGGCTTAGGCCTCCGAAAATATGAAGCAGTAAACCTGGCATTTATTTGTAATCTAGCTTGGAAAATTTTGTCAGAGCCGGAAAATATATGGGTCAAATCGGTTTCAGCCAAATACCTTGCACACACTAGTTTACTTGAATGTAAAGTGGGTGGCTCTTGTTCTTGGGCTTGGAAGAAAATTCTACATAGTAGGATCTTACTCTGTCAGGGTATCCGTTGGAAAGTTGGTAACGGTGAATCTATCTCATTCTGGTTTGATAATTGGTGCTCGTCTAAGGCACTAGCGGAGCATATTGATATTTCTAGCTTCTCTAATGATATTATTGGTTGGAGAGTTTGTGATGTTATAACTGAAGCTAGATGTTGGAATATTACGCTTCTTAATACTGTTCTTCCTAATTCTTTTATTGATAAGATCTCTTGTATACCTATTCCAGCTCATGACATCGAGGATGATTTCTGTTGGGGCCTCACAGGAAATGGAATATTTTCTACAAAGACTGCAACTTGGTTAGCTCATGGGCTTAACAAAGATGACTCTGATAAATGGCCTTTTGCTTGGATTTGGGCTCTTAATCTCCCTCCCAAAGTTGGCATTTTTGCTTGGCAGGTTTGTCATAAGTCGATTGCAACTCGGGGAATACTTTCCCGGAGAGGCATTCCCCTTAGCCCCAACTGTCCCCTTTGTGATTACGTGATGGAAGACATTGATCACCTTTTTGTTGAATGCCCCTCCTCTCAGAGTGTGTGGGATCAGGCCTATGCGTCGGGTTGGCTTGATTGCGTCCCTCCCAGTCAAAATCTTCTCCCGTGGCTTGACTTCCTTCGACATACTAGGGATTGTTCGAATATAGACAAGGCAAAAGTGTTCATGCTTCTTTGGAGTATTTGGCATGAAAGGAATAGCGTTGTGTTTAGGGGTTCTACTTTTAACCCAATAGGTTGTTGGTTAAGAGCTAAGTCATGTTTTCTTGAATGGACAACTCGGATCTCTCCTTCAAAATTTGATATTAGTACTTCAACTTCTCCTCGCCCTAAAGTTCTAGACACTAAACTTGTTGTCTGGTCAAAACCAGCGCTAAACCATATTAAATTAACTTCGATGGATCAGTTCTTGATGGACAAGCTGCTTCGGGCTACGTTATCCGGAATGAGGGTGGTTCCCTTCTAGGCGCTGGCGCTAAAGCCTTAGGTAAGTCCTCTGTCTTGATTGCCGAAGCAACAGCCCTTAGGGACGCGGTCCGGAAAGCGGTTGGACTTAGCCACACATTAATCCATATAGAGGGTGACAATAAGGTTGTAATCCAAGCTATGAAAGGGGAAATTCAGATTCCTTGGCAGATCCATTCACTCATTATTGACACTAGGCGTTTCTTAGCGCCCCTAGGGCCGGTAATTGTAGAACACATATACAGAGAAGGGAATAGGGCGGCAGATTGGATGACTAAATTTGGCCACTCTTGTCAGCAAGAATGTTTTTGGACCTCTTCACTCGATCGTTCTTTTAGCAAAATCCTTTATGAAGGTCCTCCTAATGTATATCTTTCTTCTTCTTACCTACTAAAAAAAAAAAAAAAAAAAAAAAAAAAAAAAAAAAAAAACTATCATTACCCGTGGTTCTTCTTTCTGCCTAGTATTTCCCTTGTTGGGAACACAATACAATTTGTTGCTGATGTTCTTCGCCTATGGACTAACAGAAGATTCTGAAACAAGGTGTGTAATCTTCTTCCTTGTCCTATATATGATTTTGATTAATTTATCATTTTGAATGACTGAAAAATTGATCTTTTACTTTTTATTTGTCTATTAGCTTGGCCAAATTCTGCATATAAACATTCCAAGTTGATGCTTAACATAATAATAAATTAAAGCAACAAATGCTCCGTTTACATATATTATTCATAATTTGTTGGGCAATTCATCTTGTTCAAACCCATATTTTTCATATTCCAATAAAAAAAACCCATCTGTTGAAATTTATAGTTTGAGTTTATAGTTATTAATTGGGTAATGCGTTTGAGTTTATAGTTCGAATAAAAAAACCCATCTGTTGAAATTTGAGCATCAAGACTGAGAATTGATTTTCGTTGCTCCCCCACCACGTATTGTTGATTTCTGGGCCAGCAATAGAATCTGCAACTGATTTTAAAAGTCATATGATATCATAGTGTATGTTGGTTTTGTGTTTATGATATTGGGTTCAATGCCATTTGTGCCCCCTTTTTCTTTTCTTTACTTTTTTTTTTTTTGAAATATTCTTGTTTCGTTATCGTCATCATTACTTTATTTCCAACTTTGATGTTTGTGTAATTGGGAAACCATAGGCAGTATCTATGGAACTTACTGTGTAGATGGGTAGCAACTAGCACAAGCATATACAAATGTTAGGTGTTGTATGGTTTAAGTTAAAATCTTCCAATTGAGGCTTAAAATTTAGCGCAATTTGGTGAAAACCACCTCAAAAGTTACACGTTTTGTCCAGTACCCCCTGAAAAGATGTTATTTGTTCAGTACCACATTTAAAGTTACAAACGCCGTGTGTGTCACACCTTAAGTGAAATTCCGACCAAATTCAAAATTTTTGTGACCATTTTACCCTCACGTGTCTAACACGTGAGTTTTAAATGATTTTACGAAATAATTAATTAATCAGCTCTCTTTCTCTCTCTCTCCTCTCTCTCTCTCTCCTCTCTCTCTCTCAGTCTCTGTTCGTACTCTCTCTCTCTCTCTATGTCTCTCTCTCTCTCTCTAGTCTCCCCCAAAACCGAGAACCCAGAAAGGAAGAAACAGCAACAATGGCGTCAAACTTTTTCAAAAAAATGGGAACTAAAAACGTGAAATTTGTGTCAGATCCAAAAGTCCCCAAATTCGTTATAAAGACAGAAATGTCCCTTTCGGAAGCTGAAGAGATATCACAAGCCAACTTGGAGAGGGATGATGGTGGAACAGGAAGTGGAACCGAGTTGAAAAATGACTTGCTCGAGAAGGCGGGACTCATGGCGGCAACTTCCTTCATGATCGATTCGACACTGATGGGAGCAGCCGTTGTGAACTCTACCTTAGTTGATGGTGACATGGAAATGGTGAAAAAATGAAGATGAAATTTGGAGTTTCAGGAAAGGATGGGTCACAGAAAATGGTAACGGCTGAACTTGCTAAGGTGCTGCATTGCATCCTTGAGGAAAAGAAGGAGCTCAACAGGCTGGTTACTGGAGGTAGAGGACCCGATGGTGGTGGTGGTGGTGGTGTTGTGCAGAGGTTTGAAGATGGCCGGGACAACGTTGATGATGGTGCTGATGATGATAAGTCTTTGGATGGGGGGTATGTTGATATATCGGATCCTTTCACCGATTGTTGAAGCTTGAAGGGTGATCAATGGAATTCGATCGGTTGAATGAATGATATGTTTTCTCGCTTTACTCTTTTTTTTGTTGGTTTTTTTGTTTGTTTTGTTATGAATTAAGGTGTAATGATCACTTTGTTTGTTTATGTTTTGAAGGTGTAATGTTCATGTTCGGTTAAGATGTAAGGAAAGAAACCCAGTAGCCATTTATGCCAAAATCATCTTTGTTCATCTTCTTTGCTTGTTTAATGCATCCGATTTTAATTTTTTTGATAACAAGTGTTGTGAGGTAAACATTTAAGCTATTAATTGTCTGGATGATTAACGCCAGAAACAAGTAATTATTTCGTAACGAGAGAGAGAGAGAGAGAGAGAGAGAGAGGAGAGAGGAGAGAGAGAGAGAGAGAGGAGAGAGAGAGAGAAAGAGAGCTGATTAATTAATTATTTCGTAAAATCATTTAAAACTCACGTGTTAGACACGTGAGGGTAAAATGGTCACAAAAATTTTGGATTTGGTCGGAATTTCACTTAAGGTGTGACTCACACGGCGTTTGTAACTTTAAAGGTGGTACTGAACAAATAACATCTTTTCAGGGGGTACTGAACAAAACGTGTAACTTTTGAGGTGGTTTTCACCAAATTGCGCTAAAATTTACAGTCTTTTTGGTTTTAAAGCTTCTGAGCTCTAAACTAGAGAAGGCAAATTTCTGCACTCCCCAAAACTACTTGCCATTCTCGTTCGATTAGTTTGCCATCCACAACTCACCTTCTAGAAGCTAGTGTTGAGTATTCCTTGTGTTGTTTGAGAGCTTTGAACTGGTCCCTATACATCCTAGCCATTCATGTGCCACAACTTGCGTGGACTGGAAACAGGGATTTGTTTTTGAGCTTTCGGATGATGTCACTATATATCCACTCTTCACATAGCAAAGAGTCCTCTATACTGCGAAATTGAAAGGGTTGTAGATGGATTGCTTGTTTTGGTTGGATATTTGTCTATCTACCCAAATGTTTGTCAGAGATGAAGGAATCCGTTTTAGAGCTTGAATCATCACTTCAAAGGAAAAGTAACGAAGGCATCCATTATGTGATGTGAAGAAAGAAGATCAAGGGAATGGGATCGAGGTACCTTGCGAATTTTTAGGAATTAGAGATCAGTTGTTATTTGGTCTAGTTTGAACTTTGAAGAAGCTAGTCACCTTTTGTTGGCAGACGTCTAAGAAATCAATTTCTCAGTCTTAGAATGGCTATCCATGAGTTGGAGGATGGTTTGGATTTGTCTTTGGATAATTGGTTAAACCAAGAATTTCCCTTCTTATAGTACTCAATAACTAGTCCTTATGTCTCTCGATAACTAGTCCCTGAGATTCTTGCCTCTGGTTGAGTTGAAATTGGGGAATGGGCGGAAGATCAGATTTTGGGAGGATTTTTGGAAAGGGGGTTAGCCCCTGTGTGCATTGTTTCCTCATGTGTTCCATCTCTCTGATTTGCATGGTGCTACTGTTTCGGGTTCTTGGAACCTTCATTTACGGAGGGCTTCTCACGATTGGGAAATGGATGAGTTTACATCCTTACTTGCCTTGATAGAGACAGTTCAGTTTCAGAGTGTGATGATTCAAGGAGATGGACTGGTGATGCTTCAGGGGAGTTTTCTTGCAAGTTCTTCTTCCAGCATTTGGGTGTGCCTTGTCCTCAGTTTCCCATAGCCGACCTCATTTGGAAGGCTAAGGTGCAGTGGCGGATCTAGAAAACTAATTATATGGGTGCCAAAATTAACTTATTATATAATAGGGATGCCAAAACTAAATTGTTAGGGTATTTTAGTAATAATTTTCAAAAAAAATTCCAAAAAGTAAGGTATTTTAACAAAAATTTCCAAAAACACTGGGTGCCCGGAACACCGGTGCCCCGGGCTAGATACGCCCCTGCTAAGGTGCCCCTTGAGGCGCGGGAGCTTGTGTGGACTCTAGCTCTAGATAGGGTGAATACTAAAAATCTGTGACAGAGAAGGAGGCCAAAGATGACTCCTATTCCGGATGTGTTGCCTGCAGCGTCGCATATGTGATAGATTGTTTGGTATTTTTGAGGAGGATTGGGTATCCCCTTTTAGTGTGGTGTAGTTCCTACAGATGAGAGTTTTGGAGTTTGGGAGGTGGAAGGAGACGAGGTCACTGTGGTGTAATGCTGTGTTTGCAATTTTTTGGTGTCTTTGGCTGCGAAGAAATGCCCGGGTCTTCGATGGGTTGACCATATTAGTGGATATACTTTGGGATAGAGTCACTTATCTAGCATCTTTATGGCTAGGGCCTCAGGGGCATTTAGGGGTTATTTTAATACTACAATCCAACTTAATTGGGCTAATTTGTCAGTTTCTCTTGAAGGACATCTTGTCCTCATCTACTGTATTCTTTGATACTTCATTAATAAAATCTTTCTTTTTATCTAAAAACAATAAATAAATTGTAAGCCACTACGGAAATGCAACAGAAGTGGAAAAATACATTTCTTTAATGAACAGTGATTTTCGAGCAGTTGTCCTCTTAAAATGTGTAATATTTGAGTGACAGGAAGATTCAATTAGATTGTATTGCTTACCTTCTCTACTGCCTGTGCAAATGTATTGGTCGCACTGGCACCCTCTTTTTTAATGCCATTTTTAGCAGAGTAGTACAAAATTTGTGGGGAGTTTTTGACGTATCTCTTGCTTTACTGGATGTCTCTCGCTTTGCTCTGAATGCACTGGGGCCTTTAAGGGTGTTCCTCTTACTCTCGTCCATCTGTAGATATTTTCTTGTTACCATTTGAGAACTTCTTGTGCTCCACCTATTTTGTATTCTTTCATCGATTGATTAATAAATTTTTTTACTAATCTAAAAAATATTCTTTTGTTTTTAGATAAGGAAAAATTTTATTAATAAAAAATATAAAGAATACAAAAAGGACGACAATGTCTCCTCATAAGTAAACCAAAATATCTACAAATCTTGCCAGTGGCGTGGAACTATCGTAGCGGAACACCCTCGAAGGGCCCCGCCGCCTTGCCCAAAGGGAAGCCAAATAAACTACATGGTCCCAAACATAGTCACTAGTCTTCCCGGCATCGGAGAACACCCTCGTATTCCGCTCCAACCAAATGCACCATAGAATTGCCATGCAAGCACATCTCCACAACATCCTACCCTCCTTGCCCCTCCTCATCGTAGTGAATCGTAAATTTAGGAATTCTCCCACCGTGGCTGGACACCCAAAACTTTCCCCACACAGCAGCCTAGACTTGGCAAACTCACACATCACAAACAAATGCAAGCAATCGTCTCCATCGTGACGACACATCACACAAATCCCTGGTAGAAGTGACCAACCAGGCCTCCGACGTTGCACCATATCATAAGTGTTCAGCCTACCTAGCACCAATGTCCACACGAAAGCACATACCTTCAAAGGAACTTTAGACTTCCGAATATAAGTGGATAAAGGAAAGTAAGGAAATCGTGAAGGAAGACTAAGCTGATGGAGGACGGACTTGCAAGAGAAAAACCCCAGAAAGGCCCCCATTCCGTGTTCATGAATTGTCCGTAGGGACAAGAATAGTAGAATTTAGGACACTTAGGAGGGAAACAAGTTTCTCCATCTCTCTATCATGTGGCGATCGACGAAGATGTAAGTCCCAAGACCCACTCGTGCCCGAAAAGAAAGCAGACACAAGCTTTAGTATTCTTAAATACATGAAATACAAGTGACATACTCCATTTTCTCAACATACATTTCTCTTGCTTCATATTCCGTTAGTTCTCAATATTTGCATAATGTACAAGCTTTTCATTTGAATGCTCTCTCTGATGAAAGCTGATGTTTCTTTGCATTGTCACTGCATAATTTTGATAGTTTAAATTTTCACACGTGTTATCTGATCACATGAAAGATGAATTTCTCTCTCTTTTTTCAAATTGTTGATCTTGACTGTCATTGATAGTGTTTTAAGAGTGTGCTCACTATCTTTGAGATCGTTGAGGTTGTGTTTGGCATGAGGGTCAATTATTCTAAGTGTAGTTAGTCGGGGGTGAACATCGATAACTCAGTTTTGGACCCTCTTGCGAGTCTGGTCGGGTGTCTGGTCAAGCAGTGGCCCCTCACCTACCTTGGTGTTTCCCTTGAGGATATCCCTGGGCTGCCTCTTTTTGGGAGCCAATTCTGTTGCTAAACGATTAGATGGGTGGAGGGGGGGGGGTGTACTTTTTTCTTGGTGGGAGGATGTGAGGATTATAGTTCTCCAGTCTTGTTTGTCCAGCATTCCCCTTTACTACCTGGGGACTTGGGTATGGGTATTTAGTGTCCAAAAACATATCTAGTGCAGAAGTGGTTATAGCGTTTTCCTTAGAACCCAAGTCCTTATGGCAGCGAGTTATTAGGAGCAAGTATTGTCCTCTATGGGATGCTCATGCCGGCTCTTCCATCTCCACGCGTGCCCTTGCAAATTCATTCCACAAGTATCGGCTTTCTTCTTCTCTCTAGTTAGATAGAAATGGTAACAGACATCGAGTTAGGTTCTGGGAGGATATGGGCTATGGGGATTGCTCGTTCTCTTCCAGATATACTCGGGTCTTCCAGTTATCCTTCTCCGCGAGACATCGGTTGCTTCTTTCTTTTCTGTGAGCAACAGTGTGTGGGACTTACATTTACTGAGAGCTCCTTGTGATTGGGCATTGGGGGAACTCACTTCTTTGCTTACTGGATACCGTTCATTTTGATTCCACACTGGTGATTCCTTGGTTTGGATTGGAGACCCCTCCGGGGATTTCTCTTGCAAATCCTTCGTATACACTCTTAGCCTCCCCTCACACAAACCTCCTTTCCCTTTGGCCAATTTGATTTAAAAAAGTCAAAGGCTCCCCTTAAAGTTCACACCTTTATGAAATGGTTCAGCGGAGGAGGGACGGTTGGCCTTTGTCCCTGGATGTGTCTGCTTTGTAATGAGGCTTGTTAGACTTGTGTGGACATTTTCATTTCACTCAGTCTTACAAAGCCCAAGATAGTTGTTTGTTGGGGCCTTGGGGGGGGGGATGTTTCATTTGCCCCCCCTCTCCCACTCCACTCAGCTCATCCAGGCTCAGACTCTTGGCCTAGTTAGGGGGAAGGAGAACAGGATAATGTGGTGGTGTGTGTTCTTTGCTATCTTTTGGTACGTTTGGTTGGAGCTGAATTCCGGACTTTTGATGGGGTCTCTAAGCCTCCTGGCTTGGTTTGTGATTGGGGGATTTATTTGTTCTCTCTTTGGGCCAAGGTTTCAGGGGCATTTAGAGGGGAGCCTCTCACTGACGTGCAACGTCACTGGGGCAATTAGCTTTTTCTTTTGAGGACTACTTGTCCTCTTGTTTGTAATTGCTTACAATTTTCAGTTTCAATAAAACTTTTCTCTATGAGAAAAAGATGTAATTTGAGCAAATTTCTCTGTCTTTCTCCCTTCAGGCACTCTTAAGAAGCAAAAGTTGATATGATGATGCCGCTAAATGTAAAAGACAACAATATGGAACAGACTGCAGAAGATGGGAGGGTGTTCCGTGGCCAATAATATGATAGCAGTTGACAACATCGCTTTCCCGAAACCAAAGCAGGCTTGGTTAAGGAGCAGCGCATCTGATGAAAGGTACTCGTCAATATGTAGTCCTCTGTCCTCTTTGCCTCTGTTCTCTTTTGGTGCATGTGCACGTGTGCCCTTGGTGTGTTCTGTTGCATATTGCTTTTCAGAGTTCACATTGTTTTCAACCATAATGTAGGACTAGCTTTGTGTATTCAAACAGTCTGTCTGCCTATAAAATATTTTCTTTTCTCGATATTTCCAAATAAAAATCCACAATTTAGTTTAGAAACATATATATTCCTATGGACGGTTGAATTGTACTTGTATGCACAACAGAAACCCAAACCATTTCGGAGATTAATTGGAACCTAAAAACAATATCAAACAAGACTATGGACATTGCCATGCCCGTGTAATGCAGTTTTTAACTAGATCAAGGCTGTCCAGATTCTTTTTGTTTTCTGACTCCCATCATAATCTTAATGAGCTCTACTGCATGCCACATGATCTGGACTTGCCACATGATCTGGACATGACTGATATAGCTCATGTGGGAAATAATACGGTTGTCCCTTTTGTGTCTTGCATTCTCCAGCATGCCATTCGTGCTCATCAAATTTTAAATTGTCATTATTTCAAAAATGAGGAAACAAGATGAGCAGTTGTTGGTGGCATTGATGGTAATCCTACACATGGATCCATCGCATGCGCCACGATAAGCTTTCTCATGGCTTTCCTCGCTTTATATATATTTGTTGGATAAGCCTTTAAGTCAAGCATCCTTCAATTCCTCCTATGAAGTGCAAAAGAGTTCTTCCACCAGAGGTTAAAGAAATGGCAACTCCAAACACTTCTTTCCAAACACCCGTTCACGTAGTTTGCCATCAAGATCTCACCACTCAATGCAAGCATCGAGGATCACTTGCGCAGGCTAAGAACCTTGCAAGCGGGTCTTCCTCATTATCCATATGCTAAAATTTGTGCACCATAAAGGATTTGTACGAGCAAATGAACGATTGTGTTCATAGAGGGAGATTGAAGAGGTTCTAGATGGATCTCTGGCTTTGTTGGAAATTTCCAGCTCGGCACTGGATGCACAATCAGCCCTCTGTAGAGGAAGTGAGGGTGAAGGAACTGATGCATATTTGGTGATAAGAAAGAAGATCAGCAAAGTAAATTCCTAGTATCCTTTTTTTTTTTTGGTGCGTATTCCTAGTATCTTTTAAATGTAAAGAATTTGGAGAAGAGTTACACCTTCCTACAGCCAGATAATGGTGCCATCATTTTAAGAATGCTAAAAGAGGCCAGTTAGTCTCTTGACATTGATGTCAGTCTCTTGACATTGATGTCAGTGCTCTCATATGTGATGGGGAAGAAGGCAATTATTCACACGAGGCTGGTCATTGGTTGCCAAACTTGTCAAGTCCAAGAACCCATCTCACGATGCAGAAAATGGACCGTTCCCTATCTGCTCTTTCCAGGAAGCAGTCAGTGGCTGAAATAAATTTGGTGCTGAAGCATTTAGAGACATTAGAATGGCCATCCAAGAGATTGAGGATGGCATGGAGTCTGTCTCCAGATGCATAGTGAAAACAAGAGTCTCTGTCCTCAATGGACTTAACCACTAGCTCAATGCCAATCGGGCACACTTTATAAACATTAGAAGTTATACATCTACTAAAAACTGAATACTTCCTCTAGAAACATGATTTCTCTTAGTACTTGTTTAATTTAGTAGCGTAGTTTTTACTGGAGTTCTTGTGTTTTGTCGAGCTGCATACTAATTCATAAACGTTAATAAATTCTAAAAATAGCGATAAAATTGTGCTGTCTTATGTTTTTTATTTTGTAATTAATAACTATGTAGGATTTGATGATCTTGTCCTTCTAAAATGAACAGTCGAGATGTGGGTCTGAGGGTTCTCAACTTCTCACCAATGTGGTGGTTCTCACAGGAATCTTACTATGTAATTTGTATAGCCTTTACAGGGACAGCTGATATCTACTCATATGCACCACAGAAACCTACAACATTTCACAACATAATAATCTAGAAACTACGATGTTAAATATGATTAGATTATCAGATGACTTTAGAGACTCGTTTAGCAAAAGAAAAAAAAAAAAGATGACTATGACTTACTACAATGTTCGAGCGTGTACACCAGTTTTAAGATACAATCTAGGCTGTCCATATTTTTTTGTTCCCTGACTCCCATCATCATCTTAATGAATTTTACAGCCAGCCCCATGATCTACAAATGATTAATATAACTCATGTGAGAGATCAAATGCTTGTCTTTCTTGTGTCTGGCATTCTACTGCATGCCACTCATGCACATCAAAATATTATTTCAGTAGGTGTAACTGTGTAAGGTGAGGCACAAGATGAGGGATAGTAGGCTGGATCAATGATAATCCTCCTCGTGGATCCGTGGGAAGTGCCGCGATGAGGGTATTTTATACCTTTCCTTGCTTCATTATAAATACTTGTTCACCAGCCCTTTAAGCCAAGCATCCTTTCTTCTCTAAGCCCAAGAGACTAATACAAAGAAAGTTGAAGCAATGGCACTATCAAACACTTCTTTCCACACCCGTTCACTCAGTTTGCCAACAACAGCTCACCCACTTGATGCTAGCATCGAGGATCATTTGCGCAGGCTGAGTGCCGCACAAGCGGGGACCTCTTCCTCATCATCCATAAGCCAGAACTTGTGTAGCATTAAGGATGTGTATGAGCAAATGAACGATTTGGTTCATTTGCCACACAACCAGATCATCCTTCCACAAGATCACCATAGGCGAGAGGTAGAAGAGGTTCTAGATGGATCTCTTGCATTGTTGGATGTCTCGAGTTCCACACTGGACGCACTGTCCCAAATGAAGGAATCTTTTCTAGACCTTCAATCCGCTCTTCGTAGAGGAAGTAACAATGAAGGAGTACATGCTTATTTGATGTCAAGAAAGAAGATCAGCAAGGTTGTTTCCAAGTGTCTTTCAAATCTAAAGAAAGCGGAGAAGAGTTGTACTTTGGCACAGCCAGAAAGTGATGCCACCACTGTGAGAATGGTGAAAGAGGCTGAAGTGATCAGTCTGTCAACATTGAAGTCTGTGCTCTCATATTTGGTGGGGAAGAAGGTGATCTCTCAGACACGGGGCTGGTCCTTGGTTTCTAAACTTGTCAAGTCCAAGAATGCATCTCATGAGTCAGAAATGGCCACTGAAGTAGAGGAACTAGACCGATCCATTTCTGCTCTTTCCCAGAAGTATTCAGGGGCTGCAACAAAGGCCGTCCTGAAGCAATTAGAAACACTAGAATTGACTATCAGTGAGCTTGAGAATGGCATGGAGTCTGTCTCTAGATGCTTTGTGAAAACAAGAGTGTCTCTCCTAATGTACTCAACCACTAGCTACATAGATATCAAGGCATATATTGTAAAATATTAGAGTTTATACATTTTATGAATAGAAACGGAACACTTCTTCAGAAACATGAATCTTCTTGCTACTCATTTGATTTACTTGCTTCTTATTGGAGTCCTTGAGTTTTCTAGAGCTGCATAATAAGTGGTAAATCATAAATATATCTTACAAGCAGAGATAAAATGCTCACAAGGAGAGCATAACAAACAATTTGACAGTCGTTCCTCGTAGGGATGCTGTTACTGATATATATTGTGACAAGAATTTGCTTTCCATGTTTGTTCGATGTGACCGCTATCCTCTTTCTTCTGTTCTTCTTTCTGTAGGTCATTTCTTGTAGAACCTTTTTATTTTACTTTTTAATCAGCATCTCATCTAGAATTGACATTGTAATTTCTCATTGCTCTATTTCTGTTGATCATGTAAGCTATCCAGTCATCCGCCATCGGTGCTAAGAATTGAAATTATTGAAGCAATAAGTCATATGTGATGTTACTGTTTTCAAAATTCAAAATTGTGATGTTACTGTTTTCAAAATTCAAAATTGTTTTCGTGGGTCTTTCGGAGATAGTCTCGTTACTAGGCTACTAGTTAGGGGTCAGACTGCGTTCATCTGGATCTCCCCAGACCCCGCCCTCGGCGGGACAATTACTGGGTTGTGGTTGTTGTTGTTGTTGATAAGTCATATGTGATGCAGACGGTCTGAAATTTATCTTGATGCTTATCGTTTCTACAGGGAGCAAACAACACTATTGAAGCATTAAGACCTTCTGGTCTGAACCCTCTGAAGTCTGACATAGTTCTGCTGATGAGCTCAAAAACAAGCAGTTGCCGGTGCCAGCTTGCCCGTGTGCCTCCATTCACTTTAAAGATTAAAACGTGGACATCTTCAGTGTGCTTTTGATCTGTGCATACTCCCGTGCTTTATGATAATGCCTTTGTTATGTCCTACATACTGGTTGCTAAAGGCTGCTGTGTCTACATCGAATGACGATCAATCAAACTTGTAAAACCTAAGGATGCATGTCATGTTCTCCAAGTATTGTGAACATTCGGTAAGATGAGCAAAGTGCATTGCCTATCCCTCATCCCCCCCCCCCCCCTTTTGCCCAGGCAATCACTAATAGAATGGTGCAACAAATGTGCAAGGAAAGAAGAAAAAGGTGACGTGGAAAAACATTTGAAGTCTTTGGGAAGACAACAAGATTGAACAGATTGCATAAGCTTGGAGGGCACTGCTCCGCGGCGCAGAGCATAAAGTAAATTTACATTAATCATTCATACACAACTAAATTGGGCATTGATAACTACAACATCCACAAGAAGGTACGCACTATGTAATCCTCTCTGCTTATGTTCTGTATTTGTGCACTTGTATGCGTGCTCATGTTGCTTTGCAAATTGCATCTCAGTTTTTAACATCACTTTCAATTTAAAAATTGCCTATTCATTACTCAAATGGTCTGCTTGTGGGGCTTCATTCTGAAATATGTTTCCAAACAAAATGGCCACAATTAGCATGTGAACAATTTATTATATTGGGAATAAATACTGTTTGTGTGCTCCACTAGGACGGTTGATATCTATGCTCATCTGTGCCAGAGAAACCAAACCCTTTCACAAACTAACCCGGAAACAGGAACAATCTCAAACAGGATTAGAGGATATGAACATTTACTATATAGCTCACGCGTGTACACCAGTTTTTATTTTAAATCAAGGTTGTCCAGATTCCTTTTGTTCCCTGCTATATAGGTCAGCAGGCCACATGATCTGCAAATGACTAATAGCGCTCATGTGGGAAATTAAATGGTTGGCCTTTTTGTGTCTTGGGTTCTCGAGCATGCCATTCGTGCTCATCATATTTAAAGTTACCATTCCATTAAAAATGAGGAAAGCAAGATGAGCAGCTTTAGGCGCCATTGATGGGTATCTTCCGCGTGGATCCGTGGTATGCGCCATGATAAGCTTTGCCATGGCTTGCCTCTCTTTATATATATACAGATCGGCCAAGCCTTTGAGTCAAGCATCCTCAATTCCTCCTACAAGTCCAAAACTGTTCCACCATCAAAACTTAAAGCAATGGCAACTCAAAAAACTTCTTACCACACCCGTTCACTCAGTTTGCCATCAACACCTCACCCACTCGATGCAAGCATCGAGGATCACTTGCGCAGGCTAAATGCCTCACAAGCGGGTTCGTCGTCTTCATCATCCATTTGCCACAACTTGTGCAGTATCAAGGTTTTGTACGAGCAAATGAACGATTGCATTGATTTGCCACAAAACCAGATGCTCCTTTCTCATAATCTTCATAGAGGAGAGGTTGAAGATGTTCTAGATGGATCTCTGACTTTGTTGGATGTTTCCAGTTCCGCACTGGATGTACTGTCCCAAATGAAGGAATCCATTTTAGACCTCCAATCAGCCCTCCGTAGAGGAAATGATGGTGAAGAAATTCATGCATATTTGATGTCAAGAAAGAAGATCACCAAAGTGGTTTCCAAGTGTCTTTCAAACCTTAAGAATTTGGAGAAGAGTTATACCTTGGTACAGCCAGAGAATAATACCATCACTTTGAGAATGCTAAAACAGGCTGAATCAATCAGTATCCTGACATTGAAGTCTGTGCTCTAATATGTGACGGGGAAGAAGGCAATTTCTCAGACACGAGGCTGGTCGTTGGTTGCGAAACTTGTCAAGTCCAAGAACGCATCTCATGATGCAGAAAATGCTACTGAAGTAGTCGAAATAGACCATTTCCTGTCTGCTCTTTCCAAGAAGCAGTCAGGGGCTGATACAAAGGCGGTGCTACAGCATTCAGAGACATTAGAAATGGCCATCCATAAGATTGAGGATGACATGGAACCTGTCTCCAGATGCTTAGTGAAAACAAGAGTCTCTCTGCTCAATGTATTAACCACTAGCTAGATGCCAATTGGCAACACATTTTTGAAAAGACTAGAAATTATACATACATCTTATAAATAGAAATGGAATACTTTCTCTGGAAACATGATATATCTTACTACTCATTTAATTTACTACCGTTTGGAATTCGTAAGTGTTCTTGAAATGCATATTAATTCGTAAACAACAATAATTATACTGTCTTTGAAAAATCTATTCGTTTTGTAATTAATAAATATTTGGGAGAATGTGTTACCCTTCTAAACTGAATTGTGGAGATGTGTTCTCAGGGTTTTCACCAGAGTGGTGGTTCTCATGGGTTAAAGGTATAGTCTTTACAGGACAGCTGATAGGTACTGATATATGGCACAGAATCCCAAAACATCTCCATAATTATTAGGAAACTATAAACAATATCAAACATGATTCGAGTATTTGGTTATCGAGGTTGAGTATATAGTTCGTGCATGTACACCAGGTTTAAAAATAATATATCCTGGCTGTCCATATTCTTTTTGTTCCCTGGCTCCCAATATCATCTTTGTGATGTGTACAGCACACCACATGATCAGAAAATGATTAATAGAATTCATGTGAGAGATCAAATGCTTGTCTTTCTTGTGTCTGGCATTCTACTGCATGCCACTCATGCACATCGAAATATTCGCATTTCAGTAGGTGTAAGCTAAGGGCACAAGATGAGGAATCATAGGCAAGATTAATGTTAATCCTCCGCATAGATCCGTGGCAAGTCCCACGATGAGGGTATTTTATACCTTTCCTTGCTTCATTATAAATACTTGTTCACCAGGCCCTTAAGCCAAGCATCCTTTTTTCTCTAAGCCTAAGAGACTATTAGCAAAAAAAGTTGAAGCAATGGCACTATCAAACACTTCTTTCCACACCCGTTCACTCAGTTTGCCAACAACAGCTCACCCACTTGATGCGAGCATCGAAGATCAATTGCGTAGGCTGAGCGCCTCACAAGCAGGGACCTCTTCCTCATCATCCATAAGCCAGAACTTGTGCAGCATTAAGGATGTGTATGAGCAAATGAATGATTTGGTTCATTTGCCACACAACCAGATTCTCCTTCCCCAAGATCACCATAGGCGGGAGGTAGAACACGTTCTAGATGGATCTCTTGCATTGTTGGACGCCTCGAGTTCCACACTTGACGTGCTATCCGAAATGAAGGAATCTATTCTAGACCTTCAATCCGCTCTTCGTAGAGGAAGTAACAATGAAGGAATACATGCTTATTTGATGTCGAGAAAGAAGATCAGCAAGGTTGTTTCCAAGTGTCTTTCAAATCTAAAGAAAGTGGAGAAGAGTTGTTCCTTGGCACAGCCAGAAAGTGATGCCACCACTCTGAGAATGGTAAAAGAGGCTGAAGCGATCAGTTTGTCAACAATGAAGTCTGTCCTCTCATATTTGGTGGGGAAGAAGGTGACGTCTCAGACACGGGGCTGGTTTTTGGTTTCTAAACTTGGCAAGTTCAAGAACGCATCTCATGAGTCAGAAATTGCTACTGAAGTAGAGGAACTAGACCGATCCATTTCTGCTCTTTCCCAGAAGCATTCAGGGGCTGCAACAAAGGCCGCCCTGAAGGAATTAGAAACACTAGAATTGGCTATCAATGAGCTTGAGGATGGCATGGAGTCTGTCTCTAGATGCTTTGTGAAAACCAGAGTGTCTCTCCTCAATGTACTCAACCACTAGCTACATAGATATCAAGGCACATAAATTTTGAAAAAATTAGAATTTACACATCTTAGAATTAATAAATCTTTTGAATAGAGAATACTTCTTCAGAGACATGATTTTTCTTGCTACTCATTTGATTTACTTGCATCATAGTTTTTATTGGAGTTGTTAGGTTTTCTAGAGGTGCAGAATAAGTGGTAAACCATAAATATATCTTACAACAAGAGATAAAAATGCTTACAAGGAGAGCTTAACAAACAATTTGACAGTCGTTTGTCACGGGGATGCTGTTATAAAATTCTAATATAGATCTCGACAAGAATTTTCTGTACATGTTTGTTCGATGTGATCGGTATCCTCTATCTTCTGCTCTCGTTTCTGAAGGTCATCTCATCTAGATACTTTTTATTTTTATTTTTTGAACAGCTTCTCATCTGGAATTAACATTGTATTTTCTTAATTGCTCTGTTTCTCTTGATCATGTAAGTAATCCACTCATCCTCCATCGGTTGTGATATTCGAAATGTTTGCTGCCTGGACTAGTGTTTTGGCCCTACAATTTGATGAGCCATTATCAACTTATGATTCCATTCTTGAGCAGCACTTCTGCGAACCCAGTTATCCTTTTTTATTAATGGACATTTACATTTTTGGGGGGAATCCTTGAAAGAAAAAAGTGCCTCAGTAGAATACCATAAAATTCCGTAGGATGGACCTTGGAAATGGAGAGCGGATTGGTTTTTGAGGGGATGGGTGGGGTGATGAGGAATCATTGTGTGAGGTTACCTAGGATATACCAGCTTTCAACAGTGCATGAAGCTACTGTTTCCCAGTTCTACTACTCCTCTTTGACAGGCTTGTGGAACTTGCCTCAACGGCGACAGGTCAGGAGTGGGAGATGGGGGAGGTGACATCTTTGCTGGAGGTTCTTGAGTCTGTTCATCTACAGGATCGGGAGGATGTTAGGAGGTGGGGTGGTGATCCTTCTGGGGTATTTTCATGTAAATCTTTCCTGCAGCACTTTGAGCTGCCGATACAGCAGCATGGGTTCCCGATTGCGAAGTGGCTGTGGAAGGCGAATGTGCCACTTGAGGTTCGGTCTTTTGTGTGGACTTTGACTGTGGATAGGATTTAATACCAATAGCTCAGCTGGTAAGACTTCTAAGAAGTATTCTAGAGGTCCCAGGTTCGAGTCCCTGCATGGCCACTGGAGGTTTTCCTGGTTGTTAACTTCAGGGCCCATGGGATTAGTCAAGCAAAGCTTGGACACCCATGTTATCTGAAAAAAAAATACCAATGATATACGGCAACGGAGAAGGCCAAATTCAGCCTTGTCCCCCAATATGTGCATGCTTTTCCGGCTAGTAGTGAGACTTCTACATGTCTTCTTGAGGTGTAGGGTAGCTCGGGTTCTCTGGTGTAAGGTGTCCGTTGTTATGGGGGAGGACTGGGAGTGTCCTGATAGTGGTATGGGAATTATGCAGATGATGTTAGGGGGGGCGAAGGAGAAACGGGTGTTGTGCAAAGATGCTGTTTTTGTGGTGCTGTTGTGTTATTTGGCTAGATAGGAATGCGAGGGTCTCCGTGCTGTTGTGTTATGCAGATTATCTCTCCATGTTTAAGATCCCCGTTAGTGTAGCCGAGCATATCGAGCGTATGATGCGGGATTTCTTATGGTTTGGAGTGGACGGGGGTAGGAGGGAGCATCTTGTTAGCTGGGACCATGTATGTAGACCTAAGTCTGAGGGTGGTCTGGGTTTCGGGCGGTTGGTGTCTAAGAACATTTCGCTAGTGGGTAGTTGGCTATGGCGTTTTCCTTTGGAGCCCGAGTCCCTATGGCACCGAGTAATCAGGAGCAAGTACGGTCTGCAACAGAATGGATGGGACGCCCGAACTGGTACCGCAGTTTCCCATGCTTGCCCGTGGAAGTTTATATCTCAGGTATCGCCTCTTTTCTTTCCCCTGGTTGGATTTCATGTGGGTAATGGCCATCGGGTAGTGTGGAAGGGGAACTCCACTTTCTCTTCCGCATATCCTCGGGTTTATTAGTTGTCCACGCTCCATGAGGCGCCAGTATCGGAATTTTACTCCGCTATGGGCGGTTCTTGGAACCTACACTTACGACGGGCACCCCATGATCGTGAGATGGAGGAAATTGTTTCCCTCCTGAGCGTGCTAAACACTACTCTTCTCGTCCCTAGGGGCGACTCTCGGACTTGGGAATGAGACTCCTCTGGGGTTTTTTCCTGCAAGTCTTTCTTGCATCGGCTTAGTCTGCCATCTTAGTTTCCCCATTTCCCCCTTGCTACTTTTATCTGGAAGTCGAAGGTTCCTCTGAAGGTGCGCGCCTTCGTGTGGACTTTGGTGTTAGATAGGGTGAATACGCATGACATGTTTCAGCGGCGGAGGCCTGGTTGGTGTTTGTCTTCGAGTGTGTGTGTTATGTGCCGCCATGATTGTGAGAACGACTTGCACCTGTTTGTGATGTGTGAGTTTGCTAGGATGTTGTGGGGCAGGTTGACAGGGGGTGAGCCTTTTGCCACTCCGGCTACAGTGGCGCAGTTTCTGCAGATGCGGTTTGTTGCTGGTGGGAGGGGAGAGAGGGTAAGTTATGGCGGAGGTGTGCTTGTATGGCCATCCTGTGGTGTATATGGCTGGAGTGGAATTCGAGGGTCTTTTCCGCTTCTAGAAAGTCTGTCGTCTGTGTTTGGGATCATGTTGTTTACTTGGCTTCTCTTTGGGCAAAGGCAGCTGGGGCCTTCAAGGGTGTTCCACTGACTATTGGGGGGAGTTATAGTTTTTTTTTTTTGTAATCTTTTGAGGACTCCTTGTCCTCTCTTTGTATTCTTTCAATTGATTGATTAATAAAAAAAATTCTTATCTAAAAAAAAAAAAAGGAATGCGAGGGTCTTTTCTAGGGTATCTATGTCAGCCTGATTTATTGGGAGCGGGTAGTCTATTTAGCCTCTTTGTGGGCGAAAGGCTGCTGGGTGTTTTCGGTGTTACCCTCTTACTCATGTTATGCTGCATTGGCTGATTGTAAATAGATTCCTCTTGAGGACTTCTTGTCCTCTTAGGGTGTAATTCTGTTCTTATTATTACAATTTTTTCATATCTAAATAAAAAAATTACCATAAAATTACCAGAAATTCAGAAGAAAGTTACAACATATTTATAACTGCTCTGACAATTGTTCTAATCTGAACATGTTTTATTGTTTTCTGCAACTGAAGCTTGATATACAGTTTTTGACATTGAAACCAGGGGAATTTTTTTTTCGCTTTTAAGCACCTTTTTTTTTTTATTTTTTTTATCCTATTATAATGTTTCAGTTGATACACCTTTCTCTACGTGCAGCTGATCAGTTCCTCTTTCTTGACAATGGACTGCGTAGGGGTTAGCTGCAATGGATGATTGGATAGATAGCCAAGAACAGTATTGGAAGGTCACTTCAAGAATACAGCTCCTTGTAATGTCCTAGATATAGAGACACCAATAAGAATAAAAGAGAATTTGTTGGATACAGATATGCCGCCAAGGGGCAGAGAGAATGACGCAGTAGATCTTCTTCCCATATTACAAACAAATTACTCTTATAAAGGTAGTTACACATAACTCTTATCTGATCTTTAAAGTCTGAATTGTATTGTGTTTCTTATCCTTTTTACAAGAACCTAACGTCACTCTGCTGAAGCAATTAGATGTTCTGGTTCGAACCCTCTGATGTATGGCAAAGTTCTTCTGATGAGGTCAAGAACAATACGTAGCTGATGCCTGCAAGCCAAGGCAGTGTAGTCTCCTGGGTTTGTACTCAAGACCTGGGTTCAAAAGCCATTTCAGCCTGAGTGCCTCCATGCACCTGAAAGATGAAAACGTGGATAGGTTGATTGTGCTTTTGGTTTGTGCATACTTAGGCTATAGATAGCTCATCTTTGTAGTTGTTACTCTGAGAAATGATTTCCAAAATATTAAAAAAAACGAAAGATCTGCAGAACATTAGTTGAACAATACCTTCAAGGGATACTAACTTTCCCTGCAAAAGAGTTGGTAGTCCAAAAGACTCAATTCTTTGTTGCAGCGGGCTTTCCATGATGGTAATATCTTTTGTTAGCCCCCTTATCTAAAAAAAAAAAAAATCTTTTGTTAGCCCTACCTATTAGCTGCTAGATGCTGCTTCTACATTTAATGAGGATCAATCAAATATTTAGATATCTAAGGATGCATGTTGTTTTCACCAAGTATTCAGAACTTTCGATAAGATGAGCAAACTGCATTGTCTATCACCCCTCCCCCCTCCCCCCAGGCAATAACTATGAGAATGGTGCGACAAATGTGCAGGCAAGAAGAAAATGGTGATGTGGTGACAAATATGAAGACTTTGGGAAGACAACAAGATCGAACAGATTGCAAAAGCTTGGAGGGTTCTGTTCGACAATGCGTCTTGCAGAAAACAAAGTTGGCCTTTGATAACTACCAGTTAAACATGTAAAAGAAGGTACGCACTATATAATCCTCTCTGCCTATGTTCTGTATCTATGCATTTGGTGCATGCTGATGTAGCTTTACATATTGCATCTGAGATGTTAAATCATTTTAAATAAAAGTTTAAGACTAGCTTTATCTGTATTCGGTATTCCAATGGTCAACCTGTGGGGCGTTCTTATTTATTCTTGCGAACCACAAAAAGTATGTGATACAATTATGGTATTGGTAATAAATAGTTAAATACTATGTGTACCCCTGTAGGTCAGTTGATTTCTACGCTCATCTGTGCCAGAGAGACCAAAAACATTTCACAGACTAACCCGGAAACAGCAAACAATCTCAAACATGATGCAATGACTATAGACATTTACTATATAGCTCAAGCGTGTACACCAGTTTTTATTTTAAATCAAGGTTGTCCAGATTCCTTTTGTTCCCTGCTATATTGCTCAGCAAGCCACATGATCTGCAATTGACGAATAGAGCTCATGTGGGAAATTATATGGTTGTCCGTTTTGTGTCTTGGGTTCTTGAGCGTGCCATTCGTGCTCATCATATTTAAAATTGCCATTACTTTAAGATGAGGAAACAAAATGAGCAGTTGGAGGCGTCATTGATGGTAATCCTCCGCGTGGATCCGTGGAATGCGCCATGATAAGCTTTGTCATGGTTTTCCTCGCTTTATATATATATACATTGGCCAAGCCTTTGAGTTAAGCATCCTCAATTCCTCTTACAAGTTTAAAAGACTTCTACCATCAAAACATAAAGAAATGGCAACTCAAAACACTTTTTTCCACACCCGTTCGCTCAGTTTGCCATCAACTCCTCACCCACTCGATGCAAGCATCGAGGATCACTTGCGTAAGCTAAGTGCCTCACAAGCAGGCTCTTCTTCTTCATCATCCATATGCCAAAACTTGTGCACTATCAAGGATTTGTATGAGCAAATGAATGATTGTGTTCATTTGCCACACAACCAGATTTTCCTTTCTCACGATCTTCATAGAGGGGAGGTTGAAGAGGTTCTAGATGGATCACTGGCTTTGTTGGATATTACCAGTTCCGCCTTGGATGTACTTTCCCAAATGAAGGAATCCATTTTAGACCTCCAATCAGCCCTACGTAGAGGAAGTGACGGTGAAGGAATTCATGCATATTTGATGTCAAGGAAGAAGATCACCAAAGTGGTTTCCAAGTGTCTTTCAAACCTTAAGAATTTGGAGAAGAGTTATACCATGATACGGCCAGAGAATGATACCATCACTTTGAGAATGCTAAAACAGGCTGAATCAATCAGTCTATTGACATTGAAGTCTGTGCTCTCATATGTGATGGGGAAGAAGGCAATTTCTCAGACACGAGGCTGGTCATTGGTTGCCAAACTTGTCAAGTCCAAGAACGCATCTCATGATGCAGAAAATGCTACCGAAGTAGTCGAAATAGACCATTTCCTGTCCGCTCTTTCCAAGAAGCAGTCAGGGGCTGATACAAAGGCGGTGCTGAAGCATTTAGAGACATTAGAAATGGCCATCCATGAGATTGAGGATGACATGGAATCTGTCTCCAGATGCTTAGTGAAAACAAGAGTCTCTCTGCTCAATGTACTTAACCACTAGCTAGATGCCAATTGGGCACACATTTTTGTAAAGATTAGTATACATACATCTTATAAATAGAAATGGAATTCTTTTTCTGGAAAAATGATTTATTTTACTACTCATTTAATTTACTCTCACTTGGAGTTCGTAAGTGTTCTTGAACTGCATATTAATTCGTAAACAAAAGTAATTATACTGTCTTTGAAAATTTAGCCTGTTTGTAATATTTGGGAATTGACTATCTTACCCTTCTAAAATGAATGGTGGAGATGTGCTCTCAGGGTTGTCACCGGAGTGGTGGTTCTCATGGGATAAAGGTATAGCCTTTACAGGACAGCTGATATGGACTCATATGTGGCACAGAATCCAAAAGCATCTTCAAAATTATATGGAAACTATAAAATCTCAAACATGATTAGAGTATATGACAATGGAGGTTGAGTATACAGATCGTGCGTGGACACCAGCTTTAAATATATTATCTCTTGGCTGTCCATATTCTTTTTGTTCCCTGACTCCCAGTATCATCTTAATCATCTGCAAATGATTAATAGGACTCATGTGAGAGATCAAATGCTTGCTTTCTTCTGTTTGGCATTCTACTGCGTGCCACTCATGCACATCGAAATTATTGTATTTCAGTAGGTCTAAGGTAAGGGCACAAGATGAGGATTCGTAGGCTAGATCAATGGTAGTCCTCCGTGTATATCCGTGGCAAGTGCCACGATGAGGGTATTTTATACCTTTCCTTGCTTCATTATAAATACTTGTTCACCAGGCGTTTAAGCCAAGCATCCTTTCTTCTCTAAGCCCAAGAGAGTATTACCAAAAAAAGTTGAAGCAATGGCACTATCAAACACTTCTTTCCACACCCGTTCTCTCAGTTTGCCAACAACTGTTCACCCACTTGATGCAAGCATCAAGGATCATTTGCGCAGGCTGAGTGCTGCACAAGCGGGGACCTCTTCCTCATCATCCATAAGCCAGAACTTGTGTAGCATTAAGGATGTGTATGAGCAAATGAACGATCTGGTTCATTTGCCACACAATCAGATACTCCTTCCCCAAGATCACCATAGGCGGGAGGTAGAAGAGATTCTAGATGGATCACTTGCATCGTTGGACATCTCGAGTTCCACACTGGATGCGCTGTCCCAAATGAAGGAATCTATTCTAGACCTTCAATCCGCTCTTCGTAGAGGAAGTAGCAATGAAGGAATACATGCTTATTTGATGTCAAGAAAGAAGATCAGCAAGGTTGTTTACAAGTGTCTTTCAAATCTAAAGAAAGCAGAGAAGAGTTGTTCCTTGGCACAGCCAGAAAGTGATGCCACCACCCTGAGAATGGTAAAAGAGGCTGAAGCGATCAGTTTGTCAACATTGAAGTCTGTTCTCTCATATTTGGTGGGGAAGAAGGTGACGTCTCAGACACGGGGCTGGTCCTTGGTTTCTAAACTTGTCAAGTCCAAGAACGCATCTCATGAGTCAGAAATTGCTACTGAAGTAGAGGAACTAGACAGTTCCATTTCTGCTCTTTCCCAGAAGCATTCAGGGGCTGCAACAAAGGCCGTCCTGAAGGAATTAGAAACACTAGAATTGGCTATCAATGAGCTTAAGGATGGCATGGAGTCTATCTCTAGATGCTTTGTGAAAACAAGAGTGTCTCTCCTCAATGTACTCAACCACTAGCTACATAGATGTCAAGGCACATATATTTTGTAAAATATTAGAATTTATACATCTTAGAAATTATACATCTTATGAATAGAAACAGTATACTTCTTCAGAAACATGATCTCTCTTGCTACTCATTTGACTTACTTGCATCATTGATTTTTGTTGTGAGTCTTGAGTTTTTTAGAGCTGGATTATAAGTGGTAAAGCATAAAAATATCTTACAAGGAGAACATAACAAACACTTTGACAGTCCATCCTCAAGGGGTTGTGGTTACTAAATACTAATATAAATTTTGACAATAATTTGCTTTACATGTGTGTTCAATGTGACCGCTATCGTCTATCTTCTGTTCTCCTTTCTGAGATCAGTTCATCTACAACCTTTTTTTTATTTTACTTTTGGAACTGCGTCTGAGTCTCATCTGCATTAAAATTTTATTTTCTCTATTTCTTTGTTTGTCTTGGTCATATAAGCTATCCATTCATTCTCCTTTGGTGGTGTGAATCGATTTTATTATTGCCTGGACTAGCACTTCGGCCCTACATTATGATGAGCCGTTATGTATTTATCAAAATTCTTGAGCTGCACTTCTGTAGATCCAGTTATGCTTCTAATTTATTGTCATTGATTGTCTTTTGGGGGATCCGTGGAAGACAAAATGCCTTAGTTAAAAAGTCCACATTCGTTAATTATCAGGGAAAGATCAGTTAGAAGAGACATACATTGATATAACAGCTCTGACAAAATGTTTTAATCTGAGCACTTTTTCTGCAACAGAGGCTCGATTTACAGTGTTAGACATTGCATCCAGGAAAATGAAGGATTAAACTTCGCTTATAAACCCCTCGTAAAAACTACAGTTTTAGACATTACTGTTATTTCTGAAAATGTGTGCCCTCCAAGTCATTTTGTATCATGCCAACTATAGAATTTTTTTGCTCATATTTGATTTATTAAGTCTGAATGTTTTTCTTATCCTTTTTACAAGAAGCAAACATCACTCTGCTGAAGCAATGAGACCTTCTTGTTCGAACTCTCTGGTGTCTGAGGTAGCTAGCTTCTTCTGATGAAGTGCTAAAGTCTCCTGGGTTTGTACTCCATTTCAGCCTGAGTGCCTCCATGCATCGTAAAGATGAAATGTGGATAGCTTGAGTGAGCTTTTGGTTTGTGCATACTTCAGGCTATAGCTAGGTTCTTTTGATGAGCAAACTGCATTGTCTATTTGTCTATCCCGGCTACCCCAGGCAATCACTATGTGGTGTGACAAATGTGCAGGCAAGAAGAAAATGGTCATGGTGACAAATCTGAAGACTTTGAGGAAACAACAAGCTTGGAGGTTCTGTTCAGTTGTGCTGAGCATAATATAACATTAATCATTCATCAACAATATGTCTTGCAGAAAACAAAGTTGGCCTTTGATAAATGGTGACTACCACCAGTACAACATGTAAAAGAAGGTACGCACTACATAATCCTCTCTGCCCCTGTTCTGCATCTGTGCATTTGTGTGCTTGCTGATGTATCTTTGCATATTGCATCTCAAATTTCAGATCATTCTAAATAAAAGCTTTATCTGTATTTCAGTATTTAAATGGTTTACCTGTGGGGCTATCTTAGATATGCTTCCAAACCACAACTAGTGTGTGATACGATTATGATATCGTGAATAAATACGATTATGTTAATTTCTAAAAGAAAATTTTCTTGTCTTCACCCCCCAGCTCATCTTTGCCAGAGAAACCAAACCCTTTCACAAACTAACCCGGAAACAGCAGACAGTGTCAAACATGATTAGATGACTATGGAAATATACTAAATGGCTCCCGCGTGTACACCAGTTTTTATTTTAAATCAGGGTTGTCCAGATTCTTTTTGTTCCCTGCTATATAGCTCAGCAGGCCACATGATCTGCAGATAACTAATAGAGCTCGTGAGGGAAATAATATGGTTGTCCTTTTTGTGTCTTGGGTTCTCCAACATGCCATTCGTGCTCATCAAATTTTAAATTGCCATTACTTTAAAAATGAGGAAACAATCCCATCAAAAAAAAAAATGAGGAAACAAGATGAGCAGTTGTAGGCGGCATTGATGGTAACCCTCCGCGTGGATCCGTGGTATGCGCCATGATAAGCTTTCCCATGGCTTTCCTCGCTTTATATATATACATTGGCTGAGCCTTTAAGTCAAGCATCCTCAATTCTTCTTAGAAGTCCAAAAGAGTTCTGCCATCAAAACATAAAGAAATGGCAGCTCAAAACACTTCTTTCCACACCCGTTCGCTCAGTTTGCCATCAACACCTCACCCACTCGATGCAAGCATCGAGGATCAATTACGTAGGCTAAGTGCCTCACAAGCGGGTTCTTCTTCTTCATCATCCATATGCCAAAACTTGTGCACTATCAAGGTTTTGTACGAGCAAATGAATGATTGTGTTTATTTGCCACACAACCAGATGCTCCTATCTCATGATCTTCATAGAGGGGAGGTTGAAGAGGTTCTAGATGGATCTCTGGCTTTGTTGGATATTTCCAGTTCCGCCCTGGATGTACTTTCCCAAATGAAGGAATCCATTTTAAACCTCCAATCAGCCCTCCGTAGAGGAAGTGACAGTGAAGGAATTCATGCATACTTGATGTCAAGAAAGAAGATCACCAAAGTGGTTTCCAAGTGTCTTTCAAACCTTAAGAATTTGGAGAAGAGTTACACCTTCGTACAGCCAGAGAATGATACCATCACTTTGAGTATGCTAAAACAGGCTGAATCAATCAGTCTCTTGACATTGAAATCTGTGCTCTCATATGTGATGGGAAAGAAGGTGCTTTCTCAGACACGAAGCTGGTCATTGGTTGCCAAACTTGTGAAGTCCAAGAACGCATCTCATTATGCCCAAAATGAAACTGAAGTAGTCGAAATAGACCATTCCCTGTCTGCTCTTTCCAAGAAGCAGTCAGGGGCTGATACAAAGACGGTGCTGAAGCATTTAGAGACATTAGAAATGGCCATCCATGAGATTGAGGATGGCATGGAATCTGTCTCCAGATGCTTAGTGAAAACAAGAGTCTCTCTGCTCAATGTACTTAATCACT
Organism: Tetragonia tetragonoides; assembly: GCA_038025085.1. Taxonomy (NCBI): domain Eukaryota; kingdom Viridiplantae; phylum Streptophyta; class Magnoliopsida; order Caryophyllales; family Aizoaceae; genus Tetragonia; species Tetragonia tetragonoides. The sequence goes on from CM076153.1 coordinate 35,911,764, forward strand.
AGCTAGATGCCAATTGGCAACACATTTTTGTAAAGATTATAAGTTATACATGCATCTTATGAATAGAAATGGAATACTTTCTCTGGAAACATTATTTCTCTTATACTCACTAAATTTACTGGCATTTGAATTTCTTAAGTTTTCTTCAGCTTCATATTATTCATAAAGCATTAATAATTTTACTGTCTTTGAAAATTAGTTTTTTGTAATTAATAGTATTTTGGGAATGTCTATCTTGTCCTTCTAAAATGAATTTTGGAGTTGTCTTCTCAGGGTTCTCCCCGGAGTGGTGGTTCTCTTCGGTTAAACGTATAGCCTTTACAGGACAGGAATTTATTATCTGGAAACAATAAAGAATCTCAAACATGATTAGAGTGGATGGCTATGGAAGTTGACTATACAGTTTGTGCGTGTACACCAGGTTCAAAAATATTATATCTTGGCTGTCCATATTCTTTTTGTTCCCTGACTCCCAATATCATCTTAATGATTTGTACAGCATGCCACATGATCTGCAAATGATTAATAGAACTCATGTGAGAGATCAAATGCTTGTCTTTCTTGTGTCTGGCATTCTACTGCATGCCACTCATGCACATCAAAATATTATTTCATTAGGTGTAACTGTGTAGGGTAAGGCACAAGATGAGAAATAGTAGGCTGGATCAATGGTAATCCTCCTTGTGAATCCGTGGCATGTGCCGTGATGAGGGTATTTTATACCTATCCTTGCTTCGCTATAAATACTTTCCTCTCTAAGCCCAAGAGACTATTACCAGGCATTTAAGCCAGGCATCCTTTCCTCTCTAAGCCCAAGAGACTATTCTCTAAGCCCAAGAGACTATTACCAGGCATTTAAGCCAAGCATCCTTTCCTCTCTAAGCCCAAGAGACTATTACCAAAAAAATCTGAAGCAATGGCACTATCAAACACTTCTTTCCACACCCGTTCTCTCAGTTTGCCAACAACTGCTCACCCACTTGATGCAAGCATCGAGGATCATTTGCGCAGGCTGAGTGCCGCACAAGCGGGGACCTCTTCCTCATCATCCATAAGCCAGAACTTGTGTAGCATTAAGGATGTGTATGAGCAAATGAACGATTTGGTTCATTTACCACACAATCAGATACTCGTTCCCCAAGATCACCATAGGCAGGAGGTAGAAGAGATTCTTGATGGATCTCTTGCATTGTTGGACATCTCGAGTGCCACACTTTCTTCCCTGTCCCAAATGAAGGAATCTATTCTAGACCTTCAATCCGCTCTTCGTAGAGGAAGTAACAATGAAGGAATACATGCTTATTTGATGTCAAGAAAGAAGATCAGCAAGGTAGTTTCCAAGTGTCTTTCAAATCTAAAGAAAGCGGAGAAGAGTTGTACCTTGGCACAGCCAGGAACTGATGCCACCACTGTCGGAATGGTAAAAGAGGCTGAAGCGATCAGTCTGTCAACATTGAAGTCTTTGCTCTCATATTTGGTGGGGAAGAAAGTGATCTCTCAGACACGGGGCTGGTCCTTGGTTTCTAAACTTGTCAAGTCCAAGAACGCATCTCATGAGTCAGAAATTGCCACTGAAGTAGAGGAACTTGACCGTTCCATTTTTGCTCTTTCCCAGAAGCATTCAGGGGCTGCAACAAAGGTCGTCCTGAAGCAATTAGAAACACTAGAATTGGCTATCAATGAGCTTGAGGATGGCATGGAGTCTATCTCTAGATGCTTTGTGAAAACAAGAGTGTCTCTCCTCAATGTACTCAACCACTAGCTACATAGATGTCAAGGAACATATATTTTGTAAAACATTAGAATTTATACATCTTAGAAATTTTACATCTTATTAATAGAAACAGAATACTTCTTCAGAAACATGATTTCTCATGCTACTCATTTGCTTTACTTGCATCATAGTTTTTTATTGGAGTCCATGAGTTTTCTAGATCTGCATTATAAGTGGTAAAGCATAAAAATATCTTACAAGGAGAACATAACAAACAATTTGACAGTCGTTCCTCAGGTGGATGCGGTTACTAAATACTAATAAAGATTTTGACAAGAATTTGCTTTACATTTTTGTTCAATGTGACTGTTTCGTCTCTCTTCCGTTCTCCTTTCTGTAGCATCTTTTCTGGAACCTTTTTTTATTTTACTTTTGGAACAGCGTCTTATCTAAAATCAACATTTTACTTTCTCCATTTCTTTGTTTCTCTTGATCATATAAGTTATCATTCATCCTCCATTGGTGGTGAGAATCGATTTTATTATTGCCTGGACTAGCACTTCAGCCCTACATTATGATGAGCCTTTCCTTATTCGCAGTTTTCTGTGGAAGGCAAAGGTTCCGCTTAAAGTGTGGGTGTTTGTGTGGACTTTGGCGCTGGATAGGATTAATGTAAATGATTTACACCAAAGGAGAAGGCCGGGGTAGCTATTTCTCCGGATGTTTGCTCGTTGTGTCCGGCTAGTAATAAGACTGCATTGCATCTCTTTTTGGTGTGTGATGTTGCACAGAGCCTTTGGCGTAGGCTATTTGGAATTTTTGGGAGTGCTTAGTTGATTGTGTTACTATTGTGGAGTTCCTGCAACTATGGCGTGTGGGATTTGGGCAGAGAAAGGAAAACGATTGCTTTGGCATAATGCTATTTTTGCGGTGCTGTGGTGCCTTTGGTTGGAAAGGACTTCACGAATTTTCAAGGGGAATACTCTATCTTCTGATTTACTTTGGGATATGGTCACTTACTTAGCTTCCTTATGGCTAAGGCCGCAGGGGTGTTTAGGAGCTATAGCGTTTCACAGATACAAAGACATTGGCATGACTTGTATATAGTTCTTTTGGCTTCTGTAGAGGACTGCTTGTTCTCTCATGCTGTATTTCTGATTTCTTATTTATTTACTTTTTTTTTATCCAAAAAAAATGAATTTATAAAAATTCTTGAGCAGCACTTCTGCAGACCCAGTTATGTTTCTAATTTATGAAAATTGACTTTCTTTTGGGGAATCCGTGGAAGACGAAATGCCTTAGTTAAAAGATCCTCCTTGGTTAATTATCAGGGAAAGATCAGTTAGAATAGACGTACATTGTATTATATAACAGCTCTGACAAAATGTTGCAATCTGAACTCTTTTACTGCAGCAGAGGCTTGATTTACAGTGTTAGCCATTGCATCCAGGAAATTGATGGATTAAACTTCACTCATAAACCCCTTGTAGAAGTTACAGGTTTAAACATTACCGTAGTTCTGAAAATGTGTGCCCTCCAAGTTATTCTGTGTCACGCTAACTATAGAATTCTTGTACTCATATTCGATTTATAAAGTCTGAATTTTGTTCTTTTCCTTTCTACCAGAAGCAGACATCACTATGCTGAGGCAATGACACCTTCTGGTTCGAACGCTCTGATGTCTGACATAGTTCTTCTGATGAGGTGGAGAACAAAACGTAGCCGATGCCTGCAAGCCTAGGCAGTAAAGTCTCCTGGATTTGTACTCGAGACCTGGGTTTAAATTATTGCAGCCTGTGCGCCTCCATGCACTTTAAGGATGAAAATGTGGAAATCTTGAGTGTGGTTTTGGTTTGTGCATACTTCAGGTTATAGTTAGCTTATCTTTGTAGATGTTACTCTGAGAAATCTTATCTAAAAAGACAAGGCTGTGCAAAACATAAGTTGAAAAAGAGCTTTTAGGGATACTGACTTTCCTTGCAAAAATTTGTAGTCCAAAGTTTTCAACTCTTTATTGCAGCAAACAACAACAACAACATTACCCCAGCGCCTCCAAAGAGGCTCCCGCCTAGGCAGGGTAAGGGGGGGTCGGTTGTACGCAGCCTTACCCCTGTGAGAGTCTCACACAGAGGTTGTTTCCGTTTGACCCGAGATCCGAAGTGCGACGCCCATCGGCAACGTCACAATAAATAAGAAGTACTGACAGTTTTATAAGTCATTTTGCTTTAATCCATTATATTCCAAAGCCAAAAAGTAGTGAAGCTTTTGGCTCCAATGGAAATGGTGGACAATATCTTTTGTAAATAGACCTTTTTGATAATATCTTTTGTTATGTCCTACCTATTGGTTCCTAGAGGCGGCTTCTAGCTTCTGCACTAAATGAGGATCAATCAAACATTTAGAAATCTAAGAATGCATGTTATTTTCACCAAGTATTCTTAACCTTCGGTTAGATGAGCAGACTGCATCATCTATCCGCCTCCCCCCCCCCCAGTCAATCACTATGAGAATGGTGCGACAAATGTGCAGGCAAGAAGAAAATGGTGGTGTGATGACAAATTTGACTTTGGGAAGAAAACAAGATCGAGCAGACTGCAAAAGCTTGAAGGGTTCTGTTCAGTCGTGCAGAACATAAAATAATTTACATTAATCACTCATCAACAATGCATCTTGCAGAGAACAAAGTTGGCCATTGATAGATGCTAACTACCAGTACAACATGTACAAGAAGGTACGCACAACATAATCTTCTATGCCTCTGCTCTGTTTTTGTGCATTTGTGTGCATGCTGATGTAGCTTTGCATATTGCATCTCAGATTTTAGATCATTTTAAATAAAAGCTTCATCTGTATTTCAGCATTCAAGTGGTCTACCTGTGGGGGCTTTGTTAGCTATGCTTCCAAACCACATTAGTGTGTGTTACAATTATGATATTGTGAATAACTACTATATATGTACCCTCCAGGACTGTTAATTTCTATGCTCATCTGTGCCAGAGAGACCACATTTGACAAACTAACCCGGAAACAGCAAACAATCTCAAACTTGATTAGATAAGTTTGGGATTTGCTATATAGCTTACGCGTTTGCTCCAGTGTGTATTTAAATCAAGGTTTTACGGATTCTTTTTGTTCCCTGCTATATAGCTCAGCTGGCCACATGATCTGCAAATGACTAATAGCGCTCATGTGGGAAATAATATGGTTGTCCTGTTTGTGTCTTGGGTTTGTGAGCATGCCATTCGTGATCAAATTTTAAATTGCCATTACTTAAAAAATGAGGAAACAAGATGAGCAGTTGTAGGCGGCATTCATGGTAATCCTCCGCGTGCATCAGTGGTATGTGCCATGATAAGCTTTGTCATAGCTTTCCTCGCTTTATATATATACATTGGTCAAGCCTTTGAGTTAAGCATCCTCAATTTCTCTTAGAAGTCCAAAAGAGTTCTACCATTTAAAACATAAAGACATGGCAACTCAAAACACTTTTTTCCACACCCGTTCGCTCAGCTTGCCATCAACACCTCACCCGCTCGATGCAAGCATCGAGGATCACTTGCGTAGGCTAAGTGCCTCACAAGCGGGTTCTTCTTCTTCATCATCCATATGCCAGAACTTGTGCAATATCAAGGATTTGTACGAGCAAATGAACAGTTGTGTTCATTTGCCACACAACCAGATTTTCCTTTCTCATGATCTTCATAGAGGGGAGGTTGAAGAGGTTCTAGATGGATCTCTGGCTTTGTTGGATATTTCAAGCTCTGCCCTGGATGTACTTTCCCAAATGAAGGAATCCATTTTAGACCTCCAGTCAGCCCTCCGTAGAGGAAGTGACGGTGAAGGAATTCATGCATATTTGATGTCAAGGAAGAAGATCACCAAAGTGGTTTCCAAGTGTCTTTCAAACCTTAAGAATTTGGAGAAGTCTTGCACCTTGGTACAGCCAGAGAATGATACCATCACTTTGAGAATGCTAAAACAGGCTGAATCAATCAGTCTATTGACATTGAAGTCTGTGCTCTCATATGTGATGGGGAAGAAGGCAATTTCTCAGACACGAGGCTGGTCATTGGTTGCCAAACTTGTCAAGTCCAAGACTGCATCTCATGATGCAGAAAATGCTACTGAAGTAGTGGAGATAGACCATTTCCTGTCTTCTCTTTCCAAGAAGCAGTCAGGGGCCGATACAAAGGCGGTGCTGAAGCATTTAGAGACACTAGAAATGGCCATCCATGAGATTGAGGATGGCATGGAATCTGTCTCCAGATGCTTAGTGAAAACAAGAGTCTCTCTGCTCAATGTACTTAACCATTAGCTAGATACCAATTGGCAACACATTTTTGTAAAGATTAGAAATTATGCATACATCTTATAAATAGAAATGGAACACTTTCTCTGGAATCCTTTCTCTTATACTCATTTCATTTACTGGCATTGAAGTTCTTAATTTTTCTTGAGCTGCATATTAAGTCATAAGCATTAATAATTGTTGTCTTTGAAAATTTAGTTATTTGTAATTATTAAGTATTTCGGAAATGGATATCTTGTCCTTCGAAAATGAAGGGTGGAGATGTGGATCTCAGGGTTCTCATGGGTAGAGTGTATCCTTTACAGGACAGCTGATATCTACTCATTAATGGCGCTGAATCCTAAAACATCTTCATAATTATCTGGAAAATACAATCAATCTCAGAGATGATTAGAATTAGATGGCCCTGGAGGTTGACTATTAAGTTCATGCGTGTACACCAGGTTTAAATATTAAGTCTAGGCTGTCCAGATTCTTTTTGTTCCCTGACTGCCATCATCTTCTTAATGATAGTATAGCAAGCCACATGATCTGCTAATGATTTATAGAACTCATGTGAGAAATAAAATGCTTGTCTTTTTTGTGTCTGGCATTCTACTGCTTGCCAATCGTGTTGATCAACTTTTGAGTTTTCGGTAGGTGTACAAGGGCTCAAGATGAGGAAGTGTAGGAGGATCAGTGGAATGCTCTGCGTGGATCTTTGGCATCGTGGCAGGTACTTCATCATACATACTTGTTCACCATAAGCCAAGCATCCTTATCTCACAGTTGCTTGAAGAGCTTAACTCGGGAACTCTTCAGAGAAAGCCTACCGGTTGAAGTCAAATACTCACAACACTTTAACAGCAAAGAACAGTCTCAAATTAAAATTCCTGCAGTGATCTTCAGCAGCGAAGGACCATCATTTGAATTATTACACAATTTTAGAACTCTATCATTCATTTAGCCAGTCGGAGTTTGTAACATATAAGTGCACTGCATGAGTTTCATTTGTCCAAGGTATTGCAAAAGAACTTTGTTAAGAGAAAACATCTGAGCACCTTAACTCAGTACAACAAGACTAAAGCAAAAAAAATACTAGTAATTTTGCTATTTGAATTAAGAAACTAGTACAATTAAGGCTAATGCCGGCATATGTGAAAATAAGATGGCCACAGGTACAGCCTACAAAAGCAGGTACAGCTTGATGAAAGAAGAGAAAAGGCCAGGCAAAGTAGACTAAGAGATGGGTGGTTTATGTTAAACACTGACGGAGCTGCTAAGGGGAACCCAGGACTGGCGGGTGGTGGTGGATTAATCCACTCTAGCAGGGTGAACTGATAAAACCCTTTGCATCTAACTATGGAGCTTGTACCTCCACTAGAGCGGAGATCCTTGCTCTTTGGAGAGTGCTGAGCATGGCTTATGAGCGTGGAATAAAAGAACTTCAAGTGCGGATTGGTTCTGAGGTTGTACTGAACTTAGTCCGCCGGGAGGTGGCCACACCAAATGCGTTTGTGATCATAATCCGCAAGTGTAGGAGCTGCTGGCTAAACCCGATTGGGAGGTAGAGATCACCCACTGCTATAGGGAGGCAAACCGTTGTGTTGATTGGTTGGCGAATTTAGGAGTCAAACAAGACGCAAAGCTGCAGGTTTTCGTGGATCCACCCCATGAACTTTATAAATCTTTTATATGAGGATTTAATAGGTTTGGGCATGAGACTAGCACACGCAGAGTTCGGATGTAATTTAGCTTTTTTGTTGTTCGGGGCGTAGCCCCTCTCTAGCACCCAAAAAAAAAAGTAGACTCACAACAGTCACGGAAAGTCTAAAAATAAGTTGAACGGTCCAGCTTCTTAGCATATGGTGTTACAAACAAGGAACAACAATATGCTTGGACAGCTGATTTTGCTATTGTTATGATGTTGGGATTGATATTAAAAATATAAAACAATGAATGGGATGAATGCCTGTCTCACTAGGTGGAATTATGAAGCATCTTCTATAACTGTCTTGCCTTCACGACTTCACCACAGGAATGAGTTGGAAAGGGTTGCAGATGCTCTACCCACAAATTGAGCCCATTCTGTAGTTTCACAGCCCACATCATGTATTTGGTTTGTTAAATTGAAAGTGGGAAGCATCAATATCAACATCAATATCAATACCAATAACAAGGTATTAAATTCAGTCACAATCGCATGTTATATTATCTCCATTCAATCACACTTCGATCTGTTTTGATACTTAATCTATGAATAGACTTAAAGTTAAGTCATTCAGGTTTCAACTACTCTAAACCAAAAACAAAGATTCTTCGAGATTAGAAATAGAATTAAGGAAACAAACTATCATTGATTCCAAGATGCAGATATTAGTTAATAATAAAATTTGTTAAAAATCGAATTCAAACTTTGGATTATAAAATATCTTGGAAACAGTCGTATGAAATTTCTTACTATATATGAAAAACTTAAAGTAACTGAAAGCGTGATTCTTACAAATTCAGATAACAGAAATTATAGACAAATGTTTGATATGTTACTACTCCAAATGAAGAAACTCTTGTTGTTCAATCAAATATATTGGAGACAAAATTTTAAGAAGAAGTAGCTTGTTGATGGTGGTAGGATCTCATCTTACTTTGAGAAATTTCACAATGTTAAGAAAAAGAGGAGATTTTTAAAATTAGAGATGAGAGTACAACCTGACTAGAAAAAAATTTACCACGGAAGTCGGAGCACGAAATCCCCCTTACTAGAAAATAATTTGATGATGTATACAAGCGAATTTCCGATAACAATAATTCATAAGCCATGCCTAAACGTAGACGTCCATATGAAGGCACATCGCAACCTATATGCAATACCGACAAGACCATGGAAGACAAATCTAAATAATAATTTGATGTCTACATTTCCAACTGGTAGACGTTTTCTTTCCCCCCGGCCAAATCAATGACGAAGAAGATGGAATGCTTTGGGAGAAAGGACACAATCACGTATACAACAGAGGTGGACATGCATGTTTTATTTGTTATGCCGATTACATTGATTTTATACATACTATTAGGCTCGCTCAACACTGGTGGCTCGGTTGATTAACGCTCATTTAGATATCACTCTATATAATTTGAATACAAACGACAATTGATCGAAGTCAAAAAGCATCGGGTGGTATTTTGTTTAAAATGAGTAGTGATATTTAGCACCACTCAATATAATAATTTAATAGATTTGTACAATTGTACGGATTTAAACATCAATACATCAGAGAAATGGGTTCCAAACTCCATTCGTATCCATTTCTTGGGGACTTAAGATAAGAAAAAGATTGTTAAGATACTGATTTTGGATTTCTTTTTTAAGGGGCTTCTGAATTAATCATTTCAAATTATTTTCTAATCATCCGTCATCACATGCACTCTTTCATCAAAATAATTGGTGTTTAAACACTAAAATGCCACAGTTATTACCAATAGAAAATTAGTAGATACATATTCGATGAACAACAAAAAGGAAAAAAATATCAATTGACAAAAATTCTCATTCGTGAACCCTTCTCTATATTTCCTGATTTTATTTTGTGCTAACATGTCGATTAAAAGACTTTAGTAAGTGAGTCATATTCGATGGCTAATCCTACAATTATGTGAGTTGACATGAAACAATAAAAAAATCATTTTCTATATCGAAAAGAAAAAAAAAATACAAATGCTTGTTGCAATAATAAGAAAAACACACCAAAAAAACACGAACTATAACCTCAATTTGGGAAGCATGACAATTTTATGTGAAAAAGGAATCACTTAGGTTGCATGGATATAAATATGGGTGCGAAGACGGGTAAGAATACAGAAACTATATTTAAAAAAAAAATAGGATACATGTATGCTTTTCCACAAAAAAGTAACAAATATAAATGAATAAGAACTATGTCCATAAAGTTAGGTTCTAAATCTTAATATTATCAAGATAACAAACTTGATGTGAACTAAAAATATTTAAACATAATTTAATAGGTGCATTTCAATAAGTTTTTAGGATAGATAATAGATAATAGATAAGTATACGTGTGTGTGTGTATATATGTGTGTGTGTGAGTTTCGATATCCTATAAATATTGGATACGGGATACAGTATCCATTCGAGGTATCGATGCAACCTAGAAAATTACAAGCTTGTTTGAAAAAAAAAATAATAGTATCAGTCAAGTATCCTGTAAGTATCGATATCTTATAAATATTGAATACGGAACACCGTACTTATTTGAGGTATCGGTGCAACCTAAAAACTCACAAGCTTGTTTGAAAGAAGAAAAAAAACACGAACCTCAGGTTCGGTTCCATATCACAACATTTTTTTTGCCTTAGCAACTCCCTTTTAGATAGGGGGATAAGGGGAGACAACCTGATATAAATACTCAAACACATCGTTATTTTATTTTTCCCGCTTTTACAAAATCAAAATCAAAATCAAAATGGCTAGGGTTTTAAAGAGGATATGTAAGGTAAAAAAACTCGAAAATATGATGCACTTTAATAAGAGAGAGAATGCATGTACCAACAGAGCTCAAGATTTGAGAACGTCAATGGCAGATGATGCTGTTAATGTTGAGGAGATGAGATGCGAGATGAATAAAATGGAGAAACGAGCTAAAAATGGAGAAATCAACTTTGAGAACACAAAGAACTTTTTTAGAGCTGGTGATGAAATTTTGTCAAATCAACTACTGAGTTCCAGTTTGCTTGGGTTCATCTGCGCGAAATCGCTGCTATCAGCTTGTGCCGTAATCTTTCACATGTTGTTAGAGACCAGATTATTGTGACTGCGGCAACATTTTGTTATGATATAACGACTTTCAGATAAATTAAACTAAATTCTATTGAAAATTTGTTGATAATGTCTTGTAAAGAGGTTTTATAGTGATAGAGCGATTGTTAGTGTTTTGTTATCTGGTGAATTGAGGAAACATGCTGTTTTTGAGGGGGCAAAGGGTATGTTCGGCAATACTTAGTTGTAGCTATAGTCTTAGCTGTTTTATTAGTGGTTAGCTGTTAAACTAGCTATTAGCTGTCATGAGCGGTGCGTAACTGTTAGTTGTTTACTTGGTTAAATATTCGGTAAAGTTAGCGGTTTAGTTAGCTGATTGATATAAAATGACATAAAAGGGTATATTATTATTATTTTTAATTAAAAATAAAGGGACAAAATCGGGATCAAATGCTCAATTAATTCCAACAGCTAGCCTTTGGAGTTGAAAGGCTAATTTTATTAGCTATTCTAAAACACTTCTCTAACCACTAACAACAACTGCTAAAGGCTATTTACCGAACACAACAAATAAAGATAGATAGTGGTTTGACTAGTTCAAACCACTAACAGCTAGCCAAAAGCTAGTTGCCGAACACACCCAAAGGTCGTTACGTAGCTAGGGTTAGGTTCGAAAAACACTTCTCTGGGAGGTGTTTGTACACCGTGATCTCCTCGTCAAGAAAGTCATTGTGATGGTGGATGATGAGTTCGAAGCCTTGTGCACAAAAGTCATTGGCTTGTGCAAATTTTCCTAACGCAATAGGCAGTAGTAGCTCATTGGCCCTTGAAACGACGTTGTAGAAGATGATCTCCGAGCATCCAGGGTGCCCGAGCAATGGTCGTCCGAGCATCATCCACTCGTTCTTAGAAGCATGGCTAATCACTTGCCAATCTCGTTCTAGCTCTCCCACAGTTGTAGTTATGAGCTTATTAGACATCATTGCAAACACTTGATAAGAATGGTCATGTTTAGGCCATATAGAACAATGAGGCTCTAGCCGATAGTCTACAATTTTTTTTTGTACAAAGCAATAAACTAAAACTCAGTGGAATCAAGAAACCAGTCACACCATATTTATTATAGTTATCTCAAAGCGTATTAAGTAAGATTTTGATAAACTAGTTTATATTTCTAACATAACATATCATAACATAATGGAATATATTCCATATTAGCTCCCCAAGTAGCACAATTGTATTATACTACATCCTCGAAACTACATATGCGCAACCCTTGAAATCAAATTCAGCTACACCATTCTTTGTGATTTCTTTTGAACTCCAAAATGGCGGGTACTAAAAATGAATTCGTACGAAAAGGAAATTCGAGAGATCAATGATGATGGAATGAAATGCATTGGGAGACGGCTTTGGTAATTTATTTAATACTTAAGAGTACCCTGCAAAATCACAACGCAAGAATTCTCAAGATTTTTATGGTGAGTTTGAAAATAAGTAATGAACTTATATTATCCGAATTTTATCTTATCATGATTTGAAGAAATAGAATGAATAAGATACTATTTAGTATGGAAAAGCTAAATATCACCCCCTTTTTAAAATAATACCACACCACTAAATATAAACTACCCAAAATACCCCTAAAATATTATTAAAAAAAAAAAAAAGAAACATACAACACGCGCAACATACACAGACACAAACACAAACGACACAGACACAGACACAATACCACACCCACACTGACTCACTCACCCAAATTCCTTTTGTGAATTAAAACAAGATTGTTTTATCAAACTTGCGTATAAGAATATTAAGTAAAATGATTTGTTATAATACTTGTCCACCATTTCCATTGGGGCTAAAAGCTTCACTACTTTTTGGCTTTGGAATATATGGACTAAAGCAAATGGCTCATAAAACTGTCAGCACTTCTTATTTATTGTGAAGTTGCCGATGGTCGTCGCACTTCGGATCTCGGGTCAAACGGAAACAGCCTCTTTGTGAGACTCACAGGGATAAGGCTGCGTACAACCGACCCCCCCTTATCCTGCCTAGGCGGGAGCCTCTTTGGAGGCATTGGGGTAATGTTGTTGTAATGTTGTTGTACTTGCGTCGGTGATGTGAAGGCCAAAATCCAAGAGAGTGCTTGTTATTTATTTGGTGATTTGCTGATTCATGAGATGTGAGGTTGCGCCTAATTGAGGCGTAGTTGTTCTAATCATGCGCCTAATTTGGGCTTAGGTGTTCTAACTTTGCGCCTAATTTGGGCGTAGGTGTTCGAACCTTACGCCGCATCATTCACGGAAAGCGGAAGTGTCGGTTTGAGGGCCTATTTACATCTGCTGCGTCCTTTGTGACTAAATACAGGCAAGCGAATGCAAGGACGGATATCGAAGAGAAGGTGGTTGTCCATTCGAGGTGGAAGCCGCCATCATCGGGACTATAGAATGAAGCTTAATGTCGACGCCGGTAAGCTAAATGACGTGAGCTTGGGTTGGGGCTTTTTGATTCGTGACTGTGATGGTGACATGGTGGCGCTAGGTATGCATGAACAGCGAGGGTCTTTTGAGCCAGAGATTGAGGAATCTCGTGCCATGCTGTTTGGTTTGAAAGCAGCTTGGGAAGCTGGATAAAGAGCCTTATTTTAGATGAGATAGGCCAGCAAATTTGATTTCCTAGCATGGTCTTTTGTTTGTAGGAAGTAGACCCGGCAAACGGGTCGGGTTTCGGTCGGTCAAATACATGTTGGGTCAAATACGGGTCGGGTCGAATACATACGGGTTCGGTTTCGGGTTACCCAACGAGTTTTACAAATATTGTCTCACAACATTCGGGTTCGGGTCGGGTTATTTCGGTCTCGGGTCAAAACAGGTCGGGTCATTTCGGGTTGGGATCTTGTCGGGTCGGGTTTCGGTCGGTCATCGGGTCGGGTCAGTTTTTGCCAGCTCTAGTAGGAAGGGTAATATAGACATATAGTAGCTCATTGTATTGCTAAATACCAACCGTATTCTTGTGTTGACAGAATATGATTGGAAGATATGCCGGAACAGTTTGTTGATCTGGCTATTACGGATATGTGTAACTTTTTAGCTACGTAATAAAATTCCCGACCTGCTTATCAAAAAAAAAATAAATAAATAAATAAAAAGGGAAAAAGTGGAAAATCTTTGCACAATTATTGTAATTTTTTTTAAACTCTTTCAATGAGGTATACTAGAAAATGTTAGGCACTGATCAATGAAGAACCCATTATCTGTTTCTGATGCGGATGAAAATAACATTATCTAACGACAGGAAGGTAATATGAGGGTAGTGTAATCAATTAACTTGAGGTGATGAAATCACAATTGCTAGCTTTAACAAATCAAAAAATCAATAGATTCCTAGAGGTATCGATGCTTACAAGTTACAATCCGTATGGTCACTACAACTCCTACAACTAGTCAGGGCCATAGATACAACTATAAAATTTTCAACATCGCAAATGTCATTACTATCAAGTAACACCACCTCTGTTTAACAGATTCAACCGCGGCCCTGATAAAAGCCCTTCAGTCTACATGAGTTTAGAGGAGGTCAGGACCTACACAACCTCGGTCTAACCAATCAAAGATTAGCAAAACAACTGAACTTTTAAGACTAGCAAAAAGCTTTATAGTATGTGGGTGTGTACTGTGTACATACATATATATATATGTGTTACTGCTTGATAGTCATGTCCACCATTTCCAGTGGAGTCAAAAGCTTCCTTACTTTTTGGCTTCGGAATGTAATGGACTAAAGCAAAATGGCTCATAAAATTGTCGGCACTTCTTATTCATTGTGAAGTTACCGATGGTCGTCGCACTTTGAATCTCGGGTCAAATGGAAACAGCCTCTCTGTGAGACTCTCATACAGGCGTTCTGGACCACATAGGTGGCAAGCGCAATCCCAGAGAGCCAACAATCTCTAAAATCTTCAAGTTTTCAAGACGGCGTCCCTTATACTTCTCTATTAGTCGTGTAGCAGGATAATCTTCAGCCACCCTCTCTTCAGCCATCAACTGAAACCAGACAAATGTTGGTCAGTTTGTTTACTAGAACATAACAAAGAAAGAAAATGTAGTGTATAATCCAGCTAACTGCCACCTATTTGGATACAAAATTCCAGGAAAGTATAATCTACATGAGATTTTCGAACTCTGTGAAAGCTATGTGGAATCAAGCTAGGTGGACAACATTCAGATGATAACCCATCATAAACAACACTAGCTGCATTATCTCATGCATGCTTCTAGACAGACCTGTCAAAAACATTACCTGACAACGAAACCAACCGAAAATTTGCATGGACAATCAGTTCAAGATACTTGAGTTTTGACAGAGCTGGAAACTGGAAAGTGACTGATTCCCTTGTTGACCTGTATGAGAAAAGCAATTCGCAGTTAATCTATTTACAACTTTAAAAGCCAAATCATCAAATTTCAGGAATACTGATGGCAAAGTAGGTAATTACACTAACCCCTTCTAATAAGATCATCTGCAGACCTAGACTCTCCAGCTGCGAAAAGTATTTTGAAAGGGAGTCAAAGGCATACGCTATAGAGTCACCAACTCGCCAACCACCAATGACTACCTCGGAAAGAGAGGAGGCATTTCTAATATTCAGCTCCACAGGGTGACCGTCATATCTAAAAGACAAAAGCTTTGGAGCAGAGATATCAATTATTTTTAACTTCCAACAAGCAGATAACTGTAAATATTTCAACTGTAGTGCTTCACAAGAAGCTCTTATGCTCGTTAAATAAGTTCTCGAGTAGTTGGCATGAATGTAGGAGGCATTCAACAGCCTCTGATGTTATGCTGACGTATCTGAGACGCAAAGATGTAAGCACAGGCGTGACGCCACCGAAATTACGAGGCAGTGCATCAGGCCTGCGTCCTGCAAAAGTAACGCGCAGTGAATACATAAAAGTCCAGCTCAAGCCTCTTGACTTGTTTTGCTAATGCAAAAGCCACCCACTTATCGATATGGGATTGACAACTATCGTCCAAATCAAAAGCAACCCTAAATTCATCGAAAGCTGAACCTTGATACTTTTGCAGAACATGATTCACACACATTACAAATTTGGATCTTTCTTGGCTAATTATCTCCTCAGTAGGCCACCACCTTTCCATCGGATCTCTTAGATCTTCAAAGTTCAAGATCGGAAAATATCCCCACAACTTTTTCCACCTGTGTGAAAGAATACTAGTTCTAGCAACTTCCTTCGTCGAGGAGGAGGCCATGATGAGAATTGACAACAGAATTTCATCAGGCAGCTCATTAAGCCGATCGTTGGGTTCATTGTCACTTGCTTTATGGCGCTGAGTTGTGCAAGTGAAAGAGACACCAGTATACCACAATGCACACGCGGGTGAGGAAGTAAAACGGAGTCAGAACAATATTGGACAGGCAGAGGAAGCAAGTTCCAATATAGATAACAATAGTAAAAACTGAAAACTCTACCTTATAGTTGAACTGTTTAAGGCCAGGCAACTTCTTTTTGGCCATAACACACACACACACACACCCCGAACACGAAACAATGCCAGCAAAGCTCCTTACAAGTGTGCAAAAGCGCTGCGAAATTCTAACAATCAGGAAGAAACTGAATTTGTGGAAACAGAATTCGTACACATATGTCAAGAAACTTCTGACTTTATAATAAAAATCTAACCGAACTTAAAGTAGTAAATTAACTGCAGTTAGTTAATTAGTCTGGAACTCTGGATATACCCAAAATCTGAATCGAAATTCGAAGATAATTAACAACTGATAAAAGTGTTGAATTTAGCTCACATTGGCGTTAGAATGTGAAGAACAATTCAACAGGAAACATTATATTAAGAGAGAGAGAGAGGGAACTTTAGAGTAAAATTCAGCAGGAAATAGCAATTTAAGAGAGATAAAAATATGAAATTGGAACACAATCATTAATGTAGTCGAAAAGAGTTATTGACATGTTGAACCAAACTTCAATGGTTCAATCATGATCTCAAGAGTTGGAACCTCCCTACTCCTTTTTTCATTTCTCTTCCTTTCTCTCTCTTCCTCAACACTCTCTCTCCTTCCCTCTCCCCCACTTGCACACCTAATATCACCTCACAATGAGATTAGAGTTCTTCCTAATCATGAGATTAGGTAAGAATTTGTGGAGTAAAGTTATACTCAAATCCGAACTTGAAAAGAACTGAAAATCCAAAATTATTGATAAGAGAAAATATCCACCCAGCCGATGTTCACACGTCTTGACATTGATCCGTCCCATACTCTTAAATGACTCTAAGCAACTTGCACGAATTTGAACCGAATAGAACTGATCCAAATATTCAATACAGATCACAAGGACGGATTGATTCAACCCAAACAGAAATTACAGTACAATGTATAAACAGAAGTATCCCGGCTGACTAATTGAAAATGCTCTCTTCCAAGGTGATTAAGATCATCCCTAAACAAGAAAAATTATCCCTCAAAAATCAAAATAGCCCGGATGACCAAAAACAAAAAGCGCCTTACAAAGTTAAGAACCACGAGGAACACGTGATGAGGACCAAGTAGACCTTGAAATCGAACTAGCACCTCCCCCAAATGGTCGACGGTCATCACTGGCCCCGCCACCAAGCGGTCGACGCTCACGATCATCACTCCGCCAGCGGTCTGTTGATGGAAGGCGGTCTGCTGGAGGATGGTCATCACGCTTTCCCCACCGGTCAGGTTCTGAAGGTGGGGCCTGAGTAGTGCTTTCAGTTCTACTCCGCAAATGCCTAGGCACATATTTTCCAGGTGCACTTGCAGGAACAGATGCAGGAGCAGCCGAACCAGTAGCAGTAGCAGCCACTGGCGGCACTGGAGTAACTGTGACAGGCTCAGCACGAGGAGGCTCAGCAGAGCGAAGAAGCTGCTCTCTGCGCAGCCTCTCCTTCTCTTCCAGCTCTCTCTCCCTTTGGCGTTGCTTCTCAGCAATCTCATCCAATT
Source organism: Tetragonia tetragonoides (assembly GCA_038025085.1). NCBI lineage: Eukaryota > Viridiplantae > Streptophyta > Magnoliopsida > Caryophyllales > Aizoaceae > Tetragonia > Tetragonia tetragonoides. The sequence goes on from CM076153.1 coordinate 35,929,549, forward strand.
TTGCTCTGTGTTCTGCTTCTTCAATCCTTCTCCTCTCAGCTTCTGCATTTTCCCAACACACAAGACAATCAATAGGGAGAATGAAATATGTTCACTGATAGAATCAAATGTACAAAATATCAAAGGAGGTGAAGCACCCTCCCAGCCAGCCAATCATGATTCATTTGATTCTGCCCAACCCAACTCCCCCAAAAAATAAAAATAAAAACAGAGTTCAATTTAGGGCTTCAAGATTTAACAACAACAACAACAACAACCCAGTAAATATCCCGCCGAGGGCGGGGTCTGGGCTTCAAGATTTACAGATCCTTAAATTTAGGTTAGAAAACTGCCTAAAAGGTCTCCCAACCATAATAAGTGACTAATGCTAGAGTAAAAAAGGGAAAAAAGAGAGATGTAAAATGAAGAAATACCCTCACGCTTCCGCGCTTCTTCTTCTTCACGCTGCTTCAGAACCCTTTCTTCTTCTGACCTCAAAAAGAATATCATCTTCCTCTTCATCAACCTATCCTGTCGACGGGCCTGAAGAATTTGCCGGATCCGCTCATCCCTTTCTTGACGCAATCTCTCATATTCAACTTGCCGCCGACTCATTACTTTCTCCTGCAATATCGTCTGTAGAAAAGATGTATGAAAGCCTTGTTAAATGAAAAATCAAATGTACAAAAACCATCTTATCAGGTCCTAATTCCACTCAACTCCACCCCAATTTCCCGCAAAAATAAAGGAAATAATCAAGGGACAGAAGGACAATAGAAACTAATGTGAGGAGAAGGATGAGCAAGGTGCATAAAGCTGCATAATTTACGGGAAAAGAAGAGAGGGAAATACACACATTGTAGTACAACTGACCAGGAAATAAGGGTAACAATGACATCAATCACGTAACACACATGTTAACACTTAACAGTACGCAACACAATTATGAATTTAAGATACAAAGAAGCACATAAGCTTCAAGAATAAGGGGAAAAGAAAAGAGTATATATATCACTTGCCTTATGCTCTAGCATCCGCGCCAACCTATTCTTTTCTTGAACGTCACCATCATGTCGCTGTCTGCTTAGCTCAATCTCCAGCTGTAAATAGCATCAAATCAACTAAATTAAGATTCCAAGACTTTTTTTTTTTGCTACAAGGACGCATGAAATAACCCGCAAACCACACGCGCCGGACAAGCCAACCCATCATTGGTGCGCTGACGGGTCAAGTAGAGGAGGGGACCCTCCCTACAAAGAAAGGTAGAGGAGGTTTTATTCTCCCTACATGAGGATTCGAACCCCTGACCACTGGGTTGTGGGAGTGGGGCACTTACCACTTGTGCTCCCGCCTCATCCTCTAGATTCCAAGACATTTAAATATGAGATCGCAGTATATATTTGGTACAGGGCAGAACATAAAAATGGAATCCGCATTGTGTAACAAAAACAAACAAGGCAATAGGTTTTCACTAAATGAACACAATCACTAAAAGCAAAGACAAACAAGACAAACCAACACAGTACCTGCTGCTCACGCTCATGCAGTATCTGTTCCTCCACTAAGCGCTGTTGATATGCAGCCTCAATCAAAGGACTAGCCTCCTCTCTTTTCGCTCTCTCCAGATGATCCATTTGCTTACCTAGCCTCTGTAACTTTTTCTCCATTTCCTGTTTCTCCCTCAGCTGCTCACTGAGTGCTAGCTCCATCAATGTTTCTTTTGTCACATTATCCTGAGATACACAAATCCTTTGGTTCACAGAAGTTCCCATATCAAGCATTATTAGCCACAAAAGTATGTTAGCTTAAAAGATAGCATACCACTTCTATGTTTGGTTTCTTCCCCTTTCTTTTAATACGCTTCTCAGCTTCCTGAAGTAACGCTTTTGCTTCTTCACGTTGCTTCTCCTCAATTTCTCTGAGAATCCTTTGATGTTTCCTCTGCTCATATTCAGTTGCAAGCCTTTTCTGTTCTGCCTCCTCTGTTATCTTCTGCAGCTTCAGCCTCTTCGACTCCTCTTCACGTTCCTTAGCAATAGAATATTCAAACAGATGAGAAACATGTTGAAAGATTAAAAAGGACACATCACTAGAGCATAATATAAGGAAATACCATTTCTAGCAGATGGCGTTCTTGCTCCTCTTTTCGCTTTTCAATGATCGTTTTACGGGCAAGAAGCTTCCTGTGCTCCTTATCGACAACTTCAGCTAAACCTGGCAACAATTCAGCGATTTTTGATGCTTTTTCAATAGGAGGATATATCATGGCCCTTGCTTTATTCAGAGATTGGGCCAAAATGTTGAGTTGATCCCTCAAGCCATCCGACTCAAGATCCTGAACAAAAATCAATGAATCAATCAATTCATAAAGATACTGAGTAGTTCAATGCCCACAGTCACGGAAAGACAAGTTGTGGTACTATGAAATTAAAACTTATAAGTCAAAAGTAACCGTTCATGATTCCCAAATTTTCTAGTTCCTTTCAATTGATGCACCCTACAAGATAAACAACTTCAAGAAATCCAGCCTTTCTTCATTCTTCTTCAACAATACACTAAGGCAACTGTGGCCAGGTATGCACAACAAACTTTTTATATCACCCTAACTCTCTAATCATATAAGCTACTTAGTACTAAACAACCAACTTTTATCACCCTAACTCTCTAATCATATCATAAGCTACTTGGAGTAGTAGACACTATTTTGGGCATAAATGCCTTATTTCAGTAAAAAAAAATAACAACATGTTGAAGCTGAATCAACTTAGCCACAAACATTCAAACAAAATTCAGAAAAAATTGCATCCATGAATTTAATTTTTCCCTTGCAGCAATGGAAAACACTTACTCATAAAAATAAAAATAAAAAACTACTCTGTCAGCTGAACAATAAAAGAAAAACAATTTAACGGAAAAGGAGCTTTACTATCAACATGACAATACATAAAACCAAATAGGCCTTAAAGGGCCCATCTGGAACTCCTCTCATTGCCATCATGTATAACATGCTGTAAACATATCCCAACAAGTATTTACCCCCTATTTATGAAGACATGCTTGTCTACCATCTCATAAAGCAAAGTTCATGAACACTAAGCAAACAACCTAAAACTTGAATCAATTAAGCTGAATCAGCCAATTAAGACTAGCTGAATCAGCCAATTAAGCTTGAACCTATTACCCAACCATAAAGGCAAGTAGACAACTCGCACGTCCATGATAGACAGGGAATTGCCAATATCCCAAAATTTATTTTGAGTCAAGACAACTAGACAAGCCAAAAGATTACAGTTTACATAACCATGAGGAAAATTATCAAAAACCACATTGTAAAACCTACACATTATTCGTGAGAAAAATATTGAGGCATATTAGCTAAAAAGGGCTGTAAATAGGGATGGAGAACTCTAAGCATGGGTATGAACAGATTTGATAGGATATTTCTTTTTCTGTGTATACATATAGATGTTATTGTACAGGTATGTGTGAGGGTGTATTTGAGGGCTTTTTAGGGCTCTAGGATCTATTTGTGGTTGATTCTTTGGTGCCTAATAAAATTCTTAATTTTTCTCTACAAAAAAGAATACTTTTTTGCAATAATCACCTTATAAATAAAAATTCTAATACCTACCTTTTATGGGGATTTAACTTTAAAATCACCACTTCGAGTCACTTTCTCGCCAAAACTTGAAGAAAATGACCATTTCGCAAACCTCATAAAAGGTGGTTATTTGAAAAAACTAATTTACAAGTTGGCTGTTGCAAAACCGTTGATTTTATAAGGTAGTTTTCGACAATAATAACAAAAATATATTAACACACAAAGTTTAATGGCAACCAATTGAAAAGACAGCTTACCAAACTATCAAAGCAAACAGCACCCTTCATGTGATCAACTTTCATTGCTATGAATTTGTATTTGGCAGCCTCGACATAGATTTTCTCGACAACAGAAAAATCAAAAAAAGGAATCATCTGTGAGAGACATTCGACAGTCATGGTCTGATAAACCTTGGACGCCTGCAAGAGGAGAAAGCAGATATCAACAAAATGAAAAGAAATAAAACAGTTGTAAGATAAAGTCAAAGGAGGTAATACTAAAAAAAATACGTAACAAAAGCACGGGGAACAGACAAAAAAATGCACCTGCTGAAGCAATCTCAGTGTTGCAAGCTTTTCCAATGCAGGTACATACTTTGTTAATTGAACTTCAGGCACTGATGAAGCAGATGCTAATTTACCACCGAGTTTTGAGATTTTGCTCAACAACGGCTGCACCTTTGAAGCTAGATCCACAGGCAGAAACTCATGCTCTAAAATATTATACAGATCCTTAACTTCAGGCATCACACACGACATAACCCCTTTAGATACCTGTAAAGAGAAATAACATCAACTACTGATGAAATATAAAAATCAAATGAATATTGAAGACATCAATCAGCCTCTTTTCCTGTGTCCCAAAACAAATATTCAGAGACTGGATTTGAACATCTTACCAGTTCTGAGAAAAGGGCACCACGAGAGAGCTGCATATCGACAAAAAGAAATAATCAGAAAGGTAAATGACAAAACCTAGAAACCAAAACATAAAATCCAATTGAAACTTCAAGGTACCATTTCTCTGTTCTCAAGTTTAGGCTCCAGGTTGAAATTTATTAGATTGGCCATCCTAAGATTGCGCTCTTTCTCATTTTCAAGCTCCAAATGAGATGCTCCACGGGTGTGGTCGTAAGGAGCTACTGAAAGTGCAGCCAGAACCACAGATGATGCTATCATCTGTAAATCCTTCTGACTCAAGTTCTTGTTGAACTTTTTTTGTAGTGAGAAAAGCTTCAACCAAGCATATGCATGATAGAGATGGCTTCCCGAAATCCAAAAAATCTCGGTAAGCTTAGCATAATAGACAACCATCAAGGATGGCTTGGGTGTCTTCTTAACCATGCACATCAAGCCATGAATATCCTCAACAGATCGGAAGGCTTCCTGGCAGTAAACAAGACAATTTAAGAAGACAGATATAGAGTTACTTCCTTGAATAGTAAATATCAAGTCAAGCAAACAACATTATTCAGATATTGAAAAACATAGTAACCAACTGCTAAACACTAAACTAGACTTGCAACAGAAAAACCACATTTAATTTTGAGTGCCAAGTAGAGATGAATACAAAACAATAACGGCCTGAAATATTTCAAACCTGCCAGAGTTCCAGCTCTGTCGCAATCTTAAGCTGTTCAAATCTTGTATCCAGATACAACTGCAAACTTTCAGGAAGAGAAAGGTCGGGCCTGTCTCTTTGGTCTCTATATTTGTTCAGGTTGGACAAATGATTCCTGATGATCTCACATAGCCTGCGGAATTCTGTAGTACGTTTGTATTGCTTGCAGAACTGGAAAGCTCTGTGTGCTGTCATCTACACAATAGAACAAAAGAGCAAGTTATCTAGAAGCACATGAGCATCGCCATACTCAATTTATTGTTGCTTTTAAAAAACAGCCCTGTATGTCTCCCACAAAAGCAATCACATCATAAGCATGATAAGGACAAAAGTGTGAAGCAATCTCCAACTTACCGCATAAAGTGACTCCAGTTTTGAATTATTACGTAAAATTTCTAGAACTGTCCTGTATGTCTCCCACAAAAACTTAAACCAAGGCGTAACAAGCTCTCGGTCAGACCTCTCTTTTCCTTTTTCTCCACTGACATAGCTCATTATCAGATCCTCCGGCCTCTTGTCTGCTTCCAAGTCTTCAACATCAAGAGCTTCTTCTAAGGCCTGTGCTTGATTACGTGCATTCTCAGCTTTCTCGGTGGAAAGGTGCATAAAGTGCTTGATCACCTCCTCCAATGAATTGACATTCACTTGTTGACAAACAAAGCGATACTGGATCAAACCATCCTTAGCGAACCTTCCCTTGCGCATGTCGACACAAAGCTCGACATACTTGAACATTATCTTTTCCAATGTCTTCTGCCAAGACCTATACCTTTTTGAGGTGATGAGATTATGTAGTGCCTGTAGCGCATCTTGCTTCTGGCCCACATTGATTAACTCTGCATCACGTGATATTAACAATGTTTATTTCAAATGGTTTATCCAACAAGATATCAAATTATGGAAAGTATAGATAAAGAAATTCACCAATCAAACAACCCAACACACACAACAGATAAAAGGAGGGGGTAACTGAAAGGGGTGAGGAGAAGAAAGTGGAAAAAAGAAAAAGAAAAAAAAACATGTTCCTTATAGTCTAGAAAAAAGCAATATCAAACATCCCAAATCTAGGGAAATGTAGGTTCCCCCCCCCCCATGAAATCACCTTAACACAAGGCTCATCTACAGGATCCATGTGGCCTCAAAGTTTTTAGTTTGAATCACACACATGAACGAAAATAATAATAAAAAGTCTAAATAATTGCCCATGATGTTATGAGAATTGGCATTTCCAAGAAGAAGCCAAAGCAAGCACGTAGGGGTACTCCTGCATATGCCTATCATGTTAATTTTCAAGGGCCAACTATAACTGTTGAAATTTTGTGAAACAAAAATACTACAATCAAAGTTCGAATATAATAAGGGGGTGTTTGGTACAGGGTAATCAGGAAAGGCAAAGGCAATAATAACCCTGATTACCCTTTGCAAGTGTTTGTTTCGAAAATGCGCGAATCCTATTCCCCATTTTCCATATTCAAATTACCCCAAACTGGGTAATCTTCATTACAGGCCACCACCCAGGTATTTCAATTCCCCCAAATCCGTGCTCCACTCTCACGCCGACCTGGTGCCACTGAATTTTCCATATCTTTCTCTCTCTTCGTAAAAAGCTTGAAATTTTGTTTTTGTTTAAATAAATCATCAACTGATTTTACTGGTGCCCATAAAAAGCATGAGGAAGAAGATGATAATAAAACAAAAAAACTTGAGAGAGAAAATGTAAACAAGGAACATGAATTTTGGAGATGGAAACGAAGAGAGAAGAAGATGAGAGAGAATGTGAGCAAAGATAATGGACAATTGTCTACTTGAGATGCCACTTTCCTTTTTGCTTGATAGTACTTTTGCCTTCTTCTTTTTTTCTCTTTTTTTGGGTTGAGCTCTCTTTATTTATTTTGGGGTTTATTATCAAAAATTTGTTTGTTATTTAAAATTTACCAAAATGTTTAGCTACATCATGACAAATTGATAACGCATACTCTCTTTTTTTTGGTAAATTCATTTCATATTTTAATCCTAGTAGAAACAATACCATCAAAAAAGAAAAATAACTTTATCTCAAAAAAAAAAAATTTGTTCGATATCAACTAACCAAACAACAACAAAGGGAATGGAGGAGAATTCTATTCCCAATTTAGAGTGAACCAAACAACAAAGGTAATTAATCTCATTCCTTTCCTTTTCCCATAATTTCCTTTGTTGATTCCTTTTCCTTTACCAACAATGAACCGAACGCCTCCTAAAATTGGTGAGGTTGAAAAGAGGCAAAAATCGAGAATATTTATTTTCTTCAATAAAGACAGAATTTTTTTCCTAAATTAGGTATGATAAGAATTGATGCTCTGGTGGCTAAAAACAAGACTTTTCAATTCTATGCCAAAGAAGATCATGAATACCTGGCTAAACAAGACTTGAAAAAGAATACACAAAATCAGCAAACTGCAAAACTAAGGTCAATTTCAAATCGAAGACGCTAGTGCAGAGTTATTAAGTTACTTTCATGTACCAAGTTTTCTTAATTTCCCCTTCGAACACCATCATGCACCAAGTATAATGCTTATTTCTCAAAAGAATTTCTCATTCCTCAAGGCTCAAACTAACAGTTCAGACTAATGGATAAATTAATATAAAGGCTATACCCATTGCTCAAAAAGTCCCCTTACTCAAAAATAGGAACAGTAAACCAATATCCAAAAATAAAATTCCAACAATTTCTCAAAAAAAGGCTATGCCCAACAAGTCTCCCTACTCACAAAATTGAACAAACAACCAATATCCAGATGGGCATTAAATATTCTATCAATTTCTCAAAAAAATTCTACACCCAACAAATCCCTTGCTCAAATATGAACAGTAAGACAATACCCAAATAGGCATCAAATCTCAACAACTAAAAAAAAAAGGGCTAAAGAATAATCACAGCACAATCAGCCACAGTATATTAAACAACAACACCAACAATAGGGTAAAAATCATACCTTCAGCTCGCTTCAAAGCATTCTCTGGCTTCGCAAAAGTCGCCATACTGATCTAAACCTACAAAATAGACATCATCACACATTGCTTAACCAGTGGCGGACGGACAGATCATCAAGGGGATTTCAAGGAATCCAATTCGAGGAAAAAAATGCTGAAAAAAAAAAAAATTACCCCCAGAGGTGCTCCACTTGGGGTTGGAGAGTGACGATGAGAGGAACTGAGAAAGAGAAACGTTTTTCAAGCTCCTATGGCGGTGATTTGCAATCTGCTCTGTTAGCTTCAGATTAGGAGAGAGAGAGAGAAAGAACGCGAGAGGGAGAGAGACAGCTTTTAGGGTTGAAGTGGAAGCTCCTTCAGCTTCAACGGCTTGGGCTTAGCAAACAAAGCCTTATGGGCTGATGGGCTGATGGATAAACATATATCGCGTATCTTTTCCATCTCTGTTTTGGAGAAGGTTAATGGACTGTTATTCGTAGGGATGGTAATGAATCGGACTCATATCGAATTCACTAATCAGATTTGGATTTATTTATTCGGATTGGGCTTTTTTTTTCCTAGGAAAATTTGCTCGAAATAATCCGTAGAAGTTTTATTCGTGTGCTCAAAATTTACTAGAATATTACCGTCTACCATATGCCAGATGAGAGAGAAAGAGAAGAGAGAGAAAAAGAAGAGAAAGAAGAAACGTAAGGAAAAAAGCCTGTAGCCCCCAAAAACCCAAACTTCCAAAGCAATTTTCAGCTAAATTAATTCTTTCTCCCCCTAATTTAGCTCCTTTTTCCATGAATTTCACTATTGTGCCTTGCTTAAGCAACTTCAAGGCTCTTGTTTTAGATCTGTTTCTTGTTGAATTCAACCCTTTTTGTAAGTGCCTTATGGCTTTCAATTAATGAAATTTATTTTCCCCTCAAAAAAACAAAAAAAAAAAAAAAAAGCAAATTCAAGGCTCAATTTTGAAAGCTTTGCCTAGTTTTCATACTATTTTTTGCAAACCCTAAATTTATTTTAGGTCTTACATCAAGAAGGATGGTAAAAGTTTCTTCCTAACTTTCTCCATCTATTGCCCCATATCTCTTCTCAAGCAATTTCTTTACAACTGATTTTAGTAGTTTTACAAGATCCAGACTCAGGAGTCCAAATCGGGGTCGCCGTCGGTGTCATCTTTTGGGTCGTCGATGGCTCGGATAGTACGAGGCTTGCCTTTTGGGTTGCTCTTGTTCAATAAATTTGTGGCCTCACGATGTCCTTTGCACGACGAGGACAATTGCTCTCTTGAGCTGGGTTGGTGTTTGATTTATGTCAGTTATGAAGAATCTAAATTTCTTTTAGAATTAGGGTTTTTTCAGATCTTAGATCTGAAAATCCCAAAGCAAAAAAAAAAATTTGGGCTCAGCTGCCCTCTCTTGATTTGGAAACCCTAGGGAAAAAAAAAGTTGACTTGTACGACTACTCAGACGCCTCTCTTGTTAATCTTTGTTTCTCTAGATGTTGATTCTTGATTGCTCTTTTTCTCAACCTAATAATCCCACCTTACAATATACTAACCAATAATCCAAAGTTGCAATTTATGTGTCGATATTAAACTCGGAATAAACGGTGTCAACTAAGCGTTACTTTTGTGCTAAAATGACACTTATATCCTTATTTTAGACCAGACCACCATTCTCGAAATTGAAACAGAGCCCAACCCCAACTCCATTTTCTTTCTCCTTATTCTTTCCAGCAACCACCACCAAGCACCACACCACGCCACGCCACATTCTCCTCGCATATCCCCAATTATCTTCGAAATGTCGCAATGAACGGGAAATGGAAAGGGAAAGGAAAAGGAAATTTTAAGTTATTATATGGCTATGAACAAAAATGGGATGTAATTATTGAACCTGCATTCAACGTGATTGAACTCCACTATCAACTAAGAAAACAAGTATCCTAGAAAAAAAATCTCACTTGAATCGGATGATGGGTTTTGGTTTCCCTTTATTTTTCGAGGGTGTTATCACCTGATCCCAAAAAAGAATAGTAAAAAATATATATTTACTGAAAATGAGAATTTAAACCCAAAAACTTAATTCAGGGAGAGATAATTAAAGGGGGGAAATATTGGTCCTTCTTAAATTTGTTTGGTGCTCTCCATGTTCTAGAGGGAGAAAGAGTCAAATAGATGATTGATCTTTGATGGGAGTAGCACAGAAGCAGTAGCCAAAGTGCACATTTCTTCAATTAATCTTTTATTTTCTATGTTTGAGTAGTGATGTCGTCAATTAATCTTAACTAGGTGTATGCCCCGTGCGATGCACGGCCTTGTAAATTATCATTAGAAAATATATTTTTTATTGCTATTATTAAATTATTAATTAAAGAATGATATATCAATTAGGTATATAGCAAATAATATAGAGTTAGACAAAATCAAATTTGTACTGTATTGTGTAATATTTTTTTTCCTTTTTATTTATTTATTTATTTATTTATTTATAGCTATGTAATGTAAATTTGCTTTTTTGACATGAAATAGTTGTTTGATACAGAGGAATAAATGAATTTCATATATTTTATTCAAAAAAATAGTTAAGTGCCAGATTCATAATAACTATCATCTTGACATACCTATACCATATACTATTTCAATTGATATACTTATACCCCTATGTGTTTACTTATTTACATAACTTTCTACAAATGGTTCTTATCCATCTTTGCTTTTCATCGTATTTTCTTTTCTTTTTTACTACAGTAGGTTTACATTATATTTGATGTTAAATTTCTTATATGTGTCATCCCATTTGTTATGCAACTGTTGTTTGGATCCATGTAGATATATCAATTAGTTTTCTATTTTTTTTTAAATTAAAATAATTATTAAAGAAATTAATTATCTTTACAACTATATTATTCACACATTCTACCGAACACTATATTTAATTTCTCCATCTCCATGGGGTGTAATCATGTAATTTTCCAATATTAGCTTTCTACAATTTAGCTGAGGTATGAAATGAAATCACTTAAAAATTTTGAGATGTATGTATAAATATTACCGATACATAATTTTTATCATTTTTTTAAAAATAATTATTACTTGTGACTATTTCATTCCCTTATTAAATTCATTATGTCTACTTTTAATATAATCAAGGTTAAGTTCATGTACCGTATTTATGAAGTTTATGTTCATGTATCCGCATTTAATTAGATTACATGGTGTGTGCATGCATGTATTTCATTAATTAGGGGGAATTATATTTACAACTATATTATTCACACATTCTACCGAACACTATATTTCTCCATCTCCATGGTGTGTAGTCATGTAATTTTCCAATATTGGCTTTCTGCTATTTAGCTGAGGTATGAAATAAAATCACTTAAAATTTTTGAGGTGTATGTATAAATATTACCGATACATAATTTTTATCATTTTTTAAAAAATAATTATTACTTGTGACTATTTTCCTTATTAAATTCATTATGTCTAATTTTAGTATAATTAAGGTTAAGTTCATGTACCGTATTTATGAAGTTTATGTTCATGTATCCGCATTTAATTAGATTACATGGTGTGTGCATGCATGTATTTCATTAATTAGGGGGACATAAATAACATTGACTTTTAGATAAGATGCTGATTGGACATGGTGATGTGGCAAGCCACATGTCAATGCAGTTGTGTGCATGATATATATATATATATATATATATATATATATATATATATATATATATATATATATATAAAATAGGAAATTACCCGTGCTACGCACGGACTATTCTTTTATCAGTATACTTTTAATATGCTTAGCTATTTTTTATTTTGTTTTTAGAAAAAATACAAATAAATTTTTGAATAAAAATGGTGATGGATGAAAATGTTATAAATATCTAAGTAATTGGCTTGTCTCCGAAAATATCTATCGCTAACCTGTCAAAATAATTATAATATCTATTACTGTAATTGTGACCCTGCTGGTTGTCACCTTATTAATTTGATTGGTCATATTCTTAAAAAAAATAAAAATAAAAAGTGTGAGGACTCACCATTTCAAAAAATAATAATATTGAAATAACTTATAAAGATGTGATACTTGTAGTTAACTGCACTTATACTCACAACTACGCATGGTATATCATTTTATCACGATATTTTAATATTTTTTAATAAATAATACAAATGTATATTAGAAGTATTTATCAAAAAAAAAACAAAGGTATATTAGAATGAGCTTCCAATCAAAGAATATATGTCTTACTAAACTATCACTCTAAATGTGATCATTATCGCTTTATTTGCTCATATCCTTGCAAATTTTAGTCACATGTCAAACCAGTGTTAATGGCCTCAAATACTAAAAATTAATTAAACATGTTTACATTGTCATATTAGCGACTTTTATCCCCACGAAAGATTAGTAAATTTTCACGGAACCGACACTTATACCAACTAATATAATTTTTTTTTATTACTCAACAACCGGTTTGATCCCAGTGTCCCTTAATGTGTGTTTTGCTAATAAAAAGTTGAAACATTAACCTTCTTTTGATGGGGAAATAAATTTGTGACGACTCCATATCTAAAGAAAAGAAAAAAAATATAATTTATCAAAATGTGACACTTTTAGTTACCTGTGCTTATAACAACAACTATATAACAAAAAATATATATAACACTTTTTTTATAAATACATTCAATCCAGATTTTTATTATTTTCTTGAATAAGAAAACAGAAATTAATTAATTCTCAAATCAATGTTATTAAAGCGTTACATTTATATCATTTTAAAATGTATATTTTATTCAATTATTTAAGAAAAATAAAAAATATGAACAGTTTCTAATAATTATTATAGGATATTTATTAATGACAAATCATTAGTGACAATAATTAAACACAAAAAAAGAAAAAACCAAAAAGAAAAAATGACCAATTAAAACGTGACACTTGTCACATTACCAGCGCTCTTACCCAAATATATATATATATATATATATAATATTAGATTGGGGAAAGGAGGAAAGAGGGGGGTCATCTTAGTAACAGTGACAATGGTGTTCACAAAACAAACTTCATAATTATAGTCAACAATCGATAATCAAGGAGGTGTGGTGAGTGGTAGGGACTCATCCATCCTTAACCAAGGTCGAGGGTTCGAATCTCATCTTGGGCATGGAGCAGCAGCTTTAAATTCCTTGGCCAGCTGTCCCACCCTTAGAGGTGCCTACAAGCCATCACGGGGAATAGTCACTGTAGTTGACGGTGGATACCCTTGGTCGTGAATCAAAAAGTAGTCAACAATCGATTGTTGCTAATCTGCCTCAGAAGGAAATTGGAGAAAATTTATTGTGGGGTAGTTTGGAGAAAACGAGTTCTTTACTTTTGCTATCAATACTTAAGATAAGGGTTATTTGGTCAATTTTAATTTTTTTTTAATCCAAAAAATATCTAATAGTGATGAACTGTTACATTGGGTGTATTTTTAGCACACAAATTACAAAGTGGGATTATTAGTTAGTATATTGCAAGGTGGAATTATTTTGATCACACGGGTAAAATTTTGGATTATTCACAGTAAATTTTCCTTTTTTTATTATCGGATTCGAGTCGAATTTTTCTCAATCTAATTGCATCCAAATTAAATTGCATCACTATGTTATTTTTATTAACGATTAAGATCATTTTGATTACAAAAATAAAAGTTTAATGAGTAATTTAACTGTATATGTTTGGTTCTCCTAATGTAAACTATTAATTTATGATGTGGAAATATTAAACGAATTCGAATTATAATCGGATATGATCATACTCATCATGACATCATCCATATTCATCAGATTCGGAGTCGGATTATTTTTAAACGGGTTTGGATCGGGTTATTTCATTGGATCAGGTTCTGACCATATGTCTATATTGTCATCCCTAGTTCTTTGTTTTAAATTGACTATTTTTTTTTTTCTTATAGTTTTACTTTACCTCCAATAATTTTTTTTTAGTTTTTGTTTTTGTCAATGTTGAGTAGAATATAAGTTGGTCTTTCTTGTTAATTGATTGTTTAATACTTATATAGTTTATGGTATTTGTAAAGTTTATTATTTAGATTACTAGATTTTATCAACTAATTTCATATTTATTAATTAGTTAAGTTTTATTTGTTTAAAATTACAATTAGTTGAATAGCTAAACGATATTTACCTTAGGTTGAATTAGATATTTTTTTGCACAAGTGGCAGTCAAAATTTTGACAAGTTGATCGTCAATTTGTCACTATACCATCTCAATTTTAAGAGGACACAAGCGGAAGTGGTTGTGGTTCCAATGTGAAGTCCAGTGCTCAAGTTGATCGTGAAAATTCTTTTCCCTTTTACTTATCACAAAAACTTGTTTAAGACTGTCTTTTCGTTACTTTTGGTAAGACAAATATCACTTTTTAGTGAAATAAGGGTCACAACTCATCATAAGTGACTCCTACATTTTTAAATAGTAACTCCATTTTTCTGTGAATTAGTCACACAAGACTTGTTGTTCATTTATAGCATCTTTTCTTTATTTTTTTAATTGTGTACTTTACTATTTTAAGTAAAAGGTTAAATAAATAAATAGTAATATCAAAAACAAAAAATAAAAAAAGAGATGCGTTATTTCCACATCCGAATATCATTTCAATTTTTCACATCCAAATCTAAGGAAAAGGGTGTGGGAATAGCCTGAAAAAGATGTGAGAATAGCACCAAAATGGTGTGGAAATAGTCGTTCCCTTTATGAAGAAGCATCTGCCCATTTTTCGATCTGTGTTGTCACCTGGTTGTTTGAGCTCCTCAACACGGGTGGTTGCCAACTTGCCATCAACATAGTCGGGTGGTGTTCCGGTTGGCTTGTGGTTGATGGATAGGAAGCTTCTAGTTGTTTTTGGATGGTGGTCTGCCACATGGCCCTTTTGATGTTTTGTACTGTTTTAGTTACTGCCACGTGTTATGGTGTAAGTAATTAGTTTATTTGTTTTTCTTTTCTTTTTCTTTGTTTTGTTGTTGTAGGACGAAAAGTAGTCTGTGGTAGAGGCCCTTTAGATTTGGGCTTGGCTTACCATTGCCTACTCCCTTTCGGGCTTGCTCTTTGTGAGCGTTTCAAAAACAAAAAAAAAGTCATACCTACAGTTATATCCAATGATAAGGTATTACCCTCGTGATGAGAGGCCTTACCAACTTACCGCTTATCAATTCAAAAAAAATTGTTTAGGTGAATTTTTTTTTTCTACGACACATTAAAGTATTCACAAATCAAGTGATCACTAAACTATGTAAAGTCACTTCCTCTCAAAAAAAAAAATGTAAAGTCACTTTTAAACTATTTAAAAAGTGACCTTTTAAGGCTGATTTAAATTTTAGGGAATGTCATTGGATTTAATACTCAGTATTCAGTGGCAGATATAGAAAAATAATAATATGAGTGTTAAAATCACACTAAAAATACAATATCGCTACCAACAGTGGCGGATCTAGAAATCACTTCAAGTGAGTGCATTCCCTTGTAATTTGTAGGACAATTCTTAAAAATTATTATATAAAATAAATTATTTTTTTTTTAATTGTCCAAGTGGGTTCCATGGAACCCACCTTCTTATGCGTGCATTCGCCAATGATGTCAAAACTAAGTTACTATGGTATTTTAGCAGTAATTTCAAAAAAAAAAAATTCCAAAAAGTAGGGTATTTTAGCAATTTTTTCCGAAAAAACTGAGTGTCTGACACCCTAGTTTCACGCACTAGGTCAGCCCCTGTCAATAGTACTCACTACTTTCAACCAATGGGTTGTGGACTTGTAGTTAAGTGTTAGATACTTATCCATCCTTAACTTAGATTGAAAGTTGAATCCCGCATTAGACATGGAGCAATCTTAAATCTGTTGACGAATCCTCCTACCTTTTGGAACGCTAACAAGCAAAGCGAGATAATTACCATGGTCGACAGTAGATACCATGGTGTGAAGCGGAAAAAAAAAAATATTGTCATGACTCTCATAAGTACCCCTGCTTTTCAATTTGGTATTGGGTAAATGTGTCATGACATCTCAATGAGCAAAACGAAAATACAAAAATTTCTATAAGACGTTTTTTTTGTGGTGAGATGGAAGTCACTTTTTAATAAACTGAGGGTCACTGCTCATTCTAAATGACCTGTATATTTGTATAAAATGACCCCAATTTTTTTATAAATTGACCTCTCACAAGACTTGCCGAAAAAAAAATGCATTTGGTCGCTTGTTCAGTTGTTCTCAATCAAACAAACCCTGCCACCAAAAAAGTCAGACAAAACAAGCTCCATTTTTTTTATTTTTTTTTTTATTTTTTTTTGTTGATAAGGCAAGAAAACCAGGCTACCGTAAAGGTGAACCTAAAGCGTCCCTTTTCAAAAGTTTGGTAAGGGACTGGTGAAACGATGAAGACCATAAGGTTAGCATATCATAGGAGTGACCACAGTGCGCCATGTAATCCGCAACAGAATTTGCTTCTTTGAAGACATGAATCACCTCCACCCTGTTGAAAAAATAAAGATCCTTCTTTATATCAATGATATTTTCAATTTTCCATGGAATGTGCCATTTCCCTCTAATTACTTTGATGACGGCTAGATTATCCCCCAAGCTCCATTCTTTTTGTTTCACTTGCACATTCTTTTATTTGTTAAATAGGAACACAAGGAGCACAAGAGTGATCAGATCCTAAACTCCCAATTATGATCGCTGGGTTGTATTCTTCCTCATCACGCTCACCACCTGTTCGACGAAATGCCCAAAAGCCAAAACAAACCAAATGCCACCAGGTAAATCTTAGCCATGGTCCCTTTTCAGCTTTGTCTTCTAAATTGTTGTTTAATTCCTTTCTCTAAGGCAAATAATCTAGGAACCAACCAACTCTTTGAGATTTGAATGAACCTGTTTCACCTGTTTCAATGTGCAAAGATAACGCGTAAATGATTTCAGGTTGCTTTTGTTTTAGCCACTAGTATTATAAAGATTACATCCAAAATCACAAAAAAGCTAGAGAAATTTAGCAATAAAGACAAGCTTATATCATATATTAATCAGGATGAATGGCAAGTTATAAGAACACCCTACAA
Organism: Tetragonia tetragonoides; assembly: GCA_038025085.1. Classification (NCBI taxonomy): domain Eukaryota; kingdom Viridiplantae; phylum Streptophyta; class Magnoliopsida; order Caryophyllales; family Aizoaceae; genus Tetragonia; species Tetragonia tetragonoides. The sequence continues at coordinate 35,946,833 of CM076153.1, forward strand.
ATTAATTATTATCTAATGAAGAATGACACAGTTGTTCTTTGTCTATCATTATCTTTTGTGTACTAATACATTGTTCTGTTTTTAGGGGAGAAAAAAAAACCCATTACATTGTTTATACTTTATACATGCATATTTGATTATAGTACTAAAATTATGATCTTTTTGTCTATCATTATCTTTTGTATACCAATACATTATTGATTCATTTAATTTAATCTTATGCATGAGTTTTCTATAGATAATACATTAGTTAAGCCTACTACCCTTGTTTGTCACCAGCAACATCAACACAACATCTTAACCACTCCATCTAAAACAAGTTGCATAAATAAGTTTCATATAGACTATGATTTTCTCTCTCTTATGTCTTAGCTAGCTAGCTGAATGTTCTCAACCTAAAGCTTGTGCTTTTTATGTACATGAATAACATGATCAAGAGGAAACTTCATAGTATCTTCCTCTGTTTAAGCTTGCCTTTCCCATATCTCATAGAAGTATGTATATATATAATTAAGAGCTTGAGCTAAGGATAGATTAAGTCTCTCATTGCCCTTGAGCTAATAGGAGCATCTTTGATTATAGCTAGCTATAAAATTCCTACACAATGTTGTCACCCTGCCCAAATTTTAGTCATCTAAGTGATCTTCACAAATGTGCAAATGATCTGCTCCTCTCGCCGCAAATCCAACAAGCCCTTGTTGATGATTGCCAACGAGAAATGTCCTTGGTTGGAGACATTTCCGAGGCCTCTTTGAAGATGTTGGATATTTGTGGCGCCACGAGAGATGTCCTCCTTTTAGTCAAAGAACATGTCCAAGACCTCCAGCATACGTTCCGCTGGGCCAAGATCAAGGGCTCGGACTTTGAATCCCAGATTTCGAGCCATGGCATTTATAGGAAGAAACTGAAGAAGGAAATTGCAAAGGCTTTGAGAGCGGCTAAGGAAATGAAAGATAAGAATTTGATGTCGCATATAGACGACAGTCTTATAGTGGTTGTACATGTTTTCAGGGAGGTGAGAGAGGTTACCATTTCTGCTTTGGAGTCTTTAATGTCCCTTATCTCTTTGCCAACTACGGTATCTATTAATGTTGATAGCCAAAGATCCTTTGCCTCGAAATTCAAGAGAGTAAATTGCCAGAGATTGTTGGAGAGATGTGATTCCATGGAGGTTCGAGTGGCAAATAAGAGTTGGAAGAGCTGGAGAGTGGGATGGAGATCCTTGAGGTTGAGTTAGAGTGCATTATTAGGCGTTTGATCCACACTAGAGTTTTACTCCTTAACATATTGAACAATTAGGATATTTCATGTTTCTCTTACGTAGCCCCAACTCTCTCATTCTTTCTCCCATAGGAACATTCTATTGTACATGATCATTTTGAGAAATAAATAAATTCGTAGTTATAGTGAGACGTATCAATCTAGCTTACTGGCTTACTTAGCATGATAGACTTTTTCCAATTTTCAAACATAAGCTTTTAATTAATTCTGATAATATCAGTATTGAGCTTTTCAGCTTTGAAACTTCATGATTTGGTTCTTGAACTTGTTTGCAATTTGTTAACGAGACTGGTTTGGCTTTGCTAGTATTAGCTATACACATCTGAATTGGCTGCTAGAATGAAGACCAATATATGGAGGGAAAAAAGGAATATCAAACATATAACCAGAGGTATATAAATATGTTAACTAATATTGTAAACGTTCTGTTCACTTGCTTGGGCAATGTGGTTGAGAAAATGTCAATCCATATTGAATGACCAAAAACTTTTCTCTTTTCTTTCAATTTTTTTAGTTGTCCCTCTCTATAAAGCGCAACATTTTCCTGCAAGTGTGTAAAACATCATCATCAGGTACCTGTTTGATGATTGCCAGACACAGAACTTGTTCAGTCAAAACAAAACCTCGATAAAAGAAAGGAACAGGATTATGCTTTTGTTGGACATTGAGGTGCTCACAATTTGAACTTTCTGAAGCTCAACATCAAATTATATGAATAATAGTACCCTTGTAGGCTTTAGCATGAGATAACGGGAACGTTAAGTTAGTTCCAATAATTTCTCAGATTCTAGTACTTAGTCTGCATATTCTTGAAAACTACTCCTAGAACTAAACAATGTTACTCTATTTTGTGCTGTAAATTTTGTGAACACTATATACCTTCAGTGACTTAGATTTTATTCCTTAATGAGTACAATTGGAGGAATTTGTGGCACTTCTCAATTCTATGTGCTTTTGTTTTCTTTCATTCACTGGTATCTAATACTAGCAGTTCTGATTTCAGGTTTCTTTTGTTTTCGCTTGTACAAGATCCAATACTCGATTGATTCAAGGTACTGATAAATTTGGTTTGATCAGCATCACATACAAAATCCTAAAGCTAAGTGATTGGTAAATTTTCAGGGATTTTCTCTTTAGCAATCAATATACTTTATCTTAAAGTGTATTTGATCAGGATCTTGTTCGTTTCTGCAAACTAAGTGGTTGGTAAGTTTTCAGGAACTTTCTCTTTAGTTTGTTAACTTCTTTGCAGCTATGGCTTGTCAACTGCAGATCTTAATCTCAGATTTTATGTCCCGTTTAATACAGAAATGACAAAACCAAATACAGTTGTTCATTATATAATCCCATCCATATAAACTTATAACTTTATAATAATTTAGGAATATATGATTCATGTACAAGCTACTATCATATATTCATATGCACGTGTATATTATATACATTGAGTTTGTCCTTTTTGTCACCAGCAACATCAACAATATCTAAACCACTCCATGGTTTTCATTATATTGCTTATAATTCAAATTTCTTATACAGGTACGGAAGGTTCATATGATTAAACATAATTATTTTATCCCTCTAGCTAGCTGTTCCAACCAACATTGTTTGTGTATAATTATGTACATAATGAAAAGGAAACTTCACATTGATCTTCCTTTTCTTAGGCTTGCCTTTCTCTTATATAAGAGCTTGAGCTAAGGATAAGTCTTTCAATTTGCCCTGTATTAGCAAAAGCTAATCAAATCATCCTGATATAGCTTATTTACATACCTACAATGTCGTCACCTTGCCCGAACTTCAGTGATCTGAGTGACCTTCACAAATGTGCAAATGATCTGTTACTCTCTCCACAAATTCAACAAGCCCTTGTTGATTACCGCCAAGAAGGGATGTCATCGGTCCGAGACATCTCTGAGGCATCGTTGAAGATGCTGGATATGTGTGGCGCCACGAGAGACGTTCTCCTTTTGGTAAAAGAGCACATCCAACATCTCCAGCATACCTTTCGAAGGGCCAAGATAGATGGCTCAGACTTTGAGTCCCAGATCTCGGCCCATGGCCTGTATAGGAAAAAGCTTAAGAAAGAACTGATAAAGTCTTTAAGGGATGTTAAAGAAATGAAAGACAAGTATTTGACCTCGGATCTCTCACTTATTGATGACAGTCTTATAGTAGTGGTGCATGTTTTGAGGGAGGTGAGAGGGGCTACCATTTCTACTTTGGAGTCTCTAGTGTCCCTCATTTCTTTGCCAGCTACTGTAACTATCAATATTGATAGCCAAAGATCATTCGCGTCGAAATTTTTGCGAATAAATTGTCAGAGATTGTTGGAGAGATGCAATTCAATGGAGGTTCGTATGGCGAATAAGAGACTGGAAGAGCTGGAGAGTGGGATGGAGGTCCTTGAGATTGAGTTAGAATGCATTATTAGACGTTTGATTCACACTAGAGTTTTGCTCCTTAACATATTGAACAATTAGGATATTTCATTACTTTCTCTTAGATGACCTTATTCTTTCATTTTTCTCCCACATGACAGTCTATTGTACATGATTATTCTCAGAAACTCAAAAATTAATTGTTATTTATAGATAGATTCATATTAATTCTACCAACTTGACCACTTGATTCTTTTTCGTTGCTTACTTCTTTTCTTTTTTGAACAATAAACCGTGTTTAAATAGGCAAATCATTGCCAAAAATCATACTACAAAAGTTTAGAGGCCTGGATGAGTCCTCAATTCTGTAACCAGCTGAGCCTCTGGTTGTGTGTTCCATCCTATTGCATTTGCTGAATCATTCTCTAACATGACTTTGAAATAAAGCCATGTCAGAATTTGACTTCAACAGATTAAAAAAAGAAACAAATTTGAAGAAGTTATGGATTAGATGTATAGCTGGCTATGTATAAACTGATTTTTGGGAAGCTCAGAGCCCAAAAGGCTTCTTGGTTGGTGAAAAAAATGTGTTCAACAGGTAAAACATGTTGCTGCTGATCTGCTGCTACACCCAGCTACAGTGTCATGTAGGAACTTTCTCCCTGCATTGCCTACTGTAAGTTGGACGAAAATTTGCTGGTCTTCCCTCTCCCTCTGGCCTCAGTAGAAAAATTTCTGTATGTCGTTAGCTTGCTGATATATATGCTGCGTAAATTGGACAGAATAGCTCGTTTTGGAATTCATTGTGATGGCAGTTTTGTAGTGCTTGAACTGAAACATGCATTGTTATTTGAATGTATGTTTTCACAAGTAGTGTTGCAGGGCATTCTTAGATGGTTGAGAACTTGAGATACAGATGCATTTAAAACTCTTGGCAGGGTTTCCTGTGTTGGGCCTTCGGCTTTAAACCATGCTATAGGCGGAACTACTGAGAAAATTACTTTGCAGGCTGCTATCGCTGAAACTATTCATCGGATTTGGGAGGAGAGGAACCAGAGAACTTTCAGCAGGAAGGTGGCTACTGTACAACTGTACACTACTGTACAGTGACAGAACTTGTGATGAAGCTTCATATTGAAAGTGGCAGCAAAATGATCCAGCGCATTTTCTGTGACACAACTGAACTGGTTCTCTTGAATTCACTAATAGTTTTTCAGTTGATCTGTTGTTGTCTAACAAGATAAAAATCGCGCATGCAATTCCTAGAGAAAAACGCAGGGATAAGCAGGAGTTGTACTGAAACTTCTGTTGTTGAGAAAAGCAATAGTACTACTCCATCCAAACTTCTTTCGAATGCATCTAGCGAAGCATGGCTGGAAGTTTGGAACCCGGCCTATACCAATAGTCACAGGAAAAATCGCCCAGAATTCTCCCTGAACTTGTTTCTTAGAACACCGCCACAACCAGTGGGGCCTGGTTTGCCTTGTGAAGACCCATCCATGTTGAATATTTTTGGCCACCCTTCTGGTGGTGCTGTCTGTATTGCAAATTTCAATACTTCTGTGCTCACTGTTCATCGACAGACTTATGTTTATAGGCTTGCCGAACCACCAAGCTGACTAGTTTAGCCCAAATGCCCAATCATAAGAGGAGTGTGGAGCATTACCATGCCTGGCTTTGTACCACCAGATGATCACATCAACATGAACATTATGCCAGCCCCTCCAAAAGGGCTCCTGCCTAGGCAGGGTAAAGGGGGTCGGTTGTATGCAGGCCGCAATCTTACCCCTGTGACTGTGAGAAGAAGAGTCTCACAGAGAGGTTGTTTCTATTTGATCCGAAATACGACGATCGTCGACAACTTCACAATACACAAGAAGTGCTTATAATTTTATGAGCCATTTTGCTTTTGTCCATTATATTCCAAAACCAAAAAATAGTGAAATTTTCAGCTCCACTGAAAACTTCTAAAATTATGAGCTTACACCTTTGGTCAACAATCAATTCAAAAAAAATTAGCATCAAGTTTATTAGCTTTGAAACTTTATGATATTGTAAGCACTAAAGTATGGTACCATCGAAAGAAAAAAAAGAATCAAATCTCCACTTTGGTATATATTGAGACAAAACTGAATAAACCTCACAATTATTAACTTTTTTTTTTTTGATCTCCATTAGTTCATGAAGAAAAAAGATTTAATATATAGTACTATAACATAAGAGTGTTGACATTACATTTTTCCATAGCAAGCTCATTAAGGTGATATGAATAAGGGCTTAGGATCCCCCAACCTTTCTCTTTCCTCAAAATCTACCAACATAAGCATCATGTCTTATGGAATTTGTCCAACATAAAGACGTTCCCCCAATTAAATTTGTCACTTTTTTAAAAAATTCACCGCACTTGCTTGCCAATTAATTTCTTAAAAATAAAAATGAGAATGTACGCAAAACACTTTCATGGAAGCTCACCTCCTAAAACAGTGGATCTTATCATCTCAGATAAATGTCCAAGAATGACTAAAACAGCTTAACTAAACTTTCGCATCAAATCGTACTAGCTAATCATACTGATACATACATTGTACCCTCCACCATGCGCCACGTGTAGTATTATACTATTAAGCTTAATCCCCTGCTTTCTCACCGGCAACCGGCTACGTGAGGTGTTGTTGAGTGGTATAAACTCATTCACATTCAATCAAGCAAGGTCGAGGAGTCGATTTTCGTCTTATGCATGGAGCAACTTTAAATTTCTTAGTCAGTTGTTCCACCTTACTTTGAGGTGCTTACAAGCAAAGGCAGCAAATAGTCATTATAGTCGATGATGGATACCCTTAATTGTGAACCCAAGAAAAAAGGCAACGTTAATTGACTATAATCGTGATTGATATATACAAAGTGTATCCTATACCTATTTCCGCTCGGTGAGAAATCCAAAGGATTAAAACAAATAATTCTTTCCTTGATTTGAGATTATCAATTTTTTAATTTATTATAATTTACATATTATATTTTTAGAAAAAAATCATTTTTGTTATCAAGAGAAAAAGAGGAATATACAAGACACCAAGTGTACCAAAGTCATTTTTCTTATCATGATCCAAAACTAATCCATGTTTTCTCTTTCTACATATCTAGCTGTACGTACTGTACGAAGGTTCCTCTAGACATATTTGCTCTCTGTAGCTAGCTGTTCCCAACCTAGATTTGTATATCCTTCCGTACATGATCATACTAATAACGAAACTTCTTGCACATCTTCCTTTTTTAGACTTTCTTTGCACGTACACCGTTTAGTATAAATATGCATGAGTTGAGGATGTTTATACTTCCATTTCCTACATTTTGCTACTTAATTAGTTAGACAAATAGCCTGCTAGAGAGTTCTAATCAAACACCCTGCTTAAGCCTAGTGATTAGTGTCCGAGTCTCTAGACAACATTTGTTCTAGAGCGTGTTCTTTCCCACTTACTCAATAACTGGTTCAATTCAGCTCAGCTCGCTGGGGTATATGTAGTTCTTTTCAGTGAAATTGAACACACTCCTAATTAAACACTTATAAACTTCTTTCAACTTCCATTGCATAGCTCCATAATCAAAACCTCATATTTGTTTTCTTTGGGTAGTTTTTACTTTTTATTAGCTTAGAAACCCATACTCAAAAAAACAAACAAACAATGTCATCACCTAGCAGTCCCAATTTCAGTGATCTAAGGGAGCTTCACATATGTGCAAATGATCTGCTCCTTTCTCCTCAAATCTGTTGGGGATAACAGAGTCTTGTTAATTAGAATCGTAAATATTTATTTTTTTTCTTTATTTCATTTCCACGTCAGCTTAGTCACTTAGAGTTAGTTACAATTGTATAGCTCTCTACTATACAGAATATAAGGCACATCATGTAATAGCTCACTCAATCAATTCATTCGATCATAATCAGAGAGATCATTTTCTTTCTCTTTCTATATTTTCTTCTCAAATTCAGCTCAGTTTCACAAAATCCAACAAGCCCTTGTTGATCACCACCAACAAGAGTTTTCTTCAGTCCGAGAAATTTCCGAGGCATCGTTAAAGATGCTGGATTTGTGTGGCGCCACGAGAGATGCTCTTCTTTTAGTAAAGGAGCACTTCCAAGACCTCCAACAAAGCTTTCGTCGGGCCAAGATTGATGGGTCTGATTTCGAGGCCCAAATCTCGGCCCACACCGTCCATAGGAAGAAGCTGAAGAAGGAGCTAGCAAAATGCCTAAGGGACATTAAAGGGATGAAGAGTAAATATTTGACATCAGATCTTTCACTTATAGATCATAGTCTTATAGTTGTTGTGCATGTTTTGAGGGAAGTTAGAGGGGCTAGTGTTTCGATTTTGGAGTCTCTATTATCCCTCATTTCTTTGCCCGTTACGATAACAATTATCCATAGTCAAAGATCGTTGGCCTCGAAATTCATGCGTATAAATTGTCAAAGATTATTAGAGAGATGCGATTCGATGGAGGTTCGGATGGCAAACAAGAGGTTAGAACAAGTTCAAAGTGCAATAGGTGATCTTGAGGATGAGTTAGAATGTATTATTAGGCGTTTAATGCAAACTAGAGTATGTCTTCTTAATATTTTGACTAGTTAATTAGTTAGTTTTTCTTTTTAGAATTAGTGGCAACAAAAGAAATAAATACAAATAACATATAGGGGGTTTAGGACTTCCTTATTGCATAGGAAAAAACTAATTTAATTCTTTTAGTAGTGTCATTATATTGATCTAAATAATCCGAAATCTGAATCATAAAAAGTATGTATCATTTCTGTATTTTTTCGAGTTAACTATCAATCTCCAAGTCTCTAACTCCTCAAATGCATGTACTTGTTATGAGTGTATAACCATACAACGCTCCTGAACATACTGATAATAACCTATTTCAAATCAAAAGACACTACAACAAAAAGTACCAAAGATAACAATAAAAAACTGTTGTCTAATATCAAAAAACTGTTGCCTTGAGTCTAAGGCAATAGACCTAGTCCATTGCATTTGCCTCCGTTGCCTTTTCTTAAGGCAACAGTTCTTGCATTATAGGCAACAGTTTCTAAAGATAAACCTAAATTGTATCTTAGGCAACGGTTTTACAAAGGCAACAGTCTGCTACCATTGCCACTTTTAGCCACAATCTTAAAATTGTTACCTACAGTTAGAAGGCAACATCATATAATCGTTGCAATATAGGCAAAAAATAAATAAATAAATAAATTATATGCGGGAAAAAAATTTATTCATACGTATACCAATCAACGCGCCTTTCCTCTTTTAAGAACCTTTACTACTATACACAATTAACACCTCTCAAAGTAATGCCTATGTGACGCTAATGGGATTCGAACCTAGAACCAAATGTAACTACCTTCAAGAAAGGACTCCTCAACCAGCAAGCTAACTTTTGTTTCATGTCAAGTTTTTGTTAATAATTTATTTAGTACATACTTTTAACTTACGAATTTCAATTCTTTTATCTTTTTTTCTTGTTTTTGTTTTGGGTAGAATCTTATTACTTTCAATAGTTCACTTTTTCCTCAATTTTTTTTTGCATACATAATTTTACTAGCTAAAAATAATAACGCACATATAGGCAACATTTTCAAATGTGTTGCCTATGTTGTCTAAACTGTTGCCCAAACAAGCAACAAAATAATAAGTGTTGTATTATAAGGCAACAACAAATATACTGTTATCATTAACTGCAACGTTTTCAATAACTGTTGCCTTATGCAAGAAATGGACAACAGTTGTTGTAATTGTTGCCTTATCTTGTATAAAGCAACAATTTTTGTAACGTTGCAAACAAATCATGCAACGAAAGAAAAATATCGCCTTAGATAACCAAAGATAATGGTTGAAACATCGTTGGCATTTTATGTGTTGCCTATTCTCATTTTTGTTGTAGTGAGAGAAACATATGCTTTCTTTCTGTTTGGCCCATGACAAAACCATCTAATCACATACATACTCCTACTTCCATGCATTTTTTATTTAATTCTTTTTATAATAATTTTATAGGTCACTAATAAATACACTAATGAGTCTAATTCCCATAAAACAAATTTTTCTTGGTATCTTCTATTTTAATCTTCTTTCATAATTCACCTATTAGTAGTATAATTAAATCTTTGAAGTATTGTGATTAAACTCACCTATTAATAAAATATCTATTTAAAGATCAGTGAAATACTTTATAATTTTTGTTTTTAAATCACTATGGTACTCGTTATTTTTCAAAGCCTAATCATATACGGAGTAGTGTTATAAGACGAGTGATAAAGGTACATTATGGTTCTTGTATAATTTATTTATTGATGTATTCGATGATTATAATTCACTCACATACAATTTTATTTATAAGAATCATAATTCATAATTCTCGACATTGACTGAAAACGATGTCCAATCTTTCTGATGTTGACTTGACTTGTACCTAAACTCAATCCGTAAGAAATAGGAATGCAGTAAGGGAAAATTATAATTCAAAAAAAAAACAATGACTCGAATTTGCCCAATCCATATTTGATCTGAAAACAATATAGACAATTTAAACCATATATAAAAATACCCGATCTGATCCGATTCAAACTCGAATCGAGTATAGTGATAACCCTATCCAACCCGAAGCGAGATGGTCCGATCCGAACAAGTTGAACCGAATCTAAATACATCCGAATCGATCATAGAGAAAACCCGATTGAACACGTAAATGACCCGATCCGAACCCAACCACCTTGCCCGTTTGCCAGGTTTACTCCTACTCTCTCTCTCCTCCTCACGCAGGCAGCAGCCGATGAATTACATAGCTTGTTGGAGGCCATTAAAGCATCTGTAGGTAAGCTTCTTCATCATCTTATCCTCTATTTAACTTCGCTAGTGTCAAGTTGTTATTATTATGATATGCAATACACTCATTATTTTTCGCCATAGATTTATCTTCAAAACCTTCAAATTGGTACCCATTTTTTTGTCATTCGCTAGCTTAACCTCAATGTCACAGCGTAAAATTTTAATTCAGTCTATTTTTACAAGTTTGTGACCTAATTAACGGTGTTTCAAACTTATATGGTTATGATTAAATTCATCAGGGTTTTAGGGTTTAAGAGGCGAGGTTATTGAAAAAGTTGAACAATGGTAGTTTATTGCAACTTTTTCTTGACAAATTGAGTTTTAGACTGGAATTAGGTTTTGACAATGGGGTTTTGACAATGGGTCCTTTCATCATTTTGCTAAGTAGAAATTGGGTATTGAAGAGTTGGCCGGACTTAATTGACAGTGTTTCATGATCAAGACTTAAAAAAAGACGAAAATGGGAAATTTTGATTTGTTAATGCTAATCCTCATTGCTTTATCTTGTTGTTTTTCCAAGTACTTATCGTGTTAGAAGACCAATCCTAAGTTTCTAAGTAACTGAATTATTTTGCTAATGGCAGAAGGGCCAAACCCACCTGATTTGACAGTGACAGGTCTACTACCACCTGCAAATTGCCATTCTGCCAAAAATCTTCGGTAATAGCTGGTTAGGACGCAGGCGTACCCAAATCTTTTTGGGCAAGGCATGGTTTCCACAGACTGAACCCTTCAAAAACCTGAAAGCCCGAAACCTCCCCAAAACCTCAAACCCCCTTGGTTTTTTCTCACAGACACCCAACCGAGCGTTTATTATTGTTGTAAGGAGAGAGATGTGGAGACGAAGAGTTGGGTCGGTGTTGAGACCAGCCATTGAATTGTGCTCGTCTTCTCAACGGAAAACAATCACAAACATCGCCAAATCTTCTCAGGTACATCAAAATAATCCTCTTATGCATTTTATTTGTGTTTATTGGTTTTGCCGTTATGCTACTACTGGAAATAGAAAAAAGAAAGGGAATATTGTAATTTGAGTATAAATGTACAATATTGTAGGTCATTCGTTGATGGGGTAGTTATGGTTTAACCTGTGGTATTTGTAAGTATGTATTTCTTGAGTAAAATAGTATTAGCTCTAAGTGGGTAGAAATATGTAAAGAACTGTTTTTCTTGTTGCAAAGTAAGCATTGGAAAGTAGAGATTTAATGCCACTAGTAGGAGACTAGGAGGTGGGAAATTGTTTTGGGTCAGCTTGAAAAGGGTACTGAGAAATGGGAGCAGTTGAGGGTATATTCTTGGTGGGTTTCAGGTCCAATTGTTGCTCAATTGTAATTGGTTTGATGAATGATCTTGGTGATTGTCCTAAGTAGGTTGCCTCTTTTAATTAGAGTTGTGTGACAAGTATTTGTATTGGATGTCACGGGGGAGAGGGGAAATGAAAAAATCGGAAAGAATGAGAACAAAAGAAGAGTCAAGAATGAATCATATTATTGGGTAAAATATAGCACTGCTTCTCTAAGTGCTGTTTGGTTTATATAGGAAATTTGAACTTTTAACTCACAGGAAGTAACTATTGTACCTCCATCAAATTCCTAGGCGGTTGATGAAATTGTTTGGTTGCCAACAAAGTGAAGTCACTTACCATGGGAATTTCTGTATGTCACAGAATGCTAAAGGAATTATTATGCTTTGAGGCCTTCTATGTTATCTGTGAAGAGTGAAGATGTTTTTGATAAGTTTTAAGAGGGTTGATTTGTATATCTATCAATTTGGGCAAATGTTGAGTATCTTGGTTTTGCATTGATTATTCTTCATTTTCTGGTTCTATGAATGTTTTAAGCTGCCGTTTTGTTGAAGCAAATGACATGATTGTGTTGGATAGCGGATAGCCAGCAACATAGAGCTTTGCTTAGGGACTTTGGCTTCGTTTGGGTAGATGTGAAGTGTCGTATCTGTGGCTGTGCTGTGTTGTGAAGGTGTCAAGTAAAGTAGTTTAAGTAAGTACATTGTTTTGTAAAAGTGCTTGTAACTTTTTTGGGAGGTACTCCCTCTGTCCTAATATGTAGTCCATTTTTCCATTTTTGGATGTCCTAAATCTAAGTCTAGTTCTAAAAGTAGATGGAAAAAATGCTTCAAACATCCTAAATTGCCCTTTGTGAAAAGTGAATGATTTCTCGGGTAATGGTGGGGAAGTGTGGAACACATTAGAAAACAGAGAGAAAAATTAATGACTAGCATTTAATGCATTGAGAAAATGGAGCACTGCAAAGTCTTCTTTTGGAATAAAAAAAGAACCATGACATTAATAAAGGGAAAAAAAACTAGGGACAAAACTTGAAGCCGAGCCCAAAATTTTTTAGCTCAGTACTCTATGAACACAACCATTTTTGAACCAAAAAGGAAAAATAGAAATGCAATTAAAAGAAAACTAAGAAAACAAAAGATATTGACTCTTGATCCAGCCACCTCCTAAAAAAATGTTGGATGGCCTCATCCTTAAACTTCTTCCACTTCATCTTCGTCATCCACTAGTGGTTCTTGTTAAAGACAATGTATTAAAAGGCGCTAGGGGCAATGAGGCGATAGAGGTCCATAGAGCCTAGGCGCAAGGCGAAGGCACGTGCCTCAGTGAAGTGAGGCACACTAGTGTATGCCTGAAAATATGCTATGAAATAAATGATATTTCATCAAAATGTATCTCAGGTGTGCCTCAAGTGCGCCTTGAGTCCTCACTAATGCCGCTGCGCCTTGAAGCTAAAAAGCGATTAGCTTGTGTGCCTCACGCCTTGTGCCCGACACGCCTTTTAATACATTGGTTGAAGAAGGTGGAAATAGGCTTTTTCAATAATGTCCAGTCCACATTCCAATTATCTTGGAAGCATTTCTTGTCTTTCTAACCTCTTATTTCCCATATGCGGTACTTTGTAGTTATTGCCACCACAGTCATTGATTATCTCAATTATATAGCGTTGTAATGTTATGAACACATAATCAAGACTCTCATAAGACATTTCATTGAATGATTGTTCTCAAGCCGCAACCAGATCGTCAATGTTAGATGGTGCTTCTTGCTGCTGTAGCGACTGGATAGTTATGAAATAACCCAGGTCTAGAACATTTAGATCAGGACTATTTGGGGGTTGACCAAAAAGTTAAATATCCTAGCCATCAGATTGCGAAGCTTCAAGAAATAGAGGATCAGTTGGATCAATATGTGGCCTAGCGTTATCTTGTTGAATAAGAATAGTGGTAGGTGCACAACAACGGGGCCGTTGATTTTGAGTAGCGGGTATAACTTGTTCAATCAAGCATATTCTATAGATTTCCTTTGTAACAACTGCCATAGCTTTAGTTTCCACCTATGAAGCACGAAAACTCCATTGAGGTCACGTTTCCCGTGTCAGAACACTTGGAAACTCAGGGAAAGTTAGGGGACAGTTCTCCTTTATCCAAACAACGATTTTCCTAGTAATTGACTTCTAAAATCCTAAGATTACCTTTACTTTCTATAATTTTCTATATAGACTGCCCCAAATTACTTTGAAGAAAATTTATTCATCATTATTATTAGTTTTATTTACAATTCAAGCAAAAAAATATAGTTTTTATTTTATTTTATTTTTTATTATCTATTTATAAGTTTTTGCGGATCCTATGTTTTGAGAATCCGTGTTTCCTGTGTCCCGTGTACGAGTTTCCCTTGTCCAGTTCCCGTTGCCGTGCTACCTTGGTTTCCAATGTACCCGCCAGTTGGTTTTTGCTACTCTACTTTGCTCTCTCTTTGAAAGTGAATGGAAATATGCCAATCTTACCAGAAAGTTTCTCATTACAGCATGTATGAACTCTTGGCCGAGCAACTGTTGCAAGGAATATAACCTTTGAAATAAATCGTTTACTGGATCGCACTCTTCCGGAAGTAGATAATAACGCTTTGATTCTTTGGATAAGTAAACCATTTTTCATCCACCTATATGACATTCATCCTTCAAACAAAATTTTTTGAGATGGACCTTGAGGATGAAGTTTGGAGAGACAAAAGTTAGCCTTCTTACCTTGTTGGCCTCAGTCAAATGTGGTTTTGTTGCATTTGTATCCGTTCTGAGTCTGAGAGCACCTTCCTTAACTCGTAGATGAAGTGTTGATTTTGACATGTTGAGAGCATGAGCACGCGATCGGATTGCCGTTTGGCAATCTTAGAAACTTCAGAGAAGTCAATGGAAACTGGTTTACGGTCTGCTCTTCCTACAAATCTTGGGGACACGTCAACCATAGATCCATTGTTCATGAGCTCTAACCCCCTTCTCCAAATTCTTGAAACAGTTTTATTTCATGCGGTAAAAGATGCAGCAATAGTAGTTAAGCCCCCTTTTTTTAAATTTTCCATTTTCACTATCCCTTAAGAGAGCTTGGAAAACTTGTACACGTTCCTGATTTGACAACTTTTTCCTTTGTTTTTTGGATGAACTAGGCTGGAGATCCATGGATGGGATGGAGATCTGTTTTTTAGCTTTGAAAAAGAAGGGGTTGATTGAGTTAATTAGAGATTTGTTCATTACATATTTATAGAAGTAAATCAAGTTGGAAAGAATTTCAATCAAAATTTGAATTTGGAAAATTGGTGGTAATCTTCCCTCCATTGCCAAAATTTTGTTGTGAAACGTGCTCATCAATTTAAAATTTGGTTCTAATCCTTTAAAACATTTTGCATGCTCCAAAGTTGGGGAGCTGTTTACCTACTAAAATTTTCCCTCCAGTAGCTTTTGTAATTGTGGAGTTGATTGCCAAAAGAGCCACAAATATCCGAAGAGATACAATCCAACACATCCAAGGGACCCCCTCTACCCACACCATAGTATTAAGTATTAACAGAAGCAAACAGACTGGTTCCAAGTGGTTCCAAGCTTACTCCCAAGTGGTTTGGTAAGGCAAGGTCATGGGTTCGAATCCCCTTCCCCCCCATGCCTTGTGTCTGCTGGCTTCTAGGAACTATACTAGCCCCTTGTTGGTGCTACATTGACGGGGTCAGTGCTTGCGCTGGTTGTTCAGCTAGTCTGATATGTTCGCTATTGAACACGAGAGTCTGAACATGATGTAGCAGGGGGTGCCTCGGTCGCCATTCACTTGCACCCTCTTTTTGACGAGCAAAAAAAAACAGAAGCAAACAGACTGAGATGAGCCATTATATGAGCGGCTTTGTTCCCATCTCATCTTACATGACTCCAGACACACGAATTAAATTCCCTAGCTAACAAAACTAAATCTTTAGCAATCATACCAAGATAGGAATACATGGCTCTTTTGAATTGAATTAACCTCATCCCCATTTCCGATCAAAAAAATAATAATTGTGGAGTTGATTGCAAGTAGTAATATGACATTCTAATTGCTTGGCGTAGTTAATGGCAACCAAAGAGTAAATGATGCTCTAGGAGTCAATAAAAAATAAGAGTAATTCAATCCAAATACGGAGTATATCAACAAGGGCAAATCTAAAAACTAAGTAATTTATTACATGTCTTTCTTAATAAGTTAACTTTTCTATAGGGGACTAAAAGTTATAGGACGCAGGGAGTATTATTCTCTTACAATGATGATGGTTTTTTGAAAGAACATGTTAAAAACTTTCTAGGTTTAATTTGAGAATGTGCTTTCACATACCACTTTCTGGAAAAATTGCCAACCACCTGTAAAAATGATAACCACTTTATATGGAAACACTTCAAAGCACTTCTATGAAGCTAAACACAGCCCCAGTCAATCTCAAGTTTCTTCTACATGCTTGTAATGTTGAGTCCTGAGTAGCTTCTTTTGATACTTTATGTTACAGATTATTCTACGACCAGGTGAGACAAGAGAACTGGTTGCTAATGCAAGATGGTTTACCGAGGTTAAGAATTGTTATTCATGTCATTTTTTTTTTTACTGAATTAAGGTTTCTGGATACTGATATAGCTTTGTTATTTCCTTCTCAACCATTCTGCAGGGTATCATTAGGGGAAATGGTTAGTTGTTTTATTCACACCTGGTTAATTTTATATTGTTAGTTTATCATTTATATTTGTTTGTCTGAGTGCTATTTGAATTCGAACTTCAGTGTGCTTGCAATTTATAATGGTGGTTAACCTGAGTGCCTCTGCTAGGAATTGGCATGTATAGTGCGTTGAACATGGTGCATACATTAGTTCAGCACTTGTTAGGGAAACAAATGAATATCACTGTGAGAGTCAGACATGAATGCTAGCAAAAAAAAAAAGAGCTTAATTACTGAGAATGCGAGAATGGATCTTTTGTTTCCCCTCTTCTGTTTTTTTTTGCTCTTTTTTATTAAGATATATTTTATAACAATAAGCTGTCATTGGTTCATTCAAGATTTGTTGGTAAGGGCATCTGTGAGTAGATTGCATGTCTATGTGTGCTATATATGCACGTTCCAGTTTTTGTATGAACAAAAAGTTTGTTTGGGAGTTGGAGAATTGTAGGGAATGAAGGGAAGGGATTTTAGTAGGGAATTACTCTGAAAAACACTATTCCCTTACCCTCCCATTCATTTTCTTATAAACTTCCAATCAGGTTAACATATTCTCCTTCATTCCCTTTCATTGCCCTTACTAAAACTCCCATACATGATTAAAAAGTGAAAATAAAATTCCCTCCTATTCCCTTCCCCTTCCCTTTTGAACTCTCAAGCAGGCTGTAGTGCTGTACTGTAAGTGAAGAAATTTGCAATATATTTTTAGGAATGCACTTAAATTCTTTGTCCAAAAACGTAAAGTTGAAGGTTGAAATTTTTGGTGATAGGACAATTTATATCAACAGGTATGGTAGTTACATTCTTGACATCTTGGCATGAATCCACACTGAGATGGTTAACTGTGAGATTATTATAGAGAGGATTAAATATGAATCGATGATGCATGAAGTTAGGAAGAATATTTTTGGCCTGATACCTGTGCTTGTTGAGTCCTCTAGGAAATCTAACCTGAGACTTGGAATGAGATTGTTATTTATAAACTATTCTGTTATTCCTTCTGATAATCCATGCTTAAATATCATGTTAGGTCAGGCATGTCCGTTAGCTTCATTCAGTTTTAGATCTTCCCACAAACTGCATGGAAACCGTTCAATGGTTCAAGCGATTCATTCCCTATACAGGTCATTTGCGTCCACAGCGGCATCAGAGCCACCCAGGAAGAAACAGACAGAGGTCTGCATTGATTTGTTGTTTGCACTTTTTTCCCCTCCCCTGCCCCCAATCTTCCAGTGTTTTATACTAACTGTATTTTCATATGGAGTTCGCAATTTTGCTAACTTGCATCCCTTTGTATTCTTACAACCAATAGCAAACGGAAACGGCAGCTGCTAAAGCAATTTCACCCAGATCAGAGCTCCATTTAGTTTAAGTATTGTAGATGTCTTTTGTATTCAGCCTTTGACTCTAGCTTTATACGTTTAAGTTCGAATACGGTATGAACTTTCTGGGTGTCAGTATCTTATTTAGGATAAAGAAACGTATATATTGATGAGTGTTAATAGGACAACAAAAGAAGACAAGTTATCCTCTACAAGAGAACTAAGGACCAATGCGGAGAAAAAAAAGGCCCCAATAACGGTCTGCACATTCTTTTCAAGCCATATTGCACCACAGTACCACAACAGAAAAAAAGAAAAAAAAAAGGAAAGAGAACTGCCCCATAAGAATGTCTTCTCTTTCCCTCTCCCAAACCCACAAAGGGTGTCTGCAGAAACTCCTCAACGCTAGATGGGCACACCCACGACTTTCCAAGCACACTCAGCAGTTTTACTCCAGTAGGACACACACCACATTTACACACTAAGAAAAATTTGTGGGGACATATCATCGCTGGCACGACAAAGCAAGTTGGTCTCTGCAACAGAACAGCCGCCGCTCTCCTTTTTGACACGGAACATTAGTATTACTCCTGTCTAGTGCCCAATCACACAAACTTCTGCACCTTATAACTTAAGATGCACTTTTGCCTTCCAAATAAAAGTTGCTGCAGAAGTATTGAACAATGGACTTACGAGAAAACTCTCCTGAGGGATTACCAATCCAACTTCTAGAATCATCACTGCTAGAAAGCTGAGCCGGCTCCAATAATTCAAGTAGAGAAGTGAGGTCCTGCATCTTTATAGGACCAACATTCACCATCTGAACTACAGCAGGCAGCAGCTTGAGAGCAATGATCACAGCAGAGATCTAGACTGGGCCTCAAGTTCAGAATGGCTACTCCTCGAATTTTGAAATGAAAAGAGGCTGCTGGTGAAATCTGAGGTTTCTTTATTCCTAAATATAATTTGCTCAAAGTGAAGTATGGAAAGACACTTAAAAGCCTTGGTGGTAATTAACAAGATTGTATTTAAAAAAAAAAAACCTTTTTGCAATTGTACATTGGCTCTGTAGCACAGGTATGCAGCGGAAATTATATTTCATTTTATATTTTCAATCTCCATGCGTATGGAGCAACTTTTAAGTTGAGTTTCCGTTTTAGTAGCGACAGTGGTATAAAGAAGTTACATGATATCAATAATAATGAGACTCTACATTTGGGTACAAGTTTTTGGCGGCACATGATTTTCTTTCTAATATCCTGCCTAATCTTATATAAACTTGGATATTGGAAGCTCTTACATGTTGAATGTCCTCACAAATTTCATGGTTCTTTTCTTTGTACGCTCTTTCACAGGGAAAGAAAGCATTATCTACAGTGGAGGATCCTTTTGATTCACCTACGTATCATATCCCAGAGAAACCGGTCACATTTACAGAGGGTGCGTCCTACACTGCTGTCATTCTTGTAGGCCTTGGGATAGCTGGTGCTGCTGCATATGCTGTATTTAAAGAGCTAATATTTGAGCCAAAAGAGTAAATCCTCACACGTTTACCTTGCAGTTTGAGTTCACTAACGCTGGGATATCAATATTCATAAATTTATTGATCTGTTATAGGTACAAAGTCTTTAACAAGGCATTGGATAGGATTCAAAATGATAGTCAGGTTAGAAGGCTACCCCTATTTTGACCACTAATGGTCCTGTATGCGACTTATTTATGTATATTGTTAAGATAATTACTGATAAATTGCACTCACGAGGAATCTTGACCCACCATTCTATTAGGCATTGATTTGATGCTAACACGTGGAAACAGAGAAGAATGCTTGTTGTTTACTTGAACGTTCTGAGCAGTGAGCACTAGTTTTCTCGTTTCCACTTGATTTTGTTGTTTAGCTTTACTCTATGCTGCATTATTATGTCCATTTTCCCGTAATGGTACTTTTACTTGTATTTGCTTTTTTAGGAAAATTGGATTTTGAATAATTCAAATTATGGCTCATTTGATAATAATAACCCCAATTGGTGTAGTCTGCATTAGTACTCCAGTCCAGCTTTTGAATCTTTATACAAAAATGCTCCATCTTTAGCCAAAAGCTTCACTACTTTTTGGCTTCGGAATATAATGGACTAAAGCAAAATGGTTCATAAAACAGTCGGCAGTCTTATTTGTTGTGAAGTTGCCAATGGTCGTCGCACTTTGGATCTCGGGTCAAACGGAAACAGTCTCTCTGTGAGATTCTCACAGGGGTAAGGATGCTAACAACCGACCCCCCCCCCCCCTTACCCTGTCTAGGCGGGAGTCTCTTTGGAGGCACTGGGGTAATGTTGATGTGTGATGCTCCATCTTTGTGACTATATCAATGGTTCAGTTGAAGTTTTCAAGGCACTCATAAGTTTTGATAGACACTGAAAAATGTTTAAATGTACTTTTACAGGTCAGGGTACGGATTGGTTCTCCTATTAAAGGATATGGCCAGGAGAGTAAAAACCGTGCTGCTCGCCAAAGGATACCTCATAGGACATGGACTGACGAAGATGGGGTGGAACACATTGAGGTAATTGTCTGACAGCAATAGCATTACTGTCTCCTCTAGTTCTTTGTATATGTGTTTTCCAATGTTCTGCAATGGAACTGCGTAATACTCTTTCTCCTCTTAGCGTGGACTATTCCGGGGGGGGGGGGGGAGAAGGGGAATTGCATCCTCTTTCACAAGCAAGAAGAGACTTCTATCTTGAAGGGAATATTCAGGACTCCTACTCTTTCACCCCATCCCCCCCTCAACTTATCCCGGAAGAAGGAAACCAAACATATAGTTATTTTTGGGGTGGGTCAGCATTATTACAATTGGTCGAAGAGGTCTCCATAGCAGTCAACCTGCTGCTGGAGGATCAGAACCCGCAAAAAAAGCCTCTGAATTAGGGGTTGTATTTTACTGAGACTCTGAAGGAGCCATTGTAATCACATGTCTGCATGGTGTGTTGTTGACTCAACTGTTGGTTCGTTGATGTTAACGATCATTCTATCACACTAAAAGGAACACTCTACATACTAATGTGCTATTACTCGATTAAATTTCACTTTTCGATGAAATAAGGACAACTTAGAGTGTAAATAACTAAATATGCAAGGAACTCCTACATTATAAAGTTTCATAGATAGATGGTTATGATGTATGAGAATATTGCTTTTTTCTTTCTTTCTTTGGGCAAGATAGAGACTTCATGTTACCAAAACTATGTATATAATAGTTGTGATATAGCTACTCACCTATTGTAGGTGCCCAAAACTATGTATATGAGAAAGGAATTATCACACTAAAGAGAGATTCTTGAAGCTATGAGTTCTCAGCATGCTGATATATTATCTTCAAAGATGGTAATAGACTCATAGATGTGTCATACTTGAAACTAATTAACAAAAGCAGGAGGACAGAAATGGAGGTCCTTCAAGGTTTATGGTTTTGTTATACGGAGTACCATCCTAGTGGAAGCAAATTTTATGAAGTGTTTGAGAAGCAATTTTGGACATGCTATTGCAAGTGTTTTAGCCAAGAATCGGATTAACCTCAAATATTGACATGCTTGAGCCAGAATGTTGCACTGAATTAAGTTCAGTCGATTCATCACTTTTGTCCAGCTGTGGATGTATATTAGACAAGGTTGGATCCAGATCCACCAATTCCGTGCTCTCACTAGTCCCTCCTGCATTCCAATGATGTTGACTGGGAGGGACATGTGATTATTTGTGTGCTTTTCATTTATCTGTGCACATTCTAGCCTGCTCCATTGTGTCTCTTGCGATCATCTAGCTTAGGCATTCTTCTTGTAAAAATTCTCTACTTGTTGCTGCCTTTTCAGTGAGCATTTTATTTATTTATTTATTGAAGGGTATTGGTTAATATTGATTAGAGCTTAGAGCAAGAAAACATGACAATTTACAATATGCCTTTTTCAGTTTAAGAAGAAAAATAGTGCTTCATAATAACCCCAATCCCCTCCCCATGCCAGAACCAAAAATACAAAAGAAAAAGGACAAATCAAAACTAGTTGAAGTTTTTGTTTCATGATTTTGACACAGGTGAACTTTCATATTCGTGGACCACATGGGGGCGGAAAAGTCTATTGTGAGATGTTCAAAGACAAAACAGACAACCAGTGGAATTTCATGTATTTGATTGTCGACATTCTTCAGCCTACTCCGAAACAGCTGATTTTGGAGTCATTTCTTCCAGCTTGAAACATCGCAGCAGGTATATCTTTAGCGAGATCATGCAAGTTTTTTGGTTGTTTCACTCTTTCTTGCGCAGTGGAGTATATACATGGGAACTATAACGTTGGCACGCTTCAAAGTCTAATTCAAGCCCCTTCGCCATTTTTGGCTTTAAGAATTATTTGGTCCTTGATTTTAGAGCCGGTGGAAGAGCAGAATGATTTAGCAAACTGCAGCACTTAAAAATGGTTTGATCAGCTATGTATCTATTGGCAATACAAGAAGTGTGAGATGTTGTCAAAGTTGTTGGCTGAGTGAGAGGGAGGACTATAAGATGTTCTCAGTGTATTGGGGCTTTTGATGCTTGCTAATATGTTTAACCTCAGGTACCTGGATGATTTACATTCTTGTTATACTGTTTTGACTTTTGAGGAGCCTTTTGATAATAAAGCAACTTAGTAACTGTGATGTTGTGGATTTGGCAAAATTTGACTTAGACAGTAGGATGCACTTCGGTTCACCCTGAAATGCAAGGGGCTTAGAGCTTGTTCGTTTACATTTAAAAGCTTATTTTATATGTTCATCTGTAAAATTACTTGTAGAGGTAGCTATGAGTAGTTTCAACTCTTCGGGTTTTCTTTTTTTTTTTTTTTTTTTGAGAAGAAGCTTCAACTCTTGGTTGAAAGCTATCTATAATAACTTTCACAAAATGAGCTTTTGACCAGCAAAAAAAGTTAAAGCTTGCCCAAAAAGCTTGTCTTTCCAAACAAAGCTTTTGGAAACTTTTGTTTTATCTACCTAAAAATTAAAGTTGCTTCAAAAGCTCACTACAAAACTGTAATAGGCCAATTAAGCTAGCACGTGAGCTGCAAGTGCTGTTGGGAAGGTTGTTGAAGTCTGTTAGAGAAGAGTTTGTTACATGCTGAGCTGGCAATTGTAATAACAGAATAAAAGGTAGTTGCTACTGTATATAATCAGAAGTCCAGTAATAATCAAGGCATCCAATTAATAAACACAATTCTATTATCTCTCTCTCTCTTCAATATCTCTCTCTCTCTCCTCAGCTACGCTGAAGGGTTCCTTAGCAATTCAGCTCAGATCATCTTCCTTACCATTGATCTCTGCCATTGCCTAGCTTATCTCGAGCTTCTCCTGATTTGCTGTAACAAGTTTGGTATCAAAGCACTTTTCTGGACCGAACCTATTGATTGAATTTCTAAACCCACAGGGTTCACAGTTCTTGATCATCAGTTGATTGATTAGTTTCTCAATCAATTAGCTCAATCATAATTCCAATTCTGGAATTCTGTAAACACATACTCAATTCTTTTTTCGACCGATTGGATTGCTTCTTCAATCAGTCTAGCTCGCTTTGAAATTCAATCAAAAAATTTCCAATTCCATGGTGTATCAGATAGTACACGCTAAGCAGAAAGTAAAAAAATGGAGGAAATCATTAAGGGTTTACAGAGTTCTTGGACTGATTATCAGAATGCTCAAGCTCAAAGTCAACAAGAATGCAGCAATTGATGGTTGAGCAGCAGAATTTGGTCAGAACCGAAACCCTAAAATCTTGCAGTGATTTACAGCAAATTGTGATGGGCCTGAGCACAGCAGTTACTCGAGTATCCACTCAATTGGCTGTTTTGGAGAATTCATCAAGCTCTAATTCAGGTAATTTCCAGAATTCACAACCAAAATTTTCTAGGGTAGGAAGGGTGGACTTCCCTAAATTTAATGGTGATGATGTTCAAGGATGGGTATATAAATGTGAACAGTTCTTTGAAGTTGATGGAACTAATGAAACAATTAAGGTGAAATTGGCATCTATTCATTTAGAAGGTAAAGCTTTAATATGGCATCAGGGGTATATGAAAGCTAGACCAGTAGGAGTTTGGCCAATATGGGCAGATTATAAGGCAGCATTGCTGATCAGATTTAATGCTCAACCTTTTGATGACCCTATGTCTGAATTAATGCAACTAAAGCATACATCCAGTGTGGAACAATACCAGGAGAAATTTGATGCAATTTTGACCAGGGTAGAATTAACAACTGCCCATGCTATTAGTTGTTTTTTGAGTGGTTTGCAAACAGATGTGCAACATACTGTGAGGATGTTCAAACCTCATACATGATGCCTACTGCCTAGCTAAACTTCAAGAAGCTACCCTGGCTTCTTTACATAAAAAGAACAAACCAATCCTTGAAAAACCTCCTAACACATTCACAAGCCCTAGACCACCAAACCAAAACTATTCAACCAACAACTACAAACCTTACTCTTCAAATTACCAGAAACCACCATTTAATCCACAAAGATTCTCTAGACCACCAAGGCGACCCTTGAGTCCTCGGGAGTTGGAGGAAAAAAGAGCAAAGAATTTGTGCTTCTTTTGTGATGAGAAGTTCAGCCCAGGACACAAATGCAAGGGGCAGGTGTATAGGTTGGAACTTGTTGAGGAAGAGGATGAGTGCTATGAGCTTTTGAAAGACTCTGAAGATAGCTCAAATTCTGAAGGGTGCAGTAGTGAGGGTCCAGCTGAAATTGAAGCACCTCAGATCTCTCTTAATGCTATAACTGGCATTAATTCATTTCATACAATGAGGGTGACTGGTAGGGTGAAGAAATCATCCATTCATATATTAATTGACTCAGGAAGCACCCATAACTTTCTAGACTTGGCAACTGCCAAGAAACTTGGTTGTAATATTCAAGCAACTTATCCTATGCAAGTAGCTGTAGCTAATGGGCATAGCTTGGACAGTGCTAACATGTGTAGAAATTTCACTTGGCTCCTGCAAGGTGAAGAGTTCAAGGCTGATGTAATGTTGGTGCCCTTAGGAGGTTGTGAGATGGTATTGGGAATGCAATGGTTGTCTACTCTAGGCCCTGTACTGTGGGATTTTGAGCAGTTAAAAATGGAATTCAGATTGAATGGCAAGAAGCATGTGCTGAGGGGCACCAGAAAGGGATCTCTTTAGTGGCTCAGTGGGAAGCAGATGGGAGCTGTATTATCAAAAGAGTTTCAGAATGGGGCACTTGAGAGTACTGCTCAACTGTTTGCTATACAGCTGCAACCCCAGGACATGGAGCTAAACTCTGCAGAGGTAACAATTCCTCCAGTACTTGTTGATGTATTAGATGAATTTGCTGATGTGCTTGTTGAGCCAAAGAACTTACCCCCCCACAGATCCCATGACCATAAGATACATCTTAAAGAGGGTACATCACCTATCAATGTAAGACCATATAGATACCCTGCTTTACAAAAAGATGCTATTGAGCAGATCACAAAAGAAATGTTAGATAATGGAGTCATTCAACCCAGTCAAAGCCCTTTCTCATCACCTATTGTGCTTGTTAAAAAGAAAGATGGGTCTTGGAGGTTTTGTGTGGATTATAGGGAATTGAATAAGTATACTATCAAGGATAAATTCCCAATTCCTGTGATAGATGAATTATTAGATGAATTACATGGCTCAGTTGTTTTCTCTAAAATAGACTTGAGAGCTGGCTACTGGCAGATCAGAATGCAACCTTGTGATGTTGAAAAGACTGCATTCAGAACCCATGAAGGGCACTATGAGTTCATTGTCATGCCTTTTGGGCTGACTAATGCACCCTCCACCTTCCAGAGCCTTATGAACACCATTTTTAAACCCCGTTTGAGAAAGTTCATTCTTGTCTTTTTTGATGATATACTGATTTACAGCAAGACAATAGAGGAACATGTATCTCATTTGAAAATAGCTTTAGATATTCTAAGGCAGCATACTCTCTTTGCTAAGAGGAGTAAATGCACTTTTGGTGCAATGAAAGTGGATTATCTAGGCCACATCATTTCTGGAGCAGGGGTATCAACTGATCCTAAGAAGGTAGATGCCATGGAGAAGTGGCCTATTCCTCAAAATATTAAGGGTTGAGGGGAATCCTGGGATTGACTGGCTACTACAGGAAATTTGTGAGAAGATATGGGGTGATCAGTAGACCTCTCACCAACTTATTGAAGAAGAATGCATTCAGTTCGAATGATGAAGCACAGAAAGTTTTTGAACTGCTCAAACAAGCTATTCTACCCCTGTGCTTGCTATGCCTGATTTCTCTAAATCATATGTCATTGAGACAGATGCGTCTGGTATAGGCATTGGAGCTGTATTAATGCAAGACAATCATCCTATTGCTTTTATAAGCAAGTCCTAGTCTCCAAGGAATCTGACACTCTCAACCTATGAGAAGGAGCTGTTGGCTGTGGTGTTTGCAGTAGAAAAGTGGAAGCCTTACCTGATTGGCAGGCACTTTACAATTAAAACAGACCATTTCAGTTTGAAATACATTTTAGAACAGAAGATCTCTACTCTTTTTCAAGGCAAATGGTTGCCCAAGCTCCTAGGGTTGGATTATGACATTATGTATAAAAAGGGGAAAGAAAATGTGGCAGTTGATGCTCTCTCTCGGGTCAGCAGTGCAGAGATGTTTCAGCTTACTTTCTCACAGATTGACACAGATTTGTTAATACAAATCAAGAAAAGTTGGGAAGCAGATGCATCCATCCAAGACCGCATCATCAAACTCTCTGCAGATGCAAATTTGTTTGGAAAGACAGCATTCTGAAAAGGAAAGGGAGAGTGGTAGTGGGATATGATCCTGCCTTACGGCAGAAAATAATTTCTCTTCTTCATGACACACCCTTAGGAGGGCACTTAGGAATGGAAGGCACTTACAAGAGAATTCATGAAGTTTTCTATTGGAAGGGGCTCAGAAAGTGTGTAAGGAATTTTGTGAGATCATGCACGGTTTGTCAAAGGTGCAAGCCTATATTATCTGCACCAGCTGGATTACTACAGCCCTTACCTGTACCTGGTGCTATTTGGAAAGACATCTCCATGGACTTTGTGGAAGGGTTACCCTTGTCTCAAAACAAAGACACCATATTGGTAGTGGTAGATAGGTTGAGCAAGTATGCTCACTTCTTACTACTTGCCCACCCCTTTACTGCTGTAGAAGTGGCTCAACTCTATTTCTCACAAGTGTTCAGACTACATGGCCTTCCTAGTAGTATAGTCAATTATAGGGACAAGGTGTTCCTGAGTAATTTCTAGCAGGAATTATTCAAATTGCAGCAAGTGAACCTCTTTATGTCCACAACATATCACCCTCAGAGTGATGGCCAAACTGAGGTTGTCAACAAATGTGTAGAGACTTATCTCAGGTGTATGACAGGAGAAAAATCCAAAGATTGGGTACTGTGGATTCCCTTGGCTGAATACAACACCACTTATCATACTTCAGCTGGTATCACCCCTTTTGAGGTAGTATATGGGCAAACACCTTCTCTTCATATTCCTTACATCATTGGGGATAGAAGAGTGGAAGCTGTTGACAGAAGCTTAGCTGCTAGAGAAGAGTGCATTCAGATGCTGAAGTTTCATCTACAAAGGACTCAACACAGAATGAAGACTCGGGCTGATAAGCATAGAACAGAAAAGGAGCTACAAGTTGGAGATTTAGTCTATATTAGACTACAACCTTACAGACAAATGTTTGTAGCCTATAGACCATGCAACAAGCTTGCACCCAAATACTTTGGGCCTTTTCCTGTGGAAAGCAGAGCTGGCAAGGTAGCTTATAGGGTCTCCCTCCCTACAGGATCCAAAATACATCCAGTATTTCACATTTCCCAACTGAAGAAGCATGTAGGCAATGCTTCTGTCTCCAGCAACCTCCCTGAACTGAACTCTGACAGTCTGATTCGAGCTGAACCCATAGCAGTTCTTGACAGGAAGTTGACAAAAAGGGGAAATCGTGCAGCAGTTCATCTCTTAATTCAATGGTCAAATACTGCAGTTTCGGATGCTACTTGGGAATTATATGATGATATTGTCAAAAGGTTTCCTGGTTTTAAAATTGATGCTTGAGGACAAGCATTATTTGTAGGGGAGAGTACTTGTAATAGGCCAATTAAGCTAGCACGTGAGCTACAAGTGTTGTTAGAAAGGTTGTTGAAATCTGGTAGAGAAGAGTTTGTTACATGCTGAGCTGGCAATTGTAATAACAGAATAGAAGGTAGTTGCTACTGTATATAATCAGAAGTCATGTAATAATCAAGGCATCCAATTAATATACACAATTCTATTCTCTCTCTCTCTCTCTCTCTCTCTCTCTCTCTCTCTCTCTCTCTCTCTCTCTCTCTCTTCAATCTCTCTCTCTCTCTCTCTCTCTCTCTCCTCATCTACGCTGAAGGGTTCGTTAGCAATTCAGCTCAGATCATCTTCCTCACCATTGATCTCTGCCATTACCAAGCTTATCTCGAGCTTCTCCTGATTTGCTGTAACAAAAACATAGCCTTAGAAGATCAGAAGCAGAATAATTACATTAGAAATTTGGCAAAGCGGATATGAATCTTTTACATAATTAGTGCATCAAAAGACTAATGTAAATCGTTACATCAACTTGTAAATGGTGTAATATGGGCTACAACCCTAATACAAATAAATGCAATGCAAATCATTTGTCCCCCTACATGTATTACTATATGTGTCAACCACATCCTCACCGTCCGTGATTTTGTTATGTATTCCAACTTAATAATAAATTAAATTTAAAAGCTGATGTGTCAAATGTATAAGGGAGTGAGATATGACATGACACACAAAGCGGAACAGGAAATCCTTACTAAAACAAATGGGCTAACTATACAAGCTTAATAGAAATTAATGTTTTTTTATATTCTTATTCATATTATCATCACACCCCTGTAATCGGAACGAAAAGAAGACGAGCGCCCAAACTGGAGTGAAAGCCATTAAACAAAGTAGTAGGCAGGCAATCGGGCTCATGATAAGGAGTACTTCCCAACACGTTGTCAGTCGATCTATTAAAACAAAGGAGCGGACAAAAGACAGAGTCCGACTCGTAGCATCCGAAGGCATAGCGGAGCCATGTCCATGTGATGTGTGTTTGTCTTGGTACCTATTATTAAATCATTGCTTTTGAGAATCTTGGCTAAAACAATTCATTTCAATTTCAATACTAAGGTGACGTTTACTTGTAAGTAATCATGATTACAATGTAATCCACTATTTTATAGAGTAAATGTGGGTAAAAAAGGAAGGAGGGGGAGGAGAAAGATGAGATTTGGGAGCTTGATTACATTGCTCAATGTAATCATCTTTACATGGAAAAATGATGAGGGAGATGAATAGAAGTGAAAGCAATTATGATTGCAAGGGAAGATGTAATCAATTTCTCATCCTTCCTTTCTACCCCACTTTTACTCTTGAAAATGGGTATTACAATGTAATCACCATTACTACCAAGTAAACAAGTCCTAAGTATAAAGCAGTGGCAAAAGATACTACATTACTGAGTGCTGGGGCCCTAATTTTTCTTAAATATATATGGTTCATGAATCATGATTACCTCTTGTCCACCGCTATTCGTTTTTTGGATGTTTAAAGGTATATACAATGGTACAACTGTACAAGGGGACAATATGCATGTTTGGTGAAATCTTTGATACTTCACATTTTAGCTTGCTTGCTTTAATTTAGAGTGTGTTACGACCGTTATGTGTTAATTGACGTTCCGATCATTCAGAAAGGCTCTTACGTGTTTGGTTTTGATTGATGGTGTCATTCAACAAAGAAAATTTAAAGTGTATTCTTTTTTAATGAACTATTCTAGATTGGACTGAATTGAACTCCACTGATTTGAAAATTAATAAGTGAAAAAAAAAAACATTAAAATAACTGAACTCCATTTAATTGAAACGATTCTAAAATAAGTGTAAGAGAATACATATTATTCTCATTTCTTGATTAATAATTACTTTCCATAAACATTACTTACGTGTTGCTTATAATATTGAAAGTATATTTTGTCCTATTACGCTTTGTCATCATGTGCTATTACTCTAAAAATGAACATTTTTAAACATATGCAAAACTTATATATCTAATCACTAATTGTAAAATAATTTCTCCGACAATAGGGCTGCTAATCGAGCAAGCTAGCTCGTGAGCTACTCGAGATCGACTCGGTCCAAGCTCGATAGTAGCTCGACTCGAGTCAAGCTCGGCTCGAACTCGAACTCGACTCGTATCCTTAACGAGTCGAGTCGAGCAAGCCTAAACTCGACTCGATAAGCTCGCAAGCTACTCGATTTGTATAACTTTCTAATAAAAAATAAAAAGGGAAATTATGAGGGGCACAAAAGATAATACAAATTATTTTTACAAACTTACAAATTCCATTATGAGAAATAAAGAAAGACAATACACTAAGAAAATGATCAAAATCCCTCAAAAAACAAAAAGAAAAGGAACAAAAGAAAATGAAAGAGAAAAGGAAACTAGAAAAAACCTTTCGCAAGTCAACACCACAAAGAGACTAAAAATAAAGGGGAAAGTGGCACACAAATAAGTAAAAGACAAAAAAAAACCAAACCAAAGGAAAATGAAAGAAAAAAAAATAACAACAAATGGAAATGAATGGCTACCGTGCTACTGCTACCGCTTGAAGATTGAAGACCTTTCAAAAGAAAAGCCAGAGCGTAAGCTTAGCGCCTGTTTGGCTAATCAGTGGCCCAGCCCAATGTCTGGATGGGTCTAAAACTAAGTTTGGTTTTTTTTTTTGCCTTCGAACTGGGCTTGTGAATGAGCTCTAGGCTTGGTTACCAGTCGAGCTCGATTTAGAGAATTTTCAAATCGAGTCGAGTTTGGAAAATTTAAGCTCGACGAGTTTCGAGCTTGAGTCGAGCTTAAGTTTCGGAAAGTCGAGTTTAGCTAAACTCGAGCTTGACTTGCTCGATTAGCACCCCTAGTCGGAGATAGATTAGTTTGTTATTAGTTGCCACGTCAGCAATTAGTTTGTTACTTAGATTTCTACATAAGTCATTAGCGGTTGTAGTTATAGATCACCAATTCGTTCATTCATTATCAATATATAAGAAGCTTCAACAACTTTCATTTATTATATTCACTATCCAGAAATTCAACGTTTTCGTTGTTGATTTTAGCAGGGATTTGATCAAAAAAACAATAATACTTAATAACACAAATATATGCCTGTATTAGAAATACCAGTTATAAGTTATAACTACATAATTTCTAAATCAATAAGCATGCACGGTGCATGAACAAGCTAAGCATGCATGCGGAATAACTAGTGAGTATTAAAATAGATAATATTATAATTTATTTCAAAGAGCACAAATTCATACCCATCATATACAATAATACTCTTAACATTAGAATAATCTTTTGGACTCTTTGATTAAATTAGTGTGCGTAATAAGTACATATATACCGTACGTGACACGTAAATAAAAGTTTTAAGTTATAACTAGATTTGCTACAGACCACTTTAATACATACGCTAATATTAGAGATAATCGAAAAATATATTTGGCTCCCTAATAGATTTAGATATATTAAATTAAATAGCCAAAAAGCTTACTAAGGCTAAGATGTTGGCAGAAACAACTAGCTTTTTGATAAAAGTTACAGCTTGTTGAAATTAAACTTGCAGCTACTATTTTTAACTCTCTAGTGTCAAACAACTAAATATCGTCCCCAATAAATTTGAATGTCACTGTGTGACGTGTCTCGCCGTCTAATTAACGTTGACATTGTCGATTCCGTTACCCAATGTTTTACCAAACTTGATTTTAACAAAAGTGTTTAATGAATGAAATCGATCTATTCTACTCCTATCATTGCAAATTAAAGTATTCTTAATAGGATGGTGATATTCATACATTTGTATATCTTGCACCACTTTTTATGTGAGGGGAGGTATAATAGGGATCATGCTCTCTTAGATTTCATAAGAGTAATTTAGGCATGTTGAAAAAAGGAAGAGAGAAAAGATAGACACATAAAAGTAGTAAAATAAATGGGAAAATATATTCTCATAATATTTTCCCATCTCATATCTCTAACACAATGTAAAGCTGGCAATGGGAGATTTCATCTCATATGCTTACTTTTCTTTATATGATGATCATAATTCTCATTTCTTTTTTGGTATAATATGGAGTATCAGATATGATCATGAGTGAGTGTCATGATTATGCCGATGTGAGAAATAGTGGCTCCAGTTACTTTAATTTTTGGTCTAAGCTCGGATTTGCTCCATTGCTTGGACATTGTAATCTTAGAAATAGTAATATTTATGCAGTTTGCACTAATTATCTAATCATGTTTGTGCTCTTTATTTTTAATTCAACGGGTTACTGTTTCTTACCCCTTTACAAGGTTTTGTTCGTAAAACCCCACCATAATTAATTCTCTTTTTGACTGTCATCTGTCAATCATATCTTGGCTTTGCTTTTTTTTTTTTTTTTTTTTAAAAGGAGAAGGAGCAACCACCTATAACTTGACCTAGTTGGGCGTGATCATACTAGCACTTTCTCGCCGTGAAATATTCGATTTATTTTCATTTCTTTTCCCGATATAGGAAATAATTGATTTCACTAAATTGATCCTTAGGAAATCTCGAATCATACCATTGTGGGTTTGAAGGACTTAGCGTTGTGACGAGCCATAATTACTTCCCTAAGAAAGAGAGAACCTGTCACCACAACACAAGAGTGATAATAAAGAATTGTTCTGATAACCTCATGGGGGTCTAGCTCTTATCCATCTACTTGTACAAAGTTAGGCATTACTATTGCATGCAAGCACTTTCAGGGTATGTCACGAACTCCTAACCTTAAACAAGTGGACAAAAACCTCAACCACTAAACTACTACCAAAATGATCACTCAAACTTTTAGTTAATCGGGTAAGTAAAATCGGATAAAACCATGTGTATGCTTCTACCTCTAATTCAACATTTCAATTATATATAGGGATATTTTACCGTGCATCCCTGAAGTTTGCCAAAATGCACATGAGATACAACAAACTTTCCAAATGCACTATATACCCCTCAACTTTTGAATGCTTGCCCAATCTAACCAAATATAATTTATTTTGTTTCCTCTTTTTTTTCTACACACCTTTATTTGATTTAATTTTTTAGATCAATTTATTTTTTTGGATAACTCCTTTTTGTTTTTCAAAACTTAATACACTTTTTTTCTTTGAGTGAAAAACTCAATACACTTACATCACTTCTTCGTTTTTTTTTTTATCAGAGTCAAATAGTAAATAATTTTTTGATGACCTTTAACTTAATTCAAAATACCAATAATTATTTCAAAATTGTTTGCCTGTCTCAAGCTAAACCAATCCAAACCGCCTAATACGTGACCCAACCAACATCCAAAATAATATCAAAATATTATTACGTGAAATCGAACTGACTCAATATAAGATTAAACCCGAAACCTATGAGTTAACCCAATTCACCTGAATGAACTAATTTAAATTTTGGTTATATTTACACTAAATACCCGAAACCCAGAAAAAAAAATAATTAAAAGATAATTAAATAATAGGTTTTAACAAAGAAATCAAAATAAATTACATTTGGTTAGATTGGGCAAGAATTCTAAAGTTGAGGGGTATATGGTGCATTCGGAAAGTTCGTTGTATCTCATGTGCATTTTGGCAAACTTGAGGGGCGCACGGTGAAATATCCCTTATATATATATATATATATATATATATATATATATATATATATATATATATATGCGTGTTCCTATCTAACAAAAACTCATATCCGTGTTTGGTAGTAACTACTCTTTTTTTTGAAAGGAAATAGAAATTTCACTATTTCAAAGCCATACGACATTTACAAACGGTATCAAATTTAACAACATACAATCTAAAACAACAATAAAATCATTCTGGTAACAAAACTAACTTGCTGAAGTGATTTTACGAGAAAGAACGACTTACTTTTCATCGATGTTTTCCATAATACAACCTTTTACAGAAGACCCTGCCATAGTCTTGTTGATGAATGTTCACATCTGACGCTGTAGATTGCTTCCTGAAGAATAAGATCCAGATGAAATTAAACGATAAATCAAAAAACTTACAACTAACAATACTCTCATAAAAGGAGAGACAATCATACCCAATAAATAGGACAAACTAACTCTCTAATGGAGACTGAAGTTATTCGTACACCTACGACTAGAACACTGATAAAAACGGCAAAATTGAGGCTTACCATCAGCGACAACAGCTGGCGGCAACCCCCTTAGCACAGACGAAAAAGCTATAGAGCTATGGAGGGACGGGAGGAAGAAGAGGAAAGACACCTAAATTGTGGTAATTTTTTAATTTTTTTTTTAAATTTAAGGAGTTAAATAAAGTTTCATCTTGGTTTGAGAGCATCTATTTATTGTTGGACCTTATTACCCTTATCGAACACATATTTTATTTTATTTTCTTTCAATCCTTATCGATATAAACAACAAAAATATTCTATTGACGACATCTTTTTTTCCTTTTTTCTTCCTCGTGATTCTCTAATTTTTATTTTGTGATATTCTACATAATCACTAAAATTAATATACTAAAATGTGGTACAATAATCATGTCAATGAACATAAATACTTATAAAATAAGTAAAAAAGAATAAATCCATTCAATTTTCTTTCATCCATTAAATAATACGAAGGAAAAACAATCAACTTTTCTAAGTGACTTAAACCTAAATGTACCATGAATCACTACCTCTTTTGCTAGCAGAGGGAGGAACAACAACATTTACCTTACATAAATAGTTAGGCGTTAGCACATTAAGACTTATGCTTTAAAATGTCCGATTTGAGTCATAGCTACTTTCCTAGGTAGGAGAGAGAGAACTCGTCACCACAACACACACCAATGCTAATGAGTTGAACGAATTATCCTAATAATTTTATAGTGGTCTATTTTTTAGCCATCCATTTGTACAAAGTTAAACATTACTAATACAATCACTTTCAAATTATATCAAGATTCGAATTCTTAATTTAAACAAGTGGACTTAAATCTCAACTAATAGAGTGGCCGACACAGTCACACAGCTAGCTATATGTATATCTAACAACGAGTACATTTTTATGATTAGAATTTGAAAGTTGACCCAAAGGTACAAAAACAAGAAAGCAAAAAATAATAAGAGTTGACCAGTACATCATACTCTTTGACGAGTTGTTGAATTGATTGAATGAATGTTTATAGTAATAACAATAACATCATCCCCATTAAAAATGTCGGGAATTTAAACTCGCTACTAATCCAGCAAGCAAATTCCCAGTGCTGATCATTTGTTCATGCCCAGAAAAGCGAGTGCTTAACATTCTTATTCTTTACCTATCCCTCTCTCTGACGTCAAATTAACTCAATCATACTCACACACACATATACACTTACTTTCTCTCTCTCTCTCTCTCTCTCTCTCTCTCTCTCTCCTCTCTGCAGCTCATCGAAAAGCCAAATTATTGCTCCCAAGTCATCTGAGCCACCGACCATTATTCGATCAGAACCGCCATTTTCAGGCTTTGAAGCAGTAAAAAAAGAAAAATCCCACATTGGTTTTAGGTACCTTCCATTGATGAAGAGCCAAGGAGATCAAATTGTCAGGTTCAGCAACTTCTGGGTTTTTGTTGTTTCCCCTTAATTTTTCTGGGTTGTTGTTTTTTTTGCTTCAATCTTTTCTGGGTATTTGTTTTTTGGCCTCAAACTTATATGGGTTATTGTTTTTTTGGTCTCAATCTTTTCTGGGTCATTGTTTTTTCATCCCAATTTTTCTGGGTTATTGTTTTTCCATTCCAAAAATTTCTGGGTATTTGTTGTTTCTTAGAAAGTTTGTAACTTTTTTCAGATCCCATGTAGCAGAAGAGTAGAGAAAAAGCTGGAGTAAAAATGGCGGAAGTCACTCGAGCAACAACGGGGTTATCTTCTCTACCTTCAAAGAAGTACCCAAGTTTCAGCAACAATGGCTTCCCCCCTTCATCTTCATCATCATCCAAGCACATATACGACGACGTTTTCACTTCTAAGCCTCCCAATAAGCTCAAATCCACAGATTTTTCAACTTCTTTTGGAGATGATGATTATGCTGAAATATTTGGGTCGTCAAAATCTGAGACTGGGGGCTCTTGGCAAAGCTCTTGTTCTTCAATTCCAACCCTTGACCTTCCAGTTTTTGAGCAAAGAGGTCGTGGGTTGAAAGGAGACATTGATTATTCAGGGGTTTTTGGAGGTTTTGGAAATGAGGGTTTTGATGTGATGATGGACGGTCAAGAGGCGTTTGATCAGTTGAAGAAGAAAGCCAAGACTTGCTCATCAGCTCCTTTACAAAGGTTAATTCTTGTTACAATCATAATATACTATGCTTTTCTTTGCTTTTTTGTATAATTTCTGGAACTTTTGTGTTTATGCTAATTTGATGTTTAGAGAGGAATATTTTGGACCAGTGTCATGGACATTGTGGCTGGTTTAATATATGGATATTTTGTACAGCAGTTGTGGGGGAAGTTTTTATTTTTTAGTTTATTTTATGTTGTAGATTGTGCTGCACATGAACCCTGTGGCTGAGCCTGCCTGTGGTGGGTGACTGGGGAGATCAAAATTATGTGTAGGGTTCCTTTGACAAGTAGAGAGAATGTTTTTGAAAAATCCGCGAAGAAACCGTATTGTGTAGAATATGCTCTATTCTCCTTTTTGGTTAGATAGTTCAGCTGATAGTTTTGATCCTTGAATTTATGGTTATTTGAAGATGAATCTTCTGTGGGGTTGGGGGAATAAGGAATGGGTTTTAGTGAGTCCTTTGAGCAAAGAAGTTTGAAGAGATTTGTGGTGAAGGCTGATAGGAAATAATGATGCTACTTCCACTCATATGGGTGTCAGAATAGAAATCAGAGGACATAATGGTTTTTATTTCGAGTAGTACTTCTGATTGAATGATAGTCTTGATTTCCTAGGGTAATGCTATGAACATCTTGGCTCCAGATTCCGCCAATGCTAGAACCACTCTGGTTGTTGTTATGTTGTTGGAATACAGATTTCTTCTGTTGGTTCAATGGGGTAGGGGGAGGGTTTACATCTGAACTCGGACCATATTTTCATAGAAGATAGAATTGTAAGTGGGTGAAAACAAGAGAAAAATCTCTTACAGGTCTTGCAAGGCTGCTCTAATGAAAGAAGAAAATACTTTTTATCACAACAAAGAGGGATGCTTCTCTGCTAGAGTTCATGTATTAAGAAAATGGAAGTTTGAGGAGCCGAACTTCCCTGCTTGACGCTTGTATCTCACTGAAAGTTGCAATGGTTGTTGGCTTTAGAAACAGGCAAAGCTAGAAGCTGGTGTTATCGTTATCTATAAGGTTAATGTATACGCTTATGACTTGATAATAAATAAATTATCAAAACGCTTGCAAAATTTAAGTATTGCGGGGGATGCTTTCGTGTGTGACTGTGTGTGTTGTTAATGGATCTTGTTCTGTCCGAGTTAGTTTACCTCTTTGGGAGCTGAAAGAGACTAATTTTTTTATCAGCATTATGATAAACTAAGTCAAATGGGTTTCTTAATCGTGCTTAACTTCTTATTTGTTTTGGATTAGTACATCAGTTTCTGTTTTATATCTGGATATAACAGAAATGGCCTTTCTTGCTTGGAGGGTCCCCGGGACTGGTTCGATATTTGAATTCTATTGGAATCTTGTGATTGAAATGATATGAGACAGAATCAAGAAAATACTTTTTTCGACGAAATGATTTCTAAGTATCATACTCTTTGATGGCATTATGAGGTACCCTGTCTCATTCATGGACGAAAGAATCTAACTTATGTAATGTTTGTAATCCTAAACTTCCAAATCTATTATATTGAACTGGTTGGCTGATTATTGTATTTGTTAGTTGGAATCATGGTATTTGTTGCTTTCCTTTTGAGGTTACCTTCCCAATCAATCTTCCTTGTTTATGTACTATTTGTTAAATTTGGATACCCCCCTTTTCTGGAAGCTAGTGGGTTTATGCAGACAGTACTTTGTGCAATAAGTTCACTGAATCCTGATATCCTTCACTCTTTCTTGTTTTAGATCTTGCACATTTGAAATGGGCATAGTAGTTAACATTTAAGTCCATTTTGTATTTTTAGGAGCAAAGGACAACCAACAGAGGCCACTAAATCACATATGTCAAGTCAGTCCCAAAGTGGTCAAGCACCAACAAATGGGTTATGTAAATCATTTGATAGTGTGAATCATAATCCTAATAACACAGCCGATAACGCTAATGGTGCAACACATGTCGCTCATGTTCAAGCGATTCATCGGTCTACTTATTCATTGCCAGAGGTCGGTCCTCAGAAGACTCAGATCAGTAGAATCCCTGTCGTAAAAGATGATACAGAACTTGGCATGGATGTTTATCTGGCAGCTAAGGGAAAACATTTCAGGAATTCTAGCTCGGACCTTGGTGCTAACGAACAGAAGAGTGAGCATGATACTGGCTCTCAGAAGGCATCTGGTTTGGTTGAATCAGATTCAGCTGCTATTCATCGATCTTCTTATTCATTGCCAGAAGTTGGTCCTTCTCAGAAGACTCAGATCAGTAGAATACCTGTGGCAAAAGATGATACAGAAGTCGGCATGGACATATATCTGGCAAAGAAGGGAAATCATTTCAGGAATACTAGCTCGGACTTTGGTGCTAAAGAACAGAAGAGTGAGCATGATACTGGCTATCAGAAGGCATCTTGCTTGGGTGAATCAAGTTCAGCTGGTACCTCACTTGCAACTCTTCAAGCCAGTACTCTAGCAGGACCTTCTAAGGTGGTAAAGGATGATGCCAGAGTGGAACCGAATGTCAAGGATGATATTACAGTTGTGGGGCCCTCAGATCATGGCACTAACAAACAGAACAGTGAGAATGATGCTGCCTTTCAGAAAGTATCTGGCTTGGCTGGGTCAAATTCTGTTTCTATTTCTCATGACACGTGTCAGGCCAGTAGTATACCGAGCCCCCAGAAGGTTGTCCAGGAGGATGCCAAGATTTTCACTGGTTTTAATTTGGAGAAGAAGAAAGGCAGACATTCAAGGATCACCAGCTTAGATCTTGGTGAAAATAAACAGGCTCGTGAGCGTGATGCTGGCTTTCAACGAAAATCGCGTTTGGGTGGCTCATATTCATTTGATGCATCACATGACTCATTTGCAGCTCGTATTAAAGTGCAGCCCTCAAAGGTGGTCCCCTCTTCAAGTCTGCCTCAGTTCTTTCCTGTCGAGAGCCATTGTAAGATATCAGAGAATTCAAGCTGCAAGAGTTCTGAAAATAATCTTAGGGGAGGTGCTGAAGGTTCACCTCCCTCCCTTTATGAGCAGTTAGACGTAAATTCAGCAGCTGCAGTTTCTGCAGCTGCATTGCAGAAGGCAATAGAGGAGGCTGAGATGAAAATTCGTTTGGCAAAAGAATTTTTGGAGCGGGAGGGTCATGGCTCTACCAAGTTGAGTTTTAAGGATACTTTGAAGGCAAAATTCGTGAAGGAGAATCAGCATGCTAACGAGCTAAACGAACTCAGCCTTAAGAGAATGCATGAATATCGCCCACGAGTAGTCCGTGTAAGAGAAACTTATTCTCATTCAGAAAAAGAGAGTGTATTAGGAACTGCTCAACCCGTCCCAGTGCTTGAAGACCAAATGAAGTTCTCCAAGGATGAGCCTGAGGAAGCTATAGAAGGGGAAAGCACCAAGGCGGCAAATTCAATTGAAGAGGATGATAGACGTGACGCAGGAGGAGAGTGGGAAGCTGCAAAGCACTTGAACCAACTTATAAGTGGCGTGAAGAATAGGATAGCTAGCTTTATGACCTGGCAGGCTGAAACTGAGAAGAAAGAGGAGCCAAAAGAAATGGAAGCAAGTAGTAAGTGGCCACAGCAATCTGGAGAGGGTGAAGAGGAAGCGAAAGAAACTGAAGAGAATCAATGCGTGTCTACATGTGCTGGTGAAACAAAGCCAGGGGAAAATATTATTGGATTGATTGCAGAGGCAACTGAGCAGAAAGAACATGAGCTGATGACAAGTAATACTACAGAGCAAGAAAAAGCTGGTGAAACAGAAGATTTAGTCCTGGGTACTAAAGGACCAACCAGAACAAATTTTCTGTTCTTTAGTTTCAGCAGCGAGAGATCATGGGATTGCCCTGAACCTGAAGAAGAAAA
Organism: Tetragonia tetragonoides; assembly: GCA_038025085.1. Taxonomy (NCBI): domain Eukaryota; kingdom Viridiplantae; phylum Streptophyta; class Magnoliopsida; order Caryophyllales; family Aizoaceae; genus Tetragonia; species Tetragonia tetragonoides. The sequence continues at coordinate 35,987,054 of CM076153.1, forward strand.
GCAGGAAAAAGCCGAAGAAACCAGGGGCCTTGGGATAGACAATAGGCAAGAACAAGTAACAGGTGAGGTGAATGATGGGTGGATACAGGACAAGGGCAACGAAGAATATGCAAATTGGGAGGGGTCAGCTGAAATTTCTCCGAGTCAATATTGTAAAGAGAGCCTCATAGGTTCTACTAATGAAGATAGTGATGAGATAGTGGAAGAGCCATTTACGATGGCTGGGCATGACATAAGAAAATTCACCCATGAAGAGGAGACGCACAGAAGGTTGTATGAGGAACACGGGGATGACAGCAGCAAATTAGCTCTTGAAGAGGACAATGACAACAGGGTTGATGTGGAAAGTGGAGACGACAGAGACAAATCAACATATGAAGAGGAGAGTGACAGAAGGATGACTGAGGAACACAGTGATGACAGAATTAATTCAACTCATGAAAACAACTGTGACGGAAAGCTTAGTGAGGAACATGGAGATGACAAGGACACAAGCAAATTCACTGATGAAGAGGACATTGATAAAAGGTGGATTGAGGAACATGGGGATGAACTAATAGAAAATTCTCATTACCCTGAAAATATAATAGAGAGAAGTGAAGAAGATGATGAGTGTGAAATATTTGAAGAGGTAAAGGAAGATGAAGACCAGCAAGATGATACACAAGTTCTCCAAGAGGCGAATCTGGTGGGAGAAATAGTGAACACAGAGGAAGTGATCGGGGAATTGTATGATGGGCGAGAAGATGAAAGGGACCACGGAACAACTGATCACATTGAGCTAGTTGTTGGAGAAATGAATGGATGGGAAGAAAATAAATGGAATCTGAATCAAACCAATAATACTGAGAAAATAGTGCCTGAGCTAGCAAGTGACATTACAGCTGATTTAGAATGCAAGCAAACAGAAACCGTATCCTTGAGCAAAGCTGAAGAAACCTGTACAAGTGATGAGAGCAACTTAGGGATCAAAGAAGCTATATATTCTGATGAAGGGAGTGAGAAGATGATGGAGATAACTAACTCTTCTTCTGAGCCTGAAACGGATTTTGAAAGTACAGTATTTCCTGATGAAGAAGGTGAGATGATAGTGGAGGAAACTAATGCTTCCCCCAAGCCTAAACTGGATCTGGAAGATCCATTATTTGCTGAAAAGGCAAGGGAGTTGATAGGAGAAGAGAGGGTGTTAACATCTTTTTCCGCTGAAAATGCTATGGAATCCGATGGGATTGAGTATCTCGACTGTACCAATGCTGAAACTGAGGATTTCTTATTGCACGAGAGTGAAAATGATGTGAATCACTGTGGGCAAAAGGATATTGATGGGGAAGCTATAGAATCCAGATCTGAGGATATTTCGGAAAATCAAACCGAGCATTTGCATAAATTTGGGGAGACAATGAATGTGGGGGAGGCTGCTTCAGTTAGTGATCCAGAAGGGGAGAAGTCCAGTGCTGAAGCTGTACACAGAAGAAGACGATGGTTTGAAAATGGAGAGAAATTTGGTGTTCCTGAGCAACCTAGTATTCTTGAAGGAGACAGAAGAAACATTGAGATAGATCAGGAGGTTTTGGAGGAATCTGACTTAACTGGAAGTGTGCAAATCCATGCTGATAAACTAGGCAGTGAGGCCACAGAGGTCAAAACAGCTGCAGAGGGTGATACTGCTTTGAGTCAGGAAGACATCCGATTCAACGTTGAAGCAACTCACAAGAGAAGAAGATGGTTTGTCAAGAGAGGGGAACAGGGAGTACCTGAGCCACCTAGTCTTTTTGAAGGTACAAAAGTAAATTTGGAAATGGGTTGTGAGATTATGAGCGAATCGCTACCACATATCCTGTCAGATGACTCTATTGGCAATTTGACCACCGACTCGGGAAACACTTTTTATGTGGCCGAGGCTGATGTGGTTGTTGATGGGGAAAAGGACAAGCAGAATGCTGAAGCAGCACCCAGAAGAAAAAGATGGTTTGAGAGTGGAGAGAAAGTAGAGCCAGGCCAGCAACTAGAAAGTAATGAAGATGCTGGAAGAAATGTGGAGATGAATCAGGAGCAAAATGTGAGGGGTGACACTGACAGATGTGGCCAAGCTGGTAATATGCCTATTCTAGAGGAGAAAGATGTGCACAACAAAGTGGACACAGTAAACAGAGACCAGGACGCAGTTAAAAAGAGGAAAAAGGAGAATAAAGAGAGAATAGCTGTTGAAAGGGCAATTCGTGAAGCGCGAGAGAGGGCATTTGCTGAAGCGAGGGAAAGGGCAAGGAGAGATGCAGTGGAGAGACCACATGTGGAGGTACATCAGAAAGTGGGATCTGGGGCTCAAGACAGGCAAGGGAAGGTTTCTACTGTGGCCAATTCATCTTCTGATAAGGCCTCAATGGAGGCAAAACTAAGAACAGAGCGTGCTGCAGTAGAAAGAGCTACTGCTGAGGCTCGAGAGCGTGCACTGCAAAAGGCATTATCAGATAAGGATTCTCATAGATCAAGAGAACAGGCAGGAACAGGAAGACATCCTGCTGAGAAGAATTCGTCATTGGTAAGAACATCAACTGTAAATGTCTTTTCCTTCATTGATGGAGCTGTATGTGATATAGATATAGTGATTTACTGACCGATGAAACCTATCACAGGATCCAAAGTATCATAGCTCAAGCTCCTTCTCGAAAAGTACAGATTCTTCAAATAAGAATGGTATGTGTTTCCAATTGTTAAGTTCTCATGTTTTTAGATTGTTGGTTTCATAAATTACTTCTTGCCTTGTGAGCATTGTATATTCATTCTGGGAGAACTCCATAATGCAGAGAAATTTGATGGCGCTGATGGTGAATCAGCTCAGAGACGTAAAGCCAGATTGGATAGGCAGAATCGAACTATGGAACGAGCTGTATGTTTTTATTTATTTATTTGTACTTATGTTCTAGTGGTATTAAGAATTTGCTAAATGTAAATGCAATGACTCTGAGTTACTGATCCTTCTTTTTATCAGGCTAAAGCCCTTGAAGAGAAGAGTAACCGTGATCTTCTAGCCCAGAAAGAGCAAGCTGCCCGAAATGTGAGCATTTGTTTATGCTAGCCTAATTATGTCCATTTAAGTCTCCTATCAAATTATCATGATTCCCTTTTTATTGCAGATGTTCTCAGATGCTCTGGATACGGAGGTGAAAAGGTGGTCCAGTGGAAAAGAGGGAAATCTGCGTGCATTGCTTTCAACACTACAATATGTACGTAGTCGTAAAGTCTTGAATTTTGGGATTGAACCATTTAATCTGTGGTTTGAGTCCTGAATCGTTGATTGAAATATCTCTGTTGCATATTTGGGTTAAATGCATATCCTTATTGCTCTAATTCATGAATTTATAAGATAGAAGCATGGCATGATTGAGTCTCTTGATAAAGGTTTATGCCACCAGACCTTAGCTGTGTATAGATGCATGAAATCTCACCGGTGGTTTCGAAGGTTGGTGCCTTGGTGGTGGGTGGTTGAGTGGTGTATTTCGTTCCATAATGTCATAGGGATCATTACAATGTCACGGTGGTTGGTATATTTTCATATTTTACAAATGCACAGCCTGAACATTTACCAATCCAAAATGTTTGCTTCAATTGATTATTGAGCATTCATGGGAGTGCCCTGATGCAGATTTTTTTCTTCTGAAAATGCTATTATGTTCCCTTGCAGATTTTGGGTTCGGATAGTGGGTGGCAGGCAGTCTCCCTCACTGATTTGATGGTGCCTACTGCGGTGAGAAAAGCTTATAAGAAAGCTACTCTTTGTGTTCATCCTGACAAATTACAACAACGAGGTGCAAGCATCCAGCAGAAGTACATATGTGAGAAGGTTTTTGATCTTCTGAAGGTGTGTTGGAATCATTTCGTTTTCTTTCACCGGGAACATTTCTATCTTCATTTGGATTAACTCCTTGAAAGAGTTGAAGTTTGTGAACAATTAGAATGAAAAAGTTCATCCCAAAGAAAAGGTGTATGGATTAGTTAGTGAAACCTTTTGTTATCTTAAAAAAAAAAGAATCTCAATGTTGGTTTGGCTAATTGTTTTTACTATAGATTAGGCAATGTGACGGAGATTAACCTTGAAGGTGCATATGACATTACTGGAGAGGATAATGTATTAGTCATCGGTCATTTACTCCCAGAAGGCATCTTATTGCATTCTGTATTGTTATTTTTGTTGAAACATCTGAGACAACTGGTGAGAACTAGTCATAATTCATAATGGTAACTTGCTTTTTTTATTTATTTATTGTGTGCAGGAAGCTTGGAGTAAGTTCAACCCGGAGGAGCGTTAATGCAGTTTAGAAGGATGACCAATTAAGTTCACGTCACTGATGAAACTGCCGGTGTATATCCAATCTAGCACCTTACACTTTGGAAAACTGCATTGAGAATCCAAGGCAATAGATTTTGGGACCAGATTTCTCGAACCATTGGTTTCATTACCATGAGGGGTGTGAGTGGATGGCAATGGCTTAAAGGAAAAGTGGGTTTGGAGGCTAAACTCAACGATCGAATTATGAAGTACCTCATCTTGTGTTAAAGTCAAGATTATGTTGCTCTGTTTTCTCCAAATCTCTCAACTCCAAACAACCCCTCTTCCCCATCTTGGAGGGTTCTAAGCCTCTTTCCATCGCCACGCATCGATAAGCAGTTTATGATTTAGTTCAGAGGCTATCTTCAATTTTGGAGTATGAAAGGTTTTCCCCATTCACATCCATTCTCTAGTTACTTCTCTCTTTTGTTGTATCTGTGTCTCCTTTTTACATCAATCAATTGTTACTGCAGATTTGATTCTGAAAGAGGAAGATTCATCTGGGCCTTGCCCTATATGCTAATAGAGAGATATTTCATGTCAACTTCTCAGCTGGCGGTATGTTAAATTTACTTTTTGTTTATATGGAATTAGAATTCTCAGCTTATGATGCTTTAAATAGAGATTGGGGTAGATTGTGTTGGCTTTGTAAGATTTATAGCTGAAAATGTACTTTATATCAGCTTTTGTTTCTTAAAATCCATTTTCATGTCTTGCTTACATGTTCTTGTAATGAAATGCGTTTAGTTTATAATGCGTGGCTGCCCGTATTAGTTAGAAACATAGAATAATGTTCCAACAGCACATTTTGTATTTGGAAATCAGTTATGCATATTCCTTGAGAAAAAATGATTAGAAAACTTCTAATATTGGCCGAGAATTTGCTCTATACCTCTTTGAAAGGTAGTCTCTTTTGCTATTGGTCTGTCTGTGGAGATGGACATTAACTATTTTTGCTGTCTCTTATATTCTTCTTCACTTGATTATCCACTTTCTTTATGTACCTGAATCACTGATCAGACCATGTTGCTTTGTTGTTGTTAAACTCTATATACAAGACACATGTTATACGCTGTGTATGCGCAAACCGATTCTCACAATCACATTTCTCATAATTTCTTTGTTTCATTTTCTGTCTCTTGGTTAACTCAAAATTTTCCTTGTTTTGCAGGCTATGATTTTGTTCCGGACAAAATGACAAGCGCTTCAAGGCCTTCAACCATGAGAACACTCGAGATGAGTCTGTAAATCTCAAAAGTGCAGTAACCTTTTAAGATTGGAAGTTGCTTTTGTTGTGCTTGTGCTGAGCCTGAGATGCAAATTATGCTACACCATGAGCACACCTCTCAAGATGAGTTCTGAAAATCTCAAAAATGCAGTAACAGTTTGAGATTGGAAGTTGCTTTTGTTGTACTGAGATGCAAATTATGCTACACCATGTGCATAAAGAAACCTATGTTAGACAGTCGTACATGAGAATTTGTGTATATAATTACACTGATTAAATTTTCAATTATTTTAGGGAAATGTCTATAAGCACCCCCTACTTTTTGGGTATAAAAGCAGTAAGCACTCGCAGTTTTCTTCATCTTTAAGTAAATAAGTCTTCCAACATGCTATATGCATATGAATTACTCGGAGTATTTGTTAACTTTACTATGTTATTGCGTACTACATTTTTTAGCAGTAGGGCTGGGCAACGGGCTGGGTTGGTCCGTTTAATAAATGGGCCGGGTGGGGTTAGACATGTTTGTGGGCGGGTCGGGTCAGACATGGTTGTGGGCGGTCGGATCGGTCATGGGTGGAGCCAGCCCGTTTTAGCCCGTTTGATTTTCAATAGTGTTTTTTTTTAATAAATAAAATATTTAGTGGAGTGGGTTGGTTCATTTTGGCTCGGTATGGCCTTCTAACTTTTAATTGGATCAACCCATTTTGACCTTCCCATTTACAGTTATAAGTGGGTTATGCCTCGGTGGGTAGTGGAACGATCTGAGTCGGCTATAGGGGCCTCTCATTTGCCCAGGTCTACTACGCAGGTTGCACTCTATTTGGTTTGACAGTTAGGGGGTGTGTACCACATTTATCGATGTCACTTCCATTTCATTTTCTTCCACTGGAACACAACCAATCTCAATATTGGACGACTAATCGACTATCCAGCTGCTTGTGATCGAGAGGTCAACTTATCCTCGACCGTCGTTCGTGCATAGTGAAGAACGTTAGATTGGACAACTAAGGTCTTTTGGACCCATGTCCGCTCAGTGTTCCACCATGCCACAGTCACACCGTAGGCTCAACGTGGGTGCACGACGTGCTCAGCTTGAGTTGTCCACTCAGTGACTTAGCTCCCATGGGAGAATGCTCGAGGAAGATCTCATCTTTTCAGGGTCACGGTTACCATCTGTAGGCATGAAACACAGCAAACTATGATTCGTCCAAGGCAATTTGTTCTTGGAGCAATCGATGAAAATGTTTATGGGTGGGCGGTTGACTGCACGAGCAAAAACCCCGCCAACCCAAACGGACAGTGTCACTCACACGCCTTCACAATTGTTGCGCCGAAATTACCTTCGACGTACACACGAAACTACATAGTAGCCCCATGAATGACCGAGGGAGACCTCGACGAGCACAACACTCGACGTGAAAATCTCGATGAAGCTAAGGTACATTCGATATAAGGACAATTCGATTACAGGATCGGGTTGGGTTAGCTAACCGCCACACGCCTTCCCTGAACTCCGCTGGGTAGACCCCAAGGTCGTGCATAGGTTACCGGCTAGATTGATTTCGACTTCATTGAACTTCGCCAGGTGGGACGACTCAGTGATCCCGAATGAGCAAGCACGTCCGGCATAGATTAATTTTGACGTCGTTCAACTATGCCGGGTAAACCTTGTCGATTCCTTGGTTACCGTCGAGATTTATTTTGACATCGTTCAACTCCCACGGGTGATCAACCTTGCCTCCGGGAACTCGGCAACCCCGCTCGACCTCGTCGAACTTTGCCGGATAATGACTCAGCATCCCGAAGGGAGAGTACCTCGTCCATCGGTTGGCCGGCTCAACATCCTGAAGGGATAGCACACCCATCCGGCGTTTATACCAATGTCATTCAACAAGCCAACTAGTAATTAGCCTCGTTCCCGTTTGCCGTGTCGACCTCAGTAGCGCCTGACTGACCTCCACTCGACGCTACTAGGCCCAAAAAAACGTGGATTATGCCTTCGGTTTTCATCTCACCGGGGAAATATTGTTATGTTTTCCCAAACTTATTCGATGGGCATATCATCTCCCTAGAAGGCCATTGGTGCCTTGGAAAGGTTATCTGGATCTCCAACCTTCGATATCACTTATGTCTTTAGTGTTTCGGCTTTTACACCAGTGTCCCGTAAAACGTCCTTACAAGCCTTTTAGGGACCGGAAAAGCGACCCTGGGGGCCTCCCATCTCCCCTAGGGGTATCCCGTACGATGTGGTGCAAAAATTTTCACCTTTGTTCCTAGACCTCCCGGAAGCACTAAAAAACGTGGATTATAGCCTTCGTTTTTTGGCTTCTCCGGGCTTGGATTATCACCCATGCTTTCGGTGTTCCAGCCCTTAAATTGGTGTTCCGTAAAAACGTCTTTACAAGCCTATGAGGAAATCGATAACCGACGAATCAAAGGGCCTCCCATGTCCCGTGCGAAACATTACGCCAACGCCTTTAAAATTATTGGTTACTATCAGATGAGATAGGATGACGAATGTCAGCATGTCAAAGTAAACCGAGGGCTGTTTTTCTTGGCCCTTGATGTGATGCATGACAACCACTAAGATAACTCACAAAAACATAGGGGGTAAAGAGATTTTAAACTATTAGGAATGAGAATCGAATTCTGTTTTGGAGGCGGAAAAGTGGAAGAAAACAACTACTTCCAACCCAATTCTCTAAGAAAAGAACATGTAGGGAAAAAGGCACAGTGATCCACATGGAGAATACCATGGACGTTACTTATGATTCCCATCCAGGCCAATTAGATATTAAGAAATTTATGTGCACATCAGCATGCAGAAAAACAACACTCACAAAAATGACAAGCATAATATTAGTCATGTGATCAGCTTGCATTAGTTATTTGAAGACTCCTGTTTTTTACCCCATACATAAAAATGAAGATTTGATTCAAAGAACGCTCTGGATCCTTGGCTTTAAATAAAAGTTCTTCTGTGAGTGTTAATTTTACTATAGCATTCATGGTTACTAATAAAGTTTGAGATATGAGCAGCTAATATCCTGGTAGCCTAAAAACTCTAGTTTCCGCTACGCCGCCGGATGGCGGTTTTAAACCATCCGACGGACCACTAAATTGTTTACATTTACAATCTCCAATATTTCTCTTATATTTTTATCCACCCCCTTTTCTTTTAATTTTCATTATCATCTTCATGCACACAATGAGCATACCAAGCATATGAGATCCACCCCACCAAACCTAATTTTGCCTTCACTGCCATTCCCAAAATTCATTGGTCCTTATGATTTCTTTTATTACTATGAGCCTCACAATTTTCTTACTCTTCCCACAAATATTCCCGTTTCAATTTTCCTCCAAATTTCTCTAGCCCATTTACTTTGGGAGTTGAGGGCTCGGTTCTTCATATGGTTAGTATCCCTTGAGTTGTGCCTCCCACTTCTTCTCTCTTGGGAGTTGAGAGTTCAATAGTTGCTAATCTAATCAAATCCGAGACGTGCCTCCCTTTCAATTGCTACACATCTACAATCACCCTTTCTCTTAATCCAATTATATGGGTTCCTCTCCGTCTACTACCTATTGAGTCGTTGTAGCTAGGTTCATCTCTCTTCCCAAATTGTTGTCTTTCTTCTCTCCATATTCGGTGAATTATATTTTTGGAGTCAACTTTACATGCTTGAATCATTTTGAGGCCATTACAATGTTCAAGTATCTAATATGATTACAGAGGCGTGGTAGGCAAATATCTCATTCATGGCCAATCACATCATTCGATGATCGACCGCTGTGATTGCGGGGGCGCATTGGAGAATATGTTAGGAAATGATATTGCTTAGGAATATTCTACATATATATTAGAAGATTATGATATGATTTAATATCTATATTATTCTAGAATAAAATCCTATGATCATGTATCTTGTATTACCATATAAAGGAGGCTTTAACCCCTATATATATGGTCCTTTAGATCAATAATAAAATGAAGCAATTGTGTGCATTCATATTATTTACAAAAGTCCTGGCGGGGGTGTGATAATGTAAATAATTCAGAATATGTAAATATTCTTCTTTGTATGTAGAGCATTAATTATATTTGTATTTCTCTAGATTATACTTAGAGTATTCTAGATAATACTTAGAGTATTCTAGATATTTAGAGTATTCTAGATTATACTTGCATACTATTGTAATCTTCTAGATTGTTTCATGTAATTACTATATAAAGAGACTAATACAACACTAATCCCTCAAGGGGAATTACACTCATTCTCATGGTATCAGAGTTTCTCTCCCTCAACCTCCCTCTAATCACTCTCTAAATTTCTCTCTAATCCCTCTCTCTCTCTCCTGTGCCTGTGTCCCCTCACTGTGAACCTCACCGCTCTCCCTCTCTACTCTTCATCCTCCCTGCTCCTCTCTCTCTCTCCAGCTGCTCATGGCCGAAGAAAATACCAACCCTCCTCCACCACTCAATCCTGAAAAGCCTTATGGCATCAATAATATCAAGGCTTATATACCCCTTATCTTGGACCTTGATGAACTCAACTATGATGCGTGGCGAGAATTATTTGAAACTCATTGCTTGAGTTTTGGGGTTCTTGGTCATCTTGACGGCACTTCCATTCCTTCGGGAGAAACTGACATAGAGTGGAAACGTCTTGATGGTATTGTCAAATTGTGGATGTATGGGACTATCACCAAGTCCCTTCTCCAAATGATTCTCAAGAAAGGCGGCACTGCCCGTGAGGTATGGCTTAGTCTTGAAAACCTCTTTCGCGATAACAAAGATGCTCGTGCCATTCAGCTTGACAACGAGCTTCGCAATATTGAAATGGGTGAGTCCTCTGTTCATGACTACTGCAACCGCATTAAAACCCTTTCTGACCTTCTTGCCAATATTGACAACCCTGTCCCGGATAAGAATCTTGTCACTTACCTTATAAATGGTCTCAATTCAAAATTTGAACATATGGGACCCATCATTCGCTACCGCAATCCTTTCCCCTCTTTTCTTCAAGCTCGTTCAATGCTCCTCCTCGAGGAACAACGTCTTTCCAAACCTCGACAAACCATAGCCTCCCACACTGATCACTTATCCTCCTCCACTATCCTCTTCACCCCTACCCTCTCACAACCGGAAGCCCAATCTACCCCACCACCCTCAATGCCCCGGCACACCGACAATAACAAAAAGAACAATAACAAAGGGAGTCGTAATGGTCGTGGGCGCCATAACTCCACACCACAACAAGCTAGGACCTCACAAAACGCGACTCAACTCGCACGACCTGTCTGGCCACCCTTCTACTGGCCGCCACCCTGGCCCGTAGCCCCTACTTGGCACCAGCCTAACACTTCAACCGCCACCCCTCAGCCTTCCTTGGCACGTGTTCCGGCGCCCTCCCCTGCGCCCGGCGTGCTCGGACGGGGCCCACACGCCACCCCTTCAGCATTCTCGGCCACCGTCCCACCACCATGGACCTGGTTTTCACCTGCGTCCGTCAACCAATATGCTGCTCCAATTGCGCCTACCACTTCCTTTCCGCAAGCCTTCAACACTCTTTCTCTCCAGGATCCCGGTGATGCCGGTTGGTATATGGATACAGGGGCCTCCGCCCATTTGACGTCCACACCAGGTAATCTACATTCTGTTTTTAATAAAAGCATCACTAATTCTGTTATAGTCGGTGACGGATCCTTGATACCTGTAACTCATATGGGCTCCACTTGTTTACCCAATCCCAATCGTCCCCTTTACCTTCAGAATGTGCTTATGTCCCCTAAAATTATTAAAAATCTTATTTCAGTTCGTCAATTTGTTAGAGATAATAAGTGTTCTGTTGAATTTGACCCCAATGGCTTTACTGTGAGGGATCTTTTGACGCGGAAAATGCTACTCCGATGTGATAGTGACAGCGACCTCTATCCCGCCACTCCCACACCTTCCGCAGCTCCACCTACCGCTCTCCTCACCACCAGCCACTCCACCTGGCACCGCCGTTTGGGTCACCCGGGCGACACAGTTCTCCAGTCTTTAGTTTCTAGGGGTTTTATTTCTTGTAATAAAAAGGACAAACATTCCAACTTATGTCATGCATGTCAACTAGGGAAACATGTTAGACTTCCATTTTGTCGTTCTGAGTCTGTTGTAGAGTCTCCATTTGATATAATTCATTCAGATCTTTGGACCTCTCCCATTTCTAGTGTGAGTGGAATAAAATATTATGTTATTTTTCTAGATCATTTCTCCCAATTTTTGTGGGTTTATCCTCTTCGCCGCAAATCCGATGCTTTCTCTAAATTTCTTCATTTCCGTGCTTATGTTCATACTCAATTTAATCGTGAAATAAAAGCTTTTCAATGTGACCATGGCGGTGAATTCGATAATACCCCACTTCATGATCTTTTTGCGGCAAACGGGATGGTGATTCGTTTTTCATGCCCACGCACCTCCCAACAAAATGGGAAGTCCGAACGGATGATACGCACCATCAATAATATTGTCCGCACCCTTCTTTTTCAGGTTCACCTCCCACCGACTTATTGGGTTTAAGCTCTCCACATGGCTACTCATCTTCTTAATATTCTCCCATCCACCACAATCCAAAATGACATACCTTTCTCTAAACTCTTCAACAAACCCGTCTCCCACTCTCATCTTAGGGTTTTTGGATGTCTCTGTTATCCTAATCTCTCTTCCTCCGCCCCTCACAAATTAGCTCCCAGGTCCACACCATGTGTCTTCCTTGGTTACCCTGCTAATCACCGGGGTTACCGTTGTCTTGACCTTCAAACTCGTAAAATTATCATCTCTCGTCATGTCACGTTTGACGAGTCCGTATTTCCTTTTGCTTCTATTTCCTCCACACCACCCTCCACATATGACTTTTTGGATGTCTCCTCTGATATCTCACCTATCTCTCGCTCTCTTCTTGAGTCTCCGAGTGTTCCCCACCCGGTGCCACAGGTGGATACGCCTCTTCCCCCTCCGGGGGTGACTCCATCTCCGCCCACAAGCCCTACCGCCACCTCTATATCTCCCATAAATGGCCAGGGCTCTAATGAGTCTCCCACCCCTACATCGACCAACTCTACACCTCCTTCCCCACCACCAATATGTTACTAACATATTGGAGAATATGTTAGGAAATGATATTGCTTAGGAATATTCTAGATATATATTAGAAGATTGTGATATGATTTAATATGTATATTATTCTAGAATAAAATCCTATGATCATGTATCTTGTATTACCATATATAGGAGGCTTTAACCCCTATATATATGGTCCTTTAGATCAATAATAAAATCAAGCAATTGTGTGTGATTCATATTATTTACATGGTATCAGAGCAGCTAATATCCTGGTAGCCTAAAAACTCTAGCTTCCGCTACGCCGTCGGATGGCGGTTTTAAACCATCCGGCGGACCACTAAATTGTATACATTTACAATCTCCAATATTTCTCTTATATTTTTATCCACACCCTTTTCTTTTAATTTTCATTATCATCTTCATGCACACAATGAGCACACCAAGCATATGAGATCCACCCCACCAAGCCTAATTTTGCCTTCACTGCCAGTCCCAAAATTCATTGGTCCTTATGATTTCTTTTATTACTATGAGCCTCACAATTTTCTTACTCTTCCCACAAATATTCCCGTTTCAATTTTCCTCCAAATTTCTCTAGCCCATTTACTTTGGGAGTTGAGGGCTCGGTTCTTCATATGGTTAGTATCCCTTGAGTTGTGCCTCCCATTTCTTCTCTCTTGGGAGTTGAGAGTTCAATAGTTGCTAATCTAATCAAATCCGAGTCGTGCCTCCCTTTCAATTGCTACACATCTACAATCACCCTTTCTCTTAATCCAATTATATGGGTTCCTCTCCGTCTACAACCTATTGAGTCATTGTAGCTAGGTTCATCTCTCTCCCCAAATTGTTGTCTTTCTTCTCTCCATATTCGGTGAATTATATTTTTGGAGTCAACTTTACATGCTTGAATCATTTTGAGGCCATTACAATGTTCAAGTATCTAATATGATTACAGAGGCGTGGTAGGCAAAAATCTCATTCATGGCCAATCACATCATTCGATGATCGACCGCTGTGATTGCGGGGGCGTATTGGAGAATATGTTAGGAAATGATATTGCTTAGGAATATTCTAGATATATATTAGAAGATTGTGATATGATTTAATATGTATATTATTCTAGAATAAAATCCTATGATCATGTATCTTGTATTACCATATATAGGAGGCTTTAACCCCTATATATATGGTCCTTTAGATCAATAATAAAATCAAGCAATTGTGTGTGATTCATATTATTTACATTTTGAAGTGCATTTTTAGTTAATTCATTGTGATGAATTGTTCAAGATTCTAAGCCCTAAGGTGCATGTCGAATTCAGAGGTTGGGAATATGGGGGTCTAAGAATATCTATTTGGAGGGGAAATGGCTTTAGTTTGTCAGCTTCCTTTATAGTCGGACCTCCATTGGTATGGAGCTATCAAGATTACGGTTGCGTCTTGCTGCGTGCTGGTGTGATTATTATTACACAAAGACTTCTATAATACGGTATTACTATAACTTTTGATAAGACGAGGGTCACGTTTAGGTGAAATAAGGGTCACAATCACAATAAATGATATTATTATTATTATTATTATTATTATTATTATTATTATTATTATTATTATTATTATTATTATTATTATTATTATTATTATTATTATTATTATTATTATAACAAGGTTTTTTATTCATATTATTTAAATACTAATTCAATACATATTTGTTTTCATATTTTGATATAACATGTTGTATATTTAATTCTTATCTTTAATATGTTAAAATATCGAATAATGTATGCTACAAACAATTGGAGTAAATTGGGCAAAATTAGGTAAAAGTGGATGCAACAGGGAACAATTATCATGTGTTACTGAAAATTGAAGAAAGTTGAGGAAATTTGGGCAAAAATGAAAACTAGTTGAAAAGAACATGCTCCAAATTGGGTAAAATTAGAAAAAAAAAAATTAGGCAAAATTGGAAGAAATAATAGGAAAAATTGAGAGAAACTATATTTTATGACTGAAAACTGGTGAAAGTGGGTGGGGGGGGGGGAGATTGTAAAAATTTGGGAAAAATTGGACAATATTCAAAACCAGGTAAAAAGAAGAAGTCCTAAGCGCCTATATTTTTGTAAAACTATCATTCATCACGGAAAATATAATATGATTTTAAGCATGATACATGTCTTATGATAATAGTTTTAAAAAATAGTATTCTGCGGTAAAGAAGGATATGTTTGTAGTATAAAAAAACTAGAACCTGTTGTAATTTTTTTTTTCTTAGTATACTTTTTTTAACTAGGGGTGAGTACAATTGGGTACTCACAGAGTACAGGGTATGCACTACTTGTAATTGGAATTGGAATTGAATCGGATCGACCGATTCCTAACTCTTAAAAATTGGATTCGAATGGGTTGCACTGATTTCCAATTCTTAAAAAGCGGAATTGGATCCCCGGGATACTCACTAGTTCCTCCGTACCCAAATCCATATTAAATCCAATTTTTATTTTTATTTTATTTTATATTTTCAAATACTTCTATATTTTAATAGTAAAAAATCAATTATAATATTACACTAACAAATATTATTTTTAAAAAGATACAACAAATTTAAAATCAAATTACAATCAAAATACTTAAAATTATTATTTCAAAATTTAAATAACGTATACAATCATTTAATCATTAATATCAAAAATACATATATTAAATCATTAAAATTACAAATACACTTTTTTAAATTACAAATATTACTAAAATCACCATTCTTTTTTTCCAACAAAGCAAAAATCCGTATAGTTATTTCATGAGTGCCCAATAGGTTTCGGTTTTCAAAACTCATGCATTAGAATTGAAATTAGTTATTTTTTTTTTAGATAAGAAGAATTGAAATTAGTTATACCAGTCCTGTTTTTTGAACCATAAGTAAAATTGGTTGAATCGGTTTCTTAACTAATTAAATTTGTAGTTGAGAAATCAAACTGTCCGATTCTGGAATCAGTTTCCAGATCAATTCTGGTTCCCATAGTGAGTAATTTTTTTAACCTTCAAAGGATGTCCTTTATTATTATTATTATTATTATTATTATTATTATTATTATTATTATTATTATTATTATTATTATTATTATTATTATTATTATTATTATTATTATTATTATTATTATTATTATTATTATTATTATTATTATTTACAGAATAAGACAGGTACTTAGCCACTGTCTTAAGTATCGAAGGTATGTGTACTGTGGAGTGTGGACTATCGGTGACACCGGAAGGCGAGCTGACAGAAATGTGCGTGGTTGTGATCTTTGTTCAAAGGAAAGCGAGAGAAGAGTGAGCAGAGCAGCAAAGCTGAAGCCCTAATGGAAATTAATCTAATTTTCCCATCAATGATCTTTCCTTTTCTAATCTCATTGTTTACTTCAGTATTCTGTTTCTTATTAGGGTTCTTAATTTAGTCTTTCCTCTTGAATTGTATCTAAATTTCTAACCTTTCTCTCTCAGGTGCAGACATTGAGCCTTAAATACGAGGTAAATTCGAAATTCTCTGAATTATAAAAAATTATTTTGGATTTCAGATGTTGGTTTTTTTTTTTGGTCTGGATTGTTATCTTGATTGTGTTTCCTGTGCAAAAAAACAAAACTTGATTGTATTCTCAATTGTAGGATTTCAGATTTTGGGTTTAACTATTTGTGTCTAAATCAAGACTAACTTGAGCTAATTTTTAACTATGTTGTCTATGTAAATTAGGTTGGATTGTTGTGTAAAGCTAGAAGTTTCTTTGCAACTTTTACGAGTTTCTGTTTCAAATTGGTGTTTTTTAATGTGAATTCAGCTTCTTTCTGATTGTTGGTGATTTTGTAGCACTTTTGAGCCCACTTATAAGGAGCTTAATTTGTTCTGTATCCTGTTGGGGCTTTGTGTTATGGCGAAAAAGTCGTGGACTGCCCTTAGACCGTGTAACCCTAAGGTAGAGTATTGAATCCACTGCTTTCGCTGGTGTTATTATGTTGGAACTTGCTAACTTGCATGTATAAGATTGTCCTGACTTGTTTTTTACTTCATCACTGGGGTGTGCATTGTGGTTTCTCTTTCACTTGCACAACTCAGCGCCATAAAGCAAGTGTCGGTGGACCAGAAGATCGACTGACTGAGCTTCTGATGAAATATTGCTGTCAATCCTCGTCATGGCCTCCTTCTCAATGAAGGAAGTTGCAAGAGCTAGTCTTCTTTCTCACAAATGGAATAAGATGTGGGGAAATTTTCCAATTTTGAACTTTGAAAGTTCAAGACATACAATGGAATTAGACAAGAAGAGATCCAATTTTGTCATGTGGGTGAATCATGTTCTGGAGAAGTACCGAGGTTCAGCTATCGATGAATTCAGGGTTGCTTCTGATTTGGACATTGGTTATCAGTCGCATATTAATAAGTGGGTGGCTTTTGCATCAGCAAAACGAGTCAAGAGACTTGAGCTAGACTTTATACACCCACATGCTTCAAGTACTGGAGCATGCGGGCTGCCTTGTAATTTGGGCAGTATCATGCCTACCAACATCTTTGTGCCTCAAATACGTCTCGGTAACTGCAGAAGTTGTTGAGAGTGTCCTGCATTCATGCCCGCTGCTTGAGAACTTATATATTAAAGTTTCAAAGCATTTAACCAGCATAAGAGCTTCTTGTTCAGCACTACAGTTGAAATATTTAAGTGTATGTCGTTGCTTGCGTATGGAATCCATTGATATCTCTGCCCCAAAGCTTTTGTCTTTTATATATGATGGTCCCCCTGTGGAGCTGCATATTCGAAATGCTTTGTCTTTCTGAGGTACAAGTTGGCGGGCTGCAAATACATGACTCTATAGCATACGCCTTTGACTCCCTTTCAAATTATATGTTGCAGCTGGAGTGTCTGCATTTGCAGATGTGCTTATTGGATGATGTTAGTGTGATTACCATCTCTGCCATTACTATTCCTGATATTTATGATTTGTAGCTTTTAAGTTGTAGATAGATATGCTAACAACTTTTCTCACAGTTTAACAGGGGAATCAGTCACTTTCCAGCTTTGACAAATCTCAAGCATCTTGAACTCACAGTCCGCGCAACATCTGATCAAACCCTCCTTGGTTGGACTCAATTGATTGAGGCATCTCCAGTGCTGCAGAAGCTGACATTGAATGTAAGGCACCAATTTTTTGCTGGATAACCCCTGAATTTCCTTTGGTATTGGTTACCCATGAAATCAATCACTTGTTTTTTTTGTAACAATCATTGAATATTGTTTGAAAACGCAAAGGGTGTTCATAACTTCCCCTTGGACTTGACAATTACTAGGACGTAGGAATTCGTGACCTCATGACCTTGTGGCTACACAACAAATTTGTGATTGTATGTGTCTATTTATGCTTGAACTGTTTGTCTTTTCTGGCACTGCATTGTCTTTGCTTCTACTCACAATCGAACAGCTTAGTGGCCACTATTATGAGTGACATAGGTCTTCCTTGCATTCTCGCTCTCGGCTACTATTGCCACTATGTGCCAATCTTCTGTTGTTAAAGCATGATAAAGCATTGGTTAGTTTCTACCCACAAACCTGGCCTGGAAGGAAACTGATGAGTAAGAATTATTCTGTCCATCATCCACGTAACTGGATTTTATAGCTATCATGGAGTTTGATCATCTCGAGTACATTATCTTGTAATTTGTATCCAATAGTTGCTACTTAGTTGGATTGTACACCAACCCCCCTTCTTTCTTTGTTAAGTTACGGTATACAGACTTATCAGATACTGTCTTATTGCAGTTGGAGTGCGATGATATTTTCTACGGACGAAATGTAGAAGACTATGATGATGTTTCATTTGGACAAAATGTAGAAGACCATAATGGACGCCCTCTTAAGTGCTTGAAGATGCTGGAGATTGTTGGCTTTCTGGGAGGTCCAATTGACTTTGAGCTCGCCACCTATGTGATCAAGAATGCCATTATGCTCGAAGAAGTGATTATTGATTTCAGGAGCAAGCTGTGGAAATTCTTAGCACCAACGGAGGAGTCATACGAATATGGATCTAGACGCATCATGGAAATTAAAGGGTTACTACCTCAAGGTGCAGGGCTCATTATTAAGCAGTAACTTATCATAAAATATGCATATAGGAGTTAATTGTATGATAAAATGAGCATTTAAGTGCTTTATACATTCACGGACTCAAGGGAGGGAGGGTTGGAACTGATAAAAAATGATTATTTTTCCCTCTTTGTTAAGAGCATTGCACTTGGTTAGCTTTTCTAAAGATATGTTTAAGGTTGATGTCTTCAAATTCTTGCGTAAGAGCCCAAGGTAGACTTGCTATCTATCCACATGGAGAATACCATGGACATTGCTTATGATTTCAGGCCAATTTGATATTAAAGAATTTATGTGCACAACTGCATGCAGAAGAACAGCAGACACAAAATTGACATGCATAATTTTGAAGACTTTTTTATTTTTTTATTTTTTACCGCGGACATAAAAATGATGATTTGATTCAGGGAACACTCTGGATATCCTTGGCTTTGTATACAAATTCTTCTATGATTGTTATGTTTACAATGACATTCATGGTCCAACTAATAAAGTTTGAGATTCTTTGAAGTGCATGTTTTAATTAGTTAATTGTGACTTATTGTTACGCGCCACCACTCCAAAATACGTCTGATGAAGTAACGGATCCCCCTGCGTCCCATTGCACCAGCTAACAGCAAGGGATTATTTTCCTACAAGCCTTGTAGTGTGAACTCAGTGTCTGATCATTTAGCCAAGCAAGCTAGGGATTGTGAGGCCTGTGGAGTTTTGGCTTGGTTCTAGTCTTAATCTTTAAATCTGTAATGTTTTCCTTTGGAAGAGGTGTCTTAGGAATTTTTTCTCGTCTGCAGTAACTGTGATCTCTAGCATTTCCCGCACACATGTTTGCAACTCAATATATACTCAAATCTTCCTAGAAGGTGGGGGTATTGAGTTGAATGATGCTATGAGTATCTGGTTCTACATCATGGATTTCAGAACCGATGTTCTTCATTCATCCATAAGAATGGCTCTGGAGAAGGACGAGGGTGAGCTTTTTGCGAGGAAAACTGTTAGTCACTTTGGTGGTTGCATGATCAAGTGCTGCACAACAGAGATTAGTACTTATTCACAAGCGGTGAATGAAATGGTCTCCAAAAGAGCTCGAAGTTAATAAAGCTTCTGAGAGTAACCGGCCCAGACTGGATTGAAGCAGTGAATATGCATATATAGGCAATCAGAATCTGTTGTAACCTCTCGTAATATGATTTGATTGGGCGCGAATGTGGGAAGAACAAATGCAGTTTTGTAATGGGTTTTGAAAGACATGAATGGAGATCAGATAACTGTAAACACGACCATGTCTGCGTAAGCAGAAGTATGTACACTGCAGAGTTGTTGGCCATGAAGGACATGCAACAGGATACAATATGCAGTGACACCAAAATTTGAACAATCGAAAGAAAGCTAACAATGTGGAAAAAGTAGTATAAAGTTTAATTACCCTTAAAATCATTGTTGATAAACTACTTTTTTTTTCATGTGGGGACAATTTTTTTTCTTCTTCTTTTCCTATTCACTTGCTTCCTTTCTTGTTTATTAACTATCCCCATAAAAAAAAATTCTCTTTTTCTTTTGGGTCTTGGGATTGAAACATACTTTTTTTTTTTTTTTTTTTTTTTTTGGAAATTGAAACATACATTTATGAAGTTCAATTCTCTTCTCTCTATGTCTCTCCTCCAATCCCTTAATCTTCTCTGCAATTCAATGGCCCAAAAAATAAAAATGAGACCAATCCTATGTTGAAATTGCAAGGACTCCACTTATAATATTCTTGATAAACAGTTTCTTCCTTACATAGGCATTGTTTAGCAATTAGCGGATAACGGATTGCATTAGCAGATTTGCCTAAAGGATTGTATTAGTGGATTTGATCAAAGGATTGTATTAGCTGATTTGTATAAATGTGTTTGGTAAATTAGCTGATTTATATAAATGTGGATGATTATGTTATTTTAGCGGATTGGAAATTAGCGGATTCACCCCAATCCGCTAATCGAATCCGCTATTAACCAAACATGTTAAATTAGCGGATTTTCTAGTCAAATCCTCTAAAGTAACCTCAATCCGCTAAGTTTAATACAATGCGCTAATTACCAAACAAGGCCACAATAAAAGTAGTTTCTGCTTATTTCTTTTTAAAAAAATTCTTTAAATATTTTTCAAGTATACAATTAATAACAAGCTCAATAAAAAAAATATTGGAACCAGAATCACCCCATCTTAATTCCCACCATAAGACGGTCTTATACAAATTTTTGGGTAATACAGAGTAACAATAGATTCAAAAGAAACCAAACTGATAACCTCAAAAAAAACAGGTAACCTCAATTAAAACAAAAAAGATCACCTAATAAAAAAAGCAAAAAACACCAAACAGGCCAATCACTAGCCACCAGGCCACCAACTAATAAAACGACAAGAAAGAAGTCAAAACTCATTATAATAACGTTTTCAATCTTCGAGAATAATGAACATGTTTCCAAAACCCATTTAAAAAAGAAAATCAAACTATTCACGTTCCCCATCCACTCAATCTCAACCGTCCATCATCTCCACTCAAATCTCATCCAACGTCTCTCATCATCTCTCTCTAAGTCAAAAGTCAACTTCTTTTCTCACCACCTCAATTATATATCACCCAACACAACTCAATTACTCTACTTAAGAGTGAGAAAACAAAAAAAACAAAAAACACATAAATTTCTCCGATGGCGCAAAATAGCAGCACCGCCGTGAAAACCACCGCAAAGAGCGGATACAACCATACAACCGCCGTATTTCACAGCAAACGAAACCCAATACCACTCCCACCAACACCAACATTAGACATAACCACTTTCATCTCAGCCCATCCACACAATGGAACCACCGCCTTTATCGATGCAACAACCAACGTTTCTCTCTCCTATACTCATCTCTGGTCACTCGTTAACTCCCTCTCATTTTCTCTCTCCTCAAAACACTCAATCAAAAAAGGACACGTCATCCTCATTCTCTCTCCTAATTCTCTCTCTTTCCCTATCGTCTGTCTTGCTGTAATGTCACTTGGTGCTTTGATCACTACGACTAACCCTCTAAACACCAAATCGGAAATCGCTAAACAGGTTTCTGACTCGAAACCTAAACTCGCTTTCACGACGAGTCAACTCGCTCCTAAACTCGCTGACTCGGGGGTACCCATTGTTTTGCTTGATAATGAAAAGGGACCGTCGGATCAAAATCCGACGGTTGAGATTGTGGGGACGTTGGATGAATTGGTTAGAGTTGATGGTGAAGTGGGGACACGTGGAAGAGAGAGAGTGGATCAAGATGATGCAGCTGCTTTACTTTATTCATCAGGGACTACTGGAGCGAGTAAAGGGGTGGTTTCGTCTCATAGGAATATGATTGCTATGGTACAAACGGTTATTCAAAGGTTTAAATCAGATGATGAAGCTGATAATAATAATAAGGTTTATGTTTGTACTGTTCCTATGTTTCATATTTATGGGCTCGTTGCTTTTGCTACAGGTAATTTTCACATCAATTCATCTTTCTCATATAATAATAATAGTCACTCTGTAGTCCTAAAGAAATCTTATCATTTGCTTTTTCGTAGTCAAAATTCACAAACTTTAACTGTTAATTTGTAAGAAATTGTAAAGATTTATAATGTAAAAAATACTTTTGTTAGATTGATTTTCAATAGTACTTTGGAAAAATCAGAATTGATTTATATTTATTTATTTATAATTATTAATAGTTAAAGTAGTGTCTTGAACAGCATGAGAAAACAAATGACAAGGTTTGTTTGGAACGGGGGTTAATTTGTAAGTGTGTTTTTTTGGCAATTGGTTGTTGAAAACTTGAAATGATATGATGTGTATGTGTATTTAGATGAACATGTGCACAGGCAGGAAAATGATACCTCGTACTGGCGTTTCGTGTTATAAAGTACATAGTAAATGGTGTGGGTTTGTGTCTGATCATTTGGATTTCATGTCAATTTAAGGTTTGCTTGTGAACATTATTGTGTCTGTCCTTTTTGAATCAAAGTTCAGATGTACTATGTACTAATTCAATGGGAAATTCTAAAAGGAATGTACTGTACCATAATTCACCTACATCTACTTGAGGAGAGTGGGGGGATAGCATAGTGACGCATTTCCTACTTGTCCCTACAATGACCTGTAATCGAGTGTCATTACCCTCAAAGAGCGTGGATTCCTTGCAATTTAAAAGAAATAAATAAATACTACCTGTATTTGAGAGAACCTAGGAACAAAATGGAGAGGAGTGGTGAAGTTTAGAATTATATTTTGATGAAGGCAAAAAACTTGGAACAAAATGGAGATGAGTAGTAAACTTTTATATTTGTATCAATTAATGATATCATCTTTTTTAGTATTTGGAAGTATGTAATTTAGGACCATGTAAATGTAATCTGCTATTTATACATCATTCTTTGACTACAGGGTTACTAGCATCTGGAGCTACTATTGTTGTGCTGCCAAAATTTGAGATGAATGATTTGCTCCTAGCAATAGCTAAGTACAAAGTTAGCTACTTTCCATTAGTTCCG